>OX638299.1:35970828-37282129 GCA_951812265.1 Taphrorychus bicolor | reverse complement strand
TTATGCAGAGAAAATTAACTGAAAACCTGACGATAATGTTCTTAAATTATAGGTAAGTAAAAGTTACGTTTATAATAATCATAATTAGTAAAAGGAAAATCATTCCAATTTGTGTATGGCTGGTTGTCTAATTCATTTTAGTTTAGCAATACGACAACCACGATGACATGACAATTTGTCTCTTGTCACCAATTAAGGGTGTTCGTTGTTGTTGTTGTTATTGAGGTGAATTCATCTATCTCCAAATGTTTTACTTCAAAAGTGTCTATTTTGCAGTGCTGTGTGACGCGAGGCCCCATCCTGCGTGTAAAAAACCCTTGCTAAGTGCTGGACTCTTCTATGACAGACAAAATCTCATTGGAAAACCAAATACAGTGGGCCCCAAAATGCCAATCCACACATTGACAACTTCTCGACGTTGGTCTCGGTTGTCCTGCACTGTATGTGGATTTTAGAGAGTCAAAACTCATTCATTTTGTTGATTTGAGGGACCCATTAATCCAAATTACCATTCATTGGTGTAACAAATGTTTATAGCAAATAAGCAAGACCAGTAAGCAGATAGCGATAGATGTTTGATCTGCTAAGACCAGTTTCTTTCATGTTTTATCTATGTATCTGGAGACTATAGTGCCTGTGAAAAAACTCTTTTCAGTGACCACAAATCTTGCCAAACTGGCCACAAACAACTTGAAAAACTGGACAAAAATTGGTTTCATTCCAATCGATTGCTGCTGAATGCAAGACACAGAGGATGGTGTTTGCATTGAGGGAGATTGGAACCGTAAATGACCACGTATCCCAGGTTAAATTTCTTGGGGTTCTTGTGGATGAGAGTGCCAAATGGGATTTACACACTGATAACTTGGCTTCAAGACTCAATACAAGTTTGTACCTGCTACGTCAGCTTTCAGATAGGATATCTCGTACGGTACTTAGATCGGCTTACTTTGCATCTTCTCATGCATGGCTCTCTTATGCTGTAGTTGTTTGGGGCCACGCCTCGGGGGCTAAGCGTTTGTTCGGGCTTCAGCGAAGAGCGGTCAGATTGTTGGCTGGCCTGGGCTACAGGGATGACTGCAGAGCGCACTTCAGAGAGCTAGGCATACTAACCCTGCCCTTCATGTTTATATTGGAGAATTTGCTGTTTGTGAAAAATAACATGTATCTGTTTTCTGCTCACGAGGACATGCATGCTTACCTTACTAGAGACCGAAAAAGTTTAATAACCTCATATTGTCGTTTGAGAAGGTGCCAGAATGGTCCTGGCTACTGGGCGGTAAAATATTTCAACTGCCCATAAAAATTAAAGCATTGACAGTGGATAGTTTCCGAAAGGAAATTAAGCAAATTTTAATGGTAAATGTTTTTTATTGTGATGAAGAGTATTTTAAGTATTTTAATCAAAATTATTAATTTTTTTTTCTTCTCTCTGTATAGTCTATTTTAGGATGTTGACTGTAAACTTTTAGTATTAAGGAAATAATGGCATCTGGACTGAATTTATTTAAATTTAATTTGTAGACTATTCTATTTTTGAGGTATGTACATTGCTGTTTTGGTGATTGTAAACATGAATAAATTTGAATTGAATTGAATTGAATCTTAATAAAGGTGATAGTGTTTTTATAGGAATAATTGTTGTTATCTGTGTTATTACCTAAATTTATGTTAATTTCTTTTTCAAGTCCACTTGTTAATTTCTTCTGTTAAGAAATTTATGTATAGATTGATTATGGAAATATACTTATTTTGGTACTTGTTGCATCCACTTTTTCACACACAATTTCCTCGAAATAAAAATGTAATGTATACAGAAACCTTGTATTTATTGATATGAAAAGTAAGGAAATTAGGAACCATTTTGTTGATACATTGTAAAATTTTATTTTTATTATTTTTTATTTAAATATTTCATTAGTTATGAATTTTGAGGAGAGAAAACTTGTTTTAAAACAATACTGGGCTGGTAATTCCTTTGTTCAAATTCAAACAACATTGTTGCATTGTTTTCTGAACAACCAATATCAGCATGCAGTTCACTTCAGGCGGTGGTTGCTCGTTTTGAGGAAACTGGGAGTATTAAGTCGATATGTTCCTGTGAGCGAAAGCGATGACTTCAAGCTGGTGCGGCTCCAGAGGATGAAAATGTGGCAAAACTTGTTGTTCTTGCTGCAGTAAACAATGATCCTTCCAAGAGTATTTGACAGATTGGCCAAGAAACTAGACTTAGTGGATCGACCATCCATAATTATCTGCAAAAAGAAGGTTTTGAAAGCTACAAACAAGAGAACCATCAACAACTCGTACCGACCCACCTTTTCCCCCAAATGGAGTTTTGTGAAATCCTAACCGAAAAAATTATTGCAGCCCCAAGATTTGTTAGAAACATTTGTTTCAGGGATGAATGCTAATTTGGATTGACTGGCTCTTCAAATCAACAAAATGATCGGATTTGGGCACTCCAAAACCCACATATAGTGCATGACAATCGGGACCAACGTCGAGCAACTGTAACATGTGGATCGGCATTTTAGGCCGCCATGTTATAGGTCCATTTTTCATTGATTGCAGTTTGAACGCCAACAAATCTGTCAATATGCTTTGCAATGACATTTTGCCTGCTGTAGAAGCCATCCAGCCATTAGAACGGGTTTTTTACATGCAAGATGGGGCGTCACACCATCCTCTGTGTCTTGCATTCAGCAGCAATCGATTGGAATGAAACCAATTTTTGTCCAGTTTTTCAAGTTGTTTGTGGCCAGTTTGGCAAGATTTGTGGTCACTGAAAAGAGTTTTTTCACAGGCACTATAGTCTCCAGATACATAGATAAAACATGAAAGAAACTGGTCTTAGCAGATCAAACATCCATCGCTATCTGCTTACTGGTCTTGCTTATTTGCTATAAACATTTGTTACACCAATGAATGTTAATTTGGATTAATGGGTCCCTCAAATCAACAAAATGAATGAGTTTTGACTCTCTAAAATCCACATACAGTGCAGGACAACCGAGACCAACGTCGAGAAGTTGTCAATGTGTGGATTGGCATTTTGGGGCCCACTGTATTTGGTTTTCCAATGAGATTTTGTCTGTCATAGAAGAGTCCAGCACTTAGCAAGGGTTTTTTACACGCAGGATGGGGCCTCGCGTCACACAGCACTGCAAAATAGACACTTTTGAAGTAAAACATTTGGAGATAGATGAATTCACCTCAATAACAACAACAACAACGAACACTCTAAATTGGTGACAAGAGACAAAAGGTCATGTCATCGTGGTTGTCGTATTGCTAAACTAAAATGAATTAGACAACCAGCCATACACAAATTGGAATGATTTTCCTTTTACTAATTATGATAATTATAAACGTAACTTTTACTTACCTATAATTTAAGAACATTATCGTCAGGTTTTCAGTTAATTTTATCTGCATAATCACGTTAATTACTACATGATAGTCCCTCAAAATAAATAAGAAAGGAAAATCGGCTCTGAATCTGACATATGAAATTATTATGTTGGCGACACTGCACATGCATGGTGGGGGTGACGCGCCAAATTCAAATTTTTGCACTTTTCGAGGCGTTTTTCCAAAAAATAGCCAAAACTGTGGTATTGAAAAAATTACAGGATGATAACTGACTATAAACTCTACAACTTTACTCTTAAAAGTTTTTCATCAAATCAACCGTACAGGCGCAAAAAAATAAAAACCGATTTCCCATGTTAATCTCCTATGTCCAGGGTTCTGCTGGACACCCGGTATAAGTTCGATATTCTATTGAATTGGAAATAAGAAGTACTAAAAATAATGACAGTGGCAATTGTTTTGCAAAATTTGGGGTAAGAGATATAAAGAGGGGCCAAAACTGTAAAACAGGTACGAGGGGTCTCCAAATGTGATATACTAGCTCGCTGCCGTCACCCAATGACCTAGCTGGGCACTTATTCTATAGAAAGGTGTGAAAGTGAAAATAAAAATCTCTGGCCAATGGAATTGGTCAATAGATTTTTTTGACCAATCAAAGTTATCCAGATTTTCATTCTCACTTGCACAACTTCCTACAGAATGAGGCTCCAGATATAGACAGAGCCAACAAATGCCGATATTTCCCTAAAATTCTGACCTCTCTTTTTGGCCGAAAGTCCGTCGCTTCAAAGGTTCCTCTCACGTAATTTTGTTGTCAGCACACGTCATTCAAACGTCATAGAACCTTAGTGCGCGTTCGCATGAACGCAACAAGCAAAACGGCGGAACGCGAATCTCAGTTGTGATTGGAGTTTGACTTGAGCACATGCGAACTCGCCCTTAAGCCGAACCGATTGTCGATTGTGTTTGGTTTTTGTTAGGTACTGGAAGTTAAGTTTTAGAAAACCTTGGAGCTAGGTCAGCTAAGAGATAGGAGCCTTAGCGGTTTAGATAGGAGATTGATATAATTTCGATAATCGATTGGATTGGAAATAAGAAACAATAAAAATAATGACAGTGAAAACTGTTTTGCAATATTTTGACGTAAGACGTCATGACGTCACTTCCGCCGGAAGTCGTCATCAGTTCAAAGGTTCCTACTACTAAAAAAAAAGGGATCAGAACTGTAAAACTGGAGGGGGTCTCCAAATTAGCTCGATGCTGTCACCTAATATATAAACTATTCACTTTTTATTGCCGTCAAGTAGGCGTTGGAAATCTGACTTTGACATTTTTATCGTACCTTCTCATCATGTGCGGAAAAGAGATACGTATAAAAAAAATGAAGGTTTCAAAGGTAACGAGATGCCAAAAATAAGTGAATATGGTATACAACTGTTACAACTAACAAATTGTTCCGTTTAAAATTGTGAATAAAATTCTTAAAAGAAAAATAAATTAGTGAAAAATAATAATAATAAAAGTGTTATTACTCAGGATTGAAACGCCCGTCGCGTTGACGTGCTATCAATTCATCATCCAATTAGGGACAAGTATCCGCTTCGTCTAACAGCGTTTTCGGGTGACAGCTTTAGAGCTCTCTGAGAGTATTCCCATCCTCTGTTTTCTCAATAAAATTGTAGGGATGGGAATACATTCAGAGCGGCCACCCGAAAACGCTGTTACTATTTAGCGAGGGATTAGGGAGCAGGGTTGCCAATTTGTTTATTAACAATATACAGAGTGAGCAGGATTAAACGGTCATACGTAGCTCACACATAGTTGTAGAAATGTGGTATGCGAAAATGTTTTAATACCAAGATACAGGATGATAAAGTTTCAGATTTTTTACAGGTTTTATTTCATAGCTGCTTCAATTCTTGACATAGTAGGATTTAAATTTGTACATACGCTACCTTTTAGAATCTCCACATGCACAATTTACAAATTGTAGTAAAAATCTACAGGGCTTAGGCCTTTCGTTCACCTTCCCAAAGTATTTTGTGGTGCGCCACTGATCCGCGTTGTATCATGCTTCCTCTCTCTGTTTCATATTCTAGGACTCTAAGGACTAGAGGCTGACAATCGACAATAATAATAAGGGGGTTCTTGCACAGATTTTTTATAAAAAATATAACTGTATATCTCGGTTGTCCCCAATTAGAAGAGCACATATAAAAAAATTTGGAACACCAAAACGCAACAATGAGGAAGAAAATTGAAAATAAAAATTCGAAAAAATTTGAAATTTAAGAGGCAACTAAAAACGATTTTGATTGGTTTGACCTCATTACACAGCAATATATTGCCAGATTTATGGGCTAACGGCGTGGATGCCAAGAGTATCATTTGTTAATTGTACAATTTCTTTTTGACTTCAACTTCAACTTCAGAAAGCAAAGAGATAAATCTGAAACAAATCATACGATAATGCAGTGTAATTACTGAATTCTAATAAACTTCTAGCAGTTGAAGTTGTTCAGGTTTACGAACACGCTCAGAGTACACGCAGTAAGCTTTTGTTTCAATTTTTACCATCATTTGTAATAAGTACGAGAGAGATAGACCGCTAGCGTTACTGTTCTCGTCGGCAATCACCCAACCAGAAACAAATCCGGTGCTTTATAACTGGCAACATTGCTCGCTGCCTAGACACGTGTAAGAATAAACGCTGTGGTACTAATTCCATTTCTTGGGTAAGTAAAATAGGCATAAACGTATTATAAACCTTTTACCAGCATAGAATTTAATCATACTTATATCAAAATGATTCTCGCAAATATAATAAACTTCATCATGGAAATAGTATTATAGAATCCCTGCCGATAGCTTCAAGGCATGCGAACCTGACCCGTTTATCTGTGGGTAAGAAGATAAATTCCTTGATTGGCATTAATAAAGAAGTATTTTTGCTGCTTTGCACAAGGCATCTCTTTGCGTTTTTGCTCATACCAAACTCTCAAACGACAAGCAAGGGTTTACAAACAAAAGAAAAAACTAGAAGATAATCTAATGGCAAAACTAAGCAAAACTTAAGTCTTAGAAACTCAAAAAAGTCTAGATTCAAAAAAGTCACGACTATACTCTAATAATCTCATTATTCTTGAACATTCTCAAGACTAACGATAATCATTATTCACTTGTGAATAATGAACATTATTCACAAGTGAATAATGAGTTGTCATGGAAACGAAACATGTCGTAGGCAACTGACAACTGAAAAAGTAAACTGCCCTAAACATGAAATCGGTAGTTACCACTGGTTCATTCAAATAATTATCCTTCTATTAGGATGTATTGAGGCAAATGTAGTTTACAGCGTCTCTTTTTCACTAAAATATGTACTTTTCACTGAAAAATACTTAAAATAGGCCATAAAATGAAGTAATTTACCGTCCACCCTCGTAGCATTGAAATTAACATGCGGTGACATGCGCGGGTGACTAGACCGTCATCTATCGACAAGACGCACCAAACGTCGCGCCATTGAATAGCGAAACCAGTCGTGGTCGTGGTTTTAAAATTGTAAATTATCTTTGTGGCACCTATAACCTATCATATTTGAGAAAACCCAGAATCTTGGTCATGGATAAAGTATAGTATTCAACGCTCATTTAATGAGCGTTATTCTCTCGGGCAACTTGTGCCACTCGCTTCGCTCGTGGGCTCAAACGTTACCCTCGAGAATAACGTCTCTCATTAAATGCTTGTTGTATAATATACTATTATTACTCTTATTATACTTCATTACCGCACTATTTTTCTCTTTCTACTTCTTTATTTGTTTGGTGATTTAAAGAAAGACAAACATACACGAGCTTCTTGTACAATTTTCATTTAACAAATGTCAAAGCAAGTACATTTTTTAAACCTCTAAGGGCGACGTCACATACAGCGAAATTGGGTTAAAAGCGGAACGGAGCGTAATTTGACAGTTGAATTTAAACCAATCAGATAAAATCTAAAATAGGAATTGACATGTGTAATGACGTTATTGACATGTGTAATGATTTCGCACTACATTTTTTAAACCTCTAAGGGCGACGTCACATACAGCGAAATTGGGTTAAAAGCGGAACGGAGCGTAATTTGACAGTTGAATTTAAACCAATCAGATAAAATCTAAAATAGGAATTGACATGTGTAATGACGTTATTGACATGTGTAATGATTTCGCTTCGTTCCGTTACGCTGTATGTGACGGCGGCCTCACAGTTAAATTTAAAACGATATTTTGGCAACATCGCCCGGGGATGAGTTTCCACGTCACAACTCATCAGATTTCATCAGAGGCGTTTTGGCGGGAATTTGAATTCCTTCGCTGTTTTTATGACATTTTTTCGCTAATGACTTATTTTTAAAAATTAAAAATTTGTAGTTAGGAGTTTAAGGTCAAAATGAATCGAAGGAGACAACAAAGAAAAAACGTGCAAGAACCCCATTGTGAAGGGCTGATTTTTTCCTAAAATTGGTCTCGTTTTTTTGGCCGAAATAAAGTCCGTCATATTTGCGTGTCTAGTGATCTAACTTCATCTTCATGGATTAACGGCAGAATAATGCATGGATTTACACAGAATAAAATTGGCGAATTGCAATTTCAAATCATTTGACGTAAGACGTTAAGTTATCAAATTACATCACTTTCCTGGCGAATTCGATGCCATTTTGTGCATAACGCTAAGGGTGACGTCACATACAGCGGAATTTGGTTAAACGCGGAACGGAGCGCAAGTTGATTTGACAGTTGAATTTAAACCAATCACATAAAAGCTATTAGAATTCAAGGTCGGTTGGCAAAATGTTCGGTTAGCTTCAACTTTCGCGGAACAATGGTAGCAGAAAACGTTACTAAGGCAAACTCCATAATACTTTTTACACTTTACAAATTTTACTGACAGATTTAAAACTCTTTCCAGGATTCCTGAGCTTCAAATTCAAAACTATAATCCCCCTACAGAAATTTGAATTTTTGATGGCTATGTGACGGGACCAAAAAAACGCAGAACGCGGAATTGACATGTGTAATGACGTTATTGACATTTCTGCTCCGTTCCGCTCTGTTTCGTTCCGCTGTATGTGACGACGGTCTAACGCTAAAGGTGGTGGGGGGAAGAGTCCATATAAAGATAGGATGGAGGAAAATTGGGCCGGTTTTTTGGCCGGAAGTCCGCCATGTTTTTGTCACCCATCGGGTATCGTGATCGTGAGAGCCCATTAATTGGCAAATTGCAAGTTTTAATCGATTGACGTAAACCTTTATTTCCTGCCGATATCGCCTCTATTTTTGTGTGTTCCGCAAGAAAAAAAGAGGGCCAAACTGTAAAACACGACGGTCTCTCTATGTATAACATTTTACCACAAGCATTTTCGTTTCACTGCTGGTTCTAATCCTGGTTGACTAAAAAATGACAGAAATTTTTGACATTGGCCACGATTGACCATTCCAGAACATCTTATTTCGGCAAACTTTTCTGAGGTGCATACAAACATTCTATAGTCAAACATATCGACAATTCTCATTTTTTTTCATTAAAACAATATTTTTCTTATACGGGAGGTGTTCTTGGGGTATGGTCCTTAGGTGATGGGAAGCAAAAAAAACATAGGGTTTTTCTTTTCCTCAAACTTCTAATTGTTTAGACGTTTCGAAGCCCTATGGCATCTTCATCAGTAGGAACTGCAAAACATTTAGCTATGAGTGACACGGTCCGTGAGACCAATAGGTAGATAGAGGCTTACATTTATACTATACGTATAGTATGGGGTATTTATTATAAAACCTCATCTCGCGCTCTATGAAATTTTGACAGAAAAGGACGACATGATCAAAATAAATGGACTTTTGTTTCTCCATCCTTTTCTTTTGACTTTTCACAGCCAAATAGATGAAGTTTTCTAATGAACACATGGTATAATAGATTTAAGAAACACCTCAATAAACTTCGAGATGTCGGCAGTTTCCTTATTTAGTGGATTTTTTTTATTTGTGCTATTCGCGATAATGACTAGATGAAATTTTATAATGAACACCCCGTATAGTATAAGCAGCAAGGTCGAAGAACGACGCACGTTTTATACGTCGCAACTATATAATATTTTTCTTGTGTTATTCGCATTTTATTAACATTATCTTTACTCTTATATAACGTATAATCGCACATAAACTAAAGTATAAAGAAATGGTAGGAACGGCAACATCGCAGCCAGTTTAATAATAATTATGAAGAACATATTAGTTTTGTTTGATGGTTTAGCATTTTCTTCAGTACTTCAGCTGCAAAATTATAAATTCTGCCTTGGAGCTTTGAACTAAAAAAAAATTTAGGAATATACTATGAATATGTGTAATCCATTCAGTTATTTTTGGCATCAACGCATGCCATGGAATTTCACCAGTACAACATCGACAGCGAGTGTTTGTTTACTTGTCGCCAAGACAAATTTGTCAAGATGCGTCATTAAAATGTCGCTGTTGCCGACTTTTTGTACACTTAAGCGTGCATTTTGTAAGCTAATTTGTTATTAAAAAACTATTTTTTAAGAAAAAATGCCCAAGGTAATTAACGCGAAAGTGCGAATTTGCATTAAAAAATGCTATCTCCATTTTAAGAGACCTCCCCCAAGAATCGCACACTATGACCTTGGCTAAAGTTTCCAAATATTTTTGGAGCGTAACTCCGCTTGCTTTCAATTGCCGCTGACAGAAACATCATTTTTTTTGTTCTTCCCTCATTCCCACATTCACACTATAAACTTATTAACCTCAACTATTATCGTTCTGAAAGATTCATTTTTAAATGCATTAATAAAATATAATATTTTTGCCAACGTAGAGCCCCGGCCCATTTTTTACTAGATTCTAGGTTAGAGATCATTAAACAATATTGTTAAAAGTTTGAACTAATGAAGCCATCTCGCAACTAGGTGAGCAAAAACAGTAAACAATAACTTAACCTCAAACTGATTATTAATCACTGTCACTGTCAGTCATGTTATACCTGGTGAAATATGTCAGATTTCCAACGCCTACTTGATGACAGAAATAACTGAATAGATTATATATCAAATCAAAGATAATGATAAAGATCAAGTTTTAAATTTCGTCTGATATTTAAATAGGTTGGTCTGCCATATTGCCTTGAGGGGCAAACATGTCATATCACGTAATTATGGAATGGTTAATTGATGACGTTTTAATGACGTAGCACAAAATTCGAACAAATGTACGAATGTACCGTTTCGGTTAATAAAATAGAGTTTAAATTTTGCGAAAGATTATTAATGTTTAAGTTTTTATTTTAAATATACGGAGTACAATAAAAAAAAGCGTAGGTAGGTTAAGAAAGTAATTTTAGCAGATTTTGAAGCTGGACAATGCACTCAAAAAAGATAAGAAGTACAATACTTAACATACTATTGTGTGTGGTGGGCTTCATTTCGTTTTAATAGAAAGATTATAGACATACACAACTGAAATAAGAAATTAATCATATGGAGATCGGAATTATCGGAATTAATAATCACAAAAACGCGGATTTATAAACCATCAATCGTTCATTAAAACCCACCTTCGGAGCTGCTACTTACAATTTGTAACCGGCTTTAACTTAACTTGGTCCAAACAATGACGTCATTGTTTTGAATCGAAAACGAATATGGTTCTGCCTTGTTCAAGTTGGTGCTAAGGGTGACTTTTACAAGTAGCAGTAAAACTTCAGTTTGAAGTTAAAACACCAGTAATGACGTACATTGCATTGTTACCTGACACAAAAAACAATGCAATCTACGTCATTACTGGTGTTTTATATTCAAACTGGACGCTTATTCTAAAGGAAAGAGTGAAAGTGAAAGTGAGAATTTTGACAACCTTTATTGGTCAAAAAATTCTGTTGACGATTTCCATTGGCCAGCAATTCTCACTTTCACTCGTTCCTATAGAATAATCGCCCTGAAGTTTTACTGATAGTTGTAAAAGTCACCCTTAGTACTCCTAAGTTGTCCAGTCAAACGAAAACTTTAGCCAAAACTGTTTTACCATTTTGGCCCCCTTTTAACAGAGGGAAACCTTTGCACTGAAAAAAATCGATTTCTGTATTTTACAGTAATCTGCATCAACCTTTGCACTGTTGACGACTTCCGCAGGAAGTGACGTCCTACGTCAAATCATTGCAAAACAGTTGTCACTCTCATTATTTTTATTACTATACCTACTTACTAATTTCAGTAATTTCTAATCCAATCGAATATCGAACTTACATTCACCTCCTAGCTAAACCGCTAGGGCTCCTAGCCCTTAGCTGACTTAGCAGCTCCAAGGTTTTCAAAAACTTAAAGCTAAGTCAGTGACGCTTGTATGCCGTGTATTAACGCCAAAATTACGTCTGGGGAACCTTTGAACCGACGGACTTCCGCCCAAAAAGGGTAGCCATTTTTAGGGAAATATCGGCTATTGTTGGCTGTGTCCATATCTGCTAGGTCATTGGTGGGTCCAAAGCAATGACCTAGGAGATATGGACAGAGCCAACAAATGCCGACATTTCTCAATGGTCTCGCTTTTGGCCGGAAGTCCGCCATTTTTAAGGTGCCCATGATGTATTACATCGCTAGAGCACACATTCACCTCATTCACTTATTGTCGTAATCGCGTTATCTTTGAAATCTTCATTTTTTGAGAAGATTTGATAAGAATGTCAAAGTCAGATTTCCAACGCCTACTTGATGACAATAATGTCAATAATAAGTGAATGGTTTATAACTGGCAAATCACAACTTCAAATGATTTGATGTGAAACCCTCGTTGCTACCTTTCGCGAATTTCCCCATATTTACCAACATTTTATTAGGATGCTAAATTTAACAGGTGCATGGCTAATTTATAAAAAAAAACATAGATGTGGCCGTTGTTTTAAATACGGAGTGTTCATTATAAAACTTCATCTAGCAGGCTATGAAATTTTGACAGAAAGGGATAACATAATCAAAATAAATGGACTTTTGTTTCTCCATCCTTTTCTTTTGACATTTCACAGTCAACTAGATAAAGTTTTATAATGAACACCCCGTATGATAAACAAAGCGTTATTGTTATCAGTCTAACAACATTTTAGTGAATATGGCTGTTATATCTTCATTGTTTACTTCTTCATAAGCGCAAATCAATCGAATATGGCATGTCAATATCAACTAACATCAAATTATTAAACAACGTCAAACGTCAGTAACGTCAGCGAAAAACAAAATTTACGAAATCCGACCAAAATCGCAAAAAATATCAAAATTCTTGTCTTTTTGGACCGAATATTATCACAATTAAACAGTTTTCACTTCAAAATCGGTCTTAAAAAAGGGATTAATCAGTTCACAAAAACACTGTTCCACATATTTCCATTTAATGAGAGCTTTTTTTGAGGTTAGATTTCCAGTCATTGCCGATGTGTAAAGAGTCTGGGTGCAAGAGAATAAAAACCTTATAGTTAAATTTCTATATCTATAAAAGGTAACATTTCTTTATAGTGTCTGTAGGACATAGACTTAATGCCAGTACTTCAATTTTTTCTAGAAAAAATGTCAACTCTACAACAGTCAGATAATAAACTAATCACCCAACAGTTTTTGGAAGATAGTAAAAACGACGTTTCTGTTGTCGATCACATTCAGGACGAAAGTAATAAATTAAGTTTAGAAACCATCTCTAAAGAGAAGCCCCCAGAGACTGATGCAACATTGAAATCCAAACATGATTTGTCTGATGAGACTGAAAGCAGTAGAGATTCAAATAGTGTTGAACGAGATGTAGCTGAAGAAGATGAGCAGGTGGAAAGTAAACCAAAAGAAGAGGAGTGGCAAGATATCTTGGGCTCAGGTGTTATTATGAAAAAAGTGTTAAAAGATGGTGAGCCAGACAGTAGGCCTACAAAATCAGACAAATGCATAGTAAACTACACATGCAGGCTGGAAGAAGCCGATGAAGAGGACTTTGCAGTGAAGGAGGAGAATTTCGAATTAAACTTAGGTGAGGGAGATGTAATTCAAGGCCTTGACGTAGCTATTGCTTTAATGAACAGAAAAGAAAGATGTTTGCTTAAAATTGGCTCCCGTTTGGCTTTTGGAGACAAGGGCCTGTCACCTAAAATTCCTGGCAGTGCTTCAGTAGTATTTGATGTAGAATTAATAGACACTAAACCTGAGGAAGATGTGGAGGCAATGAGCATTCAAGAAAGACAGAAAATGGGAAACCAAAAGCGGGAGCGAGGTAATTGGTGGTATCAAAGAGGAGAGAATACCTTGGCTGTGCAGTGCTATAGGAGAGCTCTAAATTTTCTTGATGAGGTTGAAAACGAAAATGACCAGTATAAACCCACAGATTCAGAACTGCAGCACCTCTTAGAAGATCGTCTTAAAGTGCTCAACAATATGGCCTCAGCTCAAATCAAGATGGAGCTGTATGATCAGGCGTTGTTGTCCTTACAAACTGTGCTCCGCTGCCAGCCAAACAATGTCAAAGCACTGTTCCGTAAAGCTAAGATCCACACAGCAAAAAATGATCTACCACAGGCTTTAAAACTATTGGAGAAAGTACGCAGCTTAGAGCCTGATGATCCACTTATAACCAAAGAAATTGGCATAGTCACCAGTTTGATTAACAAGCAGAAAAATTCTGAGAGGGAGTATGCAAGGAGAATGTTTGGAGGAACAAGTCCTTTGGAGTCCTCTAGCAGCAAGACCAAAGTTAAGAAAAATGAAAAAACTAAAAGTGGGAGCAGGGTAAGTGTAATTTAATACAGTAAAATTTTGAAGGATTATTGAGAAGTTGTGCTGGTTGCAGGTACAAGTTTGGGCCACTCTAGGGGCCACTGCCATAATAGGTCTTGCTGGGATTGTTGCCTACAAATTAAAGTACTTTTAAGATCTTTGAAATTGTTATCGAATCTAGTTAAAGAAAGATTTCTTTCATACTAAAAATATATAGGTGTTTGTTTTAGTGTGTCAAAAAGGGAATGTGTCATAATACCTGAGGCTTTCTCTTTTTGTTAGTGGTTTTTAGGATGAATTATGGGTTTATGAACCTTTTAATGAAATAAAGTTGTTTTTATTTTTATGAAAATGTATCTTTCATCTTCCAACACATAATAATGGTGCTTCTGTTAGAAACATTTTGCAAGGCAAGAAATTATTTTTTCTCATCTTGTCACATTTTTCCTAATCCTAACTAGTAGGTAAGTCCTCAAAGTTATGGAAAATGCACATGTAAAAAATTGTATGAAAGGTTTTTTTTCTTGCACCTTTCATATTGGTACCAAGCGAAGGTAACAACCCATCACAACTTTTAATACATTTCATAGGGAACCATTGTACCAATTTTTAGCTCCTTAACTTTCTTTCTAGAGATATCACTATCCTTTAATTACCCTGTCTATGGCGGCCATTTTGTTTCGCGTCCATTTATGGCGAAATCAATTTCGTCCCATTTAAAAACCCATTGGACCATGGCACATCTCGTGCTCAATTGAGCCCTTAAACTCTGTTGGTCTGAACTCTGCATGTCTGTCGACATGAAATTTTTAAATTCTCCAGTCTGTTAGAAAACGGCCACCAAACTCGGCAGTATGGCATTTAACGTTACAGGAAATGATCCAGCTTTGTCCGGCTAATCAGTTTTTCCCGTTTTCCGGCCGATTTTCCCCGTTTTAAGCATTGACAATGAAGTAAATAAATAGACGCCGCGAGTTAATCATAAATTGGCATTTGTTTACTTGGCATGATATACAAACCGCATACTTGGAGGCTTGCGGGTTGTTCGGGTAGAGGGGAAGCAGAAAATGGACAATATTGCTAAAAACAATATGGCGCAATTTAAAACTCCAAGCCAAGGACACATCTCCAGATGACATAAGCACACATAGGCGTATTTATTATTTTCAAGGAAACAAGTATACGATTTTTACGCGGCATGCGTCTGCAATTTTATGCAGATCAAAACATTCAAATATTTTTATATTTAAATGATTTTTGATACATACCTACTATACCCATTTATTGAGTTTTTTTAGATTAAAGATTAATAATAGAATAACAATACAAACGACGCCCATGGCTAAAGGCCAAGGTCTGGGTCAAAGAGGATATAATAATTCTATGAGAGGGTTCCAATCATACGTCATTTTGGGTACGAAGTTTGTAGTTCGCCCAGAAGTTCATCGCGGCGCCTGCGACGTCTACTTATGTCAATTGTGTATGTCATTATTCATATTCACTGACAGTACTGTCATTTTTTGCCCGACTGACAGATTTGAAAGGGACCGTTGAGATGGCTGCATCCAGCAGTATGCGCACGGGGCAGTATTTGCAACGTTGCCACATATATAATGCAAAATTCTTTGAATAAAATATTTCTGCGACTCATAGGGCATATTCGTAATCATCGTATATAAATAATAAAGTTTCGCTGTTTATCAATTGATTTAATTGATGTAGAGAAAAAAAATACCGATTGGAATAATTTATATACTTTTATGTGACTTTGTCAATTTTGGAGAATTAATGTAGATATCTACTGAACCAGGGGTAACTTTGATCCTCCAACAAGCAAAACAAGTTATGTAGTTATGGATTGGTGGTTATATCATGTTATTATGTATATATGGGAGGTTGACCTAACGTCTAACGTCAACTCCTTGTCTTAAGGCCTAACCCATTCCTAACGCTCATGTAAGGAAATTATTTGCTGTAAATAATGAAGTACCTACCTAAGTGATATCGCACTTTCATATGCTATATACCTTAAACTGTGGTGATACTCTACGCATGAATCTATGCTTCACGTTATAGATATTTAAGGATATCTATAAATGCATATTCATGTTTCCTTTCATTTAGTCAAAATCATCAATTAGAAGTTCTAAATGCGTTTCTTCGGCCATAGAAGTAATAATAGAATAAAATGAATAGAGGATAAATCGTTATAATTATTCTTTATCTACTTTGGTTTTTATTATGCCCTTTGCGCGTGGTTGATTAAACATGAGAAACATCACATCGGCAACCTTGCACTGGAGGCGGTCCTATGTTTCCTCGCAATATCACGTGGTTTTACTATTATTTACTTTTATTTACTATGATAGTAAAAATACAATGTTGACGAAATTTTGAGGTTAGTTTGTTATTATTTTAGCTAGGTTTTGTGCCTTGTGTCCATATTGTGTTTATTCTTTTATGAATATTGGTGTAAAAAAGTAGAATTTTCATCAAGCAATTAAGAAAATAGTCACAGATTCCCAGGTAGTATAATGCCATGTCTATATAGTTTAATTCTTGATCAATCTTGCCATTCTTCATTAGTCCTGATGATCTTCTTCATGAGTTCATGCATACTTTACTTACCTTACCCCTATTTGCACCAAACAAATTTAGGTAAACCCAAAGTTAAGGACCCCTAATCCACAGCTATTAGTCTGAGTAAGCATGGTAATAGGGAAAGCCTTAACTAGGTGTACTTGTACTTGAAAATTGTGTGGTGCAAATGGCAGTTAGTTTCATCATATATATAAGTGAATTAAGAGGCACTAGAATATTCTCTGTTCAGCGAAGGTTCAATATGCAAAGCATATTATTAGTTTTTATCAATAATAAAACCACCAGCTAAAGTCAGTTTGACACTTAATGTCAAATTGTCGCAAACATTTTGAAATTCTGGATCAATCGTCACTGGCAAAATTGTGAAATGGTTACAAAATGCCTTGGCGCTAATATGAAAAAGAACAAATTTTGATATTAGAACTCATTAACTACTTTCAGCGAGAAAAAGTGGCATGAAAAAACATTGCCAGTAGATGCAGTGTTCAAGGTACGTTTCTATTTGATGTCTTTTTGAAGACTAGATGCCATATTTTTTACCAGTTCAACTGACATTTAATCAGGGACATGTTTTTTTTTGTATGATGTTACAATTTATGACATAATATTTAACCCTCGCTGAACAGAGTATAAGTACCTACATGTATATTTGCTGATCTTGGACAATAAGATTTTAATTACTCAAAAATGCAACACGTATGCATATTGGAAAATAACCCTACTGATAAATATACCTACACTTAGCAACTGGTAGCACTTTAGTTTATTGAAAGTCCACTCTTTATGCAAGAAGCCTTACAATTCATCATCATCCTTATATATAGTTAGCTTTAGCTTTGTTGAAATGAACTTACTCATGTGAGTAAAAGCTGTTTTTGGAAAACACAATTGAAATCACTGGATGAAGCTGATTTACTATCACCTTCAGCTTCAGCAGTGTTTGCTGATGAATACAGCAGATTTTCTTTGAATTAACTTGACTCTGCCTTAAGAGTGAACTTTTAGTCAGCTGCGTTTTCTCGATATGTTTAATACTCAGGGCAGAGTGACTTGACTATAAAACTGGGTCCTAGGAGAAACTGCATGGACCCTTTTAGAGTCAATTGTACAATTGTGATTCAACTGAACTTGACCAAGACAATTATTCTATAGAAATGGGTGGAAGTGAAACTGAGAAGTTTTGAGCCTTTGGGGTTGCTTAAAAATGGGTGAGAATCAATTTTGCGTGGTCTCTACCTACAAGGAAAAAGTGAAAATGAAGGCCATAATCATGTGCAAACACCTAAAAGTCAAACTGTAAACTGTTAAATCAATAACCAAATTCACATTTTCATGTGTTATAAGCATCCTGCTCGTTAAAAATACTAAGGGGGGGGAGGGGGTCTTTTTTTTATATTATTTTATAATTATATGTCTTTTTTTCTCAGTTTTCAAATTTGTTGGCCTGTAGCTTTAGAACATGTGGACCGATTTTAGTGAATCCAACAGTTTTTTGTTCTTCTCAATGTCCTCCTTTACCTCCCCCCAACGGATCTCCCTTAGGGGTAGCAGACGTCCAACTGGTCAGTTGTGCTGGGTACTACTACACATTATTTTTTGTGACTATACCATTGTACCATTTTGTCGACAATAAACCTATTAATACTCTAATATGTGCAGTTGTTATTTTAACATCTCCAGTATTGCCAGATGAAAAGTTTTGATTTAAAAAATACCGATGCAAAGGGTTGTCACGCAAAGTAGGTATATTATTATTCCTACTAATCCTACTCAACCAATTCAAACTTTAACAACATTTTTATAACATAACTGTCTGGATCAATGATTGCTTTTAAAATCAGAACATGTAACTTACTAATACATAACTAAACTATCCCGTTTTTATAAAGATGATTGGTTAATAAACTGGCAAATAAGGCAATTCACCTTGCATAAGGTTATATAGGATGTCAGTTTGAAAACTTTCAATGTAAAAAATCTCTGAAAGTAAAAAAAATAGAAAAGCGCCGACTCTGCTGAGATTCGACTACGTGGATATTCTAAGTCCAACGTATCTTCGTGTGTCAAATCTCTTTTACCATCGCTGCAAGGGAGACCCAACTCCCGGAAAGGATCTATCTATTTCGTTGTCCCTTAGGTCGCTAATTATGGGGGCAAAAGGCCGATAATTCATCCGTGACGTTTCATCTTTGTAGCGAAAAAACACTTCCATGGTATTGCCAAACGGATATAATTACCTAATAAATGCTAATTTATATAAGATAAAATGTAATATTTTGGAGATGCCAGCAAGGTTTTATTGTTTAAAACAAAAACATGCAAAACGCAAAAAAAAACTAATAGAATAATTAGAATAGTAATTAAGTAAAAATAAAATTTAAAAAAAGACAATTTTCAGTTTTCTCAGGAATTTGAAATAAAATAGCGGCGGACGTGAACTTTTCGCGATAATCTCTGTGGTTCCCAGAAACGTGCTTGACGGGTACACGATTTTTTACTAAAATTAAAGAATCTACAACATAGGGAACTAAACTAACGAGAAACGACACAGTGTAGAATAGGAAAAGATTCTGCCAGGTTGCTGGGATCCTCGATAGCATGGTGAGCAAAATATTACTATAATATACTAAATATTTCAACTTCTACCTCTACTCTACAAATACTTATTTGCCGGTAGTCTCCTGCGTCTGCAAACTATCCGCTATCTGCAAGAATATGGCCTATTCAGGAAAAGGGCAGAGGTAAGTTGACACTATATGGCAACCGAAAGAACACTCCACGAAACTTTTCGTAGGCGTGCAATAAGCGGTTTAATTGTTTTGGCACTAATTAAAAGTAAAAATAATTAGCGCGGCGGACTTAAAACGGGATTCCAAAGGAGGAAAAAATTACGAATTGGCGATAATCAGAACGGCGGAGCCAGGGACTGACTTTTTTCTCGCGGTAAAATTTGAACTTTTCCGTCTTCCCGGTTAGATAATCACTCTTTCGAGTTCAAAGCGTGTCTCCCTTGAGGTCATAACTCTAGCGAGTTCAAAAATCGTCTCTCTCTCTTTCGAGTTTCGAAGATCCTCTGAACCACCCTCTGGGTACTTCTCATCCCCGAAGAGGTACTGCCGAAAAAATCGATACCACCCTGACTACACCATTTTCACATGCAGTTTAGAAAGTATCATTTGTATTTTAGAACAGTCACTTGGATCTCAGAATATATCACTTGTATTTCATAATAGTGATTTTGATTTTAGAAATCGTCAGTTGTATTTCAGAATAGTCACTTGTATTTCAGAAAACTACACTTGAATTTCAGAACAATCATTTAGATTTTAGAATATATCACTTTTATTTCAGAAGGCGTCACTTGTAGTTTAGAAGATATCACTTGAATTTCAGAAAACTGTTTTGGAAATAAAGATTGTTATTTGCATTTGCGTGGAGTTCTTCGAAAAGGTAAGTATACAGTGCATAAGTGAAGGACTCAAAAACCACTTCAACACAATATATTTTCTAAAAAATTGGACTTTATTCGCAAAACTTAACTCTTAATGATGCCGTCTTAGTAATGGAGGATATACCAGTTGGACTAAATTTTATATTTGCCAAGAGTAAATTGTTGTCATTGTTAAATTTTGTGTATATCAAGTATAATTTATACAATATAAAAAAAGGAAACTCTATTATAGTTGCATCGCATGCTTTTTCAATCCGATTCTGAAGATAGTATGTAATTCATTCATTTTCTGAAATTTAAATGACGAATTCTGAAATACATCTGCACTTTTATGAAATACAAATGACTAATCTAAATTCCAAGTGATGGTTTCTAAAATACATGTGACGCTTCTAAATTTCAAATGATACTTTCTAAAATACAACTGACTATTCTGAAATACAAGTGATGATTTCTGGAATACAAGTGATATATCTGAAATCCAAGTGACGATTTCTAAAATACAAATGATGCTTTCTAAACTACATGTGAAAATAGTGTAGTGGCGACTATATGGCGCTTCGGAGAGCGCGGGCATAAATTTAGAAAATGAGCTTTTCTGGAAAATCGTTTGAAACAAAGAGATTGAAAGGGTGATCATTTGACAGAGTAAAAGATGCTATTTAAAATGACACCTCACATGAGATAGTTTAATTGACAATTAAAGCTTTTTAGAAGGAAAGTTTATTCAGAAACCTGAAAAACAGAAAAGTTCCATAAGTTAAAGCTCGAAAGCTTCAAAAAGTGACTCACAGAGTTGCCATGGTGCCACACATGCACTCATATGCAAACACTGAGGTCAGTTTGCACAACACTGTTAAATCAATCAATTTTTTTGGTGTTTTAGGTTCAAAATCGAATAAAAAGTAAAATGGCTTGCCATACTATCGCATTCTTTACTATAAAAGCACCATATATTAAAATATTTTCTATATGTTCTGATACCTACTTATGTTAATTGCTAAGCTAAAATTAGGGAATAAATAAATATAAACATAACATAATTGTAAATATATTATTTATCTTTTATTTAATAAGCTAGGTAGACATAACTATTACTTAGTAACACTTTAAATATAAAATTTGTTGAAAGACGTAACAAGTTTTTTCATGGGGAAACAAATAGTATCACTAAGACTTAAATAGGCAGTCACATATTACCAATAAGCATATTATACTTAACTATTTAGTTCAATAACATCTACGGTAAAACAAAACACGAATTATTATTATCTAAAAATGTGACTGTATAGCAAAGGGTAGGTATATATGTATATTTCTTGCAATGATAAGATGATGATTCAAATTTAAAAATCTTTGAGAAAACTTGAAAATTGACAAGCTCCTATAGCTTTGGTATAAATTCAGATCCCAGTATCTAAATGCCTCTCAGTTTCAATCACCTACAAAAATGTTTTTCAAATATACACATAAACACACCTTGTATGTTTTCTACTTGCCTTCCATATAATCCAGAATAAAAATAGTCCAACATTGCATTAAAGTTTGCATATAATATATATGTATCTCTTCTTTCTAGGAATATATGTTCATGATTCAAATTAAGAACAGTAAAATTTAGTAATCCCTGCTCCAGAGATTCCCGGCAGGAACTTCGCCGATCGATTTTGGGTAACTCAAAGAAATATGAAAGTTTGGTGTGCAGAGTATATTAAAGGGGCTAATAAGACTAAAATATACGTTGTGTTCGTTAGAACAAGTCATCTAGAATGATATGAATTTTCGACATAAAAAAGATGACATAATAAAAGTATACTTTATTCACTTATTTTTGACTTTTTATTACTTTTGAATTTTTTTTTGTTATACCTATTTTTTTTTTCAGTCAGATTTCCAACACCTATTTGTCCATAATTAGTGAATGGTTTATAAATAAAATTCTGTTCCTTTATCTTTTTCTTTTGACTTTCATAGTCAACTAGATAACGTTTTCACATGAACATCCCCTATTAATTTAATTATATATAGTCTCTATGTGAAACTCTACACAGATTTACTGTATAATGTCCTAGCAGATAGCGGTTTGACGGGTAGATGACGATATACATATAAGTCGAAAAAAATCATTCACCATATTATCAGCAATATGAAGAAAATAGGACGACCTTATATTACTTTTCGTATCCAATTTTCTTGATTTTTATAGTCAAGAATATTTTAAAACGCACCCTTTAACCATAAAGAATATTTTCAAACGCACCAAAACTTTTTATTTTTGGTAATAACATACAATCGAGTTCTATGACATATCGAACTGGGATTGAGTCAAATTGGAACAAGGACTTGAAGCTCGTTGGTTTTAAATAAGTCAGTGACATAATATACACCAAAAAAAATGTAAGAGATGAAAAGTGTACGAATCTTGAAAAAATATCTCCATAGTCATATTTCGATCCCAAGAATATATGACCTTAAAATATGTATATCGAATTTTAAAACACCCTGTAGATGACTTTGTCTTTTCAGGATACACTGTAATTTAGTAGGTTTAAAGTTTAAAGTTAAAAACTATATTAAAGTCTACTGATTTGTTTCATAATTAAATAAAAAGCCTAAAAACGTTTTTTTGTTTTCAGGCCTAATAGGTATAATAAGTATCTACTTGAGTGTTTTGCACTGAAAGCTGGAAGTTGGACAATTTAATAAGAGCAGCAGGAGTGCTGCATTTAAATGGAAAATGTGAGCTTTAAACTTAAATATCTGCTAATTTAGAGTGGCAATGCAAGTTTCTGTACATTAATGTGGTACCAATGTGATACCAATATCTATACAGGATGTTTTTTTTTTTTAATTGAGACATGACATCTCGAGCACTAATAGGCTAAAAGATTTTGTATTTGAGTGGGGTCCTATATTACATAGAAGGGTCTATTTTAGGAAAGTATTTGTACATATATGTAAAAGTGCAGGATGTGAAGAAAGTGTGATGTCATATAATAAAATATTTTTTAAAAAAGACACCATCTATTTTTTACTACATTTTAATACTAATACATCATATTCATATTGCTTATATACTAGACCCTGAAAATTTGACAGACTTGATTTGATCATTGCCTGCAGTAGTTTCAGACAAATTCATTAATAAAGTGAAAGTATCTCATATGGGGTTTCGCATATGTAGGTATATATTATCTATTCAAAAAAGTTTCTTCTATCTTGCTAGACCTGGAAATCTGGCTTGGTTTGCCAATCTACTTGACATAAGCAAAAAGGAAGGTGGCCAGAGAAAAAATAAAAATTCCATGGTTAATAAACGTGGCAAAAAAATTCTGAATGGAAAATACACGTTACCCAACAACTGTTGCCAAGATGTCAAATTTTCAGGGATAACTAAGAGCTCCAAGATGTATCAAAACCTGGAAAAAATTAGTGTCCTATTTAAAAAAATTATATTATATCATCACACTTTTCTGGTCCACCATGTGTTAGGTAAAAATATGTGCCTAAAATAGGCCCTACTGTACGATATAGGCCATCGTTGGAAACATTTCTTCACCAGTAGTTTTCAAGATATCTGTCGACTGTCTCAATGTAATAAACTAACTTTATTTGAAATGTATTTAATAAATATCAATTTTGAGGTTATTTATACCTACCTGTTTTTAATTGACCCTTTTACACTTGCATATTCAAGAACTGTGTGGGATCCTATCTTAGTCCTCATCTTGTTTTCTTATGGACAAAAAAACTTTTGCAACTATTGGTGATATTGATTTTAACTAACAAAACATTGCAAAATATGTGTGCCCTTCCCTTTTATTCAGAAACTAAACACGAACAGGTAGGTAGTAAAAGTTCCTCTCACTATCGCGTTTAGTTCCTCGTCATTCTGCTCTTCCAGGCCCTGTAATAATTCTTTTGATTCGGATGATCCACATTAGCCCAACAGTTCTTTTCATTTCATGATTTTCATAATATGTCTGATGATTTTTATTTCTCTGTTACCATGTACATCATAGAACTATTAACTATTTCACTTATTATAACTTTTTGAAATACGTATTCAATAATATCCACTTTAAAAGAAAATTGATATCTATTAAATAATTATTTAAAAGCATCAGCTGATATTGTTTACATCCAGTTATATGGCCACTTAAGATGACTCGGTGTTATTAGATCATAGTATACACTGCATTCTGCTAACACAGCAATTGTAATATTATAAATGCAGGTGCATTCAGTAATGTTTTTCAGTCTTTAAGATAGTCCATACGAGTAAACTTCAATGTAACTTCAACCTTTTATAAATAAAATCAATTTTTAAAAACAGAAGTTTCATTAATAAGAACAAAATTGGCGCAGTCGGTAGGATCCTTTCGGAAGTTCGGTTCGGTTTCGAGAAAGCACACGGAAATCGAGTGAAGTTCGAAGTGAAGTTCCATAGTGAATGTTCAATAGTGAACTGTGAGACCCGGTGATCCGAGGAAAGTGGAACCAGTGACCAACATCCTCTGTGTTTACAGTTAAGAAAGGATTCGGAAACCTCGCAGGACATCTTTTAACTCCTGGCCAACATCGTTTTCTGGTCCGCCACAACGAGAGAAGCCAGCAGGACACATTAGCCGTGCTAGTGTCCACTACAAGCAGTACTACCCTAAGCAGTGCAACTACCTAGCGACGTACCGTTTGATACAGGACGAGATACTGGGAGACAAATTGTGAGTCGTTTGTTTCTTATAGTTGGAATGCCTGTTAGTTAGGAATAACCAGTTAATGGCAAATGAATAAGTTTAGTAGTAAATCTAAACGAGTATTCGATATAACCTATCCAAGAGGAATCACTAGTTTAAGTAAAGTCACAGAACCAAAACCTCAAGAAGCTTCGACTTCAAGTTTAAACGATTTGTATTCAGGAATTGCTGCAAATTGTGTATTACAACCGATAGGAAACAACACTATTAATTTAGGACATACATTAGAAGTAGGAAGTATTAATCCCACTGTTAAAATGGCCGATGCTTTAAGATCTACCGTTACTCTTCTAAAAACATTCGACGGAACCCCTTCTCGACTAGAATCTTTCATTAATCAAATCAATACATTTCATGCACGTTACTTTAATGCTGACCCATCACAGCAAGAATATGTACTTTTGGCAATAAAATCAAAAATATTAGGTGCTGCTGAAGATTTCCTTTTAACTCGCCCAGATTTACAAACCTGGAATGACATTAAAAATGCACTTCAACAAAAGTTCAGTGACCCTGTCACCAGAGCTAACCTACAGCAACAACTAATATTCCTTTCTAAAAAGAATGAATCCACTCAGGACTACATTCAAAAACTTAAGGCTTTAGTTACAAAAATAAATACGAAAATATGTACGGAAGTAGCTAATGCTGAGGCAAGAGCGATACTGATTTCACAAAACGAACTTACCGCGACACAAAATTTACTAGCCAATATTTCAAGCGAATTACGAACGTTATTGATTGTTCAAAATCCACAAAATTTGGACAGTGCAATTGATATAATAACTAATTATGAAATTTTAACTAGCCAAACCACTTTTAAGAATAACTATCTACAAAATCACAGTAAGCCAATTAATAAGCCTGTTAATCAAGTAGCTTCAAATACTCAGAGATCCTTCAATACACCAAACCTTCCAAGACCCCAAAATCAATTTTTCTCAAATTACAGAAATCAAAATAATCAACCACCCAATCAACAAAGACCACAAATTCGACCACAAAACCAACAACAAAATTTACCAAATCAAAGAAACGTTCCAAAACAACAATATCCACAACCAATGTCCGGTGTAAGTACTGTAAAACGAAATCTGACCCAAATAAGACCTCAATTCCAAAATAGACCGCAAAGACCGCAATCTCATTTCCAACCAACGGGAAACCCAAACTTTACCTCTCAAGAATTAACACATCTTGAAAACGAAGATAATGGTTATGACTACCAATTTGAATCTGACAACAAATACCCTAATGAAGACTACTACCCTGAAGTTGAAAATTTTGAAGACTATCCACCTTCATCTTCATCATTACCTTCGGAAGAAAGTTTAGTCGAACAGCTTGAAAATTTTCAATTACAAGCCTCGGACAAAACCAACCCTGTTTAAGCCTAAACAGTATGCAAATTAATCAATTACCCTACATTGAAATACCAAATTACAATATTCGACTACTCATTGATACTGGATCACATGCCTCTCTTCTCAGACCTTCCATAGCAGAGACATACTTTCCAGATTCAATTAAACCATATATAAGCACGTTACAAACATGTGCAGGTGCAAAAAAGGCTACAAGTAAAGCAGAAGTTCCTTTGTTTCTTTGTTTTGGCATAACAGAGCCAATAGAATTTATACTTTATCCTTTTCACGAGTATTTCGACGGAATTTTAGGAATAAAAGACATCCGTAAACTAAAATTAAGCATCGATGTAGAAAACGAAAGACTAGTGAACCGATATCTAAAAATCCCATTTCAGTATAGACAAGACTTTGATCATTATGTAATTGAAATCCCACCAAAAACTATTCAGAAAACAACCTTTAGAACCAAGTTACCTAATAATACCACTTGGACAATGCCCTATCACTACGACGAAGATATTGAAATTCAACCAACACTGGTATCAGTCACAAATAACTCTTACACACTTGATATTTTCAATCATTCTGATAAAACCATTACTATTGAATGCGACACAAGGGATGATCTTCCCTTAGAACCAATAGATCTTAATAATTTTGAAATTTTTTATTTTGAAATAAATAACCTTGTAAATAAAAAACAATTGATTAAAACTGAAAAAATTGATTTTGAAAATCTAATAAGGCATCAACATTTAAACCAGGAAGAACGAGCTCAACTCTTTAAGTTAATGAAAAATTACCCCCAAGTTTTACATAAACCCGGTGACAAATTAACATTTTCCAATAAAGTTAAACACGTAATCAATACAACAGATGAAATACCAGTTCATTCAAAAAGTTACCGATATCCCTATGTTCATAAAGACGAAGTAAACAGGCAAATTAATCAAATGTTAGTAGACGGAATAATCCAACCTTCTAGTTCCCCATGGAGCTCACCAATATGGATCGTACCAAAGAAAATGGACGCCTCAAATCAGAAAAAATGGAGACTAGTCGTCGATTACAGGAAACTGAACGAAAAAACTATCGACGATAGGTATCCTTTACCAAACATATCGGATATACTGGATAAACTTGGCAGATGTCAATATTTCACCACCCTCGATTTGGCTAGTGGATTCCACCAAATCGAGATGGATCCAAACAGTGTGTCAAAAACAGGATACAAGGATGCCGTTCGGGTTAAAGAACGCACCTTCTACATTTCAACGAGCCATGGACAATGTTTTACGTGGATTACAAGAAAAAATTTGCCTTGTATACATGGATGATATTATAATATATTCCACCAGTCTTCAAGAACATCTAGACTCTTTAAAACAAGTTTTTGATCGTCTAATTTCACACAACATGAAAATTCAGCTAGATAAATCCGAGTTTTTACAAAAAACCGTTGAATTTCTAGGACATGTTGTAACCCCTAATGGAATCAAACCAAACCCGAAAAAGATACAAGCAATAAAAGACTTTAAAATACCAAACACACCAAAAGAGATAAAATCGTTTCTTGGCCTGGTCGGATATTACAGGAAATTTATTAAAAACTTCGCTAAGATCACCAAACCATTGACAAATTGTCTAAAGAAAAACGTAAAAATAATTCATGACAAACCATTTGTAAACTCCTTTAATTTGTGTAAAAATCTTCTAATGAATGATCCGATTCTTCAGTATCCCGATTTTCAAAAACCCTTTATTTTGACTACAGACGCATCAGACTATGCAATCGGAGCTGTTCTATCACAAGGACCTGTTGGAACTGATCTTCCTATTGCATATGCCAGTCGAACCCTTAACCCTTCTGAAAGTAATTACTCCACCATCGAAAAAGAACTTTTGGCCATCGTATGGGCTACTAAATATTTTAGACCATATCTTTTCGGTCGAAAATTCACGATTGTGACTGATCACAAACCACTTCAGTGGCTTTTTTCAATAAAAGAACCCAATTCGAAATTAGTCCGATGGAGATTAAAATTACAAGAATACGACTATACAATTCATTATAAAAAAGGAACTCAGAATTTAAACGCAGACGCACTTTCGCGCCCTCCTAAAGATTTGAATCCCATTGATTACGTAGAACCTCCATTAACACACATGTCTGCTGCATGTGAGACTAACAAAGAAAACGATAACGAATATTCCTGGCATGATAAAATTAAACATTTCTTCGAGTCACAAGAAAATTTATTCGAAAACCCTAAAAAAATTCCAAAAGAAGTGAAGCCACAGCAAAAGGTTAATATCATTTCCGATATCCAAGTTAAACCCCCAATAAAATCACAAACGCCGGTTCAACCAAGAATAGAATCAGAAAAATCATTTAGTACCGAAACGGCTGACGAGTCTGACACAAACCTGGAAATTCCTCAAATCGATAGGAATCTGTTAAAAGAAGATAAATCAGACACAATGACAGTTCATACATCACAAGAAAACCCTATTTTAGGAGCACCTTATGTCAACAAAAGTCTAAATACCTTCAAAAACCAAATAATATTCAAATGGACAGACAAAGAGAAAGCATATACCACTTCAAAGAAACTTTTCGAAACAAAGACAAGAATAACTGTATTTATAAACAAGGAACCAATCACGGAAGAAGTCCAACAACTTTTTAAGGATCATTTACCGCCAAACACTTATTGTCTACATTTTCCTAATAAGGAACTAGAACCAGTAATTATTCGAATCTTTCAAGAGACATTCAAGGCCAATTCCTATAAACTCTTTATTTCCAATACACTATTAGAGGATGTCACCAACGAAGACGAACAAAAAGACGTAATCGAAAGATACCATACTACGAAAACATCCCATAGAGGAATGACTGAGAACATAAAAAACATAAAACAAGTATATTACTGGCCAAGCTTAGAAAGGGATGTAATCAACTACGTGAACACTTGTGACATATGTCAAAAGACTAAGTACGAAAGGCACCCCTATAAGGTAATATACAAACCCACACCAACTGGAAGTAAACCCTTCGAACATATATACATGGATACTTATTCCATATCAGGTCAGAAATTCCTGACAATAATCGATAATTTTTCAAAATTTGCTACCGCATACCCTATAAACGAAACGTCAATTGAAGTATGTCAAAACTTGATTAAATTATTCTCACACCATGGTACCCCGCATAAAATAACCACAGATAACGCAAAAACATTCAAAAGCAATTTAGTACAAGACTTATGTAAGACTTATCAAATTGAGCTACACTTTACAACGCCATACAACCCAAACTCAAATTCTCCAATTGAGCGCTTTCATTCAACACTCAAGGAAAGTCTTGTTGCACTAAGAAATGACCACCGAACAAAAACAATCCAAGAATTAGTTGATATTGCAATTTTAAATTACAATAACAGTATCCATTCGTCACACGAATATACACCTTTTCAAATTCTTAAAGGAAATCTCAACTATCAACTAAATTTTGAGAAAAACCTAAATCAAATTCAAACAGATTACGTTCATGAATTAGCTGAAACCTTTAAAGAATTAAATGATAAAATAAACTTAAAATTGAATGCGAAAAAAGCTAACATTTTATCAAAATTAAATGAAAAACGAGAAAACGACCCCGAGATACCAGAACTTACAGAACAATTACTGACAACACCCCTTAAATTATCAAAAAACCTAAAACCCAAATATAAACCAGTTATATTTAAAAACCAAAGACATCCCAAAGACATTAAAAGACGATTGTAAATTTCAGAGTGACACAATGAAGATCGTGCTAGTACTACTCCCACTATTGGCCAACGCTCAATATAAAATTGAAGAAATTTCAAACCCCTTGCTGCCAATCCACGAAGGAATACGCTATGTTGTTACTAACTATTATCATGTGTATTATCATATAAATTTAACCAACATTCGGCATAGCTTAGAGATAACTGAGACGACCCTTTCACAGGTAAATCAAACGATAGGATCATCAACAGTACCTTTGTGCAATCTTTTAGTTACTAGAACAAATGCCTTATCGGATCAAGTAGATTCAATTAAGAATTTTATTACTCATTACACTACTAACCCAAAACTGAGAACCAAAAGAGGATTATTTAACTTCTTAGGTAAAGCTCATAAATATCTGTACGGAACATTGGATGCAGAAGACGGCGAACGCTATGATAACTATATTAAAATAATTCAAGAAAATCAAAATACCCTACATGACGACATTTCCTCGACTCAAACAATTGTTAAGCAGTTAACAAAGGACATTGACATTCAACTATCTAACATAAAGTCGAATCAGCACGAATTGCAAGAGCGCGTTAAAATTCTAGCTCAAATGTCCCAGTCTATGTCAACCACCACGTATCTAATTATATTACTCGACAACCTGGAAAACAACATTCGCATTCTTAACGAAATTCGAAACAATGTACAAACTGCAATCAACTTCGCAGAAACAAACGTGTTACATCATAGTATTATAAAGTACAAGCAATTACAAACAATTATTCTTAATCTGAAACCAGAAACTCGAATTCAATTCACACTGACGTAACAATAAAAAACGACTTAATAATTTTTTATATTGCAATCCCTCTGATATCAGGAAAACCTTATACATTGTATAGAGTTTACCCTATTCCGATTAATAATCAGATAATAACTCTAACTAACCCGTACCTAATGAAGTCCTCAGATGATTTCTTTAATTTAAAGGAGAAATGCCCAAAAATTGAAGAAATATCTCTCTGTTTAGAAGAATCTTTAAATTTAAACGAACCGTGCATAATGCAAACCATCAACCTAACTAATCATTGTCCAATGGTCCCAATAAAATTCGAAAAATCCTCAATAACCCAGTTGAAGGACAATTCAATTATAGTAATACCTGCCTCAAGGGAAAAAATTCAATTCCAATGTCCAAATCAAGAATCAATCGAAACCATAGGTCAACCATCTTTAATTTTACCGTCAGACTGTATGACGAAAATAAAAAATAAAACTTTTGAATCTCAAAACCCAAAAACAATCAATTTACGTTTAAAGCTACCAGAGATCAGTATTGACGAAAAATTAATACAAGATATTGAACCTTTGCAATTAACGGAAATTAATTTAAACGACATTCACCAAGACTTAGAGAAGTCAAAACGATTAATTGTACATCATCTGAAGAAATTTGATGTTATTAGTTCTAGCTTATCTGTAGTGTCGATATTAATTATTATTGTATTTATCATTATAATTATTTCAATATTCTATTATTACAAGAAAGGTAAAAATAATGTGAAGGTGGACATAAAACTAAAACCCCTCGAAAATTTACCCCAATTTTCTCACACTTAGGGAGGGAAGAGTTATATGGCCACTTAAGATGACTCGGTGTTATTAGATCATAGTATACACTGCATTCTGCTAACACAGCAATTGTAATATTATAAATGCAGGTGCATTCAGTAATGTTTTTCAGTCTTTAAGATAGTCCATACGAGTAAACTTCAATGTAACTTCAACCTTTTATAAATAAAATCAATTTTTAAAAACAGAAGTTTCATTAATAAGAACAAAATTATCCTGTCCCCTGCTAATCTGATTGGCCAATATTTTATGAATGAAGTATGCCCTGTGCCCGTACTGCCACGTGTGGTGCTCCCTCCTGATTGGCCAGTAGTTTCTTAATGAACAACGCGTGGATTTTATGAATGAAGTATGCCCTATGCGCATACTGCCGTTCGAGGTGCTCCCGGGACCGTTAACAGTCATGTTTAGTACAGGGTAAATGACATACAAGTTACAAGTTTTAGGAAAGTTATTATTCTTGCAAGTATCAATAGCGGAAATTTTCCTTAAAAAAGTGCCAAGCACTGTCAAGGCATGGCTATAGAAAGATTCGCTAACTATAGACAGCATATAAGAAGTAGTAAGTACAAAAGTGCATAATATAGGCCATAGGGTTTCTTATATTTTGATCCCAATGGCATATTATTATTCTAAATTTGTCACAATTGGTTCCACAGGTTAAGTCAGGGATGCCTGCTACCCCCCCTATGTGAAACCTGTGTATTTACCTTAGGGGTTACACACTTCCATCCAGGCATTTTCTTCCTGTCTGATAGTGTTACCTTTTGCTGTTCAAGAAATGTAAGTTCATGAAGGGAAAACTTGCATAGTGAGCTTCATATAAATCAAGTCTATTGTTCTATTAATTATTTTATTCTTTACAGTTCTTTGTCTAATGCTATATTATAGCAACAGCAAAATCTGCTGGAAATGCTGTGATAAGCCATATTCATTAAACTGGTCAGCCTGCTCCAAATTATTGAAGGTTAGTTAGGTTAGTTAGGCTCTCTGTAGTGTCGAGAGTTGTATATATTCTATCATGCCTTAGTTGTAAGGCATATGTATAAGTGTGTGTTGTGGTTTTGTGGTGTACTTTTTCTTTTTGCGTTGGAAATGCTCAGTTATTATTTTATTAAACATGCCTCCAGGAACATTTCAATATGAATGCAAAGTACAAAATTGCCATAATAAATATTTTAGCCCAATAACAGACTCAAATTATAAAAATAAAAAATTTGTAGCTTTTCCAGCAGATCCAGTGAGACGTCGCAAATGGTTTGAAATCCTAAATCTCCAATATTCTTTAAGCCGATATTTTTTACATACATAAAAACATTGAAAAACAGGATCCAAAAATTTGCTGAACCAAAAATTATTGATACAAAGATAAATATAATTTCAGATATAATTATTAAAAAGCCATTACCTGCCCTCTCTTCAGTAATAAGTACACCATATAAAAAAGACAAACCTAATGATATCTTTACTGTTTTCTAGTCCTGAAGTTATTTCTGTTCCTTGAAATGAATATTTACGTTATTTATGATAAGGTTTTTTTATATAGATGTTAATATGTTCCTTTATTTTTAGTTTATTATGGTCCCCAAGACCTTTTGTGTTCAAAAGTATTACAAAAAGTTCCTATATTTATGTACATATACTATAATAATTATAAAATGGCTAGAGCTACCTATATTTACAAAGTATTTATTTTTCTAAAGTTGCTTGCCAAGTAAAAATGCACTAAACAAGAAGTTTAATCTATATACTCCTCGAGACCATATTTCTTTAGTTACTTAATTAATATTTGTTAAGATATTTACCCTGAAACAAAAGTGAGTTGTTCTAAGCAGTACATTTCCCATATCCAGGTCGGAGCTATTGGATAACATTGCCTCATAACTGTAGAGGAATTACATAAAATTGAAACTTTGCAGATTTTGCCTACACAGACCTTAATCTGCTTCAGGTACAGTTTAAAAATGTACTTTCAAATCACACTATTGATATCTGAGCATTGCATGATTGGAGCAACTGTTAAGAAGCCCATTATTTCAACTCCAAATATTTTGGGAATAAGAAATGCTGAAATCAGAACTTTGTTTATTTCTAGTTTGCAATGCCTGTCTTCATAGTGCTTAACTTAACCAAGGCCAAGGAGGATACAATATTACTAAGTAGGTGCGTAAGTACAGAATTATACCCTCATTGGTGCTTAACATACAGTTCCAATCATATTATTTTTGCTCTTTTTTTGTAATTGTTTAACTGGAGTAATGTTTTTAATATGTTAATAGCTTTATTGTTGTTGTAGAGTATGGAAATGACAAATAAGTAGCCAAGTAAGGAAACAGAAGCCATTCCATATAAGTAGTAGGTAATGCAACGAAAGGACAAAGATATATTAAAAAGAAGATAGCAAAAGGGCTTCATGGCATATACTCTTAAACATATTTACTTCAGTAACGAATTTATTTATATAACTTAAAAATATATATTTATATTCTAGCAGTATCAGTGAGATTGTATTGAAGAAAATCTTTGAATAAGTGTTTGTTACAATAAAATGTGTTCCATTAAGAGACAGGTTTTGTTTTAAATTCTTCAATAAACAATTATAACTGCAAAAGTAACAATGTTTTTATATTAAATTGTGAAGGAACATTTACAATTTATTCAAAATACCACATCTTAAAAATTATTTTGCCTTAATTTATCACTGCACAGTTCAAGTGTTATCTATTTCTGACCACAGTAAATAACCAAATTTTTTCAACAATTATTTCCTCATAGACATAAAAGTGCTTGATTTATATGGATTTGGTGCAAGACTTCCAAGTCTAGGGCATATATGACTCAAAATTCACACCTACGAGTGTCTAAATTTCTTATTTGGTCTTCCGGCCAAGTAATCACATTAAACCTTTTCACAATCCACTCCTTTCTACCTCTATCCCAAACCTCTATTTCCATGCTCCTTTGTATAAATGTGAAGTAGTTTTGAGGCATAAAAAGGTTTTGAGTATTTCAAACTGTTATAGTTCGTGTTATCTATTTCTGACCTCACCCATGAAAATTTTTTTATAATTATTTCCTTGTAGACACAAAAGTGCTCGACTTATTTGGATTTGGTACACGATTTTAAAGTCCAGGGCGTATATTATGACTTAGAATTCACACCTACAAATGTTTAAATATCTTATTCCAGCTTCTAGCCAAGTAATCATATTGTTGCGAACTCGGGGTTCAATAATTCCAGTGTAACGATTTAACACGAAAACACTATTTGTTTACTTCCACAATTACACACGACTACTAAATAACTCGCTACTTTAACACTTTATAGCCTTCTAATATCGTTTCGTACTTTAACTTACTTATAGCTCGCTTAAATAAGACTATTACTTAACCGCCGCTCTATGCGCCTTTTATATACAATCCTAAAATTACAGAAAAACCTAGAAAGTTCTTTATAAGAATTCTTGAATAATCTCACATAAAAAAAACGGTTGTAAACAACTGTCTTCTAGATTAGCCAGACGAGCAATAAATCACTCGTGTCAGCCATGACGCAGCGCGGATAGGACGCGAAGCTCCACCAACCAACACGCTCCCATGCGTTGCCCCGCCTCCCATGCGGCGTTGCTGCGATCGTAACATTGCCCTCCTCCTAAGTCTGTTCGTCCCGAACAGATAGAGTTCCATGGTATCGTGCTAATCGATCCAAATGAACGACCTTCATCTTTGACCTAGGGGTCCGCTGGATCCTATACACCACATCATTAATCTTCTTTATAATTGTATAAGGTCCTTCCCAATTTTGGCTGAGTTTGGGCGACTTCCCCACCTTTCGCCTCGGATTGTATAACCACACCAAATCACCATCCTGGAAGCCGCGGGAGTTAGCTAGTAAGTCATATCTTGCTTTGGCTCGATCACTGGATATCCGCAGTTTATTCCTGACTTGTTCATGAACATTGTCCAGCCTCTCCTTAAGTTCCTCCACAAAATTCTCAGAGTTGAGTGAGTCTTTTTCTGGTGTCCATACATCAAATCTGCAGGAAGCCTCATTTCCCTTCCGAACATCACTTTCGCCGGAGTATAACCAGTGGCTTCATGCGTAGAGCCTCGATATGCCATCAACATGAGAGGTAGATGTTGGTCCCAATCACGCTGATGATCTGCCACCATTTTAGACAGGTAATGTTCCATGGTTCGATTAAATCTCTCTACCATCCCATCCGACTGTGGATGCAAAGGAGTTGTCCTGGTCTTGCGAATTCCGAAGTTCCATGACCTTCTGGAAAACAGCCGATTCAAAATTTCGGCCCTGATCAGAATGAAGTTCGAGAGGGACTCCAAACCTGCAGAACATTTCATTTACTAGCACCGTTGCCACAGTCGTTGCTTCTTGATTAGGCAGGGCGTATGCTTCAGGCCATTTAGTAAAGTAGTCCATGGCGACCAAGATGTATTTATTTCCCGACTCAGTCTGAGGAAACGGTCCCGCGACATCAATTGCTACCCTCTCGAATGGAGCACCTACAGTGTACTGCACCATTCGGCCGCGTGATCTTGTTCGAGGTCCTTTTGTGGCACAACAAACTTCGCACTTGCGGCACCAAGACTCGACGTCTTCATGATAATTCACCCAGTAGAACCGCTCTTTAATTTTGGCCAAGGTTTTATTGACCCCAAAATGACCTCCACTGGTTCCGTCGTGCATTTCCTTTAGTACATCTGATTTTCTGCTATCAGGAACAACCAATTGACTGACTACGGACTTGCCATCCGGACTGTCCCACGCTCTCTTCAGTAGTCCATTTTCTATTTTAAGAGAGTGCCACTGGGCCCATAGCGCCTTCAGGTTTGGACTTTTACCAGCAACTTCTTGCCACTCTGGTCTCTTGTCGTCAGTCTTTGCCAAGAGTATGGGTCCAATATCTGGATCATTCATTTGTTCGTCTCGAAGCGCTTGTGCGGTCCAGCCATCGTTTATTTCTACCGACGCTCTTCTTACAGAAGCAAATCCCTCACGCTGCTCAGTTCTTTGACAATGCCGACAATCTTCTTTACACGGCCGTCTAGACAATGCATCGGCATTTCCGTGAGACCTCCCTGGTCGATGTTCAATTTGGAAATCGTACTGCTGCAGGCGCTCTATCCATCTGGCTATTTGGCCTTCAGAGTTTTTCATCTGTAATAGCCATTTCAAGGCTCCATGGTCAGTTCTAATCAGAAACCTTTTTCCATATAAGTAGCGATGGTAATGTTCGACTGCTTTAACGATGGCCATCAGCTCCTTTCTAGTTCCTTACTTCGTGTTTGTCTCGGGGAACTGGCCAATCTTTAATGGCAGATATTTTACTTTGGCTAGTTTTAATGCCTTGTTCTGAGATAGTATGCCCCAAGTACTCGACTTGCTTTTGGAACAGGCTGCATTTCTTGTAGTTTAACTTCAGGTGAGCATTCCGTAACTTGTTGAAGATTTCTCTTAAATTCTTCAAATGCTCGTCGAAATCACGTCCCATGACAATTATGTCATCTAAGTATACCAGGCAAGTTTTCCAAGTCAGCCCCCTCAAGACAAGTTCCATTAGTCGCTCGAAAGTTGATGGAGCATTGCACAATCCAAAAGGCATAACAGTGAATTGGTATAGTCCAGAACCAGTAGAAAATGCAGTCTTTTCTTTGTCTTCGGGAGCAATCTTTACTTGCCAGTACCCACTTTTTAAATCTAGAGTGGAAAACCACTTTGATCCCGATAAAGTTGCTAATGTCATCTATACGTGGCAATGGGTAGCTGTCTTTCTTGGTCACATCATTAAGTTTCCTGTAGTCAACACAGAACCGCGTTGAACCATCTTTCTTCTTAACAAGAACCACAGGCGACGACCATGGACTAGATGATTCTTCTATGACGCCCTCCTTTAACATTTCATTCAGCAAACTGTTAACTTCTTGTTATTTAGCAAGAGGGACCCTTCGTGGGTGTTGTCGTATTGGCTGGGCATCTCCTGTGTTGATCTTATGGACAACTAAATCAGTTTGACTGTCGTTGCTCTTGAAGTTGAACATATCAGATTCATCCATAGCAAATTTTATGGCAGACTGAAGTTGTTCCTTTGACAGGTGACTCCAATGTCGTTTGAAAGCATCAATAACTTCTGGCGAAGCTTGGTTAGAAGATTCAATTTTGGATGTCTCCGCTTCGATACAATTGCATACCCATTGTACAGGCTCATAATGGGCAAGAACTGTTCCTTCTTTGAGCTTGATGGTATTTTCTCCAATATTGGCAACTCGTACTAGCATAGTCTTCTTCGTGTCGGTCAAAGTTCGGGCTACCATGATTTCAGTCGTCAAATCCAGGTTAGGTTCTATAAGTCCTATGGACCACCCAGGATCATTTTCAGAAGTCACTGTGATAATTTGTTCTGAATTTGGAGGAATTTTCACATCTTCTACCACCAGTAGACGGACACTAGTTTCCACATTTCCATTGGTTAATGCAAACTCCTCATCTCCAAATGTGAGAATATTCCGTTTGTGATCATAGGAGAATCCATGTTTCCTGATGAGATCCATTCCCAAAATAAACTCGTCTTTGATCCTGGCAACCAACACTTTATGCCGAACTTCGAGTCTTTCTCCAATAATGATGGTGACATCGGCTTCTCCGTCTATAGGGCAAGACTCTCCAGTGACTGATTTTAACATAATAGGATTGGGCAATGATTGTATGGTATATCCGACAAGTTTATCTGGCCTTGCAATGGTCACATCTGCTCCTGTATCGATGGTAATATGGATCTCCACTAACCAACACGCTCCACCAACCAACACGCTCCCATGCGTTGCCCCGCCTCCCATGCGGCGTTGCTGCGATCGTAACAATATTATACCTCTTAACAATCCATTCCTTTCTAGTTTTTATGACAATAGAATCTACTGGGAACGCCAAACCTCTATTTCCATGCGCCTTTGTCTGAATTTGAAGTAGTTTTGCACCATAAAAAGGTTGGTGGTACTTGGTGGTAGATCTAGTCCACAAAATATTGCACTCCTTACCACTTATTTTGGCATAAAGGTAATTATTTTTTGCTTCACTGTCAAGAATGATGATTCTAGAAGGCCTCCAGCACAATTTAAGTTTCATTCGATTTAAGATAATTGAAAAAAATGTAATTAAATCCAAAGATGTCATTAATTTACATGTATTTTAAATGGGTGAGGTTATGTTGTCATACCCTCAGGTTCAAATTGTGACGTCACGTGCACGAAACCTATAATTGTCATAAACTGACATAAACCACGTGTCACAGGATTCTGCAATGTTGCCGATTGTGACCAGTTGGCCATCTTAAACGTATTTTTTTTTCTTTTATCGTTATAAGTGTTCGATTAATCACCATTCAAAGATTGACAGCAATTATAGTACTCTCGTGGTGTAAAGATTCGCAAGATATCATTCAAAAAAAGGATGTGCCAATTTACTTGAATTTACTAGCAAAGTAATCTATGGCAACACTGTATGGAACGTGTTTATCATGTTTACTTACTTACTCCCAGGTCATAGATTCTGTACAGTAAGGACGACCCAATCTCCTCAATTTAGGTGCCTTCGGTGTGAGGTCACAAAAGTGCTTTGCTTAGATATATCATTAGGGTTTCTTATACCGGTGCATAATTTGTTGAAATATGCTATACTTCTTCGTTATGTTTATCGTCTTTTAGATCAAATTTCTTTTACAAAAGTAATGTAGATGTTGTTTTATTAAGGAAGAAAACAAGACACATGTGAATTGAATGAGAAATATATCTTCAAAATGTTTATAGGTAACTAGAGAAACCTGTATAACTATATAACAACAACGCTATTGTTACTTACCCCAGGTCATAGACTCTATACAGTAAGGAGCCTGACGGCCCTCAATTTATGTATTTTCGGTGTGACGTCACAAATGTTTTCAAATTTTTTATATAAAAATAGTGTAGGTGTCGTGTTCTTAAGGAAGAAAATAGTACACAAGTGCATAGAATGAGAAATATATTTTCAAAATTTATATTAGATACTAATTAACTACGAAAACATGTGTAACTATAATAATGAGAACTAACAATGGTCAAAAATAGAATGAGAAATATATTTTCAAAATTTATATTAGATACTAATTAACTACGAAAACATGTGTAACTATAATAATGAGAACTAACAATGGTCAAATCAAAATCAGCATGTTTTTGCACCGCTATAATAATAGAAAAAAATAAATAGTCACAGATTAGTTGCGTTTTATATGGAGTGTGGCACACACGACATGAATTATCATACAAGAAGTGATATGAGTATTTCATTTATGGATACTATATTTTGTTCACGGCTTATTTTATAAAATAATCAATTAGGTAATTTGATCTTCGACACGCGCCTTGTTTTGATTGTCAGCGTCAAAATGACGTAAGATGGCGGCCATAATTGGCAATTCAAATAAAGGCCGCAGCGCTAAGTGGCGAGTTTATAAACTAATAATAGTCATGTTTTCAACATCGTGATTGGTTAAACAAAACAGAGTGCAAAGGCATTTGGCGTAGCCAATTAGACTGATAATAATCTGGCTAAAATTAGTTTAGAATTTTGTCACCAGATGGCGAGCGGTAATCTTCAGTCGCGAATATATATAACTGTATGTTTAGTTTGTTCATTTTCAAGATGGCGCTGTGTGTATGCGATACTTATGAAATGCGTAATGAAAAAAACAAAAGATGCAGTGTGAATAACGAACACGCTGTGGCACCTCTTTCAGTTCAAACGGTGACACAGCCTACTTTGTGTTTACAACATGACATGCCGTGGACAAAGGAACTTTATGCCTTGGTAAACTAGTCAGGCTTAAGCTGGTGGGCATAAATAAACGAGGTTAGGTAACAAAGAGCCTCAAAACGGTTTATTATTAACAATTAAAAATTAATCATCAATATAGACAACCTCGCCTCCAACACGCGTCTTGTTTTGATTGTCAACGTCGAAATGACGTTCAAACCATAATGGCCACCCTCAATGGCCGCCATGAGGGCGGCCATATTAATTCGAACCATCATTTCTTTTGTTTATTTTTTTCCAATATGGCGGTGTCTGCATGCAGTCCTTCTGGAATGTATAATAAAAAAACAGAAAAGATGCATTGTTGGTCACTGCTTGTACTATAGCAGTTAGTTGTTACAACAAAAAAAAATTTTTATTTATTTATTTTAAGCTCATTGGCCCATTGATAAAATATGTGATCATTGGTGTTGGTGATTGCTTTATCCAAGCCCTACAGGTAGAATATGTATATATATATTTTTATAATAAAACACATCCAAATTGACTAGACGTCAACAGAATTTTAAAGTGCCTTCGTATTCACTTCCTACTTATCATCTACTACAATAAATAAATATAAATCACATGAGAAAATGCGTAACAAATTAGTTATTTGTGCTTCAGCTTCCTTGGTGCAGAGCTTTCCAATATCTATCGGCGTATTTTGTCCGCGAAGATTGACACGTAATTGACACCACTCTTGCGTTCGGAGCACCCTCTGGTGGACATATGTCAACAGGTCAAAGTCGACGTCTTTACGTATTCGGCGGCTCTCGTAATCCCTCGCTGTGAATCGTTTTGCCCGCCATCTTGAGCATGGCCTTGCTCTCCGCGTTGCCGTCCAATATGCTGCCACCCTGATTGGAAGATTATATCACGTGTCATGCCTCAAGGTTAAAAACTATAGTTCGTTCGAATCCAAAACGGACTAGAAGCAAAACAAAACAAAGCTCTCTAACCTAAAAAACTCATGGATATAGGTGTATCTAGTGTATACTTGATCATATCAAAGAAGGCTCACGCGTGACACGTTGATGGTGCTCCGTCCAGAGCTTTGTTCTGTTTAAGTCGGTCTTGAATTTGAACAAACCATAAGTAAACACTTTATCAAAGTTTGTGAGTTTTGAGTGTAGGGCAATAACAGTATATTATCCAACAAGCCCAAATCCAAAATGATGCCTATTATATGCAAGTTGGGTACTATACTTTGTCCACGGCTTAATTTATAATTTTTACATAATAATCAATTCGATAACTCGGTCAACACGCGGTTTGCGGTACGCGGAGTGTATAATGAAAAATAATTTTGTGCAGCGTGAATAATGAATATTATTCACGCTCTTCCAGTTCAAAGATAATGATACACCCTACTATGTGTTTACAACCAGACATATGATGATTATATTATTGTACAGCTGTGGACAAAATAATTCTTGGTAAGAAGCCGACGTTTCCAATTACATCAATAAATGTCTCTGAACGCAATAGCCAAATTTACTTTTTATTTTTTGTTTTTGTTTTTTTAATTTAGGGTTGTAAAAAACCAAAGACTATAAAAAGTAAAGGATGGCTCAATTCACTGGATTTATGGGCCTTCGGCATGATGTCAAGAAAGTCCACTAGTCGATTTAGATTTTTTAATTTAGGATTGTAAAAAACAAGGATTAGAGAAAGTAAAGGATTGCTCATTTAAGTCGATTTATGGGCGCTCAGCATGACGTCATTGTAGTCCACTAGCTGATTTTGACTTTTAATTTAAGGTTGTCAAAAACTAAACACTATAGAAAGTAAAGAATGGCTCAACTCTCTCGATTTATGGGCTTGCGGCATGACGTCACGAAAGTCCACTAGTCAATTTAGATTTTTTAATTTAGTGTAGTAGAAAACAAGGACTATAGAAAGTACAGAATGACTCAACTCGCTAGATTTATGGGCCCACGGCATGACGTCACGGGAGTCCAGTAGCCGATTTGACGTAAGGCATGAATTGACGTCATTTCCTGCCAAATTCGTTACCACTGTGTAACACAGTGCTGAAAAGAGGAGCCAAATCTTCGTTCTGGTTCCGATAACCAGCGAGATACAGAGCAGCATGGGCAGCTTCTCGAATTGAGAGCCATCTGCCATGCAGTATTGGATCTAAAATAGGCTGGTCGATGTCGCCTGCTCCTGCTCTGCACAACATCTTTCACGGTCTTTTCATATGTAATATACTAACTAGCACATCGGTCTGCACTATGCTTACGTCATCGGGATTGGAAAATATTGCTCTTAGGCGACTGAGACATCCTTCACTGTCTACTGTCCTTAATGCGTCCGCCGCGTAAATGTGCTTTTTTATGCCAGATATGTCACTCATTTATTGTTATAACTGTCAATTGTCAAGTAATAATATACTTCAAAATTCGTTGTCTGTCACTTTTTGAACCTTCTGGAAAATTTCTTGAAAAGTTAAATTTTACCTATCTCTCTCTGACCTTGACTGTCGATGACCTGAGATGATCGAATAAATTTTGCTACGCGCCACTTGCTAGTTGAAAAACAAGGGACGTTTTTAATCCGTGGCGGATTCAAGGTGGATCCGTTCGTCTCAGAAGGTTGACACGGAAGGGAAAGAAGCAGCAACGCCGACGAGACGCAGCGGAGTGAAGTTAGCCAACGGTAAACTACACACTAGGGATGTGATTTCACCGGGTGCATTTGTTTACACCGACATTTGGAGAATATGCACCCTTATTGCACCCGGTGCATTCAATTCGCAGCGTTGCCTTTTCAACTTAAGTTACCACGTTGCCATATTGCTATATGTCATATGTCATATTATGTATTTTTGCATTTTCTACATTAATTACAATCTACAAGTCACGTGCATGCGTATTTTTAATTTTTATTATATATTTTACCGCTCAGGAACTGAAATAAACTTTTATAAAACTTTTAACCACCTGATTTTATAAAAAAAACTCCCTTTTTGAAAAAATATCATAAGAAAAAAAAGGATATAATATTGCTTTAATTGCTGAGTTTTTCTTTCTATTTTATATGAGTATGTTATTAGAGCTAAGAGTTAAACAAAATTTAACGAACATATTCATAACAAAAATTACTTAAACTGTTTGGACTTTGGATAAAATACCTTTATTTGGACGAGAACGGAGAAATACAGTAGTACTTTACAGTTTACACCGAGTAGGAACAACAAATGACGGTTCTGCTTTTGCAGGATGCAGGATACCGTAATAGGGAATCATTTATTAACACATATTTATTTATGTAATTCGTATATTATTTAGTATTTGTTATTAAAAAAAATATATTTTGTTTTATGAAATATGAAGTTGACAGATGACATTTGTTGACTGATGACATTTGACAGATCGAGATTCATTTGACGATTCTGACATATTCGGAATGCATCGGGTGCAAACACAATATGCACCGTTCATAAACACCGCACCCAGTACAATCATATGCACCGGGTACAATGAAGATCACAACCTTACTACACACCAATCAGTCTTGTCACTTGTCATGTTCCGTTCGATACCTTGTTTAAAGTATCGATACCACGAAAATGCGTACGTTCCGTCGACGGCAGCAGCTGAGAAGTTTAGTCAGCAAACCCTGAAATTGGCCAATCAGATGCCGATTTTCAGAGTTCGCTGACTAAACTTCTAAGCTGCTGCCGTCGGCGGAACGTACGCAAAATTTGGCAACGATAAATAAGTATCGATGCTTTGATATTATCGAAGTATCGTTCGCGTCCCTGACATTTTAATCGGCGGGAACGAAAGTCAATTATCAATTTCTGTCTTTTAACCGGCCGGACCGGAAGACTCAGCCAAACAAAGATCAAAAATCATAATTCAAGATCATAGAGTCAGTTGAGCGTTTCGGGTGCGGGCCTCCTCAAAAAATGGGGGCTACATACAACGTTGCCAGATGTAAATTCTATAAGTGTTTGTGGGTGTTAAAAAAAAATCATTTAGTAGCGGAAAACGAAGCTGTCGAACAATATCACCGCCCGCTAGTAACGGTGGATACGTCCATATAAAAGAATTCAAGTGACGTCACTTCCTGCCGGACTCGCCACCATTTTTGTGTGACCCACGGCTCGCAGGGGGTGCCAACTTTAAAATACGAGGATCTCTCCATATCTTTTATACCTAGCACGTTGGTCTGCGCAATATATTGCTTTTAGGCGACTGAGGCATCCATCACTGTGTACTCTCAATAAAAAAAAACTGTCAATTTTTGATAATTATTAAAAACGGTAAACGTGCCAAATATGTCATTCATTTATTGTCATAGCTGTCAACTGCCAAGTAATAATACACAAAAAAAATTCTTTGTCATTTTTTGAACCTTCTGGAAAACTTCTTGTTAAGTTAAATTTTATTTATCTCTATCTGAGCTTCACTGTCGATGACCTGAGATGATCAAATAAATTGCACTGCGCATGTTTACTGCGTGTCATTTACTAGTAAAAAAATAAGAGACGTTTTTAATCCGTCCGCCTCACAAGGTTGGCACGGAAGGAAAAGAAGTGGCAACACCGACGAGCCGCAGCAAAGTGAAGTTGGAACAACACGAGAGGAAAAAAGGTGGCATCGCCAACGAGCCGCAGGGGAGTGAAGCTAGCGAACAATGAAGGATCGAGAATTAAAGGTTCGATAAAAATCAACATGGTTTTCTTAATTTGTAATACAAATTCTCAATTAAGTTTAGTATGAAGTTTTTGGTACAATCAATGGCCAAAATACCGATATTTTCCTAAAAATGCGGAAATCAGAGGAATGAAGTTGGTCAACGGTCAACGACACGAGACAAAAAGAAGTTAATCAATGGTCAACGACACGCTAATTAGACCCGTCATCTCTATCACTTGTCATGAACCGTTCGGTACCTTGTTTAAAATATCAATACCACGAAAATATCGAAAAATAAGTGTCAAAGCCAAATATCGATACTTTTGAGATCAAGACCAAAGTATCGAAATTTCGATAGTATCGAAGTATCGTTCGTGTCTTTGACATTTCAATTGGCGGCAACGAAAGTGAATTATCAATTTTTGACTTTTAACCGACCGGACCGGAAGACTCAGCCAAGCAAAGATCAATAATCATGATTCAAATCCGAAGCGTCAGTACCGTGTTTCGGGTTAAATACAACGTGCAAAAAATGGGGTTCAATGCAACGTTGTCATATGTAATTTTTATTACCGTTCGTAGGTGTTTAAAAAATTGTTCGTTCAGTAGCGGAAAATGATTCAATAACGACCATAAACAAACGAATTTGTGTCTCTCCCGCGTTAAAAATCAAGTCACTGAATCATTAATAGCATGGGCAACCCTTACCTTTCCTGTCACTCTTTCTCCCTTTTCTTGAGGCGTTAGCGGCGGTTGACCCAATCCCCACACTTCCAAATGCCTAAAATGAAACTCCTTGGAATGCGACAGTTGTTGGTATTCCGAGAACGTGGTGCAAGACTCGCTCGAGTGTCCCTTGCCGTATTCAGAGTCGATCCAGAGCCCGCAGTACCCATGCTGTCCGCCCATCGCTAGACCGTTGGGCAGAGTCTGTTGATGTAGGTTGAGGTACTGAAAATGCTGATTGTAACCGGTGGAAGGAAATACGCGCATCCTCGGACCGAGGGTGAAAAGGAAGGAGCTGTCGTCGCCGAAGAAGTTGGGTCCCAACGACCAGTTCGCAGGGGCAAAGCCCCCGAAAATGTAACCGCTGCGGTCCTCTAAAATTAGGACTGAAGGTCCTTGGTTGACTATGCGCCCTAAAAATGACCAAATAAAGAGTGGCTTTTATGAATAGAAATGATTGATTTTTTTTACAGCTTTATAAAAAGTATACAATGTACAACAATATACAAGTTTTTCAAAATGTTCCAGAAAGGTCTACCATGTCTATGGGACTACCTTTTACAATACATAACGAAACCTGCAAAGTTTTGAGACGTCTAATAGAGTTAAAACAAATTGGTCATCAAAAATCTTGAGTTGGTTCGTTTATGGTGTGCTCTGACACCTTTTTTTGTTCGTTTTTTCTTGCAAAACCATGCGCGCGTGTCGCCTATAGTTTAGGAAATATAAAAACGCTCCTTTTATGTACCCTAAACTACCGTAAAATTATGGAAAAAAAAACTTGATGATGCCTAAATGTAGCTGAAATGTCGAAACGTCGAAAATATTTTATTTCATAGTCATAAGTCTAACAAAACAGTGTCTAACAAAAGTGTCAATTAATCGATAATGGAACTTTCGGTAGCGATGGGAAGGTTTTGGCATTGAGACTTTCACCTCATCTTGTAAAAAAGCTACGTACCAAATTTAAGCTTCCTATCACTAACCGTCCTCAAGATAAAGTCTAAATAATCATGTTCTGGAATCCGTCATACCTTTTCCAATCTCACTAACGCATGCTTACTGAATGAAATAGAAAAATTACGTAATAAAGGTACGTCGCGTACCATCTGCCACTTGCCAGCGCAAGGGAAAAATGCTCTCATATAACATCACCACAACATATGGAAATGACACCTCCGCTATGATGAAGCTGATCAGTCATGTCTCCCATGTGAGAGTGTTTTGTGCTTTACTGATGAAGATGCCATAGGGCATCGAAACGTTTGAAACGAATAGAAGTTTGAGGAAAAAAACACACTTTGTTTTTTTCATCACTTAAGGACCACACCCCAAGAACTACCCCCGTATAATAAATTATAAATTCTAGTTATATGTACTTTTCTCTAATTTATAACGTATTTTAGCTATCGTAGTATATGTATATCAGCTATTTTACAGCTCCTGATACTCCATTAGGTACCTGCCATCTAAATTTGAATCATGCGCCATAATTAGCAACCTAAATATGAATTCGTTTATATGTCGCCTATATAAAATGCATCGGGAACTGTTCTCTTATGGGCACAGACATACATGTAAAAGCCTGATAATGGCCTATAGTAGGCGAAAGGTCAAAACGTCCTATATGTTTGAATTCAGGGTCCTATTGCAACAGTGTCTGAGCTGTAGCAAAAAAAAACATCAATTAACTGAAAAAAAAAAATAGAAAATGGAATCTGTGGTACCCTCTAGAAGGTTCCAGCCCATTGCGACTTTGAGCTAACACCGTAAAGAAGCTACAAATCGAAATTTCAACCACAGATTTCAAACATTTCCAGAGATAACATCATTTAACCACTTTTTCCACGGCGGCCAACTTGGATTTTCCTTAGTTTAAGCCTTTAAAAATGATATTTATATTTCGGAAAATTTCACCTGTCAGTTGAAAAGACGGTGGGAGGAGCGAAAATCCCGAGCTCCTATCACCATTAGCCACGTTCACAAATTTGCATTTTGCATTTTTTTACATGTTATCGCCATATCCGAGGTTATCAAACCTTGGTCACCATAGCCAAGGTTTGACAAGAACATTTCAAAAGCCGCGTTCAAGCGTACAACCGGTTATTACCGACAATTACCAAATGTATTCAAGCGAAAAGGGGCGAATTCCAAAACTCACCGGGTCATCTACCGGTTCAGCTCGTCATGTGATGGACATCTAGCAATTTAATGGATTAAGCAGGTGACGGATCTACCCGGTAGATGATCTGGTGAGTTTTGGACTTCGCCCGTGGATATGTTATAACCAGTTACACAAACGTGACGTTTGACGTTTAGAACCGCAAATTCAACCTGCGTTTAAAGCAAAGCTGTAACTACGGTTATAAATGTGCATATGAAAAAAACTTCCCTTATTAAAATTTTTTTCTTCTGGTAGACGACTAAAAAAAATTGACATCTTGATTGATGCAACCAGTTTCTTGTAGAAGTGCGGATGAAGTTAAGCAAAGTTTTTGACACTAAACAAACACCAAAATTGAAATTGTTGAACAAGATTGCAACAGAATTTTCGCACAAAAAGACACAATGTTGGAGACAACGACGAAGAAAGATGTGGGTAAAAATCTGCAGCTACTTCACGGTAAAGGGTCTGCCGTTTGTCAAGAAAAACCACAAACAACCAAGAGCTCAACCGAGACAATTACCGGTTCAGCATTTAGGTAAACACGGTATTTGTGTATTTTACAGCCTTTTCAGGTGACCGCTCTAGACAGGTCTGAGAGTATTGCCATCTTTATATTCTCATTAAAAAAACAAAGGATAGGAATATACTCAGAACGCTCAAGAGCGGCCACACGAAAGCGCTATTAAAAATTGGCTTTTTGAGCAAAAATTGCAAAAATCTGTATCTTTCGCTTCGAAATTCGATTGAGACTATTTCTCGACTTCTTAGCGAAAACGTGGTTTCATGGAACCGAAAAAAATATTCCAAGGTATCCTTTGGGATAGAAAACCATACAATTGGATGCATGAGAAGAACTGACCTAAAAAAAAAGATAACTGACCCGACTGGAACTGGCCTAACATGACTTATTAACTATTCACAAAAGTTTGACTTCTCGTTAGCCTTGGAAATCTTTTTAATGGAATCAATCTTCTTGACATGAGCAAAAGGGAGATCGGAAGAGAACAAATTAATATTCCATGGGGCATGGCTCCAAGATGCCAAAAAATCCTGAATGAGTATTATGTGCAATAATCAACAAAACTTATAGCGACATTAAGGGCCCGCTACACGGCAACAACTTGTCACGCAGCGGGGACCCCCTGTATATGAATCAAACAGCGACTTTTTTATTTTATCGTGTGTTTTGAAGACTCATAAAAAAAACTTGAAATTTAATTGGTCTTGTATATATGACCTAAATTACTTAAATTTCATTCAATTCTACTTTAAATCAAAAGATAAATCCACATTTATCTTCTTCTCCCGAAAAAAAAATCACTTCATAAAATGTGTACATCAAAAATTCATTTTCAAGAAAAATTAAATTTATCATATTCATTAAATACTTATGACCGAATTAGAACATGACACATATGATCGAATTAGAACAAAATGAGACATTTTTGTGCCGACCTATACGTTTGGCTGGTTAAGTGAGTACTTATATAAAAATTCCGACGTCTCTTTCGACTGAAAACAGGAACCGCGATTTTTTGTCTAAATTCGGATTTCTCTTTTAATATTGTTACGCCCGACCGTCGGTCCACAGAGATTTGGGCCGAAGAGGCAACGCCGAGCGCCGACCACGACCCCATCTAGACTAAACGAGAACCGGGAACAATCGCCTCCGTTCTCGAAAGTACGAGAGTGTGTTCAGGCCGGGTATTCAACCTGCGAGCCGCGCGAGATGGGATCGAATAGATAGTGCAGTGAAGTAAATAAGCGAAATAAGCGGACAAGCGAACAGTGCGAATTGTTAGTAGAGAGTAATTGTGTTTTAGTCGTGTTGTAATAGTTAAAGGTAAATAAAAGTGTCTAATTAATTGACGATAAATTATTGGAACCCGTATTCCGTAACAATTGGTGTCAGAAGTGGGATAATTTTCATCAAATTTGTGACAGCGCGGACAAAGGAGTCGTCGCGCGCGTTGGATTTTGCGTGGTAAGGACAATGCAAGAACTTTGGTGTTTTCTACATGCCATATACTCGATCTACGACAAAAATCATAGATGAACAACTGCCAGCACTTATGGAAATGCTGAAGAAGGACAAAGAGGAACGGAGGAATTTTTTGGAAGAACAAGAGAAACAGAGGCAACTTTAGATAAAGGAACAAAGAAAAAATCAAGCTGCTCTGTTTCAAGCATCGACGGATGATCGTCGTGGATCAAGTCAAACCTGAAGGAGAGATGAAAATAACGGAGTTAGAAGAACGGCGGGTGATCTGGGAAACACGTCGCAGTGGGCCAACTTCAACCGCTGAGCCACTAAACATTACAAGGCCTCATGATACTTCGCGTCCTTATAGATATAGGTGTAGAAAGTATTGCGGGTGTAGGACTGGAAAAATGCACTTCACACTTTCGAAATTACCAACGTTTCGATCCTTTATTGGATGATACTGACGAAGATCCAATAAAGGATCGAAACGTTGGTAATTTCGAAAGTGTGAAGTGCATTTTTCCAGTCTTACACCCGCAATACTTTCTACACCTATTACTAGGCCTCCAGTTTTCGACGGCACTACTTCTTGGATCATTTATAAAGACCAATTTGAGGCGTCAGCAGTTAAAACTGGATGGACAGATTCGGACAAGGCTACCGAACTTTTAGTACCTTTGAGAGGAAAGGCTGCAGATATCATGCCTACATTGGCGAACACTGAAAAGTGTAATTACAGCGCAATTGCCGCGGCGTTAGGAGCGTTAGGCGTTAGAGCAGAACTACGGATGAGGCAGCAGAAGCTCGGCGAAAACCTACAGGAATTTGGAGCGGACATTGAGCGTTTGACAAGATCTGCGTATCCTGCGGCTCCCTTTAATTTCCTTGACCCGCTATCAGTCCAGCAGTTTATCGAAGGAGTTCGCGACAGTGAAATGAATGCCATTTGAGGTTGACTCGTCCTTCCAGTGCAAATGAGGCATTACTTCGGGCAATGGAGTATGAGGCATCGAGAATAAACGCGAGCCACAGAGTTAGAATAGTTGACGTACAGGAAGAGCCGCAGCCAAACTCAATCTTAAAGCAATTGTTGGACGAGCAGCGTGAATTCAGGAAGCAAATCACTTCATATTTCGACCAATTAAGGAGCAGGGCACAAGACATTGGTTACAGAAGAAATATGGACCGAAATGCCGATTCAATTATAATTATTTTCAACTTGTTTTTCTTCTTCCGAATTAACTTTTGTATAGGTACTATTTTTTGTTGTGCAGAGTCTTATTTTCTGTTTTTCGTGACTCTTAATTTTTTTTTACTTTGCCGCCTTGTTCCTGGAAAGAATTTTCAAAATTGTTAATGTCTTATATCCTGTGTTTTAAAACTTTTTTTCTTATTTTTTTTTTATTTTATTTTCATTAATTAATTTTTTTTGTTTCCGCCATTATTTTCTGTGACTTTGTATTGCACTTATTCTTAACCTTCCAAATTATCTACTTAATGGATTAGTGCTATCTTCAAGTCAATTTTTTGCTTTTTGAAAAATCAATTTTTCCTGATTTTTTCCCCAAAGTTGTAAGTTTTTTCTTGAACTGTCGCATTTTATTCATTTTCTTAATCGTGAAAAACGATTGAGAAAATGTTTTTTTTTTTGACAATTTTTTTTTCGTTCTTTTCTTCTTTCCATTTCTGATGCTTGTTTTTCGACCAATTTTTTAGCGGTAACTTTATTTCCATATTTTTTTCCATAAGCTGGAACTCTTTTCGTACTGTAATTTAGTAAGAATGTGTAAACCTTGTTTTCAGTATTTTTCAATCCTAAGAAAAGTTTGCAATTTAGACGATTTTGATAGACGTTGGGGTTTGAAAAAAAATAAAAAAAATTTTGCTGCAAAAATGTGTAATTTACAGGGTGAAATTCGAGAAATTTACACCCATAATGACAAAAAATTTGAATCATTTAAACTTTTGTAGCTCGCCCGGTATAAGAACTATATCAAAACCAACAACTGATTTTTCTTCTCACCATGTCTTCTCCATTATTAAACCACCGTCATCCATATTAAACCAAAGCTGATCTGTATTGTAGTTTTCGTAAAAATGCCAAAAAACTACTGTGTTATTTTTGACACTTTCTCTTAACTTTTTATCATATAGAAACAAGGGGTAATATACCCCGGTGGAGCACTAAACCCCAAATAGCCTCATAGTTACAATAAAATCTCTGTAAAAAAAAAACACAAAAAAACAAAGATGCTTAAAAATTAATTAAAATTGTGCTCGATCCATTAAAAAAAAAGTTTGTGAATGTCAGTCATTGCCACTTTCCAGAACATTTGAAAAACCATGTATATAATGTGCACCTTTTTCCTAATTTAAAAGACTTTCTTCACAACTGACATAAAATACCTCCATAAAAAACTCATAAAAATCAAATTACATAAAACAGATTTATGTATAACCTGAACTAACAAGAATCTGTTCCCGAGAAACATTTTCATTGCCATCATTTTTTCCACACAAACCAAAACACTTACCGATCAATGTAGAAAAAGACTCTCCATGGATCTCAGAACTAAACAAAAACCTCCATTCGACCTGATATTGCTGGGGCAGATGGGCATTAACAAAAACGATCTGATTCAAGTCAAGAATACTCGGGTAAGATGGAATCAAGTCAAGTCCTCTGCAATAAGGCACCAAAGAGCGTTCCTTGACTCCATCGGTCCCGTCGGCAGACGGTTCAGATTCTGGATTGACCAAGGACGTAGATTTGTCCTGCACAGTTAACTATTAAGTAGCAAAATCTTAATATTTTATAAGGCATTACCTTATGAGAAATGTTATAAAGATGCATGAAAACAAACAGCAAAAGTTGACCTAATACTGTGCTCCCTTGTAACCAATTTTCCAAGAGTCGCCTGGATATTGGAGTCTCTAAAGCTAAGTCTTTCGTTAGACTTTCAGCTAAACGTTGAGAATTTTGAGTATGTGTGGTGCAGCCCCTACTCGACCAGCTCTTGTATTGCTTCGAGTTGCTCAACTTCTGAATTTTCATATACGAGCAAACTATGCTTTCCACATACTCTTTCACCAAAGAATAGGGAATGTCAGAGCCATCGCTCTCAGATTTTCCCAAAGAAGTCAATAAGACTTTGACTTTCTCATCGACAGTGCCTCGAGTGCAAAACACAAAAAGCTCAGCAAAGCGCTCCAAATCAGCTGTCGCCACTTTTTGGTCCCCCCAACCGAAAAGGTAGTTGTTTATGTATTGCAGCAGACGGGAGTCCATTTGAGAGCCCCACAGTTTCTAAAATAATTTAATATCTTTGCTATCTCATGAAATTTGTCCTTTTATGAATTTATATGACAAAATCTCAAAATTTAATTAATGATTGTTATTGGGTGCTGTCTCTGGCTGGCTATTATGGGATTTCGAGGTTTTTTTCAAATTTACAACAAAGAGAGCATCAACTTAAGTACTTTAATGCAAGAAAAATTGCAGAATATTCATAATTTGTATCAAAATAGCTATTTATGTAACCAGTTACGAAAAGTCAGATTTTGGGTAAGGAATGAATGTTTGAGGGACGAGCGCAGCGATGCGCCAATGTGAATGAAATACACAAAAAAGGCTTTTCCTCACGTGTTTCATACAAGATTTTTTTTAATTTTGACTACAAATACCTACTTAGAGAGAGAGTTATTATTATTAAACTTCAATATTTACTTTTAAACCACTCTGTATCTACTTAATACCGTAAAACCTGCAACCGGTAGTGTAACGAACTTTTCAACACCAGTTACAAGAGTATTTACTTTTCATAACTAGTTACGAAAAGTAGGATGTTACGTCACTGTCATCAGTAGGTATTGAAAAGTGCCACTTTATATGTCAAAATTTAGAAAAAATATTTTTTCTAATTGAAATAATCTAATCTAAATAATCAATGCAGTACAAAATGCCGACTCAGCGAAACAGATGACGCCAGTAAGACTGGCCTGCCATCGCCGAGTGGACATTTGGCTTTAAACTTTCAATATAATGGCTTTAAACTTTCGATATAATAACAAACTAGAAGAGCTGAGTCAGTTCTGCCTGCCTTTGTATTAAAGATAAAACTTTTCAAAAAACATTTTGAAAAAAAATAGTGCAAGTCCTAAGTAATTTTAGCCAAAATTCGAACATAAATTTTTCCACATTTGAATTTTTTAGAAGCTTTGTGCACATTCTTTTAAGCAACATTTTACCCCTACTACTCATTTTGGCCAAATACTATGATTTTGTAATTAATGAATCCTGATTTTTTAAGTCTAAAAGAACTTCTTTTAGAAATTTTCTGAGACGATTTTGGTCAAAAATTGGAAATAATTTACACTTTTCTTAACTTTTTTTTAATTAAAAATTTTTAATTACAAGTTTTTAACTTCTTTTTTTTTATCAAACGGACTAAAAGTGCGTCATTTGTTCTCTCCAGACGCACACCTAAAGTGGGCTTTCTAATCCTGAGACCAAAAAAAGTAGCAAAAAAGTCCTAGGCAGTAAAAGTAAAGTCAAGTGTCACCACTATTGTCATGGTGGCGCATATTTAAACCATCTTATTGCCATCTTTACACTCTTGTTGAAAAAACAAAGGATAGGAATACTCTCAGAGCGCTCGAGAGCACCACCCGAAACCGTTTTTAGTCGAAATCGCATAGGTTCTCGAATTCTGTTAAATGTCGTTAGTTGTCATCATATTTATCTGTCAATGTCATTTTTATTATTTTAGTATTAATAATAATGCTATAAATTGTTAGTTTACCATAATTTACCTCAACCACCTAAACCATTGGTTATGATTTAATACCATTAAAACCATTGATCATTGAAAATCACCCTTCTAACACATTCCATTTATATGTACCACTAATTGGGTAAGTACCTAGACCTGATTAAAGAGGATGAGAGAAATTGCAAAAGTGAATCACTCTGAAATAGACTTCTTCTGTCTCATGCTTGAAAAAAAAAATAGTATATGTTACTCGGAGTAAAAGGTCTTTTTGTGCTTCGCCCAGTTGCAGGCCTCAGCTTCGCTTCGGCCGTCAATCTCTGGGCTCAGCACGAAAGGACCCACTTTTACTCCTAGTGACATAATCTACTATTCTTTTCTTTTTTATTGTTCTTTTACTAATCAAACCTGATTCCTATTCTGATTACTTGACACGTTTCTTATCTCAGATAAGAGCATTAAAACTCTTATCTGAGATATGTTCATAAAACAAATGAAAATTTGAACATTTTATGACAATTTCAACTTTTTTTCAACCTACTGTTCTAATTCCTTGGCCTACTTGAGGTATTTTTTTAAATGAACTCATGATATAAAAACGGATAAAGCTGCTGTTCATTTGGTTTCATTAAATAATTATAACCTGAAATTGAATTCAAAATCTTTTTGCCAAGAAACCAAACATGTGGATGACATTTATGACAATGACATTGTAGTGCTTCTGATGCTATGCAGTGTTGCCAAATGTAAAGAAAAATTAGAAAGTAAAGAAATAACAAGAGTTTTAATTGCATGGCTTACTATGAACTTTTTTTTTATGAACACCCTTTACATAAATTGCTTGCTTAATATTTTTTGGTACAAATAAACAAATATGATTATTCCACAAATTTGTATGCTTTATTCACATCAAATACTACTTAATTTGATGCCCTCTTTTTTAAAATCTTCAAAAAAACCTCAACATTTCCTAATATCTCATACTGAGCAGCACCATCATTATAAGTTTTTACCAAATATTCACTTACAGTGAGCTCATCTTCTTTGATTTTTTCGGAGTTACGACTAGCCAGTTTAAAAGAGTTGCTGACAATCAACTGCTCATCTTTTGATAAGAATGAACATTTTGCTGCGAGTTTCTTGCTGCTGTTGACTCCCATATTATCACAGAGTTGAATTAAAATGTGTTTGATACCCTGATGACTAAAAATCTCATCACTGTGCCAACATTTCCATGACCTAGTGGAAAAAAATCAGAAATATACAAATAAACAGATAGGAAATAACTTATAAAAACGCAGTAAAAACTTACTTTTTAAATCACTGCAATATCTAAAAATAATTCTTATTTTAGAGCGGCAAGGGCCAACAATCAATACACGGTTTCACTCGTGGCATCCAATTAAATAAATAATTATGCAATAAAAAAAACATAAGCTACCTTGAGACTTCAAGTACTAATCAGTTTTCGATAGTCTAGTAGTAACTAACACCGCTTTATTACACGAGATTATCATTATCGAATGATTCAAAATTCCAATTTTAATGATAAGAAAAAAATTATTGATATTGTGTATTTATTGTTTTGACAAGTGGACACTTGAGAGATTGACGTATTTTTGACATTTAAAATTATTTGACAGAAAATGACATTGATCATTCCAGGATTACGTCATCGGAAATTATTGCCTCTTAGCAATATGGCGGACCATACTTATTTAAATGTGAAGCGGAACTTAAAACTTCATCTAGATTATCATATTTCGTGTTTGATTTGAGATATATTTATGATATATTCCCACATTGTGTCTTTTAAGTTAAAGCTCCAAGGCAGGATGTACAGTTTTGTACATGAAGTACCGAAGAAAATCCTAAAACTTAAAAAAAATATGTTCTTTATAATTAATAAACTGGTTGCGGTGTTGCCTTTCTTTCTATTTTTTGTATAGTTTAATTTATTATAGGTATATGTCGTTATAAGTTACGTAAGAGAAAGAAATAATTAAAAAGTAGAGAGTAGTTAAAAAGTAAGAAAGAAATAATTAAAGTTACGTAAGAGAAAGAAAAAGAAATAATGTTAATAAAATGCGAATAAAAACAGACAAATATTATTTTAATGAGGATATATCCTAAAAGAACAAACGGCATTGAATTGCCGATTCTTAATTATCATTTCCGTATAAGCACAGAAAATTCGGTATGTCTGACTACACTGTTTGTATGCCCCTCAAAAAAGGCTGTCAAAAACCCCTATTCTGGAATGGTCAATTACGTTTAATTTGACAGGGGTGCCCCTACTGCCCCTGAAGGCAATATAGCCGACCAACCTATCAAAATATCAGAGGAAACTCGAAATCATGTTTGATTTGAGATATATTTAACAAGTTAGGCCTTAAAGCCCCTAATTTTGATTCAAATTATTGTTTATTGAAAATGTGCCATTCTTGTCATTGTGTTAGAAAAACTTGATCTTTTTTTTTAAAGGATTTGTAAGGTAACATAACTAATTGTCGCTCAGAGTCAAAGTCCCCCCAGCCGTCGCTAATAATTGGTCATCGCGCGAGGGGGGGGGGGGGGGAAGGGTCTGCTGCTGCGGTGTTGCCGGCGCCGCCGATACAGTTGGAATTCGGCTGCGTGGATGTTCTAAGTCCAACGTATTTGCGTGTGCCAAATCCCCAAATCTCTTTTACCACGCGTCAAGGAGGACCCAACTCTCGGAAAGGAAAAAAAATCTATTTACTTCGTTGTCCCTTAGGTCGCTAATAATAAGGGCAAAAGGTCGATAATTAATCTGAGGCGTTTCAGCTTCGATGCGGAGAAACACTTCCATGGTATTGCCAAACGCATATAAGGAATAAATGCTAATTTAAATGAAAAAAAAAGTTTTTATTGTTTAAGACAAATATTGCAAAACGCCTTTAAGAGAAAACTAATTGAAATTAATTAATTAAAATAAAAATAAAAAAGACAATTTTCAGTTTTCTCAGGAATCTGAAATAAAATAAAGGCGGACGTGAACTTACCGCGATAAATTCAGTGGTCTCCAGAAACGTGCTTTACGGGTACTCGATTTCTTACTAAAAATGGAAGAAAGCAAAACGAAAAGAAAACAAGAAAACTAAACGACGCAGTGTTTAAGAGAACAAAATTTTACCAGGTCGCTGAGATTCTGGATATTATGATGAGCAACAATTACTATAATATACTACAACGTTTCAACTTCTACAACTACTCAACAAATATTTAATTGCTGTTAGTCTCCTGTGGCTGCAAACTATCCGCTATCTGCAAGAAAATGGCCTGTTCAGGAAAGACCTAGGTGGGTTGACACTATACGGCACAACCGAAAAAAACACTTCACGCAACTTTTCGTAGGCGGGCAACAAGCGGTTTAACTGATTTGGCACTAATTAAAAATACAAATAATTAGCCCGGCGGTTTTAAAACGGGATTCAAAAAAAGGAAAATAAAATACGACTTTGCGGAAATTACAACGGCGGTGCCCAGGACTTTTCCTAGCGTGGAAATTCGAAAATTTCCGCCTTTCCGGTTAGATCGTTTGTTTTTAGGATGTAACTCTCTCGAGTTCAAAAACCGTCCTTCTCTTTAGGTCGTAACTCTAGAGAGTTCAAAACGCATCTCCCTTTACGAAGATCCTCGGAACCACCCCCTCGGTACTTCTCAACCCTGAAAGAGTACTGCAGAAAAATCGATAACTCTCCCCGGTGGCCACTATACGGCACTTATTCGGACGGCGCGGAGATAATTTTAGAAAATAAACTTTTCTGGAAAATCTGTTAAAGCGCAGAGATTGAAAATGTGATCATTGGACAGATTAGAAAATGCTCTTTAAAACGACACCTCACATGACATAGTTAAATTGGCATTTAAAGCTTTTTTTCTAAGTTGACCGTTAATTTCCTGACCCAGGCAATTAAGACAGAAATTGCCCGAATTTACATTCAAAGGATGGGAAACTAAAAGCTCTATCTGATGAGGGAATAAGATTTTAATTTCAATTAGCGATATTCGCGAAATCGCTTTAAATACTAAACTAACTAAACTATTATTGTTCCATTGTTAAAAGGCCGCCTTGCCGGTTGAAGAAGTAGGGCAATTGTAGGGTTTCATATATGTTTCATGGTCGGAAAAAGAAATTTTGAAAGAGCCCGTCCAAAAACTAACAAAAGAAATGCATGATCTTTTTGGCGAAAAATAAAAATATTGCAACCAGATGGTTTGTTAACTGGGACTCATTTACAAAAAACAGAAAAACTTTGCTAAAAACGTTAAACTTACACGCTTCGAAAAAATGGCGTACAGAGTTGCATTTATAAATATAATTATGCTTAACTATAGAGAGTTCCAGGGCACTTATTCTACAGAAAGGTGTGAAAGTGAAAATGAAAATCTCTGGCCAATGGAATTGGTCAATAGATTTTTTTCTTCATTTTTTTCGTTCACAACTTCCTACAGAATGAGGCTCCATTTTGCCCAACAACATATATCTCCTAAGCAACAAGCATATTGCATTTGGATACAGCCTCCTGTTTTACAGTTTTGGCCCCCCTTTTTAACAGTGGTTTCCAAAAAATAAGGCGTTACTTCCGGCGAAATGCTACGTCAAATAATACTAAATCGCGATTCGCCAATTGAAATGAAATGCTGCCACGATAAAATTACGTCATGGGTTTCTTTAAAATGGCGGACTTCCGGCTAAAAAGTGGATCCATTTTTAAGGAAATATCGGTGTTTGTTTGCTGCCTCCATACATTCTAGGTCATTGATATATAAATAAACCATAAACATAACATAAACTCAAAAACTAAACAAACAGAAAATTTAGAAAAATCTTTATAAAAAGATAATAAATTTGTTAAAATTTAATCCTTCGAATGAGAATGGACAGCACAAGCAAACCCTCAACATCAGACAGCATTGAGACCCTCCAAAAAGAGGCGGAAATATTGAAAAAGCGTCTGGAGGAGGAACGACAAAAGCTCAACGATGTAACCTGTAAGATATTGCCTCTTCCCCCAATGTGAATGTGTTATCATTGTTATCCTTGAATTTCTATAGTGGAACAGGTGGCTGATCGTTTAGACTGCGTTAACTGCCCCAACATCAAGCCACGCCGTACTCTCAAAGGTCACAGTGCCAAAGTACTTTGTTCAGATTGGTGTCCGGATAAGAAGCACATTGTTTCATCTTCACAGGTAGGTGGAAGTTTAAATAGAAATGCTGTTTCATAAACAACCCCATCAGGATGGTAAAATGATCATTTGGGATGCTTACACCACTAACAAAGAGCATGCCGTCACTATGCCTACTACTTGGGTGATGGCTTGTGCTTATGCTCCTTCTGGGAACTTTGTAGCTTGCGGGTATTATCTTTACTCGATTTTACAGGCTCTCAGTTGCATGTCATTTATGGTGTTTTAGAGGTTTGGACAATAAGGTCACTGTCTATCCTTTAGTTCTCGATGAGGATGTGTCACTACGTAAAAAAACTGTGGGCACCCACACAAGCTATATGAGCTGCTGCCTGTTTCCCAACTCTGACCAGCAGATTCTAACAGGCAGCGGCGATTCAACTTGTGCTCTGTGGGACGTGGAATCTGGGCAGCTGTTGCAGAGTTTTCATGGCCATTCAGCAGATGTAATGTCTATTGACCTAGCCCCTTCGGAAACTGGCAACACTTTTGTTTCAGGGGTGAGTTTGACGTAGAAATAATTTATTGAACTCTCATTAATTAATGGTTCATAGTCCTATTAGTTTGGGTTGAATAATAATTTTAAAAAATAGTTCTATAACTGCCGTTAGAAGCAACTTTATTCATCTATATTTCAATTACCTGTTATTAAGCATTACATTCCTGGTTTGTCCTGAAGAATAAAATTGGCTTCTATATAAAGCCATCTCCCAGATGCTATTTTGTTTGTATATATTTGGTATTTTTTTGGTTTTAATGCTTATAACTATTTAACTATTAACTTTATGGGATTCAGCAGTGCATAGAACAGGATTGTGCATAGAACAGGCTTTCCAAAAATGTGGTTAGTTTGGAAGGATGTGCGGGGGGGGGGGGGACTGAGCAGTAATGCATTTTTTGTTATATCCAAATTTACACATCTTTGTAGTCACTCCAGGACCATGAGGGGTCTAGTACTCCCCCTGGAATCCCTAGATAGATTCCTCCATATGTCAAAAAGTTAAATAAGGAAATCTACAAAAATTGGCAAAATTGGGACAGTTTTTTGAAGGGGAAAAAGGTTACTGAAAATTTCAATTTTGCATATTTTTACAATTTTTGTCCCCTCTTTCACGTGAGACTATTTTTGATAAAATCTGTGACAATGGATTTTGGCTGAAAACTTTAATGACCCCTTTAAAATTTTTGAAATTTTCACATTTTATTGTTTATCTCGGAAACGGTAAGGTTTTTCAATATAAAGTTAATATGTAGCATGAAGAGGTCATTGTGGACTATCAGATACATCAATCAGAACAAAGCTGCCTTTTACATTTTTCGAGAAAATTAAAAAAAAGTGCAAAATTTGTACTCTATTTTTGGGCCACCTGCACTTCTAGGCAGACAATCGAAATTGGGCTCAACATGTAGCTCTGTTCTTCTACTTTCTTAGCTCTTTTTATAGATTTTTGGATAACCCTTTATCAAAACAAAATATAAGCTGTTAAAGGTCCCAATGCACGATTTTGTTCTTCAAATTTAGCCAGTTTGACAGCCCCATAAAGTTAACATAGAAACATCGCCTTTTCCCATATAAATCAATAGTAATTTTTACATCTTTTTATGATGTCTAACATGTTTTTTACTATTGTTCAAATGCTAGTAGGTTTGCGAATATGAAATAAACGCTTTTTGACATGACTATGTTTCAGCTACTTCATCAGACATCATCAGGTCTTTTTACTCATAACTCAATCTAGCAAACCGCGCCCGTGTTCAATGGCAAAAAAATTGAAGGAACGAGTCAGAGCACTCCATAAACAACCAACTCAAGATTTCAGCTGACCAACTTATTTAGTAAACATCTAGTTTTTTTCTGTATCTCAATTTATCTTTATTGTGTCATCAATTAACTGTAAGACTGTTTAATAGAATCGATATCTATGCCATCCTCAAAAGAAAGAAAGTAGATGGTTTTTATTGTTCTGAACACAGTTTCTTAGTCACTAAACTCAAGCAATATCTAAGTATCTTTAATGCGATTTTAGAGTGTCGATAAAACGGTTCTTATCTGGGACATGAGGACGGGGCAGTGTGTACAATCGTTTGAGGGACACGAGTCAGATGTTAACAGTGTCCGATTTCATCCGAGTGGTGATGCGGTGGCTACAGGGGGGGATGATGCTACTGTGAGTATTGTCATAATTTTGTTTTTTTAAAAAAAAATTGTGTTTTTTCACTATAGTGCCGTTTATTTGATCTGAGAGCAGATAAAGAGATTGCGGTCTACAGCAAGGACAGCATCATTTTTGGTGCAAACAGTGTGGATTTTTCGCTTTCAGGTCAGTTTGAGTTCTATAATAAATATTTTTTTAAATAATTTGAACAGGACCAAAGAGATGTATAACAATAGCTATTTATGTAACCAGTTACGGAAAGTCCGATTTTGTGTAACGAATGAATGTTTGCGGGACGAGCGCAGCGAGTTCCCGCAATTTGAATGAGATACACAAAAAAGGTTTTTCGTCACGTGTTTCATACAAGATTTTTTCTAATTTTGACTACAAATACCTACTTAGAGAGATAATTATTAATATTAAACTTCAATATTTACTTTTAAACCACTTTGTATCTACTTAATACCGTAAAACTATAGCAACGGTGTGCTGCAAAACCTGCAACTGGTGGTGACACCAACTTTTCATCACTAGTTACGAAAAGTAGGACGTTACGTCACTGTCATCAGTATTGAAAAGTGCAACTTGATATGTCAAAATTAGAAAAACATTTTTTTTTTTCAAGCGGACTAAAAGTACGTCATTTGTTTTCTCCATACGCACACCTAAAGTGGGCTTTCAAATCCTGAGACCAAAAAAGTAGCAAAAAAGTCCTAGGCAGTAAAAGTAAAGTCAAAAGTCACCGCTAGTGTCATGGAGGCGCATATATAAACGATTTTCATTCACCAAAATTATTTTAATAATAGATGACACCAGATAAACCGATCTGAGTGTATTGCCATCTTTACATTCTTGTTGAAAAAACAAAGGACAGAAATACTCTCAGAGCACTCAAGAGCACCATCCGAAACCGTTATTAGTCGAAATCGCATAGGTTCTCGAATTCTGAATTCGTCTGTTAAATGTCATGCGCGTCATCATATTTATCTGTCAATGTGACATTTATTAATTTAGTATTAAAAATAATGCTACAAATTCTTAGTTTACCATAATCATTGGTTATTATTTAATACATTAAAACCATTGAACATTGAAAACCACCATTCTAACATATTCTATGTAGTTTACAAATAACATACACCCCTAATTGGGTAAGTACCTAGACCCGCTTAAAGAGGATGAGAGAAAATTGCAAAACTGAACCACTTTTAAATAGATTTCTTATTTCTTGCATGCTTGAAAAAAAATAGTATATGTTACTCGGAGTAAAAAGTCTTTTTGTGCTTCGCCCAGTTGCAGGCCTCAGCTTCGCTTCGGCCGTCAATCTCTGGGCTCAGCACGAAAAGACCCACTTTTACTCCTAGTGACATAATCTACTATTTTCTTTTACAAAAAATTTATACTTTAATTCTTGATGCGATGGTGAAGGGAACACATTATGTCCGATTTTCCTCAAGAACATTGTCACCTTTTTATAAAAAGGTGAATTCACTGCGTTATTTTTACTCTGAACGTTATGCAAATTAAACCTTTGAATTTTATCACTGAAAGCAATTGGCATTTTACTGGGTATTTATTAAGGTATGTAGAAAACCCGAGACAAATAAGTGCGATATATGGTCGGAATTTCGTTTGATAGAGAATTGATCCACTCCTACATAAAGGACGCATTCACCAAGATATGTAGAAAATCCAAGACAAATGAATGCGATGTGTGGTTGGAATCTCCTATGATAGAGACCTGTCGCATTCACCAAGATATGTAAAAAAGTCGAGATCTCTACTATCGCATTCACCAAAGATATGTACAAAACCCAAGACAAATGAGTGCAACATATGGTCGGAATCTTCTATAACAGAGAATTGGCGCATTCACCGATATAGTAGAAAACCTTAAATCTTTACTATCGCAATCACCATGCACACTGTAGAAGAGCCTAGATTTCCATTATCATCTTCACCAATCAATGTGTGGGAAACGCGAGACAAATAAATGAGAAGTATGGTCAGAATCTCCTATGATAGAGAACGAAGGCATTCACCAAGATATATAGAAAACCTGAGATAAATCAATGCGTTATATGGTCGGAATCCCATGATAGAGAACTGGCGCATTTACCAATATGTGTAAAAAACCCGAAATCTCTACCTTTTGACACAAAGATATGTAGGAAACTCGAGATGCCCACTATCTAAAAACCAAGGTTATCCACCTCATCTGGACAAGATGCTAGCCAAAATGTTTCTCTGAAACGATTTCGGCTGGACTTGAGATTTGTGGAAAAATACCCAATTTTCTTCACTTGTTTTTGTCTTATTATGTCATTTGTCAATGTCTCAGAGATACATGTATATCTTATTCATTTTAAAATAGATCTTCTAAATTCTTTTTTATATCTTATTCTATGTCCTGCTTTTTACACTCTGACTCTAAGAAGACATGATGAAAATGTCAAAGTGAAACTCTCAAAGCTAACAAGACCTAAATGATAAATGAATGAGATAAATGTCGTGCAGAGAACTTGTGCATTCACCAAGAGGTGTAGAAAATCCCAGACCGTATCATACATTCATAAAGCCTAAATAATTATAATTTTATGAAATTTATAAAGCGAATGGCGTTATAAGTGTGTGATATCGCGTTCTCTTGAGTACAGTGCTCTGCATAAAAGCCCAGTTGAAGGGAACATGTTATGTCTGTTTTTTCTCGAGAGGATCGTCACTTTTTCTTAAGTCATAATTTTTATACCACTGGTAGCATAGCCTTGAAAAAGGCGTCAAATAAATGTCGAAACATGGGCAGTTTGTGCTTTATTCTTGGACATTTTTTTTGTCCTGTTTGGTTCAGTAAATGTCAATCATTCTGAACCCTTTTTAAACCTATGGAGTAAGATAAATTTGAGTTTACTGATAACTTTTCAATATTATATACAGGACGCCTGCTTTTTGCCGGTTACAACGACTACACCGTTAACGTATGGGACACCTTAAAGTGTGTCCGTGTTTGGCTGTTGTACGGGCATGAGAACCGAGTGAGTTGTCTTCAGGTGTCCCCCGACGGTACGGCTCTATCCACGGGTTCCTGGGATTACACTTTAAGGGTGAGACAACTTTTTCTGTCGAAAAGATGGTATGCACTCAGTTTTCAACTTTGATGGTTATCTCGGCACACAATCATTCCAAATTAAAAGGGGTTCATTTAAAAACGTCATCTAGTTAGCGGTGGAATCTCAAAAGGATAAGATGAAGGAGCAAAAGTCCATTTACTTTGATTATCTCATCCTTTTCTGTCAAAAATTCATAGCTTTCTAGATTATTTTTTTCAATGAACACCTTATAAATATATTCTTGTTTTTTGTTCAGGTTTGGGCTTGAAGAGTCCTAGTTTTGGAGTTCACATCTGGGCCATTTTCCGCCATCTTATGTTTTTTTTAGAATTATGTCTTAAGTATAACGCTTTTCATTATGTTTTTCCAAACAGTTGGCCATGGAAATCTGCCCCCTGTATAATTTCTGAACAGTGTCAATGTTACTAGTTGGTTCAGTTGTCTTTTTAGATTAGTTCTGGTCAGGTTAGTTCTAGTTATATTAGGTTAGTTCAGGTTCATTCAAGTACGATGATGTCAGTTCAGGTTAATTCAGGTTGGTTCAGTTCAGTTATCTGTTGGGGTTAGTGCAGGTAAACTGTGAAAGTGATCACCGCTAGTAAAATGGACTTTCTAAACAATTCCAGAACGATTTAGGACAGTTTGGGTTAATTCAGGTAAGATAATGTCAGTTCAGGTAAGTTCAAGTTAGTTCAGTTGTGTTATCTGTTGGGGTCAGTTCAGGTAAAGTGTGATGCGGAAACCTGAAAGAGATCTCCACGAGCAAAATGGTTTTTTTTAGATAATTCCAGAACGATTCAGGTTAGTTTGGGTCAATTCAGGTAAGTTCAAGTTAATTCAAGTTGAAGAGGGTAGTTCAATTATCTGTTGGGGTTAGTTCAGGTAAACTGTGCTAAAGAATCCCGAAAGGGGTTACCGCGAGCAAAATGGTTTTTCTAGAGAATTCCAGAATGATATACTCCCCTGGTTTTTGAAGCAGCAGCGTAACCATCCACAATCCAATTATCAGAACGATGCGAATCCTATCCTGAAGAACCAGAAAGTCCCGAGAAGGCAAGACAAGGAACGTTGTGAGTTTAAGCGGCAAAGCTCAAATGACAGTTTCCGGAGTCAAATCAATCCCAATCGGACTGTAAACACTTCACAAGCAGGATCATCGATGTAGTGATGAATCTTACGGTAAAAAAGAAGAATATCGGTGGCATAGACCGTCTGACAAGAAAGAAGATCTTCACGATAGGAAACGCCACTACAAAGACCGAAGATCCCAGAAAAGAATCCCCGACATATTTGAGAGACCTCCGCGATCAGATAGTCGTGATTCTCACATTTCTCGTACCTCACAAGGCTCTCAAGGAAGCAATCGACGCTCTAGAGATTCGGATTTAAAATATTTCTAATGAATTCTTGAATTCAAGACGTCGAGGCAAGTTACGAGGAAAAGAGGGAGAAGGAACGGATTAAATATTGAAAACGTAGTGTTTCCTCCTTATAACGCCTGATCGCATTGAAGCCGATGACATAAACAAGAAGAGATCATTGACACAGTTAAAGAAAGAAGACATGCTCCTGGCAAAGGCTGCAGACATCACTAAGAAAGAGAGAGAAAAAAATGAACGAGTTGCCTGGTTTGAAACCTCTTGCATTCCGGATAATGATTCTAACCAAGATGCAGCAGTTTCTAAGGAAGGAGAGGCCCAGACCCAGGCTCACGAAGAAAAATATAGGCAGAATAGGGGTAATAACCAGGGATATTCGCAAACAAATTGTTGGGTAACTGGTAGCGCCTTGGACTACCACTCGAGAGATTCTCGGGTCATAATAAGCGGCCGGCCTCAAGGTGGCGCAAACCGATCAGAAGAGAGTGTTGTAGTCATGACACTGGCAGCACTGTATAGTACAGAGAATATATACTAGTAGGGCTACTCTCGGAAAAATAAAAAAAATTCCGAGTTCAAAAGCGTTGTGCCGCCGTGTGCGTTCGAGCGTGAAATTGCCGGTGGCATAGAGTGGCCAAACTTTTGTTTACTTTAGCCTATAAATCTTCGGCGAAGTAAGAGGGTAAGAATTGTTAGCCAGGAGCGGTCACGTGAGAAAGTGACGTTACTGTTATATGACAGTGATACGAATACAGCGGAGTCGCAGGAATATAAATCGAGATCTAGAAAACCCACGGAAAAAAGGCCGAGAAAAATCACGTGAAAGCAAACACGAGGAAAGCGACAGTTGAACAAAAGAAGCCTCAACAGCAGTCACACGGTTACAAATCAGAACAGATTCAGTCAAGCAGCAGCCCCTAAAGGGTTAGGGCCGTGCCCTTTCCTTGACCGAATTTGTACAAGCGCGTTAGGGCCGTGGGGATCCTTTGTATATGAATGGTCCTACGAATTTTTATTTTATCGCGCTTAGAACAATTCAAAGTACCATTTAAAATATGTACTGTATTTATTGTACATGGGCATATAGACTACAATGTACAACTATGTATAGGGGCAACATTTTTAGTCGCTCACTCGATTAGCAGTTTTTCTAATAAAAAATATTAAAATTTTGATACATGGGGGTCGTATGGCATGTAAGAGGCCGCCTTGTGTTTTTTTTTTTTTTTTTAATTTATACCTACCTATGTTTAGTTATAATCAATGAGAGATAATCATGAGAGAAAATCAAAAATAGACCGATAGAAGTCATTTTGAAATATAAAGTAAACGCCTTTATGATTTTTTTGTGGTCCCATAACTAAATAAAAAAATTATTCAACATTAATAAAATAAACTAATTTTTCTTAAAAAAAACTAAGTTTTAAAAAAGTAACATTGGGCTTTATTATCAACCACTATATGGTAATAAGGCCCACATGAACAACATAGTAAAAACTAAACAAAATCACTTCAATCTTCACATTCAAGGCACGTAGCTTCATCTGGATCATTTTTGTCATTGCAGACTTGCATTGTCGCATATCTGCAATTCTGTCTTCATCGCAAATTGCTCAAAGTCACTGGTCCTTGATGGATTCTGATTTATTAGCCTCTTTGGTGGGTGCTGAATTTGAAGTCGAATACGTGGCTCGTCGTTCAGAGCTCGAAGTTAAACTCTTGGTATTGGACATGGTATTTTAGGTTGAAGTAGGAGAAAATAGGTCTCTTGTAACTGCCTGAGCTTTGTAATTAATACCTTTTTTCCTCACAGGCAACAGCGGCACTTTGGTCGGCATTCCTGCGGCCGGTTTGCCTCTTTACCCTGCTCAACTTGATAATCTGCTTCATTCATCGTTTTAGCTATTTGGGTCCAAATTTGGGATTTCACCGTCTTTCTATCGTCAAATCTTTCAGAAAATTGCTGCTTTAGAGCCAAAAAAAAATTCTGTTGCCTCAATATCTTTGTTGGTGGGCTTCATCGATATGCAAACATAATTGTCATTTGTTTGAGAACCATTCCCATTGTCCTGGTTTGTGGAAGTATCTCTCAACAAACTATTTTCATCTTGACTCTCACTATAGTAGTCTGTTCCTCTCTCAATTCCTCTTCTTCATTGAGATCTACCCTTTGAATAGGTAGACAATGGAATCCGCGCGCGCATTGTCCGCTACATTGACAGCTGTTACCAAAAATGATGAGACGCCATGTTTAAGAAGAAAACCAAACGTTTCGTTGGCTATGTGTTTTTGTGCAATAAATTGCATTTTGCAAGAATTTAATATTATAAATAATTGTGTTGTTTACAATAGTGGGATGTGCAGCTTACGGTTGTAAGAGCAGCGGCTATACAAAGGAGCCTGGAGTTACGTTTCACAGGTAAACTAATAATGGCGTTTTTCAGCAACAATTAAATTATCTCAAATAACTCTAAAACAAGTTATTTTACATCCAAATCTTCGAACTATGAGTTAGTATATACCGCAGTGAACCAATTGATTTTCCAAACAATTTTTTATACATTTGGTGTAGTCGACGTTATTTGGCTCAAAGGGATAGAACCCGCATTTTTTAAAACTGTATTTAATGTGGTTTTCCATATCCGTGTTATCTAAAGCCTCTTTAAATACTTGACAAAAATTAATTTTGGTCATTGAAAAATTTAAATTCTGTGGAAGAGCCTGCCACTTTGAAACCGTTTTTTTACATTCGGTTTTTCAGGGTTTAAAAATGCTCACATCTGCTGGTTGCAGAATATGAGTGGTGTTAGGGGGCAAAGCATATAAAATTATGCCATTCTCATCACAAATCACACGGTAGCTAAAACCTTTCCGGTTTCAGGACAAAGCAAAATCCATCTTCATCTCCATTCCACATTCTATCTGGATCCTTAAAAATATCCACATTTCTAGTTATAAGACATTCTTTTAATTCACGGAACCACCCTCTAATGCTTTCATCAGTCACCAGTGTTTTGTTCGATCGAGTGAATCAAAGACCAAGTTAACTGGTATTGAACTTTGTTTATTTTACACATCCTTCACGACCTACTCACTAAACTAAAACCCCTTTTCCCTATTTCCTTAGCCCGTTACCTCCGTTGAGTCGAGTCGCGCCCTCTAGCAACCCATCTTTACCGGCGGCGGTGTTGCCAATGTTGCATACGTTACCACAGTATTAAGAATAATACATTATATCAGTATCGTCAGTTCGTGTCGGCACTTTTGATATTTCCAAAACTAAAGCGTGCCGCGCGCACCTGAACCCGGCAAGTTTCTCGAATAGTTACGAGGGACTTGTATACCGCTCAAGCACCAGCGATGCACTGCCAAAACCGGTTTGGTGGTGCACCGCCGGCGCGGCGGACGGGGCAAGGGGAGGGGAGTCTCAATTTTTCGACCGACTGACGTTACTGATATAATGTATTATTCCTTATACTGTGACGTTACCAACAGAACAACCACACCTCGAGCTTTATTCACTCCCTCCGCTTCCCTGAGAGAAATCATGGGGTGTCGCTTCAAAAATGGTTTTTGGTACTATTTTTGGCCCGTCTTACTATCCCTAAAAAAAAATCTTTTTCGATGTTTTTTATAATAGATTCTACGGTTTGTAATAAATCTGTTTTTTTTTCACCCTTCACCCTTGATAGTTAATATTAGATGTGGGCCAGTTTTCATAACGATTTTCGGTATCCTACCCGACTTATGGTCTTGAAGGGTAGTTTTAGGAATCCCAAATTCCTTGGAAGCTGTCCTTACCGACAGTGTCCTTCTTGAATTTGAAGTAAATCCTGTCTTAGGCTTTCTTCAGTATATTGAAACTTTTTTCTTCTTTTTTCATGTTGTTTTCTAGTTTTTTTAACAATGGGGGTTTTTAAGTTTCTGGGTGGCATCTGCAAGTAAAAAGTAAATCTTTTATCAACGATGATGATGAAGACCATTTTTCGTACCCCTGAATTTAATGTACTTATATGGTGGTCGAAAAGCAAATGCGTTTATTCCTTTTTCGGACCATTACCCTCCAATTTTAATTTCGCGGGATTTAAGTCTACGAAAACTGGAAAGTAGGATCTTCATATACTTTTCTACATTACGAAAAATAAAGTGAAATGTATTTTGAACCTATAAGAAGAGAAAAGGACAAAATGCGTTCATAATTTTTATACCAGTTTTCGACCGACCCAGGCGAAAACCGGTTTAAGTGAAATTTTAATATCCAGTTTACCGACCACCTCATTTTTAATAAAAAAAGTAAACAAATTCCTTGTTTTAGTTATTTTTAAGACATTAAAAGGTATATGTAACATATGATAAGTATAAAAAAATATACTTTAATAACAAAATAATAAAGTTACCTACTATTTCTCTCTACTCACTTCAGTAATTCTTTCACTCCTACACACGACCTTCTGGATGCTCCATGCGGCGGACATGTTTCCAACGGTTTTTCTAGTTCCTAATTTTGTCGTGAGGGGGTTAAAAATTACATTGCCTACACGGGAAAAGTCAATCAAGCACAGTGACGTGGTAAACATATTTTTATTTTATCACATATTTATTTTTCATATTTTATAATTTTTTCCCGAAAAGAGGTCGAAAATTGATTGTGGTCGGCCAACCGGCGCAACTACCCTACCAGGAACGTCCAGCAATTTGTTTGGTTGAACTGAAGCGACTTTTGATTTTCTTGTCCTGAACATACCTGTATACAATCCTTCTAAGGGTCTTTGGGTGGTAGGGGATAACCAATTTCAGAAAATGTTACAATTTTCGATGCTAATTTCGATGCGTCATTTTCTTGTAGTAAAGTTAGCGTGGGTTCGGCACCAAGTTTTCTTCGAATGTCTTTAGTCTTCATTTGGTTACATAGTGTTCTTCGCAGTATACCACATCTTCGTTCCACATAACGTTGCCATTTACAATGGTATAGCAATTGCAAAGCTTCCTCCATCATGTCTGGGATCCAATTAGCCCTTATAACCCGACATTTCTTGCCCATATTGCTTTAAAATAAGAATGATTGAAATTAGATTTCAGCAAGACTGTCGATAATACGGCCCACCAGATTTTTGGTGGGCCTTATTAACTGCTTAGCACTAAAATCATTTTCAGGTTAGGTATGTTATTAATAAATGGAGTTCCTAATCAAAAAACACATGGATAGGTGCATTATGAGCAGAACTAAAACTTACCTTAACTGAAGGTCTATTTACTTAAACAGACCTTCAATCAGTTACTTAACTGATTTTTTTTGGAAAAACTATCCGAAAAAGCCAGTATTTTGTAATTTTGTCCGCTTCAAAACGGGTAGACAACATAAACCGTTGCAGCATGGTTAGTAGGTGTCTTACCTTCCTTTTTTTATTTTTGCCTTGAAAGCGTGTTCAGTTACCGAATAGATGGCATCACACTCTTAAAAAGTAGTTTTTCCATTGCCGAAAAATATCATTGGGCCTTATTACCAGCACGGGTCTTATTACACTCAGGCAGGGACCTTAGATCCTTAGAGCTGAGCGAGCAGATTAAAAAAAATATATAAGTTTGTATGTTCATCTCTAGGCGTGGCGATTATACGTATGATGGTGAATTTGTATTATTTGTAAATAAAAACTGTTTATCAAAGAAAGCACGGCCCTTACGGGCCGCTGCAATTCGATCAGAGAGAGGGCACGGCCCTGTCAGGCTGCTACAGACTTCAAAAGAGGAAATGGCCTTTACGAGCAACTACAGACTCAGTCAAAGGGAGGGTACGGCCCTAACGGGCCGCTGCAAAGTCGGTCTTACTTTTGACATCTCGTTGCCTTTAAAATCTTAACTTTTTTTAAAATCTATCTCCTTTCACTACATGTTGAGAAAATACGATAAAAATGTCAAAGTAAGATATTCCAACACCTAGTCAATAATAAGTGAGTGGTTTATGTGTGCAATAATCAACAGAACCTGTAGCGACTCTAACGGGCCGCTGCACGGCAACCTGAACCACCCGTCCGCATTACGCAGAAGGACACCCTGTTTATGAACGATCCAGCGATTTTTTTATTTTGTTGTATAGCGAATACCTCCAGGTACATAAGAGTTTAATTTATTTCCCATGCAGTTTGTTCTTTCACAAACATTTTTTAAAACGACAGTATTTTCTAACCTTTACATTTTGGGAAATACAACCAAAAACATTGACACCGTTCACTGTTAAAATTTTATACTAGGAGTAATCTACCAGATTTCCATGGTAAGGTGTTGGGAAAAACTTAATGTAAAAAGGTTTTTATATAATAATGAATAAATAAGGTATATATGATGAAAATTATTGCATTGTCTGCCATGTTAATTGTATGTTGTATATGGTATAAGTGTCTCCTTTTAGCAGGTAATTGCCCCTGTTGTCTGATGGGCTATTGATATTATCCATTTCTAGTCAGTCTTTCTTAGTGTAGTAAGCGTTAAAGTAATTATAGACATAATGTTAAAAATGATTTTGTTGTGATAAAAATAAAAGGGTTTAAGCAAAAAAAGCAACCTAAAGTCCGTTCAAATCCAAATCGGACTAAATGTAAACAAAGACTGGAATAAAACAAACTCTGGAGAGTCATGAGAGCATGACAGACAATTGATCATTGATTAGCACTTTTACTAGTTGTCATTTTACACCTGACTATGATGACTGTCCAGAGGTGGTTTTGTATTACTTTTAGTGGAGTTTGGATTTGAATGGACTATAGATGTGAGTTCTTTATTGGAAACTCATTTGCTTCAATGTATTTTAGATATATTATTACCGAGATTATTACCTATGTACTTTTGCTTTCAAAGCATTCTAGTCAACTTTTTTGTTTTATTTGGACAAATAGAAAAGTAGAAAGTTATGTGGTTTTCTTTTATTCAATTTCCCTGTAAACAACAGGTTTATCAACAAGTTATTTTTTTTTTCATCTACAAACCTTCGACTGAGCCTTCAAGCATAATGTATAATAAACAAAATGTAAATAGAGATCTATACACAGGCACAGGGTTGTCTTTCTAACTTGAAACAACAAGATATCTCAAGAACTAGTAGGATAAAAGTTTTGTTTCAATGGGGTTCTATATTGTACAGAAATGTCTATTTTCAGACAATATTTTACATATAAAGGTGGCCCAGAAAAGTGTGACATCATATAATGTAATATTTTTAAATAGGATACTTTGTACTTTTTACTAGAAGAAATTAGCAGTATCATTGTTGAAGTGTGTTATAGATATAATCCCAATCCTGACCTGTCCCACAAAGTCCTGATCAAAAAGGGTAACTAAATGTGAAACTATTTTGACCTAGATTTTGCCTGAAAGGCTTTGGCACATGATGTGAAATTGAAAAAGGACATGCAATTTACATCTGGCTTTAATAACAACATTTTATAATCCTCAAAATAATTAATTGGAAATTAAAAAAAAAACTTTTTCTTAGATACCTAATTATTGGCTCACAAACACATTACCTTTAAGAAAAAAGAAGTTCTACCAGGTGTTGGAATTCAATTGCTGGAGTTCTTTCTTTTTGGCTTCAATGTTCGAAATGTTCTTTAGGGTTTTCTTAATCTCGGCTTGAATTTCTCCAAGATTCTTTTCAAAGGTCGTACTAGTCTTATTCAGCCTTTCCCACCCAAAAATGTCATACTCATTCACCACTTTGCCACTAACCTTATTGCTAACCCTCGTCCAGTCTTCAGTAGCTAGGGTAAGTGCTTCCTTTTTCAGAGCTGTTTTTACCTGATACTCCTCAATCAATTTCTCTAAATTGCAGCTTTGCATCTTTACGCTCGTCTCTCTGAGGTCTTCCAGCACATTTCCTGGGATTGCAAGTTTCGCCTCCTGCTCCTTATTAAATGCTCTTTCGATATCTGAGACGTTTTGTTGCTGCCCGTTCACCACGTCCCAAGTCTGATTGCATTGCTGCTGCATTTCGCGACCAAGTTTCAATTTTCCCATCAGTTTCTTGCGGTTTTGGTTGATGAGCGTTCGCTCTTTGGACTGTTCTTTCTGCAGCGACCACAACTTCTGCAAAGAAACCCCGCGCTTGGCTGATAAGTCCTCGAGTCCTTGTTGCTTCTCTGCGAGAGCGATTTCCTGTTTTTTATAGGTTTCCAGGAGACGTTCCCAGTCTTGAGTCTCGGTCATTTTTAAGGGTAAAAGCGCGATTTTTGTCTTTAGGAAAGTTAATTTGAAAGTAAGTTTAAAATCATATCATAAATAATTTTTAAATTTGACAGGTGACATTCACCTAAAGACCAGTGTTGCCAGCAATGACCTAACAGATATGGACAGAGCCAACAAATGCCGGTATTTCCTTAAAAATGGCTCCCTTTTTTTGGCCGGAAGTCCGTGACTTTTAAGGTGCCCCTGACTTAATTTTGTCGTCAGCACACGTCATACAAGCGTCATATCATAGCTTAAAACGGGACCGGATATTGCTTGTCGATTATTTTTACTTTTTGTTAGGACTTAAGTTTTGGAAAATCTTAAAGCACAGTAAAGGCTAGTGATATAAGAAGTAAGAATGACAGTGACAACTGTTTTGCAGTATTTGACTTAAAACTTCATGACGTCACTACCAACGGATATCGTCACCAGTTACTTGCTAAAAAGGGCGCCGAAAACTGTAAAACAGGAGGTAATCTCCAGATAAGCTCGTTGTTAGCCAGTAAATGAAATGTTTTCGTACTAGATTCAGATTCCTATTAAAAAACGTGATAGATTTATGTGAAAAGTAATAAATAAAAAATCTAGAAATTTGGTGCCTGTCGCTTCGTGTCCCCCCAACCGGTAATTGGTCACCGCGTGGGGACGGCCACATTATAGAGAATACCAATGGGGTCACTCTCGGAAAAATCAAAGAAATTCTGAATTCAAGAGCGTTTTGCCGCAGTGTGCGTTCGAGCGTGAAATCGCTAGGTGGGTAATGTATTCAGTATAGGCCGGTGGCGTAGAGTGGCCAAACTTTTGTTTACCTTACACCTGAACCTAAATCTTAGGCGAAGTAAGAGGGGAAGAAGTGTTAGCCAGGAGCGGTCATGTGATAGAGTGACGCTACTGTTATATAATTCTTTAAACTATGGGGACAGCTGCTGATGCGGTTGAGGCTGCGATGTTACCGGCGCCGCCGGTATTGTTGAGGTGGACATGGATTTTCTAAGTCAAACGTGTTAGGGTGCCAAATCTCTTTTACCACGCTGCAAGAGTGACCCCAATTTCGGAAAGGATCTATTTACTTCATTGTCCCATAGGTTGCTAATAATGGGGACAAAGAGCCGATAATTAATCCGTGGCGTTTCATCTATGATGTGGAAAAACACTTCCATGGTATAGCCAAACGGATATAATTAATAGATGGTATTTTAAATGAAATAAACTATAGTATTTCGGGGATGCCGTTTTATTGTTTAAAATAAAACCTGCAAAACGCCTTTTAAATAATAATAATAATAATTGAATATTAATTAATTAAAATAAAAATTAAAAAAAGGATTTTCAATTCTCTCAGGAACCTGAAATAAAGAAACGGCTAGCATTAAGTTCTTGCAATAACTTAAGTGGCCTACGACAAACGTGGTTGACGTGTACACAATTTCTTACAAAAATTGTTATTACTATATTACAGAGTGAAGTCCATTTTTATAAATTTTCTGCTCTGTACTAGTTGATTTTGGTAATTACATCCCGAGCGCTCCGGATATCAACCTATCCTTCTCTAGCTTGTTAAGATTTTGGAAAATGGTCTGTGTCCGGAGCGCACGGATGGAATTACCGAACTGCCGAACTATATCATATATGTTCTAACCCTATTTTTTCAGTCGTTTTGTGAAGTTTAATTCTTATATTTAAGAAGTATTCTGAATGAAACTATTACTTTGCATAGTGTAAAATAAGTCTAAATAAACCCCAAATTTATAATAATTAAGAATTCTTGCCGAACATAAACATTTAAAAGCTTAAATTTTCAAAAAATAAGGCATCTCTGACAAATCATTCATTTAAATCATTATAAAATTGTCAGCCGTGATTTATCATGACGTCACAATAGCTCTTTCTTTATTTTTCAGCGAAATGAAGTAACCTATAAAGTTGACAGATCTTGTGCGGTGTTTATGTATATCTATTTTTTTTTGCACTCGGTGTATTCCGAACAGCAAAGGTTGAATTTCAACTATCTAGATTATTTTAAAGAAAACAAGTACCTATAGATGGGCGAAGGGAAAATTCCCAAAAAACCTTTGAACCCAATTTTGGGTTTTTACCCGGGTTTTTCCCATCTTTTTTTGAAAGCATCCGCCTATTTCAAGATTTAAGGGTTCTTCATATTCTGGTTTGTTTTTTGATAAACTAAACACTGGTCAATTGATCAAAAGCCTCAAACTGCACAAACCAACAAATTATTGCTTGCTTTATAGGTGTTACTGGAATAAACCCGGAATTTTCCGGGAATTTTCTAGCAAACAAACCCTCAAAAATGAAAAAACCGGGTGAAAACCCATCTTTAAAAACAAGTAGGAAATTTAAACGAAAACAGATAAGGCAACTTCGAAATTCGGAAACCGACCTAGCTGAAGACGCTGATGTCTCCGATCTGGCATCACTGCACACGTGGTACTTGATTAGTCCGAAATCCCTTTAAGCGTGAGCCCCAATCCATCTCTCTCTACAATTTCGTTTCTTTCTTCTTACTAGTAAATCATTATCCCTATTCTTTGGAATTGTCATGATTCTTCTTTACCATTTCCTTATACACACGCAAAATGTTCTATGTTGGGCTGTATGATTTTTGTCCCTTGAAGCAGTATGGCGGATATTTTCCTGAAATTGGTTCCATTTTTTGGCAGCAAATCCACCATATTTGTGTGTATACTTTTAAATGTTTAGCAGAGAGGGCGCTCTTTTATTCATTCATAATTTTCGATGAAATCCATCACTGATTGACATTGATGACAGCTGCTGGCATGACGTCATTCTTCTAATTGAAACGATTTGCGAAATTAAAAGAATGATTCTCAGGAGCAAAGTTGATGTCGCTATGTCCCCTCCCCCCACTAATGAGTCACGTGGTGGCGACTGCGGTGTTGCCGTTGCCGCAGGAGCATTGATTGGCTACTGGGAATTCCCACGTGAGCTGAAGCCAAATCTAATAATTCCACGGAGCAAGGGGGACACGTTTCTCGGAAAGGATCGTTTTACATCATTGTCCCTTGGGTCGCTAAATGTGGCCGACATAAAACCGATATTATTCCATGGCTTTTCATTTTCGATGCGGAAAAACCCGAACATAGTGTAGCCAAACGGATATTCTTAATAAATAAAATTTAATATTTTCGGGAAGCTTCAGTTCTTTCAGGAACCTGAAATAAAAGAACGGTAGACGTTGACTTATGGCAATAAACCAAGTGGCCCATCAGAAAAGTGCTTGACGGATACGCGATTACTTACTAAAGATGAGAAAAAAACCTAAACAACGTACTACAGAAGGGAAAAAAATACAGCAACATATAGACGGTCGTCTTGGATTCTCTATGGTATGGTGAATAAAACTGAAAATGAAAAATAAAACCTCTATGGTATGGTGAAAAATTATTCGCCATATGCAAAAAGAAGCCTAATTAGGAAAAGGGCAAAGGTGGTATGAACCAATTCGCAGCTAATTCGAAGACACTCCGCGTAGCTTTTCGTAGGCGTTCATAAGGTCATAGGGCCTTGAGGGACAATTAATTTTTATTACCCCTCACAACAGTAAGGCGGGCCTTCACAAAGTCACGTGTTCTGAAATTGCCGATAGATGGAGCGCTTTCATTTATCCTATTGGTTTAGTTTTTTTCATGAGTATAGATGTGTCATCGCGTTTTTAACTAATCTTAACTTTTTGCCAGACAACTTTTCGTTGCAATCGGTATATATCGAGAAATTATATATTTAATTTATAGTATATTACGTAATAAGGGTTGTAAGAAGCTTATAACGTACGAATGGAAAGTTTGCGTACGACGCCGCGCAGCGGCGAGTGCGTATTTCCATGCGTACGTAAATCCTTTACAACCCGCATTTCGTACTATACTTTAACTACGACACTATAGGAATAGACAATGTGAAACTATTACAAATAAATGTTAGGAAATCAGAAAATTGATTAAAGGTAAATTTGACAGCTAGCCGCCATTAAAATTACGAATTAGTGGCGAGTGAACTGTTGCTAGACGACGCGTGAATGAGGCCACCCATCGGAGGCAACGGCTGAGGGTCATGCACGTACGTTTGGTTCAGCGTGCGTAAAGAGCTCCTTACTAGCGAAGTAGAGCGTGTATTTTATTATATAACCGAGGACTTGCGGAACTCCTCGGTGTACATACATTGGGTCTGATATGCTATTTTTGAACTTTACCACTTGTGTTCTATTATTTAAATAACTCTTGAACCATTGCACAACTGTACCCTTAAAACCCATATTAAACATTTTTTTAATCAATATGTCTCTATCTATTGATATTTACTTAGTAGTCGTAGATAAAATACTGAATGATCGATTGACATCACTTAAATTTACGGTACGGTAATGGAGGATTTAAAACCCGTGACTCTGACAAGGTGCGCCTTAGTGCCTTGAGGGGCTAATTTTTATGCCCTTCACAACAGTATTTCGGACCTTGACAAAGTTATATGTTCTGGAATTGTCAATTGATGGAGCGCTTTCATCTATTCTAACGGTTGCGTTCTTTTCTTTTTTTCCAACAGATTTTCCGGAAATCCTGATTTCCTAAATTCACCACACACCACTTCACCACACACCGTCCCAAACACCATCAAGCGGCCACTGGCGACAGAGGAATTGATTTTTCTGTTGCACCGGGGAGAGTAGGTACCTAGAAACCTTGCGTCTTCGTCTGGGAAATCGAGTTTTGGGCGCCAATATAAACGCTTCGGAAGGAAACATTTTCGAATTTTAACAGGAGATAAACAGATCTAGGCTACGCCGTTCGGTGGGCAGCCAATTCGTATTTCTCCCTTTTTTTCGCGTTCTTAACTTTTTGCCAGACAGTTTTTTGATGCAATATACATCGAGAAATTTTATTAGAGATGGGTTTTCACCCGGTTTTTTTCATTTTTGGAGGTTTATTCCCTGGAAAATTCGCGAAAAATTCCGGGTTTATTCTCTAAATTTTCCTCTAAGTAACTTCCTAAAGTAACCTCTAAATTTAACTTATATTTCTATTTTCAATACGCCTAACACTTACCGATTAAGCAATAATTTGATGGTTTATGCAGTTTGTTTGATTGATCAATTGACCAGTGTCAAACAATTGTTTGGGATCATGTCCAGTGTTTAGTTTATCAAAAACCAAACCAGAATATGGATTTATTGAATTCTAATCTAAAATCTAACCTTAAATCTTGAGACTGCCGGGTGCTTTCAAAAAAAAAGATGGGGAAAAACCCGGGTAAAAACCCAAAATTTGGTTCAAAGATTTTTTGGGAATTTTCCCTTCGCCCACCTATAAATTTTATTTTATACTGATTGACCGATCGACATCAGTTAAATACACAATAATGGAGGATTTAAAACACGTAATTTTGGCAGTCTGCCATAGCGCTTTGAGCGGAGATCAATTTTATTGCCCCTCACAACAGTATGGCAGACCTTAAGCAAAGTCACGTTTTCCGGAATTGTCAATTGATGCAGCGCTTTCATTTATTCTATCGGTTGCGTTCTTTTTTTCGGCAATAGATGTCTCATTGAGATCTTAACTTTTTGTCAGACACCTTTTCGATGCAATCTACAAACATCGAGAAGGTGTGCCATGGTGTATTGAGGGACATTTAATTTTTTTCCCTCACAACAGTATTGAGGACCTTGTCAATGTCACGTGTTCAGGAATTGTCAATTGATGGAGCGCTTTCATTTATTTTATAGGTTGTGTTTTTTTTTCACCAATATAGAAATGCCTTCGCGTTCCTAACTTTTTGTCAGAAAACTTTTCGAAACAAATTACGTACATCCAGAAATTTTATTCTTCTCAGCAATACAGATGTGTCATTGCCTTCATAACTTTTTGGCAACTTTTCGATCCAACCTAACAGACTACAGTAATGGAGCATTTAAAACACGTAACTTTGACAAGGCCTTCGTCAATTAATTGACAAATAGTGACTTGGGCGTGGGAGGGTTACACGGCGCCACAAAACAGTGAGAATATACCTGTTAAATTTACGGCAATGGTGGATTTAAAACACGCGACTTTGACCAGGCGTGCCATAGTTCCTTGAAAGGCAATTAATTTTTTGTTGCACTTTACAACAGTATGGCGGACCTTGTCAAAGTCACGTGTTCTCGAATGGTCAACATTAAATGATTCGTATAATCACAACAACTGCGTTTGAAAAACAACTTTATTCTTTATACTATAGTACAACAGGGGGGTAACTCTTCTTACAGGAAATTAAGCGGCAAATCTCCCTAATCGATGTAGTCAAAATACCAAAATTCGTAGGAACAGTGCGGTTTCCAACAACATTTCCGGATGACAGTTCTAGAGTGCAATGAAAGTATTTATATCCTTATATTCTTGATGACAAAACAAAGAATGGAAATACTTTCAGAGCACTCAAGAGCCGCCAATGGAAAACGCTATAAAAGTTCGTAGATATGGTCCATTTCAGATGGGTATTCAGTTAGCAAGCTGAGGAATTGAGAGATTTGCCCTGTACCATAAATATGTCAATTTCTCAAGTTAGGTCAGTTCAGGTAGTTTTGATCATTTGAGGTTAGTTCAGGTTTAGTTCCGGAGGTTAGTTTAGGTTAGTTGAGGTCAGCTTAGATTTTCTCCAAATTTCTAACTGAAAAAAATCTGAGATTCTCTAAAGACTCCAAATCTGCATTTTTACACACTTTGTATCTTAAGCAGACAGACTTTGACCTTAATTCTAACTTGCGTAATTTTAAAAATTCAAAATTTGAATTTTTAGGTGGGAGCCGAGCCAAGTCGAGCCCCATTTCTCTAAAAATTCCAAATTTCCTTCTTCTTCTCTCATCTGAAGTTATGAGAGCCAAGCAAAGCCTAGCCGACCCGGCTCGGCTACAGTGCACGTGATTTTGACAAGGTCCGCCATAGTGCTTTGAGGGGCAAGCGAATTTCTTACCCCCTACAACACTTAAGCGACCCTTGTCAAAGTCACGAGTTCTAGAATTGCCAATTGATGGAGCGCTTTTATTTTTTCTATCGGTTTCTTTCTTTTCTTTTTAACAATATAGATGTGTCGTCACGCTCTTAACTTCTTGCCAGACAACTTTTTGATGCAACCTAACAGACTACAGTAATGCAGGATTTAAAACACGTGCTTTTGACGAGGTCTTTGCCAATTAATTGTGAAATAGTGATTTTTGACAATTAATTTTTTGATGTGTTTTAGAGAAGAATTTCTTCTAAAATGATTGGCACAAAAAATGAAAAATCCCTCAAGGCACTATGGCGGACCTTGTCAAAGTAACGTGTTTTAAGTCCCCCATTACTAAAAATTTTACTGATGTCAATCGATCAATCAGTGTAAAATTTTTCGATGTATTTATGTAGATTGCATCGAAAAGTTGTGTGGCAAAAAGTTAAGAACGACGATGCATCTATAATGGTAAATAAACGCAACCGACAGAGTAAATGAAAGCGCTCTATCAGTTGGCAATTCCAGAACATGTCAGTTTGACAAGAGCCGCCATACCGTTGAGAGGGGCATAAGACAATTATTTGCTCTTCAAAGCAGCGTAAATTTAGAAAATTAAAAAATTATATTACAAAATACAAAAAAAAATATGTTTATTTTTTTATATACAAAAAGAAAAAATATTGTCACAAAGAAGCAAAAAGACATAAAATTGCAGCATTATTAGAAATGGTCGGCCGGTTTAGTAACCAAAAAATAGTTGACCCAAATTTATAAATCATAAATCGCAAATTTGTTCAACATGTGAGTACATTGAACCGCTCATGGACGTCATGAAAAAGAAGGTTGTAATCGTTTGGGAAAAATGTGCTGACAATAAAGAAAGTTAGCACGAGCGTTTTTGAGGGAGGAACGGCAGTCTGGGTGCTCTCGAAGGGAGTCCGGTTTTGGGGGGACCCACGAGGAGTCAGTAAGGAGAGCCGCGTTGGGGCTGGTCGGAGGTCGACATTACGCCGGAAGGATGAACGACCGCAATCAGGTACCACTCCATTAGAAGTAGAAAAGAAGGTTGTTTTTTGGGGACTTACGATTGGAGTCTAGTTTGGGGACTTGTTCGGTGGCTTGCACCAAGGCGAGACTCCAAGATATTTTTTTTTAGAGGCGTTACGTCAGATAGGCCAACGACCACCCGTCGAAGAGCAATTAAGTGTTTCCTCAAATTTGTTATCGGCCCAGTACAAGGAAGAACCACCCTTGTTGCCCTATAAAGAAAGCCACGGGTACTCATAAGATGCAAAGTACCCCTAAAGTACGTTAAATTGGTTGGTACGATACGGTGCTCATCTACACTTAACCTATGTAAGACCCATTTGTTGTAACGGTGTCTGTTTTTCATATTAATCATTTTCTTCAAGTAGTTAGGGTAATTTTAAGGCACAGAAAATAGTAGTTTACTTGAATCTCAAATTTATTGGCTACGCTGTAGTATTATTCCAAAATTAACTTAAATAATTTGTTTATTTTAATATGCGAGACATTCCTCACTGTGACAATATGACCGTTATTTTCAAAATCAAACGCACACTTACTCCGTTGAATATGGACATATTCAACGGAGTGAAACATCCCGTATTGCAAATAATTTAGACTTGAAAATCATTCCGAAATAACCATTCTTTGTGAGGGGAGAGGTGTTTCCCGGATCGGTGAACTCTGTATGGACAAATACGGGGTGTTCATTATAAAACTTCATCTAGCAGGCTATGAAATTTTGACGGAAAAGGGTGACATAATCAAAATAAATGGACTTTTGTTACTCCATCCTTTTCTTTTGACATTTCACAGCCAACTAGATGAAGTTTTATAACGAACACCCCATACTTAATTACTTTAAACCCATGGTTCAAATTCTTACACAAACTTTTTGAAATTTTTTAAAGTATTTACTTCTTATAGTCGAAAATCATAAAAGTTAGTCTAAACCTTTTTAACAAGTCACCCTATTTTACTGTACCTACTAATACTTTATAGTAATTAATGAGAGTAGAACAATTTTTTTCTACGACTGCCTCGAAAATGAACAAATGCGCACTACTAACTACCGCTTGAAAATCGCATATTGCAAACAGCGTGCGCAAAGTGCACTTTGCTCCCATACAGAAGCGTGTGCAACGTGGACCTTGCTGATTGTTTTGCACACGCCTTGCATATATTTTATAATACGGTTGATCATTTTTGAAGCAAAATTGCAGTCGTAGAAAAAGTATAGTGTTCGAAAATCCTTCATCCCACTTTTATGACGCCGTATTACTTGCCTACTTGCGGCTCGTGTCGAAACCGTCACACTCGTGTGAAAAGTGCAATTTTCGTCACCAGTTGCACAATATACTATTAAAATATGTAACAATAGATCGTATAATAGCACTAGACAGGAAAGTGAAAAAAAGAATCCTTACCTTCCCCTTATTAAAATCTCATTCCCTATCCCATTAGGACGACCCACAAAGTGTGCCGTGTTTGAGCACAATGCCATGAAAAGCACATAAGGGCTTTTAGGTATGATTTATCTGTTTGCTATAGCTCGTCAGATTCGCCGGTAAAATCCTTACATAGGTGGTTATAACGTTTTAAACAGATGTTGCCGACAGGTATTTTCGCAGCTTCCCCACTTCTCTCCTTGATAGGCATGGAAATAATATCGACGGAAAACTCTGGTGTTGTCCGAAATATCATTGTTTGGCAAATAACATTCCTTATTTTGACTTTTCCGAATTTCCAATTGCCAGGGACAATTGGAGTAATATAAAGGAAAACTCTATTTAAAGAACTATATAGTCTGAATAACTTTATAAGCATACGTCTTTTATCGGTAAGTTATTATTCAAGGAACTGGATCGGTTCATGCTCACATTTCTACTGGCAGCCTGTACTGTTATCATAACCCTGCTAATAAAGCTGCACTACTACATTTTTAGGACCTAAACGAATAAGTTAACGACATGCTTTCAAATTCATGGTTTAATAGAATAACTGCAATTGTGGTGTATGACGAAACCATTAGGTGAGTGTTTATTTTTTTTGATCACTAAATTATTACATCTTGTGCTGCGCAAGAAACTACAATAATAGTAGATTATTTCACTAGAACTGATACTGGGTGTTTTGTGCTGAGCTCAGAGATTGACGGCCGAAGCGAAGCTGAGACCTGCAACTGAGCGAAGCACAAAATAGTATATTGTGCTATTAGTGTCGAAAATTGCACTTTTCACAGGAGTGTGACGTCACAACAGTGTGAAACTAAATGTTAATTCGTATTATAAAATTTATGCAAGGCGTGTGCAAAACAATCAGCATCTGTATGGGAGCGTGCGCAAAGTGCACCGTGCTGTTTGCAATACACGATTTTCAACGGTAGTTAGTAGTGCGCATTTGTTCATTTTCGAGGCAGTCGTAGAAAAAGACCTTTTTCTAGTGGAGATTGTGCAGATTGCGGACGCTTTTATATAGATCACATACTACTGATTGCTTTGCACAGCCTTTGCATGTATTTTATGATACGAATGCTGATTTATGAAGCAAAATTGCAGTCGTAGAAAATGTATAGTGTGCAAAACGTATACCTCATTCACTTATTTTTGGCATCTCGTTACCTTTGAAACCTTCATTTTTTTATACCTATCGCTTTTCGGTACATGTTGAGAAGATACAATAAAAATGAACTTGATGACAATAATAAGTGATTGGTTTATACAAAAATCACCCTGGTGACGTTGTATCACTCGCCTACGGCTTGTGTCCAAACCATCACACTCGTGTGAAAAGTTCAATTTTCGACACTGGTATACTACTTACTCCGAGTAACATTAACTATTTTTTTTTCCAGCATGCAAGAAATGAGGAGTCTCCTTCAGAGTGATTCAGTTTTGCAATTTTCTTGCATCACTTTCTTTAGGCCGTTCTAGGTACTTACCCAATTAGTAGTGCGTTTATTTGTAAAATAGGAATGTTTTAGAACAGTGGTTTTCAATGTTCAATAGTTTGAATAGTATTAAATCATAACCGATGGTTTTGGTGGTGTAAGTTTAGGTAAATTATGGCAAAATAAAAATATGTAACACTATTATTAATACTAAATTATTAACAATCAATTACAATGACAAGTAAATATGATGACGAGCGTAACATTTGTCAAACAACTCGAGAACTCAAGAACATAATATGTTGCATATTATGCATATTATGCTTGTTGCGTATTATATTGTTAATAGCGTTTTCAGGTGGCCGCTCTAGAGCGGCCCAACGAATTGATAAATGGAAATATATACTTAACTAATGTGTCTGATCACTATGGCCAGAGAGTGAGAATTCTAGTCTCAAAAAATCAAGCCACTAGGGCCAAATGCATTAAAAAACGCTTTTTTACTGACCCCAATATACAGTCCTTTATAGATTGCCTTGAAAACGAAACTTGGGAAGACATCTATGCTGTGCAAGATCCCAATGAAAGCTATATTTCATAACATTCTATATTATTATTTCAACTTGGCATTTCCTCTTAGCTCAGGTAGGTTACAGGCCGAAAGACCTTCTTGGATTAGCAAGGAGATTAAAGAATATGGGCAATATGTAAAGGACTTATATGTGTGGTATAAGATCACTGGAAGCCGGATTACCTTGGATATCTACAAGAATGAAAGAAAAAATTATAGAAAGTTTATTTCGCAATATCAAACAGCGCTTAATGAAAATCAGATTAATAACTCAAACAACAAAACAAAAACGGCTTGGGGCATCTATAGGAATCTCACTTCAAACAGTAGTCAAAATAGTATAGTTCTTGACTTTGATGGAGTGTCAGTGGGAGATCCTTCCATGGTGGCAGACTTATTTCTGAGAAAGTTCGACACCCCGTCTGTAGCTCGCCTGCAAGATGGTGATGTGGAGAATGTTATTGGCAACCCCGATACGGCTTTCTTGAGACCGGTGGATGATATGGAAGTATTTAGAATTATAATGGCCCTGCCCAATAAATATTCCGCGGGTTTAGACGAGTTTCCGATAGTGATAATCAAAAGGGTAGCTAAATGCATTTCAACGCAACTGGCCTATATCATGAATGACTGTTTTGGTGCTGGGATATTTCCAGACATCTTGAAGAGAGCTAAGATTATTCCCGCTCATAAAAAGGGAAAGACAACCAACATCAACAATTATAGACCCATTTCCCTTCTCTCTTCCGTGTCGAAGATCTTTGAGAGGGCCATATACAGTAGGCTTATGAACTTCCTACAACATCATGAGGTGATAGTCAGCCACCAGTATGGATTTATGCCCAATAGGTCTACACCGCTTGCAATATTTGACTTTATTACATACATAATTGAAAATGTTGACAGGGAGAAAAAGGTTGCTGGGCTGTTCTTTGATCTCTCAAGGGCCTTCGACACATTAGATCATGATCTGCTCATTAACAGGATAGCTAGCTATGGAGGCTATGGACTAAACAGTTTCTGTGCTTTAATTCGCAGACTCAGACATTGCTTTTCACGTACCACACTAATACAAATATATTATGCCGGAGCTCAATCGATAATAACTTATAGTATTCTATTCTGGGGCTCATGTAGAAATGCTCACAAAATATTTGTAGCCCAGAAGCGGATTGTTAGATGTATCCAGGGGCTACACCCTAGAGTATCATGTAGGCCCTACTTCAAGCAAATGAAATTACTCACTGTCCCATCGTTATATTTCCTATCGCTGGTAATGTTTGTAAAAAGACACTATAATCTGTTTACACGCAACGCGGATGTATATGCTCAAGGTATGACCATGGCAACCAGGAGTGCAGACATTCTCAGAGTGCCACTGCACAACTCTACTTTTTTCAAGAAAGGTCCATATTATCAGGCGCTCATGGCCTTTAATCTATTACCCAGTACCATCAAAGACAAGACCAGTCTTTTATCATTTAAGAGAGCCACCACTGATTTCCTGCTAGACAAGTGCTACTATAGCTTTAGCTTTACATGAGCCTTGTAGCTGAATATATGGATTTGCAAACCAAAACTACAGTGTTGTGTGATTCTGGGAGTGGCTGCATTCCAGATTTATAGAGTGTACCTTTTTTCTCTTCTTTGCTTTTGACGTTGCTTTGTTGACTGTGTCGATTTTGGTGGCAATAAAGATATTATTATTATTATTATTATTATTATTATAGATCGCATTAATTCGCTTTTATTTCTGTTGTCCGTCGGTAAATGTAACTTGTCAAATTTTAAAAACATCTAATAGTGTATTCTAGTATTCTAGCGTTGGGCACGGCGGAATCTTTCCACCTCGGAAACTTTCCAAGTTGGAAACTTTCCGACTTTCCAAATTGGAAACGACTCGAGGAAACTTTCTTCGCGTAAGTTTCGGGAAAGATTCTGAAAGTTTCGGACTTTTACCGGCAACTTTCATTTCAATACATGTTTTTTTTTTATTTTTTCACAAAGGGAGGTTAAGGGCACTTTCTACAAATTATACATATTAAAATATTATTTTATCATTATAATAATGCCGCGCATAAAATCAAACGTATGGGAGCATTATGGCTCAAAAAAAATTCACAACCAAACATTTGCAATTTGCAAGTATTGTAGAGCAAAATATGTGCCAAACGCAACAAAATTGAAAGGACACTTAAATTCTTGTCTGCAATATAATAGTATATTATAAACCAAGGTTGTGAAGTACATTGTTATGACCCGAACGTCAAGTTTAAAGATGTCGTCTAAGATGTGAGGGTCGTAAGTAGTTCACAACCGCGGTGTATATACGATTTTTTCCACTACTAGACTCGATAAATCTACAACAGAAAATTGCCTAAATTAGTAAGATAGCGCTTCGCATATTTTATTACTAAGAACAGGCGCGTCTTCAATCCATATGGAGGCTTCGTTACCGTGGCAACCGATAAACAAAATCACCGTATGACGATATCACGGCGCCTAATGCGCCTGACAACTGAAAGCCTTATCTCCCTAGGGAGATAATCGGCCATAACGTTGTCATTATAGACCGCTTATGTTCAATTGTTTTATAAGCAAAAGAAGAAAACCTACTTTACAGTCATTCTGCTGGCCTTTAACGGTCCGTATTAAAGCGAATAGTGCAAAAACATAGTTTATATTATAATATAGAGGGTAATTTAAATGAAGCCAGCAACACCAATGATGATAAGCCCATGAACCAAAAAGATCCAGTACCAGGACTTGATTGCGATCCTGATAGATCTTGTAGTACTAGTTCTACTGCTTCCTTAGGGGTAGGTAATTCTTGAGTTGCCTGTTTTAAACAAAATAGAAAATACTTAACTTATTACTGTTCTATACATAATAATAATGAAATAAGATTAGTACCTACCTAATGTCTTATTTCTAGGGGGCATCTCAATCGACAATTAGTATGATCAAGCCTTGGTTGTCATTATCAGGGTTTAGGGATAGAATAAATTCAAAAGAACAAAATAATTACAATGAATTCCTTGCAAGAGCCATTTTTTCCTCAGGAAGCTCTCTAAGAATTGTGGAATATCCTCATTTTCAATTATTCATAAAAAATTTGCGACCAGCATATGTTCTGCCATCCAGTATATCTAATATATCCAAATACAAAAATTTAACACCCAAGCTAAAATAAAAATATCATAAATTCTGAAATAAAATTACATACGTCAACTTCTTGTCCTTTCCTCTCCAGCAATGACATTGACAACATTGACACTGAGAAATGTCAACTGACATTCAGACATGTCAACTGTCAGTCTGACATGAAAATTACCGATTTTGCCCAACCCTAGTGTATTCCATTGTTAAAAGTCTCAGAATAAGGAGACTAATGGAATCCGTGCGCGCAATTCTCCGCTACATTGACTGCTGTAACCAAAAATGATGAGACGCCATGTTTAAGGCGAAAACCAAACGTTTCTTTGGCTATGTGTTTTTTTGCAATAAATTGCATTATGCAAGTTTTCAATATAATGAATAATTGTGTTGTTTACAATGGTGGGATGTGCAGCTTACGGTTGTAAATGCAGCGGCTATAGAAAGAAGCCTGGAGGTACGTTTCACAGGTAAACAGATAATGGCGTTTTTCAGCAACAATTAAATTATTTCAAATAACCTTAAAACCAGTTATTTTACAACCAAATCTTCGAAATATGATTTAGTAAATACCGCAGTGAAGTTAATAACGCTATTTTGGGAAATATTTTTCTAATCCTGTAACTTGTAGGCAGTTTTTTTATTTAAATTTTTGAGCAGTTTTCCAGTGGCGCAGTAGATGTAATCCCAGGGTTATCAACGAGTATTGATTCACAATTATTTTTATTTATTTAATAGTAAGTCGATGTTTGCTAATAATATTACGTATAATATTACTAATGTTGGAAATAGTAATTTAGTTGCATTATTATTTTTAATAAAATATTTTCTTATGTGCTACAATACCAATGCTACGTCACTGGCATTTTCACACTTGACAGATTGTAGCAAACTGGTAACAGACGCTGGCGTCGTATCCTACTTCCTCTGGTTTACCTCTTCTAAGGTAAAATTAGTACTGCACGAGAATCGCACGAGGGCTGTACTCGCTCGTTGTCAGTGCAGTAAAAGTGCAAAGTCAATTAAGACCGATTTTATGACCTTGAAGTATCTTTGGCGGGAAATTTCCTAATATTAATTGTGCAAAAATTAAAACTCGTGCCCGTTTTCTTTAGTTTGGTATTAACTTTCTAAAACATTCCACAATTAAAGAAAAATCGGTGATTTTGCAATAACATTTAAAATAAACGATCAAATTGAAACTGAAATAAGGGGGTATTATGAGTTTAGGAAAAATATTATCTAAACTCACTAAATAAACTAAGCATCAATTGAAACGATACACCCTAAATTTTGAATGAACTTTAAAACTGTCTCTAAAGCCACTGAACCGATTTTCGTTGGAGATGCCATTTTGGTCCATCTTTAAACTACTTTAAGTGGTTATGTAATCGCTTATATGTTTTGCAGCTTCCCTAATACAGGGTTCAACAAAACTTGATGCATTTTTGTAAATCTTTTTGAGCAGATAATTTTGCGGAAAAAAAATTCAGAACATTTTTTGCTACGGGAGTATGTGGAGACGCGTCGTACCTCGGGACATATTTGGTGTTTTTTGGATATTTTGCCTGGTTCCATAGATATTTACTTTTTTCTATAAAAGAGGTATCATTTAACACTGGGGCTACAGTTTGCCCTATAATACAATTATTGATAAAAATTTCATATGGAATATAGTCTATGCATAGGGCAAGCTAAACCTATAGGCGTAATGACTATAAAGTTAGACACATCTACAGTGCCGAACAGGAAGTTTTTTTTTTAAATATCGAAGTGATAATCTAATGTCCACAATTAAGTGATGTGGAATAAAATGTATGGACGATTTTGGAATTCCGTTGCCTGATTATTGCAGCTACTAATAATACCTTGGGAATTTTTTCTGTCCTTTATACCTTCATTAGTTTAAAAAAAAAGTAGGTTTTTCTAAAAGTGTAACATTTCAAGACCATAAGAAAAATAAATCTCCTATTGCTAAGAATCAGCTTAGGAATAATCGTGAGATGTTAAATTATTTAGGGAGCCATTGGGACTATTTCTTGACTCGAATGAGTAAATAAATGAAATTGTGCTTATAGTTTACTTTGGAAGTTTCTGCATACATTAACTTCTTTAAAACTGTAGAATATTTTCAATTTTAGTCCAAAAGATATGCTTTCTCCTAAAATTGCTTTTTCATGAATTTAATCCTAAATTAATGATGTTCAATTTTTTGTAGTTTTTGCCCTGTTATCTCTTCATATTGTCACAAACAAGCAAAAAGACATAAAATTGCAGCATTCTTAGGAATGGTCGGCCGATGACCAATGATGCTCTAGCTGTTAGCTACAGCATCAGTTTGTTCGTAGAAATCTTCCTTCTATTGAAAATATGCAGTGATTAGGTAGTCTTGGGACCATGACTTCCTTAATGGGTTCCATTGTGAAGAGCAAAACAGCATTGAAGCTAACGAGAATTTCTCCTGGAGAAAGAGTCAAAAAATGCAGTTTTTCGACGAAATGAGTGGAGTGTTTCATAAAACTGTCGGAATTTCCTATGGTGCTCACGATGGGTCTCAGTGACACATCCGGTTTGTGGACCTTTGGCAAACCATACATCCTTGCTGGCAAGACTTCTGATTTTTTAAGATTAGTCATTTCATCCGATGCCACCTGCTTAATTAAATTGTTGGTTCCGGGCCGTTGGATCAGGAGTTAGCTACGATGGCTTCTTGTAGGTGGTGGGATCTAACAGTGTCCTGATTCTTACTTCGTACCCATAGTGAGCACCGTAGGAATCCGGCCCTACGAAATCGCGAAACACCTCACAAAACTGATGCAACCTAAAATAGAAAATACTTCTCCCGTTGATACACCTCAACTCTATCAACACAAAAATTCAATTTACTATGGAGATAGAAAAGGAAGGACGCCTACCGTTTTTGGATGTTTTGGTAACAAGGAGGCCGAATGGGAAACTTTCGCACACTGTTTAAGAAAACCAACACACACTGACCTATAACTCAATAACAGATCAAATCATCATCCCCGACAGAAAAGGGGAGACATAAAGACTCTGTCTGTGAGAGCCAAGATAATTTGTGAGCCGGTTGAATTGGAACGGGAAATGAAGTATCTGAAAAGAACCTTTGGCTGGAATAGATAAAGCAAGCACGAGTTTGATAGGGCCGTCTGTTTAAGAATGTACAGGGCAGGAAGGAGCAACGAGAGAAAATGAAGAAAAGCGCGGATTGAGTAGCCTACCATACATCCATAAAGTAACGGATCGGCAGGCTACTGGAAAAGCAAAATGTTAAAACCCACTCGTACAATACAACAGAACTTGAGATCGGCGGAAGACCGCAGAGATTCCTTGTCGGCACCCGGAGTTTACCGAGTTCCATGCAGCTGTGGCATGGGTATATATTGGCATCACAAAACGTAGTGTCAATATGAGGATTACGGATCATAAGAGGAATTGCAGGCTGGAACCAACACAAAAGTCAGCCGTAGCAGAGCAAGTTCTCTCCGAAGATCACGACATCCTTTTCAACGAGGTGGAATCTTAAATCAATCATAGAGTTTCTATCGGAGACTAACGAGAGAGGCCAGTGAGATCTTTAATCACGACAACCATTTCAACAGGAAGGAGTAAATTGCGTTTCTAAATGCAGACTGGAAGCGAGTTCTACGACATACTTCAAGTACCCCCACTCCAGTCTCTCCACTGCGGCGCAGTTTTTAAGGGAATAAATATCACGGAGCTCACCACAGTCGAATCAGTCAACGTCGGGAAGCACCGGAGATTACTTCGCCCATTGCCTCATCGCTTTTGATAATGTCTGCCGCAGCTGTAGACCAAACGTCAGGAATACATTCCATTGGACCACGGCTTCAAAGCCCTGAAAACACTTTAGATTGTATTTTGACCGGCCGTGAAAGCTTTCACAGTCTTACAATCTAGGAAATTCACTTAAATCGGACAATCCGTTTAGATATTATTAATCACTAAACGATGGCCTATGTTTAGTGTACGGATAAATTTGTCCAGGAGTTTATGTTAGAAATATGAAAAAATGTTTCCTCAAAACTACATCTAACCTAGATTTTTACAACAGTGTAAAAATCCTTTAATTAACACCCCGAGAGCAGGAGCAGCCCAATTCGTGTCCTCCTGCTACCCGTCCACAGCGCCCGCGGTCTCGACGAGTGTTTTACACCCCCGAAAACCCTTGTTAACCATCCGGGGCTTTAAATAACCATAACACAAAAGCGCGTTAATGGGCCTGTTCAACATCGCGCGATTTTGAGTAGTGTGGGAATCTTATAATAGGTACCGGTGGCAGAGAAAAGCGGACGTCATGCAGCTCATCGCAGGAGGATATTTCCCAGTTGGGTAGATGGAAGTTTAAAAGTAATGTCGATTCTCTTGAAGATGTGATATGTCATACGCAGGCATATGCATGCGTATGCATGTGCATACGATATTGTTTCAATTTTCAATGCAGAATACTATTTGCTACACTGTAACCAATAATTGAGGATTTATCTTAAACCAAAAGGTTAACATAATCGTAGCGCACTAGCGTCGCTCAGCGGTTGGAGTCATTAACTAATAATTGGCGCGAGTTTCAAATGCGGCCACATATGAAATTTGGTTTTAAATACTCTACTAAATAACAATTATTAAAAATTATCATGAGTTTAAGTAAGTGCCACATGAAAATTTATAGTAGTTGCTATACATTAAATAAATAAAACCTACTATCATATGACAAACTAGGTAAATATTACCCATTCACTTATTTTTGTCATCTAGTTACCTTTGAAACCGTCAATTTTTTTTTCATACCCATCTCCCTTTAGTACATGTTGAGAATTTACAGTAAAAATGTCAAAGTCAAATTTGCAATGCCTACTTGACGACAATAATAAGTGAATGGCTGATATATTTTTCCTCTTTTCAGACAAGTACATATTATGTATGCAAAAAAAGGATAAAATATCATAGAATTCTTTTAGCATGTTTTTAAAGTAATTTCTTACAATTGTCAGTAATAAAATATGAGAATACTTACGCATTAATAGGTAGGTATATTTAATGTGGTATGTATATACTATTTAACTGCTTCATGACAGAAGACATATGCAGACTGGAAGCTCCAGTCCCACCATTGCAGCGCGACGGCGGGGTAATAAATACCACGGAGCTCACCACAGCCGATTCAGTCAACGTTGGGAAGCACGGGAGGTCACTTTACCCATTGCCTCATCGCCTTTTATAATGTCTGCCGCAGCTGTAGACGAAACGTCAGTCACTTTAAATTGTCTTTTGACCGGCCCTGAAAGCCTTCACAATCTTAGAAAATATATGGTTATAAAAACAATTTGTGCATTTTCTGATGTGTGACAATTTTAAATAATGAGAACAACATTGCTCAAATTCGATTAAATTAGGACACATTTTTCCTGAATCTTGCGATTTACGAGATCCCAATAATTTGAACCAAATTTGAATAACCCTGTATTTGAAAAATTCTTAAATTTTAAATCACCCTGTATACCAGATTCCCTTTTAAGAGGGGAGTAAATGGAATAAACCTGAATACGTACCTAATAACGGCAGAGCTCGAGCCGTATAAACAGATAAAAGCACAAACCCGAGGGATAAATGTATTTAAAGTGGTTTGATATCACTTTACAAAGGGATCTGCATTTCTTCTGCCATTGTTAAAGGTAATTGATGGAAACGGCCCATTTGATAAATGATTTTGTTTTGTGAGATTAAGTGTGCTTTTAAATTAGGTAAGAGAGAGGACTGTCGAGAACGATTTTCGCCATATCGCCGGATTTCCTGAAAAACTCCTCGTTGGCCGCCTTTTTATAGGTACACGTAAATTAATCTCTTCGGAGAAAAATTAGGGCAAAGTGCTTGCTTGAGCAATTTTCTTTAATCGTCAACGTCTTGCTGATTGTTAATGTATGGAGGCTAAATCAAATTCGTCTCTCATCCAATGATGAGAGCCGAATTTGATTTACCCTTGTTTACCCTTGATCCCAATGGATCTCGTAAATCGTAAGAGTTACGAACTGAACATAGAGAACGTTCAATTGGTACACATTTACGTACAGATCGAAATGATATATTAAAGTATTGAAAGTACTGACTACTTTCGAAGATATTAAAAAAACGAAATTTACAAAAATTATTTTTATTTTGTCCTGAACTGAATCCTTGAAGCAATATTCAATAATAAATTGCTTTTTTTATAACTAGCACTGGTCTACAAGACGAAGTCCAACGTTTCGACTTGTCTGGGGCATCATTGATTTCAGTTTTTCTCAATATGACTCTTACATATTTTATTGCCAAAAATTGGGATCCCTTTTTATTACTAATTCAATGATGTGTAATACGTTTTTCGATTTATCGAGTCTAGTAGTGGAAAAAGTCGTATACACGGCGGTTGTGAACTACAATATATGTCATAATAATGTACTTCACAACCTTAGTATATAATATAACTATTACTTTTTTCTGAACTTATTTCTTATTGGATTTTTACTCTTACTTTATTGGATGTTGTACAAGATGGATGGCGCGATCACTTTCTTATAAGGTCATGAATTTTAGTAACCACCGTCAGCTTCTTTCTTAATACAAACATGATCTTTTGATCATAATTTCTGTACTTTCCTGATCTACTATCACTCCATCCCTTAGGAAATATTAAAGAACAATGAGAAAGTAAATTCAGTTTTTTCAAAGTCTCGTTAATTAAGTTCAGAAAAGATAAAACCAATTAAAGCAAATTTGGTCTTTTTTGAATACCTGGAACTTGGTAAATTTTAAAACAGCATCTGTGTGAGTAATTAAAGTATTCTAGTCTAAAACGCATCTTTTACAGTTTCCAAGATTTTAGTGATGAGTCACGACTTTTAATAACAGGAGTAAGCTCTGTGTAAAATTAGAGAAATCGTTAAAAGAGACATATAGACAAGTCTGTGATGTCCCATTTTAAAAAATCGAATCAAATATCTCTCATAAACCTTTGAGGCGGATTATTCATTTTTTACTACTTACTTATTGGTATTACGCCCCAATCCAATTTTTTGGGGTTTCTTTTGTTATTGGAGACCGAATTTCGCACTATTCCCAGTAAAATTACTGAAAATACCAATTTATCCTGAAAAGGCCTAGTTAACGTTTCGGGAACTTCTCTGGTGCCTTCTTCAGAACTACCTACAAGAAAAAAAAACTTGAAAAAAATATGAATTTAAAATAATACCTATTCAGTTTATCGCGAATTCAGTCTAATAAAGTTTTTATTAAAAAAAATCATTATTCCGAAAGGTACATTTAAAATAAATGGTTAATATATTGTTTAGTACCTAATCCAACCTATTCTATTAGCTTCAATAAGAATTATAATGTGTATGTTACCTTGTAATTTGTAGTGAAGTGTAACCAGTTTTCTGCCGAAGTTGTCGCTTCCCACAGACAGATGGCCGAGATTCGTACCTATACTGTTTGGGGACGAAGTTCAGCAGAGTATCAAACTCATTTCTCTATCAGGCAGAGGAATCATAGACCGGTTTCGATGTTATTAGAGCTCATCAGTATGGTATAATTTGTAGTGAAGTGCAACCAGTTTTCTGCCGAAGTTGTCGCTTTCCACAGACAGATAGCCGAGATTCGTACCTTTACTGTCTGTGGACGAAGTTCAGCAGAGTATCAAACTCATTTCTCTATCAGGCAGAGGAATCATAAACCGGTTTCGATGTTATTAGAGCTCATCAGTATGGTATACCTCAAACCTGATAGAAAAACAAGTTCGAAAGATACTTGGTCTCCTCTCTTACTCAAGGCACTGTGTATGTATGCAAGTAGCGCCATCGGACGACGACAGGTACACAGACAGATGGCCGAGATTCGTATCTATACTGTCTGGGGACGACCTTCAGCAGAGTATCAAACTCATTTCTTTTTTTTTATATGTTTCTATTCAATTTAAAAATTTTGACAATTTTGCAAATTTATTACAAATAATTTTTGCGTGATCAAATAAGCTATTTACATGAATTGTGTGGTATCCCGGGTGGGGACAAAATAACAACTTCTGTCTGTTATCAAATCGCCGACGTTTCGACCCTATATTTTGCATAATCAGATCTTTGCCGTGTCTATTATCCTTTTATGGGCCCAAATAAAATAAACATTACACATTAAGAAACAACATAAACAGTTATAATTAAAAAAATTGAATAAACTAATTGATCACAAAATAAACAAAGAGATTAAGTACTCAAGAAACAACATTATAACGACTAAGAAAGTAATTAACCTATCAAACAAGAACCTCACAGACGCTGAAAATCTTTTGTACTCTCTAAGGGGATAAATTTTTCCGTAACACCTAAAAATGTTCCTACCACAAGAACACCAACAAGAGTTTAGAATTAGAGCAAAATGAATTTTAGATGAACCTTTTGAAATCAAACAAAATTTAAATCCTAACGAGCAAAAAGCACTCAATTCTTTAAAAAAGATTAAAATATTAAAATTCTTCCAGCCGATAAAGGTAACGCTACATTTATAATGAACTGTAATACTTATGAACAAAAAACTGAGAGGCTTTTAAACAATGTTAAACTTTAAATTGCACAAAACTTAATAAAGATCCAACAGAAAAAAATAAAAAAAGAAATTTACACTACTCCAAGAAACACAAAAATAATTTTACAGATAGAGAAAGATTTAAATTAACACCACATAACAGTAAAACCTGTTCCAAAAATATATTTTTGGAACACCTCACTTTTACGGTGTTCTAAAAATACATAAAAACAATATTCCTCTTATACCTATTGTTAGTAGCATTAATTCACCAACACAACCATTATCTAAATCCTTACTAGAAATTTTAAATCCTTTAGTAGGAAATACAAAATCATACATTAAAAGTTTTCCTGAAAAATTAAACAACATAGTGTGATGTTTCTAGTTTATTCACTAACGTACCTGTTAACAAAACTTTAATTATTGTAAAAAATTAACTTGAAAATGACATCAAGCTTAAAGAACGTACAAAATTAAACATCAACGCAATAATGAAATTACTAACATTATTTGTTACCACAACTTATTTTCAGTATAAAAATGATTATTACCAACAAAATTCAGGTATGGAAATGGTATGGCAATGGGATCTCCTTTGCCTCCTATTTTTAGTAATTTGTTGATGGAAAATTTGGAATCAGATAGTGTTTATAATTATAATTTTAAACCTTTAATTTGGTGGAGATATATTGATGTTTTTTCAATTTATAAATATGGTAATGTTCATTTAAACAATTCTCAATCATATAAATTCACAAGAACCTACTACAAAATTTACAATTGAAAAAGAACAAAATCAAACACTTCCATTTTTAGATATTTTAGTAAAAGATTTAGACAAATTTGAAACTTTATCCAAAAACCAACACATAAAGATATATACTTTAATGACAACTCACCTTATTAGGGTAAAAAAGGGAGTTGTAAAGAGCTTATTTGATGGCGCAAAAATTATTTGTAATACTTAATCAAAATTTTGAAAATGAAAGGAAACATAATATAAAAAATGTTTTACTAAAAAATATTTATCCAAATAATTTCATAACTAAATGTTTTAAACAATTCGAAGAGCCAAATATGAGGCAAAACCAAAATAGGCATATTACAAACCTTTTTATACCATATATCAAAGGCATATCAGACAAAATTAAACAATTAGGTAATAAATATAACATTAGAACAGTTTTTAGAACACAAGACACATTACGCTCACAATTGACAAAAACAAAACCACACAATGAAAACAAATACACAAAAAAAATTATATATAAAATTCCTTGAGAACGCGAGAAATTTTATATAGAAGAAACTTCTAGACCTTTAAAAAAATAGAATAAAAGAGCATAAAAATTATATAAAACAAAAAACAGTGGCGATGTTCATGGTGAATTTAGAAAACGATGAGTTTTAAGTATATAATCTTTCACATTATCCTCCAAGGAACAGACTTGCTAACTACTCTAGTTATTAAAATGATCTAGAAGAAGTTTTAGGTAACAGGTGTCCACAATATTTTTGAGTTTTCTTAAAAAATACTGAAAAAAATTACGAAGGCTACACTGGGAGCTCATTTGCCTTAATTGCCCTAAAAAAAATCGTTCTTTAAAAGACGCAGAAACTTTGATTAAAAAAAACTGTACGTTGTTCAAAAAATTAAAAAAAAAGACATTTTTAAAATAATGCAAACAAGAGTTTTACTTCGAAGGCTGCTGAGACACTGAATTTTTTAGGAATACTTGTACTAACTCAAAAAATAATTTGCAGGCTACAAAATTAACACATTTTTTTTTTAATTGATCCTAAAAGATAGGTGGTTTTGATTAAGGTACAAACTAGATAAGGAACAAAAGTTCTTAAAATAGTAGATTTAAAATGGGAATTTGGAAAACGATGAGTTTTAAATAAATAATCATTCACACTTTTCTACAAAGAACACGCAGACTTGCTACGAATTTTAGTTATTAAAATTAAAGATATGAAAGAAGATTACGGTCACAGGAGTCCACAATATCTTTGAGTTTTCTCAAAAAAATACTTACAAAAGAAAGACTTGAAGGCCGCAGTAGGAGAACATTTGCCTTAAGTTCCCCAACAAAGAGGAATTTTTAAAGGATACAGAAACTGATAAAAAAAATTACTTCTTGTGTTGTGTACTATCTGAGTTGTTTTAATTATTGTCGTTGCCCCGATAAGGAAAAATTACATTATCCAATACTGCCTGCCTACCAAATAATGCCCGCCTGCCTTTATATTGCGTACTTTGTTCCTAAAACGTTTGTAAAAACAATTATCTCCCTGATATTAAACAATATCTAACGGTTATAAGATTTTTTTGTCTAAACCAATTACACACAAGAGAAACAACACGTGTAAATGTGCATCAAAACGAGCATGTTCTGAGACTGGCCCACCAAAAAACCTACAGTAGCACACTGGCGCATTTTCACGATTTCTTGCCCATAATAGAAAAAAAAATAAAATAAATGTATTACTTTTGTAAGTGATGCTAGATTTTTGTTAGATTCAACAAGCGATCTATTTTTGCTGAAGATAACTACAGTAAATAGTCAATACGTTACTTCAATCCAATCTTTTTCTTTTAACATTTCACAGCCAACTAGATGTCGTTTTGCAAATAAGCACCCTATATATGATATATCTAATGAGTATCATTAAATTTAAAAACTTTTTTTTTCTCATTACTACTTTCATACGTTTCCGAAAGGTTTTAACTCAGTTTAACAGCAAAACATAACTAATATAATTCTTAGTCCAAATTTTCCATTCTAGCAAAGTCCACTATTTAGTTGGCTTTACCTATTAAAAATTAATAAAAATGTATTCAAAATAACTAACTTATTGTCAGATATGAGGCATATTGAGAATTTTTTAAGCAGTTTTCATAAACGTCTAATAAAAACAAAGTAATATACAGGATTATTCGAATATGCCGGTTAAATTGGGCAAAGTTGCGCATTTGAGTGAAGATCGAAATGACTTTTATTGCTTCCGTAAATATTCGAACGAAAAAACTTAAACGTACCTAACCCAAAAATCGTTTTTGGTTTGTCCTGAATTTAATTGAACTGTTATTTTAAAATAAATTGAACATTCTGAGTACTTTTTCTCCTTTACAAGACGAAATTCAATTTGTGGTCCGACGTTTCGAATTTTCTGGGGCATCATCAACTTTAGTTTTTCAAGTAAGACTCGTTAAATCAATGTTAAAAGTTGTAAGCCCACTTTATTACAAAATCAATGATATCTGTCTAAAAAATTTTTTACAAACTCATTTAAGATATTTTTGTTAAAGTTTATGTCATTTTTAACATTTCATCATCATCATTTTTTTTATTCAAATTCGTCGAATTAGTTAAATTAGGACAAATATGCCCATTTAAATACTCAGCAAGATGTTGTTTTTAAATTTACAAAAATCTAACTACTTTCGGAAATATTTAAAAAAAAATCGAAATCTCATTTAATTTGTGTTATTATTTTGCTGAACTTATTGGAAGAGATTTTGAAAAAAAAATCACTTTCTTGTTCGCACTTTTTCCTATCTACAAGATAGTGTGACCAGCTAAGGTAGCTAATAAAAAATAGTTGATGATGGTTACTAAAATTCAAAACGTTACATTTGAAATCTGATCTGTAGAAAAGTGACATTTTTTAAAGCTTATAAGCTCAAAAAAATATAGAGCCAATTATAACAGATTTCGATTGTATTCAATTTTTTCAGGAAAAAAATTGGTGTTTTAAATCATATATTACAATTTCCGTCATTCTAATGATGAACGGCGAATTTGAATAAACCTGTATGTAATTAAAACATTTAGCTATCAAAATAGTAGATTATGTAACTAGGAGTAAAAGTGGGTCTTTTCGCGCTGAGCCCAGAGATTGACGGCCGAAGCGAAGCTGAGGCCTGTTACTGACCACGGCTTCAAAGCCCGGAAAACACTTTAGATTGTATTGTGACCGGCCATGAAAGCCTCACAGCCTTCAATTGTTTCTTAAAAGTGTGTTTACAATGTCGTGGGTGGCTAGATGAATATCTTCTTGAAAAGAACTATACAGGGTGCGCTAAACATATTTTTTGCATAATTTGTGTACAAACATTTGTTTACGCTTTTCACTACAATTTAAAATTAAAACGAGTCAATTCGGTTTATTTTGTTACAAAAGCTATTTTGTTTTTAATTTCTGCGTAATTAATTTTCAGTTAATAAATCCATTTATATCGTAAACGGAAGGAGGTACCTAAAGAAACAAAGTATACGTTTTTTGTGTAAAAATATTTGGTTTTTCGAAATTTTCGATAAAAAAATTGCAAAAAATTATGGTAACATTCATTCGACAAGTCGCTTGATTGTAATTTGATATCTTATTAGACTGCGATGTGAAAGATAATGTAGTTAAAAGTTTGCAAAGAATGTCAGAAAAAAAAATAAGAGGAGCTTTTAATTTCGAGCAAGTTCTAAAAAGAAAGAAAAAGAAAAACCTCATATCACTTCAGTATAAAACCTTAAAATCTAATATGAATCCAAAAAAAAAACCGCTTTGGACTTAATATATAGGTATATATGTCGGTATGTCGGTAACATAAAAGTTCATCGAGTTATGAGGTATATTGGGGACATCTATAAATCTCCTATTTTGAGAAAACTGTTTGGCACGTATACTTATATTCAAAAAAAAACAAAAATTCTCTTTAACACCTGCACGCTTAGTACACAAACGTGCCTGCCATGCACAGACAGAAATACAATAATTGTAAAATCAGCGGCGCTATCAGGATCGCCGAATAAACCTGATAGAGCGTTTAAGAGCACGCAAAACACCAATCTCGGTTCTAAAAGGCCCCTCTAAGAGCCCGTTCTCCCTAACCGGGAGGCGGGCTGATCGGCGTTTGGGCGGAGCTTATCCGGAGGTGCTAACTGGTGGCTAATGGACCAAAATAATCGCTTGTCTTGGTTAAAAACATATTGTTAACAGTTACGAGATTTCCTGGCTAGATTACGGATGTCCGTCGGATAAGGGATAGAGGGTGTTTTTTTGTTTTGGTACTTTCTGGCATAAATCCTGTATAGTAGGTGTTTGTGAAACTTGATGATGAGGTTTATATGGGTGCGTAATGTACAAGGATACGCTTAGTTAAGATCAAGACTAATGAAAACATGGTAAGAGTAAAAAAATTATTTATAAGTAAATCAAAAATTCAAGTTTTTTTATAATATGAAAAACTTAATATAAATCACAAATCTTCAAATAGTGATTCCAATTTGTTTCCGACGGTCATTCTTAAGCTACAAAAAAACTAAAAGATATTTTGTATGTAACATAAAAGACATTTTTTGATTATTTAAATTCAAAATAATAATTTTATTTATTGGGCTCTTATCAAATTTCCAAGAACATTCGGTCGAATTTTTATCCGACTCTTGTTTCAGAGTTCAGTGTTCAGTAGAAAAAGTCATCAAGTGACTGTGAAATGTCAAGATACATGAATTCATCAAAAGAATGAAGCAAGAGAAGTGGCATTTACATACTTTGATTATTTTATTCTTTTCAATCTAAAAATCTTATCGAATTTGTTGACTTTTTCTATTAAGCTTCCGATATGAATGTGCTAAGAAAAAAAGAGAAATGTTTGATTTTCAATAAATTGATGGTGTCATGATAAATTCTTTCTTCTATGAATTGCTTTCTGCTGAAGTGGGAAACTAATCCTAAAAAATGCCAAAAACTTCAAATTTTTAGTTATGTAGATAAAATAGTGATTGCAATATTTGATTAGCTACTGAAGCTAATAATATTTTAACTTGTACCTATGTCTTGTTAGTAAAAGAACCCTGTCACCGAAACGTTTTTTTTTGTTTCAATCTTCACTGTTATATGAATTAAAAAATGAGCTTTATAAATTTAATTTTGAAGCTCTTGTGTGGTTGTATTCAAATCAATTTTTTTAAATTTGTGTTGTTAAAACTTTTTAGGCAATTTGTGTTCAATTTTTATAAACGGCTATTCACGTTATTCGACAAAGATTTTGTCGACACTTTCATATTTAAAAAAAGTTTTTTATTTGGAATAGGTAGGAGTCTGTTAAAAGTACATTTAAAAATTATCACCCCTGTATTCAGTTGTTTCCAAAAATATTATACGATTAAAAATAAAGAACAGTGGTCACCAATTTGTCGATCAACCCATCTCCATACTTTAATAATAAAATTCAAAACAAAGGTAGTTTTACTAAGACTTATAACATCTAACTGAACCGTCCGTTCTTCAGAAACTCATGATTTTGTGAAGCTGTAGACATAAATTTAAGGTTTAAAATCTCAATCCTTGATTTATTTTTATTCACCAAAGTTTGCTGGTGAGTGTACTAACGCATTGAACTCTATGGCCGTATTAAATAATAACTACTCCGTACAGAATCTCAACAAACAAACACTAAATAATTACAAATTTAGACCTGTAAAAATTCATTGGATTTAAATTAGGCACCTTAAGTTTTAAGATATCATTAGATGTAAAATTTAATTCTGTATCAAAATATTTTTTTATCTTCATCTTCATTGCAACCTAAATTTTAACAAGTTAAAGTTTATAATTTACATTTCAAATAGTAGTAAAATTTACATTTCAAATTATCGTTAGTCCTATGACACTCCTGCCCGCAAACCGTGTGCATAAAATGCAAACATAAGGATAGTGCAATCGGAAAACAATACCATAACCGAACTGACCAGTCATAGAACAGACTTTACTACAACCAGTAAGGTTCTAGGTGAAAATCACCAGAACTTCTCCTAAAAGGTTGTTAGACTTATCCAGAAATCATCAATTCAGTTATTTTTTGTTAAAGTTAAGTAATAAAATTATGACAAAATTTAATTTAGTCTAAATAAGTATATTATAAAAAGTAACGAAAAATATTTGCCTATAAACTGCCATCCGCCCAAATTAAAAAATAGGTATATCATAATAAAAGGATATAATTTTATAACCCACTTAACAAAAGAATTGCCACAAATTCTGAAGATATGCAATGTATCCAAGAGAAGGATGCACTGCAGGAGATTCTCGAAAAAGGTGATACAAATTTGGTTAAATTAGAATAGCGTTGCGCAATGGACAAAGCGACAAAGCCTATTTATGGTGTTTCTAAAATGAGTTACTTGTTTTAATTTTTTAGATATTTATAATAAAGCGATTTTATGAATTTTGTTTTTTATTTATCTTCTAGTTATTTCAAACAATATAAAAAAAATCAAAAAATAATGCAGCTTTACAAGATGTCTTTTATTCATTTTAATAATAAATAACTCGAATAAATTAAGTTTTTTCAAGCGGACTAAAAGTACCTACGTCATTTGTTTTCACCATACGTACACCTAAAGTGGGCTTTCTATTCCTGAGACCAAAAATATTGCAAAAAAGTCCCAGGCAGTAAAAGTAAAGTCAAAAGTCTCCGCTTCTGTCGTGGTGGCGCAGCTGTACATAAACGATTGTCAATATTGTAATTTACGAAAACTTTTAAGCACTAGATACTAGATGGCATTACAGCAGTTGAATAAAAAGAGTAATCAGAGCTCTTGTGCGAAGGTGCATCCATCCTATGTTTAAGTTTTTGCCATACATTTTTAGTTGATTTCGCGGATTTCGACTGGTTAGTAGTTGTAGATTTTTGTTTTGTAATATATAAGGTATATGATTAATTAAAGCTTTGTTTATCGCAACAATCAAAATAAAAATGTTGTTTTTCAGTATTATGTTTTAACGTTTTACTGATGAAGATGTTAATCATCATTGAACTACTACATTTTTTACAATTAAAGAAAGAAAATGGTTTCTTTTTCCCAACATATCAAGGGACCACAAACCAAGAACTCACCCCCCTAATAACAAAGAAAAAACTTAACTTAGGTCTGCTATTGTTATATGTATATAACACACTGTACATATTGACAAAAATTCATATCTATTTCTAAATAATTCTATAAATCCCTATACCACTTGCATTGAATCTTATTATCTAAAATAATAAATAAAAAAAAAGCATATCAACATACTGATGAATCACCCTGTAGACTTGTAATTTAAATAGCTCGAAAAAAATAGAATATATGTTACACGGAGTAAAAACCAACTTTTACCCCTAGTTACATAATCTACTATTACTTGTACTATAAAGTATTTATTGACAGATGTTAGAACTGACAATTGCAATGTTGCTTGTCGCCTACTAATAAAATATATCAATATTTTATTAAAAATTGCTTTTTTTCATACAAGAATTACTGTAAATCATGCCTTGTAACACATCGTTGTATTAGGAAAAAAAAACTTACAAACGCCATCTCGTAGAGCTTAAAAAGGTGAAATGTGAATGTTTGAAATAACTTAAAAAATAAATAAAAACCAAAATCCATAAAATCGTTTTTCTTTATATATTTAAATAATTGAAACAAGCAAATCAAGTCAAGTCATACAAGGGCTTTCAAAAATGAAAACTCTTGTATGAGGTCTCCTCATGGAACAACTTTCTTCTAATTTATCCGCCTTCGTGCCTTTTACTCTTTCGGAGATCCCCAAGGAGTGCATCCATATCTTGCACACACTGTACATTTATTTTATGGGAATAATTTTATTTGTCCACCAAAATGTTAATTTGTAATAGTCGTGGAGTGTAGCGGGTTTGGGACCGGGTAGAGTGAAACACCTTTATTTTCTCAAATCGTCAACGTTTTGACCATATATTTGATGTTTTTCAAGGCTATTTGGACCTAAAGGGTTTCTTGTCAAAGACTGTATTGTTATTCTTGTTTAAGACACACATGCAATTTGTGTCATAAAACTACGACTTCGTATGCAAACTTTCCACTCGTGCTTAATAAGCTTCTTGCCATTGTTAATACGAGTCCTATTTCAGTTTTTAAAAATAATATTGGAAAAGTGTTTTACTTACCAATGCAACGTAAAGTATTAGTCACACGTTGTCTGCCCTACATACCGTCCTGTGTATATCCATTTCTAGTTTCAATAAATATGTGGCATTCCACATTAAAATTGTGGCGCCACTCGCTACGTTCGTGGGCTCAAACGACAACTTCGGTAATGATGGCCTTACATTACTTGCTTGTTGGATAATATACTATTTCGCCGCTTAAAAAACTAAAAAAAAGCAGTAAAATAACAGAACGATATTTCGTGCTTGAAATTAAAGGAGTTTTCTATTCTAGCTCGATTGATTTTTTATTTTTAGATTTGGTTGAGTCGACAAGGAATAAAACAATACATAATTTGCTCACTCAAAAATAAGGAAATAATGCCACTTCCATACCTTCTTTTGCGAGTCCATTTTAAAGGAATGTTAATCTAGTAAACTGAGAAACTCATAGCTTGTCATATTTCATCAATGTAAATATGTCATTTTCACAACGTACTGGATGAATATTATTGTCAAATAACCATACTAAATTACCAGAAAACTTTAATTACCAGACGCCAATTTGGCGATATGTTTTTTTTTTATTTTAAATTTTTGATTTGTCAACAAGCCCCAAGAAATGTGTGCCACAGGATAGGCAGACACAATCATCAGAGATTATAATGTAGAAAGAGATACTACTTATGCCCGTGCTTGTGTCTAGTAACATGAGGTTTATGTAAATAACATTTTTACATGGATGAAAAAGGGCACTCTGTCAATTCTTCAGCATATCTACTTGATAATTTTCTAGTTAAGATTGTCCATATACGATATCTAAACTCAAGAATGGTGGAAACTATAGAATGGTCTATTTTGTCCGATTTTTCTGTCGGTTTCTTGTGTAGATAACATAGCAAAATAACCACCAAATAACTGACCAAAGCTGATCGGTGATAGCAAATTGCTTTGTTTTGTGTGGTTGCCTAAAATTGATTGATTGCTTAACATTTTCCCCGAGTTTCTGCAACCAGTGCGGGTTAGTCCGACACATCATTTTTGATGCACAGTAATCAGGATCATCGACAATCTTTTTATGATTATAATCAATCCTACTATTCTTGAAAACTTACGGTTCCAACAAGAATCAAACCAATCCCGAATCATCTGCGCAGTAGACGGTCAAGACGTCTTGCGCATACATTCTTCTGTTTTCTGACGGTTCCGGACTTATTTGACCTTGGTGGTAACTGGACGTACAAATTGCCGACAACAATTGCCGACATTTCCCAAAATGTGTCCGCTTTTTAGGCAAGAAACCATGTGTGGTTATTTATGACAAAATGTCATTTTTAGAGCACATCAATTGGCAAATCATGATTTTGCTAAAAAGAGTGTTTAAAATTGCAAAATACGATGGTCGTCCATATAACATAATACCTATACTTAATCTTATGGAATCAACAGCAATAATCTTATTGAACCTTAAGACTGTCTCAAAAAGTTAAATGGGCCACTATACCTGCATTTTTTACACAATAAATTACGCACTCTAGTAGGAAACACGCCATTATAAATGCAAATAATAAAGAGGTGTTCATTTGAAAACATCCTATCATTGGATGTGAAAATTCGTAGCCTTTTGATGACTTTTTCTAATGAACAGGGGATATTTAATTCATGTACGACAAACGCCCTTCCATTTTGGTATCTCAGACAGCATTTGGGTGGAGTATATCCTCACCAATTGATTGGCCAATCAGAACCATTTCCTTGGCCACCTAGATCACTAGGTGTCAATTCACTAGATTTTTTCTTTTGGGATGATTTCAAACGGTTGTTTGTTTACAGCCACATCAAGTGTTTATAATACTCGTCTAAAAATATTAAAAAAGAATACTCAAGTACTTTGGAAAGTTTAGACCGACTTAGTGGAACGCACTTTTTGACGAAAACATTTTGACATAATCTTAGAATCTAGTACAAAGAGAGTGGTTACCAATTTGTCAATCACCCATCTGCACACTAGTTTCGGGGTCTACCCCTCATCAGTACAGCTTTGGCTGTTCGACAAATTGGAGACCGTGAGTTGGCTGCTTAAAGCCAAAAAGCTACGCAAGAGCGGGCTACCTCCACCAGCCTATTAGATATAATACTGCATGGCAGATGGCTCTCAATTCGAGAAGCAGTTTATATTGCTCTGCACCTCGTAGGTTATCGGAACCAGAAACAAGTGTAAAGAGTAGGTGGTCACCAATTTTCCTTGCAGTATTAGATCTAATACACTGGTGGATGTCGCCTGCTCATGCTCTCTATAACATCTCAACGATAATCTAGCACTTTTAGAAATGTTTCACGTTTCAACGTTTTTATATAATAAAAATTCAACAAAACTCTTTTAGAGGTATACCTTTTTTTTGGTTGCTAGACAATAGAGCTTCGAATGCGGTAAACAAATTATGCACCCAAACTCGTGGAATAATAAAGTTAGAAGAGTTTTTGTACTAAAATAGTGATTCACGAAACGCCCTCTAACTTTTGTTTGATAAATTTGTTTAAAATTGTTTAAAGAGTAACCCAAGTTAACTAGATTTCATAATAATATTCAATGCAGTATGGTTCAATCACCTTATTTGGTCCTGTTTTGGTCCCCGCGAGATTTTCCAACCATCATTTTACCTGAGACGCAGTTTTTTGTTTGATTTCTATTTTTATATTTTGTTTGGTAAAAGTATTTATTGTATAAAAATATAAATAAAAAAAGTTTAATACAAATTATGAAGAAACGTTCTTAAATATTGACATTTTTTTAAGCGTGTTTACACAAAATCAACAACATACATTATAAATGACATCTTAATCTTGTCTGTATTTAATTTAAAACAAAAAATGTTTTAAAAATGCTACACGCTAACTTCGTTTTCTTCGCTTTTCTCTTGGCAGAGGAGTTGTAATTAAGCTTCGAATTATTTGGTTAATCGTTTTAGAATTTCTCGCCATTTTCCTCGATTGTAAGCGTTGAGTGGTGCTTTGGTTATTGTCATGTCACTGGATGCCCTTATTGGATCAGTCCAGCGCGTAAGAGACCTACTTTTGGGCCTAGTAATTTCTACCTGACCCTGGACTATCAGTAGCTCCATGTTGTCCTCGTCTCTTTTCTGAATGTGTCCGAAGTATCTGATGAGGATTCGAGCTTGCACTATTTTGGATAATAACTTCTTGGATAATGGGCGCGTTAGTTCTTCTTGGTGTCCAGGGAATTCGTAGGATTCTTTTCCAGCACCATGTTTCAAACGCATCAATCCTCCTGCGATCGAGAGCCTTGTTCAATCAGTGTTTTAATTATAGTTTTTTTTAGCACTGTCTTGCCATGTTTTTTGGAGGCTTTTCGTTGTCCGCCTAGCCATTACTACTAGTGATTTCCTGACTTGACATTAACCCAGGAGAGGTCTGACATACTATTCTGGGCCCTGTTTTTGACTAGTTCATAGCCAGGCCAAAACTATTACTTTTCCTTTCCAGTCTATGTAAGATTTCCAGTTCCTGTTGCACCCCAACTGCACCCTACAACTAGCAACCAAATATTCTTTTCACTTCTTACAAAGTTTCCTTTAGTTCTCACTAAATATTAGGTACAAGAAAAACTTTCTCGGAATAGCAGTAAATTTTTTAAGTTTACTAACACATATATTTTCAACTATTTTTTGTCATAAATACGTAAAGTTTTTAGTGGTAGTTTTATTAACACTTTGGGTTTAACTACATGTCATTAATTATTGTTTTCGCTTTCAAGGAAGCTTCAAACGACGACTCGCCTCCAAACACGGATTGCAGCTCAGAACTTAACGAAGACGCCCCGTACACGTCAGATGATGACGACAACAGCTTAGACTTGTTCACCCATGACAAAGACGATCTAAAAACATCAGAAGATGACAGCAAAACTAGTACCAATAACAAATTTTCTATAGATAGTATATTGGGCCTCAGCAATAGAATAAGTGAAGTAACCAAAGAAGATATCTGCGGCGAGCGGCTTGAGACACGAGATGGAGACATTGAGAAAGAGGACGCCAAGAGATTACCAATTCGATTCATTAAGCCTACTCCTATTAGTGCTGTAAATGTAGCAGGTACTACTAATACTAAGTACAGGGTGTCCGATTTTATTTGGACCTCTATCTATCTATCTAAATTGCGGTTTTCTAAAAGAAGTTTTATAGAAAAGTTGTAGGGTGTTATGCAGGTTGTCGCACCACGAATGCGATTCTTCTATATACGGAAAAGTTGCCGTATGCAATTTTTGAAAACTTGAGTATTTCAATAAACCCAATTTAGGTGACAAGATTCTAGTACTTCGGGTTACACCAGAAGCCAACGCCAACTTTTTTTTTTCAAATGGAACTACCCAATTCTCATTGCCTATTTCGATTCTACTGTCAGTGTAACTTATAAGTAATTTTTGTCAAATGAACAATGCACATAAAGTCTTCCCAGTTTCCCAGAAAATGCAAACTGAAATAGCTATTTGTGTATTAAGAGCGCAAAGTGATATATTGTCGCTCTGAGTGAGAAGTTCGACGTGCGACGCGCTCAGAAGAGCGTCATTGTCACTTTGAACTCAAATTACACACAAGATTTCTTCTATAACCGATGTTTTCATATAAATGTTTGGTAAAAACTAATAATAATTGATAACCTCCAATTTTTTGGTCAAGAACGATCGCTGGCCACCAAATTGTTCGACAGCTGTCAAATACCTCTCAACTCATACTTTTGTGTGAAAAGTCGCAAAAATCCTAAATGTTTCTTTATTATGATTTCCATGGTAACTAAGCGAAGGTTCTGGTTACTTTGTCGCTCGGCCATCGGCAAAGTAAAAAACGCTTGCTTCTCGGAAAAGCGCAACTTTGCACTTTCCTTTGGAATCGCAAATTTGTACTTTTCGCTCGGTTGTAGAAAAATAAAATTTGTCACCTTTTATAAAGCTGTGAAACCTAAACTCTTGAAGTTATAGCAAAATGGCTTGCATTCTTAATTTTCATAGGCCCTTCATTGGTGGTAGCATAGATTTTTTTTTGATAATATGTCAGCCATCAGGGAGTCAACAACAACAACAATATGTCAAATTTTATTCGGTTAATAATAAATAATATAACCATTGAACAACCCCTGAAAAACTAAGCAAAAGTGTAAGCCGTTTTTCTATAACCTCAACAGTTTAAGTTTTACAACTTTTTAAAAGTTATAAAACATGTAATATGTTAGTTTCATATTCTCTGGTTGCATATACTCGAAAATAGTTGATTTTAGGTGATGACTAATTTGCAAAATGTGACTTAAAACTTATTTAGTTCTATTTGAAAAACGAAGATGACGTAAACTGTGCTTAATGATTTATAAAAATATCCAAGCTTACAAAAATTTCCTACAGCAACTTTTCCATACATAAGCAGACGGCGCTCGTGATGCGACACTCTGTATACATACGAGGTGTTCATTATAAAACTTCATCTAGTTGGCTGTGAAATGCCAAAAGAAAAGGATGAAGAAACAAAAGTCCATTTATTTTGATTATGTCATCCTTTTCTGTCAAAATTTCATGGCCTGCCAGATGAAATTTTATAATGATGAAAATCACCCCGTAATATTATTGTTGAAATATAGTTGAAACGGAAACGACAAAATTTTAGGTCACATTCAAATTCAAATATCTCGTGAACCCCTGCGCTGATTTCGGTCCCTTTTGAAGGGTTGGAGTCTCTGGGTAGAGATTTCTCTTTATGGCTAGCTATGAGTTGCCGCTAATAACGATTTACGCTTTAATATACAGAGTGTTAAGTAAAACTCTGCAACTAAAAACAACAAAAAACAGAAAAACTTTGCTAAAAACGTTAAACTTACACGCTTCGAAAAAATGGCGTACAGAGTTGCATTTATAAATATAATTATGCTTAACTATAGAGAGTTCCAGGGCACTTATTCTACAGAAAGGTGTGAAAGTGAAAATGAAAATCTCTGGCCAATGGAATTGGTCAATAGATTTTTTTCTTCATTTTTTTCGTTCACAACTTCCTACAGAATGAGGCTCCATTTTGCCCAACAACATATATCTCCTAAGCAACAAGCATATTGCATTTGGATACAGCCTCCTGTTTTACAGTTTTGGCCCCCCTTTTTAACAGTGGTTTCCAAAAAATAAGGCGTTACTTCCGGCGAAATGCTACGTCAAATAATACTAAATCGCGATTCGCCAATTGAAATGAAATGCTGCCACGATAAAATTACGTCATGGGTTTCTTTAAAATGGCGGACTTCCGGCTAAAAAGTGGATCCATTTTTAAGGAAATATCGGTGTTTGTTTGCTGCCTCCATACATTCTAGGTCATTGATATATAAATAAACCATAAACATAACATAAACTCAAAAACTAAACAAACAGAAAATTTAGAAAAATCTTTATAAAAAGATAATAAATTTGTTAAAATTTAATCCTTCGAATGAGAATGGACAGCACAAGCAAACCCTCAACATCAGACAGCATTGAGACCCTCCAAAAAGAGGCGGAAATATTGAAAAAGCGTCTGGAGGAGGAACGACAAAAGCTCAACGATGTAACCTGTAAGATATTGCCTCTTCCCCCAATGTGAATGTGTTATCATTGTTATCCTTGAATTTCTATAGTGGAACAGGTGGCTGATCGTTTAGACTGCGTTAACTGCCCCAACATCAAGCCACGCCGTACTCTCAAAGGTCACAGTGCCAAAGTACTTTGTTCAGATTGGTGTCCGGATAAGAAGCACATTGTTTCATCTTCACAGGTAGGTGGAAGTTTAAATAGAAATGCTGTTTCATAAACAACCCCATCAGGATGGTAAAATGATCATTTGGGATGCTTACACCACTAACAAAGAGCATGCCGTCACTATGCCTACTACTTGGGTGATGGCTTGTGCTTATGCTCCTTCTGGGAACTTTGTAGCTTGCGGGTATTATCTTTACTCGATTTTACAGGCTCTCAGTTGCATGTCATTTATGGTGTTTTAGAGGTTTGGACAATAAGGTCACTGTCTATCCTTTAGTTCTCGATGAGGATGTGTCACTACGTAAAAAAACTGTGGGCACCCACACAAGCTATATGAGCTGCTGCCTGTTTCCCAACTCTGACCAGCAGATTCTAACAGGCAGCGGCGATTCAACTTGTGCTCTGTGGGACGTGGAATCTGGGCAGCTGTTGCAGAGTTTTCATGGCCATTCAGCAGATGTAATGTCTATTGACCTAGCCCCTTCGGAAACTGGCAACACTTTTGTTTCAGGGGTGAGTTTGACGTAGAAATAATTTATTGAACTCTCATTAATTAATGGTTCATAGTCCTATTAGTTTGGGTTGAATAATAATTTTAAAAAATAGTTCTATAACTGCCGTTAGAAGCAACTTTATTCATCTATATTTCAATTACCTGTTATTAAGCATTACATTCCTGGTTTGTCCTGAAGAATAAAATTGGCTTCTATATAAAGCCATCTCCCAGATGCTATTTTGTTTGTATATATTTGGTATTTTTTTGGTTTTAATGCTTATAACTATTTAACTATTAACTTTATGGGATTCAGCAGTGCATAGAACAGGATTGTGCATAGAACAGGCTTTCCAAAAATGTGGTTAGTTTGGAAGGATGTGCGGGGGGGGGGGGGACTGAGCAGTAATGCATTTTTTGTTATATCCAAATTTACACATCTTTGTAGTCACTCCAGGACCATGAGGGGTCTAGTACTCCCCCTGGAATCCCTAGATAGATTCCTCCATATGTCAAAAAGTTAAATAAGGAAATCTACAAAAATTGGCAAAATTGGGACAGTTTTTTGAAGGGGAAAAAGGTTACTGAAAATTTCAATTTTGCATATTTTTACAATTTTTGTCCCCTCTTTCACGTGAGACTATTTTTGATAAAATCTGTGACAATGGATTTTGGCTGAAAACTTTAATGACCCCTTTAAAATTTTTGAAATTTTCACATTTTATTGTTTATCTCGGAAACGGTAAGGTTTTTCAATATAAAGTTAATATGTAGCATGAAGAGGTCATTGTGGACTATCAGATACATCAATCAGAACAAAGCTGCCTTTTACATTTTTCGAGAAAATTAAAAAAAAGTGCAAAATTTGTACTCTATTTTTGGGCCACCTGCACTTCTAGGCAGACAATCGAAATTGGGCTCAACATGTAGCTCTGTTCTTCTACTTTCTTAGCTCTTTTTATAGATTTTTGGATAACCCTTTATCAAAACAAAATATAAGCTGTTAAAGGTCCCAATGCACGATTTTGTTCTTCAAATTTAGCCAGTTTGACAGCCCCATAAAGTTAACATAGAAACATCGCCTTTTCCCATATAAATCAATAGTAATTTTTACATCTTTTTATGATGTCTAACATGTTTTTTACTATTGTTCAAATGCTAGTAGGTTTGCGAATATGAAATAAACGCTTTTTGACATGACTATGTTTCAGCTACTTCATCAGACATCATCAGGTCTTTTTACTCATAACTCAATCTAGCAAACCGCGCCCGTGTTCAATGGCAAAAAAATTGAAGGAACGAGTCAGAGCACTCCATAAACAACCAACTCAAGATTTCAGCTGACCAACTTATTTAGTAAACATCTAGTTTTTTTCTGTATCTCAATTTATCTTTATTGTGTCATCAATTAACTGTAAGACTGTTTAATAGAATCGATATCTATGCCATCCTCAAAAGAAAGAAAGTAGATGGTTTTTATTGTTCTGAACACAGTTTCTTAGTCACTAAACTCAAGCAATATCTAAGTATCTTTAATGCGATTTTAGAGTGTCGATAAAACGGTTCTTATCTGGGACATGAGGACGGGGCAGTGTGTACAATCGTTTGAGGGACACGAGTCAGATGTTAACAGTGTCCGATTTCATCCGAGTGGTGATGCGGTGGCTACAGGGGGGGATGATGCTACTGTGAGTATTGTCATAATTTTGTTTTTTTAAAAAAAAATTGTGTTTTTTCACTATAGTGCCGTTTATTTGATCTGAGAGCAGATAAAGAGATTGCGGTCTACAGCAAGGACAGCATCATTTTTGGTGCAAACAGTGTGGATTTTTCGCTTTCAGGTCAGTTTGAGTTCTATAATAAATATTTTTTTAAATAATTTGAACAGGACCAAAGAGATGTATAACAATAGCTATTTATGTAACCAGTTACGGAAAGTCCGATTTTGTGTAACGAATGAATGTTTGCGGGACGAGCGCAGCGAGTTCCCGCAATTTGAATGAGATACACAAAAAAGGTTTTTCGTCACGTGTTTCATACAAGATTTTTTCTAATTTTGACTACAAATACCTACTTAGAGAGATAATTATTAATATTAAACTTCAATATTTACTTTTAAACCACTTTGTATCTACTTAATACCGTAAAACTATAGCAACGGTGTGCTGCAAAACCTGCAACTGGTGGTGACACCAACTTTTCATCACTAGTTACGAAAAGTAGGACGTTACGTCACTGTCATCAGTATTGAAAAGTGCAACTTGATATGTCAAAATTAGAAAAACATTTTTTTTTTTCAAGCGGACTAAAAGTACGTCATTTGTTTTCTCCATACGCACACCTAAAGTGGGCTTTCAAATCCTGAGACCAAAAAAGTAGCAAAAAAGTCCTAGGCAGTAAAAGTAAAGTCAAAAGTCACCGCTAGTGTCATGGAGGCGCATATATAAACGATTTTCATTCACCAAAATTATTTTAATAATAGATGACACCAGATAAACCGATCTGAGTGTATTGCCATCTTTACATTCTTGTTGAAAAAACAAAGGACAGAAATACTCTCAGAGCACTCAAGAGCACCATCCGAAACCGTTATTAGTCGAAATCGCATAGGTTCTCGAATTCTGAATTCGTCTGTTAAATGTCATGCGCGTCATCATATTTATCTGTCAATGTGACATTTATTAATTTAGTATTAAAAATAATGCTACAAATTCTTAGTTTACCATAATCATTGGTTATTATTTAATACATTAAAACCATTGAACATTGAAAACCACCATTCTAACATATTCTATGTAGTTTACAAATAACATACACCCCTAATTGGGTAAGTACCTAGACCCGCTTAAAGAGGATGAGAGAAAATTGCAAAACTGAACCACTTTTAAATAGATTTCTTATTTCTTGCATGCTTGAAAAAAAATAGTATATGTTACTCGGAGTAAAAAGTCTTTTTGTGCTTCGCCCAGTTGCAGGCCTCAGCTTCGCTTCGGCCGTCAATCTCTGGGCTCAGCACGAAAAGACCCACTTTTACTCCTAGTGACATAATCTACTATTTTCTTTTACAAAAAATTTATACTTTAATTCTTGATGCGATGGTGAAGGGAACACATTATGTCCGATTTTCCTCAAGAACATTGTCACCTTTTTATAAAAAGGTGAATTCACTGCGTTATTTTTACTCTGAACGTTATGCAAATTAAACCTTTGAATTTTATCACTGAAAGCAATTGGCATTTTACTGGGTATTTATTAAGGTATGTAGAAAACCCGAGACAAATAAGTGCGATATATGGTCGGAATTTCGTTTGATAGAGAATTGATCCACTCCTACATAAAGGACGCATTCACCAAGATATGTAGAAAATCCAAGACAAATGAATGCGATGTGTGGTTGGAATCTCCTATGATAGAGACCTGTCGCATTCACCAAGATATGTAAAAAAGTCGAGATCTCTACTATCGCATTCACCAAAGATATGTACAAAACCCAAGACAAATGAGTGCAACATATGGTCGGAATCTTCTATAACAGAGAATTGGCGCATTCACCGATATAGTAGAAAACCTTAAATCTTTACTATCGCAATCACCATGCACACTGTAGAAGAGCCTAGATTTCCATTATCATCTTCACCAATCAATGTGTGGGAAACGCGAGACAAATAAATGAGAAGTATGGTCAGAATCTCCTATGATAGAGAACGAAGGCATTCACCAAGATATATAGAAAACCTGAGATAAATCAATGCGTTATATGGTCGGAATCCCATGATAGAGAACTGGCGCATTTACCAATATGTGTAAAAAACCCGAAATCTCTACCTTTTGACACCAAGATATGTAGGAAACTCGAGATGCCCACTATCTAAAAACCAAGGTTATCCACCTCATCTGGACAAGATGCTAGCCAAAATGTTTCTCTGAAACGATTTCGGCTGGACTTGAGATTTGTGGAAAAATACCCAATTTTCTTCACTTGTTTTTGTCTTATTATGTCATTTGTCAATGTCTCAGAGATACATGTATATCTTATTCATTTTAAAATAGATCTTCTAAATTCTTTTTTATATCTTATTCTATGTCCTGCTTTTTACACTCTGACTCTAAGAAGACATGATGAAAATGTCAAAGTGAAACTCTCAAAGCTAACAAGACCTAAATGATAAATGAATGAGATAAATGTCGTGCAGAGAACTTGTGCATTCACCAAGAGGTGTAGAAAATCCCAGACCGTATCATACATTCATAAAGCCTAAATAATTATAATTTTATGAAATTTATAAAGCGAATGGCGTTATAAGTGTGTGATATCGCGTTCTCTTGAGTACAGTGCTCTGCATAAAAGCCCAGTTGAAGGGAACATGTTATGTCTGTTTTTTCTCGAGAGGATCGTCACTTTTTCTTAAGTCATAATTTTTATACCACTGGTAGCATAGCCTTGAAAAAGGCGTCAAATAAATGTCGAAACATGGGCAGTTTGTGCTTTATTCTTGGACATTTTTTTTGTCCTGTTTGGTTCAGTAAATGTCAATCATTCTGAACCCTTTTTAAACCTATGGAGTAAGATAAATTTGAGTTTACTGATAACTTTTCAATATTATATACAGGACGCCTGCTTTTTGCCGGTTACAACGACTACACCGTTAACGTATGGGACACCTTAAAGTGTGTCCGTGTTTGGCTGTTGTACGGGCATGAGAACCGAGTGAGTTGTCTTCAGGTGTCCCCCGACGGTACGGCTCTATCCACGGGTTCCTGGGATTACACTTTAAGGGTGAGACAACTTTTTCTGTCGAAAAGATGGTATGCACTCAGTTTTCAACTTTGATGGTTATCTCGGCACACAATCATTCCAAATTAAAAGGGGTTCATTTAAAAACGTCATCTAGTTAGCGGTGGAATCTCAAAAGGATAAGATGAAGGAGCAAAAGTCCATTTACTTTGATTATCTCATCCTTTTCTGTCAAAAATTCATAGCTTTCTAGATTATTTTTTTCAATGAACACCTTATAAATATATTCTTGTTTTTTGTTCAGGTTTGGGCTTGAAGAGTCCTAGTTTTGGAGTTCACATCTGGGCCATTTTCCGCCATCTTATGTTTTTTTTAGAATTATGTCTTAAGTATAACGCTTTTCATTATGTTTTTCCAAACAGTTGGCCATGGAAATCTGCCCCCTGTATAATTTCTGAACAGTGTCAATGTTACTAGTTGGTTCAGTTGTCTTTTTAGATTAGTTCTGGTCAGGTTAGTTCTAGTTATATTAGGTTAGTTCAGGTTCATTCAAGTACGATGATGTCAGTTCAGGTTAATTCAGGTTGGTTCAGTTCAGTTATCTGTTGGGGTTAGTGCAGGTAAACTGTGAAAGTGATCACCGCTAGTAAAATGGACTTTCTAAACAATTCCAGAACGATTTAGGACAGTTTGGGTTAATTCAGGTAAGATAATGTCAGTTCAGGTAAGTTCAAGTTAGTTCAGTTGTGTTATCTGTTGGGGTCAGTTCAGGTAAAGTGTGATGCGGAAACCTGAAAGAGATCTCCACGAGCAAAATGGTTTTTTTTAGATAATTCCAGAACGATTCAGGTTAGTTTGGGTCAATTCAGGTAAGTTCAAGTTAATTCAAGTTGAAGAGGGTAGTTCAATTATCTGTTGGGGTTAGTTCAGGTAAACTGTGCTAAAGAATCCCGAAAGGGGTTACCGCGAGCAAAATGGTTTTTCTAGAGAATTCCAGAATGATATACTCCCCTGGTTTTTGAAGCAGCAGCGTAACCATCCACAATCCAATTATCAGAACGATGCGAATCCTATCCTGAAGAACCAGAAAGTCCCGAGAAGGCAAGACAAGGAACGTTGTGAGTTTAAGCGGCAAAGCTCAAATGACAGTTTCCGGAGTCAAATCAATCCCAATCGGACTGTAAACACTTCACAAGCAGGATCATCGATGTAGTGATGAATCTTACGGTAAAAAAGAAGAATATCGGTGGCATAGACCGTCTGACAAGAAAGAAGATCTTCACGATAGGAAACGCCACTACAAAGACCGAAGATCCCAGAAAAGAATCCCCGACATATTTGAGAGACCTCCGCGATCAGATAGTCGTGATTCTCACATTTCTCGTACCTCACAAGGCTCTCAAGGAAGCAATCGACGCTCTAGAGATTCGGATTTAAAATATTTCTAATGAATTCTTGAATTCAAGACGTCGAGGCAAGTTACGAGGAAAAGAGGGAGAAGGAACGGATTAAATATTGAAAACGTAGTGTTTCCTCCTTATAACGCCTGATCGCATTGAAGCCGATGACATAAACAAGAAGAGATCATTGACACAGTTAAAGAAAGAAGACATGCTCCTGGCAAAGGCTGCAGACATCACTAAGAAAGAGAGAGAAAAAAATGAACGAGTTGCCTGGTTTGAAACCTCTTGCATTCCGGATAATGATTCTAACCAAGATGCAGCAGTTTCTAAGGAAGGAGAGGCCCAGACCCAGGCTCACGAAGAAAAATATAGGCAGAATAGGGGTAATAACCAGGGATATTCGCAAACAAATTGTTGGGTAACTGGTAGCGCCTTGGACTACCACTCGAGAGATTCTCGGGTCATAATAAGCGGCCGGCCTCAAGGTGGCGCAAACCGATCAGAAGAGAGTGTTGTAGTCATGACACTGGCAGCACTGTATAGTACAGAGAATATATACTAGTAGGGCTACTCTCGGAAAAATAAAAAAAATTCCGAGTTCAAAAGCGTTGTGCCGCCGTGTGCGTTCGAGCGTGAAATTGCCGGTGGCATAGAGTGGCCAAACTTTTGTTTACTTTAGCCTATAAATCTTCGGCGAAGTAAGAGGGTAAGAATTGTTAGCCAGGAGCGGTCACGTGAGAAAGTGACGTTACTGTTATATGACAGTGATACGAATACAGCGGAGTCGCAGGAATATAAATCGAGATCTAGAAAACCCACGGAAAAAAGGCCGAGAAAAATCACGTGAAAGCAAACACGAGGAAAGCGACAGTTGAACAAAAGAAGCCTCAACAGCAGTCACACGGTTACAAATCAGAACAGATTCAGTCAAGCAGCAGCCCCTAAAGGGTTAGGGCCGTGCCCTTTCCTTGACCGAATTTGTACAAGCGCGTTAGGGCCGTGGGGATCCTTTGTATATGAATGGTCCTACGAATTTTTATTTTATCGCGCTTAGAACAATTCAAAGTACCATTTAAAATATGTACTGTATTTATTGTACATGGGCATATAGACTACAATGTACAACTATGTATAGGGGCAACATTTTTAGTCGCTCACTCGATTAGCAGTTTTTCTAATAAAAAATATTAAAATTTTGATACATGGGGGTCGTATGGCATGTAAGAGGCCGCCTTGTGTTTTTTTTTTTTTTTTTAATTTATACCTACCTATGTTTAGTTATAATCAATGAGAGATAATCATGAGAGAAAATCAAAAATAGACCGATAGAAGTCATTTTGAAATATAAAGTAAACGCCTTTATGATTTTTTTGTGGTCCCATAACTAAATAAAAAAATTATTCAACATTAATAAAATAAACTAATTTTTCTTAAAAAAAACTAAGTTTTAAAAAAGTAACATTGGGCTTTATTATCAACCACTATATGGTAATAAGGCCCACATGAACAACATAGTAAAAACTAAACAAAATCACTTCAATCTTCACATTCAAGGCACGTAGCTTCATCTGGATCATTTTTGTCATTGCAGACTTGCATTGTCGCATATCTGCAATTCTGTCTTCATCGCAAATTGCTCAAAGTCACTGGTCCTTGATGGATTCTGATTTATTAGCCTCTTTGGTGGGTGCTGAATTTGAAGTCGAATACGTGGCTCGTCGTTCAGAGCTCGAAGTTAAACTCTTGGTATTGGACATGGTATTTTAGGTTGAAGTAGGAGAAAATAGGTCTCTTGTAACTGCCTGAGCTTTGTAATTAATACCTTTTTTCCTCACAGGCAACAGCGGCACTTTGGTCGGCATTCCTGCGGCCGGTTTGCCTCTTTACCCTGCTCAACTTGATAATCTGCTTCATTCATCGTTTTAGCTATTTGGGTCCAAATTTGGGATTTCACCGTCTTTCTATCGTCAAATCTTTCAGAAAATTGCTGCTTTAGAGCCAAAAAAAAATTCTGTTGCCTCAATATCTTTGTTGGTGGGCTTCATCGATATGCAAACATAATTGTCATTTGTTTGAGAACCATTCCCATTGTCCTGGTTTGTGGAAGTATCTCTCAACAAACTATTTTCATCTTGACTCTCACTATAGTAGTCTGTTCCTCTCTCAATTCCTCTTCTTCATTGAGATCTACCCTTTGAATAGGTAGACAATGGAATCCGCGCGCGCATTGTCCGCTACATTGACAGCTGTTACCAAAAATGATGAGACGCCATGTTTAAGAAGAAAACCAAACGTTTCGTTGGCTATGTGTTTTTGTGCAATAAATTGCATTTTGCAAGAATTTAATATTATAAATAATTGTGTTGTTTACAATAGTGGGATGTGCAGCTTACGGTTGTAAGAGCAGCGGCTATACAAAGGAGCCTGGAGTTACGTTTCACAGGTAAACTAATAATGGCGTTTTTCAGCAACAATTAAATTATCTCAAATAACTCTAAAACAAGTTATTTTACATCCAAATCTTCGAACTATGAGTTAGTATATACCGCAGTGAACCAATTGATTTTCCAAACAATTTTTTATACATTTGGTGTAGTCGACGTTATTTGGCTCAAAGGGATAGAACCCGCATTTTTTAAAACTGTATTTAATGTGGTTTTCCATATCCGTGTTATCTAAAGCCTCTTTAAATACTTGACAAAAATTAATTTTGGTCATTGAAAAATTTAAATTCTGTGGAAGAGCCTGCCACTTTGAAACCGTTTTTTTACATTCGGTTTTTCAGGGTTTAAAAATGCTCACATCTGCTGGTTGCAGAATATGAGTGGTGTTAGGGGGCAAAGCATATAAAATTATGCCATTCTCATCACAAATCACACGGTAGCTAAAACCTTTCCGGTTTCAGGACAAAGCAAAATCCATCTTCATCTCCATTCCACATTCTATCTGGATCCTTAAAAATATCCACATTTCTAGTTATAAGACATTCTTTTAATTCACGGAACCACCCTCTAATGCTTTCATCAGTCACCAGTGTTTTGTTCGATCGAGTGAATCAAAGACCAAGTTAACTGGTATTGAACTTTGTTTATTTTACACATCCTTCACGACCTACTCACTAAACTAAAACCCCTTTTCCCTATTTCCTTAGCCCGTTACCTCCGTTGAGTCGAGTCGCGCCCTCTAGCAACCCATCTTTACCGGCGGCGGTGTTGCCAATGTTGCATACGTTACCACAGTATTAAGAATAATACATTATATCAGTATCGTCAGTTCGTGTCGGCACTTTTGATATTTCCAAAACTAAAGCGTGCCGCGCGCACCTGAACCCGGCAAGTTTCTCGAATAGTTACGAGGGACTTGTATACCGCTCAAGCACCAGCGATGCACTGCCAAAACCGGTTTGGTGGTGCACCGCCGGCGCGGCGGACGGGGCAAGGGGAGGGGAGTCTCAATTTTTCGACCGACTGACGTTACTGATATAATGTATTATTCCTTATACTGTGACGTTACCAACAGAACAACCACACCTCGAGCTTTATTCACTCCCTCCGCTTCCCTGAGAGAAATCATGGGGTGTCGCTTCAAAAATGGTTTTTGGTACTATTTTTGGCCCGTCTTACTATCCCTAAAAAAAAATCTTTTTCGATGTTTTTTATAATAGATTCTACGGTTTGTAATAAATCTGTTTTTTTTTCACCCTTCACCCTTGATAGTTAATATTAGATGTGGGCCAGTTTTCATAACGATTTTCGGTATCCTACCCGACTTATGGTCTTGAAGGGTAGTTTTAGGAATCCCAAATTCCTTGGAAGCTGTCCTTACCGACAGTGTCCTTCTTGAATTTGAAGTAAATCCTGTCTTAGGCTTTCTTCAGTATATTGAAACTTTTTTCTTCTTTTTTCATGTTGTTTTCTAGTTTTTTTAACAATGGGGGTTTTTAAGTTTCTGGGTGGCATCTGCAAGTAAAAAGTAAATCTTTTATCAACGATGATGATGAAGACCATTTTTCGTACCCCTGAATTTAATGTACTTATATGGTGGTCGAAAAGCAAATGCGTTTATTCCTTTTTCGGACCATTACCCTCCAATTTTAATTTCGCGGGATTTAAGTCTACGAAAACTGGAAAGTAGGATCTTCATATACTTTTCTACATTACGAAAAATAAAGTGAAATGTATTTTGAACCTATAAGAAGAGAAAAGGACAAAATGCGTTCATAATTTTTATACCAGTTTTCGACCGACCCAGGCGAAAACCGGTTTAAGTGAAATTTTAATATCCAGTTTACCGACCACCTCATTTTTAATAAAAAAAGTAAACAAATTCCTTGTTTTAGTTATTTTTAAGACATTAAAAGGTATATGTAACATATGATAAGTATAAAAAAATATACTTTAATAACAAAATAATAAAGTTACCTACTATTTCTCTCTACTCACTTCAGTAATTCTTTCACTCCTACACACGACCTTCTGGATGCTCCATGCGGCGGACATGTTTCCAACGGTTTTTCTAGTTCCTAATTTTGTCGTGAGGGGGTTAAAAATTACATTGCCTACACGGGAAAAGTCAATCAAGCACAGTGACGTGGTAAACATATTTTTATTTTATCACATATTTATTTTTCATATTTTATAATTTTTTCCCGAAAAGAGGTCGAAAATTGATTGTGGTCGGCCAACCGGCGCAACTACCCTACCAGGAACGTCCAGCAATTTGTTTGGTTGAACTGAAGCGACTTTTGATTTTCTTGTCCTGAACATACCTGTATACAATCCTTCTAAGGGTCTTTGGGTGGTAGGGGATAACCAATTTCAGAAAATGTTACAATTTTCGATGCTAATTTCGATGCGTCATTTTCTTGTAGTAAAGTTAGCGTGGGTTCGGCACCAAGTTTTCTTCGAATGTCTTTAGTCTTCATTTGGTTACATAGTGTTCTTCGCAGTATACCACATCTTCGTTCCACATAACGTTGCCATTTACAATGGTATAGCAATTGCAAAGCTTCCTCCATCATGTCTGGGATCCAATTAGCCCTTATAACCCGACATTTCTTGCCCATATTGCTTTAAAATAAGAATGATTGAAATTAGATTTCAGCAAGACTGTCGATAATACGGCCCACCAGATTTTTGGTGGGCCTTATTAACTGCTTAGCACTAAAATCATTTTCAGGTTAGGTATGTTATTAATAAATGGAGTTCCTAATCAAAAAACACATGGATAGGTGCATTATGAGCAGAACTAAAACTTACCTTAACTGAAGGTCTATTTACTTAAACAGACCTTCAATCAGTTACTTAACTGATTTTTTTTGGAAAAACTATCCGAAAAAGCCAGTATTTTGTAATTTTGTCCGCTTCAAAACGGGTAGACAACATAAACCGTTGCAGCATGGTTAGTAGGTGTCTTACCTTCCTTTTTTTATTTTTGCCTTGAAAGCGTGTTCAGTTACCGAATAGATGGCATCACACTCTTAAAAAGTAGTTTTTCCATTGCCGAAAAATATCATTGGGCCTTATTACCAGCACGGGTCTTATTACACTCAGGCAGGGACCTTAGATCCTTAGAGCTGAGCGAGCAGATTAAAAAAAATATATAAGTTTGTATGTTCATCTCTAGGCGTGGCGATTATACGTATGATGGTGAATTTGTATTATTTGTAAATAAAAACTGTTTATCAAAGAAAGCACGGCCCTTACGGGCCGCTGCAATTCGATCAGAGAGAGGGCACGGCCCTGTCAGGCTGCTACAGACTTCAAAAGAGGAAATGGCCTTTACGAGCAACTACAGACTCAGTCAAAGGGAGGGTACGGCCCTAACGGGCCGCTGCAAAGTCGGTCTTACTTTTGACATCTCGTTGCCTTTAAAATCTTAACTTTTTTTAAAATCTATCTCCTTTCACTACATGTTGAGAAAATACGATAAAAATGTCAAAGTAAGATATTCCAACACCTAGTCAATAATAAGTGAGTGGTTTATGTGTGCAATAATCAACAGAACCTGTAGCGACTCTAACGGGCCGCTGCACGGCAACCTGAACCACCCGTCCGCATTACGCAGAAGGACACCCTGTTTATGAACGATCCAGCGATTTTTTTATTTTGTTGTATAGCGAATACCTCCAGGTACATAAGAGTTTAATTTATTTCCCATGCAGTTTGTTCTTTCACAAACATTTTTTAAAACGACAGTATTTTCTAACCTTTACATTTTGGGAAATACAACCAAAAACATTGACACCGTTCACTGTTAAAATTTTATACTAGGAGTAATCTACCAGATTTCCATGGTAAGGTGTTGGGAAAAACTTAATGTAAAAAGGTTTTTATATAATAATGAATAAATAAGGTATATATGATGAAAATTATTGCATTGTCTGCCATGTTAATTGTATGTTGTATATGGTATAAGTGTCTCCTTTTAGCAGGTAATTGCCCCTGTTGTCTGATGGGCTATTGATATTATCCATTTCTAGTCAGTCTTTCTTAGTGTAGTAAGCGTTAAAGTAATTATAGACATAATGTTAAAAATGATTTTGTTGTGATAAAAATAAAAGGGTTTAAGCAAAAAAAGCAACCTAAAGTCCGTTCAAATCCAAATCGGACTAAATGTAAACAAAGACTGGAATAAAACAAACTCTGGAGAGTCATGAGAGCATGACAGACAATTGATCATTGATTAGCACTTTTACTAGTTGTCATTTTACACCTGACTATGATGACTGTCCAGAGGTGGTTTTGTATTACTTTTAGTGGAGTTTGGATTTGAATGGACTATAGATGTGAGTTCTTTATTGGAAACTCATTTGCTTCAATGTATTTTAGATATATTATTACCGAGATTATTACCTATGTACTTTTGCTTTCAAAGCATTCTAGTCAACTTTTTTGTTTTATTTGGACAAATAGAAAAGTAGAAAGTTATGTGGTTTTCTTTTATTCAATTTCCCTGTAAACAACAGGTTTATCAACAAGTTATTTTTTTTTTCATCTACAAACCTTCGACTGAGCCTTCAAGCATAATGTATAATAAACAAAATGTAAATAGAGATCTATACACAGGCACAGGGTTGTCTTTCTAACTTGAAACAACAAGATATCTCAAGAACTAGTAGGATAAAAGTTTTGTTTCAATGGGGTTCTATATTGTACAGAAATGTCTATTTTCAGACAATATTTTACATATAAAGGTGGCCCAGAAAAGTGTGACATCATATAATGTAATATTTTTAAATAGGATACTTTGTACTTTTTACTAGAAGAAATTAGCAGTATCATTGTTGAAGTGTGTTATAGATATAATCCCAATCCTGACCTGTCCCACAAAGTCCTGATCAAAAAGGGTAACTAAATGTGAAACTATTTTGACCTAGATTTTGCCTGAAAGGCTTTGGCACATGATGTGAAATTGAAAAAGGACATGCAATTTACATCTGGCTTTAATAACAACATTTTATAATCCTCAAAATAATTAATTGGAAATTAAAAAAAAAACTTTTTCTTAGATACCTAATTATTGGCTCACAAACACATTACCTTTAAGAAAAAAGAAGTTCTACCAGGTGTTGGAATTCAATTGCTGGAGTTCTTTCTTTTTGGCTTCAATGTTCGAAATGTTCTTTAGGGTTTTCTTAATCTCGGCTTGAATTTCTCCAAGATTCTTTTCAAAGGTCGTACTAGTCTTATTCAGCCTTTCCCACCCAAAAATGTCATACTCATTCACCACTTTGCCACTAACCTTATTGCTAACCCTCGTCCAGTCTTCAGTAGCTAGGGTAAGTGCTTCCTTTTTCAGAGCTGTTTTTACCTGATACTCCTCAATCAATTTCTCTAAATTGCAGCTTTGCATCTTTACGCTCGTCTCTCTGAGGTCTTCCAGCACATTTCCTGGGATTGCAAGTTTCGCCTCCTGCTCCTTATTAAATGCTCTTTCGATATCTGAGACGTTTTGTTGCTGCCCGTTCACCACGTCCCAAGTCTGATTGCATTGCTGCTGCATTTCGCGACCAAGTTTCAATTTTCCCATCAGTTTCTTGCGGTTTTGGTTGATGAGCGTTCGCTCTTTGGACTGTTCTTTCTGCAGCGACCACAACTTCTGCAAAGAAGCCCCGCGCTTGGCTGATAAGTCCTCGAGTCCTTGTTGCTTCTCTGCGAGAGCGATTTCCTGTTTTTTATAGGTTTCCAGGAGACGTTCCCAGTCTTGAGTCTCGGTCATTTTTAAGGGTAAAAGCGCGATTTTTGTCTTTAGGAAAGTTAATTTGAAAGTAAGTTTAAAATCATATCATAAATAATTTTTAAATTTGACAGGTGACATTCACCTAAAGACCAGTGTTGCCAGCAATGACCTAACAGATATGGACAGAGCCAACAAATGCCGGTATTTCCTTAAAAATGGCTCCCTTTTTTTGGCCGGAAGTCCGTGACTTTTAAGGTGCCCCTGACTTAATTTTGTCGTCAGCACACGTCATACAAGCGTCATATCATAGCTTAAAACGGGACCGGATATTGCTTGTCGATTATTTTTACTTTTTGTTAGGACTTAAGTTTTGGAAAATCTTAAAGCACAGTAAAGGCTAGTGATATAAGAAGTAAGAATGACAGTGACAACTGTTTTGCAGTATTTGACTTAAAACTTCATGACGTCACTACCAACGGATATCGTCACCAGTTACTTGCTAAAAAGGGCGCCGAAAACTGTAAAACAGGAGGTAATCTCCAGATAAGCTCGTTGTTAGCCAGTAAATGAAATGTTTTCGTACTAGATTCAGATTCCTATTAAAAAACGTGATAGATTTATGTGAAAAGTAATAAATAAAAAATCTAGAAATTTGGTGCCTGTCGCTTCGTGTCCCCCCAACCGGTAATTGGTCACCGCGTGGGGACGGCCACATTATAGAGAATACCAATGGGGTCACTCTCGGAAAAATCAAAGAAATTCTGAATTCAAGAGCGTTTTGCCGCAGTGTGCGTTCGAGCGTGAAATCGCTAGGTGGGTAATGTATTCAGTATAGGCCGGTGGCGTAGAGTGGCCAAACTTTTGTTTACCTTACACCTGAACCTAAATCTTAGGCGAAGTAAGAGGGGAAGAAGTGTTAGCCAGGAGCGGTCATGTGATAGAGTGACGCTACTGTTATATAATTCTTTAAACTATGGGGACAGCTGCTGATGCGGTTGAGGCTGCGATGTTACCGGCGCCGCCGGTATTGTTGAGGTGGACATGGATTTTCTAAGTCAAACGTGTTAGGTTGCCAAATCTCTTTTACCACGCTGCAAGAGTGACCCCAATTTCGGAAAGGATCTATTTACTTCATTGTCCCATAGGTTGCTAATAATGGGGACAAAGAGCCGATAATTAATCCGTGGCGTTTCATCTATGATGTGGAAAAACACTTCCATGGTATAGCCAAACGGATATAATTAATAGATGGTATTTTAAATGAAATAAACTATAGTATTTCGGGGATGCCGTTTTATTGTTTAAAATAAAACCTGCAAAACGCCTTTTAAATAATAATAATAATAATTGAATATTAATTAATTAAAATAAAAATTAAAAAAAGGATTTTCAATTCTCTCAGGAACCTGAAATAAAGAAACGGCTAGCATTAAGTTCTTGCAATAACTTAAGTGGCCTACGACAAACGTGGTTGACGTGTACACAATTTCTTACAAAAATTGTTATTACTATATTACAGAGTGAAGTCCATTTTTATAAATTTTCTGCTCTGTACTAGTTGATTTTGGTAATTACATCCCGAGCGCTCCGGATATCAACCTATCCTTCTCTAGCTTGTTAAGATTTTGGAAAATGGTCTGTGTCCGGAGCGCACGGATGGAATTACCGAACTGCCGAACTATATCATATATGTTCTAACCCTATTTTTTCAGTCGTTTTGTGAAGTTTAATTCTTATATTTAAGAAGTATTCTGAATGAAACTATTACTTTGCATAGTGTAAAATAAGTCTAAATAAACCCCAAATTTATAATAATTAAGAATTCTTGCCGAACATAAACATTTAAAAGCTTAAATTTTCAAAAAATAAGGCATCTCTGACAAATCATTCATTTAAATCATTATAAAATTGTCAGCCGTGATTTATCATGACGTCACAATAGCTCTTTCTTTATTTTTCAGCGAAATGAAGTAACCTATAAAGTTGACAGATCTTGTGCGGTGTTTATGTATATCTATTTTTTTTTGCACTCGGTGTATTCCGAACAGCAAAGGTTGAATTTCAACTATCTAGATTATTTTAAAGAAAACAAGTACCTATAGATGGGCGAAGGGAAAATTCCCAAAAAACCTTTGAACCCAATTTTGGGTTTTTACCCGGGTTTTTCCCATCTTTTTTTGAAAGCATCCGCCTATTTCAAGATTTAAGGGTTCTTCATATTCTGGTTTGTTTTTTGATAAACTAAACACTGGTCAATTGATCAAAAGCCTCAAACTGCACAAACCAACAAATTATTGCTTGCTTTATAGGTGTTACTGGAATAAACCCGGAATTTTCCGGGAATTTTCTAGCAAACAAACCCTCAAAAATGAAAAAACCGGGTGAAAACCCATCTTTAAAAACAAGTAGGAAATTTAAACGAAAACAGATAAGGCAACTTCGAAATTCGGAAACCGACCTAGCTGAAGACGCTGATGTCTCCGATCTGGCATCACTGCACACGTGGTACTTGATTAGTCCGAAATCCCTTTAAGCGTGAGCCCCAATCCATCTCTCTCTACAATTTCGTTTCTTTCTTCTTACTAGTAAATCATTATCCCTATTCTTTGGAATTGTCATGATTCTTCTTTACCATTTCCTTATACACACGCAAAATGTTCTATGTTGGGCTGTATGATTTTTGTCCCTTGAAGCAGTATGGCGGATATTTTCCTGAAATTGGTTCCATTTTTTGGCAGCAAATCCACCATATTTGTGTGTATACTTTTAAATGTTTAGCAGAGAGGGCGCTCTTTTATTCATTCATAATTTTCGATGAAATCCATCACTGATTGACATTGATGACAGCTGCTGGCATGACGTCATTCTTCTAATTGAAACGATTTGCGAAATTAAAAGAATGATTCTCAGGAGCAAAGTTGATGTCGCTATGTCCCCTCCCCCCACTAATGAGTCACGTGGTGGCGACTGCGGTGTTGCCGTTGCCGCAGGAGCATTGATTGGCTACTGGGAATTCCCACGTGAGCTGAAGCCAAATCTAATAATTCCACGGAGCAAGGGGGACACGTTTCTCGGAAAGGATCGTTTTACATCATTGTCCCTTGGGTCGCTAAATGTGGCCGACATAAAACCGATATTATTCCATGGCTTTTCATTTTCGATGCGGAAAAACCCGAACATAGTGTAGCCAAACGGATATTCTTAATAAATAAAATTTAATATTTTCGGGAAGCTTCAGTTCTTTCAGGAACCTGAAATAAAAGAACGGTAGACGTTGACTTATGGCAATAAACCAAGTGGCCCATCAGAAAAGTGCTTGACGGATACGCGATTACTTACTAAAGATGAGAAAAAAACCTAAACAACGTACTACAGAAGGGAAAAAAATACAGCAACATATAGACGGTCGTCTTGGATTCTCTATGGTATGGTGAATAAAACTGAAAATGAAAAATAAAACCTCTATGGTATGGTGAAAAATTATTCGCCATATGCAAAAAGAAGCCTAATTAGGAAAAGGGCAAAGGTGGTATGAACCAATTCGCAGCTAATTCGAAGACACTCCGCGTAGCTTTTCGTAGGCGTTCATAAGGTCATAGGGCCTTGAGGGACAATTAATTTTTATTACCCCTCACAACAGTAAGGCGGGCCTTCACAAAGTCACGTGTTCTGAAATTGCCGATAGATGGAGCGCTTTCATTTATCCTATTGGTTTAGTTTTTTTCATGAGTATAGATGTGTCATCGCGTTTTTAACTAATCTTAACTTTTTGCCAGACAACTTTTCGTTGCAATCGGTATATATCGAGAAATTATATATTTAATTTATAGTATATTACGTAATAAGGGTTGTAAGAAGCTTATAACGTACGAATGGAAAGTTTGCGTACGACGCCGCGCAGCGGCGAGTGCGTATTTCCATGCGTACGTAAATCCTTTACAACCCGCATTTCGTACTATACTTTAACTACGACACTATAGGAATAGACAATGTGAAACTATTACAAATAAATGTTAGAAAATCAGAAAATTGATTAAAGGTGAATTTGACAGCTAGCCGCCATTAAAATTACGAATTAGTGGCGAGTGAACTGTTGCTAGACGACGCGTGAATGAGGCCACCCATCGGAGGCAACGGCTGAGGGTCATGCACGAACGTTTGGTTCAGCGTGCGTAAAGAGCTCCTTACTAGCGAAGTAGAGCGTGTATTATTTGATATTTACTTAGTAGTCGTAGATAAAATACTGAATGATCGATTGACATCACTTAAATTTACGGTACGGTAATGGAGGATTTAAAACCCGTGACTCTGACAAGGTGCGCCATAGTGCCTTGAGGGGCTAATTTTTATGCCCTTCACAACAGTATTTCGGACCTTGACAAAGTTATATGTTCTGGAATTGTCAATTGATGGAGCGCTTTCATCTATTCTAACGGTTGCGTTCTTTTCTTTTTTTCCAACAGATTTTCCGGAAATCCTGATTTCCTAAATTCTCCACACACCACTTCACCACACACCGTCCCAAACACCATCAAGCGGCCACTGGCGACGGAGGAATTGATTTTTCTGTTGCACCGGGGAGAGTAGGTACCTAGAAACCTGCGTCTTCGTCTGGGAAATCGAGTTTTGGGCGCCAATATAAACGGTTCGGAAGAAAACATTTTCGAATTTTAACAGGAGATAAACAGATCTAGGCTACGCCGTTCTGTGGGCAGCCAATTCGTATTTCTCCTTTTTTTTCGCGTTCTTAACTTTTTGCCAGACAGTTTTTTGATGCAATATACATCGAGAAATTTTATTAGAGATGGGTTTTCACCCGGTTTTTTTCATTTTTGAGGGTTTATTCCCTGGAAAATTCGCGGAAAATTCCGGGTTTATTCTCTAAATTTTCCTCTAAGTAACTTCCTAAAGTAACCTCTAAATTTAACTTATATTTCTATTTTCAATACGCCTAACACTTACCGATTAAGCAATAATTTGATGGTTTATGCAGTTTGTTTGATTGATCAATTGACCAGTGTCAAACAATTGTTTGGGATCATGTCCAGTGTTTAGTTTATCAAAAACCAAACCAGAATCTGGATTTATTGAATTCTAATCTAAAATCTAACCTTAAATCTTGAAACTGCCGGGTGCTTTCAAAAAAAAGATGGGGAAAAACCCGGGTAAAAACCCAAAATTTGGTTCAAAGATTTTTTGGGAATTTTCCCTTCGCCCACCTATAAATTTTATTTTATACTGATTGACCGATCGACATCAGTTAAATACACAATAATGGAGGATTTAAAACACGTAATTTTGGCAGTCTGCCATAGCGCCTTGAGCGGAGATCAATTTTATTGCCCCTCACACCAGTTTGGCAGCCCTTAGGCAAAGTCACGTTTTCCGGAATTGTCAATTGATGCAGCGCTTTCATTTATTCTATCGGTTGCGTTCTTTTTTTCGGCAATAGATGTCTCATTGAGATCTTAACTTTTTGCCAGACACCTTTTCGATGCAATCTACAAACATCGAGAAGGTGTGCCATGGTGTATTGAGGGACATTTAATTTTTTTCCCTCACAACAGTATTGAGGACCTTGTCAATGTCACGTGTTCAGGAATTGTCAATTGATGGAGCGCTTTCATTTATTTTATAGGTTGTGTTTTTTTTTCACCAATATAGAAATGCCTTCGCGTTCCTAACTTCTTGTCAGAAAACTTTTCGAAACAAATTACGTACATCCAGAAATTTTATTCTTCTCAGCAATACAGATGTGTCATTGCCTTCATAACTTTTTGGCAACTTTTCGATCCAACCTAACAGACTACAGTAATGGAGCATTTAAAACACGTAACTTTGACAAGGCCTTCGTCAATTAATTGACAAATAGTGACTTGGGCGTGGGAGGGTTACACGGCGCCACAAAACAGTGAGAATATACCTGTTAAATTTACGGCAATGGTGGATTTAAAACACGTGACTTTGACCAGGCGTGCCATAGTCCCTTGAAAGGCAATTAATTTTTTGTTGCACTTTACAACAGTATGGCGGACCTTGTCAAAGTCACGTGTTCTCGAATGGTCAACATTAAATGATTCGTATAATCACAACAACTGCGTTTGAAAAACAACTTTATTCTTTATACTATAGTACAACAGGGGGGTAACTGTTCTTACAGGAAATTAAGCGGCAAATCTCCCTAATCGACGTAGTCAAAATACCAAAATTCGTAGGAACAGTGCAGATTCCAACCACATTTCCGGATGACAGTTCTAGAGTGCAATAAAAGTATTTATATCCTTATATTCTTGATGACAAAACAAAGGATGGAAATACTTTCAGAGCACTCAAGAGCCGCCAATGGAAAACGCTACAAAAGTTCGTAGATATGGTCCATTTCAGATGGGAATTCAATTAGCAAGCTGAGGAATTGAGAGATTTGCCCTGTACCATAAATATGTCAATTTCTCAAGTTACGTCAGTTCAGGTAGTTTTGATCATTTGAGGTTAGTTCAGGTTTAGTTCCGGAGGTTAGTTGAGGTCAGCTTAGATTTTCTCCAAATTTTTAACTGAGAAAAATCTGAGATTCTCTAAAGACTCCAAATCTGCATTTTTACACACTTTGTATCTTAAGCAGACAGACTTTGACCTTAATTCTAACTTGCGTAATTTTAAAAATTCAAAATTTGAATTTTTAGGTGGGAGCCGAGCCAAGTCGAGCCCCATTTCTCTAAAAATTCCAAATTTCCTTCTTCTTCTCTCATCTGAAGTTATGAGAGCCAAGCAAAGCCTAGCCGACCCGGCTCGGCTACAGTGCACGTGATTTTGACAAGGTCCGCCATAGTGCTTTGAGGGGCAAGCGAATTTCTTACCCCCTACAACACTTAAGCGACCCTTGTCAAAGTCACGAGTTCTAGAATTGCCAATTGATGGAGCGCTATTATTTTTTCTATCGGTTTCTTTCTTTTCTTTTTAACAATATAGATGTGTCGTCACGCTCTTAACTTCTTGCCAGACAACTTTTTGATGCAACCTAACAGACTACAGTAATGCAGGATTTAAAACACGTGCTTTTGACGAGGTCTTTGCCAATTAATTGTGAAATAGTGATTTTTGACAATTAATTTTTTGCCGTGTTTTAGAGAAGAATTTCTTCTAAAATGATTGGCACAAAAAATGAAAAATCCCTCAAGGCACTATGGCGGACCTTGTCAAAGTAACGTGTTTTAAGTCCCCCATTACTAAAAATTTTACTGATGTCAATCGATCAATCAGTGTAAAATTTTTCGATGTATTTATGTAGATTGCATCGAAAAGTTGTGTGGCAAAAAGTTAAGAACGACGATGCATCTATAATGGTAAATAAACGCAACCGACAGAGTAAATGAAAGCGCTCTATCAGTTGGCAATTCCAGAACATGTCAGTTTGTCAAGAGCCGCCATACCGTTGAGAGGGGCATAAGACAATTATTTGCTCTTCAAAGCAGCGTAAATTTAGAAAATTAAAAAATTATATTACAAAATACAAAAAAAAATATGTTTATTTTTTTTATATACAAAAAGAAAAAATATTGTCACAAAGAAGCAAAAAGACATAAAATTGCAGCATTATTAGAAATGGTCGGCCGGTTTAGTAACCAAAAAATAGTTGACCCAAATTTATAAATCATAAATCGCAAATTTGTTCAACATGTGAGTACATTGAACCGCTCATGGACGTCATGAAAAAGAAGGTTGTAATCGTTTGGGAAAAATGTGCTGACAATAAAGAAAGTTAGCACGAGCGTTTTTGAGGGAGGAACGGCAGTCTGGGTGCTCTCGAAGGGAGTCCGGTTTTGGGGGGACCCACGAGGAGTCGGTAAGGAGAGCCGCGTTGGGGCTGGTCGGAGGTCGACATTACGCCGGAAGGATGAACGACCGCAATCAGGTACCACTCCATTAGAAGTAGAAAAGAAGGTTGTTTTTTGGGGACTTACGATTGGAGTCTAGTTTGGGGACTTGTTCGGTGGCTTGCACCAAGGCGAGACTCCAAGATATTTTTTTTTAGAGGCGTTACGTCAGATAGGCCAACGACCACCCGTCGAAGAGCAATTAAGTGTTTCCTCAAATTTGTTATCGGCCCAGTACAAGGAAGAACCACCCTTGTTGCCCTATAAAGAAAGCCACGGGGTACTCATAAGATGCAAAGTACCCCTAAAGTACGTTAAATTGGTTGGTACGATACGGTGCTCATCTACACTTAACCTATGTAAGACCCATTTGTTGTAACGGTGTCTGTTTTTCATATTAATCATTTTCTTCAAGTAGTTAGGGTAATTTTAAGGCACAGAAAATAGTAGTTTACTTGAATCTCAAATTTATTGGCTACGCTGTAGTATTATTCCAAAATTAACTTAAATAATTTGTTTATTTTAATATGCGAGACACTTCTCAGTGTGACAATATGACCGTTATTTTCAAAATCAAACGCACACTCACTCCGTTGAATATGGACATATTATTATGAAACATCCCGTATTGCAAATAATTTAGACTTGAAAACCATACCGAAGTAACCTTTTTTTTTCTGAGGGGGAGAAGGGTTTAACGGACCGGTGAACTCTGTATGGACAAATACGGGGTGTTCATTATAAAACTTCATCTAGCAGGCTATGAAATTTTGACGGAAAAGGGTGACATAATTAAAATAAATGGACTTTTGTTACTCCATCCTTTTCTTTTGACATTTCACAGCCAACTAGATGAAGTTTTATAACGAACACCCCATACTTAATTACTTTAAACCCATGGTTCAAATTCTTACACAAACTTTTTGAAATTTTTTAAAGTATTTACTTCTTATAGTCGAAAATCATAAAAGTTAGTCTAAACCTTTTTAACAAGTCACCCTATTTTACTGTACCTACTAATACTTTATAGTAATTAATGAGAGTAGAACAATTTTTTTCTACGACTGCCTCGAAAATGAACAAATGCGCACTACTAACTACCGCTTGAAAATCGCATATTGCAAACAGCGTGCGCAAAGTGCACTTTGCTCCCATACAGAAGCGTGTGCAACGTGGACCTTGCTGATTGTTTTGCACACGCCTTGCATATATTTTATAATACGATTGATCATTTTTGAAGCAAAATTGCAGTCGTAGAAAAAGTATAGTGTTCGAAAATCCTTCTTCACACTTTTATGACGCCGTATTACTTGCCTACTTGCGGCTCGTGTCGAAACCGTCACACTCGTGTGAAAAGTGCAATTTTCGTCACCAGTTGCACAATATACTATTAAAATATGTAACAATAGATCGTATAATAGCACTAGACAGGAAAGTGAAAAAAAGAATCCTTACCTTCCCCTTATTAAAATCTCATTCCCTATCCCATTAGGACGACCCACAAAGTGTGCCGTGTTTGAGCACAATGCCATGAAAAGCACATAAGGGCTTTTAGGTATGATTTATCTGTTTGCTATAGCTCGTCAGATTCGCCGGTAAAATCCTTACATAGGTGGTTATAACGTTTTAAACAGATGTTGCCGACAGGTATTTTCGCAGCTTCCCCACTTCTCTCCTTGATAGGCATGGAAATAATATCGACGGAAAACTCTGTTGTTGTCCGAAATATCATTGTTTGGCAAATAACATTCCTTATTTTGACTTTTCCGAATTTCCAATTGCCAGGGACAATTGGAGTAATATAGAGGAACACTCTATTTAAAGAACTATATAGTCTGAATAACTTTATAAGCATACGTCTTTTATCGGTAAGTTATTATTCAAGGAACTGGATCGGTTCATGCTCACATTTCTACTGGCAGCCTGTACTGTTATCATAACCCTGCTAATAAAGCTGCACTACTACATTTTTAGGACCTAAACGAATAAGTTAACGACATGCTTTCAAATTCATGGTTTAATAGAATAACTGCAATTGTGGTGTATGACGAAACCATTAGGTGCGTGTTTATTTTTTTTGATCACTAAATTATTACATCTTGTGCTGCGCAAGAAACTACAATAATAGTAGATTATTTCACTAGGAGTGATACTGGGTGTTTTGTGCTGAGCTCAGAGATTGACGGCCGAAGCGAAGCTGAGACCTGCAACTGAGCGAAGCACAAAATAGTATATTGTGCTATTAGTGTCGAAAATTGCACTTTTCACAGGAGTGTGACGTCACAACAGTGTGAAACTAAATGTTCATTCGTATTATAAAATTTATGCAAGGCGTGTGCAAAACAATCATCATCTGTATGGGAGCGTGCGCAAAGTGCACCGTGCTGTTTGCAATACACGATTTTCAACGGTAGTTAGTAGTGCGCATTTGTTCATTTTCGAGGCAGTCGTAGAAAAAGACCTTTTTCTAGTGCAGATTGTGCAGATTGCGGACGCTTTTATATAGATCACATACTACTGATTGCTTTGCACACCCTTTGCATGTATTTTATGATACGAATGCTGATTTATGAAGCGAAATTGCAGTCGTAGAAAATGTATAGTGTGCAAAACGTATACCTCATTCACTTATTTTTGGCATCTCGTTACCTTTGAAACCTTCATTTTTTTATACCTATCGCTTTTCGGTACATGTTGAGAAGATACAATAAAAATGAACTTGATGACAATAATAAGTGAATGGTTTATACAAAAATCACTCTGGTGACGTTGTATCACTCGCCTACGGCTTGTGTCCAAACCATCACACTCATGTGAAAAGTTCAATTTTCGACACTGGTATACTATTTACTCCGAGTAATAATAATAATAATAATAATAATAATAATAATAATATATTTATTGCCAACAAGATTAACATCGTTAACATAGCAACGTCTGACAGAGAGAAGGGAAGGACTGGAGAAGGATAGAGGGCAAAGCAGGTGAAGGGGAGGAGAGAGTTGTTGTTTCATGAAGTATTTGAACATCTAACATGACAGTGGTTTTGCCGGGTACATACATACATAGCATATAAATATACCGAAATATCTGATTTTAACTATAATTATAACATTTACGCGTGTGTTAGTGTAATAACAGGGAAACAATTTGATTTGATTCATTTACTGAGTGAAATCAAAAGAATAAAAGCATTTATCGATCAAAAAATTTGTCAATGTTCGTTTGAAGGTTGACTGATTATCCTCATCCCTGATGGTCTTTGGCAGCATATTGAAGGCTTTCATTGCCCTGTATTATGGGCCTCTTTTGAAATATGAGGAGTTGTGCAGGGGTACCCTAAGGCTGTTTGCGTTTCTAGTTGTTGTAGACATAGACTCATTATATATATCTGAATTTTGAGTGAACAAATGAAAGTGTTTTCGCACAAAGGTTACCAGCGACAAGAAATATAGGGATGGAACAGTAAGAAGTTTCATTGCTTTAAAGTGATGTCTGCATGAGGCTCTAGGGTGAAGTTTCAGTATGCATCTTAGGATGCGTTTTTGTGTAACAAATATGTTGTGTGCATTTCTACTGGATCCCCAAAAGAGAATACTATAAGATATAATTGACTGTGCCCCAGCATAGTATATTTGGATTATGGTGGCATGTGATAGGTAGTCTCTGAGTCTCCGTACTAGAGCGCAGAAGCTGTTAAGTCTACCTACCAGTACCTGAATGTGATCATCATAGTTTAGCGTTGGGTCTACTGTAATGCCCAAGAATTTTATTTCTTTGGCTACGGGAAGAGACCTGCCATCCACCCCAACATACAGCGACTCACAAGTATTAATCGTCTTGGTAAATGTCATAAGGCCAGTTTTGTCACAATTCAGCCTCAGCCCACTCGCCAGGCACCAATCCCGCATCGCCACCACTGCACCCGAACAGCCCACCGACAAGCCAGCAAGATCAGCCCCCACCAGCACTACCGAAGTATCGTCGGCATACTGGCAGACACGACCCCCCAGCCGAGCCCCCAGACCATTCACATACAGCAGAAACAGCACGGGACCCAGAATGGAGCCCTGCGGCACCCCCTGCCGCATCGTCACAGGATTAGACAGGACATGGCCGCCCCCCGAGGGAACCGAGACTACCTGCTGTCTATCTGTCAAGTAGGATTCTATGACCGAGGCAAATACCCCTCGTATTCCATAATAGTAGTAACATTAACTATTTTTTTTTCAAGCATGCAAGAAATGAGGAGTCTCCTTCAGAGTGATTCAGTTTTGCAATTTTCTTGCATCACTTTCTTTAGGCCGTTCTAGGTACTTACCCAATTAGTAGTGCGTTTATTTGTAAAATAGGAATGTTTTAGAACAGTGGTTTTCAATGTTCAATAGTTTTAATAGTATTAAATCATAACCGATGGTTTTGGTGGTTTAAGTTTAGGTAAATTATGGCAAAATAAAAATATGTAACACTATTATTAATACTAAATTATTAACAATCAATTACAATGACAAGTAAATATGATGACGAGCGTAACATTTGTCAAACAACTCGAGAACTCAAGAACATAATATGTTGCATATTATGCATATTATGCTTGTTGCGTATTATATTGTTAATAGCGTTTTCAGGTGGCCGCTCTAGAGCGGCCCAACGAATTGATAAATGGAAATATATACTTAACTAATGTGTCTGATCACTATGGCCAGATAGTGAGAATTCTAGTCTCAAAAAATCAAGCCACTAGGGCCAAATGCATTAAAAAACGCTTTTTTACTGACACCAATATACAGTCCTTTATAGATTGCCTTGAAAACAAAACTTGGGAAGACATCTATGCTGTGCAAGATCCCAATGAAAGCTATAATATATTTCATAACATTCTATATTATTATTTCAACTTGGCATTTCCTCTTAGCTTAGGTAGGTTACAGGCCGAAAGACCTTCTTGGATTAGCAAGGAGATTAAAGAATATGGGCAATATGTAAAGGACTTATATGTGTGGTATAAGATCACTGGAAGCCGGATTAACTTGGATATCTACAAGAATGAAAGAAAAAATTATAGAAAGTTTATTTCGCAATATCAAACAGCGCTTAATGAAAATCAGATTAATAACTCAAACAACAAAACAAAAACGGCTTGGGGCATCTATAGGAATCTCACTTCAAACAGTAGTCAAAATAGTATAGTTCTTGACTTTGATGGAGTGTCAGTGGGAGATCCTTCCATGGTGGCAGACTTATTTCTGAGAAAGTTCGACACCCCGTCTGTAGCTCGCCTGCAAGATGGTGATGTGGAGAATGTTATTGGCAACCCCGATACGGCTTTCTTGAGGCCGGTGGATGATATGGAAGTATTTAGAATTATAATGGCCCTGCCCAATAAATATTCCGCGGGTTTAGACGAGTTTCCGATAGTGATAATCAAAAGGGTAGCTAAATGCATTTCAACGCCACTGGCCTATATCATGAATGACTGTTTTGGTGCTGGGATATTTCCAGACATCTTGAAGAGAGCTAAGATTATTCCCGCTCATAAAAAGGGAAAGACAACCAACATCAACAATTATAGACCCATTTCCCTTCTCTCTTCCGTGCCGAAGATCTTTGAGAGGGCCATATACAGTAGGCTTATGAACTTTCTACAACATCATGAGGTGATAGTCAGCCACCAGTATGGGTATATGCCCAATAGGTCTACACCGCTTGCAATATTTGGCTTTATTACATACATAATTGAAAATGTTGACAGGGAGAAAAAGGTTGCTGGGCTGTTCTTTGATCTCTCAAGGGCCTTCGACACATTAGATCATGATCTGCTCATGAACAGGATAGCTAGCTATGGAGTCAGGGGGAATTTAGCCTCAATCATAAAGTCTTATCTAACAAACAGACAGCAGGTAGTATCTGTGCACTCACAGGGGGTCGAGGTTCTTTCCCGGTCTCCATTCTCGGTCCCGTGTTGTTCCTCCTGTACGTCAATGGATTGGGTGCGGCGATTGCTGGTGGTCGCATCTGTCAGTATGCGGACGATACCTCTATTGTGCTGGTGGATGATGGCTTTGCTGGTCTCTCGGCGGCTTCGGGTGCGGTGGGGGAAATGCGGGATTGGTGTGCGGCCAGTGGCCTGATGGTCAACTGAGGGAAGACAGGTCTGTTGACCTTTAGCAAATTGGGTAGCTCTCTTGAGTCTTTGTATGTCAATATTGGTGCCGGTTCTCTTCCTGTATCAGACCGGGTGAAATATTTGGGGGTGACGGTTGATCAAACTCTAGCATATGATAAACAAATACAAATTTTGGAAAACAGACTAAACAGTTTCTGTGCTTTAATTCGCAGACTCAGACATTGCTTTTCACGTACCACACTAATACAAATATATTGTTACGATTCGCAGCAACGCCGCATGGGAGGCGGGGCAACGCATGGGAGCGTGTTGGTTGGTGGAGCTTCGCGACCTATCCGCGCTGCGTCATGGCTGACACGAGTGATTTATTGCTCGGCTGGCTTAATCTAGAAGGCAGTTGTTTACAACCGTTTTTTTATGTGAGATTATTCAAGAATTCTTATAAAGAACTTTCTAGGTTTTTATGTAATTTTAGGATTGTATATAAAAGGCGCATAGAGCGCCCGGTTAGTAGTAGTCGTATTTTAGTCGAGCTATAAGTAAGCTAAAGTTACGAAGCGATATTAGAAGGCTATAAAGTGTTAAGTAATGAGTTATTCAGTAGTCGTGTGTAATTGTGGAAATAAATAAATAGTGTTTTCGTGTTAAATCGTTACACTGGAATTATTGAACCCCCGAGTTTGCAACAATTGGTGTCAGAAGTGCGATTCCAGTGGGAATTTGAGAACTAATATTGCTGAACTGTAAGTGAGTGCTTCATTGCCGGACATTACGTGTTTATGCCAGTGACCAGAAGCCAGCATCAAGCGATGGAGGATCAACTTGCCGCCCTGCTGTCCCTTATGCAACAACAGAAGGAAGAGCAAGATAGACGTTATGTAGAACAAAAAGAAGAGCAGGAAAAACATTATAAAGAACAAAAAGAGGAGCAGGAAAAACGTTATAAAGAACAAAAAGAAGAACAAGAAATACGTGATCAAGTACAGGAGCAACGTTATCAACACCAGAAGGAAGAGCAGGAGCGCCGTTATCTAGAACAAAAAGAAGATCAGGAAAAACGTTATAAGGAACAAAAAGAAGAGCAGGAAAAACGTGATCAAGTACAAGAGCGACGTCATCAACAATTCAAAGAAGAATTAATGAACCATCTCGCAGTCAGGGAGCAACAATTGGAAGAAAGAATAATGCAATCCGTTAACGAATCCGTTAACGAAGGACTCGAAGCTGTCAACCAGAGGGTTCTCGAGCTAGAAAAGAAATTCCGGGAACAACTTGAAGACGACAACGTGTCTACAGAGAGTTTTAGCACATCCAACGCTAAAATTAAGCCCCCCGACTATGATGGTACTACGGCCTGGGAAATTTATAAAACGCAATTTGAGGCAGCTGCAAAAGCTAATGGCTGGTCCGAGCCCCAGAAAGCTACATCATTAGTGGTAGCACTTCGTGGAAAAGCGGCTGAGTTACTACAATCTCTGTCGGCAGCGGATCAACGTAATTATGCGGCTTTAGTACACACTCTGCAACTACGATTTGGAAATGAGCACAAAGAAACCGTGTTCCAGGCCCAGCTGAGGATGAGACAGCAAAAGTCAGGTGAATCCTTGCAAGAATTTGAGGCGGACATAGACAGACTAATTCACCTGGTATACCCATCAGCCCCTGAATGTTTTCAAACGCAATTTGCCGCCGAAAGGTTCATTGAGGGTGTTCGCGATAGTGACATGAGATACCACTTACGTCTAGTCAGGCCCAGGAATATCAGCGAGGCACTAGTTCGGGCCCTGGAATTCGAGGCGTCACGAGTGTCATCTAGTTCATCTCCACGTGTAAGAATGGCAACTTGCGATGAAGAGGAGAAAACGTCTATGGCTGATTCCATGGCCAGTTTACATAAAGCGATGAAGGATATGGCAGTCAGTATGCAAGCCCTGTTAGAAGGAACTCCTCGGTCAACAGACAATCGGGGCATAAAATGTTTTAACTGCGGCAGACTGGGTCACATCAAGAGTAACTGCCGTAATAGGGCAAGAAGTCCGTCGCCGTCGTTTAGAAGACCGAGCGGCGACCAAGAACGCCTTAGGTCCCAGGAAAACTAATTCCGGTCAATGCAAGGGGGCAATTGACCGGGCCCGTTAAGACCCCCAGGATTTTTAAAGTCAATAATTTGGGTGGCAAAAGTCTTACAGTGGCCGGACGCATTAAGGGACAGAAGATCCAGATTACCATCGATACAGGAGCAGATGTGACCATTGTAAGGCCAGATAAACTTGTCGGATATACCATACAACCATTGCCCAACCCTATTATGTTAAAATCAGTCACTGGAGAGTCTTGCCCTATAGACGGAGAAGCCGATGTCACCATCATTATTGGAGAAAGACTCGAAGTTCGGCATAAAGTGTTGGTTCCAGGATCAAAGACGAGTTTATTTTGGGAATGGATCTCATCAGGAAACATGGATTCTCCTATGATCACAAACGGAATATTCTCATATTTCGAGATGAGGAGTTTACATTAACCCATGGAAATGTGGAAACTAGTGTCCGTCTACTGGTGGTGGAAGATGTGAAAATTCCTCCAAATTCAGAACAAATTATCACAGTGACTTCTGAAAATGATCCTGGGTGGTCCATAGGACTTATAGAACCTAACCTGGATTTGACGACTGAAATCATGGTAGCACGAACTTTGACCGACACGAAGAAGACTATGCCAGTATGAGTTGCAAATATTGGAGAAAAGACCATCAAGCTCAAAGAAGGAACAGTTCTTGCCAATTATGAGCCTGTGCAATGGGTATGCAATTGTGTCGAAGCAGAGACATCCAAAGTTAAATCTTCTAACCAAGCTTCCCCAGAGGTTATTGATGCTTTCAAACGACATTGGAGTCATCTGTCAAGGGAACAACTTCAATCTGCCATAAAATTTGCTATGGATGAATCTGATATGTTCAACTTCAAGAGCAACGACAGTCAAACTGATTTAGTTGTCCATAAGATCAACACAGGAGATGCCCAGCCAATACGACAACACCCACGAAGGGTCCCTCTGGCTAAACAACAAGAAGTTAACAGTTTGCTGAATGAAATGTTAAAGGAGGGCGTCATAGAAGAATCATCTAGTCCATGGTCGTCGCCTGTGGTTCTTGTTAAGAAGAAAGATGGTTCAACGCGGTTCTGTGTTGACTACAGGAAACTTAATGACGTGACCAAGAAGGACAGCTACCCATTGCCACGTATAGACGACACCTTAGCAACTTTATCGGGATCAAAGTGGTTTTCCACTCTAGATTTAAAAAGTGGGTATTGGCAAGTAAAGATTGCTCCCGAGGACAAAGAGAAGACTGCATTTTCTACTGGTTCTGGGCTATACCAGTTCACTGTTATGCCTTTTGGATTGTGCAATGCTCCATCAACTTTCGAGCGACTAATGGAACTTGTTTTGAGAGGGCTGACTTGGAAAACTTGCCTGGTATACTTGGATGACATAATTGTCATGGGACGTAATTTTGACGAGCATTTGAAGAATTTAAGAGAAATCTTCAGCAAGTTACGGAATGCTCACCTGAAGTTAAACTACAAGAAATCCAGCCTATTCCAAAAGCAAGTCGAGTACTTGGGGCATACTATCTCAGAACAAGGCATTAAAACTAGCCAAAGTAAAATATCTGCCATTAAAGATTGGCCAGTTCCCCGAGACAAACACGATGTAAGGAGCTTTTTGGGACTATGTACTTACTACAGGAGATTTGTAGAGGGATTCGCCGACATCGCAAAACCGCTGCACAAATTAACAGAAAAGAAAACACCGTTCTTGTGGAACCATGATTGCAGTCAGGCGTTTGCAAGGCTTAAAGCTGCCCTCTGTTCTAGTCCAATCTTGGCTTACCCTATAAAGGACGGACTGTTTATTCTGGACACGGATGCAAGTAACTGTGGTCTAGGTGCAGTACTCTCTCAAAGACAAAACGGGCAAGAGAAGGTCATTGAGTACTACAGTAAGACTTTAAGTAAGCCAGAAAGAAACTATTGCGTCACTAGAAAGGAGCCGTTGGCCATCGTTAAAGCAGTCGAACATTACCATCGCTACTTATATGGAAAAAGGTTCCTGATTAGAACTGACCATGGAGTCTTGAAATGGTTATTACAGATGAAAAACTCTGAAGGTCAAATAGCCAGATGGATAGAGCGCCTGCAGCAGTACGATTTCCAAATTGAACATCGACCAGGAAGGTCTCACGGAAATGCCGATGCATTGTCTAGACGGCCATGTAAAGAAGATTGTCGGCATTGTCAAAGAACTGAGCAGCGTGAGGAACTTCCTTCTGTACGGAGGACGTCGGTGGAAATAAACGATGGCTGGACCACACAGACCCTTCGAGAAGAACAAATGAATGATCCAGATATTGGACCCATCCTCTCTGCAAAGACTGACGACAAGAGACCAGAATGGCAAGAAATTGCTGGTAAAAGTCCAAACCTGAAGGCGCTATGGGCCCAGTGGCACTCTCTTAAAATAGAAAATGGATTCCTGAAGAGAGCGTGGGAGAGTCCGGATGGCAAGACCGTAGTCAGTCAGTTGGTTGTTCCTGGTAGCAGAAAATCGGACGTACTACAGGAAATGCACGACGGAACCAGTGGAGGTCATTTTGGCGTCAATAAAACCTTGGCCAAAATTAAAGAGCGTTTCTACTGGGTGAATTATCATGAAGACGTCGAATGTTGGTGCCGCAAGTGCGAAGTTTGTTGTGCCACAAAAGGACCTCGAACAAGATCACGCGGCCGAATGGTGCAGTACACTGTAGGTGCTCCATTCGAGAGGGTAGCAATTGATGTCGCGGGACCGTTTCCTCAGACTGAGTCGGGCAATAAATACATCTTGGTCGCCATGGATTACTTCACTAAATGGCCTGAAGCATACGCCCTGCCTAATCAAGAAGCAACGACTGTGGCAACGGTGCTAGTAAATGAAATGTTCTGCAGATTTGGAGTCCCTCTCGAACTTCATTCTGATCAGGGCCGAAACTTTGAATCGGCTGTTTTCCAGAAGGTCATGGAACTTCTCGGAATTCGCAAGACCAGGACAACTCCTTTGCATCCACAGTCGGATGGGATGGTAGAGAGGTTTAATCGGACCATGGAACATTACCTGTCTAAAATGGTGGCAGATCATCAGCGTGATTGGGACCAACATCTACCTCTCATGTTGATGGCATACCGAGGCTCTACGCATGAAGCCACTGGTTATACTCCGGCGAAAGTGATGTTCGGGAGGGAAATGAGGCTTCCTGCGGATTTGATGTATGGAACACCAGAAAAAGAGTCGCTCAGCTCTGAGAATTTTGTGGAGGAGCTTAAGGAAAGGCTGGACAATGTTCATGAACAAGTCAGGAATAAACTACGGATATCCAGTGATCGAGCCAAAGCAAGACAGTGATCGAGCCAAAGCAAGATATGACTTACTAGCTAACTCCCGCGGCTTCCAGGATGGTGATTTGGTGTGGCTATACAATCCGAGGCGAAAGGTGGGGAAGTCGCCCAAACTTAGCCAAAATTGGGAAGGACCTTATACAATTATAAAGAAGATTAATGATGTGGTGTATAGGATCCAGCGGGCCCCTAGGTCAAAGATGAAGGTCGTTCATTTGGATCGATTAGCACGATACCATGGAATTCTATCTGTTCGGGACGAACAGCCTTAGGAGGAGGGCAATGTTACGATTCGCAGCAACGCCGCATGGGAGGCGGGGCAACGCATGGGAGCGTGTTGGTTGGTGGAGCTTCGCGACCTATCCGCGCTGCGTCATGGCTGACACGAGTGATTTATTGCTCTGTTTATCTAGAAGGCAGTTGTTTACAACCTTTTTTTTTATGTGAGATTATTCAAGAATTCTTATAAAGAACTTTCTAGGTTTTTCTGTAATTTTAGGATTGTTTATAAAAGGCGCATAGAGCGCCCGGTTAGTAGTAGCCGTATTTTAGTCGAGCTATAAGTAAGCTAAAGTTACGAAGCGATATTAGAAGACTATAAAGTGTTAAGTAATGAGTTATTCAGTAGTCGTGTGTAATTGTGGAAATAAATAAATAGTGTTTTCGTGTCAAATCGTTACACTGCAATTATTGAACCCCCGAGTTTGCAACAATATTATGCCGGAGCTCAATCGATAATATCTTATAGTATTCTATTCTGGGGCTCATGTAGAAATGCTCACAAAATATTTGTAGCCCAGAAGCGGATTGTTAGATGCATCCAGGGGCTACACCCTAGAGTATCATATAGGCCCTATTTCAAGCAAATGAAATTACTCACTGTCCCATCGTTATATTTCCTATCGCTAGTACTGTTTGTAAAAAGACACTATAATCTGTTTACACGCAACGCGGATGTATATGCTCAAGGTATGACCATGGCAACCAGGAGTGCAGACATTCTCAGAGTGCCACTGCACAACTCTACTTTTTTCAAGAAAGGTCCATATTATCAGGCGCTCATGGCCTATAATCTATTACCCAATACCATCAAAGACAAGACCAGTCTTTTATCATTTAAGAGAGCCACCACTGATTTCCTGCTAGACAAGTACTACTATAGCTTTAGCTTTACACGAGCCTTGTAGCTGAATATATGGATTTGCAAACCAAAACTACAGTGTTGTGTGATTCTGGGAGTGGCTGCATTCCAGATTTATAGAGTGTACCTTTTTTCTCTTCTTTGCTTTTGACGTTGCTTTGTTGACTGTGTCGATTTTGGTGGCAATAAAGATATTATTATTATTATTATTATTATTATTATTATTATTATTATTATAGATCGCATTAATTCGCTTTTATTTCTGTTGTCCGTCGGTAAATGTCACTTGTCAAATTTTAAAAACATCTAATAGTGTATTCTAGTATTCTAGCGTTGGGCACGGCGGAATCTTTCCACCTCGGAAACTTTCCAAATTGGAAACTTTCCGACTTTCCAAATTGGAAACGACTCGAGGAAACTTTCTTCGCGTAAGTTTCGGGAAAGATTCTGAAAGTTTCGGACTTTTACCGGCAACTTTCATTTCAATACATGTTTTTTTTTTATTTTTTCACAACGGGAGGTTAAGGACACTTTCTACAAATTATAAATATTAAAATATTATTTTATCATTATAATAATGCCGCGCATAAAATCAAACGTATGGGAGCATTATGGCTCAAAAAAAATTCACAACCAAACATTTGCAATTTGCAAGTATTGTAGAGCAAAATATGTGCCAAACGCAACAAAATTGAAAGGACACTTAAATTCTTGTCTGCAATATAATAGTATATTATAAACCAAGGTTGTGAAGTACATTGTTATGACCCGAACGTCAAGTTTAAAGATGTCGTCTAAGATGTGAGGGTCGTAAGTAGTTCACAACCGCGGTGTATATACGATTTTTTCCACTACTAGACTCGATAAATCTACAACAGAAAATTGCCTAAATTAGTAAGATAGCGCTTCGCATATTTTATTACTAAGAACAGGCGCGTCTTCAATCCATATGGAGGCTTCGTTACCGTGGCAACCGATAAACAAAATCACCGTATGACGATATCACGGCGCCTAATGCGCCTGACAACTGAAAGCCTTACCTCCCTAGGGAGATAATCGGCCATAACGTTGTCATTATAGACCGCTTATGTTCAATTGTTTTATAAGCAAAAGAAGAAAACCTACTTTACAGTCATTCTGCTGGCCTTTAACGGTCCGTATTAAAGCGAGTAGTGCAAAAACATAGTTTATATTATAATATAGAGGGTAATTTAAATGAAGCCAGCAACACCAATGATGATAAGCCCATGAACCAAAAAGATCCAGTACCAGGACTTGATTGCGATCCTGATAGATCTTGTAGTACTAGTTCTACTGCTTCCTTAGGGGTAGGTAATTCTTGAGTTGCCTGTTTTAGACAAAATAGAGAATACTTAACTTATTACTGTTCTAACATAATAATAATTAAATAAGATTAGTACCTACCTAATGTCTTATTTCTAGGGGGCATCTCAATCGACAATTAGTATGATCAAGCCTTGGTTGTCATTATCAGGGTTTATGGATAGAATAAATTCAAAAGAACAAAATAATTACAATGAATTCCTTGCAAGAGCCATTTTTTCCTCAGGAAGCTCTCTAAGAATTGTGGAATATCCTCATTTTCAATTATTCATAAAAAATTTGCGACCAGCATATGTTCTGCCATCCAGTATATCTAATATATCCAAATACAAAAACTTAACACCCAAGCTAAAATAAAAATATCATAAATTCTGAAATAAAATTACATACGTCAACTTCTTGTCCTTTCCTCTCCAGCAATGACATTGACAACATTGACACTGAGAAATGTCAACTGACATTCAGACATGTCAACTGTCAGTCTGACATGAAAATTACCGATTTTGCCCAACCCTAGTGTATTCCATTGGTAAAAGTCTCAGAATAAGGAGACTAATGGAATCCGTGCGCGCAATTCTCCGCTACATTGACTGCTGTAACCAAAAATGATGAGACGCCATGTTTAAGGCGAAAACCAAACGTTTCTTTGGCTGTGTTTTTTTGCAATAAATTGCATTATGCAAGTTTTCAATATTATAAATAATTGTGTTGTTTACAATGGTGGGATGTGCAGCTTATGGTTGTAAAAGCAGCGGCTATAGAAAGAAGCCTGGAGGTACGTTTCACAAGTAAACAGATAATGGCGTTTTTCAGCAACAATTAAATTATTTCAAATAACTTTAAAACTAGTTATTTTACAACCAAATCTTCGAAATATGATTTAGTAAATACCGCAGTGAAGTTAATAACGCTATTTTGGGAAATATTTTTCTAATCCTGTAACTTGTAGACAGTTTTTTTATTTAAATTTTTGAGCAGTTTTCCAGTGGCGCAGTAGATGTAATCCCAGGGTTATCAACGAGTATTGATTCACAATTATTTTTATTTATTTAATAGTAAGTCGATGTTTGCTAATAATATTACGTATAATATTACTAATGTTGGAAATAGTAATTTAGTTGCATTATTATTTTTAATAAAATATTTTCTTATGTGCTACAATACCAATGCTACGTCACTGGCATTTTCACACTTGACAGATTGTAGCAAACTGGTAACAGACGCTGGCGTCGTATCCTACTTCCTCTGGTTTACCTCTTCTAAGGTAAAATTAGTACTGCACGAGAATCGCACGAGGGCTGTACTCGCTCGTTGTCAGTGCAGTAAAAGTGCAAAGTCAATTAAGACCGATTTTATGACCTTGAAGTATCTTTCGCGGGAAATTTCCTAATATTAATTGTGCAAAAATTAAAACTCGTGCCCGTTTTCTTTAGTTGGGTATTAACTTTCTAAAACATTCCACAATTAAAGAAAAATGGGTGATTTGGCAATAAAATTAAAAATAAACGATCAAATTGAAACTCAAACAAGGTGGTATTATGAGTTCAGAGAAAATATTATCCAAACTCACTAAATAAACTAACATCAATTGAAACGATACACCCCAAATTTTTAATGAACTTTAAAATTGTCTGTCTCTAAAGCCACTCAACCGATTTTCCTTGGAGATGGTATTTGGTCCATGTATTGATCCACTATTTTGATCTATGTATTGGTCCACTACTTTAAGTGGTTATGTAATCGCTTATATGTTTTGCAGGTTCCCTAATACATGGTTCAACAAAACTTGATCCATTTTTGTAAAAACTTTTTAGCAGATAATTTTGCGGAAAAAAAATCAGAACATTTTTTGCTACGGGAGTATGTGGAGACGCGTCGTACCTCGGGACATATTTGGTGTTTTTTGGATATTTTGCCTGGTTCCATAGATATTTAGTTTTTTCTATAAAAGAGGTATCATTTAAAACTGGGGCTCCAGTTTGCCCTATAATACAATTATTGATAAAAATTTCATATGGAATATAAAGTCTATGCATAGGGTAAGCTAAACCTATAGGCGTAATGACTATAAAGTTAGACACATCTACAGTGCCAAACAGGAAGTTTTTTTTTTAAATATCGAAGTGATAATCGAATGTCCACAATTAAGTGATGTGGAATAAAATGTATGGACGATTTTGGAATTCCGTTGCCTGATTATTGCAGCTACTAATAATACCTTGGGACCTTTTTCTGTCCTTTATACCTTCATTAGTTTAAAAACAAAAGTAGGTTTTTCTAAAATTGTAACATTTCAAGTCCATAAGGAAAATAAATCTCCTATTCATTGAGCATTACAACAATTTGGAATTGGACGTAGGTCATCGACGAACCAGAGCTACGTACCTGCTCTATGTCCATTGAGTTGTGAATCACCCTGTATTCTGTTAAGAATCAGCTTAGGAATAATCGTGAGATGTTAAATTATTTAGGGAGCCATTGGGACTATTTCTTGACTCGAATGAGTAAATAAATAAAATTGTGCCTATAGTTTACTTTGGAAGTTTCTGCATATATTCATTAACTTCTTTAAAACTGTAGAATATTTTCAATTTTAGTCCAAATGATATGCTTTCTGCTAAAATTGCTTTTTCATAATTTTAATCCTAAATTAATGATGTTCTATTTCTTGTAGTTTTTGCCCTGTTATCTCTTATCATATTGTCACAAACAAGCAAAAAGACAAAATTGCAGCATTCTTAGGAATGGTCGGCCGATGACCAATGATGCTCTAGCTGTTAGCTACAGCATCAGTTTGTTCGTAGAAATCTTCCTTCTATTGAAAATATGCAGTGATTAGGCAGTCTTGGAACCATGACTTCCTTAATGGGTTCCATTGTGAAGAGCAAAACAACATTGAAGCTAACGAGAATTTCTCCTGAAGAAAGAGTCAAAGAATGCAGTTTTTCGACGAAATGAGTGGAGTGTTTCATAAAACTGTCGGAATTTCCTATGGTGCTCACGATGGGTCTCAGTGACACATCCGGTTTGTGGACCTTTGGCAAACCATACATCCTTGCTGGCAAGACTTCTGATTTTTTAAGATTAGTCATTTCATCCGATGCCACCTGCTTAATTAAATTGTTGGTTCCGGGCCGTTGGATCAGGAGTTAGCTACGATGGCTTCTTGTAGGTGGTGGTAGTAACAGTGTCCTGATTCTTACTTCGTACCCATAGTGAGTACCGTATGAATCCGGCCCTACGAAATCGCGAAGCACCTCACAAAACTGATGCAACCTAAAATAGAAAATACTTCTCCCGTTGATACACCTCAACTCTATCAACACAAAAATTCAATTCACTATGGAGATAGAAAAGGAAGGACGCCTACCGTTTTTGGATGTTTTGGTAACAAGGAGGCCGAATGGGAAACTTTCGCACACTGTTTAAGAAAACCAACACACACTGACCGATAACTCAATAACAGATCAAATCATCATCCCCGACAGAAAAGGGGAGACATAAAGACTCTGTCTGTGAGAGCCAAGATAATTTGTGAGCCGGTTGAATTGGAACGGGAAATGAAGTATCTGAAAAGAACCTTTGGCTGGAATAGATAAAGCAAGCACGAGTTTGATAGGGCCGTCTGTTTAAGGATGTACAGGGCAGGAAGGAGCAACGAGAGAAAATGAAGAAAAGCGCGGATTGAGTAGCCTACCATACATCCATAAAGTAACGGATCGGCAGGCTACTGGAAAAGCAAAATGTTAAAACCCACTCGTACAATACAACAGAACTTGAGATCGGCCGAAGACCGCAGAGATTCCCTGTCGGCACCCGGAGTTCCGAGTTCCATGCAGCTGTGGCATGGGTATATATTGACACCACAAAACCCAGTGTCAATACGAGGATTACGGATCATAAGAGGAATTGCAGGCTGGAACCAACACAAAAGTCAGCCGTAGCAGAGCAAGTTCTCTCCGAAGATCACGACATCCTTTTCAACGAAGTGGAATCTTAAATCAATCACAGCGTTTCTATCCGAGACTAACGAGAGAGGCCAGTGAGATCTTTAATCACGACAACCATTTCAACAGGAAGGAGTAAATTGCGTTTCTAAATGCAGACTGGAAGCGAGTTCTACGACATACTTCAAGTACCCCCACTCCAGTCTCTCCACTGCGGCGCAGTTTTTAAGGGAATAAATATCACGGAGCTCACCACAGTCGAATCAGTCAACGTCGGGAAGCACCGGAGATTACTTCGCCCATTGCCTCATCGCTTTTGATAATGTCTGCCGCAGCTGTAGACCAAACGTCAGGAATAAATTCCATTGGACCACGGCTTCAAAGCCCGGAAAACACTTTAGATTGTATTTTGACCGGCCGTGAAAGCTTTCACAGTCTTACAATCTAGGAAATTCACTTAAATCGGACAATCCGTTTAGATATTATTAATCACTAAACGATGGCCTATGTTTAGTGTACGGATAAATTTGTCCAGGAGTTTATGTTACAAATATGAAAAAATGTTTCCTCAAAACTACATCTAACCTAGATTTTTACAACAGTGTAAAAATCCTTTAATTAACACCCCGAGAGCAGGAGCAGCCCAATTCGTGTCCTCCTGCTACCCGTCCACAGCGCCCGCGGTCTCGACGAGTGTTTTACACCCCCGAAAACCCTTGTTAACCATCCGGGGCTTTAAATAACCATAACACAAAAGCGCGTTAATGGGCCTGTTCAACATCGCGCGATTTTGAGTAGTGTGGGAATCTTATAATAGGTACCGGTGGCAGAGAAAAGCGGACGTCATGCAGCTCATCGCAGGAGGATATTTCCCAGTTGGGTAGATGGAAGTTTAAAAGTAATGTCGATTCTCTTGAAGATGTGATATGTCATACGCAGGCATATGCATGCGTATGCATGTGCATACGATATTGTTTCAATTTTCAATGCAGAATACTATTTGCTACACTGTAACCAATAATTGAGGATTTATCTTAAACCAAAAGGTTAACATAATCGTAGCGCACTAGCGTCGCTCAGCGGTTGGAGTCATTAACTAATAATTGGCGCGAGTTTCAAATGCGGCCACATATGAAATTTGGTTTTAAATACTCTACTAAATAACAATTATTAAAAATTATCATGAGTTTAAGTAAGTGCCACATGAAAATTTATAGTAGTTGCTATACATTAAATAAATAAAACCTACTACCATATGACAAACTAGGTAAATATTACCCATTCACTTATTTTTGTCATCTAGTTACCTTTGAAACCGTCAATTTTTTTTTCATACCCATCTCCCTTTAGTACATGTTGAGAATTTACAGTAAAAATGTCAAAGTCAAATTTGCAATGCCTACTTGACGACAATAATAAGTGAATGGCTGATATATTTTCCCTCTTTTCAGACAAGTACATATTATGTATGCAAAAAAAGGATAAAATATCATAGAATTCTTTTAGCATGTTTTTAAAGTAATTTCTTACAATTGTCAGTAATAAAATATGAGAATACTTACGTATTAATAGGTAGGTATATTTAATGTGGTATGTATATACTATTTAACTGCTTCATGACAGAAGACATATGCAGACTGGAAGCGAGTTCTACGACATACTGAGTGCGCCGAAACTCCGCGCCACCACTACCCCCACTCCAGTCCCACCATTGCAGCGCGACGGCGGGGTAATAAATACCACGGAGCTCACCACAGCCGATTCAGTCAACGTTGGGAAGCACGGGAGGTCACTTTGCCCATTGCCTCATCGCCTTTTATAATGTCTGCCGCAGCTGTAGACGAAACGTCAGTCACTTTAAATTGTCTTTTGACCGGCCCTGAAAGCCTTCACAATCTTAGAAAATATATGGTTATAAAAACAATTTGTGCATTTTCTGATGTGTGACAATTTTAAATAATGAGAACAACATTGCTCAAATTCGATTAAATTAGGACACATTTTTCCTGAATCTTGCGATTTACGAGATCCCAATAATTTGAACCAAATTTGAATAACCCTGTATTTGAAAAATTCTTAAATTTTAAATCACCCTGTATACCAGATTCCCTTTTAAGAGGGGAGTAAATGGAATAAACCTGAATGCGTACCTAATAACGGCAGAGCTCGAGCCGTATAAACAGATAAAAGCACAAACCGAGGGATAAATGTATTTAAAGTGGTTTGATATCACTTTACAAAGGGATCTGCATTTCTTCTGCCATTGTTAAAGGTAATTGATGGAAACGGCCCATTTGATAAATGATTTTGTTTTGTGAGATTAAGTGTGCTTTTAAATTAGGTAAGAGAGAGGACTGTCGAGAACGATTTTCGCCATATCGCCGGATTTCCTGAAAAACTCCTCGTTGGCCGCCTTTTTATAGGTACACGTAAATTAATCTCTTCGGAGAAAAATTAGGGCAAAGTGCTTGCTTGAGCAATTTTCTTTAATCGTCAACGTCTTGCTGATTGTTAATGTATGGAGGCTAAATCAAATTGTTTACCCTTGATCCCAATGGATCTCGTAAATCGTAAGAGTTACGAACTGAACATAGAGAACGTTCAATTGGTACACATTTACGTACAGATCGAAATGATATATTAAAGTATTGAAAGTACTGACTACTTTCGAAGATATTAAAAAAAACGAAATTTACAAAAATTATTTTTATTTTGTCCTGAACTTAATTGAAGCAATATTCAATAATAAATTGCTTTTTTATAACTAGCACTGGTCTACAAGACGAAGTCCAACGTTTCGACTTGTCTGGGGCATCATTGATTTCAGTTTTTCTCAATATGACTCTTACATATTTTATTGCCAAAAATTGGGATCCCTTTTTATTACTAATTCAATGATGTGTAATACGTTTTTCGATTTATCGAGTCTAGTAGTGGAAAAAATCGTATACACGGCGGTTGTGACCTTAGTTAGACTTCACAACCTTAGTATATAATATAACTATTACTTTTTTCTGAACTTATTTCTTATTGGATTTTTACTCTTACTTTATTGGATGTTGTACAAGATGGATGGCGCGATCACTTTCTTATAAGGTCATGAATTTTAGTAACCACCGTCAGCTTCTTTCTTAATACAAACATGATCTTTTGATCATAATTTCTGTACTTTCCTGATCTACTATCACTCCATCCCTTAGGAAATATTAAAGAACAATGAGAAAGTAAATTCAGTTTTTTCAAAGTCTCGTTAATTAAGTTCAGAAAAGATAAAACCAATTAAAGCAAATTTGGTCTTTTTTGGATACCTGGAACTTGGTAAATTTTAAAACAGCATCTTTGTGAGTAATTAAAGTATTCTAGTCTAAAACGCATCTTTTACAGTTTCCAAGATTTTAATGATGAGTCACGACTTTTAATAACAGGAGTAAGCTCTGTGTAAAATTAGAGAAATCGTTAAAAGAGACATATAGACAAGTCTGTAATGTCCCATTTTAAAAAATCGAATCAAATATCTCTCATAAACCTTTGAGGCGGATTATTCATTTTTTACTACTTACTTATTGGTATTACGCCCCAATCCAATTTTTTGGGGTTTCTTTTGTTATTGGAGACCGAATTTCGCACTATTCCCAGTAAAATTACTGAAAATACCAATTTATCCTGAAAAGGCCTAGTTAACGTTTCGGGAACTTCTCTGGTGCCTTCTTCAGAACTACCTACAAGAAAAAAAAACTTGAAAAAAATATGAATTTAAAATAATACCTATTCAGTTTATTGCGAATTCAGTCTAATAAAGTTTTTATTAAAAAAAATCATTATTCCGAAAGGTACATTTAAAATAAATGGTTAATATATTGTTTAGTACCTAATCCAACCTATTCTATTAGCTTCAATAAGAATTATAATGTGTATGTTACCTTGTAATTTGTAGTGAAGTGTAACCAGTTTTCTGCCGAAGTTGTCGCTTCCCACAGACAGATGGCCGAGATTCGTACCTATACTGTCTGGGGACGAAGTTCAGCAGAGTATCAAACTCATTTCTCTATCAGGCAGAGGAATCATAGACCGGTTTCGATGTTATTAGAGCTCATCAGTATGTTAAAATTTGTAGTGAAGTGCAACCAGTTTTCTGCCGAAGTTGTCGCTTCCCACAGACAGATAGCCGAGATTCGTACCTTTACTGTCTGGGGACGAAGTTCAGCAGAGTATCAAACTCATTTCTCTATCAGGCAGAGGAATCATAGACCGGTTTCGATGTTATTAGAGCTCATCAGTATGGTATACCTCAAACCTGACAGAAAAACAAGTTCGAAAGATACTTGGTCTCCTCTCTTACTCAAGGCACTGTGTATGTATGCAAGTGGCGCCATCGGACGACGACAGGTACACAGACAGATGGCCGAGATTCGTATCTATACTGTCTGGGGACGACCTTCCGCAGAGTATCAAACTCATTTCTTTTTTTTATATGTTTCTATTCAATTTAAAAATTTTGACAATTTTGCAAATTTAATACAAATAATTTTTGGGTGATCAAATAAGCTATTTACATGAATTGTGTGGTATCCCGGGTGGGGACAAAATAACAACTTCTGTCTGTTATCAAATCGCCGACGTTTCGACCCTATATTTTGCATAACCAGATCTTTGCCGTGTCTATTATCCTTTTATGGGCCCAAATTCACACAGTATAAAATAAAATAAACATTACACATTAAGAAACGACATAAACAGTTATAATTAAAAAAATTGAATAAACTAATTGATCACAAAATAAACAAAGAGATTAAGTACTCAAGAAACAACATTATAACGACTAAGAAAGTAATTAACCTATCAAACAAGAACCTCACAGACGCTGAAAATCTTTTGTACTCTCTAAGGGGATAAATTTTTCCGTAACACCTAAAAATGTTCCTACCACAAGAACACCAACAAGAGTTTAGAATTAGAGCAAAATGAATTTTAGATAAACCTTTTGAAATCAAACAAAATTTAAATCCTAACGAGCAAAAAGCACTCAATTCTAAGATTAAAATATTAAAATTCTTCCATCCGATAAAGGTAACGCTACATTTATAATGAACTGTAATACTTATGAACAAAAAACTGAGAGGCTTTTAAACAATGTTAAACTTTAAATTGCACAAAACTTAATAAAGATCCAACAGAAAAAAATAAAAAAGAAATTTACACTACTCTAGGAAACACAAAAATAATTTTACAGATAGAGAAAGATTTAAATTAACACCACATAACAGTAAAACCTGTTCCAAATAGTAGATTATGTCACTAGGAGTAAAAGTGGGTCTTTTCGTGCTGAGCCCAGAGATTGACGGCCGAAGCGAAGCTGAGGCCTGCAACTGGGCGAAGCACAAAAAGACCTTTTACTCCGAGTAACATATACTATTTTTTTTTCAAGCATGCAATAAATAAGAAAGCTATTTAAAAGTGGTTCAGTTTTGCAATTTTCTCTCATCCTCTTTAACCGGGTCTAGGTACTCACCCAATTGTGTATATTATTTGTAAAATACATAGAATATGTTAGAATGGTGGTTGTCAATGTTCAATGGTTTTAATGTATTAAATAATAACCAATGATTATGGTAAACTAAGAATTTGTAGCATTATTTTCAATACTAAATTAATAAATGTCACATTGACAGATAAATATGATGACGCGCATGACATTTAACAGACGAATTCAGAATTCGAGAACCTATGCGATTTCGACTAATAACGGTTTCGGATGGTGCTCTTGAGTGCTCTGAGAGTATTTCTGTCCTTTGTTTTTTCAACAAGAATGTAAAGATGGCAATACACTCAGATCGGTTTATCTGGTGTCATCTATTATTAAAATAATTTTGGTGAATGAAAATCGTTTATATATGCGCCACCATGACACTAGCGGTGACTTTTGACTTTACTTTTACTGCCTAGGACTTTTTTGCCACTTTTTTGGTCTCAGGATTTGAAAGCCCACTTTAGGTGTGCGTATGGAGAAAACAAATGACGTACTTTTAGTCCGCTTGAAAAAAAAATATATTTTTGGAACACCTCACTTTTACGGTGTTCTAAAAATACATAAAAACAATATTCCTCTTATACCTATTGTTAGTAGCATTAATTCACCAACACAACCATTATCTAAATCCTTACTAGAAATTTTAAATCCTTTAGTAGGAAATACAAAATCATACATTAAAAATTTTCCTGAAAAATTAAACAACATAGACATTAACTCAAATCTCATGTTAATAAGTTGTGATGTTTCTAGTTTATTCACTAACGTACCTGTTAATAAAACTTTAATTATTGTAAAAAATTAACTTGAAAATGACATCAAGCTTAAAGAACGTACAAAATTAAACATCAACGCAATAATGAAATTACTAACATTATTTGTTACCACAACTTATTTTCAGTATAAAAATGATTATTACCAACAAAATTCAGGTATGGAAATGGTATGGCAATGGGATCTCCTTTGTCTCCTATTTTTAGTAATTTGTTGATGGAAAATTTGGAATCAGATAGTGTTTATAATTATAATTTTAAACCTTTAATTTGGTGAAGATATATTGATGATGTTTTTTCAATTTATAAATATGGTAATGTTCATTTAAACAATTCTCAATCATATAAATTCACAAGAACCTACTACAAAATTTACAATTGAAAAAGAACAAAATCAAACACTTCCATTTTTAGATATTTTAGTAAAAGATTTAGACAAATTTGAAACTTTGGCACAAACAGGCTACAAAATTAACAAATTTTTTTTTAATTGATCCAAAAAGATAGGTGGTTTTGATTAAGGTACAAACTAGATAAGGAACAAAAGTTCTTAAAATAGTAGATTTAAAATGGGAATTTGGAAAACGATGAGTTTTAAATAAATAATCATTCACACTTTACTACAAAGAACACGCAGACTTGCTACGAATTTTAGTTATTAAAATTAAAGATATGAAAGAAGATTACGGTCACAGGAGTCCACAATATCTTTGAGTTTTCTCAAAAAAATACTTACAAAAGAATGACTTGAAGGCCGCAGTAGGAGAACATTTGCCTTAAGTTCCCCAACAAAGAGGAATTTTTAAAGGATACAGAAACTGATAAAAAAAAAATTAACTTCTTGTGTTGTGTACTATCTGAGTTGTTTTAATTATTGTCGTTGCCCCGATAAGGAAAAACTACATTATCCAATACTGCCTGCCTACCAAATAATGCCCGCCTGCCTTTATATTGCGTACTTTGTTCCTAAAACTTTTGTAAAAACAATTATCTCCCTGATATTAAACAATATCTAACGTTTATAAGATTTTTTGTCTAAACCAATCACACACAAGAGAAACAACACGTGTAAATGTGCATCAAAACGAGCATGTTCTGAGACTGGCCCACCAAAAAACCTACAGTAGCACACTCGCGCATTTTCACGATTTCTTGCCCATAATAGAAAAAAAAAAAATAAAATAAATGTATTACTTTTGTAAGTGATGCTAGATTTTTGTTAGATTCAACAAGCGATCTATTTTTGCTGAAGATAACTACAGTAAATAGTCAATACGTTACTTCAATCCAATCTTTTTCTTTTAACATTTCACAGCCAACTAGATGTCGTTTTGCAAATAAGCACCCTATATATGATATATCTAATGAGTATCATTAAATTTAAAAACTTTTTTTTTCTCATTACTACTTTCATACGTTTCCGAAAGGTTTTAACTCAGTTTAACAGCAAAACATAACTAATATAATTCTTAGTCCAAATTTTCCATTCTAGCAAAGTCCACTATTTAGTTGGCTTTACCTATTAAAAATTAATAAAAATGTATTCAAAATAACTAACTTATTGTCAGATATGAGGCATATTGAGAATTTTTTAAGCAGTTTTCATAAACGTCTAATAAAAACAAAGTAATATACAGGATTATTCGAATATGCCGGTTAAATTGGGCAAAGTTGCGCATTTGAGTGAAGATCGAAATGACTTTTATTGCTTCCGTAAATATTCGAACGAAAAAACTTAAACGTACCTAACCCAAAAATCGTTTTTGGTTTGTCCTGAATTTAATTGAACTGTTATTTTAAAATAAATTGAACATTCTGAGTACTTTTTCTCCTTTACAAGACGAAATTCAATTTGTGGTCCGACGTTTCGAATTTTCTGGGGCATCATCAACTTTAGTTTTTCAAGTAAGACTCGTTAAATCAATGTTAAAAGTTGTAAGCCCACTTTATTACAAAATCAATGATATCTGTCTAAAAAATTTTTTACAAACTCATTTAAGATATTTTTGTTAAAGTTTATGTCATTTTTAACATTTCATCATCATCATTTTTTTTATTCAAATTCGTCGAATTAGTTAAATTAGGACAAATATGCCCATTTAAATACTCAGCAAGATGTTGTTTTTAAATTTACAAAAATCTAACTACTTTCGGAAATATTTAAAAAAAAATCGAAATCTCATTTAATTTGTGTTATTATTTTGCTGAACTTATTGGAAGAGATTTTGAAAAAAAAATCACTTTCTTGTTCGCACTTTTTCCTATCTACAAGATAGTGTGACCAGCTAAGGTAGCTAATAAAAAATAGTTGATGATGGTTACTAAAATTCAAAACGTTACATTTGAAATCTGATCTGTAGAAAAGTGACATTTTTTAAAGCTTATAAGCTCAAAAAAATATAGAGCCAATTATAACAGATTTCGATTGTATTCAATTTTTTCAGGAAAAAAATTGGTGTTTTAAATCATATATTACAATTTCCGTCATTCTAATGATGAACGGCGAATTTGAATAAACCTGTATGTAATTAAAACATTTAGCTATCAAAATAGTAGATTATGTAACTAGGAGTAAAAGTGGGTCTTTTCGCGCTGAGCCCAGAGATTGACGGCCGAAGCGAAGCTGAGGCCTGTTACTGACCACGGCTTCAAAGCCCGGAAAACACTTTAGATTGTATTGTGACCGGCCATGAAAGCCTCACAGCCTTCAATTGTTTCTTAAAAGTGTGTTTACAATGTCGTGGGTGGCTAGATGAATATCTTCTTGAAAAGAACTATACAGGGTGCGCTAAACATATTTTTTGCATAATTTGTGTACAAACATTTGTTTACGCTTTTCACTACAATTTAAAATTAAAACGAGTCAATTCGGTTTATTTTGTTACAAAAGCTATTTTGTTTTTAATTTCTGCGTAATTAATTTTCAGTTAATAAATCCATTTATATCGTAAACGGAAGGAGGTACCTAAAGAAACAAAGTATACGTTTTTTGTGTAAAAATATTTGGTTTTTCGAAATTTTCGATAAAAAAATTGCAAAAAATTATGGTAACATTCATTCGACAAGTCGCTTGATTGTAATTTGATATCTTATTAGACTGCGATGTGAAAGATAATGTAGTTAAAAGTTTGCAAAGAATGTCAGAAAAAAAAATAAGAGGAGCTTTTAATTTCGAGCAAGTTCTAAAAAGAAAGAAAAAGAAAAACCTCATATCACTTCAGTATAAAACCTTAAAATCTAATATGAATCCAAAAAAAAAACCGCTTTGGACTTAATATATAGGTATATATGTCGGTATGTCGGTAACATAAAAGTTCATCGAGTTATGAGGTATATTGGGGACATCTATAAATCTCCTATTTTGAGAAAACTGTTTGGCACGTATACTTATATTCAAAAAAAAACAAAAATTCTCTTTAACACCTGCACGCTTAGTACACAAACGTGCCTGCCATGCACAGACAGAAATACAATAATTGTAAAATCAGCGGCGCTATCAGGATCGCCGAATAAACCTGATAGAGCGTTTAAGAGCACGCAAAACACCAATCTCGGTTCTAAAAGGCCCCTCTAAGAGCCCGTTCTCCCTAACCGGGAGGCGGGCTGATCGGCGTTTGGGCGGAGCTTATCCGGAGGTGCTAACTGGTGGCTAATGGACCAAAATAATCGCTTGTCTTGGTTAAAAACATATTGTTAACAGTTACGAGATTTCCTGGCTAGATTACGGATGTCCGTCGGATAAGGGATAGAGGGTGTTTTTTTGTTTTGGTACTTTCTGGCATAAATCCTGTATAGTAGGTGTTTGTGAAACTTGATGATGAGGTTTATATGGGTGCGTAATGTACAAGGATACGCTTAGTTAAGATCAAGACTAATGAAAACATGGTAAGAGTAAAAAAATTATTTATAAGTAAATCAAAAATTCAAGTTTTTTTATAATATGAAAAACTTAATATAAATCACAAATCTTCAAATAGTGATTCCAATTTGTTTCCGACGGTCATTCTTAAGCTACAAAAAAACTAAAAGATATTTTGTATGTAACATAAAAGACATTTTTTGATTATTTAAATTCAAAATAATAATTTTATTTATTGGGCTCTTATCAAATTTCCAAGAACATTCGGTCGAATTTTTATCCGACTCTTGTTTCAGAGTTCAGTGTTCAGTAGAAAAAGTCATCAAGTGACTGTGAAATGTCAAGATACATGAATTCATCAAAAGAATGAAGCAAGAGAAGTGGCATTTACATACTTTGATTATTTTATTCTTTTCAATCTAAAAATCTTATCGAATTTGTTGACTTTTTCTATTAAGCTTCCGATATGAATGTGCTAAGAAAAAAAGAGAAATGTTTGATTTTCAATAAATTGATGGTGTCATGATAAATTCTTTCTTCTATGAATTGCTTTCTGCTGAAGTGGGAAACTAATCCTAAAAAATGCCAAAAACTTCAAATTTTTAGTTATGTAGATAAAATAGTGATTGCAATATTTGATTAGCTACTGAAGCTAATAATATTTTAACTTGTACCTATGTCTTGTTAGTAAAAGAACCCTGTCACCGAAACGTTTTTTTTTGTTTCAATCTTCACTGTTATATGAATTAAAAAATGAGCTTTATAAATTTAATTTTGAAGCTCTTGTGTGGTTGTATTCAAATCAATTTTTTTAAATTTGTGTTGTTAAAACTTTTTAGGCAATTTGTGTTCAATTTTTATAAACGGCTATTCACGTTATTCGACAAAGATTTTGTCGACACTTTCATATTTAAAAAAAGTTTTTTATTTGGAATAGGTAGGAGTCTGTTAAAAGTACATTTAAAAATTATCACCCCTGTATTCAGTTGTTTCCAAAAATATTATACGATTAAAAATAAAGAACAGTGGTCACCAATTTGTCGATCAACCCATCTCCATACTTTAATAATAAAATTCAAAACAAAGGTAGTTTTACTAAGACTTATAACATCTAACTGAACCGTCCGTTCTTCAGAAACTCATGATTTTGTGAAGCTGTAGACATAAATTTAAGGTTTAAAATCTCAATCCTTGATTTATTTTTATTCACCAAAGTTTGCTGGTGAGTGTACTAACGCATTGAACTCTATGGCCGTATTAAATAATAACTACTCCGTACAGAATCTCAACAAACAAACACTAAATAATTACAAATTTAGACCTGTAAAAATTCATTGGATTTAAATTAGGCACCTTAAGTTTTAAGATATCATTAGATGTAAAATTTAATTCTGTATCAAAATATTTTTTTATCTTCATCTTCATTGCAACCTAAATTTTAACAAGTTAAAGTTTATAATTTACATTTCAAATAGTAGTAAAATTTACATTTCAAATTATCGTTAGTCCTATGACACTCCTGCCCGCAAACCGTGTGCATAAAATGCAAACATAAGGATAGTGCAATCGGAAAACAATACCATAACCGAACTGACCAGTCATAGAACAGACTTTACTACAACCAGTAAGGTTCTAGGTGAAAATCACCAGAACTTCTCCTAAAAGGTTGTTAGACTTATCCAGAAATCATCAATTCAGTTATTTTTTGTTAAAGTTAAGTAATAAAATTATGACAAAATTTAATTTAGTCTAAATAAGTATATTATAAAAAGTAACGAAAAATATTTGCCTATAAACTGCCATCCGCCCAAATTAAAAAATAGGTATATCATAATAAAAGGATATAATTTTATAACCCACTTAACAAAAGAATTGCCACAAATTCTGAAGATATGCAATGTATCCAAGAGAAGGATGCACTGCAGGAGATTCTCGAAAAAGGTGATACAAATTTGGTTAAATTAGAATAGCGTTGCGCAATGGACAAAGCGACAAAGCCTATTTATGGTGTTTCTAAAATGAGTTACTTGTTTTAATTTTTTAGATATTTATAATAAAGCGATTTTATGAATTTTGTTTTTTATTTATCTTCTAGTTATTTCAAACAATATAAAAAAAATCAAAAAATAATGCAGCTTTACAAGATGTCTTTTATTCATTTTAATAATAAATAACTCGAATAAATTAAGTTTTTTCAAGCGGACTAAAAGTACCTACGTCATTTGTTTTCACCATACGTACACCTAAAGTGGGCTTTCTATTCCTGAGACCAAAAAAATTGCAAAAAAGTCCCAGGCAGTAAAAGTAAAGTCAAAAGTCTCCGCTTCTGTCGTGGTGGCGCAGCTGTACATAAACGATTGTCAATATTGTAATTTACGAAAACTTTTAAGCACTAGATACTAGATGGCATTACAGCAGTTGAATAAAAAGAGTAATCAGAGCTCCTGGTGCGAAGGTGCATCCATCCTATGTTTAAGTTTTTGCCACACATTTTTAGTTGATTTCGCGGATTTCGACTGGTTAGTAGTTGTAGATTTTTGTTTTGTAATATATAAGGTATATGATTAATTAAAGCTTTGTTTATCGCAACAATCAAAATAAAAATGTTGTTTTTCAGTATTATGTTTTAACGTTTTACTGATGAAGATGTTAAACATCATTGAACTACTACATTTTTTACAATTAAAGAAAGAAAATGGTTTCTTTTTCCCAACATATCAAGGGACCACAGACCAAGAACTCACCCCCCCTAATAACAAAGAAAAAACTTAACTTAGGTCTGCTATTGTTATATGTATATAACACACTGTACATATTGACAAAAATTCATATCTATTTCTAAATAATTCTATAAATCCCTATACAACTTGCATTGAATCTTATTATCTAAAATAATAAATAAAAAAAAAGCATATCAACATACTGATGAATCACCCTGTAGACTTGTAATTTAAATAGCTCGAAAAAAATAGAATATATGTTACACGGAGTAAAAACCAACTTTTACTCCTAGTTACATAATCTACTATTACTTGTACTATAAAGTATTTATTGACAGATGTTAGAACTGACAATTGCAATGTTGCTTGTCGCCTACTAATAAAATATATCAAATTAAAAATTGCTTTTTTTCATACAAGAATTACTGTAAAGCATGCCTTGTAACACATCGTTGTATTAGGAAAAAAAACTTACAAACGCCATCTCGTAGAGCTTAAAAAGGTGAAATGTGAATGTTTGAAATAACTTAAAAAATAAATAAAAACCAAAATCCATAAAATCGTTTTTCTTTATATATTTAAATAATTGAAACAAGCAAATCAAGTCAAGTCATACAAGGGCTTTCAAAAATGAAAACTCTTGTATGAGGTCTCCTCATGAAACAACTTTCTTCTAATTTATCCGCCTTCGTGCCTTTTACTCTTTCGGAGATCCCCAAGGAGTGCATCCATATCTTGCACACACTGTACATTTATTTTATGGGAATAATTTTATTTGTCACCAAAATGTTAATTTGTAATAGTCGTGGAGTGTAGCGGGTTTGGGACCGGGTAGAGTGAAACACCTTTATTTTCTCAAATCGCCAACGTTTTGACCATATATTTGATGTTTTTCAAGGCTATTTGGACCTAAAGGGTTTCTTGTCAAAGACTGTATTGTTATTCTTGTTCAAGACACACATGCAATTTGTGTCATAAAACTACGACTTCGTATGCAAACTTTCCACTCGTGCTTAATAAGCTTCTTGCCATTGTTAATACGAGTCCTATTTCAGTTTTTAAAAATAATATTGGAAAAGTGTTTTACTTACCAATGCAACGTAAAGTATTAGTACTTTACGTACTCACACGTTGTCTGCCCTACATACCGTCCTGTGTATATCCATTTCTAGTTCCAATAAAAATGTGGCATTTCACATTAAAATTGTGTTACATGAAGGAGTCTTTACTCGTCTGAGAACATGCTATTGTTGCATCTTAATTCTGGAGTTCGTTAAGTTATGGATAAGTTTGACAAAGTATAGTATCTAATTTGCATATAATAGATATTACCTCAGGTGGATTGCGCCACTCGCTACGTTCGTGGGCTCAAACGACAACTTCGGTAATGATGGCCTACATTACTTGCTTGTTGGATAATATACTATTTCGCCGCTTAAAAAACTTAAAAAAAAGCAGTAAAATAACAGAACGATATTTCGTGCTTGAAATTAAAGGAATTTTCTATTCTAGCTCGTTTGATTTTTTATCTTTAGATTTCGTTCAGTCGACAAGGAATAAAACAATACATAGTTTGCTCACTCAAAAATAAGGAAATAATGCCACTTCCATACCATCTTTTGCGAGTCCATTTTAAAGGAATATTAATCTAGTAAACTGAGAAACTCATAGCTTGTCATATTTCATCAATGTAAATATGTCATTTTCACAACGTACTGGATGAATATTATTGTCAAATAACCATACTAAATTACCAGAAAACTTTAATTACCAGACGCCAACTTGGCGATATGTTTTTTTTTTATTTTAATTTTTTGATTTGTCAACAAGCCCCAAGAAATGTGTGCCACAGGATAGGCAGACACAATCATCAGAGATTATAATGTAGAAAGAGATACTACTTATGCCCGTGCTTGTGTCTAGTAACATAAGGTTTATGTAAATAACATTTTTACATGGATGAAAAAGGGCACTCTGTCCATTCTTCAGCATATCTACTTGATAATTTTCTAGTTAAGATTGTCCATATACGATATCTAAACTCAAGAATGGTGGAAACTATAGAATGGTCTATTTTGTCCGATTTTTCTGTCGGTTTCTTGTGTAGATAACATAGCAAAATAACCACCAAATAACTGACCAAAGCTGATCGGTGATAGCAAATTGCTTTGTTTTGTGTGGTTGCCTAAAATTGATTGATTGCTTAACATTTTCCCCGAGTTTCTGCAACCAGTGCGGGTTAGTCCGACACATAATTTTTGATGCACAGTAATCAGGATCATCGACAATCTTTTTATGATTATAATCAATCCTACTATTCTTGAAAACTTACGGTTCCAACAAGAATCAAACCAATCCCGAATCATCTGCGCAGTAGACGGTCAAGACGTCTTGCGCATACATTCTTCTGTTTTCTGACGGTTCCGGACTTATTTGACCTTGGTGGTAACTGGACGTACCTAACAAACAATTGCCGACATTTCCCAAAATGTGTCCGCTTTTTAGGCAAGAAACCATGTGTGGTTATTTATGACAAAATGTCAATTTTAAAGCACATCAATTGGCAAATCATGATTTTGCTAAAAAGAGTGTATAAAATTGCAAAATACGGTGGTCATCCATATAACATAATACCTATACTTAATCTTATGGAATCAACAGCAATAATCTTATTGGACCTTAAGACTGTCTCAAAAAGTTAAATGGGCCACTATACCTGCATTTTTTACACAATAAATTACGCACTCTAGTAGGAAACACGCCATTATAAATGCAAATAATAAAGAGGTGTTCATTTGAAAACCTCCTATCATTGGATGTGAAATGTCAAAACTAAAGAATAAAAAACAAAATTCCATTTACTTTGATTATGCCACTTTTTTCTATAAAAAATTCGTAGCCTTTTTGATGACTTTTTCTAATGAACAGGGGATATTTAATTCATGTACGACAAACGCCCTTCCATTTTGGTATTTCAGACAGCATTTGGGTGGAGTATATCCTCACCAATTGATTGGCCAATCAGAACCATTTCCTTGGCCACCTAGATCACTAGGTGTCAATTCACTAGATTTTTACTTTTGGGATGATTTCAAACGGTTGTTTGTTTACAGCCACATCAAGTGTTTATAATACTCGTTAAAAATATTAAAAAAGAATACTCAAGTACTTAGGAAAGTTTAGACCGACTTAGTGGAACGCACTTTTTGACGAAAACATTTTGACATAATCTTAGAATCTAGTACAAAGAGAGTGGTTACCAATTTGTCAATCAACCCATCTGCACACTAGTTTCGGGGTCTACCTCTCATCAGTACAGCTTTGGCTGTTCGACAAATTGGAGACCGTGAGTTGGCTGCTTAAAGCCAAAAAGCTACGCAAGAGCGGTGAGATGTTGTACAGAGCAGGAGCAGGCGACATCCACCAGCCTATTGGATCTAATACTGCATGGCAGATGGCTCTCAGTTCGAGAAGCAACCTATCTGCCCTCTGTACCTCGTAGGTTATCAGAACCAGAACGAAGTGTAAAGAGTAGGTGGTCACCAATTTTCCTTGCAGTATTAGATCTAATACACTGGTGGATGTCGCCTGCTCATGCTCTCTATAACATCTCAACGATAATCTAGCACTTTTAGAAATGTTTCACGTTTCAACGTTTTTATATAATAAAAATTCAACAAAACTCTTTTAGAGGTATACCTTTTTTTTGGTTGCTAGACAATAGAGCTTCGAATGCGGTAAACAAATTATGCACCCAAACTGGTGGAATAATAAAGTTAGAAGAGTTTTTGTACTAAAATAGTGATTCACGAAACGCCCTCTAACTTTCGTTTGATAAATTTGTTTAAAATTGTTTAAAGAGTAACCCAAGTTAACTAGATTTCATAATAATATTCAATGCAGTATGGTTCAATCACCTTATTTGGTCCTGTTTTGGTCCCCGCGAGATTTTCCAACCATCATTTTACCTGAGACGCAGTTTTTTGTTTGATTTCTATTTTTATATTTTGTTTGGTAAAAGTATTTATTGTATAAAAATATAAATAAAAAAAGTTTAATACAAATTATGAAGAAACGTTCTTAAATATTGAAATTTTTTTAAGCGTGTTTACACAAAATCAACAACATACATTATAAATGACATCTTAATCTTGTCTGTATTTAATTTAAAACAAAAAATGTTTTAAAAATGCTACACGCTAACTTCGTTTTCTTCGCTTTTCTCTTTCGCCTTCTCTCTAATCGTTTTAGAATTTCTCGCCATTTTCCTCGATTGTAAGCGTTGAGTGGTGCTTTGGTTATTGTCATGTCACTGGATGCCCTTATTGGATCAGTCCAGCGTGTAAGAGACCTACTTTTGGGCCTAGTAACTTCTACCTGACCCTGGACTATCAGTAGCTCCATGTTGTCCTCGTCTCTTTTCTGAATGTGTCCGAAGTATCTGATGAGGATTCGAGCTTGCACTATTTTGGATAATAACTTCTTGGATGATGGGCGCGTTAGTTCTTCTTGGTGTCCAGGGAATTCGTAGGATTCTTTTCCAGCACCATGTTTCAAACGCATCAATCCTCCTGCGATCGAGAGCCTTGTTCAATCAGTGTTTTAATTATAGTTTTTTTTAGCACTGTCTTGCCATGTTTTTTGAAGGCTTTTCGTTGTCCGCCTAGCCATTACTACTAGTGATTTCCTGACTTGACATTAACCCAGGAGAGGTCTGACATACTATTCTGGGCCCTGTTTTTGACTAGTTCATAGCTAGGCCAAAACTATTACTTTTCCTTTCCAGTCTATGTAAGATTTCCAGTTCCTGTTGCACCCCAACTGCACCCTACAACTAGCAACCAAATATTCTTTTCACTTCTTACAAAGTTTCCTTTAGTTCTCACTAAATATTAGGTACAAGAAAAACTTTCTCGGAATAGCAGTAAATTTTTTAAGTTTACTAACACATATATTTTCAACTATTTTTTGTCATAAATACGTAAAGTTTTTAGTGGTAGTTTTATTAACACTTTGGGTTTAACTACATGTCATTAATTATTGTTTTTGCTTTCAAGGAAGCTTCAAACGACGACTCGCCTCCAAACACGGATTGCAGCTCAGAACTTAACGAAGACGCCCCGTACACGTCAGATGATGACGACAACAGCTTAGACTTGTTCACCCATGACAAAGACGATCTAAAAACATCAGAAGATGACAGCAAAACTAGTACCAATAACAAATTTTCTATAGATAGTATATTGGGCCTCAGCAATAGAATAAGTGAAGTAACCAAAGAAGATATCTGCGGCGAGCGGCTTGAGACACGAGATGGAGACATTGAGAAAGAGGACGCCAAGAGATTACCAATTCGATTCATTAAGCCTACTCCTATTAGTGCTGTAAATGTAGCAGGTACTACTAATACTAAGTACAGGGTGTCCGATTTTATTTGGACCTCTATCTATCTATCTAAATTGCGGTTTTCTAAAAGAAGTTTTATAGAAAAGTTGTAGGGTGTTATGCAGGTTGTCGCACCACGAATGCGATTCTTCTATATACGGAAAAGTTGCCGTATGCAATTTTTGAAAACTTGAGTATTTCAATAAACCCAATTTAGGTGACAAGATTCTAGTACTTCGGGTTACACCAGAAGCCAACGCCAACTTTTTTTTTTCAAATGGAACTACCCAATTCTAATTGCCTATTTCGATTCTACTGTCAGTGTAACTTATAAGTAATTTTTGTCAAATGAACAATGCACATAAAGTCTTCCCAGTTTCCCAGAAAATGCAAACTGAAATAGCTATTTGTGTATTAAGAGCGCAAAGTGATATATTGTCGCTCTGAGTGAGAAGTTCGACGTGCGACGCGCTCAGAAGAGCGTCATTGTCACTTTGAACTCAAATTACACACAAGATTTCTTCTATAACCGATGTTTTCATATAAATGTTTGGTAAAAACTAATAATAATTGATAACCTCCAATTTTTTGGTCAAGAACGATCGCTGGCCACCAAATTGTTCGACAGCTGTCAAATACCTCTCAACTCATACTTTTGTGTGAAAAGTCGCAAAAATCCTAAATGTTTCTTTATTATGATTTCCATGGTAACTAAGCGAAGGTTCTGGTTACTTTGTCGCTCGGCCATCGGCAAAGTAAAAAACGCTTGCTTCTCGGAAAAGCGCAACTTTGCACTTTCCTTTGGAATCGCAAATTTGTACTTTTCGCTCGGTTGTAGAAAAATAAAATTTGTCACCTTTTATAAAGCTGTGAAACCTAAACTCTTGAAGTTATAGCAAAATGGCTTGCATTCTTAATTTTCATAGGCCCTTCATTGGTGGTAGCATAGATTTTTTTTTGATAATATGTCAGCCATCAGGGAGTCAACAACAACAACAATATGTCAAATTTTATTCGGTTAATAATAAATAATATAACCATTGAACAACCCCTGAAAAACTAAGCAAAAGTGTAAGCCGTTTTGCTATAACCTCAACAGTTTAAGTTTTACAACTTTTTAAAAGTTATAAAACATGTAATATGTTAGTTTCATATTCTCTGGTTGCATATATTCGAAAATAGTTGATTTTAGGTGATGACTAATTTGCAAAATATGACTTAAAACTTATTTAGTTCTATTTGAAAAACGAAGATGACGTAAACTGTGCTTAATGATTTATAAAAATATCCAAGCTTACAAAAATTTCCTACAGCAAGTTTTCCATACATAAGCAGACGGCGCTCGTGATGCGACACTCTGTATACATACGAGGTGTTCATTATAAAACTTCATCTAGTTGGCTGTGAAATGCCAAAAGAAAAGGATGAAGAAACAAAAGTCCATTTATTTTGATTATGTCATCCTTTTCTGTCAAAATTTCATGGCCTGCCAGATGAAATTTTATAATGATGAAAATCACCCCGTAATATTATTGTTGAAATATAGTTGAAACGGAAACGACAAAATTTTAGGTCACATTCAAATTCAAATATCTCGTGAACCCCTGCGCTGATTTCGGTTCCTTTTGAAGGGTTGGAGTCTCTGGGTAGAGATTTCTCTTTATGGCTAGCTATGAGTTGCCGCTAATAACGATTTACGCTTTAATATACAGAGTGTTAAGTAAAACTCTGCAACTTTTAAAATTTACATTCTTTTGCCGTTCTTAGAAAAAAAATGTTTTTTTATTTTTTGTCCATCGATATGTCAAGAAGCATAATATTCTAGACCATTTTGTATTTTTTTAGAAGTTTTTAGTATTAACCCAACTAAGACTGTTTTTCTGAATTTAGGTTACTTAAGTCTCAATTCCTTACAATCCATATGCATGGCAATAAGTCTATTTTGTTAACTTTGTACAAAAGCGAAAGGTGTTAGGATTGATAAAACATATACGGGGCTAGTTAAAATTACGGCTCTAATGGACAAGCTTTACTTAGTCGCCTAAAGCAATATATTGTAAAAGCACTTATAGTGTAATGTTCTAGCTAAAGCAGTTACTGGGTGCTGATATTGAAGACATTTTGGCCATGTAGTAACGTTTATCTTGGCATCATCTTTAGACGTTTTTGGATTTACTTTGTTTTCTCTGATATTAAGGGAGTTGTACTAAGCACTACAGTGTGTCCCATGAGAGGGGGACTCTCTTAAGAACTAAAAATATTTCAATTTAAATTGTGATTTTTTTACGGTTTAGTCCTGCTTGGTTAGAGACGAATTACTGGAATAATTTGAGTTTGAAAAATTCAAGGAAGCCTTGGTAATTGTCAGAACATTTCTTTTTCGATAGAGTAAAGTTTCCTTTATATGAGGCATATGACAGAAAGTCGGTAATAAAAGTTGCTTAGAATCAAAAACTAGGCCAATATACCAAATCTCAGAAACCTCAGACTCAAAGTAAATAAAAACTATACCAAAAAAATAAACTCTGCAGAGTCATCACAGAGTGATTGATAAATGTTTCACACCGACATCTTCGAGATGACCACTACTAAAAGTGCTAATTTGTGATCAAGACGACTGATGACTCTCCAGAGCTTTTTTGTCTAATTTTTGTATACTTTGAGTCCGGTTTCGATTTGGATTTGAACGGACTACAAATTCTCATTGATTCATTTGTTTTTAGCCAATTTCTGATCATGATTCATATATGTTAAAAATATTCCTTTGCCTTTCTTAATTATGCAATTTTATATTTACAAGACAGGATTTGAAAGGTACAAACCAATTAAATTGCAAACCAATTTGAAGAATCTGAACGATATTAATCAATAATAATGCTTTTACTTCTCATCAGAATCGTCCCTCTATCAGTCGATGTTGGACCATCAAAGGTTTCCCAGGCCAGATCCTCTACCTCCGGAATCTCCCGGCAACCTTCTAGAGTACTTGGCTAACCAAAACAAGATAATTCAAGGTCGATCGTCGACTACCTCAGAGAGTCATTTCGTGCCATATCAGCTGCAGCCCTCCAGCGCCACCTCTGCGGTCCTCTATTCTAATTGGTTGGGAGGATCTTCAGACGTTAAATGTTCTAGTCATTTATTTGGATTGTCTGGTAAGTGATATCGACTACCCCTAATTAGATATTTAAGTATTTTTAATAAAGCTATGTAGGTGTCTCAATCGCAAAGTGGTAATTTTTTATTTTGGTTAGAAGTTATTTCGGTATTCTCATACAATATTGTTGCATACTCGGGTTCGATAATTCCAGTGCAACTAAATTCAACTACTACACTATTTATTTACTCCACATACTAGCATAAGTAGAATTCGTCTACTTATAGTCCCTCCACTATTTACCATTATTTACCCTTAACACTTTTTGTTCTTTACCTTACTTAGACTGGATTAAGAATTAGACTTATGAGGGGACTTATTATTATGCAACCACCTCAGCATTCCCTGCCTAATAATAGTATATTATACAACAAGCATTTAATGAGAGTCGTTATTCTCGAGGGTAACGTTTGAACCCACGAGCGAAGCGAGTGTCACAAGTTGCCCGAGAGAATAACGTAGTTACGTTGAATACTATACTTTATCCACGACCAAGATTTCAGGATTTCTCAAACGTGATAGGTTATAGATGCCACAAAGATAATTTACAAGTTTAAAACCAGGACTGGTTTCCTAATCGACGGCGCGACATTTGATGCGTCAGATAGATGACGGTCTAGTCCGCGCTTGTTTATTTCAATGCTATGAGGGTAGACAGTAAAATACTTCATTTTATGGCTTATTTTAAGTATTTTTAAGTGAAAAGTACATTTTTTAGTGAAAAGGAGACACTGTAACCTACTGTCTCAATACATCCTGATAGAAAGATAATTATTTGAATGAACCAGTGGTAACTACCGATTTCATATTTAGGGCAGTTTACTTTTTGAGTAGCCACAGTTGCCTACGACGTTTCGTTTCCATAACAACTCATTATTCACAAGTGAAAAAATATTAGCATTAATCTTGAGAATGTACAAGAATAATGTGATCATTATAGTATGATAGTGGATAAATCTTTTTATACCTAAAGCTTGTAAACTAGAAAATTCCCTTACATATAAGAATCCCGCTAAACGTTTAAATAACACTAAAATCGCGTAAACAAGCCCAAGTATCGCCCGGGAACTACCGACATCCGCCTACACCAATTTCTAACATTGCCCTATTCTTAAGGCGGTTCGCTTCGAACAGACAGAGTTTCATGGTAATTCGTTAATCGATGCAGATAAATGAATTCCTTTATCCTTGATCCGGTGTTCCGTTGGATCCTGTATAGACCATGTCGTTGATCGTTTTTATAACTGCGTAAGGACCTTCCCAATTTTGGCTAAGTTTGGGCAACTTTCTCACCTTTCGTCGCGGATTGTACAGCCACACAAGTCAACTTCCTGAAAACAGTTACCTAGCTAGCTAGTTATATCTTGCTTCGCCTGCATCACTGGCAATCCGCACTTTACTCCTTACTTGCTCATAAACAGCGTTAAGCCTTTGCTTCAGGTCCTCCACAAAATTCTCAGAGTTAGGAGAAATTTTGTCTAATGTTCGCTACAGGGACATCAGTTTAAGTTGCTCACTTGAGTAGCAATTTTGCTTATACACTTACCTGGGACTCGTATAGCATCTAACCGATCTCGAATCCATAGCTAGCGATCTTATTGACGATCAAGGTTTCACACATAAGACGCCTTCTTGTTTTTTTTTAAATAGAGACCTACAAATCTATAGCGGCATTCTAATAGAGCTGAAGAGCAGATTCGAGAAATATTAACTTTGAGTGTCTATCTCTAGGCGTTTCAATTACACAGGGTGGTAAAGTTGTTAAATTGCGAAAATCATTTTAAGTCGCTTGTCACGGTCATTTTTTTCACTATTACCCATTCACTTATTTTTGTCATCTAGTTACCTTTGAAACGTCTTTTAAGCCCAAGGTCTGTCCTAGAGCCCACATTGAGAAAAAAAAGTAATTACATACACATGCTGCTGACTTTCTTCTAAGAATGGAAGATCCACTTCCACTGCCAAGAGACACACTAGGGGTCTTTGTGGTAATACTATTGAGGCCCAGCCCTTAGGAATAACATTAGTAAAAAATGAATACTTAATATATAATATGGTAATATATAAAAACTTAGTGATATATTTTGACAAATGTTATATGCATGCTTCGGAGAGATTAACACTTACATAATTAGGACTTTGTACAACTGAGATCACAATGGTCACCTTCAAATTTGTTCCCACACAATCACGTAACAGAACATTTAAATTTATAAACAGAAACATTTTTTGTTCAGGTTAGTCCATCCTCCCTATGTTCGTTTCATGGATAAATGAGATGGTCAAATGATCATTCTTTATTTACTTTTGATAATGTAAAATAATTCAATAGCACCTTGAAGATGTTACTTGAATACTGGAAACTGGGCAATTTTTCTCTTTTATTTGGTTTTATTATTGTCTGCAAGTAGCATTTTTCATTTCTTCAACTCAAACATCAAGCTTTTTGCTTACAGTCTTCATACAAAGTCAAAAAGCAGTCGATGCATGCAACTGCAGCTCTGATACTGGAGTTAAGGAAATTGTTAAAAAATTAGCTTAATTCTCCAAGAGATCAAATCCGTGGTAGGTTTATTTCACATTCTGCTTTCACTATATGAGTTGAGTAGTTGAGTATAAAAGTAGTCTTATAAACGAGCGTTTGATGATATTAGGCAGTGTAGTTAGTTGAAAATTACTTACAAAAATTGGAATAAAAAAATATATAAAAATGAGATGCTTCCAGGCAAGGAATCGATGGACGTAATATTATGCTCTCTTTCTCAAAATACGTACAGAAAACAAGAATAGAACATAAGCGTCATGCCAATTCTTAAATTTTGACGGAAATGGCATTGATACCAATAGAAGATAGGAATTTTCCCAGATTTCAGTTAAAACATTTTTTGAAGACACTACACAAACAAACCAACACAACACAAACAAACACTACAAATCCGATATTCGTAAAAAAGTAGATACCCACTACCATTGGCCATATTAAAGTTCTGGTTTAGATACTACTTTCAGGCTCGTTTTTCATTGACATTTGACAGAAATTGCCTTATACACAATTTTCTTTCTAAGAAAGGTAGGGTTTCTTGAGGTGACCCAGTGAAATTGGTTTGAAAATAGTATATTACAGACCAAGGTGACCTGGTTTTTCATTATTGTCAAGAGATATCTGACATCGAAAGTTGCATCAATCAAAATTGAGTGGTTCTCTATGAAAAAACTAATATGGTGTTGGCTTCCGATAAAGCAAAAGTTAAAAATACACTGCAACACAAAATTAAAAGATATTAATGTTTTCACTAGAAAAAGGAGCATGGAAATAGAGGTTTGGTGTTCCCAAAAGATTTTCGTGCTATAAAAAATAGAAAGGAGTGGATTGTTAAAAGGTATAATGTGATTACTTGGCTGGAAGATGAAAGAAGATATTTAGACACTCGTAGGTGTGAATTCTGAGTCATATATGCCCTAGACTTGGAAATATTGCACCAAATCCATATAAATCAAGCACTTTTATGTCTACGAGGAAATAATTGTTGAACAAATTTGGTGATTACTGTGGTCAGAAATAGATAACACTTGAACTGTGCAGTGATAAATTAAGGTAAAATAATTTTTAGAATAAATTGTAAATGTCTCTTTTAATTTAATATAAAAAGATTGTTACTTTTGAGGTGCTTATAATTGTTTTATTGTAACAAACACTTATTCAAAGATTTTGTTCAATACAATCTCACTGATACTGCTAGAATATAAGTAAATATTTTTAAGTTATATAAATAAATTCGTTACTGAAGTAAATATGTTTAAGAATATATGCCACAAAGCCCTTTTGCTATCTTCTTTTAATATATCTTTGTCCTTTCGTTGCATTACATACTACTTATATGGAATGGCTTCTGTTTCCTTAATTGGCTACTTATTTGTCATTTCCATACTCTACAACAATAAAGCTATTAAGGTATTAAAAACATAGCTCCAGTGAAACAATTACAAAAAAGAGCAAAAATAATATGATTGGAACTGTATGTTAAGGACCAATGAGGGTATAATTCTGTACTTAAACACCTACTTAGTAATATTGTATCCTCCTTGGCCTTGGTTGAGTTAAGCACTATGAAGACAGGCATTGCAAAGTAGAAAAAAACAAAATTCTGAATTCAGAATTTCTTATTCCCAAAATATTTGGAGTTGAAATAATGGGCTTCTTAACAATTGTTCCAATCACGCAATGCTCAGATATCAATAGTGTGATTTGAAAGTACATTTTTAAGCTGTACCTGAAGCAGATTAAGGTCTGTGTAGGCAGAATCTGCAAAGTTCCAATGTTACGTAATTCCTCTACAGTTATGAGGCAATGTTATCCAATAGCTTCGACCTGGATATGGGAAATGTACTGCTTAGAACAACTCACTTTTGTTTCAGGCTAAATATCTTAACAAGTATTAAAGAAAAACGGATTTATATGCATGAAAGCAGATTTTTTCCATTTACGTCAATGTAATTTTTTGAGGTTGTTTTACCACCAAGTTCGATGACAGGTCACGTGCTGCACGAAACCTATACCTGCATAACATAACCTGCTAGTCAAAAATCATTACCATACCAACGAAGCGAATAATATCCGTGAAATAGGGCGAATTCCAAAACTCACCGGTGGATCCGGTTAAACCAGTCAGCTACCATTTCGTGTCAATTTTCACCATACACCAGAAAGTGACCGTTTTTAACTTAACCGGTAGAACTGTCGGTTCGCTACCGGTAGCTCACCGAATGTACCGGTCTAGAGAAGTGGAATTTCGGTAGATTAAAGCAGAAAATGTCGGTATTGACAGTTCGTGTCCGTGGCCTTTCTATAAACAAATATAACGCTAAAATGTTTTTACAGTTTACACTCTGAAATTTAATGAAACTTTCTAAATTTAAATTTTATAACTACCTAGTCGTGTTGTTTATTTTTGGAGTTGGTGATAATTGATAATAATTGTAAATTGTAATGGACGACTCGACATTGAAATCGTGGAAGGTTTTTGGAAAGGATGGGTCCATTTTAAGAATTGGTTCTAGCTTAGTTCTTCAAAACATTTATAGTAGGTACCCAGAAGGGCATAAGCAAGTTTGTTTAACACTGGTTTATACAATGCATACACTTTTATGCGTATGTTATGTGTCCCACGTTAAAAATGTGCCTGATTTCCACAAGAAATCATAATTTTTTATATGAACTGGGGTAGGTACCTAAGGACCTAGGAATAAGACAACAAACAAAACAACTTCTTACAAATAAAAATCATCTTAATAATGTGGATTTCGCTATGAGAAGAACAGTAATAACAACAAACAAAACAAGATTACCGTTGAGATTGACATCTATTAAAAAAAATGTCAATGGTGAATCAAACCGTTTCTAAACTGATCGTGAAATGGCTTAAATTCCGGTGTAACCGGAACTGCCAGCGATCTACCGGTAGATGTAACCGGTAAATTTATTGATCACTTTTGAAATTCGCCCATAGTCATCCATCCTCATTAATATGTCATTGTAATTCCAGTTCAAGTCTTTCTACTTTCTATAGTTTTTCTTTTTGTACATCAAACTACCTTGCTGCAGCACAAAACCAAATTCCATTTCGACCTCCACCATAACTTCCCACCAAAAGTACAATTTTGGGGAAGCAAATCAGTTGGCTGCAGTCCTGAATCTACAAAAGGCGGAAAACTGTTCTTTTACGTTTGTTATAATTTTGATTTGATATTTCGTAAGTTCGCTCATAGAAAATATATTGCTCCTAACTTTTGCGGAAAGTCTCTTTTCCGCACTTGACTGCTTGCCCGCAACTGCCGTCGCGTGCGGGAAAGTATCACTTTCCGCACTTGTTAGGCAAGTAACTATTCTTTACTTTGTAGGTAAGTTCCCAGTCTCGAGCTCAATGCATGGAAAAACGCTTTGTTGCACGGCAACTCCATGTATTTTCGTGTATACATTTATTTCAACCCGCACTAATTTAGTGACAGCTGCCAATGGACTATTTTCTGCCTAGTCATCTGTCTTTGCTTTACAAGCACCGGTTTGCAGTTTGACTTTTTCTCCACTAGTTTTGGAGATACAATATTTTTTATGTAATTCGGTTCGTCTAGCTCGCTATATTAAAACACTGACAGCGATATGTTTACAGCATAATTAAAGAATCGTTATAGTTATTTTAGCTCTGTTTAGGTGGTAATTGTAAAGTTTGACGTTAAGTAGCACCGGTTTATGGAAATGTCATATAATATTCAGTCATAATTAACGTCAATGTTACGCGGCAAACTTAATTTTAAAGAACAAATATTACTGGACGTTTGAAATAATGACTTTCTTTTAGTTATTATTCTTTTTAATCTATCTTATCACATAAAATAGTATAAGATTCACGTTCCATAACGCTATTGTCGCACTCAACCAAACTTGGGTCATATCTTAACATACTATTATTATTTTTTTATTAAAATTATATAAAAATGTCATTAATTACAACAATTATTCTAACAAAAGCATGCAGGAAATAAGAAGTCTATTTCAGAGTAATTCAGTTTGGCAATTTTCTCTCATCCTTTTTAAGCGGGTTTAGGTATTTACCCAAGTAGTGGTGTATATTATTTATAAAATAAATAAAATGTGTTAGATCGGTGGTTTTCAATATTCAATGGTTTTAGTTTTAATGGTATTAAATCAGAACCAATGGTTCAGGTGGTTTAGGTAAATTATGGTAAGCTAAAAATTTGAAGCATTATTATCAATAATAAATTAATAAAAATGACATTGACAGATAAATATGATGACGTGCATGACATTTAACAGAAGAACTCAGAATTCGAGAACCTATGCGATTTCGACTAATAACAGTTTCGGGTGGTGCTCTCGAGCGCTCTGGGAATATTCCTATCCCTTTTTTTTCAATAAGAATGTAAAGATGGCAATACGCTCAGATCGATCTATCTGGCGTCATCTTGTGTTCAAATAATTTTGGTGAATGAAAATAATTTATATATGCGCCACCATGACAGTAGCGGTGACTTTTGACTTTACTTTTACTGCCTAGGAGTTTTTTTGCTACTTTTTTAGTCTCATGATTAGAAAGCCCTCGTTAGGTGTGCGTATAGAGAAAACAAATGACATACTTTAGTCCGCTTGAAAAAAATCAAGTTTTCTCCTATTTGTCGGGAAATATGAACTACAATACCTCGAATAATATCTGTTTCGTAAATTGCACCTTTCATTGTTGTGTCGAAAACATATAAGCCATTCACTTATTATTGCCGTTAAGTATAGGGGTTGGAAATTTGATTTTGACATTTTTATCATATCTTTTCAACATGTGCTAAAAGGAGATAGGTATAAAAAATTGAAGGTTTCAAAGGTAACTAGATGACAAAAAATAACTGAATGGGTAATACAATGGCGTACGTCGCCCTACAGCTATATCTGTTCAAACCATTACTGTCCCGCCACGAAATGGATGTCATCTTAGCTCTTTTATGTTGTCCTCGCAGTGGTACGTCTCTCATTGGTATGCGACACTAACTCTAACAGTATCTTTTGACACCACGACTCCAGATGCAGCAGTTCAATTAGAGTTGAAGCGGCTTTCGGTTCTCTTCTGGCGATTAAGTTAATTAAACGGTCCTGCTGCATCGACGTTTTCTTCTTAGACCTGGGCGTCGTCGCCTTGAGATTAAGTTATTTCGAAAATAATAATAATAATAATAATAAATAATAATAATAAATCATTTATTGCCATCAATATCACCCTGTGACAAGCAACGTCAAAAAGAACAGTTTTTAGATATCAAAAAACTAACTAAAAAAAAAAATTAATTATCATTAAAGGTAAACGTATAAAAACACTTCTGGTGAAGCCATGCCTTGACTCTTTCTTTGAAGAGCTTATCTGACCCAATTTCTTTAATGTCATTTGGCATTGAATTAAAAGCTTTTATAGCTCTGTAGTGGGGGCCTTTTGTAAAGAATGCGGTAGTGTGTGAAGGTATTGCGAGTGCCTGTCCATTCCGAGTTATTATGGACATATCATTTGCATATCTGCTGTTGTTAGTATCAAATTGGTTACTATTTCTTTTTACAAACATGACGAGTGATTGAAAATAAAGTGAAGGCAAGGTTAGCATACCCAACTGGCCAAACAGGGTGCTGCAGGAGGTTCTAGGATGTAGATGTAGAAGACATCGTATAATCCTTTTTTGCATTCGGAACACTCTTATTACTTGGGTCGAAGAGCCCCAAAAAGTCAGTCCATAAGATAATATTGATTGCACTTTGGCAAAGTACAGCAATTTCAGGACATCAAAGGAGACAACATGTCTCAGTCTTCGAATAAGACAGCAAAGGTTACTCAGACGTCTCAGCAAATGCCCTATGTGCGTCTCAAAACTCAAAGTTTGATCGAGCTGTACACCCAAGAAATTTACTGCAGCTGCAGTTGGGATGGACCTTCCCCTGAGACGCACATAGAGAGAGTCACCAACCGTACCTACAGTACGGTTGAAGACAAGTAGGCCGGTTTTACTCGTGTTTAGTGTCAGATTATTATCTGTGCCCCATTGGTCCATCGTCTCCGCCACCCGCGAGGAACGCAATGAGAGCTCTCCGAGACTATCGGATGCCACGACGACAGATGTGTCATCTGCGTACTGACATGTCATGTTTGAGCCAAAACCCTCATTTAGGTTGTTGGCATAGAGAAGAAACAAGTGTGGACCCAGTATGGAGCCCTGAGGGACACCCCTTTCGATTGTATTAGGACTGGAGAAATAAAGTCTATTTTCTGTATTCTTAATGCGGACGCTCTGTTTTCTTTCATTTAAGTAGGATCGAATAAGGGCCAGCGCTGCACCTCTTCTCCCATAATTAGGTAGTTTATTTAATAATATTTCATGGTCCACCATGTCAAAGGCCTTCGAAAGATCGAAATAGAGCCCGGCGACTAATTTTTTTTGGTCTAGAATTTGAGTAATATACTTCATAGCACTAAATATTGCCATATCAGTGGATTTCCCCGGTCGAAACCCAAATTGACAATCCTTCAGAACCCGGAAACGGGTTAAATAATTCATAATTCTATTGTAGATGACTGTTTCAAAGACCTTTGAAAAAGATGACAGAAGAGATATTGGTCTGTAGCTTTCCTTATTCAGAGGGTCCCCTTTTTTAAAAACAGGTACTAGCATAGCATCTTTGAGAGCTGATGGAAATATATGAGAGCTGAGACACTCATTTATTAAGGAGCTGAGGGGAGCAATCACGGCCTGAGCTATGGATTTGAGCACATATGTGGGAACTTCGTCTAGTCCAGCAGATAATTTATTTGGAAGATTCATAATTATTCGAAAAACTTCATTGGGGTCGGTTGGCTCCAAGAAGTGTGTAGGGATTTTCAGGTTGGCAATGGATGTTGCATTTGGAGGGATTTGAGGCTTTCCTAATGTGAAGAATTCTGCTAACATACTGGCTATTTTGGTAGTATCTGTGACTAGCTCACCATTTGATTCTAAGTTTATAGGTTTGAGGTTTTTGACTTTATTAGATTCAGAATGTATTATGGACCACGATGTTTTAGTTTTGTTGCTGGATGAAGTAATTTTACTGTCATTTATAGATTTATAAAAGGAAGATAGGTATTGACGATAGACTTTTTTCTCCTGCTTATAATTCTCATAGTGAACTGGCGATTAGGTTTGTTTGGCCCAAACATAAAGATCTTTCATATAGGTTGAATAGTTTTTGATTTCTCTAGTGATCCAGCTGGGTCTACCAGTTCTTACCCTGCTTGTTTTCATCGGAAAAGCTTGATTAAAATAGTATAGAAACGTATTATAAAAAATTTTGTACATCTCATTGATACCAGTTCCTGAAAGGATTTCATTCCACGATTCAGTGAATAGCAAATTATTGAATAACAGAATGTTTTCTTCGGTGAAATGTCTTCCTTCCCGGAACGCAGTAGATGGGCGAGTTCTGTCAGTTTTGACACTGACAATTTGGCCATAGTGGTCGGAGATATGCGTGATGTGAATGTGGGGTTTAACATTACGTGGATTTATATTTTAAAAAATATTATCCAGCTGCGACCTGGAACTAGCAGTCACTCTTGTATACCCCTGGACATGAGAGTATATACCAAAAGTACCCAACAAGTGGTTTAAATCAGCGACATTTCTGTCTGCATTGTCCATAAAGTTAACGTTAAAATCGCCAGCTATAATAATAAATTTAAATGTTGTAAAGATTTCATGTGTTAGGTCAGATAGCCCCTTCAGGAAAACGTCAAAGCTTCCACTTGGAGATCTGTAGCAACATATTACTGTGTACAAAGAATCATGCAAGTAAAATTGTATTAAACTAAATTCAAATCTTTTTCAATGTTCATCGTACGAGGTTTCTTACCGCATATCTTCAGCTGTAGGTGATTGCTTGCCAGGATGGCAGTGCCGCCTTCTCTTTGAGCTTCTCTGCAGGAGTGTGCGATTGGAATGTATCCCTCTAGACGGCTATCAAAATTGGTTCCCTTAATCCAGTGTTCGGTAATAAAGACTATATCCGGCTTAATCTCGGATAGCAGTATCCCAAATTCTAATGCTTTATTTCCGATGCTTTTTACATGGAAAAAATCTATGGTATCATCGGATTTGATCTTATTTTTGTGAGAGATTAATTCTGGCTGTAAGGTTTTTTTTTGCCTTCCATCTAAAAAATTTCGGCCGAGGGAGAAGTTGAATCTCTGGAAATTCACCCCCTTCGGCCAAAAACCACCGTCGTAGATCTTATCTTTTAGTTCAGGTTTTACTCCTACCATAAAGTAACGTTTATTCGTTTTTACTTGCTTGGGTTGGCATGATTTGACGTAGACATCAGTACTTTCAGTGCGATTCGTTACATACTCCTTTATGATTTCTTCATTAATGGTCTCTTTAATTTTCGATAGAAAAACCCAAATCATTTTTTCCCCATTCTTTAGACACTGGTCCCGAAAGCGGTATCATTATCAGTTGATGTTCCCATTTTAGGTTTTGTTTTGTGTTTTGGATTGACTGGTGTGTAATTAGTATCAGCTGTGTGCGGCGGGGGCATTTGTAGTTTGTTTATGTCCACTTCTCTTAGGGTATGTGAAACCATTATCAGTGGCTTCATTGTCCTTTTGAGCGTGCACTACTCGGCCTACTAAGAGTAACCGCACGTAAATTCCTCGTATAAGTCTTTGAAGTAGCTGGTTCTCCGCCACTGTTTGCTGGTTGCAGGGACGGAATCCCAGCCGCAGCCACATCTGCATATCTATCGTAGCGATTGTTGTTGTTTATCTTCTGGATTTTTTGTTCCGTACCCGTTTTTTTATTGACTGGGTCTCTTGCACTGTAGGCTTTTAGTTGATTTTCATATGCGGTTGCTCGTTCTTTCCAAAATGCAGAGTTTTCGCGCAATAGTGTGTTCTTTTCCTCTAACTCCTTTATTAATTTGTGAAGTAGTGTTACCTCGGAACTCCAGCCCGACGCGCCATCATCCTCGGACTCAGCTCCAGTTTCATCATTTACCGGTACGTGTTTGCAAATTGCACTTTTTTGGTTCGCTGGCTGTGTCAGGCAGGCTGGGTGGAAGGAACTTTCACATTTTGTGCACTTTGAGACTTTCACAACAATTTTGTTACAATGATCACACAGTATTTCACCAAGATTTTTAGATCGAACCGCCGGCTTGCCACCGGTCGGCGCCATCTTTTCAACCACCTTTCAAAAAACTTTGTTGTTTTAAAACTAATGCATTTTTTATAAATTCTTCAAACGAAATTACGAAAGATTACGTCTTCAAGAGATTAATTGCTCAGAAGTTAGGTAGTAAACCGCAAGAACAGCTAATTTAAAAAAAAATGCTTATATAGTATTTACAAATATTTTCAATATTTCAGACTTTTTTGACACTCGTATATATTTGTTGTTCTATACAACAAGTGTGCGGGGAGAGTTTCTTTGTACGCATTTTTATACCGAAAACATGTCCTAATGAATAATTGTAAAAATTAACCAACCGCTATGTTGGACGCTACTGTGTGCATAAGAAATGAAGAGATCCACCTGTAAATAGTTAGTTTAAAGCCGCGTATGTAGTTTTAAAGCTTCACACGTACACGACTATTCTAGGAAGCAAGTTTAAGAGTTGTGGTGTCAAATAGTTTTGTGTGATTTATATGTTTATTCTGCGTTTAAGACAAACTCTCTATTAGAGATGCTAATTTTCCTATTTCGGAATTTTATACTAACTGGTGGTCTCTCGGTTTCTGTTTAGAATATTTATGGGTGATAATGACTTCTCAAACAAACGCTATAAAAACGGAGAAAATTCTTTGAATGCTCGTTCTTCTCGGACGTTCAGATTAAACTTTGCACTTAAAACACGTTTTTCTTTCGGCGCGGGTTAATTTTAGACCGGCCCTACAAAAGCTCAAACACCCTATAAACAACTCTAATGCCTAACTGCCTCTATTCCATTAAACACCTTTAGTGTTCGCTGAAAGGTGCAAAAATTATATCTCATCCTAACGAGCAACTCGCGTGACTGTCCGAAATTGTTACGATTTTACCCCTGCTCGACCCCAAGTTAGAAGAGAAATTAGACAATTTTTCTCGAGTTTCACAACACCTAAAGCAATTATTATCATCTGTTAATTTCCGAAGGCTCGGATAATTGGATTGTTTTTCTTTAAGAGCGTTTTATCATTTATCGTTTTAAATAAAACTGCTGAAGGCTTGGTTTGTCATTGTTCTCGAATTTACAAATTTAAGGGCCGGTATTCTGAATTCTGATTAAATTATTTGAACATTGATTAACCTGAAACAGGTATCAAATACCGTCATAGGTTGATTAATTTTAATTTGCACTCACTAAATATTTAACCGTCGGTTGCTAATGTCATTTTTTGACATTCTGTTATTTTATATTATTGTTTTCGTTGGTTACATCAGTAACAGAATTATTTTTTTATGTGGCAATAATTTCGGCAATAAACACACAACAACTAATTTTCTAATCGAACACCCAAAAACGTATCAAAACACTTAATCGGACGGTAACATTTGACCGATGATTACTTGATCAAGTTCTTGATCGGGATTCAAAATACCGGACCTTAATCAGTTACCTTAATATTTTCTGCAATTTTATTATTGATATTTATCCGTGTAAGATCAGTGGGTATATGGACAAATAAAAAATGTCCTCTAAATAAGCAAACACTGCCAACGTTTCGACGTTTATTGATGTCTTTCTCAAGGCTGTTGTACCACTGACATGGGAATGTCGCTATTATTAATAAGTACAGTTATGGTCATCATCACAGGCAAAAGAAAACGCTAACCGACAGGCAAATTGCGACATCGAGTTTTTATGTACCTAGCCACCTCATTTTACCTGTCGGGTAGCTTTTCCTTTTGCCGGTGCTTAACTGTACTTTTTAATAATGACAAGATTTCCACATCAGTGGTTCATTAGAAAACTTCGTCTAGCAGGCTATGAAATTTTGACAGAAAAGGATGACATAATCAAAGTAAATGAAATCTTGTTTCTCCATCCGTTTCTTTTGACATTTCACAGCCAACTAGATGAAGTTTTCTAATGAACACATGGTATAATAGATTTAAGAAAGACCTCAATAAACCTCGAGATGTCGGCAGTTTCCTTATACAGTGGAAATTTTTTACTTGTGCTATTCGCGATAATCTTGCTACGGATTCACTTTGAAGGCGTTACTCAAATTAACATTGATATTTATTACCCATTCACTTATTTTTGTCATCTAGTTACCTTTGAAATCTTCAGTTTTTTATACCCATGTCCTTTTAGCACATGTAGAGAAGATACCTTAAAAAATGTCAAAGTCAAATTTCCAACTCCTAATTGACGACAATAATAAGTGAATAGCTTATAGGCGCATGGTTTTATGGTGGCGCCCAAAAATTTCGGCTTTACAAGGAGTTGCATAAGTGTGGGGCAGAACAATTATTTTTATTTCACATAGAACACCCGGTATATTTTTCCATATTTGAATTTCTCGTAAAATTGTGCGTAAAAAAATGTATTTAGATGAATTTCTATTTTTGCAATAGATGGCAACGTTGCCAACTTATTTAATAAAATCTTCAAAATAGAGGCAAAACCTACATCTTTGTTATCTGCTATAATTGTCAAAATTACTCCTAAAGAAGTAACCAAAATTGGCCTAAGGGGAGTCAAAGTTGTAAGTAAGAGTGCAAATAGGCTCAGAAGACATTACGTCATACAAGGTGTTTCCTACAGAACGCTCAATTTGGGAATTTTCGAAACATGTTTAATCGTTTTTTTTAACCGAACACCCTGTATCTGAGCATTGTAACTTATTCTCTTGTCAGTGCTCGTCAGCTTAATACTCAGTTTTTTATACATTTACAAAAAAATACATACTGGGTTTATGGATGGCAAAATTTAAATTTATTAATAAACTGTGACACTCTGTAATAAATCATCTACCTAATCAAGTGTTCAAAGTGTCTTGTATTTTCTCGAATGCTATTCGATTTTTCATATCTTCTCTTGTTGTCGGGAGTATTCTGTAGACGTTCTTTAACACAACCCCATATAGAAAAATCCATTTTTATCAAGTCTGGCGACCTAGCGGCCAGGCGATAGGTCCTCCTCTTTCAATCCAACGGTCGGGGTACCATCATGAAGAAACCACATTTCCTGTGGAATCTCCATTGCTCTTTCAGCAAATAGACCAGGTGACTCTGCAAAAAGTCCAAATACACTTTTCCTGTTACTCTTTGCTCAAAAAAGTATCCTCCCCAAACATTTAAGGGCCACCGGTTTTAGTAGTATTTGAGAAAATGTGGATTTTTTGTCGCATAATAATGAAAGTTATGCCTATTAACACTGCCATTTCCATTAAAAGTAGCTTCATCTCTAAATAACACTAAATGAGCAAAGTTTCTTTCTACCCGAATTTTGTTTTGAGTCAACATACAAAACTCTAACCTTCTCTAGTAGTCATTATCATGTAATTCTTGAGATAATTGTATATGGTAAGGATGTATTTTGTTGCCTTTCAGGATGCGTTGAACGGTTTTTCGATCAACATCGACCTGCTGCGATAGCTGCTTTTGACCAATATGCGGGTTTTCAGCTGTTAAGAAAACATTTAGTTCGTTTTCTTCGGTTCTTGATCGGTTCTATCTCTCAACTTAATTGTGTTCCATACTTCCAGTCCTCTCAAAACGTTCCATTAGCCTTTCAAAATTAATAGTTGCATTAATGTATTTATTTTTTACGCGTTTTTTAGGCAGTAATTCAGAAAAATAACTATAGCGCCAAAACAAAGATAGGTATAGGGACATCTTAATGAAAGTTGAAGAGGTTTGACTGGTGAATAACACGCAATGCTCAGATACAGGATGTTCTATTTGAAAAAATCAATTAGAAATGTTGTGAAAATATCCAACTTGGACATTGTGTTGAAAACAACTAGTATGACGTGATGTCTTTTGCGCCTATTAGAACACTTACTTGCAGCTTTGACTCCCCTCATGCCGATTTTGGTTACTTCATTACAAGTAGTTTGGCAATTATCGCCGGTAGCAAAGATTTATGTTTTCCTTTGAACTAAACATTTTGTTAAATAAGTTGGCACCGTCGCGTCGCCATCTATTGCAAAACTAAAAATTGATCCACATGCAGAATTTTACAAGGTTTCTAAATGTGAAAAAATATACAGGGTGTCTTACTAAAAACACAAAATTTATCTGCTCCGCACTAGCGCAACACCCTATATAGCAGAAAGAATTTTTAAATTGTAGACCAAATCATCATGAACAACAAGGACTTTGTCGCACTAATGCGCCATCCTGTATGTAGAAACAATAATATTTTTTTAAATACGAAACTAGTCAACAAAAAATAATTAACTGTTATATCTTAATTATTAACTTTTTATTTATTTTTTATATATTTAAATTAAATATTTTTTTGACACACTAACTCTTTGCTAGGACTCAATGAAAAATGAACGAAATAGAAAAAGTTCTTAAATTCTTATAGCGGGTTCACTATACAAACTCTATCCTCTAGATTTAGAAAGCGAACAAACTTTAGAGATACGAAAAAATATCCTTATTTTATAAGATGAACAATGCGGGGAAAAGTTTCATAATTGCGATGCTCAGCCATTTTGTAGAAAAAAAGGTTTTTTGTTGTTGGATTTTATCTTCGCAAATATTTTCGCCAATTTTTTTTTAAAATGGCTTTTTTTAATTAAATCATTTCAGCAGCAAAGTGAAATAAAAATTTCAAGCCTGACGTAATTTTTCACTTTTCTTAATGCAGCACAAATAGTTAAATGCGCATTAAATTTAAATTTTTTTTTTTTATTATTTTACAGTTAACGTTTTAAAGGTAAAAAACTAAAATAAGACAGAGTTGTTCTGAGCCAATCATTATGAATATACGGTATATACCCAGCCCAGCAGTCAACAACAACTGACGATTATGAACCGCAACGGCGCAACCTAGATCGGGTTGATCCTCAGACTAAATATATAATAAATAGACTCAACATTTCAATCATAAAATGCCTTTGTAAACACGCTAAGTTATTATACATAAACATCAATGAGTGTGATAAAGAAAGGTAGACTAGCGTGATAGCTATAGTGTGCTATAAGGCAACACCGCATCATTCGCAGGTTTGCATGTTGGGTCCCTATACTTTTGTCCACAGGAAAATACCCGACTTCTTATTATCCTAATTTAATTCATCATACCAGCAAATTTTCATATAGGATATTATACTACTGGAATCGACCCCTACAGTTGTTTTATCCTACCGGAAAATGGCCGAAACTCACCTTCATTTGACACATTCACTGAAAAAGACTGATTTTGTTTGTAAACAATAGCAAAAACAGAATTTATTTCTATAATTCTTTTGTCTTAAAAAGCATGCTTAGCGATTTTTATTTAATTTTTTGGGAATTTAACCCTACGGCTCAACAATTTAGTTTATAATTTGTAGGTCATAAGTCCTGGGTAGGTATTATTATTATCTATACCACTAGGGTGTCAATGTATTCAGTGGTACCATGGCCAATTAAACTGGCTACACTACACTGGAGTTTATTTCACAGACATAAATAAACATTTTTATAGATAAAGGAGAGATAGGAAGGAAACTGAACATGAGAAACTTGAGGTAAATCCATTAACTCCTGCTTTAGGCTTGTAGTGTTTCAGGAAAAATGTGTTTAACTAAGTCTTGTGTTCAATTCTTGTGTTCAGTCTTGTGTCACACACTGCAACCTGTGATGTTTTGTCCTTTTGTGCAGTTGTTCCATTGTTCAAAAAGAACTCGAAGCCACTTTCCAGCTGTAATAAGGGATTTGAGCATGAAACTCCCGGAGCGTTAAGTACATACAGATTTTAAAGACTCGAGCTGGAACAGCTTTTCATAGTTGTCAAAAGTATTTCAAACACCAAAATATCGGTAGGTACTCGAAGGGCAAGGGGGGCAGAAGATCGGAGCGCTTCAACTGCATGAAATACCAAGGTGCTGGAAAGCTAGAAAAACGAACTTCACGCTTCAGAATTGCTCTGAGCTACTCCCATGGCAAGATGGAAAGCGGCTTATATGTGGACTTATTTATATGTCCAATTTGTGAGAAGCATGAACATTTTTGATTGTCATTTTGATTGTTGATAAATTAAGTTCAGGTGTAAAAGTAATGTTTATTATTTAATTTAATTCCTAATGTAAAAGTATGCCCGCTTAATACCTTTATTTGTATATATACAGGATGTTCATTATAAAACTTCATCTAGTTGGCTCTGAAATGTCAAAAGAAAAGGATGGAGAAACAAAAGTCTATTTATTTTAATTATGTCATCCTTTTCTGTCAAAATTTGATAGCCTGCTAGATGAAGTTTTATAATGAACACCCTGTATATTAATAAAGTGTGTTTTTTTTTAAGTTGTTTTTGGGCTGCAGGATTTTATGTGTTAAAGTGTTAAGTTACAGCTCATGTTCTATTACTTAGTTCTTATTATGTTAGAAATGGAGAGATGAAACTTATCAGAGGCATTGGTTCAAGGGTTAAGTTGACATTTATATCCTCATTTGATCAAGATTTCCATCAGGATGTCCACGGCCATAAGAAAAGATATCAGAACATACAATAGAAACGCAATTGAACAGATTATAGAGAAGAACAAGAGCATGAAAGTACTACGTAGAGATCTGGGAAGTGGAAGAAGAGAGATAACGAAACTCAAGAACAAACAAGGAAATATAACAGCAAACAGAGAAGAAATATTAAAAGTTGTGGAGGACTTTTATCAATCACTATACAGGAGCCACAGAGAGGAAAATACAAATATGGATCTAGAACCTGATATGATATCAGCCAGGAAAGGTGTTATAAATCAAGGCTCTGAGGAACTACCGGATATTTCCCTAGAAGAAATCAAGTTTGCTTTGAAAAAGACCAAAAACAATAACTCCTGGAGAGGATGCGGTAGTTGCCGACGCAATTAAGATAGGAGGTCCCTACGTATTCAAGAAGATAAGGGCGCTATTCAACCTCTGCCTATTCAACAACACAAGAAATGGCACAACGCGACTGCAATACTTTTACACAAAAAGGGAGATATAACCGAGCTAGAGAATTACAGACCAATAAGCCTCTTAAATCACCTCTATAAACTTTTTACGAAAATAATAACAAATAGACTAGAGAACAAACTTGACTTTTATCAGCCACTGGAACAAGCGGGATTCCGCACCGGTTTTGGAACCAACGATCATCTGCAAGCCGTAAGGGCACTGATTGAAAAGTCCATAGAGTACAATAAACCGCTAGCTCTGGTCTTTGTAGACTTCCATAAAGCTTTCGATACAGTTGAGCCAAGCGCCATTTTAAAAACGCTGCAGGAATGTCGCGTCGACTATCGTTATACGAAGTTAATCTACAACATCTACAAGAACGCGACTATGGTGGTAAAGCTACGTGAAAACACCGAACGTATCCCAATCAGAAGAGGAGTACGACAAGGAGACACGATGTCCCCAAAATTATTCACTGCAGTCCTGGAATACGCATTTAAGAGGCTCAAATGGGAGGAAAAAGGCATAAACATAGACGGCAAGAGGCTAACGAACCTGCGCTTTGCGGATGACATAGTACTGACGGCCGATAATCTAGGGAACACCAGAGCAATGCTACAGGAACTTCAGCAGGTGTGTGCTGAGGTCGGTCTACATATTAATATTTCAAAAACAAAGTTCATGACAAACCTGGTTCCCAGTGGAAACATCTTAGTGGACGACAAAGTGATAGAAATGGTAGACAAATATACATACCTAGGCCACGAAATCCGAATCTCTAGGGACAACCAAACTTGCGAATTAAGTAGGAGAACAAACTTGGCATGGGCGGCTTTTGGAAAACTCAGGGACGTGCTGAAGGGCAACCTACCAATATGCCTAAAGAGAAATGTCTTTAATCAGTGCGTGCTGCCGGTCATGACGTACGGAGCCGAGACACTTACCCTAACCACCGTATCGGCCAACAAACTTAAAAGAACACAGCGTAAAATGGAGAGGTCAATGCTGGGCGTGTCGTTGAGAGACCATATCAGAAATGAAGAAATACGCCAGAGAACTGGCGTCACAGACGTTATTGCACGTATCGCCAGGCTCAAGTGGAACTGGGCTGGACATTTGGCGCGACTAACAGACGGCAGGTGGTCAAAGAGGCTACTAGAATGGAGACCTCGAGCCGACAAACGTAATAGGGGAAGGCCTCCAACGCGTTGGACTGATGACTTAAAGAGAATCACAACCAACTGGATCCAGACGGCCCAAAATAGGAGAGAATGGGCAGAGAAAGGGGAGGCCTATGTTCAGCAGTGGACACAGAGAGGCTAGTTGATGATGATGATGATAGTCGCGACGTATAAACGTGCGTTGTTCTTGGACCTCATTGTTGTACGTATATACGGGAGGCGTTCTTGGGGTGTTGTCCTTAGGTGATAGGAAACAAAAAAAACACAGTGTCTTTTTCATTTCATCAAACTTCTAATTGCTTTAGACGTTTCGATGCCCTATGGCATCTTCATCAGTAGACTGCAAAATATTTGAGCCATGAGTGACACGTTCCGTGAGACCAAGAGATAGATAGAGGCTTATATTTATATGGTACATTGGAAATATTTATACTTAATATTAAAATTAAAAATATGTACTTAATATACATTATCAAAAAGGGAAAAAAAGGGGACGGCTTACCACAAAACACTCTCACACGGGAGACGTGGTTGATGGACTTTCCTTCCTTTCTTGTGATGTTATTTTTCTCAATAGTTTGGTGAAAATGGGTTACTCGTCTTGGTCAGTCTTGGCATCTAGTTATGGATACCAAGACCTGTAGTGCTTCAGAAAGACCTTACGAGCATTCTATCTCGTTAATTCGATATGGTTAATTTTAAAGGTCGAGCGTTATTATTAAGGGAGATTATTTCTCACATTAAATACAACATTAAAAAATAAATAAGTTCAAAAGGATCATTTAGACGACACTTTAAATAAGACATTCAGACAGCAACATTTTATACGGTTTTATGTGACAACGTGAATTTACCACTGTAATTTTTTAGAGACACTGAATTATTGTTTATTAATAAATTTTTTTGCTCTATAGCAGTAATGTACATGAGTGAAATAATCGGGGGTAATACCACGAGAGCTCTGAAATTACCTACTGATACATTTTAACGATTGGACGATTAAAGATTATTAATTAAGAAATGAATAAGTAGGTAGTGTTAGAATATTCGGACATCTTAAACAAGTCAATCAGATAATGACATTTAATAGGGCTCTGAGCTTAATTACTTGACCAACCGAAGTAACCGCTGTAATTTTATCGAATTACTGCTTATTAAGATTATTAATACCTTTTTGGCTCCATAGCAATAATAGGGATGCAGAATAAAATAATAGGGTCGAGAGCTTCAAATAAATTATCTGGTTAATTAGCTCAGGCGGTATTTAGGAAGAATATTTCTCGAATTAAATATAATATTAAAAAATAAATAATTTGTTTTTGAAAATTCCGTCATTTTAAATACAGGTCAATCAGAGAGCGACAATTTATATTAGAGTTTAGTTCTTATTCCCATGACGAGGTAAAATTACCGCTCTAAAATCTTTGAGAATTTTATCGATTTTTACTTCTTATATTAACACCATTTTGTGCTCCCTAGAAATATTGATGATGAGTTAAATAATTACAAAAATTTGAAGTGAACTAATCATTCATTAATTACTGCGACGACGTACACTTAACCTTGTTTCTTTTCATTTTATAAGAGCTATCATATCTGAAAAATATGTCTATATAATGAAAAAACAACAATTTGTGATTAAAATAGGGAATGCTAATTCTCTTTCTATTTTTAAATATTTGCATGGTGTATATACAGACTTTTTATTAGAAAAACGTCATCTTATTTAACTGAAGTATTAAGGTGATGAATTGTCCCTTCATCGTTATATTCAGAATCTCAGAAACAGTCTACTTGCGTTTTACGCGTCTAATAAATAATATCTCGACTCTTGGTCAATTATTATATTGTTGCGAACTCGGGGTTCAATAATTCCAGTATAACGATCAAACACGAAAACACTATTTATTTGTCCCACTAATACACACAGGTACAATTCGACTAGTAAATAACTCACTACTTAACACTTTATAGCCTTCTAATATCGTTTCGTACTTTAACTTACTTATAGCTCGCTTAAAATAAGACTATTCCCCTCCGCGCGCTCTATGCGCCTTTTATATACAATCCTAACTAATTACAGAAAAACCTAGAAAGTTCTTTATAAGAATTCTTGAATAATCTCACATAAAAAAAGGTTGTAAACAACTGCCTTCTAGATGAAACCGAGCAATAAATCACTCGTGTCAGCCATGACGCAGCGCGGATAGGTCGCGAAGCTCCACCAACCACACACGCGTTGCCCCGCCTCCCATCCGGCGTCGCTGCGAATCGTAACAGTATTTTCAAGCACATATGTAATGACATTCAGAAGTGTGACATTTACTGGTACTATGACGGGAAGTAGTTACAGACAGATTCTTCCTATTCCATCCATGTAAATGTGTCATTTGTATGTCAATTTCTCAGCTTACTAGATGAATATCTATATTTGAAATGGACTCTAATAGGTATAATTTCTACGTTGATACCTGTAATTCTCGGCCGCTTTGCGATGAGTGGCAAACTTCCCTTTCCGAGAAAAAAAAGGTTGTCATTTTTGGTCTTAATACATAAATAACTACTAACACTAACATTGTCTATATATGTACATGGTATATAGATAATGTTATTAGTTTAGATAGCATATAATTGCGTCCGTAGGAATTTACAAGTGATGTTTGTGGCTTCAGCGGACAGAAGATCATGTGTCCGGCAAACAGAAGGTTGCTGGTTAAAATTCGGCTGAAGGCCTACTTTTTATTTTATTTAAATTATTATTCTTCAGTCCGCTGAAGCCACAAACATCATTTGTAAACGCTATTAGTTTGCACATCTTAATATACAGGGTATTCAAAAACAAAAGCGACAAACAAAGGCAGCAAATTCTTTGTTCGTCGCTTTGTTGTATATTTTATAATTAGATTTAATGTATAGCCGGGGTGTTCATTATAAAACTTCATCTAGCAGGCTATGAAATTTTGACAGAAAAGAATGACATAAAAATAAATGGACTTTTGTTTCTCCATCCTTTTCTTTTGACATTTCACAGCCAACTAGATAAAGTTTTATAATGGACACCCCGTAGTATTATCCAAAAATACCTCCTACAGTATAACTAGGACTTTGACAGTTTTTTTATAATTAGTCGGAATGTTTTTTTTTATCTAGAAGGACCAAACTTATAACTTACATTAAAATTATTAAAAATTACCAATATAAATAAAAATAATAGATCATAAAATACTATATAGTTATTCATATTAAATGTTTTAAAAAGCAGGATACAAAAGTATGAATAAAATACCACGTGACCCCCTAACTAAGAAACTTACGCAGTTACAATTAGTAGATATTTTATCTTTCTAAATACAGTAGAATACAAAATACACATAGAATTTCCAGTATTTGTTTGTCAGTTTCGTTTCCAAAGACCCTGTACATATCATATAAATATATTATAAATTTTGAACACAAAGAAATAAACACATATATGACTAAGTCATAATTGAATAATTAAATGTTAACTTTCTGAAAAGTATATAAATAGTATCATACCAAATTTGGAAATAGTAGTAGTTACTAAGTCTTATAAAATATAAAGTATAAAAAGGATGCGTGTTAATATACAGTATCCTTTTTTTTAAAGATAATCTATAGGGGGGGGGGGGGGAGAGGGGAGTATTTGGTTCATTTTACACACAGGGAGACCTAGTAATTATAAACAAAAACAAAGCGTGATTTTGGTCACGGTCTCATTTAATATTATTAAATGTACTGAGACCTTGAGACCATGACCGAAACCACCCTTTGTTTTGGTTTATAATCCACAGAGCTTTAGGTCTTAATTTGAAACGCCATCTTTGAACCTGTTCTATAAAAAATGTAGAGATGAAATATGTCAAAGGCATTGGTTCAAGTGTTAAGTTCACAATTATATTCTCCTTTGGTCAAGATGGATCATAAACATGCCTAAAAAATGTATTTATATTGTTCAAAATAGCATTTTTTAAGACAGTCATATTCAGTTTTGCCTGTCATATCAACTGTGATACTATTATATTCAACTAACAGGCAAAATCGATTATGGGTGTGTAAAAAGATAATATTTTGAAGAAAATAAATAAGCATTTTAGGCAAAATTATGAACCATCTTGATCAAATGAGGATATAAATGTCAACTTAACATGAGCTGTAACTTAACACTTTAACACATAAAATCCTGCAGCCCAAAAACAACTTTAAAAAAACACACTTTATTAATATACAGGGTGTTCATTATAAAACTTCATCTAGCAGGCTATCAAATTTTGACAGAAAAGGATGACATAATTAAAATAAATAGACTTTTGTTTCTCCATCCTTTTCTTTTGACATTTCAGAGCCAACTAGATGAAGTTTTATAATGAACATCCTGTATATATACAAATAAAGGTATTAAGCCGGCATACTTTTACATTATGAATTAAATTAAATCATAAACATTACTTTTACACCTGAACTTAATTTATCAACAATCAAAATGACAATCAAAAATGTTCATGCTTCTCACAAATTGGACATATAAATAAGTCCACATATAAGCTGCTTTCCATCTTGCCTTGGGAGTAGCTCAGAGCAATTCTGAAGCGTGAAGTTCGTTTTTCTAGCTTTCCAGCACCTTGGTATTTCATGCAGTTGAAGCGCTCCGATCTTCTGCCCCCCTTGCCCTTCGAGTACCTACTGATATTTTGGTGTTTGAAATACTTTTGACAACTATGAAAAGCTGTTCCAGCTCGAGTCTTTAAAATCTGTATGTACTTAACGCTCCGGGAGCTTCATGCTGAAATCCCTTATTACAGCTGGAAAGTGACTTCGAGTTCTTTTTGAACAATGGAACAACTGCACAAAAGGACAAAACATCACAGGTTGCAGTGAGTGACACAAGACTTAACACAAAAATTGAACACAAGACTTAGTTTAACACAGTTTTCCTGAAACACTACAAAACCTAAAGCAGGAGTTAATGGATTTACCTCAAGTTTCTCATGTTCAGTTTCCTTCCTATCTCTCCTTTATATATAAAAATGTTTATTTATGTCTGTGAAATAAACTCCAGTGTAGTGTAGCCAGTTTAATTTGCCATGGTACCACTGAATACATTGACACCCTAGTGGTATAGAAGATAATAATACCTACCCAGGACTTATGACCTACAAATTATAAACTAAATTGTTGAGCCGTAGGGTTAAATTCCCAAAAAATTAAATAAAAATCGCTAAGCATGCTTTTTAAGACAAAAGAATTATAGAAATAAATTCGGTTTTTGCTATTGTTTACAAACAAAATCAGTCTTTTTCACTGAAGGTCAAATGAAGGTGAGTTTCGGCCATTTTCCGGTAGGATAAAACAACTGTAGGGGTCGATTCCAGTAGTATAATATCCTGTATGAAAATTTGCTGGTATGATGAATTAAATTAGGATAATAAGAAGTCGGGTATTTTCCTGTGGACAAAAGTATAGGGACCCACTGCAACGCTGTAACGAACTGCCGCAGTCTATTCATCGTATTGAACTGGTACTGGAACTATGTCTCTCTCTGTCCCACAAGGGTATCAGCGGTAGTTGAAGCAACACAGATAGCAAGGCCGATCTTCACGGATTAGCTTGTAATGTTTAATCACTCGTTTGTGACGTATTTACGATTTTCGTAAAATTGAAATTCGGGGTTTCCAGATCGAGCAAAATTAATATCTAAATAAACACATTAACATTGTTATTTCTATTGTTAATTGGAAACTGTGTTAAAATTACTCTTACATTTTCTAGGAAAAGGTCTTCTAATATTTTTTTATTTAAATGAAATTGGTTTAGTAGGCTGCTTGTTAAAGGCTTGACAACTAAGCCGACACAGCGGTCCAACTTAATTACTTGTACAATCAGCCAAGTACGATTAGCTTGACAATGTTTGACCAGCCTCAATAGTAATTATTATATTTAGTCTGAGGGTTGATCACTAGCAGCTGATTCTCAACTATTCGAATTCGAGGCAATTACTTCATATTTTAGAAATTACGCAGGTTTATTATTTAGGGTTTGGAAAACGACCACATAAGTAAACTTTAGTTTTCAATTTAGATTATGTAAAAATAATAAGGATTTTATTTAATAATATATTTTTAATAAGAATTTTGAAAGATTTTTATGGGGATGGAAAGCTCGTCTCGCGTTCTGTATATTTTTCTTTTTAATTTTCAAACCATTTTTTCAACGAGTGGATACGTTTCTAGTAATACAAACAGGGGGTGTTCATTTTAAAAAAGTCATCTAGTTGACTGTGAAATATTAAAAGGAAAAAATAAAGGAACAAAAGCCCATTTTCTTTGATTATGTCATCCTTTTCTGTCAAAAAATCATAGCCTTCTATTTGACTTTTTCTATTGAAAATTCCTTATATGACATATGTCTTCCAAATTTGCCAAGTAAAAGATCACACCGCTCAATTTTTTGATCATAATTTAACGTTCAAATGTCGAGATGAACGTATTACATCTGATGAACGAGTTATTTTGTGTTAAGAAGTGCGAACAAATTTTTGGTAACAGATCAGTTTATACAGTATGGTGTGTTCATTAGAAAACTTCATCTAGCCACCTATGAAATGCATTTGTTATTTTGAAGCATGTTGTGAATTACTTCGTTCTTTATTTGTTCGTCAAACTTTCAAATTTAGGCACGTTCACACTTTACGAATGTTTAACTGGTTGCATACTTTGACGCGCTCCGACAGTGTTTCCATCCTTTTTTTTTCTTAATAAGAATATAAGTCTTAATTTTTTAATAATAATATTCCAAACAATCCAGGAGGTTGATAAATAAACCTAAGTCGGCCTAAATTTGTTTGATTTTTTAATTATTTAAAGATTTTTAAGATTCTATAGGCTTGATTCTCTATCGATCTTCTATTCTGAGCTGTCATTCCTGCCCAAGCTCCAATTTTTTCGGGGCGTAGTCCTTTTTCAATTATTTGATGGGGGTTTTCACTACTCCAAGTTGTGAAAATGCGTCATCACTAAATATGGATTTTTGGCAAATGATCTGATTATTATCCATATCAATATACCAATTGCAAAATTGCAGTCTTTGGGTAAAGTCAGCTTCATGCAATTCTTGCACTACCATGAAGCGATATGGCTACACTTGCAGATTCTTATGCAAAATTGCATGCGTGGCACCTACAGAAAGGCCTATTTGACTATTGTGTAACTGTCGTATATAGAAGTACCAGGTGCAACCATTTCATCGATACGTTTCTTGTGAGATCCACTGTCTAGTCATTGTAAACTACCTGTTTCTGTAAACAATTCTAGAACATGCTCCAAAGTTTTCTTGAACTGCATATAGACCACATCAAAATTTGGAAATTCGAACTGGAATTCCTCCTTGCAGTTTCAAAGAAAATAAACCCATTCGCTCTCCACTTTGATTCTAGTTCGATAGTAGCTCTTCAGGTGAAAGCCATGTTGTCCAAACACAAGACAGACTTTATAGCAATAAACATTATTTTTTTTAGCAAACATTTTCTTGGTAAAACTAGAAAACTACAACAAAAATGTGGGAAATGATAAAGTTTACTAATAAGGATAAAGACAAGACAAGATGGCCGCTAATAACGTTGAAGCACTGAAAGCTGATTGGACCAGTGTTGCCAACTCGAAAATTTAAATTTGCTCATTTAATTCACCAAAAACGCTCGTACCATTGAAAATCCTCGACGTAATCCCCGCCCGATTCGCATGCGCAACATAACCTAATTAATCGTAATAGTAAAAAAAAATAGAAATTTTTGACTTGATGTTCTAGAGCAATCCGAGAGTAACTCTATTCTCTACTCTCTGAATCAGATTTTAAAGTTAGAAATGTTCGCAAATTGCTCTAGAGCAGCAAACTGAAAATGCTATAAAACCAAAATTAAATAACACATCTTAAAAGTACTTACTTTTAAGCTTTTTATTCAAAATTTTTTGTTTACACCAACGAGCTAGTATTTTACATATGAAAAGACTCTCCTGTTTTATAGTTTTGACCCCACTTTTTTAGTAGTGGTAACACCACATTCTAGTAATGGTAAAAAATGGTAGTGATATCCGCCGGAACTATAAATTTAAAATTAGTCAACATTTTTTTTTTCAATTCTCAATGGTTCTTTGTACTGTGTTCTAGATATTTGTATTTTTAACTAAAAGAAATATGAAAAAGAATTATAAAATGGTAGTAAACATTTTTGAGAAACGTAGAAATCGCTTTAAAAAAATTTAGTCACTAGTAATACCGAAAGAATAAACTAAAAAATAAAACAGAATTTTTTCTATTTTAAACTTAAAATTCCCCAACATTTCTTTTGTCTGTGTATACCTTTTATCGAACTTTTGCCCCCTTGTAAATGTTCCATCATCTTCTCACTGAGGTTTGTAAAGAGAATTAAAAAAAAAATAAAGAGATAATTAAATATAAATGACACTCTTCAATGTGGTATTTTCATTTTTCAGATCAGAAGTTTCATTTTTTTATTCATTCATCAGCAAATTATTATTTTTTTAAATATTGTCTAGGATTTTTTTATATTGTATTCTGAATTCCTTGCAATTCTTCATTTCAATTCAGCATGCATTTCCAATCAGAATTCAGAATTGATAATAAAGTTTCATAAAAACGTCGAATTTTAAATAAGCAAATAACACTGTGAATAGACCAAAAAGTGACTCTAAGTGTCATTCATTTTTAATTATCTCTTGACAAAATAAAAACTTTTCTTTCAAAATATTAATTTTTTGCGAATATTTCCGCACCCAGTTGGAATTTTCGAAATTTGAAAACGTCATTTTTATGAACTTTTAGTTGCGCAAAGCTGTGAGAAAGACGATTTCAGGAAACTGATACTACAAAATATGACGGAAAAATAAATTAAAGCAACAAACATAAAAAGTTGCAAAATGAAACCAAATTAAATGAGCGAAACACAAAAAGATCGAAGAAAAAAAATAATGAGAAATGAGGTAAACAAAAAATAACAGTTAAAACGTTTTTATAAATAAAAAAGATAAACAACTATTGTTTAGAAAAAATACAGAGTTATCTCAACAAACAAAGAATAAAAATTAGCAAAGAAAGACAATTTGAGAAGCAAATACATATAGGCTCATTAAAAAAGAAAGAAAATAGAATTAATGAGCCCATAAGTCTAAAAATATGTAAAAAAAAGAAATAAACGAATAAGAATTATAATTGAAAAAAAATCTCTATGTTAAGAATAAATAAAAATATTAAATATAAAAACACTGTACTAAGTAACTCTATCGACTTCAAAACGCGATTTCCCCATGACCCAAACGGAGTTTAAAAGTGTAAAATATGAATTTGCGCAAATCAGAACGGCGTAGCCAAGATCTGGTTTGGTCTCAAAATCCGAACAATAAACTCCGAACAAATCCTCGACAACGTCCGAACTTTTCTTTTCCTCCCCTGTCAGGTAGTAATTCTATAGAGTTCAAAGCGGACACCTAAAAAATGCGGCGATATCCGCCAAAAATGACGTCTGACATCTTACGTCAAATAATTAGAAATCGTGATTCATCAATTGATGTACTGTGACGATAAAATTACGTCGTGGGTGCTTTAAAAATGGCGAACTTCCGGCCAAAAAAGGGGACTATTTTTAGGGGAATATCGGTATTGGTTTGCTCTGTGGGAATCTTCTAGGTCATTGGTTTAACTTTACATTCCCTAGCACTAAAGAACATCAAACGTAAATTTTACCATTTGGCATTGTTGGCCCTTCGTTCGCGTTACTCTAAATACAGCAAATTCTCGAAAAATCCTCGCATCAATTTAAAGCTCCCGCTTCGCTTACATGAAGGATGAAATGCTCCGAAATGAAGCGTTTTTGCTCGAATTGGTAAAACTGGATTGGACAGTGGCAATGACAAATGTATCTTGATGGCGACTCAAGTCACGACATACTTTTATAACCCTCTTTCTTTCTGTCAAAAAAATCATAGCTGGCTAGATAAAGTTTTCTAATGAACACCCCGTATATACGGCGCAAAAACACACTACAAACTTAACGAAGAAATAATCGCGTCCCAGCAGTACATCATGATACTTCATTTTATTTTACCGTTTTGGATTTATTAAAAAAAAAAAAGTTACAGGAGTTTAAAGCAAAAGTGGGGTATTTACAATTTACCGTAAATTGGGTAGTTTACCGTTACAGGGTAGTCAGAAATTCGGTCCATGTTGATCATATTTTGTAATAGGAAATATTGAAGTGAAGGCCCTAACGGAAGAAGCGCGAAAAGTGGTTCTTTACCGCGATTGTAGATGAGATTGCAGTTTAATGAACGACGCGACGTTCAGTCAGCAATTAATAGATTGGTGGTCACTCAATAAATTTTGAGGAAAAAATTATGTTAAATAGGAATTGAAAACTAAAAAGTGAACAAAACAATATCATCTGTCACTTCCGTAAATAGCAGTGGAGTACATCAATCCGCAAATTGTTTTTTTTTGCTTTGCTGCCGAGTATTTTTCTGTAAAAAAATGGAGTATATATTGTATGTTATATACTGTGAGTGGCAAATGTATGGCATATAATTATTTAAAAATTAGGTGTTAATTTTTAGAAAAATCGCTTGGACCCGCACGTTTTGATGTTTAATTACGCATTTTCTGTACCAACTTTTATTTATACAGGGTGACCCAAAAAAAAATTATGATATCAACGCCAACTTTTTTAAATAGAAACCCCACTTTTTTGTGATATCATTCAGTTTTCGAGAAAATGGCGTCTGGAAATCGTATATGAAAAGGTTCTTCTAAGTTTTCTCGAGACAAACCCACATTGTTACCGCGGTCAAACAACCAAACAGTATGCCACGTCAACGTCAGTTAAATGTGAATTACCTACTTCTTTACAATTTCAAGTATTTAAGAATAGGTATTCTTAAATAAAAAGGTTTTTATACTGAGCATTGTGCAAACAAGTAATGTAAGCACTGTAAGCAGAATTGCCAAGAAATTTCGAGATTCTGGTCACATAGAAGACATTCCCAAAATAGGCCGTTCCAACATAAACAATAACGTTCAGTTAAATAGTTGGTGAAGTTAGCGGGATTAGGACAAATAATGCACCTCTTCTTTATTCGAAAATGGCCGACGTTTCGACTATTTATTTAGTCTTCATCAGGGCTATTCTCACTTAGAGAGGGTAGTCAGTTAAAGTACGATTTAAGATAGTTACGGTAGCAAACTCCATTCGATTGTTCGGTGACCCTGGTATCCTAGGCTCGACAAAACACACATCCGCTGCCCAAGGTACAAAATATGCGAAGACTAATGAGACTAAAGATGAAGACTAAATAAATAGTCGAAACGTCGGCCATTTTCGAATAAAGAAGAGGTGCATTATTTGTCCTAATCCCGCTAACTTCACCAACTACTTACAACTTAAGGACGCTAATTACAACAATGAAGTTCAGTTAAATATCATATTGCAGCTGCAAGAAAATTATCAAAGTACCCACAGAAGGTGAATGTTTGGGCAGGCATTATTAATGACTAGATTCCTGAGCCTTTTTTCTTCTATGACACCCTCGCGGGGCAAACAAATTTGGATTTTTTTCAGTTTGACCTAATTCTTGCTCTCATTCAACTTTTTCCAAATGAAAATGACCCAAATATTCCAAGCGAAACCTTATATTTTCAACAAGATGGCGCACGACCTCACTTTTCTCGACAAGTCCGAGATTATTTAGATGAGTTTTTTGTCCTTACGTTGGATTGGAAGGCAGGGAATGGCGTCCAAGGTCACCTGATTTCATACCTTTGGATTACTTCTTATGTTTAATGTATGTCTTAAAATCCAAAATTTATGTAAATCGACCGCAAAACATCTAAGACTTAAAAGCCAAAATTAGGCAGGAAATTAGGAATATTGACAGAACCACAATCAATAATGTTCAAGATGAGTTTGTCTATAGGCTTGGGTATTGTCAGGAAACCAGTGGATGGCAGTTTGGGAACTTAATTTAATTTTGTTACTCTCAATTTTAATTGGTTTACAAATTTGGGCGGTAATTTTGCTTAGGATTTCCAGACGCCATTTTCTCGAAAACCGTTAAAGATAAGTTTAGGGTATGCTACATAAAAAGAGATTTGAATTTCGTAGAGAACTGAATAAAATTACAAAAAAGAGGGGTTTCTATTTATAAAAGTTGGCCTTAATATCATAACTTTGTTTTGGGTCACTCTGTATAAATAAAAGTTCATTCAGAAAATGCGCAATTAAACACCAAAATGTGCGGGTCCAAGCGATTTTTCTAAAAATTAACACCTAATTTTTAAATAATTATATGCCATACATTTGCCGCTCCCTGTATATCAGTAAACGAATAACGGATTAACGGATATAAATTGAAATGGTAATAATACAAATCGCACATCAAGCCGTTTTGTTTTTCCATTAGGGCCATTTCGTTTGTTCAGTTATGTTTTTGCTTTGTTTTAGTTAGTTCAGTTATGTTTTTCTTTGCTTTGGTTAGTCCTGGTTAGTTCAGTTATATTTTTCCTTTGGTTAGGTTAGTTTAGGTTCATTCAGTTGTGTTAGGGCTCCCTTGTTTTCCCGTGGGGGACAAAGCGGTCCGTAAAGACCGCTCTGCTCTTCCATGAGGGATCCTTTGGTTAGGTCAGTCCAGGTCAGTTCAGTTATGTTTTTGCTTTGGTTAGTTTAGTTCAATTATGTTTTATCTTCGGTTAGCTTACTTCTGGTCAGTAATTTCGGTACTTTAATGTTCTAATAGGCGGGACTAAGCCAAGTCTATCAGAAAGCCGGGTCAGGCAAATTCGTGTGCTTTCTCCTCATAATAAAGGATTGGACAGTAAACAATACACAGCTTATTGATAACGCTGGTGACTCAATCCCCTCTAGAGGGCCGCACTTTAAAAACCAGAAGCCTGAACTAGAAAGTCTAAGGGTTCTTAAGTAGTCTAAGGCTCCCCAAATAACTAAAAAGTCTAAGGCTCCCCAAATAAGCCTTAAGACCCTATATGTCACCATTTTCCTTTGGTGATCCAGGTAACTCGGTGCTATGAGGGCGTCAATCCTCAAAGTAGTCTAGCAAACCTGACTACCACCTGCGGTTTTATGATTATTATTATTATTAACTTCAAACTCAACCTAAGATATAAACTCATGATTTCGTGCTTTACCTAATTTGACGAAATTCCATACGTCAAGAATTTATAAGCTGAAAGTAAGTATTTCCAGAGTTTAAGCATAGACGACGCATAAACTCGGCTTTGAGTTTAAGTACAGATCATCATGATAATATGATTACTCTTTCACTTCACTTCCTCATGTATTATTCAATAAGTCCGCATAATGCAACGCTCGCGCAAAACGACAAAGCACACCATATAATCTGACTGTTCATCAACAAAAGGTTGTCACCAGCAAAGTGTGAATTGGTTGTGCACACACCTTTAAGTCGGTTGGCCATTGTTTGAAGATTAGCGACTTCAACAAATCACATTCAGTTTTGACATATTAGCGAGATGCTAAAAGAGCCCAGCTGCAGTTAAATATTCGTGTTTATATGTATACCTGAAACACGTGATGGGTATTGTCTTAGATTTTCGCTAATTGGTCTTAGTAAAGTTTTAATGGAAAAAAGTTATATAGGTTCTATAAGATGGATACGGGATACAGGTTCCAAGAATTTATCGTCAATTAACTACACAATTTTATTTACTTTTAACTATTACAACACGATTAAAACACAATTGCTCTCTACTAACAATTTGCACTGTTCGCTTATCCGCTTATTTCGCTTATTTACTACACTGCACTATCTATTCTTCGTACTTTCGAGAACAGAGGCGACTGTTCCCGGTTCTTGTTTAGTCTAGATGGGTTCCCGGGGACGCGGTCGGCGCTCGGCGTTGCCGCTTCGGCCCGAATCTCTCTGGACCGACGGTCGGGCACAACAATAGCACAACAGAAACATTAACTGCTCAAATGCTAGCTTCTTAAGGTTATGAGCTGGAATGGCTCGAAGAATGGCATTGGTAGCCTCTTTAGAGCATCTGGGAGGATTATCCCTATATCGTAGGATTGTTATTGAAGGAAAAAAAGATGGGAATATTCGAGGAACTAGATATAATTATACTACACTAATGGAAAACAGTGTTGACAAAATGGTCTACTGGAGTGATTTAGAGTCAAGTGAAAATCTTTCATTTCCACTTGACTGCAAATCACTTAAATAGGCCATCAAAATCTTGAAAATTATATTGCCTTGAAATTATATTGCCAGCATGTTCTAATCATTAATATAGCCCGTTAGTTGATTAAATATGTCCTTTGCCTTTAGAATTTATTTGTTTTATAAATATTTTATTTTTTGCACAAAAAGACAATGCATAAAAAGTAAAAAACTTAATTTTTTACGACTAACGAGATATAACTTATACCTATAACAAAATGAGATACTTAAATAGACACCCGCATCCCACATGAGTAGACTATAAACTCTCATCTCTCTTTTTAAAACCTTATAATAACAAGCGGAATATTCGACAAATTTGCTTTAAATAATAGTGAAATTCGCACCTGATTGTTATGAATGTAATAAAGTAAAGATGCGTTGTCGATTTTTAAAATTAGGAAAATCGTTTTGCAAATCAAAACATTCAACAAAAAGCTATTATCCAACTTTATTGTCAGCCACTCTGTGTTTAGTTCTATTGAAGTAATCAATTAAATTTTGGATGTCCAATGAATTATATCAGTGATTGGCATTTTTTGTCTAATATTAGTTTATAGGAAAACTGTTAACAAGCTTTGTTTGTTTAGGACCTAAACCAGCTAATAGAAGATCTCGCAAACCTGGCTTGGACCGGAAACCTAGACAGGCCTATAGTGCCAAACAACTGGAAAGACTGGAAGGAGAGTTTAAAGTTGACAAATACCTCAGCGTTAGCAAACGGATGGAGCTCTCGAAGGCGCTAAATCTGACTGAAGTGCAGATTAAAACTTGGTTTCAAGTCAGTACTTTTTTATTACCTACTATCCTTTGTTACATGTTCTCATCAAACGTATTTATTTAACCAATCTCAGAATAGACGGACGAAATGGAAAAAGCAGCTTACCACAAGATTGAAAATGGCACAGAGGCAAGGACTTTTCCCCCCTCATTACTTTGCCCCTTCCCCAGCTTCTCCTCATCAGTATTCCGCTCTCTTTCCGGCATATTATTCACCGTTAATGTTTGGAGTTCCCTCAATGGAAGATGTCAATGTTGCCGCGCAGACAGCTGCGGACGAGTCTAGAAGATAAATTAATAATTAAGGCACGTGTACACTTTTGTAAATATATATCCTTATAAGTTTAATACTGGTATTGTTTGTTTATTGATTAATAGGTATCTTAAATTAATCTAAATTTAATAAATAGTAGATGTTTATTTTATCACTTTTGACGAAGCAATAAAAATTTACGATACCCCAGTCATCATTTTTTTGACAGTAACACACAGATAGTGTGAAAAGATCTCGAGAGTGTTGATACAAATGGACCATAATTTCATTTTAATTGAAAATTTGGCAATAGTTTTTAGTTTAGGAACATTTCAGACCTACATTCGTTTAGCCTATCAAAAGTTAGATTTTTGTTTGAATTCCATGAAATTTTTTGACATTTTTCTCATCTCTCTTACTTTCTCAAAATATACTGATTATTACTGATAGTGTCAAGTTTAGAGGGTAAAATATGTTTACGTACCAAAAATTAAGGGATATACGTACCAATTTCTGAATTAACAGTACAAATTTATTTTATCATAAAAAATGTTTGCACAACTTCTCTTTGAATGCTTACTTCCCTTTGAATAGTTCTTTTTTGATCTTGTAACGAAGGTCGAAGGTGGCTTTTCAGCATAACTCTCTTCTTGAGAACCCCCCCTTAATGCGCAAGTAAACATGCGATTTTTTATTGGGGTATCTAAAAGAGAGAGTTTATGTTGAAAAGTTATGATCGTTACAAGAAAAAAGCTATTCAGAGGAAAGAACTACAGATCGAGTTCTGTTCCGGTTGACACTGTTTTAACGAACCTTTTGACAATCAGCGAAGTCTATTCGCCTTTGTTCCATGTGACACGATTTCGTCTGTGTTTTTGTCTCACGTTTGTCACCGTTTGGTCCAGATTTGATGACGTAGACAAGACCAATAACATTAGCCATTTAAACGCATTGATTTCGGTTCGTTTTCTTGGTTTGTTATTGGGATTCGGTGTTCGGTAGCTTGTTTCCTAAACTCCCCAATTTCTTCTAAACAATCTTATTAAAAAAAAGAAAATTAAGCTCTCGATTTTTTCGAAAAAACAAAAGCCACATCGTTTGAGTTGACACAAAGCCACAGTACTCTAATGTCATAGATTTCTATAGAATAACAATGCAGGTAGGCTATGTTAGTCAGTTTTGGTGCAAAGCGAATCAAAAAATAAGAAAATATATACAAGTTGTTCTATTAAAAAAAATTAAGTTTATGCTAAAAAGTTCACTTTTGCTTCATCCCGTATACGTAAATAAATTCTCATTAAAAGCATCTTCTTAACCATCCACTTTTTGTATGAAGCTCTTTTCCCTAGCAACAGTACAGGGCCGGCGATACGTAGCATCTAAAAAGACACCCTGTATTTAAAAATGTATATAACAGATATCGGTCAAACATTGAAAGAAACGCAAATCTGAAGCTTTGTATTTTGTAAATTGGACCTAATTTAACGTTTCCCAGAACTTCCCGAAAATATATTTAAATGTAAAAAATATTTGATATGAAAAAACTTAAACTTTGAAAAAAAAAATATTATCAAATTTATTTTTTATAATTTTTCACAGATCTTTAGCTTCCATTTTTTTTATTTTATAGTTTTTTTGTTCAGTGTATAGTTTATGTCAGTAAATTAATTCTATTTTTAAGAAATATTTATCAGCTCTCCCCACTTAAACAATTATCATTAAAATATTTTTAAATATTTTTTTTGCCATTTTTAAAACCTACAAATTTACCAAAAAAATTATACAGGGTGTCCCACATAAAACTAAACTGCAAAGTAACTCAACAATCACCAAACCAGTTTTAATAAATAATAAATAATTATTTTAATGAAACTGAGGTTTAAATAGGGCTTCACTTTGACACTGAAATTATGAGGTTCTAACATAAAGCTCATAAAAATATGATATACACTTTTTACATGTAACTTGCTGATTGAACACTACACCAGATTTTTATATTACTTTAAAGGCGCAGAGATTTGTGAACATTTGATAACGTTTTTCGCACGTTTATTAAACGTAATTGGCTGGGTTACATCAGGTATCTATCAGGAAGGTGAATTTTCTCTCTGAAATAAATGTAATATTTTTAAGGGATTATTTCAGTGACATTAGTGAACTTTAATATTGGTCATACATTTTAGGCCCATATATTCACGTTATATTATCACAGTATAAGAAATATCTAACAGTAGCGTCACTCTATCACGTGACCGCCCCTCGCTAACAATTCTTCCGCTCTTACTACGCCTACGATTTCGGCAAAAGTAAACAAAAGTTTAGTCACTTTAGGCCACCGGCCTATACTGAATACATGCCCAATTACCGATTTCACGCTCGAACGGACGCGGCGGCAAAACGCTTTTGAACTCGGAATTTCTTTGATCTTTCCGAGAGTGACGTTACTGGTAGATATTATCTATACTGTGGTTATATTCACGTCATAGGTGACTTCCTGGTCGGCTGGCGGCTGGTCTCAACATTAAAAAATCAAAGTTGACCGAGGTTACACTCTTATGTCATTAGTTTGCCATAAAATGCAGTTGGTCCGGATTGGTCTCATTTAGTTAACTAAACGTGTGTGAACCAAAGCTGAATAAAATTCGCCATTTGGTCTCAGGTTGGTCACCGTTTTCGACAGATTTATTTTACAGATATTATATTGTATTGTATTCAATGTGAGTGGACTTATACTGTCCTCTTGGAGAGACCGATCTCAAGAACCGCGACCTGCGATGGAGGACTGTATACGAACAGTGAGTATCTCGATCCTTGTAAAAACAATTGAATATATGATCAGTCATGTCAGAAAAAAAGAATGCTAAAACTGCCGGGAACCCTTACAACAGTAGACTAGATATCCGGTGCGCATGCGCGAGTTCATGGACTGTGGGTTGCCGGCATTACCACTATTATCAGAATTATCCCTAAAATATCGAGATCACGTGACGATACAGTATTAAGTATGTCCAAGAAAGTGCCTCATATTTGCTGTCTATCCTAATATTCTCAGTAAAAGCATTGTATATGAATCACAAGTAAATCAATAAGTGGATAGTTCGGTCCCTCTCTGCCAGAGGGCCATGGGGGACGCTGTCAATCCTGTCAACTTCATGGGGGATCATAAACTTGGCAACGGTGGAAATGTCACGGCAAAAGTAAAAATAACCTCAGCTGTATACTCTATACAAATAAAAACAAAATTTCTACTTCTCTACTGCATTGAGTGAACAAGGATGGATATATTTTATAAATATAAAGTCATTATAAAAACTAGTAATTTTGCAGACGTAGAGAAAAAGATATGCCATTTCGTTTGTCATTATTATTTATTAAAGTTTGGTTATGTAGTGTAGCTATAAGTATTTGTGATATTATGTTATTTTACTTTCTTTTTTTGGCAAATGCCGGCCACAAAGAACAATGAGAAAGGATGACCTTTATTACGTACTGTCGCCCCATCCATTTAAGTTATCCTATACCCAGACCCCAGAGCCGTAGTTACAATGGGGCAGCCAGGGAACCCAGGCTTCAGAGCCCAGCATGAAGGACCTCAATGGATAGTGAATATTGTGATTGTATAGTAGTACGAATGCGATACACTCCTTGGTACCGGAGTTATCAGTATATATCTCAGCACTACGTGTGCAATATGGGATGCTGGATATGCCCGTTATTGCTCAGCTCACAGGGCATGCAATTCCAAGTGCGAACCATCTGGAGAAAGGTACTACCCTTGATTAAAAACTGATTAAAGACTAGCTGAAATATCCAGCTTTTTTGCTCCAATATCCATAAGATTTAAAGATTCCCTGGTTTTCGCGCCATTAGATTCACTCACTTCTCTGTTCACCACTGTTTTAAGTAACGGCAGCAGGCGAAGGCATTTTGGTACTTATTGAGTTATGTATCGGCTGCTTCATTAATTAGCCCAAATATCGAGCTTTTTTGCTCCAATATCCATAAAAATGTAGAAATTATGAATTGTAAATAAAAAAAACTGTGACATACCATTACAAATACGACTGCAGGCAAAGAGAGCAAGGAGCATTTCGGAGATCTTTGTCTAGCTGACGTGAAGATCTTTGTCAGCATTACGTAAATTACAATTGCAACAACGCCGGAAATTAAACGGCCTTGAAATATTTGTCTAAAATGATGATGTCACTAGGCTCCAGTCACATCTAGTGAACACTATCATAAGTGCCATTGACTTACTATTAGATTTAAATACAATGGTAAAAGTATTATATTTTATTCATTATTCTAAGTAATGTGTTTGATATTGACCTTAGGAAACATTTTTTAAGAAAGTCTCGAAGAATGTAAATGCGATTTGGCAATAATGCAAGGGATTGAGCGGCGTCTTTTTCTATTCTTCCTTATCTATTTTGACAAGCCTTGGCATCTTATAAAACAATTTAACATAATAATAACATAATAGCGTAATAACCAAATACGGTACACGTTTCTTTTCCGAGAATGCAGACAACTGTAACTTTAGCGGCAAATCCCAATTGCTTTTTTCAAGAAGATTTGGACTGGAAAACACTCCGAGCGGGTATGAGTTGAGTTGAAGCGTGGAATGCCTGGATGAATGAGGGAATATTGTTAAATTGTTAATTGACATATGCCTATTCTAGCTTACCCGTACAACAAACGTTATTATTAGTCAGTTTAAATGCACCCTCAATGAATTCAGTGTTCTTCCTATTCCTTAAAAATTAAGTAATTAACTGCAAAATTAGTAAAAGATATGATAAACATCAATTAGTTGTCAAATCGACGTCAAAATGGCAGGTGCGGGTTGTGTAAACATTAGAAAAGCGTTTTCGGGTGGCCTTTCTAAGAGTATACTTAATCTTAATTTTAATTGAAAAAAAAGGATAGAAGTACTCTCAGAGCGCCGTTGAGCCATCACCCGAAAACACCATTTAAAATCTTGCGCATGCGCAGTTTGCATCAAACCTACTGTTGGCGTATTCCAATGCCTACTAAGGACGTTCTAACCCCTAACATGGGCTCCATAGGAGACTGACCGTATAGTTCTAGAAGGTATTTGTCTCGATTTGGCAATAGCCGGGCCCATAGGACGTGCTCAACTGTCTCGTCGTCCTCTAAACAGGGCTGACACTCCGTCTCTTCGGACAATCTGAGTCTGTGCATGTGAGATCTTAGGTGGCTATGTCCTGTATACAGTGCAGTGGCCACTCTGATTTATCTCCTATTTAGTCTGAGGAATGGTTGGGCTTTTGCCCTCCCTGTTACCGTGATACATTTTTTGGAGTGTGATAGTCCGGGTAGGTTCTCCCACCAGTCCTGGGAGTTGGAATTGCTCCATTTCTAGAGCAATCCTCAGAGTTCAATGGCATGTATCTCTACCTGAAACACTGCGGTGAATCGGCTCAAGCTCTCTGCTATGCAGGTGCCATCCGATCTCCCGTATACTCCGGAGCCAGCCACTTCGTCGGTTTTGGATCCGTCCGTGTACCATCAGGTACTTCCTGCCGGTTGTAAATCTTCGCCTCGTTCGTCCCAGTCTGCCCGTGAGGGAACCCTGACGACGTAGCGAGTGTCCAATGTATGTTTTGATGCCATTAGGTCGAGTTGTTACAGATAAGATCAATAACATTCCGCAGTTTGAACACATTGGTATCAGTTTATTGTTTTGGTAGCAGGTACCACATTGGTAGCAGTTAGTTCAAGTTTGGATGGTTCAAATTCGGTGTTCGGTGGAGTCTTTTCTAAACTCTCATTCTCTTCCGTCTCTCCTATAAATTAATGGCATCTCCTTCAGAAAAAATAAAGCTACCGATTTCTTCGTTATTTTTTGAAGAAACTAAAGCAGCATCGTTTGAGTTAAAACTAAGGCACAATACTCTAAATAGTGGCCGCTAAAAGTGTGTCGGTGCGTCACGGATGAATAAAATTATGCGCCACGTCTTTTAGATTTGCCTCCCTATTTTACGTCCAATAATAAAAGAAACAGTAGATAAAATATTGTTTAGCTTGGGAGTTACCAAAAACAAGACTGAGACTGGTAGGTATTCTTGTCTTTTTTTTATTTAACTTTTATTATCTGTATCTTTTTAAACTAAAGTACCTAACAGTTATAAGGCGGTCTTTGTTCCATTTTTCGGCAAGCGTTCATAGAGGCGCCACTTTTACGGCAAAAATGTATATACTTCCATAATATACAGGATATTGCCTATCTTTTACATTGCTGGCCTTGGACTGCTAAAGGAGGGGATGGAAACACAATATTTTATTTTTTTTCCCGCCATCGGTTTAACCATTGTATATGAATCACAAGTAAATCAATGAATGGATAGTTCGGTCCCTCTCTGCCAGAGGGCCATAGGGGACGCTGTCAATCCTGTCAACTTCATGGGGGATCATAAACTTGGCAACGGTTGAAATGTTACGGCAAAAGTAAAAATAACCTCAGCTGTATCAATGCCACCTAGACATAAGGCCTGGAAGCGATATTTTAATGGCCGCCAGGGTGGTACGACGGGTCAGCTGTTCCATAAAGACTTTAGTAGTATTTTGCTCCTAGTTTTGCATTTTTCGTGCATATTCAAGTTGTTTTTTGCCTAGATTTGTATAATTAACAGTTCTGTGTCTTTTCTAGAAACGTGTATATTAGTATTAGCTGAATTTGCTCGGAATTAAAGTTTCAAAAGTTAGCAAACCATTGCCATGCCTCACGGTTGCTGTGTAGAGAGATGCAAAAGTAATTACAAGACTGGTCCGCGAAATTCAGTGTTTAGATTTCCAGAAGATGTTATTTTAAAAGAAAAGTGGATTCACGGTATTAGAAGGGATAATTTTATACCAAATAAACATAGCAGGGTAAGTCAACCTAACCTAACCTCATACAACACTACATAAGCATAAGTATAGGAACATATTCCGAAAAAACTTCTCATAATCAAAAAATCAGCAGAATTTATTGGGTTTTTTATTTTAGGTATGTGAGTTACATTTTCATTCACATGAAATTCAGAGGAAAGTAACATACTTACATGTGAAAGAACTGGCCAGTCCTTAGAAGCTCTACTGTTACTATTAGATGTCCCAAGACTAATTCCAGGTAGGACTTTTTTTTAACATTTTGTTGTGTAGGGTTTGTGCTATAGTTTGTTACAAATATGTTATCCAAATACATCAAAGATTTTTATATTTGTTTCCTAGGCCTAGTTGTAATCAAATCGAGAATCAAGTCAACCAAAAGAAGAGTTTGCAAGTTGCTTGCAAAAGAAGAAATTCCTCTAGTATAAGACAAAGTGTGTGTAGTGTGTGCAATGAACCAAATAGTGTTTTCTGAGGTACACATGTATATATAATTTGTTTTTTTTTATTTTATATAATGTTTTAAAATGATCAAATGTTTTTATTTTTTTCATCTAAATCCCTATTACCAAAGCAGGCACCTTTGAAAATCAGATGGTAAGTATCTATGTAGAGCATAATGATTCGAGTTATTACATTTCAATTTTGAAGTGATTATCTTCGAAATTGAACGAGCTATCTATGTGGAAAAAAGAATTTAATTTAAAAAGTTATACCCTCTATCTTTGTAACGAAACGTTTGAAAACCTGTCTTTATACATAAACTTTTTATCTTTTTTATTCTAACATACCTAAGCTGTTACATTATTGCACGCTAATTTCAGAATCCCCTGTATTAACAAAATCAGCCAAAAAGAGAAAATAGTATACTTATTCTTCAGAAGTATTAAAAATTATTGTTGGTAAACCACTACACTGTATAATAATAATATATAGTATTAAGTATTATAGTAATTTAAGTGTACCCTAGTATAGTTAAATTGTTTATTTATTTACGTTTGTATTGTTTATATATAGATATATATTACTAATGGTTTTGTTTTTGTCCATCTAAATTCTAAACCCCAACTACCAAAGTATTCACCCAACAAGCTTTCCAAAACCTTCGGGTTTTGAACGTTGAAACGGTCGTCGAATTTTCGTACCACATATGATGACGTCACCGCTCTCCCGCTCGGTCGCTTCCAGGCCTTATATTGTCTAGGTGGCGTTGGCTGTATACTCTATACAAATAAAAACAAAATTTCTACTTCTCTAGTGCATTGGGTGAACAAGGAATGTGATTGAACAAGGGAATGGATATATTGTATAAATATAAAGTCATTATATAAACTAGTAATTTTGCAGACGTAGAGAAAAAGATATATTTCGTTTGTCATTATTATTTAATAAAGTTTGGTTATGTAGTGTAGCTATGATGCTGGATATGCCCGTTATTGCTCAGCTCACAGGACATGCAAATCCAAGTGTGAACCATCTGGAGAAAGGTACTACCCTTGATTAAAAACTAGCTGAAATATCCAGCTTTTTGCTCCAATATCCATAAGATTTAAAGATTCCCTGGTTTTCGCGCCATTAGATTCACTCACTTCTCTGTTCACCGCTGTTTTAAGTAACGGCAGCAGGCGAAGGCATTTTGGTACTTATTGAGTTATTTATCGGCTGCTTCATAAATTAGCCCAAATATCGAGCTTTTTTTGCTCCAATATCCACAAAAATGTAGAAATTATGAATTGTAAATAAAAAAAACTGTGACAAACCATGACAAATACGACTGCAGGCAAAGAGAGCAAGGACCATTTCGGATATCCTTGTCTAGCTGAGGTGAAGTCAGTATTACGTAAATTACAATTGCAACAACGCCGGAAATTAAACGGCCTTGAAATATTTGTCTAAAATGATGATGTCACTAGGCTCCAGTGACATCTAGTGAACACCATCATAAGTGCCATTGACTTACTATTAGATTTAAATACAATGGTTTAACGTTGACACATCAACCACAAAAAATTACACACAAGTAACATGTTTAGCCAAGCGGCCGGCATTCACTAGTTCGAAGGGTTTCATCCTCTTAAGTCTTCTGATATGGTTCGCATTGTCAAGGAGCTGGATGGCTTCGACATTGACATGATGAAAAAGTCGCTGTTCACGACTCTTTGCGATTTTGCTGATCGTCTAGCTAACGGTGTCCATTTCCATGTCCCTATGGAAGTCACTATTTCTGCAATACCAAGGGGCATTAAGAATACTCTTTAGTACTTTATTTTGGAATCGCTGGATTATTTCCAGATTGCTCTCACTGTAACAACCCCACAACTGAATGCCATATGTCCACATGGGCTTGAAAATTTGTTTGTTCAGGAGTAGGTACTTTGTTATGTATTGACAGAGTAGAATTTCCTTCCAAGCAGCCAATACAATTCTACGAAGGCGTAGAAGGGCCAACAAGATTTTTTTTCTTAAATTCCGAGTTCAAAGTCGGAATTTAGTTAAATTCCGAGTTTAAAGTCGGAATTTAGTTAAATTCCGAGTTTAAAGTCGGAATTTAGTTAAATTCCGAGTTTAAAGTCGGAATTTAGTTAAATTCCGAGTTTAAAGTCGGAATTTAGTTAAATTCCGAGTTTAAAGTCGGAATTTAGTTAAATTCCGAGTTTAAAGTCGGAATTTAGTTAAATTCCGAGTTCAAAGTCGGAATTTAGTTAAATTCCGAGTTTAAAGTCGGAATTTAGTCAAATTCTGAGTATATGATTGACAAATCAGTGGCGTAGACGCAAGGTTAGGTTAATAAAACATTTCTATTCCATGTTGTACAAGAACGACAAAATATTCTTTTTTTTCAAGCGGACTAAAAGTACGTCATTTGTTTTCTCCATACGCACACCTAAAGTGGGCTTTCAAATCCTGAGACCAAAAAAGTAGCAAAAAAGTCCTAGGCAGTAAAAGTAAAGTTAAAAGTCACCCCTAGTGTCATGGTGGCGCATATATAAACGATTTTCATTCACCAAAATTAATTTAATAATAGATGACACGAGATAAACCGATCTGAGTGTATTGCCATCTTTACATTCTTGTTGAAAAAACAGAGGACAGAAATACTCTCAGAGCACTCAAGAACACCATCCGAAACCGTTATTAGTCGAAATCGCATAGGTTTTCGAATTCTGAATTCGTCTGTTAAATGTCAGGCGCGTCATCATATTTATCTGTCAATGTGACATTTATTAATTTAGTATTGAAAATAATGCTACAAATTCTTAGTTTACCATAATCATTGGTTATTATTTAATACATTAAAACCATTGAACATTGAAAACCACCATTCTAACATATTCTATGTATTTTACAAATAATATACACAATTGGGTAAGTACCTAGACCCGCTTAAAGAGGATGAGAGAAAATTGCAAAACTGAACCACTTTTAAATAGATTTCTTATTTGCATGCTTGAAAAAAAAATAGTATATGTTACTCGGAGTAAAAGGTCTTTTTGTGCTTCGCCCAGTTGCAGGCCTCAGCTTCGCTTCGGCCGTCAATCTCTGGGCTCAGCACAAAATGACCCACTTTTACTCCTAGTGACATAATCTACTATTTTGCTCTCGAGTGATTGCCGCTCTCCGCTTCGCGTCGAGCGGCAAACCTCACTCTCCGAGCAAAAAAGTTGTACTTTTCGCTCTTAATACATAAATAACTATTGTGAAATGGATCAATATGGATTTGTTAACTACGACGTCCTTTTTAAGACTCCTATTGTGATTACTTTTAAGAGCTATGATCGATATCTCGGAACGTTTTTTGCGGGAATACCCGCGCCAATAAAACACATAGGCTTTAAAAGTTAATTGATTTTAAAATCATTGGCGTATATTGATAGTTAATAATGAAAAAAAAATAAAATTGTAGAGATAATAAAATAAAAAAGAAAACTGCACATAAAAGTCGATACGACATAATTTTTCGTAATTTTGAAAGCGTTTTATCTCAGAAACCACTTATGATAAATTCATAGTTTAAAAAAGCTCTGAAGGAACGTTTCTTCTAGAACTAACTACCTCGGGCAATCTTTAATTAAACCAGTTTTATCAATGTAATACGGTATAAAGCTTTAAAGTTGAACTCACTCCATTTGAATGGCGTTGGGTAGAAGAACATTTGCACTGGGGAATGGCAGAGTGGAACAATAATTGCATTTTTACAAATGAATGTAGATTTTTGTTGTATGCATCAAATGGACGTATTTTAGTGTTGAGAGGCCAGAATGAACGAAACCTGCAAGAAGATATAGAACCCAGAGTGCCATTTGGGGGTGAAAGTGTCAGCGTATGGGGAGGCGTAATGGGAAATGGAAAGACTGACTTAGTGGTTTTGATTGGTTTTAATTTTAACCTGAACTAACCTGAACGCAGTTAGATATCGATATTTGTGTATGAATGAAATTGTTATTCCCTTCGCTCAGAACTTTGGAGATGGTTTTATCTTAGTTGACGATAATGCATGGTCACACCGGGCTCAAATTGTTAATGAAGTTCTGAGAGAGAATAGCATCGAGGGCATGAATTGGCCTGCTAGGTCGCCCGATATGAATGTTATAAAGTGATGAGCAGAATGAAACTAAAACTAAAGAAAGAGAGCAAGAATTGCAAAACTTGGATGAATTCGTAGTGGCACTTAGGGAGGAATGGGAAGCCATTCCCCAGGAGTTTATCAGAAATTTGGTGGAGACCATGCCAAGAAGGGCGGCTGAGGTAATGCGAGTTTTCGGTGGGCCCACACATTATTAAGTACATAAATTCGTAGATTTAGTTTACCTCATTAAATTTTTGAATTGCACTCGTATCTTATTTGAGACCACAAAACAAACATCCCCAAAACCGTTCCGATATTTAGCAAACCTATTAAATAACACTTCACTTAAGTTAATAGTACATTTGTGAAGTTACAGCAAAAGAGCTGGGAAATCATTAACAGTGATGATGTCACAGAAGTAATATTAAAGTTTTGCGAAAACATCCGAAGCAATCTTTCCGAACTAGAGTTCTACGTCACTAATTTTGTACTTAATGAGCTTTTAAATTTAGTTTATATCATTAAAATCGGGTGACCTACACTGCTATACCGAGCAAAAAATAAAAATACTTCAAACTTTTTGAAAATACCCTGTAACTTTATCTCGAGCAAAAAAACAAAAACCGCCGAACATGTCCCGAGATATCTACTAAGCCTATAAAATGACATGACAAAGTTGAAAAGTTAAGATTTACCGTAGATATCAAATAATGCAATCAGTTCAAATTTTACATTTTTGCGCCGTATCACAATGATAAAACTGGTTTAGTTAAAGATTGGTTCAGATAGTTAGTTCTAGAAGAAAAGTTATTTCAGAGCCTTTTTAAACTATGAATTTATCGTAAATGATTTCTGAGATAAAACGCCTTGAAAATTGCCAAAAATTAGGTCGTATCGATCTTTTTTGTTAGCAGTTTACTTTTTTATTTTATTATCTCTACACTTTTATTTGTTTGTCATTATTAACTCTCAATATTCGCCAACGATTTTCAAATCAATGAACTTTTAAAGTCTATTAGTTTTTTTGGCGCGGGTATTCCCGCAAAACACTGTAATTTATAGAAAGGTGCAAAACTTTTTGTAAACGTCCCGTAACTCTTCTTGTCGACAAAAAAAAACAAAAAACCGCAAAAAACGTCCCGAGATATCGATCACAGCTCTTAAATGTAATCACTAGAGGAGTCTTAAAGTTAGGACACCCACCATGAAGTCGTAGTTAACAAAATATTGATCCGTCTTTTAAAAATGTTTTTGCCGTTCTTGTACAATATTGTTCTTGCGTCTACGCCACTGATTTGTGAATCATATGTAACTAAATTCCGACTTTAAACTCGGAATTTAACTAAATTCTGACTTTGAACTCGGAATTTAACTAAATTCCGACTTTAAACTCGGAATTTAACTAAATTCCGACTTTAAACTCGGAATTTAACTAAATTCCGACTTTAAACTCGGAATTTAACTAAATTCCGACTTTGAACTCGGAATTTAAGAAAAAAAAATGTGTTGGCCCTTCTACGCCTTCGTACAATTCTGCTTTTTTCTTTTTGACATGAACTTTCAAGCGTAGCTTAGCGTCAAGTGTTATAACCTTAGAAAAGGTAAACCAGAGGAAGTAGGATACGACGCCGGCGTCTGTTACCAGTTTGCTCCAATCTGTCAAGTGTGAAAATGCCAGTGACGTAGCATTGGTATTGTAGCACATAAGAAAATATTTTATTAAAAATAATAATGGAACTAAATTACTATTTGTAACATTAGTAATATTATACGTATAATTATTAGCAAACATCGACTTACTATTACATAAATAAAAATAATTGTGAATTATTAGTCGTTGATAACCCTGAGATTACATCTCCTGCGCCCCTGAAAAAACTGCTCAAAAATTTAAATAAAAAAACTGTCTACAAGTTACAGGATTAGAAAAATATTTCCCAAAATAGCATTATTGACTTCACCGCGGTATTTACTAAATCATATTTCGAAGATTTGGATGTAAAATAACTGGTTTTAGAGTTATTGGAAATAATTTAATTGTTGCTGAAAAACGCCATTATCTGTTTACCTGTGAAACGTAACTCCAGGCTCCTTTCTATAGCCGCTGCTTTTAAAACCGTCATCTGCATATCCCACCATTGTAAACAACACAATTATTTATAATATTAAAGTCTTGCAAAATACAATTTATTGCAGAAAAACATATAGCCAACGAAATGTTTGGTTTTCGCCTTAGACATGGCGTCTCATCATTTTTGGTAACAGCTGCCCCTATAGCGGAGAATGGCGCGCGTGGCTTCCTCTAGTTTACATTTTCTGAGATGATATATATAGTTCGGCAGTTCGGTAATTCCATCCGAGCACACAAAAATACCAAAAACCTTAACAAAACTAAATATTAATTAAAAAAAAATGGACCCACGCTTTACAAAAGCATAGGGGGAATGGCGGAAATGAATTCTTGTGACGTTGACTGACGTATACAGGTGGTTTTCTCTCTAAGAAATGAGGCAACCTGTAAAGTTGACTGATCTTGAACACCGCAGCCAGTTTATTAATTGTGAAGAGCACATTTGTTTGATGTTTTAGGATTTTCCTTCAATACTTCAGCTAAAAACTATAATTTCTGTCTTGGAGCTTTTGCCTATCAGCATGACCATCAAGATCAAGTTTTTAGTTCCTTCTGATATTTAAAAAGGCTGGTCGGCCATATTGCCTCGAGGAGCAAACATGTCAAATGACAAAATTCTGGAACGGTCAATGTATGCTTGTCACTTGTCGATACCGTTCAGTGTTCTGTCGTTAATGACATTGTCAAATTGTTAATGATGATAGATGTCATTGATGAAAGAAAATTTTGTTTGAGAGTTTGAGACGTTTAAGGCCGGAAACCATCTATTTTTCAGAAAAGGTACCAAAAAGTTAGTAATTCCGACATCTGAACAAGCTGATTTTGTTCAAAAATGTTGTTCTAATTCCTAGTTGCTGGTGATATCTAAGTTTTCGTTTTTACGCGTTGTAGATTACCCAAAAATCCTGTTCCAATTAAAGCATGGAAGCTTTCCAGCTGCTGACAAACTTTTAGCTTTGGATCTTTCCTGTATATAAAGTACATTCGCATATCTTTAAATAGTAAAATATTTTAAATTTTTGATGTCGAAATGGGGGAGTCCAATGACAAAATGATAAAGGCTATTAAACACTATCAGGAAAGTTTGGAGAGGCACACTAAAACTGGCAAAAGGGAGAAGGTAAGTGAGAAAGTTACTGAAACACACATTTTTTGATGCCAATCATTTCTATTTAATTTACTATTAGTTTATAATAACATCTTACTTACAACGTGGGAAAGTTTATTGTTGGGGAAGCTTATGTTATTAATATAAGCTGAAATATAAGCTTATGTTATCAACATAAGCTTCTTTCAAGAAGTTACTTGTACAATGGTTTAAGATATGCTCAACTTAAGCTTTAGCTCATTAAAGCCTTTCCATAAGAATATCTTTATTTTAACCTGAATTTGAACAGCAATATAATCTTTATGAAGTAGGTACTTTATTTAAAAAAAAAAGTTAAAGCTATACAAAGCTCACTTAAGACTTCACATAGCTGATTAAAGAACCCTTCTGTCAAGTATTGATATTTTTATTACTTGTACCTACAATCTTAATGTAGTTAATATTTTATTTTTTCTTGTTTTTTAATTTTATTTTAGATGTTAAGATTAGTCTGACCCTGATTTTAAAGTTAAAACTATCTTGCCGTGTTGTTTTAATAGAGCTGCTTATGATCTATTGCATATAGTTCAAAAGAAAAAATTCTTAGATTGATCACTTTTGACTTAAAGATCTGAAGATTTCTATTTATTGTTGAAGTTAATGTAAAAGACCCTACATTATATTTCCTTAATATTCGACTGGTCTGTTATTTCATAATAATTGACTTCTATCGAAGTCATTTATATTAAAAATAATGCCCTAGGGTGCATAAACAAAAAAATAACTCCCTTGGGCATTATGAATTTAAATTGACAGTAATTTGATAAGTAAATCATTTATAAATCAAAATAATCATTGTTGAGTGTTGCCACAGTAAATACCCAGTCAGGTATAGGAACCCATAATTTATATCAAATCATAAAAATCATAATACATAATAGTTATTTATGTATTAAGAGCGAAAAGTACAACTTTTTTGCTCGGAGAGTGAAGTTTGCCGAATGAATGTGCAAGTGATTGCCGCTCTCCTCTTCGCGTCGAGCGGCAATCACTTGAGAGCAAAAAAGTTACTTTTTGCTTGTAATGCATACAACGTTGTTTCTGCAAACGATCAATTTCAAATAATGTGAATCACAACTGAGCATAACTGAAGACACAATCTGAAAATTTAGATGAAAGTGACAATGACGTTTTAAATATTTGGTTGAGTGGTGGTAGTTGCATTCACAGCAAGCGATAAAATCTTTTTCGCTTGCTGTCCTGGGCAACGCGCGGAAAAGTAAACTCACATTCTGATCCTCAAAAAAGGTTAGGTTTTCGTTTGTCTAATGAAAACGTAAAATGTGTCATTATTTGACGTTTGTAGAAAAAGGTAATTTTTTTAAGTACAAGAAGTCGGATATTAAATGTTGAAGACACCATGAGCATTTTAAGACAATGCCTTTGGTGAAAGTATAACCCTTGGGCCAGGAGCCCTCAGGTTCTACACAATTGATCACATGCATTATTATTCTTATAATGTTCTAGGTACCTTAATTACTATAATGTTTGACCCCTCTATTATTTCATAATAATTGACTTCTAATAATGCCCTAGGGCGCACAAACAAAAAAATAATGCCCTTGTGCATTATGAATTTAAATTGACAGTAATTTGATAAGTAAATCATTTATAATAAAAATAATAAATCAAAATAATCATTGTTGTGTGTTACCACAGTAAATGCCTGGCTTGTGATGCAAGTCTCGCGTGGTATAATAATGGCCATAAAAAGCGAGTATAATACTATACTTTGTCCATGGCCATTGTCTAATAATTACAAATTATAAAATTAGTAGTGTAAATAAAATTATTGAAATGTCAAAGTGACACTCGCGTTTGATAGCAAAACCGGTGCCACCAGTGCATTTTTTATGCTGTGGCATTTGATATTGCGTTGTTGCCTACTCCTACTGGTTGCCAAGGTAACATATATAACTTAAATGGCGAGCGCAAATAATGATATTATTCCCGCTGTTTCAACACATATATCCCTCTGACGCTATATGGGCCCTATTTAACTTTTGTCAACAAGCTGAATATCAGTATATTATTAAGTGGTCGTGGACAAAAAAATTAATAAAAGTACCATAGGAGTTCTTCACTTTTTCATGATCTGCTTATGAACTTCCAGACTCATATCAATTGACAAAATTCTAAATCTCATCAGGGACAGACTTTTATGAAAGTACTCATGAAACTTTCACCAAAAACTTAATACCTTTAGGCAATAAAGAAACCTTATCAATGTAGTTTTATTAAAGAAAAAGTAAATTAAAAATCAAAACTATTATGAAAGTCGAAAAAATTTACTTAGATGACAAGAAATAGTAAACAGCAAAGTAAATAGCAGGGTGAATTGAACTAAAGAGTACTTAAGGATACTACCATAACTGGCCATAACCTGAGGCATAACCCCGAGACTAAATCAAAAGGTACTTACAGTGGAAAGTGTATTCTTTCTACAGCATTTTCTATATCATAATCTGCTAGAATTTTACATTAGTACTGACACATGTAGTGCTTACCATTCCATGTTGTGTATGTTGTACTTTTCTCTCTGTTGTGATTTTCAATTTTTCTCAATCTCTATGAATACATATTGTTTTTAATAGATATTCAACTTGATGTTTAATATTAATAAAAAAGACATATGGGCTGTTCATTATAAAATTTCATCTAGTTGGCTGTGAAATGTCAAAAGAAAAGGATGGAGAAACAAAAGTCCATTTATTTTGAGTATGTCATCCTTTTCTATCAAAATTTCATAGCCTGCTAGATGAAGTTTTATAATGAACACCCCATATATTAACCTAGCCAATAGGGAGGTATTTCAGTGGGGATACAGGGTGGATTAGCTTTTTTGTTACACAAGGGCATGTTCTGAAACCAAAATATCCCTAATTTGCTATATAAAGTGTTGTCGGAAAATACTTTGTTACAAATTTCAGAAAATTTATCTTGAAAAAACAAAATTTGAGCTTTCTATTGCTCTTGATATCTTCAAAAATGTTTGAAGTATCTCAAACTGTTTTGAAAATCAAAATATTCTTGGTCTTTGTCTACGACCATGTAAAAATAGTCAACTTTTGTCATATCTTGCCCTAGCCAGAAACATAATTTTCACTTCTAGTGAGAGAATATCCCATAGCGTTAACTTTTGTCTTTCTTTAGTGATGATAGTAAGTTGTTTTAATTTTGACTGTATATTGCCAATTAAATGCGATTCAATTGGTCTGATCCTGTAAAACACCATGGAAAATGGTGATATACAAAAACATGTAATCAGGTCAAAGAAAAAGCATAGTGTTTTACTCATTAAAAAGCATTTTCTATTGCTCAAGAACATTACCAAACTCGGCTTTGCCTTGGTTGGTAAACTGTTCTCTTGCGAGAGAAAATGCTATTTTTGTCACTCATTAAACAATATACTATTAACAGCTTGTATTTCTGTAATGAAGCATTATTAAACTGCAGTTTATATAGTAAACTAGGGTTATTTTTTGGACATAGCTTTAAACATTCCCTTAAAGTTTGTCACAAAAAACCTGGTCCACCCTATATATCTTTCATCTATAGTAATGAAGTTGACCCTATTCATATATCAGTAGTGATTTATCACTAAATCACTACATAATTGCAATCGAAATTTTAGCCATATACAGGGTAATTCAAATTCGACCCTTACCATTGGGATCTCGGAAACCATAAGAGATACGAGGTACCTTAAATTGGGGCAAAGATGCGCATTTTTAAGTTTTATCAATTGCCGTTTTAAAACTTAAAAAATCCCGACTATGTTCGGAGATATTAAAAAAAGAAAACCAAATGTGAGAAAATGATAAATTTTTTTTGAGCCTGCATATAAATCAATAGAAATTATTATTACATTGAATTTGTAATAAGAAGGGCTTCCATTTTTTGACATTGGCGTTTTAGAGTTATATTTAAAACACTAAAGCTGAAACTGCCCCAGAAAAATCGAAACGTCAGACTAGAAATTGAATAATACCATCTTGAAGAGCAGAAAAAGTATGAATTTGAATAACCCTGTTTAGTATATTTTTTATATTGGGTATTTGACATCTATCTTAAAATTAACTGCTAAAAAACAAAACAATTCTTGGATGGTCCAGTATTGTAGAAAAAGTGATAAATGAGTATTGTAGAAAAAGTGATAATTGATTATTTCTTCTTCTTTTCTGAGTATGAAACATATATAATATAATAATCTGATTCCGAATTTTTATAGTATAACCAAGTTCAACATCTCAAAAACTGAAAACATGTTATAATTTTATGAGAAATAAAGTGAACATTTCGCATCTTTATTGTGATCGACTGACTGCTGACAAGTGAAAACTTAATTTTGCTGTAGTTTTTAAGGCGGCGTTGTCAAGTTTTTCTTAGAGGTTAGCAAACTACGCAGCAGATTACAAAACCGGCTGCGTGCTGTTAACATTAATTTAGGATATTTTGAATTCATTCAGGTTAGTTTATGTCCATTCAGATTAGTTAGTTCAGGTCAGTTTATCTCGTTTGCCTCGCACTTTTAATGCTATTTCCATATTTCCAACGGTGGGTAATACTTCGTTTCAGACCAAGCGTCAGACATTTCTCCACTATCGTCATTGTTAGAGCAATGGTTCTAACTACTATTTGGACATACTGACAAAATGAAATGTGATCGAAATTTTTAGCTTTTTTTGCAGAAAACTGTAGTTTAAAATATGCAAAAAATATATTAAAATGAATTAATAAATCTGTGTTCTAATTTTCAAGCTGATGATGTTGACTATCGTGTTGTTTCGCCAGGGTTGTCTGACCATGAGGCTATCTCATGTAGGTTGAAACTGGGACATAGACTGACTGAGACCAGATCTAGACGTAGGTGTAGATTGTATACCAAAGCAAACTTTCATAGGTTCTCGCAGCTAAGTAGGGAGACTGACTGGCTAAGCATCATGCATGGGGGCAGTCCTTTGGAGGCTTTCCATCAGAGGGTTAGTCAAATATTTGATGAGTGTTTTCTTCTGAAGCCCTTTACGAAGAAACACAGGAAACCGTGGATTACTAGAGGGCTTAAGATTTCCGCGAGAAACATGCGATGTTTGAATTACATCAAAAAGTTCTTTTTCCACAACAACTGTTTTATGAACTACTTTAAAATACTAAATACTACATATCGTAAAACCTTAAGGCTGGCTAAAGAGGTGCATTACAGCAGGAGGATTTCTGGGGCGCAGAGTGTACAGCGTGATACTTGGAAGGTTGTTGGTGAACTGAGGGGAAGGACGGAGTCAGTGCCGCTGGATGTTGGTGTCACGGCTCAGGACATGAATAATTATTTTTGTACTGTCGCTTCTTCGCTATTCTGTGGACGTCGACCAGCTATGCGGCACATCAATTTCCTGCGGCACATCGATTTCCTGCGGCGCGATGCTGTCCGTGAAACTTTCTTTTTTAGCCGACTTGGAGGAGCTCAAAGAGCGATGGGCGAAATAAGGAAAAACGGGGCAGCGGGCTGGGATGAAATGTCGGTTGTAATTCTTAATGCCCTCCCAGAATCGGCCCTGAGGGTGCTGCTTGAATGCATTAATTGCTCTTTCGAAGCGGGCACTTTTCCTGATTGTTTGAAGTTTGCAATGTTGGTTCCTATATTAAGGGTGGTAGCAGGGAGGCGGTCAGTGATTACAGACGTGTCGCTCTTCTGCCAACCCTTGCAAAAATTGTTGAGAAGATGGTTAAGAAGAGAATGGAATCTTTTCTCGACAGACACAATGTTCTTTCGGCAAAACAGTTTGGCTTTCAAACTAAGAGGAGCACGAATGATGCGCTTTTTTCTTTTCTGGAGAGCTTTACCTGCATCTTAATCAGCGAGAGGTGGCGGCGGCAGTGTTCTGTGACATGCCAAAGTCTTTGGTTGCGTCGACCACGGGATTTTGCTGAGCAAACTAGAATATTACGGATTTAGAGGAAGATCGCGTGAATGGATCCGGTCATACTTGTCCCACCGAACTCAAAGCGTTGGGTTCGTGAGTGGTGAGTTTGGCGTGAGAAAGGTGGAGCTTGGTGTTCCCCAAGGTTCAGTATTGGGTCCGCTGTTGTTTCTGTTATATATAAATGACCTGACATAACGAGGAATGTCACTCTTTTTGCAGACGATGCCTCGATACTCTGGCACTTGCTGAACAAAGAACAAAAGAACAATACTTAATGTCTCTAAGACCAACCTTATGTGTTTCGGATGCGACCTGAGTGAGGTACGAATAAATGGGGGACTTCTGGGCAGGGTGACTGAGAATAAATTTCTGGGTTTGTATATAGATAGTAAATTAACATTCGGTCATCACTTGGAGGAATTGAGAACAAAAATTGCAAAAAACTGTTATGCCTTGCGAGTAATATCCAGGGAACTGAACCATAAAAGAACAACTATAAGTTCTTGGTCCAGTCTCACCTCAGATATGGGATCTGTTTCTGGGGCAACTGCAGCGAATATCTTTTCATGGACATCTTCAAACTGTAGAAAAGAGCAATTAGGTGTCTGTTTGGGGTGGGGCCCAGGGAATCATGCAGGCCATTGTTTTTGGAGGAAGGAATACTCACCCTATCATGCTTGTTCATTCTGGAGTTGGTTTGCCTGATGTATAAAAAGTATAGACACCATACTCCTGTGGGGTTTAATCGCTACAGCTTAAGGCGCCACCGTGCGGATCAAACGTTCTTTTGTGTATAACAGCAAAAAAATTTATAACCACTTGCCATTGGGAGTTCGGGGACTGCCCACTCTAGGTCAGTTTAGGAATGGTGCTAAGGCTCTTCAGGTTGCTAGGATCGATTATAACATTAACGAGTACTTCGACGACACGCTGTGACTGACTGGGGTTTTTGAAGGGTTATTAAAGTCTTGTTGACAGCCAAGTTTTAGATTTAAATTTTTATTCTTACAGTTGACATGTGTTATGTCTGTCCTTTTAAAATTTTAAATATTGCACTGTAAAATATGCTTGTTTTTTATTCTTTACTGTTTTGTTTTATTGATCTATATTTAGGATTAGATATACTTTAGATTATGATTGGAAATTCTGTTGCACAGTGGGGCAGTATTGGGCCCTTTTCTACAGTGTTTTATCTGTGCTTTGTCAATGAATTTGCATTTGAAGTCGAGACAATAAAGCTGCTTTTGATTTGATTTGATTTGATAAAGTAATAAAAAATCACTGCTAAAAAGCCAAAAAATATTAAGCATTTTGCAAAGAATATAGAACCAGAGTTTAATTAAGATATGCGAAAATTGCACATGTATAATTACAATTTGGAAATTTGAAAACTTGTCTGCTTTCGGCATTTCCAAAACCTTGTAGTTATATATAAAGAAGGAAACGAATGGAAACAACTACTTCGAGGGGTAATACCTCTACCGACATTGAATTATACCATTTTTTTCAAAGCTTAAATATTATAGAAAACATACATAAAAGCAAATATTTTTACTACTCCGAGGTATTAGCCCTCGGAGTAATTGTTTCCTTCCTACCAGCTGCAATATTTTTGGAAATATTGAAAGCGGATAAGTTTTCAATTTCCAATTAGTAAATATTGGCCACGGACAACGTAATCCAATTCGCGTCAAATTCTCCCTACAACCACAAATGGGCTGCTTTCAATTCATTTTTTCACAGAGTATTTAATTTACCCTTATCGAGGGCGGCTTTCAATAGGGAGGTTGACACCATTAAACACATAGCAATGGTCAACGGCTTCCCCGTTAAGACACTCAACAAGCTTTATTTTAAATTTCTTAACAAATCTAAATTAACACTCAATGTGTTACATGACAATTCTGGCAGGGACAGAAGTTTTAGAACCTTATCCTATTTGGGTAATATCTCTGTGGGTTTAGCTAGATTTTTTAAACCTTTTGATGTCAATATCGCATTCAGAACGGATAATACTCTAAAGAAACAGATCGTTAAAAACAAGGACCCCACAGACAAACTTATGAAGTCGGGAGTGTATGCTCTGCATTGTAGTAATTGTCCGGCAGTTTATATAGGCCAGACTGGCAGAAGATTCATGACGAGAGCTAACGAACACCTCAAGCTTTATAACAGGTATAAGGATTCTGATATCTCCAACACTAGTTCTACTTTTGCCAATCACTTGTTGGATAATCGCCATGGAGCCTCAATTCCGGGTAATCTCAGGATCCTTCATGAATGTGAAAAGTCGAATAAGCTTAACCTTTTAGAAAAAATGGAAATAACTAAAGCAAAAAAGAGTCCCATACTGGAGTGCATCAATGACGTCTTCAATTTCGAACCTACTTTGATTTTTAATAATCTAAAATGATTTGCGTATCAACGTCCCTGCCCCCACCGGCGTACTCGTACTTTGCTCGACGACCGACCTTCAGGTAGTTGCCACTGTGAGTTTGTAAATATGTGAACGTGTTTTGAATTTTAACTATTTTAACTTGTGTTGGGATTGTGGTGAGTTTAATTATTGGTTGTTCTTGCTTTGCAATTGTTTATAATTATATTTTAGGCCTGATGATGCCTTTTTAGGCGAAACATGTAGCCGTACAACTACAACATAATAAACTTGAGACTGTTGACTTAGAGTTGCTTATTTCAAACTTAAATATTGCTTTTTTGCATATTTTAAACTAGAGTTTTCTGCGAAAAAGCTAAAAATTTCGATCACTAACATACTTCGCAGAAAATAAATTTCTTTCAACTTTCATAAAATGAAATGTTTTTTATCGCTATAAATATACTTACGTCACTATTGTGACTCTCAGTTTTCATATCAACTTCGACGTAAATTTACATTTTTTTCTCTTATGTTCATTGAAAAGTGGTTTACTCAATTTTTTTTTAATCTATTCTGAGATCTATTCTATAGCGTAAATATAGAAGGTGGCCCATCGAAAAAGATCCACCCCGTTTTTCTTCCAATTAAGTATATACATCGAAAATCGTGGTCACGTCAACTTTTAGGGGGTTTTAGCGTCAATCGTTTTAGGGGGAACAAATTTTTGAACAACCCTCTAACCTGAACCTCCCATTTGAGGTTGAAATTTTAAATAAAAAGAGGAGTCGAGTAATACCTCGCTTTGAAGGTCTCATCAAGGTTTGTTCATTTGCCAAATTTCATGTAATTTGATCAAACCAATCCAAAATGACCGCCGGTTAAACTTTGCGAGTTTGTAAATTTAAGAGGCTTTAATTTCAGTGCTTAAGTTGACGTGTTTGAGCGATTTTCGATGTATATAGTCAGTTAGAAGAAAAACGGGGTGGATCTTTTTCAATGGACTACCCTGTATATTATTTAACAAAAGAAGCTTGAAAATTGGTACTGTATAAACTAGAGCACCAGAAAGTTGTACGATAGTATGATACACTTCATTAGGTGTTTTTACAGTTTTCCTCTCTTATAACAGTACCATAACTATTTGGACGTAACGTAAATTACTATTTATTGACATTTTTACACATATTAGCAAAGAACACATTTTTTATTTGATAATTTGACTTCTCTTTGGTACAGTTGCTCCATGCCATTGAACGATTGGCGTCACTCCCAATAAGAGTCTGGCATCTGGAAGAGACTGGTGTTGGGAGAACTGTCAACGGGCTGAAACGACATGAAGGTGAGATTAATCTTATCTACACGAATATTAAGTAGAAATTAGGGTTCTTTGTTATTAAAACACAAAGAAAAGTACAAGAAGCATTGTTTTGGGGGCTAGATTTAAATGTATTTAGGTTTACCTGAGAGTGGTAACTATAAGTAAAAAAAAAACATAAATCCAGCGTGTTAAGATATCTCTCAGACGTCAGTGACATAACAAAGCGTGGCGAAGCAATCGGAGAGATGCTTTATTCTATAGCTTCTCCGGGAGAGTCTCGCATGCGAGACCTTTGATTATATACGAGACAACATGTCGATACAACTTGTTGCCACATTATAAAGACGTATTTCTTTTAAGCTATCTTTTCGTTATAAAGAAACTCCGATATTTTACATAACGCCTTAATCATAAAACCACTAGAGAAAAGAGTTAAACAAGAGAGAAAACCGTACCAGAGGTCGTGTCGTATAAATAGGTGGATAGAAAAAAAATAATGTTGGATATTTTGGCAATAGTCTCGCAATATATGGCGATGTTGGTATATAGTGATACGACTTCTCTGGAAACGCATCAAAAGACGACCATTTTGAGAATGTCGGGTGTACTATACAGGGTTACTGGTTTATAGTAGTAGGTAGGGCAAAGGTTTGGGTTGTTAGGATTACTTATAGCGTTTTCTTTTGGTAAAACCGGGCAGCACTAGGGTTGCACTATTGCAAATTGCATGTTCTTTTGGTAGAACACGTACGTTATTATTATTACTTAAGGTCTCTCATTACATTTCGAAATGATTAGCTATTTGAAGAAGAAAGTTCGTTGGCTGTCTTGGTATGGATTGTCTTTGCTTTACATACAAATATAGACTTGCTTCTGAAAGGATTCGATTTTCTGACTGTCTCTCTAATTAATACAGTTCTGTATTTTTAATTCAGGTGAGGTTGGCGACAGTGCTAGGAATTTGGTAGATAAATGGAAGTGCATGGTGAAAGAAGAAGAAGAGAAGGAACAAGCAAGACAAGAGGCAGTGGAGCAGCAGCAAGAATTCAATGAACCAGAGTCTATTGAAGAGGGTAAATGTAGATTTGCATAGATTTAACTAGTTGTTATCAATGTTTTCAATGTTCAAATGTTTTTATTGTTTTCAGAAGAAGATCCTGAGTCTCTACAAATAGTTGATCGGGAAGAGAATGTCGATAACGATCGTTCGCAAGAAACCGACATTTCTAGTCATAAAAAAAGTGAGAAAGACAATAAGAATGGCGATGGTAAGAAACGTCGCCATTCTAGTGATAAATCGGATTCATACAATAGGTCAAAAAAACTGAAATCGAGTAATAGAAGTGAAAGAAGTAGTGAAAGTAGTGATAATTCTGTTTCTGAAGATGAGTCAGAGAAGTCTGTAAAAGCCCATCCGCGAAAAGGAAGCCAACCCAGCAATTCAAGGAGATCTGACTCTGAATCTAGTTATGATTCTTCGAGTGATGATAGTGATAGTGATCATTCTTCTGAGTCAGAGGAGGAGAATAGGAGACATAAACAGTCAACTAGGGATAAAAGTAAATATAAAAGTTCAAAAAGTGACAAAAACTCGGACAGAAGTTCTAAAGATAAGAAGGAAGAGAAGAAGTCTAAATACAATAACGTAACTAAAACTGATAAAAAATCAAAAGAAACTCGTTCTGAAAAAGACAAATCAAACAGAGACAAAGAGAGTCATAGGAGCAAGTCAAGGGAACATATGTCCGACAACGAGAAGGGTTCAAAAAAATCTAGTTCGTCGGTGGTGGTCGGAAGTGGCGAATCTTCAAAGTCATCCTCTAAAAGCAAGGAACCAACCAGGCATGAGAGGAAAGATTCCTCCAGAGACAAAAAAGCCTCAAAATCATCGAGTAAAGGTGATAAAGATTGTAGAGGAGACACTAAGAAGAGCGACCTAGGTTTATCTCCAGCAAAAGAGGGAAAGAAATCAAAAGGTAAATCTTCTCGTGAGAAAACGTCGTCTTCGTCTAAGAGTAAGCAGCAACAAGATGAGAAAAAGGACAGACACAAAACAGAAAAAATCAATTGTGCTTCAAATAACGCTTCATCGTCTTCGTCTAAAAAGAACAAGCAATCGTCTACTACGCAGTTAGTAAATGGAATCGATTCGGCTTGTGGAGCAAGCTTTGAAGACGTTTTGGGAATGCTGGAAGCACCAGTGCAAAGCAAAAGTAAAAAGAAGTTTGCTGCTTCCACAGACGAAAACCCTAGCTCCAGTAAGAGCTCTGGTGAACTGACTAAGCTATCAAATAATAAAACTTTGCAAGAGACACAGGTGCCCTCATTACTAAAAGAATCCACTTTAGAGCCATTAGATATAAACATTTCGAGCTTACTTCCACCAATAACCCCAAATTATCGCCCTCTTGGTATGCCTTTGGACGCTCCCAGCAAAAGAATTTGGACCGACGGCGAGGCGCTCACAAGAGTGATCGCGGCGAAGCACCAAAGAACTAAAGTATATTCAGGAAATAAATCAGCCTATACCAAAGTTCCTTCGTTGTTTGAGCTATGCAGTCGCATATTACAAGACAACCTCGATGCCATGGAATACACGGGAGGAGTGCCTTACTCTATCTTGAAACATATATTGGAGAAGGCCAATCCGGATCAGTTGTACCAGCTGGAGTTTCACAATCCGTATTTAATCGAGGACACTGACGAACTTTGGCAGTTGCATTGTCAGAAGGAGTTTAGGAATAAGAAGCGAGAGGAGATGGAGTCGTGGCGGGAAATGTATATGAGGTGCTTAGACGAGCGAGAGGCCAGGCTGAAGGCGCTGACCGCCAATATAAAACAGAGCCAAGATAAGTCGACGCCTGTAAGGCAGACCAAACTTGCTTACGTGGACAGTTTCGTAAAACCGCCGAGGAATATTGCTAGGAAACAGGTGAGTGAAATTTTGCGTTATTTGTATGATGACTAAAAATTGAAATCGACAGTTATTGTGGCTTACTTAGGGTTTTGGTAAGACAAAAGAAAGAAGGGATAATTTTATAAGATTGTGGTACTAATTCTAATTGAATAATAGGCATTCTATGCCACAATGAATCAGTGAGCTTCTTGCAGGTTCAGGTTAGATACGCGGGATGCGGCACCAACTAAAACCTCAATTCGGCCAATTTTTGCTCAGCAATACGACTTGAATGTACAGGAGCATTGTCCTGGTGAAACAACACTTTTTTCTTTGCCATTCCTGGGCGGTTTTTCGCTATTGCTGCGTTTAATCGGTCTAGAAGAGATGCATAATATTCTCCGGTAATGGTTTTTTCCTTTTTCCAGATAGTCAATTAGGATAATTCTTTTTGCGTCGCAGAAAACGGAAGCCATCAACTTTCCGGCAGATGGAACGCATTTTGCTTTTTTTGGAGCTGGCTGGCCATGTGAAATCCACTGTTTTGACTGTTGCTTTGTTTCAGGGATGTAGTGGTGAATTCAGGTTTCACCCACTGTTACAAAACGACGCAAAAAGTCCACTCTATTTTTCATAAACACTCGAAAGTTGGCGGCAGAGTTTCGCAGGCGTTTAGCTTTTTGCTCCATACTGAGTAAACCCGGCACCCATCTCGCGCAAAGTTTTTTCATATGCAATTTGTTGTGTAAAATGAAGTGAACCCGTTCGGTTGAAATGTCTGTAGAATCTGCTATTTCTCACACTTTGACTCGTCTGTCAGTATAAACTATTTCCTGGACTTTATTGATGATTGCAGGTGTCACAGCGGGTTTTGGAGCTCCAGGATGTGGTGCATCTTCGATGCTTGCTCTCCCGCGTTTGACTTCATTTACCCAAAGTCTAACAATTTCATAAAAAGGACATGACTCACATAATTTAGGTAAAATCCTTTCGTAAATTTCTTTCGGCGTTTTTCTTTCCAAAAAGAAAAATTTTCACGGATTCCAATTTTATCCATTTTTTCTTACAGTGGAAACAGTACTGTTTTAAAAAATTGCCAAACAACAAATTACTGTCTGAATGACTTGAAACCATACATCATTAATGTAAAAGAACTGACGTTTATGATGATATATATAGATTATAGCAGCGCCACCTATTAATATGCGAACCAAGTTATTTATCAAACCATCCTCGTAGTTTTCCATCCTTATTTTGCCCATTTCGGCTAATTTCCATCCTTCCAAGTGTTCTTTGTTGTACGTTTCTTCTTGTTCGGAGTAGTTGAATTCGCATATTATGTAAAAATGTTATGTAAAAATATATTGTCAACGACGTACCAGTTGCTAATTTTGTTACATATTCTGCTTGATGAGGCTGTGATATCTATTAATGAGGTGTCGTTTGCGTTAGAGAAGGTGGGTAAGTTTCCAGTATTTATAGCTGTTAGATTATTTGCGATTAGTAGTTGAGTTTCTAATAGCGGTCCTCTAGGGTTCTGCAACGTTGATCCAAATACCTTTGACTTCGCGTTGGAACCCCCGGCGATTAGAATATCCTTGCTGCAATTTTTTTATAAAAGTTCTATTTGGCTCGAAAAGTGTTTAAAGGCTTGCAGGGTTTTGTTTAGAGAGAAGTAGCATGTGATGACAATAACTGTGTCGAGTTCAACAGGAGCCTCATTCTGTAGGAAGTTGTGAAAGTGAGAATGAAAATTTTGACAACTTGATTGGTCAAAAAAATCTATTGACCAATGCCATTGGGCAGAAATTTTCATTTTCACTTTCACACCTTTCTATAGAGAATAAGTGTCCAGCTGCAAATCCGTGATGTCGGGTTATTTTCATAAGCTTTAGTTGTTTGGATGTCCATATGAAGCAGTCGTTGTTTAGGTCATATATGAAGTTTTCCATTTTCCGATGTGTTGGTTTTTGTCCTAGTATTATGTCTATGTCGTTTTCATATGTAAATTGCCTAAGTAAGTGTAAGGCGCTATACTTTCTGTCTACGTTTATCTGAATTTTTTTTATTTTTTTGGTTTGTGTTCTGCGAACATTTTGGTTTTAAATCATTCGACGAGTTTGCCTCATTTCAGAGAATGCGGACATTCGTAACTGTATGTTTTGTGGTTATTATTGTCAGTGCAGTTGAGACATTTCGGTCGTTCTTTGCAGTTTTTGATTTCCTGCTGGGTCGAACTACAGTTTAGGCAGCTTCGTTCCCTGCGGTCGTTTCTGCAGTTAGGAGTGATGTGTCCAAATTTATAACAGTTTAAGCATATTACTGGCTTGTTTGTTTCCTCTACTCTACAGTTACTCCATCCTATTCGTATTTTGCTATTATAGATTAGTGTGTTGGTTTTTTCAATTGGTAATTTGGCAAAAGCATACAGGAGTTTATTTTTGTTAGGTTTTATAGCTAGTTGTATTTTAATTTCGCTTTTTTCCTCAGGGGTGATTTTTAGTGTATCTGTAATAGCGTCTTCTACTTCTTGTTGTTCAGTTGTGCTAGTTATATCCTTTATAAACACTGTTTAGTAGTGGTTGGCTATTGCTGTGTCCATATCTTTGTCTATGTTTTTTTTTACTTCTTCTGGCAAAGTCTTCTCTTTATGTTCGGTTGCCTGTATATTTGATATGTATGTGTCCTTTGTTATCGTGTCTGATATTGTGCACTCTTACTCCTATGTGTCTTACTCCAAGGATTTTGATGTTTTTTCTCATTTTTGACGTTATTTGGGAGTACGTCGCTTCTGAGTTTACTCCTTTTATTATAACTGTGCCTGTTTTCTTGTTGTTTCTAGTTGTTGTTCAACTAGATGGGATCGTTATTTGTAGAAGTACCTGTATTTGTGTTCCGTTCTCCGTTTGTCTGTACTCCTTGTTCCTGTGTTGTAATTGGTTTGTGCATTGCTAGCCCACTTCTGGCAAATCTCGTGAAGAACGAGGTCATTTCATATGCTTCGAATATTCTACCATTTGAGCTACCTTGGATGATACCCTACTAGCTTGCCCTAGGAACCAAGTGGATCACTTCCGAAGCGGCACAATGTTTACTCGGCTGAATAAAGTATCTGTCCTGGGTCCAGAGGGAGTGTTCGTATGTATTGATTGTATATCTCCCTTCATAGAATGTGAGAAGATAGGTGAGTGTCACCATCGGGAGTTCCTATTGGGCTCTCTCATTGTTCACGTGGCATTTTCTCTATTTTGTGTGTAATGTAATAAGAAAGTTTGTAATTTGTACTTTGTGTAAAATGATTCGTGCATCGCATTCCAAACTATATCTACCCTTTTATTTATATACTTATCAATGCAATTATGTCAGTTAAAGCATCGTTTCATGGGTTTTTAGCCTTGAAGAAGACTAAATTTAGTCGAAACGTCGGCATTCTTCAATAAAAGATAGAAAGTTTTTTTTGTCCTCTACCTGCTAACAATCCAGTCTAATTTACGTAAGGACGCTACTACACTCACGCACATAAGGTTACTAATTATTGACTACGTCGATGTGCTTGATCTTGTTCAATTTATTTTGCAGCCCCGTTGATCAAAGAAGAAATAAATTAGGTACTAAACATAATTATTTGCTTTTTCTTTCGATAATAAGGTTCTTGCCTTATCCCATTTTACAAATTTAGCGGTGGGAGGGCAATATTGATACTATTTTGAATTATTTTTTTTTAATTTCTTTATAGACTAATAATTATACTTTCTATTCAGGCTAAAAATGGTCTAGCAGTAGATATTAAGAAGCCCTCGCAAACTCCTACAGAAAGACTGAACCAGTTGGCTAAGTCGGGAGAGGCATCTAAAGTGACTGTTCCAAACCCCGTACGAGTAGCTGCTGATAGGGGTAAGCTTTAAGAACATTCATATAATAAAGAATTTGATTTAGAGTCGAGTAGAAAAAAAGAACTCTCCAAAAGTTACTAGTAACAAAACGTTGGCCTTACTCGATGATGACTTTAAATAGCAATGTCGCTGTACAGAGAGTCTCAAATTCGATAGTTTTACGTGAGTATCTCAGTTATTATTAAAAAGTCGTAGCCATAGTGGTCGCTAGAAATAGGGTTTTTTTGAAAATTATGTATTATGAATGTGTAATATGAAAAAAAAACGGCTTTTTGGTTTTCCCATATCTCATAAACCAAAAAATTAAATTTTGCCGGGTTCTAAATTATCGCGCTACCACTACGCCTCGAAGACACTTTGACGCCCTGATATTTGGCCGCGAGTAAAGTCGACGTCGTTTGCGCTCCGATGCGTGTATGATTTGAAATCAAAATGAATCTGTATAAGTAAAAAATTACCAGACAATAGCGGCAGCAATCTAAAGGAATGATCCATTCGCCGATTAGGTTTTTTGTGTTCTCCTTTGTGGTGTGAAATATGTTTAGGAAGACTAGGAGTTTAAAATCCATCAGACTTTGTCTTAAAGATGCCATATATGGCAAAAAGTCGACAAGTTTATAACTGATTTTTGAATTTTGAAAGATTTTTGAACAGTCCTGATCACACAATCCCAAAAATAGAAGCAGAGGGAAAAATTCTCAACACTCGAACATTTTCATCTATTCAGGTTGGATTAGTTCAAATATATCTCGTAATCAGAGTAGGTTTGTCGAGGTTGTTTTCAGCTACCCTAATTAGCATTAAGACAAAACTTTATGTGCCCGTGTATCTTGGAGGCCAGTACTTTCGTTCCAGATAGCGGTTTCCAAACTTTACACCCTTCTGATTGTTTCTCCGAAGTTGTGTGCTGTTAAAGTTTATATAATATCAGTTATGTTTTTTCTCCATTTCCTCCATTTTCTCCGTTTTCATTCCACTTGATCACTGCCATTAAAATCGAGCACAGGATTTGCGAGAAGCTTTGATCACTAGATGGCTCTTTTTTGACAGATGATTGCTTGGTGTCGATCAATGAAACTACAGGATGTAGAAACTCTGTATAATGTCGACGTTTCGGCAGTAAATTCGTCCGATAATTGTTTGGTGTGAATCAATGAAACTATAGGATTTAGAAACGCTGTATAATGTCGACGTTTCAGACGAATTTAGGGCCGACACGTCGACATTATACAGCGTTTCTACATCCTGTAGTTTCATTGGTCCACACCAAGCAATCATCTGTCAATTATATACTTGGGATCACTAGAACCATTCTTTCAACTAGGTGGATCTGTTCTACAAGAATAGTACCTTTTATAGGATAGATATATCCATAAGGTATAATGTAAACCGATTGTGATTACTGCGCCATTAGTTGCAGAATGGGGCAAGATTACAGGTTACCAAACTATAAGTTTTACTATTTACTATCACGTAGTATAAATTTTATTATTCTTGGTTAAACAGTGCAACAAGAGAAGTGAAATAAAAATATTCAAAATTGACTTTCGAATATTTCACAAAACATAGTTCGCCCCACTATATAATGAAATATAGTTAATTTCAGATGAATATTCGTAGAGGTAGAGTAGACTTCTTCTTTAGGTGCCATGCCCTCTTCGAACGTTTGGAATCATCAGCGCTATCTAAACCTTGTCTACAGCTCGGCGGAACAATGTGGTAGTGCTCACTCCATACCATTGCCTTAAGTTTTTTAGCCAGGATATCCTTCTTCTACCCGGGCCTCTTCGTCCTTCGATCTTGCCTTCTATAATAAGCTTTAAAAGTGCTTAAAAGCTTAAAATGTGACCGAAATACTCCAGTTTGCGCTTTTTTAGTGTGAACAGAACTTCCAGTTGCTTGTCGAGGCGTTGAAGTACCTCGTCTGTTTCTTTAAGAATGTCATGTCATAATGATAAAAGTCACCTCTGATTTTTTCGCCAACTTCAGGGTATCTGCAATTTGTTCGTAGAAGTCTTCCATTTCTTCGTCGGGGTGATCACATGTTGGTGCGTAAACCTGTATCATGTTGATGTCAAATGGCTGCGAGTAGAGTTTTATAAAAAGCACCCTGTCCGATACCGGAACAAACGCCATTACTGACTTGCTGGTTTCCTTGTTCATTATGATACCCACGCCGTTGTAGTGTTGGTTGCTGTCGTTACCCGAGTAGAATACTTGATGTTCATTTATTACACATTGTCCCGAATTGGTCTATCTCATTTCGCTAATCCCTAGTATCTCTATTTTAAGTCGTTCCATCTCTTTGATAACATTATGTACTTTACCCGCCTGATACATGCTTCGCACGTTCCACGTAGCAATCTTCCTCATGACTGGCCCGGTGATTCTTAGCACCCTCTGGTCACTTAAGACCTGCCGGGGTCTGAAGGCCTTGACTTTTTCTTTTCCAGTCATGCTGATGATTTTTAGGGACGTAAATCTTCGATAGCTTCGTTCCAGGAATGAAGCAGCTGCTTTCCTGCTCCTTGCTAGTTTTGGTCAGCCCCGGGTATTTCATTTCCCCGCTACCACCCATACGTGGGAGGCGTGTTCCTATCCGCCACCTGAAGAGGCTCCCGATGGAGGACTAGCAACCTTACATGGGTAGATATAGAGTAGACTAAACTACGAAAAATTACCAAATTTTATCAAACTTGCGACAGTATCGATTGACATGAATTCAGCCAGACTACTTACTTAAAAGCGACTGCAAGAGTCGATGAAAACGGCTATAAGTAATAACTCACATACCCCTTAAACTCATCGAATTTGGGACAATAAATAGCTGTCGCTTCTGTTACCTTGAACATTTTCCTTTATAAATTTATTTCTTTTCCAGGTAGCTCTAGCAGTAGTGCTAGTCATTTAAAACCGAAAAAAGCTCCGCTGATGGCAAAAACCCTATCATTACTCAAGAGTTTCGGACGTAGATAGTACTAGGTAGTTATTTATGAATTAGTTGAATTTTTTAAATTTTATTTTTATGATGACTGTACAGTGTGTGGTTTGATTGTTCCTTAACATTTCCACTAATTAGGGCGGTTAGCTCCTTGTTACGTAATATTGTAAATCAAAGTTTTTTTAGATTTGGTATGGCAGTACAACTCTAGCAAATTCAATTTTTGGGAAATTTGTTTATGATCTGGACCGTCCATATAAGGTTAACAGTACTCCGTCAGAAAACCAAACAAGTAATTTGAGAAACAGGTTTGAAATTAAAATCTTTTTATTGCGACGTGCTTGGACGTGTTTTTAAGAGGAAACTTATGTTAAGTGTTGTTTTTACAATGACAATTATTATCACTCTCTAGCACAGTCAAAATAATACTCAAAAGGTACTAAGCCGAGCAAAGCAATAGGCGTGTTTTGGCACGATTGAACTTAACCATTTTCATTTTGGGGTGTTTTTCGATGTGTTACAAAACTTGGCAACATTATACTCGTACTTCTTAAGCTGGTAACAGATTGCCCAGTCCAGAACACGCGTGACTTTGAGAAGGTGCGCCATTCTGCTTTAAGTAAATAAAATAAAATACTTTAAATAAATCTAAAAGCAAAGAAAAATAAAAAGTTGAATATTTCAAAATGCCCTTTAGAAATAAAAAGTTGGATATTTCAAAATGCCCAGCAGAGAAAAATGGCCGTAAGTCCTCCACTTTGAAAAGCCATCGTTTACTTATTGGCATCAATTTAAAATTAACAAAAAGTCCTTTTTAAATAATTTATTTTTTCTACAAACGTCAAATAATGACGCATTTTACGCTTTCATTAGACAAACGAAAATCTAACCTTTTTTGATGATCAGAATGTGAGTTTACTTTTCCGTGCGTTGTCCAGGACAGCAAGCGAAAAAGATTTTTTCGCTTGCTGTCAATAGCAACTACCACCACTCAACCAATTATTAAAAACGTCATTGTCACTTTGATTTAAATTTTCAGATTGTGTCTTCGGATATGCTCAGTTGTGATTCACATTATTTGAAATTGATCGTTTGCAGAAGAAACGTTGTATGCATTACGAGCAAAAAGTAACTTTTTTGCTATCGAGTGATTGCCGCTCTCCGCTTCGCGTCGAGCGGCAAACTTCTCCGAGCAAAAAAGTTGAACTTTTCGCTCTTATTACATAAATAACTATTTATCTTTCTATTAAAAATAGATTTCTATTATCATTCTAATAACATCATATGATGTTGATATCATCAGCTGTCATTTTGATGATCAAAATGACAGCTGTGAGAAAAAAATTACAAGCCCAGCTTGTTCAGGTTGACAGTATCTACAACTTTCGTATTTACATCATTTTGGTAGATCCAATAATAATATCCTAGGTAGATTGATTTAAAGAAAACGTCAACATTTGGTTTTTGCTAGTCATAAAATTTTTCAAAAATGTGGAAGTGGTTTTGCATTGATCTCTTAAAACTGCAATTCTTTTCCCATTTAACCCACTTCGAGACTCTGCTAATTTCTGAGATCTCTCACTAAACATGAAAAAAAAACTTACTGTTAGAATGTTTTTTTTTTTAATTTTTTTTTGTTTTAAGATCCTTGTTAGTAAAGGAATCTCGTTTGTTCCAAACTAAGTTCACAAAACTGTAATTCTTTGCCAATTTAAACTTTCTCCTAACCGAGATCCCTGTACTAAAGTTATTTTGGTTGAGGAGATCCCTATGTACTAAACATCGAAAAAACCTCACCCCTATATTATGTTGGTTCTCTTGATATGGATAGATTGTTTTTTCGTAAAACGTCCTTGAAAATAACAATTGAAAAATTCACTTTGGTCGTTTTTTCCTTTTGTTTTTAATTTTGGGCTTCACGTCCAGTAGAACAAAAATAACTGTAAATGTACTTGTTTGTACTGCGGGTATTAAGTTGAATTTGCATTGTTGGTGTGTTATATAAAAATTAGGAATGTGGTATATATTTACTTCAGAAGTGATTATTTTATTAAATACTTAGCAACATTTTTTTTCTATTAATTCAACCATAAAAACACCGGCAATTAATATTGCTCCTTCATATTATTATTGTCATCTTAGGTCTAGAGATCTGTTTGGAAAGTGCCAGCCACCCAGAGTATTGAGAGTTGTTCAAAAAGATGTTGGTCAAAGCCTCTGGTTAATGAATTTCATTGAAAAGGTGCTTGGACAGTTGACAGTTGAATGGCGTTGAAACACACAAATAAATAAAAAAATTAACAATGGCCAAATCAATATACCGGTCAAGTAGTTAAATCAAGTCAATCAAAGCAAAATAAAATATTACACTAAGGTTAAAGTAAATGCCGCCTAGCAAACCATCAGTTTTTATTGTATGTGCCCCACGTTGGGCGCCAAAAATTTGCCACGCACTTTCTTCAGGATAAAGTCCTGAATAAATAAGAAAGGTCTATGAAAAAAAGCGAAATAAGCGAAAAGTGAAAGCAAAACAAGTTTAGTAAAGGAGTGTGAGTTGTCTAGTGGCATGGCAAATTAAGTGGGCCCCAGCTCAGATAATTTGGAGAGTGGGGTAGGTTAGCGCCACTGGCTTTGACAGTAAAGCCAGAAACCTCCAAAGGTGTAATTTGGAACTCAACACCAAACCAATATATAAACTAACAGATAAAGGGTAGGACACAAAGAAAAAGTCAACCTGGTACTTTGCTAGTTGCTCTGTAGGGGTGTTAGTACTTAACTTACATACACAGTGCACGCAGGTGTTAGTGCACAGCTTATACCATATTCACTTATTTTTGACATCTCGTTACCTTTGAAACTTTATTTTTTTTTTACGTATCTCTTTTACCCACATGATGAGAAGATACGATAAAAATGTCAAAGTCAGATTTCCGTAAATGGTTTATAGATACAGTCTGTCTGTTTTAAATGAGTGGGCCTAGAGGTCACAGCTGAAAGCAGTATCTGTGTGTGGCATAACTTCAATAAAGAGGCATAAGCAATCAGTTAAGGTACGTTAGTTAATAAAACTAAGAAGGGACACTATTGGCAAAAAATGACCGTGACAGTTCATCCGGCCGACTGCGATTGTCCATATCGCAGCGCTGCACAGTTTACATTGCAGCAATAAAGTACAATCAAAGAGATTGTAGTACTTATTCAAACCCAGATTTGCGGTTCCTGGATGATAACATTTTCAGACTTTCCCTTTTTGGTCATCAAAAAAGTTCGCTGGCTCCAGGACCATCATATACAGCATTGGAGCAAGTACATACAAACAACAGGCCAAAGGAAAGCTGATTTCTAGCAACATTAACCTTTTAATTGGAACTGTATGTCCTTCACATCTTAACCTTTTCTGTATCTCTAATACATATCAAAGGCAGTACATTGTTTACTTTTCGATGGCGTCTGCTCTAGCTGGGCAATTTGCCATGAAATTAAGAGTATAAGAAATAAAAATCGATTTAAGCAAAAATAAATGTATTTCTCTCAATGGCACTTCTACCCCATTTAACTCATCCCAATTTACGTAGCTACTAAAAAATTCAAACATTTATCTCTAAGATATCAAATTATTCCTTAAAGAATCCGTTAACCGGCAACTTTTACAAAAAAAAAAGTCCCTACCAACCCAAGCAACATAGCGCAACAGCTGGATCTAACTAAACTAACTCACAATTTATAGGGTTAAATTTGAAATTGATTTTTGCTTTGAACAGTAGCGATCAAATACGGAACAATAGAATGCATACAAGAACTTAAGTTGCATAACAAAATTTCCCAAAATATATAATTTTTAAAACGCCGTGTCAACATTTTTCGTGGTCTATTTCAAAAGCTCAACCCAACACAGTAACAGAATGTAGAATAAAATACGAAATTTGAGCGTTTCTTGACATTAATTCAAAATTCATGTCTTGTCTGCTTACTAAGCATAAAGCAGTTGAAAAATTATGCATTAATGGGACTAAATTAAGAACGATTTTTCTTTATCTTGATCTGTGATCGTGAAATGATATCTCTATCTCGATCTATTTACGATCCATCTTTATCTTAATTATCTTAAAAGAACATGTCAATAGGCACTCGACGGAAATGCAAATATTTGGCTCAAAATTTGACTTATGTGAGACCTTGTACTCTATGCGAACAGAATTATCAAATGCTTGTGAAACACCTTAAGAAGCCACATTTGTTTGTGGTTCAATATACAAAGGAGCTGCCTACTGCCCTTACGAGAGATTTTCTTCGCAAATTTTGAATAAAAACATAATTTTGAATTACAAAATTTAGGTATTAACAGCTGTCGATTTCCAAGAAATTCAACCTTTTATTATAATTAATTATTGTGTAATGATAATTTACAAGTATATAATTTCAATTCTACATAATGTGGGGTCTTAATTGGTTCATAACTTCGGAAATTCAATGAAAACGACTACGATTTACCGTTGATTGATATTTTGCAAATAAATATGTCGAAAACAGTTGGAATAGAACAAAAGTTCAAACAATATGCGATCGATAACTTCAAGAACGGTCGATAACTTCACTAGTCGATAACTAGACAATGATGTACTATTAAGCGAAACATATTGGACTTTATTGAGTTTTTTACACGACGTTTCGAGCAATGGAATATCTGCTCGTTTTCAAGTGAAACTGAGCATTAAGCTCGAGGCTACCTGCTTATGTACTAACACAGCTAAACCACGCCCATCATTCCTAATAGCCGGATCGTTTCCACCCTCGCGCGTCAAGCGACCAGCACTCGTCCGCCGTATCAACGGATGCCATACCGAAGAGACGTCGCAACTTGGTTTACTAAAGACGCCCTCATTGCTTCCAATGAAGACTGCTTCCTTGAACTTTCGTTTCTTCCAGTGCTGTTCCCTATGCACAATTTTGGCTTCCTACCACTTAATGTTCTGGTGTTCGGACCAAGCGTTCTCTGCAATTCCCGATGTTGATGTTTCTCCTCTTATCGTATGCGTATTGCATAGCTGTTAGGAGATTCTTAAATGAAACTATGGATAGGACGGAGTGGATTTGTAGAGAGATCTTCTCACTTAAATCCTATGGATTTTTAGTTTTGGGGTTATCTGAAATCGTTAGTACATCGAACGCCAACACGCAACCCTCCCGAATTAAGGCAGAGAATTATGGACAAATGTGAAGAAATTAAACTAAAGGAAGGAATGTTTTTAATGGTACGTGGCAATTTTTTAACAAGACTTTATTTGTTCATTGAAGAGGATGGATAATACTTTAAAATTTTCCTTTGAAGATTTTAAATACTGTATTATACAGTCTAATATGCTTATTACCTAATCGACTATTGAGTAAATAAGAATGGAATGCCCTTGTTTCCCAGGCACGCTCTGTTAAAACGGTGCGTTATTATTCACACCATGCAAGACAATTTTAAAAGAAGATTCTTGAAACCCTTGCATTTCAGAGAGATGTGACAAGTAAACCTTTTTTATCTAATTTTGAGCGATCTTTTATTTTCTGAAGCCACATATAACAAAAAACGAAAAATTTTAAAGTTGTATGTTATCAAGTTTACAACAAAGATGAGTTTAATCGCTGTTAATGTCAACTTTTGACATTTATCCCTTACAGATTTAATACAAAAGACCATGCGTATAATTCAATCGGATAACCAACAAATTATTTAAAAAAAATGTTTTTTTAAATCTAACTTTAGAACTGTAGATCCGTTATACTGTCTCGTTAAGTGTTGTTCGTTCCATTTCCGGACATCCTGTGTAGCAAAGTTGGCTATATTTTAGACGCTCTCGAAGTTATCGACCGTACTTAGGAAACACCCTGGATTTCAAACTTTAAATAAAGATCGCATAAACAAATAGAGCTAAATAAAAAAAAAATCGTTGAAAAATATGCAGTTAAAATTCGGCAACCTAATTTCGGTACATACTTTGAGTACTTACCTACTCCGGACGGTCTTCCTAATGACATTACATGTATTTTACTTCGAAAAAATCTGAATCAAATAGGTACTGACAAAAATTTAATTTTTTTGAACCGAATAGATCGCAAAATTCATGAGATTAAAACTTATCAACAGACCTGTAATTTACAGTTCGACGTAATGTACAAAGTTTAAACGTCATCAAACCTGAGGTTGTGACAAAAGAACCATTACACATTTTACTTGAAAAATATTTGGAGATAACCAGTTTTCGACCAATTTCAGCTTCAAACCCTATAAAGTTCTTGCTTGTTTAAACCTAGTCTTAATTGTATGCTCACTTTAAGCAGCTATTAGTGACAGAACAGGATGGCTTAGTACAGTTCTAAGAGATCTTTTTCTCAATTGCGCCTTAAGGCGGATTGACGTTCGCACTTGGAACTTCTTAGTTACAAAACACAGATCAGCGTACAAATGATTAAAACCATCAAAATACCATACAATAGAAAACCATCAAACTGTTATCAAATTGCTGATCTCTTACACCTCTTAAAGGAGCGTTACGAGGTATTACATACAAGCAGTAACAAAATGCATATCTGTAATAGCAGTATGACATGTATGCACAAAAAGTGATTGCGGTTTTAAGACGAAGTTTAGTACGTTTGTTGCTGCAGTTTGCGGGTGGAGACACCAGATCATTGGCTTCTGAGAGGCCAACAACGATTAGCCAGAACAGTTGTAAAATTTCCGATCAGTGTGCATTTTTCCGTCATTCGTGATATTTCTGATCGGCGATTTAATATCTGTCCTCAGCTTCCTGGAAAGCATTGGAACAATCTCGTTGGTCTTTCCACATCAGAAAAAAAGGTGTTTTATTTGTCTCTTCCAACAGCGAACAGCAACAACTCTTTACTTAAAGATGCTATTGTCTAACATGAGTTTAAAACGTTTTAATACGTCAAAAGGAGAAGACAAAATATTGATGAATAAACTAAAACCAAACGACTAAGCGCTTATTTCAAACTTAACTATTCAATTCACAACATCTAGGTTAACAATTATCACAGTAATTGCCATTTTGGTTGTAACTCGAAAACTATTATTTATGGGATTCGAGATGGTCTTCAGTGTCTATTCTTTAAAAATCCAATTCTCTTTCATAAATACTATTGATGATAAAAATAAACTTTCTGCAATTAAAAAAGGCATCAGGAATGTTCAACAATTAAATTTACAAAACATAGATCTAACACTAACTTAAAAGTATCAACATACAGGGTGTCCCGATCTATTCGCGTCGGTCATTTACAGCTAAACCGTTGATAGTATAATTATACAACAAGCCTTTAATGAGATTCGTTATTCTTGAGGGTAACATTTGAGCCCACGAGCGAAGCGAGTGGCACAAGTTGTCCGAGAGAATAACGGTCATTACATGCGAGTTGAATACTATACTTTATCCACGACCAAGATTCTGGGTTTTAGGCAAGTACGTCAATACGTACAGGACATCCCTTAGTGTCATTGATGCCAAAATATGGGGACCCGGATCCGATTCACTATTCGCGTGTGCGTGGGTTGTTGCCAAATCTCGAAATGTGTTTGGTTAGAATCACATACTTCCGTATCGAATATTTTTCCGTCACACGCGTTTACGTCGAGTAACCAGAACAACTCGTGAAAGTATCGGCAACATTGGATGCCACGAATCACCAACTAAGTGCTTTCGGTGTAGTTCGTGATTCGTAGACACTACGTGAATGTAACTGCACGTGGGTCTAACTGTGCCACTTTCAAAAGGGAAGGGAGCTCATTTTTGGCATGTGCAGAAATTGCAATACACGACGTATTGTGTTTCCATCACCTCCTTTTGCAGCCCAAGGCCAGCAATGTAAAAGGTAGGCAATGTACTGTATGTTTTAAAGTATAGTACACAATTTTAAAGCCACGACCACGACTGGTTTCGCTAATCGACGGCGCGTCGTTTGATGAGTCGATAAATGACGGTCAAGTGGCCCGCGCATGTTCATTTCAATGCTACGAGGGTGGACGGTAAATTATTTCATTTTATCGCATATTTTTAAGTATTTTTCAGTGAAAAGTAAACTTTTTAGTGAAAAAGAGACACTGTAACCTACATTTGCCTCAACTTAATATTCACTTGCGAATAATGTTCGTTATTCAATCAAGATCAAAAAACGTATACATCGATCCTCTAGTGGCACAATTTCAAATTATTTGCAACTCTACCGGGTGACTAAAAAAAAATACGTAACTATAGTTATGTTTTTTTTTTAAATGGAACCCCGTATATTTTATGACGGATTTAAATTCTAGGTCAAAAATGAGTAAAGCCTCAATAACATAACACACAATCTAACAGCATCTAATAAGAAAATTCACAGAAGCAAAGTTACAATTTCCTCACAACTGTAACGCGGAGGCTGAATTATTGTTAAATTGGTCTATGCTTGGAGACCTCAATACCAGTCCTATATTATACAGATGTCTTACAAATCATAAAAATATGTTTGACTATTTTAATCTACAAAAACTCACTTATTTCAAATAAAATGCCCAGGGGATATATATTTTTAGTCCAGGGGATACACTTTATATGGATACACTTTAGATACGTCTTTCAGTTTCCTCTAGGGTGTATAGAGTCTATCTGTTAGCCTTTGTCCAGCAAAGTCAAATTTATTATTGAATGGTTATTTTTACTTATTAAGCGTCTCCGTAACACATCTTAAAAAAAACCGATAGATGTAATACCTAGGGGTAATAATTCCATGAGGTTATGAAGTTGACAAATTTTCACAAAATGAAGCAATTTTCGGCTCTGGTACACTTGAGGAAAGTCGTTATTACTCATTTTTTTCTAAAATTTTCTTTATTAATGTAATAGACAAAATAGTAATAGTAATAAAATAGACAAAATAGAAAATTATAAGTGGTGATAGAACTTAAAAACATTTATAATAATATCATTTTTTAGAAGAAATATAATAATAAATTTCGCTTACCTCAAACAAACTATACAATGGAAGTTGACTTGACTAACGTAATGTGAGCTGTGAGGTTATGTTAAAACACTGTCATGGAAATATAAATTGAAACAACATTAGTCACAAGTGTCAACAAGTGATATTAGTGACACTTCCTTTGATCAGGTTAGTTAAAGACAAAGCGGCCCCCGTCAGGGCCACTTTGTTTTACTATGAGGGATCCTTTGGTTAGGTTAGTTCGGATTAGAAACAACTAAACTCTAAAGTAGTGCGTTTTACCATATTTTTCAAGATAATCTACATAATTTACAAGGTCACCCAGAGTTTCTTAAAAATGTCACTTGTTGACATTTGTGACAAACGTCGTTTCAATTTATATCGCCATGACAGTGTTTTAACAAAACCTCACACCTCACATAAAATATGAGTTCGGTAATTACATCCCGAGCGCTGGGGATATCAGTCTATCTCACTCTAGCTTGTTAAGATTTTGGGAGATGCTCGGATGGAATTACCGAACTCGGGTTACGTTAGTTAAGTCTTCCATTGTATAGTTTGTTTCAGATAAGCGAAGATTATTATTATATTTATTCTAAAAATTGATATTATTATAAATACTTTTAAGTTCTACCAGCACCTATAATTTTCTATCTTGTCTATTCTATGAATTCCTAAAGAAAATTTTCGAAAAAAATTAGTAATAACGATTTCCCTCAACGGTACCAGCCCCCAAGTTTCAGTGCAAGAATGCGTTGATATGATTTTCACATTGGAAGAATGTCTTCAGAATTGTCTTTTAGCCTCAAGGGTTTACGCACAAAAGTATCCAGGAAGAACCATCCCGAACAAGCGGGCGTTCGAGCACTTAGTAAAACGGTTTCGAGTTTCAGGAAGCGTTGCTTATAGTAAACCAAATTTTTCAAGAATTGTCACCTAAGAAAGCCAGTTTGCTGTGTTAGGCTCAGTCGCTGAAAACAACAAGGCAAGTACTAGGCTAATTGAAAGGGATACAGGAATATCTCGTAATAAGATAAACCGCATCCTGCGGAAGCGCAACTATCACCCGTACCATATTGAGCTGCACCAGCACTTACACGGAAACGATTTTCCACGTCGCCTAAATTTCTGCTTATGGGCTATGGAGCAAGTTGGTGAAGAAAGTCGGATGTTTTTCGTACCCTTGATCATCAAAACAGATGGAGTGTAAATTTATTTGGAGGAATAGTCGGAGATTAGTCCTCCAAGAGTTACTTATCGGACCATATTTTTTTAGTGGGAAGGTTAAATGGAAGGAACTTCTTAGAATGGAACTGTAGATAGCGGGTGTAGGACAAACAATAAGCTATTTCATAGTTGCGAATACGCCAACGTTTCGATCTTTATTTAGATCTTCTTCAGGGCTTAATTCAGTGAAGAAGATCTAAATAAAGATCGAAACGTTGGCCTATTCGCAACTGTGAACTAGCTTCTTATTTGTCCTACACCCGCTATCTACAGTTCCATTGCATTAGAAAGGGCACAAAGCACATATAATGTCACTTCTTAGAACAAAACGATTTCCGAAACTTGCTAGAAAATGTTCCTCTGAATGTTAGAATTAGAATGTGGTATCACGTGGATGGAGCCCCTGCTCATTTTTACCGGCCTGTGCGTAAGTATACCTCAACAGGAAATTTTCTAATTAATGGATAGGAAGAGGAGGACCCATTTTCTGGCCACCTAGATCACCTGATGTCACCAGCATTGATTTCTTTCTTTGGGGATTTGTCAAGAATATAGTCGATAAGACTCCACCGACAACAAGGGAAGATATGGAAATTAGAATTACCAATGTCTTCAATCAAATAATTCCTGAAATGATACAAATTATTAGAAATTCTTTCGAAAAACGGATTATTCTTTGCATCACTGAGAATGGGCAACACTTTGAACATTATTTACTTTAATTTATTTTAGTGTATGTATGTTTTAACTTAAATTTTTTGTTGTTGCCTTAGATTATACCTTACAACTATTTGAAACAAATTAAAATAAATATTTAAAAAGTAAATTATGGAATAGTTATTCAATGTATCTCCAATAAAGTAAAGATTGAGTCGCTAACTTATTTGGAAGCGACAAAATCACTCTTTTCCTGGTTAGGTTAGTTCAGTTACACTTTTTACGTTTAGGTTCGGTTAGCTCAGGTTAGTATCGTTCAGTTACACTTTTTACGTTTAAGTTAGGCTAGCTCAGGTCAATTCATTTCTACTCTTTATGTTAAGAGTAGAGAATAATACAAAAACCGGCCCCTGGCGGGCCGCTTTTCTTTTAATTTTTAGAACAGGTTAACTTTCGGTTAGTTCAGGTTAGGTCTCGTTAGTTCAGGTTGGTCCAGTTCTAGTTTTCCCCACCGTTTTTTTCTCAAGGTATGTTACGGGGACGTTTAATAAGGAAAAATAGCCATACAATAATAAATTTGGCTTTGCTGAACAATCACCAACAGATAGACACCTTATAGAAGACTGAAAGAGCTATCTAAATTGTATCCCCTGAACTAAAAAAAAGAGACTTATTTCATTTGAAATAAGTGAGTTATTGTAGATAAGAGTCAAGCATATTTTGATGATTTGTAAGACACCTGTATAATACGGGACTGGTGGACAGAAACATTGCTTCCGTGAATTTTCTTAAGAGATGCAATATTTTTATAAAATTGCAAATTTTGAAAAATGTTGTTAAATGATTGATTGATTGACATAACAAATTGAAAAATGTGTTATGTTATTAAAGATTCATTTTTGAACTAGAATTTAAATCCGTCGTAAAATATACGGTTCTATTTGAAAAAACATAACAATAGTAATTTATTCTTTTCCGAGTCACTCGGTAGAAAGAGAAAATAATTTTAAATTGTACCCCTAAAGGATCGATGTATACGTATGAGAATTTTTTTTTTTATTTAACGTCTTAGCTATAAATGAACCGCGCGAATAGCTTGGGACGCCCTGTATATATCGAGTGACGCTTCAATGTATAACTCATAGATAGTATAGCGTCCGTAGGAATTTACAAGTGATGTTTGTGGCTTCAGCGGACTGAAGAATAATAATTAAATTAAAAAAAAGTAAGCCCTCAGCCGGATTTGAACCAGCGACCTTCAGGAAAACGGACATATGCTCTGCCAACTGAGTTGTAAAGGCACGTCTAATTCGTTGGCTTATCGGGATACCGTTTCTTCAACTTAAATCATTATTATTTGTTAGTATGCAAAGTGGAAGTTAGAAGGGAAAGGGAAACACATTTACGACCGGAGACCTCGACGGGTCTCAGGTCTTATGATAGGTAAGTCCTTATGATATATAAGTTAACACAGCGGTTAAAACAGAACTTAATTAACTAAACTATCATGAAGGGATACGTAGCACTTTTATCAACAATACTGTGTGAGCTAGGACTTTCCAATGGAATAGGATCAATAGTGCATGACAAAATGAAAGGAATAGTAATGTATGCCGGTGAAGATGTCTAGTCTAGTCTATGACTCTATTATTGATATCGTTAGTATACTCTAACCCGTGCAATTTTGAGGATTTGGTTGAAGATCATTTAGAACTTAAGACATGCAACGTGAATAGAAGATATCCAAGGGCATGTTGACAAGGTTTCGAAGATACTGAGCGAAAAAATTCCTACATTGGGAGCTCTCCAAGAAAAGCTCAGCACAAAAGACCTTATTAAGGAAGGAGGGGTGGTAAAAATGAATAATCATGATCTTGCTAGTGAAACATAATTTTTGCGTCCTGGAACCTACTTCAAGGAAAAAGACAGGAAGACAAACAGTTATCCTATTAAGAGCATTCCTAAATCTGTTTCCTCCTATGAGACTAGGCTCAAACAAATAAAGATAAGTGCTTTGGTAAGTGCTATTATTATTGCTACACAGTATCAATGACACTGTGTGAGCTAGGACTTTCCAATGGAATAGGATCAATAGTGCAGGTATAGTAGCAATCTATTGCAGGTGTGGTACCAAATCGAGTAGATGCAGAGAGGAAGAATAAACACGCTGGAGCAGAACACTCAGCAACTCTTCAAAGATGCATTAGAAAATCGTGAGTTGATAAAAATGCTCTCCTAGAACCAGCGGGAAATAATTCAGCGGGAGTTGATAACAGATTACAACTACCATAAGTACAGTGCTAATGCCAGGAACACTATCCTGGCAGAGTAGACAAGTTTGGCTCCAAATGCCTTTCTCAGGGCTTTAAATGGTGCAACACCCCCCAGTAATCGAGGTGTTGATATCTGTTTATCTGTTCCCCGGGTAACAGATATCAATTGATACCCTGCCATGGGAAACTATATCATCTTAAATTTGTCATTGGGGACATGACAATATAAATGTTATACTTGTTTCAGAACAGGTAGCAGTGCTCCCCTATACCAGTGATTTTTTTATGGAGGTTGCAAAGTGTTCATACTCTCATAACATTGCATTACGTGATATATCACCCAAAGTAGAGTAGATTGTTTTAACTACTATCAACATAATAAGACAACACAGAATTGTCCGTTGATAGTTGACCCTATCGTATACCCTCATGAACTCATCCAAACCCCCGCTGGAATATTGGTGTGTGCCAATCAAACAGTTACACTATCATCCCGAGACATTTTTAGGGTAAAAAATAATAGGATCATTACTGTTAATGAACCAAGGTTCTTCTCCAATATAGAAGGAGATATTCTAACAACTGGAGAAACATCTATTCAGTTGGATAGAACCAAGGGACCAATACATGTAGAAGAAAAAACCTTCTTACAAGAGCGGCTCATTAATGCTTCTGCAGTAGACTTTATTAAATGGGATACTAACATTCATAAGTTACCTGAGATCCCATCTTTAAAAATTTTGAGCTCTTATCATTCTCGGGGATTATCTATTTCTATTTTCTTGCGCTTTGGTATTATGTTCTCAACATTTTTGTATCTTGGGTATAAGAAGAGAGAAGACGCTAAGAAGAGACAGCTTGGACATTTGTACAACGTTGTTTTATCTAGTAAAGGATCGGACGGTCCAGAAAAAGCTGTTAACTCATCTGCCATAAAGAAGAACACTTCCAGCATTTCTAGTGCATAGGAAAAAAAAGAATAAGAATAAAGGGCAGTTGAGAAAAAAGTCTCAGTATGTGAAGGAAAGAATGTTTTTTTTTTATTTAGATGTAGAGGGCTATTTGTATAATATTAAGTTGTGTAGTTGATATTATTTTTAAAATAAGCAAAAATATCCTCAAATATATAGTCTCTTTGTTCCCATAGATAGCTTTATATAATGATAGAAGTTTATAATTTTAGAAAAAAAAACACAGGGAGAGCGCACATACACCATCATGAAGGAGACCTCAACGGGTCTCCGGTCGTAAATGTGTTTCCCTTTCCCTTCTAACTCCCACTTTTCATACTAACAAGTAATAATGATTTAAGTTGAAGAAACAGTATCCCGATAAGCCAACGAATAACACGTGCCTTTATAGCTCAGTTGGCAGAGCATCTGTCGGTTTACAGAAGGTGGCGGGTTCAAATCCGGCTGAAGGCCTATTTTTTCTTTAAGTTAATTATTATTCTTCTGTCCGCTGAAGCCACAAACACCACTTGTGTCACTGTCACATTATGTAAATGTCTAACAGTTATTAAGCAAAAAAAAATCCGATTCTTGTTTGAAGAAGAAAATTATAAATCTACAAACTTCTTGTTTTCTTAAATTTTCGTTTTTGGTCAAAATAAAAAAAAATAAAGTAACTTACAACGCTTCTTGAAATTAGAAAGTGCCATAAAATTAACAGAGATAATATTCTAACGTATAAAAGTCAGTCCGATTTAACAGCGAATTAAAATTAATTAAAAAAAATAGTTATCTCTAGTTGCTTGAAACCTATTTAGGCCTGCAGGTACTTGGCAAGTTCCTCTTCCGACACCTCAATGAAAGTGGGCAAATTTCCTGAAGGTTCAATGCCGCATTTCACTCGTAACACTGACTTTACTTCAGCATTGATGTCCATAATACTTCGATGAAGCGGGGCAGGGAAGGCTGGCGAATTAACACTTAAGCTGCCACTATCTAAAAATGGATATAATTTCAACATTACGCGATGCAGGCGTACACAAAAGGGAAGTGACAAAAATAGCCAACTGTTGGTTCGGAACACGAATTTTGTGGCGGTTAATTGTTATAAATAAGATTTGCATGCTGTGAAACCTGATTTGCTCTAGATTAACAAAAATGACAACTTTTTTGAAAATTCTAGATTATCTTTGTACTATAAAGGGTGTGTAACAAGTGATGCAAAAATGTCAAAATGTTGATGTTCTGCCATGTTGCAACAAACTTCTTCTTCGTTTCCGTTTCTAAGGAGTGAGCCGACATCTATACCTCCAGACATTTTCGCCATATTTTTACTCAGATTCGCCATATAACCACTCGAATTTTTATACCGAGCGAAAGACAAAACGTGTAAATTTCTTGTTGCTGATATTTTTAAATCGTAGTAGTTCGTAAATGCATTTTGCAATAAACTTTTTTTCCTTTCCGTTTATAATAATAATAATAATCTTTATTTCAAGATAGTAGTTTGTACGTTAATACATCACTAAAACTAAATGAAAATCATGTAAAAGGCCATCCATTCATTTGGGTATCCTTTACACTATGAGTTTTACCGAGAAACTCAAATAGCACCGAAATAATCCTTTAAACTCTATGCCTCTAGGTTTAGTAATAACCTTCAATTTGAATTTTCCGAAAGGTTTAATACATTTGACATTGTATGGTAGTTTATTGAAAATTTTTATACACATGAAATCGCCAGTCTATGGGCAGGTAGATTTATGGTTGCCGTTCTTACATTCTCACCATTTATCAAAAATAAGTTTTTGTAATAGTATAGAAACATCAGACATTCAAATACAGGGTGTCCTGTAAACTTTCGACAATACTCCTCCTGATAAAAGCCCCATCCTTGACAAGTCAAAAAATGAAAAATTGGTGTTAAAGAAAGTCTCATGGTTTCCAAGATATTTGCACTTTTTTTCAAAATCGACAAAAACTAACATCACTTGATATTTCGTACATTTACTCTTCCATAACACCATGTAGAAAGATAATTTACTCAGTTTCAGTTTCGCGAATGATCGTAATATAAAAGCTCTAATCAAAAGATTTTGAACGTATAACTTGGATTTTTAAGAAACAAATTTATTTTATTGTATTTCTTATAACTCCATTTCAGTTATGCAACTTTTGATCCCTACTGTAGTAAAAGATGGACAGCTATCTTGATGCCCCTAAGTATAAAAAGTAGCGTCGTCCTTCTAGATTCTAAAATGTTATAATAGGTAACTATTCCTTAAAAATAAATATTTTTTGGTCGGTTTGATGCAACAAGTACAATTTTTACAATTACATACAATATCGTCTATTTGTGCTACTGTCAAAAAATTGAGCAAGAAGCAATTAACGCAAAAAAAACTTAATAGTTAAAGTTCAAAGTGACCGCCATTGGCTCTTATGCACGCTCTGCATCTTTTTATAAACGATCTTTTTATTGATCGATACTGAGCCTCGTTAATTTCCTGCGCTGCTCTAAAGACATTTTGTCGTAGCTCCTCGCGAGTTTCGTGTATAAACTCTTTCTTTCAGACAACCCCAATAAAAAAATCTAATGGATTTAAATCCGGCGAACGTGGTGGCCTCAAAATAGATCCTTGACGTCCACCTGCCAGGAAAAACGTTATATAGGTGTTCTCTCACAACCGCTTCATAATGGGCAGAACAGCCGTCATGTTGGAACCACATTCGTCTTCTTATTAATAGAGAAACGTCTCCAAGTAACACCGGTGATTCCGCAAAAATTGCAGATAACTTTCAGCATTCAAATTTTTTGGTAATTCTACTGATCCTATAATTTTGTTGTTGATTATTCCTGTCCAAACGTTGACTTTAAATTAATTCTGAAAATTAATTTCCCTGAAGACATGTGAACTTTCCGTTTGCCAACTGTGGGAGTTATGAATGTTGAAAATACCACCTCGTTTGCATGAAGATTCATCTGTCCAAAGAGTGCAATCAAAAAAAGTTGGATCTTGACACATCTTTCGTAACATTCGCCTACAAAAATTTACTCTGTGTTGAAATTCTCTTGGGAGAAGAACATGCACTCTCTGGGCATGATACGGGTGCATTTGATTTCGTTTTAAAATTCGATGTACAATCGTTTTTGGAATGGCTGCCCGACATGCGATGGCTCGTATTGATGTGGTTGAATCCCGACGTATTTCTTCCAATACCTCATCATCGTCCGCCACCTGAGGCCTCCCTTCCCCAGCACGCATTCCTGGTAATTTTCCTTCAGAATAAGCGTTGTGCACGGCGGTGAAAACGCGAGAGGTCCAGGATGGTTTCGAAATGGAAATCCTTCTCCGTAGCGTAGTAATGCATGATTTTTACTGCCTCCACACTCCCCATAGATAAAGTGCATTTTAGCATATTCACGAGGGGCACAAATGGCATGATAAGTATAACAAGATAAGCTCAACAAACTACCCAGAACATAATTTACAGAAAATAATGGATTCATTTTACAGGTTGATAGATGTCAAAATTCGTTGTTACGTAAACAGTGCAATAAAAACAATCAGATCAAGCTGCATAAGATGATGTGAAGTACCTTTGTATTACCTAATCACATATTTTTGTCATCAAGTTACCTTTGAAACCTTATTTTTTTTTATATCCAGCTCCTTTTAGCACGTGTTGAAAAGATGCGATAAAAATGTCAAAGTCAATTTTCCAACGCCTACTTGACGACAATAATAAGTGAATGGCTTATAGGTGCGTAAATTGCGATTAAATGATTAGATGATGTAATGTGGTGCTAAAAATGGTACTTGATACATCTAATCGGTCATAAAAATATTTAATGTTCTAGGAATAGTTACTTATTATACCATTTCAGAATCTAGAACAACGACGCTACTTTTTGTACTTAGGGGCCTCAAAATAGGTGTCCATCTCTTGCTACAGTAGGGATCAAAAGTTGCATAACTGAAATGGAGTTATAAGAAATACGTTGAAATAAAATTGTTTCTTAAAAATCCAAAGTATACGTTCAAAATCTGAACGTATCTGAACGTAATCTTGATTAGCTTTCATACTACGACTATTCGCAAAATTAAGCTGAAAAAATTATTTTTCTACATGGTGTTGTGGAAGAGTAAATGTACGAAATATTAAGTGATGTCAGTTTTTGTCGATTTTGAAAAAAGTGCAAATATCTTGGAAACCACGAGACTTTCTTTAAGACTAATTTTTCATTTTTTGACTTGTCAAGGATGGGGCTTCTGTTAGGCGGAGTATTGTCGAAGATTTACGGGACACCCTGTATATCTAAACTGAAAACCATTAGTATACCCCTTTCTTTAAACATGGATCTGCAGATTTCTCGAAACCCTATTTTAAAAATTATTCTAAAAGCACTTTCTTGAGTCAAGAAAACAGTTTTTACAATTTTGTTAGATTTCCAAAATATTATTCCGTATTTAATTCTAGATTCGAAGATTGCAAAGTACAACACGCGTAGCGTATTCTCGTGCAAATATTTAGTTAGAGTTCGAAATGCTCGCTGTTTTCATTAAAGCCAAATCATTATCCTTTTTTTTTTGTTGATTTCTACAAATCTTTAAAAGTTGGATATTTTTGTAGTAATACGAGAAGAATATCTTGTCTACTTTTTGGGGCTACAACCTGAGAGTTCGATTCCATCGCTATCTTAGTTTGTTGAGAATTTTAGTTTGTTTCTTGTGTACAAAAGGCCTTTTGGAAAATATTGATTAAATATGGTTACAAAAAATTTCATAAAGGGGTCCCGTTGTTTGTTTACATCACTTGAGTGCACTTCAAAAACCGCGGACCAGTCTTCAATACTCAACTTAGCAAGAAAGTCCTCTCTATGATCGCTCGTACATATTCTATTATAAATCAATTTTTTTTTCAACATTTTGTTTAACTTCAAAACACAATTTTTGTGGTCTATGATCAGATATATGAAAATAAAAAAAAAACACTTCTTTCCCGCCGTGTCGCATTAATAAATATTGTTACGGCTTCCAATAATTTATCGTTAATTAACTATACACTTTTATTTACTTTTTACTATTACATCACGATTAAAACACAATTACTCTCTACTAACAATTCGCACTGTTCGCTTGTCCGCTTATTTCGCTTATTTACTACACTGCACTATCTACTCCCTCGCATCTCGCTGGTTTATACACACAGCCTGAACACACTCTCGCACTTTCGAGAACGGAGGCGACTGTTCCCGGTTCTCGTTTAGTCTAGATGTGTTCCCGGGGTCTCGGTCGGCGTTGTCGCTTTGGCCCGAATCTCTGTGGACCGACGGTCAGGCGTACAATTGCTGCTCTCTTAGTTCTGATCGTCCCGATTAGAGAAATCTCCACGACTGTAAGTCTTTAATCGTTCAAGATGAACCACTTTCATTTTTGCTCTAGGGGTACGTTGAATCCTGTATACCATATCGTTGATCCGTTTGATGACTGTATATGGACCGTCTCAACGTGGAGACAACTTGGGAGACTTTCCTTTCTTCCTCTGTGGATTATACAGCCACACCAAGTCACCTGCCTTAAATCCTGCAGAATTCGCCCTTAGGTCATATCTGGCTTTCATCTTCATCCGATCACTGGCAATCTTTATCTTTGTCCTCACGTTTCGATGGATTTTCTTTAATCTTTCTCGAAGTTCATCGGCATAGTTCTGGATATCTTGCAACGGTTCTTCTGGTGATCCGTACACCCACTCCACTGGAAATCGCAGTTCTTTACCAAATATAACCTTGGCAGGGGTATGTCCTGTCGTGTTATGCACCGCACCTCTGTAAGCCATCATTAGAAGAGACAGACATTCTTGTCCCAATCTGTCTTCTGGTGGTCCGCTAGCATTTTGCAGAGGTACTGTTCCATGGTTCGATTGAAACGTTTGACCATGCCATCTGATTGTGAATCGAGCGGAGTTGTCCTTGTTTTGCGGATTCCCAGAAGTTCCATAATTTTCTTGAAAAGTTGCGATTCAAAATTCCGTCCCGGTTTCGAATGAAGCTCTAATGGTACACCGAATCTACTGAAGAATTCGTCAACCAAAACCCTAGCCACGGTGTTAGTTTCCTGATTTGGTAGTGCATAAGCTTCGGGCCATTTACTGAAATAATCCATGACAACTAAGATGTATTTGTTGCCATCGTCCGTTTCTGGAAAAAACCCTGCCACGTCGATCGCCACTCTTTCAAATGGGGCGGCAACATTGTATTGCTTCATTTGTCCCCTAGTCTTTCTTTGAGGTCCTTTTACGGAGCAGCAGGTATCACAATTTCTGCACCACTCTTCGACATCATCTCGGCAATTCACCCAGTTGTACCTTTCCCGAATTCTATCCAGAGTCTTATTCACTTCAAAATTTTGTGCATTTCCCGCAAGACATCTTTCCGTCTACTTTTTGGTACGACAAGCTAGAGCGTGACACTTTTCTCGTCGGGGCTTTCCCAAGTCCTCTTCAGTAAAACATTCTGAATCGCCAAGGAATCCCATTGAGCTCACATAGCTTTTACTTCCGGGCTCTTATCTGCTATGTCCTTCCAATCAGGTCTTTGATTTTCCAACTTCCATTGACGTATTAACCCCACAGCATTATTGGTTGTTTGTTGGACCTTTATTTGTTCACTGGTCCAATGTTCGTCGACGTCAATCCTGGTTCTCCTAAGAATGCTTAGTCCTTCTCGTTGGCAGTGTCGACATTTCCCTTTACAAAGCCTGCGTGATAATGCACCTGCGTTACCATGAGATTTGCCTGACCGATGTTCAATTTTGCCGGAGATGGTGAGGCTCCTTCCAAGCTGTCCAGTCCTAATGATCCTGGGGACTTCCGTGGGGCCACTTAGCGTTCGCCCCTTCACATTGACTGGTCTTAGTTTTCCGGCTGATGTATCAGTCCGCCAGATTGTCGTCGTGGCGGAGTCTAACTCCTTTCTCGTTGAACGCGACAGTCCCTTTTAAAATGGCCAAATGACATTTTATTTCACTGTCGCGAACTCCTTCGATAAACTGCTGGACTCATAGCTCATCAAGTAAATTAGAGGGAACCGCAGGATACGCTAAACTTGTCAAACGCTCAATGTTCCCTCCAAATTCCTGTAGGTTTTCGCCTGGCTTCTGCTGCCTCATCCGTAGTTCTGTCCAAAGAGGATATAATAATTCTATGAGAGGGTTCCAATCATACGTCATTTTGGGTACGAAGTTTGTAGTTCGCCCAGAAGTTCATCGCGGCGCCTGCGACGTCGACTTATGTCAATTGTGTATGTCATTATTCATATTCAGTGACAGTACTGTCATTTTTTGCCCGACTGACAGATTTGAAAGGGACCGTTAACAGTCATGTTTAGTACAGGGTAAATGACATACAAGTTACAAGTTTTAGAAAAGTTATTATTCTTGCAAGTATCAATAGCGGAAATTTTACTTAAAAAAGTGCCAAGCACTGCCAAGGCAAGGCTATAGAAAGATGCGCTAGCTATAGACAGCATATAAGAAGTAATAAGTACAAAAGTGCATAATATAGGCCATAGAGTTTCTTATATTTTGATTCCAATGGCATATTATTATTCTAAATTTATCACAATTGGTTCCACAGGTTAAGTCACGGATGTCTGCTAGCCCCCATATGTGAAACCTGTGTATTTACTTTAGGGGCTACACACTTCCATCCAGGCACTTTCTTCCTCTCTGATAGTAGTGATAGTGTTACTGCCAAGGCAAGGCTATAGGAAGACTCGCTAGCTATAGAGCATATAAGAAGTAGTAAGTACAAAAGTGCATAATATAGGCCATAGGGTTTCTTATATTTTGATCCCAATGGCATATTATTGTTCTAAATTTGTCACAATTGGTTCCACAGGTTAAATCAGGGATGCCTGCTACCCCCCATATGTAAAACCTGTGTATTTACCTTAGGGGTTACACACTTCCATCCAGGCACTTTCTTCCTGTCTGATAGTGTTACCTTTTGCTGTTCAGGAAATGTAAGTTCATGAAGGGAAAACTTGCATAGTGAGCTTCATAGAAATCAAGTCTATTGTTCTATTAATTATTTTATTCTTTACAGTTCTTTGTCTAATGCCATATTATAGCAACAGCAAAACCTGCTGGAAATGCTGTGATAAGCCATATTCATTAAACTGGTCAGCCTGCTCCAAATTATTGAAGGTTAGTTAGGTTAGTTAGGCTCTGTGTAGTGTCGAGAGTTGTATATATTCTATCATGCCTTAGTTGTAAGGCATATGTATAAGTGTGTGTTGTGGTTTTGTGGCGTACTTTTTCTTTTTGCTTTGGAAATGCTCAGTTAATATTTTATTAAACATGCCTCCAGGAACATTTCAATATGAATGCAAAGTACAAAATTGCCATAATAAATATTTTAGCCCAATAACAGACTCAAATTATAAAAAAAATTTGTAGCTTTTCCAACAGATCCAGTGAGACGTCGCAAATGGTTTGAAATCCTAAATCTCCAATATTCTTTAAGCCGATATTTTTTATGTGAGGATCATTTTGAGGAGCAAGACTTTTCCAGTACATTGAAAAACAGGATCCAAAAATTTGCTGAACCAAAAATTATTGATACAAAGATAAATATAATTTCAGATATAATTATTAAAAAGCCATTACCTGCCCTCTCTTCAGTAATAAGTACACCATATAAAAAAGACAAACCTAATGATATCTTTACTGTTTTCTAGTCCTGAAGTTATTTCTGTTCCTTGAAATGAATATTTACGTTATTTATGATAAGGTTTTTCTATATAGATGTTAATATGTTCCTTTATTTTTAGTTTATTATGGTCCCCAAGACCTTTTGTGTTCAAAAGTATTACAAAAAGTTCCTATATTTATGTACATATACTATATTAATTATAAAATGGCTAGAGCTACCTATATTTACAAAGTATTTATTTTTCTAAAGTTGCTTGCCAAGTAAAAATGCACTAAGCAAGAAGTTTAATCTATATACTCCTCGAGACCATATTTCTTTAGTTACATTAATCATTAATTTACTTTTGTACATTAATTCTTAATGTTAAAAGAAGTTTATGTATTAAATAGAAGCTAACCTTGTTATTTTCCTCAAAAAATAAATTTTTGAATTAATTTTTGTTAAATAAAAACTGTTTCTATTTTGGTATTGCAGTCTTAATTTATTAATTATTCAATACATACAATTGTCCATTACAAGTGAATCCTTACCACTCATATGCTTTAAAACATATTAGTTGCAAGTATGGGTGCTATTAGATACAGTAAAATCGCTAAAAAAGCCATTTGAATAACCCGCCATTTCTTATTTAGTTGCCCCAGATATTCATAGTGGCGCTGGTGGGTATTGACAACTATGACAATTGAACATTGTGCTACTACATTTACACGCAATCGGGTACTCTCCTAAAAGTATTATATCCTCGTTGGTTCTGTCTGGTAGATTATTTCGCGATGAGCATTACCAAACCTCCGCTCTAACACCGCGGCAATTGTTTTTTTTCTCAAAAATTTCTTCTCAAAGCAAATAAAAGTTCGGTAGCCTTGTCTCAATCTGTCAATCCATTTTTAACCCCTGCCGCCTCAAATTGGTATTTATAAATGCTCCAAGAAGTAGTGCCATCAAAAACTGGAGGCCTAGTAATGTTTCGTCGCTCAGCGGTTGAAGTTGGCCCACTGCGACGTGTTTCCCAGATCCGCCACCGTTCTTCAAACTCCGTCATTTTCATATCTACTTCATGTTTAACTTGCTCAACGTCTTGCTTGACTTGATCCACGTCTTGTTTGTCTTGATCTGCGTCTTGTTTGACTTCAGTCATTTTGGTTGGGACAAGGTCTTGCAACTCGCGACGATCATCCGTTAATGCTTGAAACAGAGCAGTTTGATTTTTCTTTGTTCCATTATCTCAAGTTGCCTTTGTTTTTCTTGTTCTTCCAAAAAATGTCTTTGTTCCTCTTTGTCGAGCTGCCTTTGTTTTTCTTGATCCTTTCTCTCAAGTTGCCTTTGTTTTTCATGTTAGTATTTCCATAAGTGCTGCCAGTTGTTCATCCATGATTTTTGTCGTAGATCGAGTATAAGGTATGTTGAAAACATCAAAGTTCTTGCACTGTCCTTACCACACAAAATTCCACGCGAGCGACGACTCCTTTGTCCGTATAGTCACAAATTTGACGAAAATTATCCCACTTCTGACACCAGTTGTTGCACGGGACACGGGTTCCAATACTTTATCGTCAATTAACTACACACTTTTATTTACTTTTAACTATTACAGCACAATTAAAACACAATTATTCTCTACTAACAATTCGCATTATTCGTTTGTCCGCTTATTCACTACACTGCACTATCTATTACATCACATCTCGCGCGGCTCGCTGGTTTATATACCCGCCCTGAATATGCTCTCGTACTTTCGAGAACGGAGGCGACTGTTCCCGGTTTTCGTTTAGTCTAGATGGGTTTTCAGGGTCGAGGTCGGCGCTCAGCTTCTCCGGCGAATCTATGTGGACCGACGGGCGGTCGTAACATTGTTATCTATTGTTTCGATTTTTCTGTTTGTCTTGGTTGGTTGGGGGGGGGGGGGGGGGGGGGGGAGGGGGATTCTATTGTATTGCATCTTGCGGTTCATTTATGTAGTCTTTATTCCGTGGTTTTACTTGTCCATTTATATCTTTGATTAATATCGTCTTTGAAACTTCGGAGTAGGACTTTTTAGGTGTTGTTTGGGATTCTAATAATCTGTCCTGTAGTAGTTCATTTTTTTACTGGAGTTTACTTTTCCTTTTCAATTTCTTATATTTTCAAAATTAATAGTGTAAAATGTTTTAATATTTCTGCATGAGTTACTACTTAGTGTCGATATTGATTCAAAACAATCTGCCATGCTTTTACTTGAAATTTATTGCATATATGGGATAGTTTCAGGTTGTAAACTCTTATTTGTCAAAGACTGTTCCTGTGAGGTGAAGTTGGATATGCCTTTGGGTTTGGGGGGCTAAAAGTATTATTTTTCGGTACGAAAACATTCTCATAATCCGCTGACAGGATGGATTTGAATTTTTTTTTACATTGTGTCATTGTTTGTGAGTAAACAATGGGCCAACATCCATACCTCTATGCTGCCGATTGAACTATCTTTTCGCCATATTTTTTTTTATTAAAGTACTCTGAATCTTTATACAGAGCGAAATACAAAATGTGTGTCGTAATTCGAAAACGCGTTGAACCATTTTGGTGGGTTTCCTCTCGATTGTTGACACATTGTGTGCGAATTGTTTCTCCTTCAAAGAATTTTAAAACAAGTACACTTTTTACTGGTGTACAGGCATACAAAAAATATTATCTCATTATTGTTGATTTACTAGTGTCTTAAAACCGCAATATTGAATAAAGTAGAAACAAAGGAAACTGATAACTTAGTAGAATTAATGTCAATTTAGCAGGTCACCCTGTACATCTGAACAAGTGGGCATAGCTGTATTTGACAGATAAGTACGTCCAATCCCAAATTATATTAGTAATGCTCATTGAGTGACAGATTTGTTTTTTTTTGTGGTCTTGCAATGTTGCACTTTAAGAAAAACCTACTTTTTTAAAACTAATGAATATATTTATAACGAAGTTTGATATGTTATCGATTCTCTAGTTCAATATATGGTGGGTTCTGCACCAACCAAATCACGAAATGACGAAGACAACTATTAGAATTAGTCTACGTTTCGCAGAAATATTTCTGCATCCTCAGGACGCTAAAATTATAAGTGAGAAATTTACAAAAAGGAGCTCCTAAATGGTTCTATAACAGTCAATATTGCTATTCAACTTACAATTCTGCTTTGCCGTCTTTTGTCGTTGTTTTGCCAACAGAATCTAGAGCAACAATATTATGCAGTATGTAAGAATTAAAAGTTGGAAAACCATCACAAATACTTCAAAACAATGGGACTGCAAAGTTCCTCCTTTTTTGTAAATTTCTCAATAATTATAATTTTAGTGTCCTGAGGATGCAGAAATATATCTGCGAAACGTAGACTAATTCTAATAGTTGTCGTCGTCATTTCGTGATCCTGTTCCCTCAGAACCCACCATATATTTATAAAGGAGAACAGAAAAAGGAATCGATTTAACATTAATATATGCAATAATCACCGAAATTAAAAAATCTTTCATACGTTTTTCATACGTTTTTTTCCACATCACTTAATTTGTCGACATTCAATTAATTCTCGCATATTTAAAACATTTTTACTTTCTGTTCGCCACTGTAGTTCTGTCTAATTTTATAGCCATTACGCCTATACGTGCAGCTTCCCTTATGCACATTCTTTGTACTCCATATGAAAATGTTATCAATATTTGTGCCGTGGTAGAAACTGGAGTCGCAAGGTTAAAATATAGCACTTTTATAGAAAAAACTAAATATCTAATACCTACGGAATGTGCAACCCACAAATGAGGCATTTTCGAGATAGTTGATTTTGTAAGTGACACTTTTTGACAAATCACAAGTTTGATTTTAAAACTGGCAAATAATATCCCACATTAAATAAAGTCTTTTGTTGAATGAGAAATTCTCACAATAGGCAAGTAGAGAGGGACTTAACTATCACCAAAACTGACATCGTTTTTCACTTCTCAGTTTATCGTAAGTCTACCCACACCAATCACTGTTTTCTAAATTCGACCAACATCCAAGCGCCCTATCGGACATAAACCCCAGACATCTTAAGAATTATTTGCTTACTAGAGAGTAGAGAGAAAAAGAACATTGCCAACGAGTGCTAAGGTTATTGAGTTGGAGGCTATGAGAACAATTAGACTCTCACACCAAACTATAGAATCAGGAACACTCTAAATGGAAAGTACATACATATCAAATTGATGCACGGGAGAAGATCGAACCTTACTTTAAATAATAATTAGATTAACAAAGAATTGTAGGCAGTAATCTGAGTGATAAAACGAAACCTAAAAGAAAGTAAAAGTATAAAACGAATTACCTGGCAACTTGATATCTATCTTCCATTTCCGAACCAACCCACCTGTGGCCGCTGTTCGAACCAATTTATGTAGATAATAGAAAATTATTAGTTCTATTTCCTTATTCGTCATGTTTGTGGTAATCTCCACCACTGGTACCAATAACTGCAAATAAATAAATAAAAGAAATACCACAGATTTCAACAATTTAGACATGTTTGCCCTAAATTTAGATCATCAATCTGAATAAAATAAAGGGTGCCATGTAGCAACAAGACCAATTGTTTCATTTTTCTTTCTACTAATTATTATGAGCTGTTGGTTAAAAACCAATTCTCTAATTAAAACATTCAAAGACTACTTAGATCCAGTTGTACAGTCTTAGTTTAAGCTCCAACGGCAGATTTTCACTTGCAGAAACGTAAAATGCAAGCTTAAACTTTACTGCCGGTTTAAATCTTATTTGTACAACCCAACCTTTGCATATTTCTTAAAGTCGGGCTACCAAGAAGGGGAAGCAACTTGATTAAACATAGAGAGAAACTTACGCAGTTGTCAAATATTTTTTGGTATACATTTCTCGTCATGCAGGCCTCGTAAAGTTTAAATCTGTCTTGAGTCGACAGGTGGTCGTACATGATAAGCAGGAAGGCCTTTAAAGTGGGTCGTTCAATGTCCGTGAGAAATACACTCAGATCTTTCAATATCTGCTTCAAATGCACTAGTTTGGAGCTTCGGATTAAATGCAGTATCATTGGGTTGATAAATCGACGCACGTCTGTTTATAAATTCCAATTTAAGTAAAGATGGATTTGAAATGAACCGCAATTTCTTACCATAACCCCAAATTCCACCATTCTTCTTTAAAGCAATTTTATATAGTTGTGAAACGACCACTGTGTTCTTAAGAAAAGCCTCCTTGAAGAATTGGTCCAGTACCAAATTCCTGTTCATCAAGTCTGCGTTGAAAATCTCAGGAATCGGAGTCTGGGGGTAGTACGGCCACTTGTGATACTCTTCCAGGAAGTGAAGATCTGTAATAGAGGTTAGTTAGCATTTTCAGGTCCACCGTGAACGATGTGTTCAATACGCACTGGGACATACTAAAATCTCAAAGGTGAGTTCCGGTTTGCTGGGTATAAGCAATTTAGCGATGAACAGGTATCTGCCCACTATCGACACGCCGGTGTACGCGTCCGTTATTAAAAGCTGAAAATTGATAAATAGAAGGATGATGATGAATGAATAAAGGCTGTTCTCTGACAATTATTTTTATGGAATAGTTCATGTCAGTTGAACTAAGCCGGGCTTGAAATGGTTTAATCACATAATTAACAACTGAATATAATATGAACGAAATGTTAGAAAGTGCAGCTCGAAAAACCAGATGCGTATGCGCCGGCTACCAAGCTCCGTTTTTGAATTTGTCGAATTTCTGAGAGAAATTGTCATCTTTATATTCTTATTGAGAAAACAAGAACGAGAATAGTCTCAGGGCACTCTATCATATCGAAGTACAGGTATATCATTTGAAGTCGCTCATTCGATTAGCAGCTTTTCTGTTACACCTTTCAAAAATTTGATACATAAGGGTTGTATGGCATCTAAGGCCGCCCTCGGATCCAAGGCTAGCGAATTTACTGGCTGCTCGGTTTGACAGGTACGACGCCATCTTGATTTTTCTTAAATGGAAACCCACATATATTTATCCACAGTCTAATAGACCTGAAGGAGCAGATTCCAGAAATATATAACTTCGTATATCTGTCTCCAAGCATTTCAATTATACAAGATGGTAAAATTGTTGAATTTCGAAAATCATTTTAAGTCGCTCATTCGATTAGCAGTTTTCCTGTTGTATTTATTAAAAATTTGATACATGGGGGTGATGTGGCATCTAAGGCCGATCTCGGATCCAAGGCTAGCGAATTTATTGGCTGCTCGGTTTGACAGGTACGACGCCATCTTGATTTTTCTTAAATGGAAACCCACATTTTTTATATGTATTTATTAAAAATTTGATACATGGGGGTGATGTGGCATCTAAGGCCGATCTCGGATCCAAGGCTAGCGAATTTATTGGCTGCTCGGTTTGACAGGTACGACGCCATCTTGATTTTTCTTAAATGGAAACCCACATATATTTACCCACAGTCTAATAGAGCTGAAGGAGCAGATTCCAGAAATATGTAACTTCGTATATCTGTCTCCAAGCATTTTGATTATACAGGTATCGTACAGGTGTCGTGCCTGTCAAACCGAGCAGCCAATAAATTCGCTAGCCCTGGATCCGAGGTCGGCCTTAGATGCCATAAAACCCCCATGTATCAAAATTTTAAAAAGTGTAACAGAAAAGCTGCTAATCGAGTGAGCTACTTAAAATGATATCCCTGTACATATCGAACTATATAATTAGTATAACTACTTTCTCCTAATTTCGGTTTTGGTCGTCACCTGGATGGTGACAGGAACAAAAAAAAGAGGACATTGACGGGGGGAGAGTGGAGAATTTACTCACCTATTACTCACAGGCTAAAAAACCGAAGATATATTTCGTTACGGTTGTAGGATTATCATTTCTCAAAGAGTCTATTTCAAACAACACAGTTATTATATTGCTATCACTTTCTACAGTACACAAAGAATGTTTAGTATTACCCCTAATATACGGGGTGTTCATTATAAAACTTCATCTAGTTGGTTGTGAAATGTCAAAAGAAAAGGATGGAGAAACAAAAGTCCATTTATTTTGATTATGTCATCCTTTTCTGTCAAAATTTCAAAATGTCAAAAAAGTTTTATAATGAACACCCCGTACTTAATAAAATTGCTATGATTTATAACATTCACAATATATGAAAAAGTAACATTTGCTGAAGTTTCTAATTAATAACTCACCCTCGAAGTAATCAAGCTGTCCCAGTTGGAAAACTTCATTAGGACATCGCGCGCTGCCTCGAACATCCCCCTCTTCGAGAGCTCAAATAAGAGATTCATAGATATCACCTCCAGTATCACCCGACATTTCACGTCGCCATAATAATAAGGTCTTTTTTTCTCTAAAATAAGTGGTATGAAATTAAACAGTAGCGTTTAAACGTTTGTTATTCGCATTTATATTACAGAATAAAACGGTTGGATTTATTGTAATAGGCCACAAGGATGACGAAAAAGAAAACCTTAGAAGAATGGACTAAGAAAAGATCCGAATATTTGGTTTCGACAGAGAATAATGTGCTTGTAGTTTATATTAAAAACGGCAAACGTATATCTATCGGTGAGCGTGTGCTGTCAATTTTGTGACAATAGAAACTAACGCTAACATATAGTAAACTATTAGTGCCCAGAAAAAATTATAAATTATTGTACAAAGTATTCCAGTATTTTCTGCATTGCAGGTGGGCACAGAATCTCCTCTGTTCCTCTGCATAATATCGAGGGCTTTTGCCCTCTTTGGCGTTGTCAAAGCAATTGGTAAAGTTGGATTCATAATCTAAAGATAGAAGTACCTTTTCCATCCAAACCGATCCGGGTGTAACACTTAGAACCATGAACCAATTACTGAAAAACCAAGAATTTCCAAATACATGGAAGCTAGCTAGGCTTATGCTAATAAATAAACCAGGAAAGGATCCTGACTTACTTAGCTCATACAGGCCTCTCTGCATAGCAGACTCCATGGCAAAGTAATGCAAGCATCTCATAAAAGCGACTCTGGAAGCAAAGATAGTCGAGAGGGATCCTCTCTCGGATCTCAGGACGGCTTCAGAGCAAAAAGGTCAACAACAGACGCATTAAAACAGGTAATGGATAAGGCAATCCACACTAAGCTTAGAGGACAAGGAATGGTGCGCGCTGATCACCTTAGAGGTTAGGAATGCTTTCAATAGTGCAGCATGGCCGGATATTCTGCGAGAACTGGAAAACCAGAGAGTATCTGAATACCTCTGCAACGTGATAAATGACCAAAATCCAAATCCAAAATCGAAAAGGACCAAGAGTTCTTTATGTCTGCCGGAATCCCCTAGGGTTCCGTACTATGCCCACTATTGTGGAATATGATGTATGATCCAATATTAAGAGAAGGGTGATCAGGGAGGGTTCTACCTGTAGGCTACGCCGATGACATTGCATTGTTAATAAGCGCCAAAACTAGACACCAGATGATGGAGGTGGGAAATACAACAATCTCAGATGTGAAAACTGGCTTCGTAAGCATTCACTAAGCCTTGCACCAGAGAAAACAGAAGCGGTAATTCTAAATGGCAAAAGAGATAAAAGATATACAGGGTGATTCAAAATTCAGTACAAAGATTTTAAGGGCATATTTGTGGGGTCAAAATAAGACGTTTTTTTCCTATAAACATGGGTTCTAAAATTAACCCCCTCCCCCCTACGGGCGCTGAAAGTTGGAAAAGGAGAAAAAGTTTTTTTTTTTAATTGTGGCCATACAGAAAAAGATGACATAATCAAAATAAATGGACTTTTGTTTCTCCATCCTTTTCTTTTGACATTTCACAGCCAACTAGATGAATTTTAATAATGAACACCCCGTATTTATTCACAAAAATTCTTGAAAATTTGTACATCTCCGTTTCTCAACGAGCTTTTTTCATTCCATTTCTCAGAAATGGCGAAAATGCACCATCGTGCATGGAAAACATGTTCCTGCGGATGTTCAATAGAACATTCTCCAACAATGCAGGCAATTCATTAATAAGAAAGTCTAAATAAGTGTCGCCATTTAATGTTTGCGGTAAAAAAAATGGACCAATTAGTTCATCACCCACTATTCCTCCCCATACATTTAGGCTAAATTGTTCTTGGTAACGACATTGTCTAATTTGATGTGGATTTTCATAGACCCAGACATGTATGTTATGAAAATGTACAATACCGTCACGTGAAAACTTAGCCTCGTCCGTGAAAAGAATGCAGGACAAGAAATTTTCGTCTCTAGCCAAGTTATGAAGTAGCCACCTTGACAACTCCAAACGTCGCGGGAAGTCCCCAGGAAGTAATCCTTGAACTCTTTGAATATGGTAGGGGTACAAGCTGTTCTCATGCAAAATCCGCCAGACCGTTGCTTGAGATACGCCGTAATCTTCTTTTATTTGTCGAGTGCTCAGACTCGGATTGTTGTCTACTGCATTTAAAACTTGAATTTCAATGTCTGGATTTTGGGTTTCTCGCGGCCTACCAGCATGATTCCGGGGAGTTTTGAACTTACCAAATTCGCAAAGGTGACGATGAGAGTTTGAAAATGTTCTAACGTTGGGGAGCCGGCGATTAGGGAATCGTATTGCGTATAGTCGCTGAGCCTCGAGCGCATTACCGTCAGCCAAGCCATAGACGAAATGAATGTCGGCCAGTTGTTCAAATGGATAAGGTTCGTTTTCTATTTTAGACAGATAAATCCAACATACAAGATCTAACTAGACCAAACAAACTAAAAAACCGTTAACATTTCTAGCTTTCGATTCTACAAAATTCACATTAACAATCTGTCAGCCTAAATAAAAAATAACAGTTGCCATAACTACGAAGTCTCAGCCTCCTATGTTTTCCCTTATTAGATGTTGATACTGCAGCCGTTCAGTCAAAGGAGTTTTTCTCGAAAACGGTTAGCTTAATCAAAAATCTTCAAGAAATCAAAACTACAGATATTTGTTTGGCCTACTGGATAGTGACGATGAATTTAACAAAACTCCCGGGAAACATAAAATATTTGTCATCATAATGACAGTAAGTCCTAAAAAACTGCGAATAATTAAAATTTCGCCATTTCTGAGAAATGGAATGAAAAAAGCTCGTTGAGAAACGGGGATGTACAAATTTTCAGAAATTTTCATGAATAAGTATGGCCACAATTAAAAAAAAAATATTTTTCCTTTCCCAACTTTCAGCGCCGGTAGGGGGGAAGGGGTTCATTTTAGGACCCATGTTTATAGGAAAAAAACGTCTTATTTTGACCCCACAAATATGCCCTTAAAATCTTTGTACTGAATTTTGAATCACCCTGTATATCTTTTAGAGCAGGAAATATAGAGATAACACCTAAAAAGAATATTAAGTATCTAGGGGTGCTTTTCGGAAACCAACCTGTACTTTTCAGAACACGCTGCGACCACGACACAAAGACTAATGTTGTACGGGGTGGTTCAGTCATCTTTACTGTACGCAGCCCCACTTTGGGGAGGCATTATTGGTAAAAAAAATATTACACTATGTTCATCAGCGCCAAAAGGAAGGCCCTGGTGAGAGTGATTGGTATCCGCACAGTACCTACAGTAGCGACTCAGGTCATAGCGGGAACTCCCCCCCTAAGATCTATTTATAAAGGAAAGAACTGAGTTGTACAGGAAGCAAGTTATCTCAGAGGCCATAAAAGCAGAAGCTAGAAAACGAACTTTAGCCTATCCCCGAGAAATCTCATTAACGGAATGCTTGAAAACAAGGAAACCTGGCAGAGAGCAAACAAGATCATTTGGGAAATCATGAAGACCAAAGAAAAGCCTGAAGTCCAAAGAAAACCAAGAAGTGCACTTTGCAAACGCTGTTTGAAATATGCCGTTTTCAGCGGTAGTTAGTAGTGCGCATATGTCCATTTTCGATGCAGCCGTAGAAAAAGTTTTTTATACCAATCTTTGGAATGGGAATGGAAAACTGTTTGCACCCAGTGGTTGCAGATCTTATTATACAAGACTTACAAGGGAAGCGTAAACACAAAATTAATATCACATAAATCTTGAAAAATAGGGCATTAAATCTCTCGTCACCCAATTATCATAAACAAAAATTGGTTATATAAGAGACATTAGTTAGCAATAACTATCCAATATCACTAATTAAAAAATACTGAACTCAAAAGCAGATAAACCGAATTTACCACCAAATAACTAATAAAAGTTAGGTTTTCTCAAAAATACCATATATAGATTCTTTAAAACGATACACGACGATACAAAAGTGCAGTTTTTGAAAAAACTGCACTTTTCACATGGCGCTGCATCTCGGTTATTAAAAGAAAAAAAAAACAAAAAGTCAAATAATTATGGTGGTTAGCAAAGTTAGGACAATGAATATTCTTGTAACTCGAAAAACGGCCTACGTTTTGACGTATAATTCACGTATTCTTCAGGTCTATTTGCTTATAACAAGGATGGTGTCAATGTTTAATTGTACATCCATGACGACGACAATAAATGGTTTTATTGTTGTTGACAAGACACAGTGTCTCGTGAATTAAAAAAAACACTGAATCCTTTGTTTTTCCTGTTGTGTGGAGTATGTTGTTCACTTTTTTTGCCTTTTTTTTTTAAGTAAAAAAAGTCAAATAGAAATATTTTAGAGTTTTACATTATTTAATCTTGCAGTTTTCTTTTTTTCTTTGTGGATAGCGATTTTTAAGTTATGGTATAATGTCAGGTTGATTACTCTTTTTTTCGCTGATTTGAATAATGTAGCCACCTTTATCTCTAGTGATTTTCGAAGAATTAATAAAAAGCTCATTTTTCCATAAGGAGTAATGTGTTAGAAAGAGTCAGCTCATCCCAAATCTAACAAAGCAAAATGAGACCAGCTGTCTCTTTATTTAATAAAAGCAGGGACCTTTTTTTTATTTCGTAAGCTCTAATTGTGCCCAGCCCCAGACTAGTTTCGCCGTGCACGGCTTGTCAGTGAGGCTTTGACACAATCAGAACTTGCGGAACTTTCGGTACTCAAGACACGTTTCATAGCATCAGCCAAAAAAGTCTCTCGGTGGCGCCATCTGTGCCCGTTTGTTGAACTAACGAGATTGCACTCGTCCAGTATCAACGTCTTTGCCCGGTCTAAGGAAACTGATACAGATTATGTAAAATACAGAAATAAATTGACCTTTTAAACGACTTTTAAAAAACAGGGTTTTCATAGTACCGACAGCTAAAAATTGATTTCTGTATTTTACAGTAATCTGCATCCTTTTCCTTAGACCGGGCAAGGACGTTGATTCGAGCCGAGTGCAATCTCGTTGGTTCAATAAACGGACACAGATGGCGCCACAGAGAGACTTTTCTCGGTGCTGCTATGAAACGTGTCTTCAGTACGGAAAGTTCCGCAAGTTCTGATTGTGGTCCGCTTCTGGCCGGAGTTGGTGACGGTGAATGAAGGTACCTCGGATCACAATCCAATAAAACTGACCCTTGAAGCGAATGCCGAAATCAAAAAGAACTCGCTCTAGGCACACTAACTGGAAACGGTTTCAAGAGCATTTTAACGCACTTGCCACCGTCCCAATTATTGCTGATGTGCAGCGATTGAAAACAGCCTTGCGGGAACACCGCGGCCGATGCTGGGAAGATAAGCTGAGCGAGCTGGAGGCGGGCTCGTCTGGCCTCTGGCGGTTGCAGAAAAGCCTCAGGCGAGAGACAAACGCCATACCACCGCTACACAGCGTAAACGGTGTGGCGTACAGCGACGAGGACAAGGCAGAAGCATTTGGCCAAACACTCGAAAGAGAGTGTAGGCTAAATTATCACCCTGACGATGATGATCGTCACATCCTAGCGGTTGAGAGGACCGTTAGGCACCTCAGGGGCGAGGACCCCAGGGGTCAGCAGGACCCGATGGGCCCGGTTAGCCCCGGCGAAATCAGGGATGTCCTGAGGACCCTTGTGGAACGAAAGGCTCCGGGGCAGGACGGCATCTCCAACAAGGTGCTGAAAAACCTGCCTAGGAAGGGTGCAGCCTGTCTTTGCGCCGTGGCGAACGCGACGCTGAGGCTTCGGCACTTTCCATCGAGGTGGAAACTGGGAGTGGTGATAATGCTGAACAAGCGGGGCAAGAATAAGGCATATCCGCAGAACTACCGGCCCATCACATTGCTGAGTGGGGCTGGTAAGGTCGTGGAACGTATTATGCTGAGGAGACTCCAAGACGAGTGTACACGCCTAAGCGTCGTGCCCGTCGGACAATACGGTTTTCGGGGACTGCATTCGGCAGAATTGCAGGTCCTGAGAACCGTAGAGAGCATCGCTGAAGGCAGGAACTCCAGACTAACCTCTGGGTTGGTCCTGCTGGATGTGGAGCGAGCGTTCGATAGGGTCTGGCGAGAGGGCCTGATCTACAAGCTGAGTGACTTAGGTTTGTCGGCAAACATTTGCCAACTTATCGACAGTTACCTCACAGATCGGACAGTCGTTGTAAGGGTCGGAACCTCCGTGTCGGCGCCCAGAGCGCTAGAGGCAGGCCCCCAAGGGTCGGTATTGTCGCCGCACCTGTACACGCTGTACACGAGCGATATTCCTAGAACACCAAGGACTACGCTCGCGCTCTACGCCGACGACACGGCTCTTTTATCCAAACACCGGAGAAAAGATTTCGTGCGGCGGAATCTGCAACATGCGTTAGACGACCTCCAGGAGTGGCTGGTACGTTGGAGGATTAAAATTAATCCAACCAAATGCCATGCAATCCTGATAGGTAGACGTCGCGATGCCATCCCTGATCAACTTGTGATCGATGGAATCGAAGTGCCGTGGCAAGGCTCAGCCGTTTATCTGGGGGTAACCTTGGATAAAGGGCTGACCTGGGGCCCCCATGTCAGGGTCGTCGCTGCTAAGGCTAGGGGGGCTATGGCCTCACTATACCCCCTGCTCAACCGAAGAAGCCATCTGCCCGTGAGAGGAAAACTCCCGCTGCTGAAAGCCATCATGCGACCGATCCTAACATATGGAACGGCCTCATGGGGGAGCGCGGCGGAGGCCCACCTCTCAAGGATAGAAGCTGTTGAAAACATTCACCTCCGTATGGCGGTGAATGCTCCATTGTACATTGGTAACGAAGAAATTCGTGCTAATCTGCAATGGCAAACAGTGCGCGAAAAAAAAAATCTGATTGTGTCACAGCCTCGCTGACGAGCCGTATACGGCGAAACTAGTCTGAGGATGGGCACAGTTAGAGCTTGCGAAATGATGGTTCATCAGTTGTTTAAAAGGTCAAAAACAGCATTTTTAATACTCATTTGGTCCCGGATTATATTATAAGAATGAACAGGTGTCGCGACTGTCCGGATTATTGGGGAATAAAATTTTATAATGTCCTCCCTCAAAGGTAAAATCTTTGACAGGGAGGATGTTTGAGAACGCTGTTAGAACCATTTTAGATAAACTTAATTGTTATTTTGTCATGTCATGTCATGATTTGCATGGTCTGAAACTCGATTGAGTTTAGATTAGGAAAGCGAATAACTTAAAGAAAAAAAAACTCATTATCCAGGGTGTAAAACAAAGTGGTGCAAAAATTGTAAAATTTTGTTCTGCCATTTTGCAATAAACTTTTTTTCTTTTTATTTATGAGTTAGCCACAGTCCAAAACATCCATATCTCAAGACCTTTTCGCCAGATTTCTTATTAAAGCACTCTGAATTGTTATACAGAGCGAAAGACAAAATGCGTAAAATTCTTGTGGTTGTGATTTTCAAATCGTCGTAGTCCGGGAACGCATTGATCGATTTTGATGGACTTTTTCTCAATTCTTGACATATTGTCTGTGGATGTCGATTTCAAAAATGGCCGAAAAAGGACAACCAATCTGAATTTAGGAGAGCTTTTAAATTTCTAATTTAACGGACTAATTAACGTTGATTTTTTCTTACGTGGAATGATACACAATTTTTAAACAAGATCAATAGAGACGACTGGAGTTCCCGTTATTAATAATTGTTAGTGTTCGTCTACAGTTGCGTATTGTTTTATGACGAACCTGCGGATAGTGTACTAAACACTATTTTTTCGGGAGCACAATCTTCGTTCGTCATCAAAAGTAAAATATATCATACAGTGCTAAAATTCCGATTGGTACATATTGACACATATTCTAATCAATAAATAAAGATATAAACGTTGCAACTTACCTATATTCTGAAGCAATTTCTGATACAACCGCGCGACCATCTGATTCGTCCCTTTTAAGTGGGCTAAGGACATGGCTATAAAGTTCTGTACTGTCGTGGGACAACTATACTTCTCCAGCAAATCGAGGAATGTCGGCCCGTCGCCATATTTTATGCAGTCGTTCAGCTTGTGCACGTCTTCCTCGTCTATGTCCACGTTGTCGATTCTTTGAAGGTAGAGATTATGTAGACTAACGTTGAACTCATAGTTGGGATCGAAGTAGATTTGACCGAAGACTGGTTGATCGGGGGGCTGTATTTTGATTAACTTAACATTAATTAAAAATTAATGAAATGTTATTTAAATTAGATGTAGATACGTCACGGCGTTACTTGAAAATAAAAAAAAAGAAATTAGTTTCGTTTCGCCTGTTGACGTTTCCACTTCATAAAATCTTCACGCCGCTAGCACAAACAAAATATTGTTTTCTACAATCAAGCGTAAAACAGCATTTTGCGCCTCCCAAATAAAGTACAAAAAGGTGCTTTGCCAGGTAATTAGTGAGGTGTCATTTTGTCGCGCGACAAACAACAAAGTCGTTTCTGTGCACGCGCACCTGCTTTAATACAAACGTAATGGCTGGTATCTAGTTGTTGAGTTGCTCTGTTAGTTGTCTGACTTTTCAAATGTTTCACTTGTCAATTAAAATTATTATAGAGGGTATCATGGGTGTATTTTATTGGCATGATCTGTAGAAAAAATTATGTGCGTAATTCGGGCGCAAAGTGTTTTTGTCGCTCTCGAGTAACTCATCAAACTACAAAATATCACTTTTCGCTATTAATACACAAATAACTATTGTAACGTCCGTTTCGTTTGTTGCTCGGTGTTCATGAAGCACCCATAGGATTAGTGTGTGGATAAGAAACAAATTATCAAAAACATGACATTTCCATGGAAACCATGTTTCTAATACAGTTGGCGGCCCATACTATTGGAAAAATGGTTTCCACAGAAAATAAACAGTAAACCACTGACTTTCGTTTCAATATTAGAACACTTTGAAACGTGACGAGGTACCTGACGATTTTTAACCTAATATACTCAATTCAAATTCAAATACGATGTAGATATTTTAAGAGCAAACTCTTGGGGTCAAAATAGGACTTCTTTTTCTTATTAGCATAGGTCCGCATATATCTCGTTATGATGATACTGTGTGTTAATATTAATTTAAACAAAATTAAAGAATTTTGGCAGTTGGGTGATTCTACAAAAAAGATTTTTTTTTTATACCAGGAGATATTGATTATATATTGAATATATTTTTTTTTGCTTGAGGACAGTGACCAGTTTTAATTCATTGTTTATATCAGTAGGGTGTTAACAATAGAGCAGCCAAATAAAACAACAAAAAAGTGTATTACTATGGGTTTTTTTTATCGCCAGGGAGAGAGCCCAACAGGGGACTAAAATCTACAGTTTCAATCGCCAGGGTTGCACAAGAAAATAGTTATCATATGTCAGACCGGTAGTTAGTTGTATAAATTCGCTATCATATAACTTGGCGGTATTTTATCGCAAGTGTCTAGTACGTCGCCTTATATTAAAATATATAAAGATAAAAAACTCATTTGAGTTTGTAGAGTGGGCTCGCGATGTAACATTGCCGAATGGCTATGTGTTGGTGTCATTGGACGTAATCTCTTTATTTACAAACATTCCCAAAAATCTCGTGTTGACTATTGTCAATAAAAAATGGAAATTTTTCTCAGCATACACAACAATACCCAAGCAGATGTTTTGTCACATCATTCGTTATCTGTTCGACAGTAGTTATTTTGTCTTCAATGACACGGTCTACCAACAGCTTGACGGATCCGCGATGGGTAATCCAGCAAGCCTTGTTCTGGCTTCTCTAGTCATGAATGAACTGATATCCAGTACTCTGTCGGGCCTTTCTTTTGATATAACCTTCTTAAAATTATATGTGGATGATACGATCGTGGCTTGTCCATACGATAAAACACACGAACTATTATCACAATTTAATAAGTTTCATCCTAAATTACAGTTTACTATGGAAGCGGAAGTTGATGATTCACTCCCATTTTCGGACAAGCTCGTGATTCGTCAACCGGATGGTACACTTCTCTTTGATTGGTACAGAAAGCCTACGTCCTCTGGTAGAGTTTTAAATTATCTTTCCGGACATGCTTCCTCTCATAAGATGGCCTCTATAAAGGGCCTGTTATACAGAGCCTACAGTCTTAGCAGCCCTAAATTCCATAACAAAAATACCACTATCATTAAAACTATATTAAGAAACAACAATTATCCAACATGCCTTGTTAACCGTATTATAAACAAATTCAATCAACGTAAAAGTATTACAAACATAAATAAAATTAATTGTAGTGACAAACTCATATATTACAGATTCCCTTATATTAAGGGACTGTCTGAAAGAATTCAAAATCTGGTTAAATGGAGAATGCCGAATTGTAAGCTAGCATTCTATAATACTGAGACTGTTGAGTCTGTATACACAAGGCTTAAAGACAAAACACCTATTATGTGATGTTCGGGGGTGATATATGGAATCCCTTGCGACCAATGTAATCGTTGCTACGTTGCTACGTGTACCCTCTCTAATGTGTTAAAATGCACGTTGCAATCACCCCAAGCCAAAAAGTTGTCGAGACAGCCACTGTGAGACCTTATATACATTCGAAACTATTTCAAAATTTGTAACCTTCACAATTCTAAAATCAGTCTGTGTGATGATGACTCTCAATCATCCTCCCGCTACAGTCTGTTGCCGAGCAGAGGCCCCAACAAGTCTATAGCCAGACAGAGACCAATGAAGCTTCCAGAGAGAGACCAATCAAGATCAAGCCAATCTCCAAAATAGACATCCACTATTCAGTGATGCGCACAACGCCAATATACTTCGGTCAATGAGGTATGTCTCGAGCATCAACAGCTTATTTCTCAGGTCTCCAATATTGATATGGAAGATTCTCGAAAGATTCCTTTTTTTTTCATTGCTTTTCCGGACTGCGGAGCTAAAAATTCTGAAAATGGTTGATAAGGTTTCTCTCCAGCCACAACCCTGGATTTACTTGGCAAGGCTGGGAACACTCAGCCTGAAAGAAGCCTTATATTTGTAATTGTTTGTTTTCATTTTTTCGCATTGGCATGCATCTCTCAGCATTATATATTAAGATAGCGCAAAACCTCGTCTTGAGTAACGTCTGGGACAAGCCCTGCTGGAAATAAAGCCGACGCTGTCTGGGCCGCACTTAGCGAGGTCGTTGTACCCTCCGCACCCCACAGGGGCTCTGGCCTCATGGAGCTGGCCGCGAGATGCTGTTCACCACGTTTATCAATCTTTTTTTGTCATAATGTTTTAACAATCAGATAAAAAGTTCATGGTTTGGAAAGGTGCTTTCAATCACAATGTACTAATATGTGGTAGGGTGAAGCAAAAACGTACTTTTTGACGTAAACTTATTTTTTTTTTCAATCGAACACTCTGTATTTTATTGGAGATATGGATGCCTCATTAAATACTAAATCAACAATGTATAACATTTTTTTTCTAATTTCAATACTTTTCGAGAAAATCACAAAAACATCATTGCATGTTCAATATTACGGGTAATTTTTATAATCTCGCCTGATTTATCAACAACCATAGCTACCTAATTATTATATCATTGTTATTCTGAGAGTTTTCTATCAAACACTTTCAATTAATCATGCATTTCCTTTTTACTGCAAGTGAATATGTAGAAATGGTCCATTTCCATTAGATATTCATCTAGCAGGCTGAGAAATTGACAATTCGTCCCATATCTTCCATGTAAATGTGTCATTTATATGTCAATTTCTCAGCTTACTAGATGAATATCTATTTGAAATGGACTCTATGTTACTGATCGATAACGAGTGTAAAAAAATGCGCGACGGTCGCAACAACTGTACAGAGAACAGTTTCCAGATCGGAACATACCAGCTCTAACTACATTTGCTAATGTTGGGAGAAAGATGCGTGCAAGTGTTTTTCCAAGCCAAAGAAATGCCACAAATGAACGACGGGTAAGGAATGAGGCCACAACAGTAAATGTTCTTGGACTTGTTGAAATAAATCCTCACATGTCAATTCGTAATATCTCGGAAGAAACCGGAGTTAGTAAATTTACAGTACAACGCATGTTATGTGAAAATCGACTCCATCCCTACAAAATTCATTTTGTACAAGAGTTGCGGCCAAATGATTATGATAGACGACTTGAATTCATTGCGTTTTTTGACTATTAAGCTACATATAATAATCCAGGATTTCTTAATAAAATTTTATGGTCCGACGAGTCCCGATTTCACAACAATGGTATTCACAATTGTTGGATTTCAAAACAATGGCCACAACTGCCATTATTGGGCAACGGAAAATCCACGTTGGATGAAGGAGACGAATTTCCAATAAATCTGGGGTATTAATATCTGGTGTGGTCTTCTCAATAGGCGATTTATTGGACCATATTTCTATGAAGGTATTTTGAATGGCGAGAGATATTTATTGTTTCTGACTGAAGTGTGAAGATGGTGCGCCGTCGCACAACAGCTTAAATGTGTCAATTTTTTTTAATAATTCTTTTGGAAATAAGTAGATAGCTAATCAAGGACCAGTCAGGTGGCCAGCAAGGTCACCTGACTTGACACCATTAGACTTTCTTGGGCTTGGAAAAACACCTCTACGCATCTTTCTCTCAACATAGCAGACTTACTTCCGATCTGGAAACCGTTCTCTGTACAGATGTTGCGACCGTCGCCCATTTTTTTTCACTCTCCATAGATCAGTAACATATCTACATATTCACTTGCAATCAAAACAAAAGGCATGATTAACTGAATGTTTGCGACAGAAAACTTTCAGAATGACAATGACATAATAATTACGTTGCTATAGTTGTTGATAAATCAGGCGAGATTATAAAAATTACCCATAATAAGTATTGCAATTAGAAGGAAAAGTGTTATACATTTTTGGTTGAGTATTTAACGAGGCATCCAAATCTCCAATAAAATACAGGGTGTTCTATTGAAAAAAATAAGTTTACGTGAAAAAGTACGTTTTTGCTTCACCCTGTACATAATAGTAAATTGTCATTCAAAGCACCGTTCCAAACAATGAACTTTTTATATGAAACTATTTTCTCTGAACTTTACAGGAGCGGAGATACTTAGTGTCTAATAGAGTTGGGACACCTTGTAGTTTTCTTTAATTAATTCTTATACTGTTGATAACAGAAGAAAGTTGTTTCTGAAGGGTATTTGCATAATGAACGTAAGTGATGGAAACTTAATCATAGGCGTACCATTTGGGCAAGAACAAGTACACAATTTGCCGTAACTTTTTTTGAGTTAAAATTTTACGGTTTTTTATGAATGAATTTACAAATTGTGGACCATTAATCTTAGAAAAGGTACCCTTTTGTGCATCTGTGTGACATAAGTCGCTCAGATGCACCATTTTTCGGAAAAATGGGTTTAAAAGTACACATTACATTTTAAAGTAATACAAATGTAATTTAAAAGTATACATCACATACACATTACATTTTCCAATTAAGGAAGTACAAAACGTTTTATTAAACACAACATAAACAAAGAGTAATTTTTCTTAAAAGAATACTCCATAATTTCGGAATTCATTTACAAAAAACGTAAAATGCTTTGTTTAGCTCGGGACACCCTGTATATTTTTTGACATTACTAATGCAAATTAGTACACTAGTGAAGAAAAACGCAAATATTTCATCACGTTTTTGTAGAATCGGCTATTTACATAAAGTCATGTTTTAGTTTATTTGCTTGAACACAGTGAGAGGTAGGACAAACAGTCAAGAGAATAGAAGTGTCGAGATGGAACGGGGAATTGAAGATCAGGGGAAGATAATGGTAATTTAGGGTAGTTTATCATTCAAATTTGAGATAAATAGCTCAAAAACCAGAAGAGATATAAAAAAAATTGAAAAATTATTATAATTGTAACAACCTGTGGCTCGGTAACGAAGCTTTTGCGGACATATGCTTATAGGACTAAAAGTCTTATTTTGACCTCAAGAATGTGCCCTTAAAATATGTAAACTGAATTTTGAATCACTGTATAAATGACAAATGACGAAATTTCGAGAATATGTCCACAATTGATTAGCACTTCACTTAAAAGTTTCAATAAATTGATATCGGTAATTTTACAACCCAAACTATTTTTAACTACAAAAACTCATGTAAGTGGAGAAACTTGTAATATTACCTTAAGATTCCGCACCTGCATCTCACTACTGCTAGACACCACTCCTTCGACTACCTGAACAGCAGTTTTCCGATCCCCCGGCGACTTGATTTTCTGTTTTGCTCGCTCTTTTTGTGTTGCAACTAACCTATCGACCCTCATTAGCCTCAACCTATCGAATTCCGAAAATTCTTCATCCTGAGCACAATATGGATCCTCCGTTGATAATAAAGCTTCATTCGCGGTGTGGCTTTCTGTAGGGTCTCGAGATTGAGCTTCCCCATATGATCTCCTCCCCGCCCCCTGTGATCCATCCCCAGGTGGAGCTGCGTGTTCATATCGTCGGTTCGGAGGTGAAAAAAAGACCGTCGAAGAGTCGAAATGAGTGTGATCTCTAACATCGCTAGCATGAGTTTCGTTAGCGGTTCTCTTTGGTACCAATCTTCCAAACTCTGACACTTCTTCACGCGTAGAGATCGAATCTTCATGAAAACGCTTGGTTTGAGGGATATAGTCTTTCATGGGGTCATAATGAAGGCCTACATGGTTATATCGGCGTGCTACATTATCCGAAGGGCCGTAACTTGTTGTGAAGTAGCCGCCTGAAGAGGAACTTGCTACAGAGTCCGTTTCACACTTGAAAACATCTTCGAAACTAAAGTCAAATAAATGGTCAGTTAGTCTTTTGTATAATTTTTGCAAATTACCTCTCTCGACTTAGTCGCCGACGCTTCCGTCCTTCCTGCAAAGCCGTCGGTTGGGACCTGGAAAAAGAAATAGGTGGTGGACCTTCCAGAGGCTTCTGACCCCTTAAAGATTCGAAAGTTTGCATCTGGAAATCTGGTTCGGAGTTTGCAGCTCCAAATCTTGGCAACCGTAAGTAATGCAAACATCGTTCAAAATTGGCACTACAAAAATATACAGTGCAAACCTTATGAACTTTCATGAAGTACAACGAACTGTATTCACCAACATACAAATTACTTCTTTTTATAACTACTATTGTTTTTATTCCGAGTAGGACATAAAACCAGAGAAGTATGAAAAGATTTAGTTTTGCTGGGCTCAACTGAGAGATTCTTGTAGTTGAAAAGTGACAACATGATAAATACAGCAAACTCTTTTTATTTTCTGATTAATTTTATTTGGATTTAAACGAAACAGTTGATTCAACTTTGAAGTCTATTCATAGGAAACACTTCCATGGATTTACAAGATAGATCTCTTTCAATAGCTCATATTCCATAGTTCTTTAAAAAAATGTTTACCGTGAGCTTTACAGGCAATGTAAGAAATAAAAGCAAAGTGAGAAACTCACAACGCCTTTAGAGAGGAATAGAACCTTTTTAAATAATTTCGCAGAAACTGTACTGAAAAATCTGCCAGAACACCTGATATGCATTTAACATAAATAATTCGTTCTTATTAAATTATATATTTTACTACCTGCACTAATCTTCTAACAAAAGTATTGATGCGGCATAATTTCTTGTGATTTTCAAGATTAAAAAAAGGTTTTTCGGAAACTTACATGGGTTAACTCGATCACTAACGCGACTGACATGTTCTTTTAGCTCTACAAATTTTTTCTTGTAGAAGTGAGGCTTGGAGACACTTTAAACATGGACTCACAGGTAAGCAAATCTATCTCCAGGCGAATGTAATTTAAAGGTAAGGATCTGTAGTTCACATTTTGATAATAATAGTTTTACAATAGAAAAAGAAAATAGTTTGCAAAAGATTTATTTATACAAACAAATAAAACATCAAAAAACGAAAAATGTCTTTCATATAATTGCCGGACACCTATTAGGTGGAACATTAATCGGAAATTCAGGTTCAAGATTAAACACCAAAATTGAAACAATTGAACACTATTATTATGTAAGTTATTATAAACAATTTGATTTTAAACCAAAGTAATCAATCAAGGTCGTATCTTTCCTCCCACATCATCTGAGAAGATCTTAAAAAATAAAAAGCTCAGAAACGCAGGTAAGAAGCTCTATCCCGTCAAAAAGAATATTAGAAACAGGAACATCATCAAATCATGAAATTCCTTGACACTTATTATCCGGCAGAAATGTCAAATTTTTTAAAAAGTCAACTTTTATTATTGGCAAGTTATCAAAAAGTAGCATGTACAGTGAGGGATTTAAGCAAATTGCAGTCAGGGTTTTTTTCTTGGACGAAGAGCTGATCAAAAACATGTCGATTATCAACAAAATAAATAGTTAAGCATTTTACGAGAAAGTGTAAATCGAAGTAGAGTAAATCCAAGAAAAGTAAATCCAAGTTTTTAATGAATTTATTTCTCTGTTCGTTAGATGTAGGTAGGATTAGTAAAAGTTAAAGAAAAACACTGAATTTTATGTTTACGTGAAATATCTTTAGAGTCAAGCAATTATTCCAGGACATTTCTAAAAATAAAATTATTCTAGGGTGATAAACAGTTAAAAAGTTAAAAGAAAATTTGCAATCATAGCACAATAGAGAAATTTCAAGCCATTGGAAACAGCCTCTGGCTCATTTTTTAATCATCAACACCTTCTAAGCAATTATTTTCGGAATGGTTTCTGATTAAGGTTCTTTTAAGGTAATTTAAAAAAAAAGCAAAACCTAAACTTACATAATAAATACCTGGATTCATGGTAGAAATTTTAAAACTTATATATGGTTTTGATATATTGCAGATATTAAAATCAACTCATAATAACTATTTTCGCACTCTTAAAGTAAACAGCAGTGAAACTAGACACACAGAACAAGTGGAGATAGTACATGTAATAACATAACATTAGGTATCAACTTGCAAATATTACTAGTAAAAAAATACAAAGTGAACAAAAAAAATTATTCAAAAGTCAATAATTAAGGATCATTCAAGATAAATTATTGAAATTTTGTGCACCTGAATATTTTAATACTATACACAAGATGTAATCACCGGTTTAATGCTGATGTTTGCAATTTTTTATCGAAAATTATAAAGGCTTAAACCTTTTTATATAAAACGGGTATACGGGGGTATTCATTAGAAAATGTCATCTAGAAGGATATGGATTTTTGACAGAAAAGGATGACATAATCAAAGTAAATGGACTTTCGTTGTTGCATCCTTTTCTTTTGACATTTCACAGCCAACTAGATGACTTTTTCAAACGAACACAACCTACGTTGTCTACCTCGTCATCTCCTTCCGTTGACGAGATAATTGGAATTATTAATTGCAAGATCTAGTACAAGGAATATCTACGCAAGATTAAAAAAATTGGGTTTGGGAGCAAGCCAAAATTTCTTTAGCAAGTAAACCGAATTGACTCGTTTTATTTTTAAATTTTAGTGAAATGCGTAAACAAATTTTAGAAAATAAATAATTCAAGATAAAAGGAAAAAAAGTTAAAAAAAAACTGAATAATGTATTTTTTAAGTAGCCCTAGATATATAATACAGAGAAGTTGATGGCATATGTCTTATTTTTGAATACACTATCTCCACCAGCTCTGTGATCCTATAGTATGGGACACCCTGTAAATCCAAACAACTTTCAGAAGATGTGAGAAGAAGATCTCAAGTATTCAGCCGTTAGTTTTAAAGTACTGTATGGTCACCTTTAAAATATTCACCAATGGGATCTACAAACGGGTAAAATTTACAGGGTTGGTTTAATTAGAAAAAAGCTGCGCATTTAAATGTGGTTTAAGACTCCAAACTAGAGGAATCAATGGCAGTTTCTGAAATGTCTAGAAAAAAGTGAAAGCATGCAAAAAATTCTGCCATGAAAACTATCAGTCCCATTTGGTAAAACTTAGGATTCTGACGTTTCTTGTGATGACTCTTAGCATGACGCTGAGAGATTTTTTCTATTTTATCTAGTTTTTGCATAATGAAACTCCACTTTGGTTTTGTTATGGGCGCCATATTGGGTTTTTACAGATGGGCAGAAAATTTTCTTTTTATGGATCACACATGGGTTTTAATTTTTTTGGCTAAAATCAAGCCAATCTTTGTTGTCATTCACAGATGAAAATCCCTGCCTACTCAGTCTGCTGTTGCTTTTAATAGTAAATTATTCACTGTATATATATATATTATAGGTAAATAATAAAATAAATTTAATCTGCAAAATAATGAACTATTTTATTTAACCTACAAAAATAAAAAAACTACAAGCGTTGCTCAAAATGGCCTCCTTTTTGTTGCATACAACGTTCCGTTCTAAGGCTTAATACTGCCTTAGGAATCAGTTCAACATTAATCCTCTGAAAAGTATTTGTAATATTTCTTGCATATTTGAATGCTCTCAGCAGATGTATCATAAACTGTATCTTTTACATCACCCCCACAGAAAGTAATCGCGAAGATTTAGACAAGTTTGACCATACCACGGGACAGGTAGTTCCTAGCCGTGAATCTAAAAACCGTTCGTTCAAACAATTGTTATATTGCATAATCGTTTCAACAATTGCAATATAATAAGGGCCCAAAAGTTTATCATCTAGAAGACCGCACCAAATATTAATTAAAAAACGATTTTGAGGCCTGACTTCCTGTATCAGATGAGGATTTTGAACGGCATAAAAATGTTTGTTGTTCTTTCTGTTAAAAATTCCACTATTAGAAAATAAAGTTGACCACAGTATTCTTCAACAAAAGCAAGCATTCTTTATTCGTCCATGGTTGTAAATTTTGTGCTGGTTAAAACTTAAAGTCGTGATATTTATGGTTCCTGAGAATCTTTTAGACTGGTGATTTCGACAAATTCAATTCTCTTGCAATTTTTCTGTGGGATGTTTCAGGATTTATGTAAATTTATGCCAAAACATTGATTGCATTGCAATCGTTACAAGTATTACGATTGCTACGTATTTTTTCTTAAATACTATTTTGTCGTGTTCGAGTGTGTTCAAATAAATGACAAGTGTTCGAATAAACAACGAAAAATAACTCTTTGGTCGCCTCTCAACTTGATTGCCGGCTTTCGAGAGACACTACTTCATAATTCTGCGCTGCAGCAGCTGTAATTCGCTTGTTGCGTATATACCCAATGTAAAACCCAATGTAAACAGGTCTGCCTTAGATGTTATACCACTGCCATGTATCAAATTTTTAAAAAGTGCAAAAGGAAAACTGCTAATCAAGTGAGCCACTTAATAATATATTACAATACGAGATGGGAAGTCTTTCATTACTGTCCAGAGATTATGTTATTAAATAAAATCTCGAAACAGTTTCCCGTCGAGTATATGTATACTATTTTATTTTCAACCACACTTTCTGCATAACATCAAAAAATGTTCTTGCATATTATTTATTCACATAATATTCTGGCTCAAATCTTTATTCAGAAGGCGGAAATGAAGCTTCACATCGAGTATATGTATACTATTTTATTTTCAACCACACTTTCTGAATATCATCAAAAAATGTTCTTGCACATTATTTATTCTTATAATATTCTCGCTGAAATCTTCACTCAGGAGGCGGAATTTTGTTGGTTGCTATCGTATAGAGCAAAACCAAGAATCAGGGTTCCTGTAATTCACTGAAGTTTCTACGCTTTTTTTGCATGTGTATTACTTGACTAGGACGGGAAGTAACTACTCCCCGTCCTAGACCAGTAATGGAATTACTTCTCGTCCTAACCAGTAATGAGACACTTCCAAGATTTTAAAAAGACAGAAATATCATCATTACATGTGTGGTTGAAAATACAATGATTTTCGAAATTCAGCAACTTTATCACCCTGTGTAGTCGAAAAACCTAGAGATGGATATACGAAGTTACATATTTCTGCAAAATGCCCCTTCAGCTCTCAGACTGCGGGTAAATATATGTGTGTTGCCATTAAAAAAAAATCACGATGGCGTCGTTTTTGTCAAACCTAGCAACTAATAAAATAGATACCTAGTCCTGGATCCAAGGTCGGCGTTAGATGCCATACGACCCCCATGCATCAAACTTTTAGAAAGTGTAACAGGAAAACTGCTGATCGAGTGAGCCACTTAAAATGATTTTCGAAATTCAATAACTTTACCACCCTGTACAACCGAAATGCCTAAAGATAGATATACGAAGTTATATATTTCTGTAATCTTCTCCTTCAGCTTTATTAGACTGTAGGTAAATATATGTGTGTTTCTATTAAAAAAAAATAAGGTGGTGCCGTATCTGTCAAACTTAGCAGCCAATAAGCTAGCCCTGATCCGAGGTCGGCCTTAGGGGTCGTATGGCAGACCCCCATGGAACAAATTTTTAAGAAGTGTAACAGAAAAGCTGCTAATCGAATGAGCGACTTAAAATGATGTCCCTGTACATGTCCAACCGTTAATGCAGAGAATATCTTGGCATTTTTGTTTTTTATAAATATTTGGGTATCTGCACTATTTGATTGCATAGTTACAGAAAATAAGTTATGAGTTGAATAACGGACTCAGTAAATAACGATTTATCTGTCACTGTCAAAAGCTTGAATACGTAAAGAAAAGAAAGGGCGACCTGATTTAATCTAAAAAAACGCATTTTTCGAGTCATTACTTTTCTGTCCAAGTGTGATACGTCACTAGAAAACTAATTTTTCTACGAGCGTTTTTAATATATCACTTTCCCACACGCATTTTGTTTTCGAAAGCTTTACTTTCCAGCACGGCCTGCGCGAAAGTAAATTTGGCGTGCGGGAAAGTCAATATTTAACGAATTACTGATATATAATATAATTTAGACTTTATAGTCTGTGTATCTGGATCTGCGCATCTGCTTTTCAGTCGCGCCAAACATTTTCATCTATTTTAAGGAACTATTATGCTTGCCTTTATTGATTTTTGATACAAAATATACCTATAAAATACCTACTTTTTATTCCTATGTCACCAGTTCATGCCTGAAACATTACGTCACGCCAACAATCACGCCAAGTTTTTGTCACAACAACCAATTGATTGTTGATTAATTCAGCTGTCATACTGTTGACAAAGGTAACGTTCTATCATAAAGCTGATTATCTGTTTCTTTACTTAGGCTCGTAGAAAAAAAAAGTTGTTTCTAACTCGTCCGGAAAGTGTCTTTCCCGCACTCGTCAGCTGCCCGCATAGGCAGACAGCGTGCGGGAAAGTATCACTTTCCGCACTAGTTACGACAATAACTATTTTGTCTCTAATTTGTGATACAAAAATCTAATATGTCGCCAATAAGAAAAACTTAAGTAGAGTATTGGTATGCAAAAACTAGATGATTAATTAGCCTAGATACTTATACATTGCTTGCAAAGGACTTTTGTATGAAAAGTCATTATTTTCAATTTGAAAACAGTTATTATAGACAAGTATTTGGTTTAGGAATGAGCAATTGCATGTCCTCAATTTGCGCTGATATTGTCATGTCCGAACTACAAAATGTGTATAGAAGAGGTCTTTCCAATTACCCTTTTTCTATAGATAGGTCGACGATATTATTAGAGCAATTCCAACATCGAAATGTGAAGAGATTATTCATATTTTTAACAACTTTCATGAAAGAATGAAGATGATAATAGTTTACCTTTCTTGGATGTCAAAGTGATGCAGTTGGAGGACGGCTTAATAACTACTGATTGGTACCACAAACCAACGTTCTCAAAACGATTTTTAAACTATCATTCTGAACATCCCATGTGTCAGAAAATTAACATTATCGAAAACTTAAAACACAGAAGCTTGCAACCCTCGGATAACCAGCTTCATCAAAAAAACTTAAGTACATTAAAGCAATATTGATTAAAAATAACTATCCACCTTCACTTATGAATCAAATTATGCATATCAACCCTACACATGCAAAACAGGAAATGTAACATCAAAAATTTTACTTAAAGATCCCTTTCGTAAATGGTTTATCACAACGATTAAAGAAAACTATTGAAAACAAAAATCAAGTCATTAATGTAATACAAAAAAATAAAAACACATTAAAGAAGCATTTCTTTACTAAACTCAAATCGAGGAATGAAATTTGACTGTCGTCAGGCGTCGTGTATAGAATTCCGTGTGCAAAGTGTCAACAGACCTACCTCGGACCAACTGGCAGATACCTTAAACAACGAATATTTGACCACAAAAATGATCTAAAGAATTTCTCTCTAAAAATAATCCTGCAGCTCTAGCAGAACATAAAATAGAAAATGGCCTCAGTTTTATGTTCGAAGACACTGAGATAAATAGAACCCAACAAAATTTGAGAAAGAGACTATTGAACGAAATGATTTGCATCTGTAAAGACAAAATTATCGGTCAATAAACGAAATGACATAGATGATTTGAGCCAATGATATTATCATTTGTTTCTTGAGAATTAGAGCGCAGATATCGCTGTTTTCCCGTTTTTTCTCTTTCCTCTCGAAACCCCAAACATACTCCAAAAACTAATAAATAAATATAATAAAAATGCAAAAGAAAAATAACTTTAAATCTTGCTTAGATTGCAAAAAATAACGAAATACCATAGGTGAACCCATCACATTCTGAGCACATAGCTGATGCTATTAGTTCGCCACATACACCTTTCAGCGGCGGTACCTACTGTTTTGCATGCGATCTGTGGTTGCGTCTCTTTTTGCCGTTCTGCTCATCATTTTAATTTGTTTTGTTGTTTTTTTGGTTTTTTAACTATATGTGTTTAAGTGACGTGAAAGTCTACCCCAAATTTTAAGTGGTTTATTTTGCTCTTTTTGTGATTGTTTGGTTTAACTGTGAATGTACGAGCCATCATTTCACATCTCATTTTACATTTATATAAAGAATAATAGTATTGTGACACCTAATGTCTGTTCTATCTTGTTGCTTAGGGTCCTGAGGATGCAATAAACCCATTGCGAAACGTCGACCAAGTTGGAAGAAGACTTTCATTTCAACCACCGACCCCTCAAACCCATTAATCATATTAAGAATTTGATTCTAAGTAGTACAATTAAGAAGGACACTGACGACTAATTTTTGGCTAATTGTTGTGTTTTCGATTTGGAGAGTTTTGGACTTCATTTATGGGTTATGGGTATTGCTACGAAAAAAAAATCAATAATAAACATTCGTGCAGAGCATCCCACAAATAGGCCTGTGTTTGCTCTCGCGCCAGTCTGCTTGTCCAGTAACTTTGTAGAGTGTTGTTTCTACTGTGTTAATTATTTTAATAATTTTACCTCTAATTTTAACGTGTGCCATGGCCTATAATTTTAAATGTACCATTGATGTTCTTTATACTCAAGGTGAGATGTGTTTGATATTTGCCGTTTCTGTTTCTGACCAATTAATATAATTGTAGTCCTGAAGAAGTTTAAGTTTAATTACATAACATGTTCTTAATACGCTACAAAACAATTAATTAAAGGTAATTAATTTTAATTACCCTCTCAACATACTCTATCCCCTTTTATTGATTTTTCAATTAAAGAAACAAATTAAAACTCACAAAATAACAATACAGTGTGGTTTTTCCCAACAATGTTACTTGTTAATCGTCTCTCGTATATAAATGTTCCGCGTCTGAACAGAATTTGAAGTAGAACCCATGTATCATCAACCTACCTAGACAATTTCTCGCACGAACGCGGCACAATGCGGCAAATCGTTTTTGAACGTTGATCTTTCCTAGAGTGAAGCTACTGTTAGATTTATAGTCTTTATGTCCTGTTAATACATATGAAAAATTTTCAAACTAAACAAAATTATACTTTTCTACCGAAAAACGTGCACTTTGCCAACATTTGCGAAAAAAATACATTTTTTCCTGATTTCCGCCAAAGAAAACTTGTGCATAAGTTTTCAGACTTACACTCACAAATTATGGAACATCTAACACAAAACAAATATTATTAATTGCCTTTACTTACGGTTGTTGAGCCTGACTATCCATCCTAAAAGGTCGTACCATCGGCACTTCTCCAAACTTTGGAGGCGGTACAGAGAAATCGGCAATAACCTGAATCCCGTTTCCTCTGTCTTCTACGTTACCGAAAGGCAGGACTCTGTAATCACTATCCCCTCGGACTGCTAGTGTCTGCTCCTCCAATTTCCGTATATTGTTTAAATTACGTTGGATGGTGGCATCCACTTCGCGATTTGGTTTGCTAAACTGGCTAGTTGGTAATCTCTCGCCGCATGGCTGAGCACCATCTTGCTTCCTGGGCTCGCCAGGTTGATTGCACATGTGCAAAAATGTATCTCCAATGGGTGGAGGAATCTCCGACAAATGCAAGCATTTATGCGTAGAAATATGTCGTAAAACGTCCTGACATACTCTGTGGTCCATGGGATATCTTGAAAGGTTCTGGATAAACCTCGACCACAGTCTGCGAGGAATTTGTTCTCCAAAATTGCAGAATTTTCGTAGAATTGGCCAATTGCTCGAAAGAGCGTCAGTCATAATTATAATTTCTATTAAAACAGCCCCTAAAAGAAGATAGATAAAACATTAATATTGTATCAAACAACAAGACGCGTTGTGTTTGTCACGAGGAGAGTTCGGTGTTCATTCTGCGAGGCATCAGCTGCTCAAAATCGTAATAAGTATATTACCCTGCCGTTTTTTTTCACCAAAAAGACTTTTTGCAATTTCGAGGAGTTTGAGGACTAATAAGGAAATGACTTGAAACATGTAAGGATTACGTGAACGGAAAAAATCGCTTATTCAAGGATTGCAGCTAAGCCTAGGCAATATGATTTTCTTTATCATTTTTTATGTCAAATTTTCGACAATTCTATATGCAGTTAACATACTCATGTAGATTTAACATTTTGTTTGAAGTTTTTCAGTTTGATGTGTTTCAGTAATTTTTAGCACTCATTTAAAAAATGTTTCGTGCAAAAGTACGGTGATGATCTCGGTAACTTAATTATCTATTTTTTTGAAATTTTTATATTGGAATTTTTAACCTCCTGGGATTGACATCACTATATTTCAGTTATACAGTATCTATTGTAAGGGTGCACTAACCTAATGAAGGATACCTATTCCGATCCACCTTGTTCCAAATGAAGAAAATCGCGTCCTCGAATATGTCTAAATTTTTTGTCTTTTGGAGACATTGCAAAACTCTGCGGACTACATCCACTTTATTCGCATTTTGATCATCCAAAATAGTTTCGATAATGTCGATCAGGTGAGTTTTTTTATCTGCGGAGCAGGTCAACTAATTAAACAAGGTCTCTAAAATTTCTAGACATTTACCTCTTCTGGCGAAAATTTCGACGAAGATAGGACTTAATTTCTCGAAGGACCGCGGATGTAATTTCGAGAAATCGTACGCGCTTTGTAGTACTTTTTCGTCTGGTGCATCCATAGCCATACGACCGATACTTGAATTAATCCAGTCACTTGACTCATGGTAATTTCTGCACTGTAGGCCGCGTAAACACATGCCGTTGAAAAAATGGTAGTAACATAATCCTTTAAATAGTGAGGGCACCTGCAAAAAAAAGTTTCAAGAGATATTAAAAACTAAAAAAACTAAAATTTCCATTAAAAGAGATAAGGAATCGCTATTACATCTATGAAGATAAATGGATACGGTCATGCCAAACTCATTATGGGGATATAGATTTCTGTAAACATCCTACGTACAAAAATAGTAAATTTGAAACACTGGCCATATTTCATTTCAAAACTGGTGTTTTTTACTCAAAATCAATATCAGATTTTAGATCTTGATAACTATGTGACCAATTCGTATACAGGAAGTTATATACTGTTGTTGGAAAGCTTATTAGCCCGTTCATACTATAGATCGTTCATTATAACTTTACTTGCGCAGGCGGCCATGATATTTTTATAGTAGAATAATAAAGCAATCAATACTAAATTTGTTATAAATTAATATTATTTTTTAATAAAAATTTATTTTTATTGTGTTTACGTTACTTTAAATCATGAAACCATGAAACCAAAAATTGTTACCTCTTAAGTCATAAATTTAACCTAAAATATATGACAATGCTTGCCATAATATACAGGGGGCAAAATGTCAAATTTACATGACCTACTGCACAAGTAAACTTATAGTGTACGAACTATACCATTGAGTCAGCGATACCATATTTTCCTTCCCAATTAAACTCTAATGAAAAGATATGAAAAACTAAAGAAAAACTTAATTTTTCCGTTAACAGAGAAAAGGTATTGCCATTATATCTATGAAGATAAATCGATACGGTTATGCCAAACTCATTATGGCGTTATACATGGTGTTAGTAAATAAGCAAATTTCAGGGGGTCATTCTGCATGAAAAAATAATTAGTGTTTTCTATACAGGGTTACTGGTAATTCGATACATTCCTTTGGAGATGTGATAGGGGAGGAGGTAAGGAGTAAATTTAACCCTAATATGCATTATGCAAAACTCGATAGTTTTTGAGATATTTCAATTTTTCTTTTTTTCTCAAAAACGTAGACCTTAATGTCTTAAAAGCTAGTTATCAAAAAATGTATTGTACTTTATTAAAACTTTTCAACTGGATTACTTGCCCAACACTATGATCTTATGTTTGGAATGAAAAAAGTCCGGAAACATTTGGATTATAGGAAAATTTTAAATAAAAAAGCGCGAAAAATATTTTTCAAAAATAAAGTATCACAATTTCTTATCGGTTATTTTTACAAAAATCATCAAGCAACATTTGTACAATTTTTTTTAAAACTTCCTTATTGCAATAGCTATCCAAATAAAAGGGAATTTGTCTTTTGAAAATACAAGTAGGCTATGCTTGAGAAACAATAAAGAATCTACTACAACAATTTAATTATTTGCGATGCAATTTGACAGTGACAGTAATCCAAAGTAGTTGCGAAATTTGAGTTTATTTTTCACCGTTTTTGTTGTTATCGTGTTTTGAGTGCTATGGCTGCGTACACCAACGCAGAATACGCAGACATTTTGTTTGTCTACGGATATTGTGACGGCAATGGTGCCGAGGCTCGCCGAGAATACGAACGTCGCTTCCCTAACCGCCGCATACCAAATGTCCGCGTATTCGCTGGGACATACCGAACTATCGCTGAAACTGGATCCGTGAAACGTAGAAGAGGTGACGCCGGTGCTCCTCCCGTATATCAACCAGAGGATGAGGAAGAAATATTGAGGCATTTTGAGGACGACCCAACCACTTCAACTACTACAGTCTCGAGGCAAACCGGAGCATCACAATGGAAAGTTTGGTCAACGATACACGGAGTTGGAAGCCATCCTTACCATTACACCCCTGTTCAGGGCTTGGAGGAAGGTGATCCTGGAAGGAGAGTAGAATTCTGCCGCTTTGTGATAAATTCAGATGCAGAAAATGTAAATTTTTTAACAGACATTTTATGGACGGACGAGTCAAAATTTAATCGCGAGGGCATATCAAATTTCCACAACTTACATTATTGGGCCGAAGAAAACCCCCGTTTAATAAGGGAAACTAGTTTTCAAAGGAAGTTTTCGGTAAATGTGTGGATGGGACTCATTGGCCGCTATTTAATAGGACCACATTTTTTTCAAGACAATTTAAACGGGGAAATGTATGAAAATTTTTTAAGGCATGACCTACCGGTGCTTTTAGAAGATGTTCCTCTCGCCGTCAGAGAGCGAATGATATTTCAGAACGACGGTTGTCCAGCACATTATCGGCTGACAGTGCGGCAGTTACTGGATCAATGTTTTCCTAACCGTTGGATTGGAAGGGCAGGTCCAATACTTTGGCCAGCGCGAAGCCCCGACTTAACACCTCTTGATTTCTATGTGTGGGGTCATATGAAAGAGATGGTTTATGCAACCCCAGTGAATACCCGAGAAGACCTTACACAAAGGATAACCGACGCTGCCCAACACATTCGGAATACCCTGACAACCAGGATAACGAAGACGGAAGTAAGAAGACGCTGCCGAGCATGTATACGAAATAGGGGCTTTCATTTTGAACAAGATTTGTAACAAATAGGTAAGTATTAATATGAAAATAATAAAAAATTAAGCACTATTTTCAAGTACGTTTTTCACTGTTCACATAAAAATAAAAACCGTATCAAGGGTTTTTGGTATCGTTTTTACCTTGTTGGATAGCTATTGCAATAAGGAAGTTTAAAACAAAATTGTACAAATGTTGCCTGATGATTTTTGTAAAAATAACCGATAAGAAATTGTGATACTTTATTTTTGAAAAATATTTTTCGCGCTTTTTTATTTAAAATTTTCCTATAATCCAAATGTTTCCGGACTTTTTTCATTCCAAACATAAGATCATAGTGTTGGGCAAGTAATCCAATTGAAAAGTTTTAATAAAGTACAATACATTTTTTGATAACTAGCTTTTAAGACATTAAGGTCTACGTTTTTGAGAAAAAAAAAATTGAAATATCTCAAAAACTATCGAGTTTTGCATAATGCATATTAGGGTTAAATTTACTCCTTACCTCCTCCCCTATCACATCTCCAAAGGAATGTATCGAATTACCAGTAACCCTGTATAATGGTATGTCCGCAAATGATTTATTTTCCGAGATACGGGTGTTAAAGTTTTTTGTTCTCGTTCAATTTCTGACAAAAAAATCTCTCTTGCCTTTTTTCGTATGGGGCGCGTTTTGATGAAAAAAAAATAAACACCTTAACGCGTCTTTTTCATTTCTTTAATATATTATCAAAAACTATCTAATACAATAACACTAAACCAGAACAATGACAGGAAATAACACTAATATTTATAATAGGGGCAAAGATACATCAAATGTTCAAAGTGACCTCCCCCGGACGTGACACAAGATTCAACTCTTCGCCTCATTGATTGTCGTATTCGCGCAAATATTCCTGGTGTATTTCTTATTGCCTCACAGCCGGCTATAATTCGATTCCTCAGGTCATCAACATTTTTTAAGGGAGTGGAATACATTAATGACTTAAGAAAACCCAAATGCAAAAATCTAGGAGATTGAAATCTGGCGATCGAGCAGGCCAATGTTCCGTACCTCCCCTACCTATCCAACGATTTGGATATACTGTGTCTAAATCGTTACATTAATGCCGAACTGGGCTGGTGTACCATCACGCATGTCTTCAAGAAGAACAGGTAACTCTTCCTGTAGGAAATTAAGGTAAGATTCGCCTATTAGTCGTGGTGGGGGGAAATATGGACCGATTAAATGATCATCAATTACCCCAAACCATACATTTATTGTACACTGATAATGAAAATGAGCTTCAAAGATTCTATATGGATTGTAATGGAAATTTCGAATACACTGTACTGTCGTCCAAAAGCAGTATCGTCAGTAAACAAAACGCCATTTAAAAAATGAGGAATTTGAGCGATTTGATAAAGAACCATTGCCAAAAAAATAGGCGCGCAAAAAGTTTCACCATGTTTTCACAGGTAGAAGAGCTTGCACCCCGTTGGATATGAACAGGATACAATTTTTGTTCATTAAGAATTTTAAATACGGTGATGTTGCTTACATTCAATATGTTGGCAATTTTTCGAGTACTTGTTTCAGGTGACTCCGCAATTAACACAAGAACTGCTCCTTCTAATCGCATAATTCGTACTTCTCGAGGGCGCCCGCAGTCAACCGTTTGTTTCTGAAATGTACCATTTTCGCGCAAACATTGTTGAAGACGAGCAAATATTGTGTGAGGGGTACCCTACGTCCTGCATACAATTCAAATACAATCGTCGAGCCTGCCGACCACTTCCATTAGTTCGTCCATAGACAAAACGCATGTCAGACAATTCCGTATTTGTAATTTTCCCTTTCTTCGATAAAAGAAAACTTACTTATTAACACTATTGGTATCAACTAACTATCAACCTAAAATTTTAAAAATAGCCAGCTCGGTTGATTTTCCTGGGGTGAAGCCAAACTGATGAGGAACCAATACATTATGTCTACTCAGAAATCCATTATTCGAATATAAATAACACGCTCAAATATTTTTACAGGTCTATAATTAATTTGTTTCCACTACTAGCTTTAATACGGACGTTAAAGGCCAGGAGAATGACTGTAAAGTGGGTTTTCTCGTTTTGCTTATAAAACAATTGAACATAAGCGGTCTATAATGACAACGTTATGGCCGATTATTTACCTGGTAAATAAATCTGTCAGCTGTCAGGCGCATTAGGCGCCGGGATATCGTCATACGGCGATTTTGTTTATCGGTTGCCACGGTAACGAAGCCTCAATAAGGATTGAAGACGCGCCTGTTCTTAGTAATAAAATATGCGGAGCGCTATCTTACTAATTTAGGCAATTTCTGTTGTAGATATAGCGAGTCTAGTAGTGGAAAAAAATCGTATATACACCGCGGTTGTGAACTACTTATGACCCTCACGTCTTAGATCCCTCAGCGCTACGCGCTTCGGGATTTAAACTTGACGTTCGGGTCATAATAATGTACTTCACACCCTTGGTTTATAATATACTATCGTCCACGACCACTTAATAATACAGTCATATTCATTTTCAGGTTGTTGACAAAAGTTAAATAGGGCTCATATAATGTCAGAGAAATAAATGAGTTGAAACTGCGGGAATAGTATCATTATTCCCGCTAGCCATTTAAGTTACATGTGTGGCCTTGGCAACCAGTAGGAGTAGACAACAATGCAATATCCAATGCAGCAGGGTAAAAAATGCACTGGTGGCACCGGTTTTGCCGTCAGACGCGAGTGTCACTTTGACATTTCAATAGATATACATTAGACAATGGCCGTGGATAAAGCATAGTATTGTACTCGCTTTTTATGGCCATTATTCCCACGGGAGCCTTGCGCCCCTCGCCTGCGGCTCAGGACGCAAACGTCCCCCTAAGGGAATAAGTGCAATCATAAAAAGCTCGTTTAATAATATACTATTTATTATTGGACCACCTTTTTTAAAAACGCGAACGATTTTAGCAATTTTGCAGCTATCTCGAAACACTCCTTTTGTAAGACATTCATTTATCCCATCTACCAGTCGCTTTGCAATTAATTCGGCAACATACTTAAGAATTCGCACTGGAACCCCGTGCAGAAAACTTATTTGGCAGTTGCGATATCAACCTTATGACACCAGTTTGGCTGAGAATTGTCAAAAGAAAAATATGATGTATTCAACATTCGGTCAACCAAATCTTATAAAACTGGTGCTAAGAAAATTCCCCTATATGAAAATACGTATGAAAAAATAGTGTTTAACTGTAATACTTACATCTGCAATATTAAAAGTTCTATTACGGAGGGGTTGAGGGCTTGACGACTTTTCGTTATTTATCCACTGAGCCACTCTATTTATGGCATCATCGCTCAAACTGGTACCAGGATTACTAAGAGGCGTAAAACCGAAGTTGTGGCGGAAGGCATCGCCCTGTTCATCATCCTCCATTGTTGTACTAAAACATATCTCGATTAGGGAAATAATTAACACTGCAGGGAAAATCAGAAAGCATTCTAACAGGCTTTTTCTGTCATAAATATCAATGTTTACAGTTAAGAAACAGAAGCTACTACATGGTTAGTAGCTCAGACAGTGTGCCATAGCAAAACATTTGTTTAGTGTCTAGCTCTATGTCTAGGTTTAGGTCATTTTCTTTATCTTTTTATCGAGCTCTGTAATTCTTTGTCAGTTCTTTGAGGTCTTTTTCAGAAAGTTCAACATTATGGGATTCTCTAAAAACTAGCAACTTCTTTTATTTCGTTCCTGATTTAAGCACTTGCGAATTAGAATTTACAATTTCTAACCGTAGGTTTCTATAGCAACCATTTAAAGTGGAAAGTTTAAGTTCATCAAGAGGTTCTTTAATATTAACTAAACAATCTGCAATTGTGTAGCCCTTCCAGAATTGGCATAATGTTTTTCAAGGGCTGTAGGAGTTTTGTGGTGTTAGCTGAGAGGAATTCTACTCGTACATTGGGATTTAGTGTCGGTAATCGAACGGCTGTGCCTGAACCAGAAGCCTTATCTATTAGTAATAAAACCTTAAATGCAAAATTTTTTATATCAAATAACGTTAAACCTCTGATACAAAACGGTTTTCAAACCAGTCTAAGAAAAATGTCACCCGTTATCCAACGCACGCCAAAATTTATTTTTATTGCTGTTCTTCAAGACAACCTCCTAAAGCATTCCAACAGAAAAGAAGTGACTTTTGACACTTTAAAGCCCGGCGCTGTTCTCCTCTTTTGATAAAAATGTACGGTTGAGAATCTTTTCCAAAATAAAGCAGTTTTGTCCACATTAAAAACTTGCTTCGGTTTAAATCTTTCTTCTATGATTTTTAAAAGATTTCTTTGAGTTTTGCAGTTTGAGATTATGTAAGCCACGGCGACATTTAAATCTTTCAAACCATCCTTTACTGGCCAAAAACATTTTGGAATTAGCATATGATGAGAGTGGCTTATCATCCACAAAACTCTCATACAGGCGGGTTGCTTTATTCCTAATAAGAACAGAATTAAGAGTAACACCCCTTCGATCTTGACCTTCGATCCACACAGAAAAAGCTTTTTCCATTTTTTCAATAGGACCATTTCTCGCACATCCAGCTACTTCTGCATATTGAGGAGTACTATAAATTCTAAACTACGACGAATTTTGTTCTTATTTTGACGGATGGCACGCACAGATGACTCAATAATTCAAAATTTTCTTGTGATCGATGTCTTAAAATTGATCCCTTCTCAATTCACTTCAAAACCTTTTCGCTTTTTTTTTAGACATTTTTGCGCTTTTGTTGGTATTTGCAACTGCGATCATTGTTACAATAGGGTGAGTATTGCAACAGGGATCTACAAGCAGACGATGGATAGATTCTAATGTGACCCGATCGGTATCGATCATGGTAACGAGAGACGCCTGTGTTTAAACACTGGTGTGTGGCGAGATGTTTGTACAGAGCACAAACTGGCGTGTGGCGTTCCAATGCGCAATACGGTCTCCATTGGCAAGCTGAATCGGGGTGGATGACGCATTGAGCAATGGAAAATTACGTCATCTTGCGTTTTCGAAGAATTGGATACGATTGAAAATTGCAAGAGAAGAATTTTATATTGAGATGGACTTCGGTACTTTACCTGTCAGTGACGGGCGGCAGGAAAAAGTTATTACCTGTCTCTGGTAATATTTTCTATACAAATCAGTAAGTACTTTTACAATATAATTCGAAGGTTTGGAGAAAAAATAATAATTTTTATTCGGAGCTAAAATGACTTTTCTGGCTCCACCGTGTTGCTGGACTTGTCTCGCCAAACTGCATAGCCACCTAAATAAGTGACACTTTCACTCCTTAAGAAACGATACACCATTTTCTGGAAATTCTAATGGGTGAACTATTCCACCACCTCTTTCGGAGAAATAAGGTAAGACAAGGCAAAAATGTTCAGTACTTAATTATTTTTGACACGCAGTATAGTAGATTACCAGCCTACGAGATTTGTTGCCTACTAAACCACTTCGCAAAAGCAGAGCTCTGAATTAATGCAAACAACCATTTACGTTAACGAGGGTGATCATACTAAATCTTGTAATTGTAACTGTATTTCTCCACCTACCTGGCAATTAGTGATATTATGTCACTATTATCTTCGTCTTTACTCGTGGAATCTTCCAGACTGGGTGATGTAAATGAAGTTATGCTTTTGGCCACATTCTTATCAGGCCTGGTGGGGGGTCTGCTGACAGGAACTTTAAATGTTTTACCTCCGCTCAATGACCTTTCATTAGTTGATGTCTGACTTTCGCTAAAAATATTTAATTATTAAATATAAATATTTTGACAATTTTCTTTACGGATTTAATAAGTTTGGCGAATTGTTGCGAATTGTTAGTAGAAAGTAATTGTGTTGTAATAGTTAAAAGTAAATAAAAGTGTGTAGTTAACTGACGATAAATTATTGAAACTTGTATTCCGTAACAACTGGTGTCAGAAGTGGGATAATTTTCGTCAGATTTTTGACTGTACGGACGCAGGAGTCATCACGAGCATGGAATTTTGCGTAGTAAGGACAGTGCAAAAATTTTGGTGTTTTCTACATGCCATATACTCGATCTACGACAAAAAAACAAGGATGAACAACTGGCAGCACTTATGGAAATGCTGAAGATGTACAAAGAGGAACAAAGAAATTTTCTGGAAGAACAAGAAAAACGAAGGCAACTTGAAAACAAGGAATAAAGTCAAACAAGACGTGGATCAACCCAAACAAGACGTGGTACAAGTCAAACATAAAGTAGAGATGAAAATGACGGAGTTAGAAGAACGGTGGCGGATCTGGGAATCCCGTTGGAGTGGGCCTACTTCAACCGCTGAGCGACTAAACATTACAAGGCCTCCAGTTTTCGTCGGCACTACTTCTTGGAGCATTTATAAAGACCAATTTTAGGCGGCAACAGTTAAAAATTGATGGACAGATTCGGACAAGGCTACCGAACTTTTAGTAGCTTTGACAGGAAAAGCTGCAGGCATCATGCCTACATTGTCGACCACTGAAAAATGTAATTACAACGCCATTGATGCGGGGTTAGAGCGGAGGTCTCGTAATGCTCATCGCGAAATAATCTACAAGACAAAACTACGGATGAGGCAGCAGAAGCCAGGCGAAAACCTACAGAAATCTGGAGCGGACATTGAGCGTTTGACAAGATTAGCGTATCCTGCAGCTCCCTCTAATTTCCTTGACCAGCTAACAGTCCGGCAGTTTATCGAAGGAGTTCGCGACAGTGAAATGAACTTGAGTGAAATTCCATGTAAGGTCGACCCGTCCTTCCAGTGCAAATGAGGCATTAATTCGGGCATTGGAGTATGAGGCGTCGAGAATAAACACGGGCTACAGAGTTAGAATAGTTGACGTACAGGAAGAGTCGCAGCCAAACTCAATCTTAAAGCAATTGTTGGATGAGCAGCGTGAATTCAGGAAACAAATTACTTCATATTTCGACCAATCAAGGAGCAGGACACAAGACATTGGTTACAGAAGAAATATGGACCGATATGCCGACCTACAGAAACTCGGATCTTGCTTCAACTGCGGCAGAATGGTCCATTTTAAAAGGGACTGTCGCGTTCGACGGGAAAGTGTGAATTGCGATCGACGTGGCAGGTCCTTTTCCAGAAACGGGCGGTGGCAACAAATTCACTTTAGCTCCCATGGGTTATTTCAGTAAATGGCCTGAAGCTTATGCATTATCATATCCGAAAACTAACACCGTGGCAAGGGTCTCGGTTGACGAATTCTTCAGTAGATTCGGAGTACCATTAGAGCTTCATTCGGACCAGGGACGGAATTTTGAATCGCAACTTTTAAAGAAGATCATGGAACTTTTGGGAATCCGCAAAACAACTTCGAGAAAGATTAAAAGAAATCCATCGAAACGTGAGGATAAAGATTGCCAGCGATCGGATGAAACCCAGATATAACCTAAGGGCGAATTCTGCAGGATTTAAGGCAGGTGACTTGGTGTGGCTGTATAATCCATAGAGGAAGAAAGGAAAGTCTCCCAAGTTGTCTTCAATTTGGGAGGGTCCATATGGAGTCATCAAACGGATCATCGACGTGGTATACAGGATCCAACGTACCCCTAGAGCAAAGATGAAAGTGGTTCATCTTGAACGGTTAAAGACTTACAGTCGGGGAGACTTTTCTGATCTAAGAACTAATAGGGGGGCAATGTTACGGCCGACCGTCGGTCCACAGAGAGATTCGGGCCGAAGCGGCAACGCCGAGCGCCGAGCGCCGACTGCGACCAGGGGAACCCATCTAGACTAAACGAGAACCGGAAACAGTCGCCTCCGTTCTCGAAAGTACGAGAGTGTGTTCAGGCCGGGTATATGAACCAGCGAGTCGCGCGGGATGGGATCGAATAGATAGTGCAGTGTAGTAAATAAGCGAAATAAGCGGATAAGCGAACATTGTGAATTGTTAGTAGAGAGTAATTGTGTTTTAATCGTGTTGTAATAGTTAAAAGTGAATAAAAGTGTGTAGTTAATTGACGATAAATTATTGGAACCCGTATCCCGTAACATTATTTACGTATTCATCAACTTATTCAGGTCTATTTTAGAAACGATTGGAAAATAAAACAAATTAGAGATATTTATTTCTTAGTGCAAATAAAGCATCCCTGTTCAGTTGTAAGTGGACGAGGTTGTCGGGTAGAAACAGAGAACCTTCGTTGTTGACATTAATGGCAGGAAGGATCAAGCAACATCTCAAATTAAGGGTAAAATTTTCGTATAAGTATTTTCGTCATATATATACTTTTAAAAAAACCTAAACTCTTTGATAAAAACTTGTATTTTTTTGTAAGCAAAAAAACTGAACATGACACGTTTGAAAAATTTCAGTTTTTTTTTTATTCCGAAATATCAACTGAAGCCATTAATGTCATAAAAACGAAAGTTCTAAAATTATCCTAGCTACCAAATGCAGTGGCTTGAAATGCAACAGTTTTGCAGTGCTTTTCAGTCTGTGTAGGAAGAGAAACCAAGTCAGGTGGCCTTAGTGGCCAACTATACAGGATGTTCCAAGATGATTCTACATTAAAAAATAGGATAAACCACCGAACATGTGTTCGGGTATCTTCTACAATTCGAGCTTTCAAAAGGTGGCTTGAAAAAAAATATTTTGTTTTCGTTCTTTAAAAAAAAATTGCACATCAATTTTGTTTCAATTTTGATAAATTAACTACTCTCATTTCATGGATATAATTTTGTATGTCAGACACATAAAGAAAAGCAAATCAGAGAAAAATCCTTCAAGAAAAAAAAACTATGACGACGCTCTTAATAAACGTATGTACAATCTTGGTTCGAAAACGAAAAAAGATGATACATACGTTTATTAAGACTTTTTCATAAAATGTAACCAGAAATTGCCCCTTGCAATGTAGTCATCCTTTATTTGACACCGGTTCACAAGGTTCAATGTCTCGTCCACTACCTGCAACGTCTTCACTTACTTATTTAATACTTTTATTTTGCACCCGGAAATAGGACCCTGTAGAACGTAAATATACCATATAATATACCTCTTAATACTGAGACCTTCCTTTGGATCTATCCTAAAAGGTGGGCAATACTTTACAAGCGGATCAGTTGATTTGATACTCAACATTGCATCCGAACATGGGCTTTTAACCTCAAACACCTTTGCACACCAAGGCTTCAGTGTTCTCCTTTTCCTTGCTACTGATAAACAGAGTCTTTCATTTCCCTGGATTTTAATTGTGAAATTAAAAGATGAACTTTTCTTTTTAGAGCTGGGTGGCGGGTTCATATTTTCTTGGTCCATTGACACTACGTGATTGAACTTATTTCCTGGATATGAAGGCAGATATTCCTCAATAACTGATGGAGTCTGTTGAGATTCTTGATCCTCGCCATTTTGAGATAATGGTGGAGATGTGGGAGAACGCGGGTAACTTCCAGAAAAATAATAATTAGTGTCACCTTGCTCCTCTTGATAAAGTTCTTGAGATTCATCAGGCTGAGTATATTCTTCATCAGACTCTAAAACGTCCAATTCTTCATCACTAAAACCCGGCTCTTCCTCGTCCGAGTCTAAATAAACATTCCTGCTAGTCTCTGCATATGATAAATAGCTGCTTCGAAAAGTGGGTTGGTTCCCTTCCAAATGAAACTTTTTGCAACCAAATGCATTTCTGAAACAGTTAATTATATTATTGAATCATGAATTCACGATTTCGTCTATTGAATCACCTAAAATCTGCCATACTTAAAGAAAGTTTATCCGGTATTGCTGAACTCACATCATTTTGTTCAGGGGGGTCACAACTATGTTCGTGTTAAAAAACAAATGTTTTTACATTAATACAAAATAAATAAAGCAGCAAACACGACTTACTTGGACGACGAGTCCGTGAAGGCTTGGCCACTGGGTTCAGGCAGAATAATTTCCTCAGTTTCCTCTTCTGCATACTCCTCCGCAGTGTCAGGTTCATAATCGAGGTCGTCTGGGTAATCTAACATCGCTAAAAACCATAATAAATGATACTGAAAAATTGAAAAGATTAATACATAAGTAGTTTAAATGAGCAACATACTAAATTTTGAGTCAAATCAAACACATCCTGGGTTCACGGTTCCATAGGTTCACGTTCCCAATCGATGTCGAAAATCGTTATATTATATCTATTTTTTTTTCGTTGATTAATGAGATATCAGAAACTAGCACACTTACGAAGTGGGTTAAATGCTTTTATGACCCTCTAGATAATTATCAAAAACAAAACTTTGACAATTTCTTTAAATGAATCTGGCTAAGTTATAACGGTTTCTAGCAAAATTATGTAAATACAAAAGTTGTAGATAATTTTAACCGGAACATGTTCGGTTTGTCAGATTTTCTCCGACAGTTGTATTTTTTTAATGACGATATAAACCTTTTTTTTTAATTAAACATAAGTAAGTTATCTAAGATCTTTAATTAGCTTTAAATTGATGCCAATAAGTGTAAGATTGCTTTTCAAAATGGCGGCGATTATACTCACAATGTCATAATTCAAAAATGACATCTGTCAAAATCTGACTTATTCAGAGTAAACTAACAACTATAAGCCATTCACTTATTATTGTCGTCAAGTAGGTGTTGGAAATTTGACTTTAACATTTTTATCTTATCTTCTCAACTTGTGCTAAAAGGAGATGGGTATAAAAAAATAAAGGTTTCAAAGGTAACTAGATGACAAAAATAACTGAATGGGTAATACTAATAACTTGGCTAGATCAATTTAAAAAAATAAGTTTTGAATATTTCTTTAAATCGATATAGCCCAGTGTTATTAGTTTTTAAAAAATGTGGTAAATGCAAAAGCCGTAAATAATTTTATTCTGAATAAGGTGGGCAAATCAGATTTTTCTGGCCGTAAAGTAACCGTAAAGAGCTTATTAAATATAAAGTTACTTATTTTTATTTTCCCATTAAAAAAATATGTCTCTCAGATTGTTAATTGTTACTGTAAAATTATCTACAACGTTCATAATGACATCAATTTGTTAGAATTAATGATAACTTTAGCTAACAACATTTAGCGTTTGCCAATTATCTAGTCATAAAATTTTTCAAAAATGTGGAAATGGTTTTGAAATGATCTCTTAAACCGCAATTTTTTTCCATTTAAAGCACTTTATAACTCTGGTTTCTGAGATCTCTTCACTAATATTCAAAACCAACTCACCCTGCGAAAACACATAATGTTGTTATATTGACATATTGAGAAAACTTGTCAAGGTTAATTTGTGATGCTTAGATTTACAATCTAAAGTTAGAATAGCCATGATGATCAGCAACCTCCGAAGGAAAAGCTGAGATCAAGAAGAAGAAGATTTACAATGTCCAATTCGGTGATTTTGACACTTAAGGAAAGATAATTAAATATCATTGCTACTTGTTAATAAATTTATCGAGAGCGACAGAAGAGCGACAAAAACAATTTGCGCGCGAATTACACATATTGTTAGTTAACAGTGTTAACAATATCAAATATTTGAAAAGTCGATCAACAAACAGAGCAACTCAACAACTAGATATAATCCATTCAGTTATTTCTGACGTCAACTACACGACTGACAGTGACAGTAATTAATAATTAGTTTGAAGTTAAGGTTATTGTTTACTGTTTTGCTCACATAGTTGCCAAATGACTTCATTAGTTCAAACTTTTAATAATAATGAGTACATATACTAACCTAGAATCTAGTAAAAAATGGGCCGGGGCTCAACGCTAGCAAGAATATTATATTTTATTAATGTATTTTAAAAATGAATCTTTTACAACCATAATAGCTGAGGCTAATAAGTTTATATTGTGAATGTGATATTAGCAATATATGCACCCTACAAAAATGCAAGTGATATGTAAAAGAAGTTTGCTTTTTGGACGAAAAGAAAGGTGGAATACAGTTACGCAAAGACAGGACCAATGATGTGTCTGTCAGCAGCAATGAAAACATGAAAATGGGACAATGGGCTGTAAGCTTAGGTACCTATCTACTTACGTATTAATAGTTCTAGAATTGCAATGTTTTCGGGTGTCGTGTCTGATATCAAACATTATTAGCATGGAATCATTGGAATCATAAGTATTATTTCCATCCTCAAACATCCAATAATTGAAGAAGGTAGGTATAGAGCAGAGCAGAGTTAATACTTACCCCAAAAATATTCGAAACTTAGTCAAGGTCATATAAGGCGATTCTGGGGGAGGTTTCTTCTGAATTGGTGTCAGTTTTGTGGTTACTGATTAGTGTTAATCACTTTTAGCATCTTTTTGTTAGAATAACACAGTTTTTTTAATAACAAAATACAAAATGCACGTGCTATGTAGAAAAAAATCGGCAACCGCGAAATTTTAAAGACACATCTTGACAAATTTGTTTTGACGACAAGTAAACAAACAATCGCAATCGATGTTATACCGGAAAAATTCCATGGCATGGGTTGATGCCAAAAATAACTGAATGGATTATACCAGCCAATACGTTCGTAGTAAAGCAAGTGCACGTACGAAAAATAGTTATTTTCATATCAAGTGCGGAAAGCGATACTTTTTCGAACGCGATTGCAGTTCAACTCAACAATCAAACCCAACAACCAGGGCAAAGTGGTCAGACACCAGAGGATTGAGAATTTCAGAGAAAATGGGCTTATTTTCAGCAAGACTACTGAAAATATTATAAAGGTGAGAGGCAGTGTTGTATATCAATCATTCCCATTCAGAAAACTAAAGTTAAAGTCTCCTGCAATTAGAATCAATTTGTAGTTACTGTAGATAGAATCCAGTAATTCAGCAGTTTTTTCAAAAAATGTATGAGTGTTACCAATGAGTGACCTATATATATACATACATACATACATATACATACATATTATTACAACTCGCACATGACCAACACAAAATTCAGTTGCACAAAACTCAAAGTGTTTTTCAATAGAGGATAAGGACATATTTGTTTTGACGAGGAGGATATATGAAAGTTGGTATGGTATTTATGTTAAAAGTGCTTTTGAGGAATTTAGGCAAATGTATACTGCAAACAAACTTTCACATGTACTCCTTAAAATTGCATTTTTAACACTTACATCATAAATACCTATTATGAAAGTGTGTACAAAATAACCAAAGGTAGGAATGCGCAAAATACAACTTTGCATATGAAAATGTGTGTGCATTTATAACCTTCGAAACAAACCTAGAAAAGTGTATATATTTGAAGTGCGGAAAGTTAGTTTTGTCCGCACACAAACGAAAACCTAACGCCAATGCACAAAGGAACAAAAATTTCCAGAACTTTTTATTTATTTGTCAGAATTGATTAAATTGCTTTTTTTCTACAAACGTCAAATAATGACGCATTTTACGCTTTCATTAGACAAACGAAAACCTAACCTTTTTTGATGATCAGAATGTGAGTTTACTTTTCCAGGACAGCAGGCGAAAATAGTTATTTTCCTAACAAGTGCGGAAAGTGATACTCACTCGACTTCATGGCCGAACTCCGCTACGCGTCGTTCGGCCAACTGCAGTCGCGTGCGGAAAAGATACTTTCCGCAAGTGTTAGGAACAATATTTTTTCTACGAGTAAGAACGACTTTTACAACTATCAGTAAAACTTCAGTTTGAAGTTAAAACACCAGACATGGCGTTGTTTACCTGTCAGGTAAACAATGCAATGTACATCATATCTGGTATTTTAACATCAAACTGAAGTTTTACTGGCAGTTAGTAAAAGTCGTCCTAAAACTCTGTCAATATATTGGTATTAATTGCCTCAGCTGCGCGATGAATGATGTTTGCTTACTTTTATCGCACATAGCAATAATTAAAGAAATCAACCTTTTCAATTAAAAAATGTTGAGATCGATATCCTGCCTTTCTTGCAAAACTAAAATTAAAGATGAAGTTTAGGTATAAGTAAGATGGTACATCAGGCACCTAATGCCACCATTCATGACAACTATAAATCATGCTAGTTAGACTGGTTCTTATTACGTTCTTCCATACCAACCATAGTTACCAAGGTTCTACACTTATTAACCAATTTTTTTTGCAAATTATAGAGCCTTTCTTGGAGAATCACGCAGTAATATTACCTACATTTGAAATAAAAGTTTATTGTCAATACAGGGTGTCCTGAAATTAATGCATCAAATTTGTAAACACTTTTTAACAAATTTGTAAAAAAAAGTAAATATACTGGTGACTTATGTTGGGACTGGAAATTTAATGCTAATTAGTGAAATTTGGTGGAGTTTAAAGGAATCAAGAAAATTTAGCTTGGAATTTAGTTTATGGAATTCAGGTGTACACATTTTGATTAAGTCAATTCCCCTCAGTAAACCACCTTTAACTCCAGTTTCAAAAGTAAGCTACTTTTAACACTAGCATTAGAAGTAAATAGATCAAGAAATAGATACTATTTAAATTTGAATACAAGAAATAAATATTAACGTATTTGTAGAAAAAAATATTGTATCCATATTCATGTTAAAAGTGCTTTTTAAGATTTTTAGCTATTTTTTTCTTGTTTCATTATCTGATTTACTCTAATGATTTAAGTAGGAACTAATATTATTTAAGTTTATGGGATTTTATGAGCTTTGAGAAGACCTCTGAGAAAATGAAGTAAAAATTTATAGTGTTTTTCACTGGTAAAACTAGTGCACTCGAGTGTATTTCCATCTTTCGTCAATTCAACCAAAATACCTATAAAGACGAAAATAAACTTAAAGCGCACTAGTGCCGCCAGTGAAAAATATCAAATTTTTGTTGCACCCAGCATTTCTACTCTTGGGCGGCTTTTTACACTCTAAGGAACAATTTTTGATTTTAGGACATACCAGCTGGGTCTATCATGCTCCGTGAAGTACTGCTAGTAGATCTCATGTTAGGCAAGAGGAACAACACTGCATAGTTTGCACTAGTTTGCAGTTCTTGATTCTGAGCTTACTTGTAGTATACCTATAGTAAAAGTAAAATAGACCCAAATTAAGTTGAGCGTGAGTCTCTATGCTGAGTATGAACTATACTTTGGCGTTGTTAGTTCTTGACTCTTGATTCTTGTGAGCAATTGAGCATTTTAGATTTTAGTGCCTGCTGTAAATAAAAATAAAGAAATAAAAATAAAACATTTTAAAACTGCTGAACTATCAACTAACCTCGATATCCTAGAGTTGGAATCATGTTTGCACCGGGTGCGGTGTTTATGAAAGGTGCATGTTGTGTTTGTACCCGGTGCATTCCGATTGCCAGAATCAATGACCTAGCAGATATGGACGGAGCTAAAAACGCCAATATTTGCGTAAAAATGGCCCCGATTCTTGGTCGGAAGTCGGTTGCTTTAAAGTTAAAGGTTTAAAGGTTTAAAGTATGAGGCCTTAAATGCACATATGGTGACAATATTTTTAATTTTTGTCGAAGAGTATTTCTTTTGTATGGCAAGCCGTTTTACTTTTTATTCAACTTTGGACTCAAAACATCAAAAAAATTGCTTTTACAATCCTCATTTTTATTCAACCTATTTTTATTATCTGATAATGAAAACATTTCCATTATGTGATAAAAAAAATAAGTATCATTAAAATGAAGCTCTATTTTTTTGATACCTATTTTTATTATCACATAATAGAAATATTTTCATTATCAGATAATAAAAACATTTTTATTTTCAGATAAAAAAAATATTTTTATTATCAGATAAAAAAAATATTTTCATTATCAGATAATAAAAATATTTTCATTATCAGATAATAAAAACATTTTTATTATCAGATAATGAAAATATTTTCATTATCAGATAATAAAAATTAAGCTTCCGGGAAGAGTCTCATCTATCCTAATGACAGAATGACTGAATGACACATGTCAAAGATGTCATTCTGATCAGCTGTTTGGTTCATTATATTTTTGTTGTTTTCAAATTAAATTTTAAATAATTAAATGATTAATATTTAGGTAATGTTCTAGTCGGTAATGACAAACAATTTTAATAATAAATGGTATAGGTTTCGTGCACGTGTCGTCACAATTTGAACCTGGGGGTATAAAAACATAACCTCACCCATTTAAAATACATGTAGATTAATGACATCTTTGCATTTAATTACAATTTTTTCAATTATCTTAAATCGAATGACACTTAAATTTTGCTGGAGGCCTTCTAGAATCATCATTCTTGACAGTGAAGCAAAAAATAATTACCTTTATGCAGAAATAAGTGGTAAGGAGAGCAATATTTTCTGGACTAGTCCTACCACCAAGTACCACCAACCTTTTTATGCTTCAAAACTACTTCAAATTCAGACAAAGGAGCATGGTAATAGAGGTTTGGCGTTCCCAGTAGATTCTATTGCCATAAAAACTAGAAAGGAATGGATTGTTAAAAGGTATAATATGATTACTTGGCTAGAAGCAGGAATAAGATATTTAAACATTTGTAGGTGTGAATTCTAAGTCATAATATACGCCCTGGACTTGAAAATCGTGCACCAAATCCAAATAAGTCGAGCACTTTTGTGTCTACAAGGAAATAATTATAAAAAAATTTTCATGGGTCTGGTCAGAAATAAATAACACGAACTATAACAGTTTGAAATACTCAAAACCTTTTTATGCCTCAAAACTACTTCAAATTTAGACAAAGGAGCATGGAAATAGAGGTTTGGTGTTCCCAATTGATTTTAGTGCCATAAAAACTAGAAAGGAGTGGATTGTGAAAAGGTATAATGTGATTACTTGGCTGGAAGATGAAATAAGATATTTAGACACTCGTAGGTGTGAATTCTTAGTCATATATGCCCTAGACTTGGAAATCTTGCACCAAATCCATATAAATTAAGCAATTTTATGTCTACGAGGAAATAATTGTCGAAAAAGTTTGGTGTTTACTGTGGTCAGAAATAGATAACACCTGAACTGTGTGCAGTGATAAATTAAGACAAAATAATTTTTAAGATGTGGTATTTAGAATAAATTGTAAATGTTCCTCCACAATTTAATATAAAAACATTGTTACTTTTGAGGTTATAATTGTTTATCGAAGAATTTAAAACAAAACTTGTGTCTTAATGGAACACATTTTATTGTAACAAACACTTATTCAAAGATTTTGTTCAATACAACCTTACTGATACTGCTAGAATATAATTATATATTTTTAAGTTATATAAATAAATTCGTTACTGAACTAAATATGTTTAAGAATATATGTCACAAAGCCCTTTTGCTATATTCTTTTTAATATATCTTTGTCCTTTCGTTGCATTACATGGACACATTACACTACTTACATGGAATGGCTTCTGTTTCCTTACTTAGCTACTTTTGTCATTTCCATACTCTACAACAACAATAAAGCTATTAAGATATTAAAAACATAACTCCAGTTAAACAATCACAAAAAAAGAGCAAAAATAATATGATTGGAACTGTATGTTAAGCACCAATGAGGGTATAATTCTGTACTAAAGCACCTACTTAGTAATATTGTATCCTCCTTGGCCCTAGTTAAGGTAAGCACTACGAAGACAGGCATTGCAAAGTAGAAACAAACAAAATTCTGATTTCAGCATTTCTTATTCCCAAAATATTTGGAGTTGAAATAATGGGCTTCTTAACAGTAGTTCCAATCACGCAATGCTCAGATATCAATAGTATGATTTGAAAGTACATTATTAAACTGTACCTGAAGCAGATTAGGGTCTGTGTAGGCAGAATCTGCAAAGTTTCAATTTTACGTAATTCCTGTACAGTTATGAGGCAATGTTATCCAATAGCTCCGACCTGGATATGGGAAATGTACTGCTTAGAACCGCTCACTTTTGTTTCAGGGTAAATATCTTAAAAAATATTATAGAAAAACGGATTTATATGCATTTTGAGGTTGTTTTACCACCAAGTTCGATGACAGGTCACGTGCTGCACGAAAACCTATGTAGTATTTCCATTCCAGATTCGGTAATACAATATTTGCAAGAAGAGCAAGGGTATTCCACATGTTTCCATAGGAGGCTGTATTGAATCGGTAAACCCAAATAAATGTTGCAATTCTTGCCCTGATAAATAATTAATGAAGTATCCAAGGGACAGTGCCAATGAGAATATTTTCAAGAACTGGATACTTATACAAGCATTACAAGACTGAAGGCACATCAAAATGGGAAATAACAATTCTCAGACTATATGACTTCTTTCATCAAAATAAGGACAAATATAAATATGATAAGAAAATGTTAAACAGCTAAACAGCTGTGATGGGATCATGTTTCATGATTTATTTAATTTTACAATGGTATTGTAAGCAAATTGATATTACAATTTGAAACAAGAAGTAAATTAAAATCTCCGAGTTCTTACACATTGAAAACCAATAAGTTTGTGAAAAAAAAGTATTGCACAAATATCAGTTTAGAATCTAAATCCATCAGTTAGTATATATTATTGACATACATACTGATAGTTGGTACTTGTCACTAAATATTCAATACAGGCAGTATGTACCGAGGAAACTATTTACCTATATGCAATGTGTCATTTATTTTACAACAGGTAAGTAGTATATTAAACAATGCTACATATTTTCATATTTTATTATTTTAGGTAGTGTGTGATGGATGTGCTGAATGTAACAGTAACATATTTAAAAACTACAGAAAATTTTGAGTATGTATTAAAAGTTCTTGAAAGTTGAACATCGATACAAATTACGGAATTCAACCAGCACTTTTCTCTGTCATATCAGGTCCCTTTGCATCAAGCAACTTTGAAGTAAACTTCAACCATCCTTTATTATTATTATTATTATTATTATTATTACTATTACCTTAATTACTATGATAATAGATTTAAGGGTCCTTAACTTTTAAGTATAGTTTAACATCTTTATAATTTCTAGATAAACTATTGTTGTAAGATTTGTTTTGGAAGTTTCCTGATAGTTTAAGTGCTAATAAGAAATTCTCTTGTTCCAGAATTTTTTTGGCACAACTGTAACATAATAATTTGGTAACATTCCTTAATAAATAATATTTTCTTTTGGAGACGATTTATTCCTTTGGTTGGGAGTACAATAGGTACACTACACACAGGTAGTTGTTCAACTACATATCTTGGGAAAATAACATTTAATTTTCCTTCAGTAGTTTCATCATTTTTAGCAATTATAGTTTTAGTACTGTTTTATATTTTTATAATTATAAAAAAAACTCTTGAAATATAATAAGTATAGCAGTAGGTTGGAAAATATAAATTGATAAGAGAAAATAGTAAATAATGCAAATATTGTAAAAACATATGTTTGAAGTCCCCATTCGTTAGCTCCTAAAAATGTCATCAATGTCACTTGTCTATCATTAGGACAAATGCAACCATCTCATTGTACCGTCCGTAATTTTTATTATCTGATAATAAAAACATTTCCATTATGTGATAAAAAAAATAAGTATCATTAAAATGAAGCTCTATTTTTTTGATACCTATTTTTATTATCACATAATAGAAATATTTTCATTATCAGATAATGAAAACATTTTTATTATCTGAAAATTTAAATACATCAAATTTTTAAGGTTCATGAAAATAAAGAACCATTTTAATGTTACCCATTTTTATTATCACATAATAGAAATATTTTCATTATGTGATAAAAAAAATAAGTATCATTAAAATGAAGCTCTTTTTTTTGATACCTATTTTCATTATCTGATAATAAAAATATTTTTATTATCTGATAATGAAAATATTTCTATTATGTGATAATAAAAATAGGTATCAAAAAAATAGAGCTTCATTTTAATGATACTTATTTTTTTTATCACATAATGAAAATGTTTTTATTATCTGAAAATGAAAATATTTTTATTATCTGATAATAAAAATGTTTTTATTATCTGATAATGAAAATATTTCTATTATGTGATAATTAAAATAGAAGACGCTTCTTTCGGATGAAGTTGACATGACTTTTACTCGCCTGAGGTTTAGAATGTGACGAATTGCTTTAGTTATAAATAAGAAAGTCGCAGCCTCAGTGTTGCCTGCGTCAATGTCAACTTCATCCGAGCACCAGCGCCCCCTTTTTAATTATCAGATAATGGAAATATTTTTATTATCAGATAATAAAAATAGGTATCAAAAAAATAGAGCTTCATTTTAATGATACTTATTTTTTTTATCACATAATGGAAATGTTTTCATTATCAGATAATAAAAATAGGTTGAATAAAAATGAGTGAATTTTTTTGATGTTTTGGATCCAAAGTTGAATAAAAAGTAAAACGGCTTGCCATACTTTTGTTAGTTTTTGGACAGGCACTTTCACAATTTCTTGGGAATTCCGGTCATAAAACATAAAACCCTACAATTGCCCTTCATCTTTACTCGGCAAAGGCGCCCTTTTAATGGTTTATGGCCCTTGAAAGAATTTCAGACCTGTGCGTGACCCGAACAATAGTTTAGTAATTAAAGCGATTTTGCGAATGTCATTAATTGAAATAAAAATCTTATTCTCTCATCAGATGGAGCTTTCAGTTTCTCATCCTTTGAATGTAAATTCCAGCAATTTATGTTTTAATTCACTGAGCCAGGAATTTAAAGGTCAATTTAAATAAAAAGCTTTAATTGTCAATTAAACTATGTCATGTGAGGTGTCATTTTAAAGAGCATCATTTATTCTGTCCAATGGTCACATTTTCAATTTCCTTCTACCAGCAGATTTTCCAGAAAAGCTCATTTTCTAAATTTATGCCCAAAGCGCCATATAGTCCCCACTGGTCAGGGTGGTATCGATTTTGCGGCAGTACCCTTTCGAGGATAAGATGTACCGAGGGGGTGGTTCCGAGGATCTTCGGAAAACGAGACTAAAGAGACACGGTTTTTGAACTCGCAAGAGTTACGACCTAAAAAAAGGGACGTGTTTTGAACTCGCGAGAGTTATGACCTAAAGAGAGGACCGGGAAGACAGAAAAGTTCGAATTTTACGATATTAGCGACTTAAGGGACAACGAAATAGATAGATCATTTTTGAGAGTTGGGTCCTCCTTGCAGCGTGGTAAAAGAGATTTGGCACACGCTTATACGTTGGACTTAAAGCACCCACGTAGTCGAATCTCCGCAGACACGGCGGCGATGGCAACACAGCAGCCGCAACCACAGCCGTCCAATTGAACTAGGAATAACCTGACCTCCAAAGTTCAAAAGGAATCAAACCATTTAACCGTCCCCACGCAACGACCGATTACTAGCGGGGGGGGGGGGGGGGACACGGCGCGACAGTAGCCACTGCTACTAACTAAAAAAGGGACCGAAACTGTACGAGAGGAGGGTCTCTCCTGATGTAATATACTGACTCGTTGACATTTTGGTAACAACTTATATTCTAATTTCGATATCTAGTAATTAAAGATTAAAGGTCTTTGGAATCTGGATAGAAGATTGACATTTGACACAAGACACACCAAGCAGGAAACAAAACCAGAGAAAAGTCATTTTACTTCTTTCACTTTTTAAGTTTTTAAATAATATATAAACAAAAATAAGTATTTACATTTGTTTTTTGACTATTTTTACTTTTTTTTATGAGCATTGAAAACATGAACAACCCCTGAGAGAGTCACCCATCGCTGAACCTAAAAAAATCTGCAAATCTTCTACACAACAGATGCTGTTGTGGGTTTCCAGTTTCAACATTCCCAGTTGAAAATCTTTGGTGGAATTATGTCCCAAACAAAGATTATGCCTATTTATGGAAAGAGGCCTCCTTGCTCTCATCCAAGCAGGATTCAGGAAAGGAGAAACAAAGCCAAGGCACTGAAATTGTTAGAGCAAAACCGTAAGCCTGAGAAGCCAGAAGATTTTATCACATATGAAGATAGGTAAGAGCCAGAGCGAAAGGTACAGTAGCGATTGAGATATAGATGATATGTGATTAAACAAATAGGTAGGAGTCTGATTTTGTTTGCTGAACTATGTAATAGCAGATGTGTTTAAAAAAAGCTCCACATTGTTCTTAGGCCATGAATTGGGATAACTACAAACAAGGAGAGAAGAATTTAGCCTTATTTTGGGGGTAGTACACCTGAGGGAAATCTTTATTCCTCACTTTTTTGGAGAATTTTGTTAAGGAATGAAAATTATTGATAGAAAATTATAGCTCACAGTAAAATTTGAAAAGGCCTGGTTTATCCAACTTTTTAGTTGTAACCATAATCATATTCTTAATTTTCATTCATAACAACCTAAAAATTGGATTTAAAGCAAGCATTACCATGTATTGTTTGTTTACATGGTTTGTTGTGGACAAACTTTATAAATATGAATATGACTACCTACAACTAAGAAGTTGAATAAACAGGACCTTAATTAAACTAGGTGAGAGTGTCCTTGGGTATTTGGTCTGGGCACTGTAGAATAAAACTATTCAGCTAACAAGCTTTCAATATTTTTTTAATATCTTCCTTAGGGTACTAATTCTTTTAAGAAATGAAGACAGGAAACTGTGAGAGAAACATTCAGAAAGTCAATAAAATTGGTTGAAAGATTTTTTTACACAAATGTCACATGATACAGCATGTATAATGTTAAAAGTTAGCACCCTGAGGAAGATATTACAAAATATCAAAAGTTTGGTAGCTGAACATTCTACATTTATTCTGCACTGCCCAGACCAAATACCCAAGAATACTGTCACCTGTTTACACTAGTCAGTCAAGAAAACTGTCTGCTTTGTCTTAATTAAAATGACAATAATGGTATTAGTAACATTTGTGAGAAACTCTGGGAAATCTTGTCAATTATGTAGACGACATTGGAAAATGGTAAATTGCCCTACTTTATAGTATAGTTTAGTGCTGGGTTGTTGGGTATTGGGTATATGAATGATATAATCGAAATATTTCAATTATGGCCTAGTAATCAACCTTTTGATTATTGCAATAGAGACATTGTGACTTAAGAATGATATATTTGATTAAAAGAAAGATATTGATAGTATCTTTTTTTTTCTTCAAATGTTAAAAATGCAACTTTTAAGCGTTTAACATAGCTCTCTAGTAATAAGATGAAAATTGGATTGAAAATGGATAAATAACTGTATTCTTGATTGTCTTAATTAATATTGGATGTAAATAAATGAATGATGTCATTCATTTATTGATCAATTATGTCCGATTTTTTAAATCACTCTTAATTGAATTCAATGATTATATGGAGAATTTTGAACTCTGATCCATCCCATTTAGAAAATATATCCACTGTGCCAATCCCATAACTAGAAATAATCTATATGGATTATCAAATGATCATTTGAATAATCAATTATAAATGTTTCAAACATTTATTCCTGATTTTTAAAAAAATTATTTTGTAATCAATTAATGAAATAATCATTCAATTATTTCAATTCACTCGATTATAGAAATATATATCGATTATGCCCATCACTGATATATAGTTTCTAACCTGAACTAACCTATTCAAAAAACACAGAAATACAAAGTGGCCTTGATGGGCTGCTTTTGTCCTGATTAACCTAAACAAAGGAAAATTTAACTGCACTAAACTAACCAAAAGAAGAACATAGCTGAACTAACCAAAGAAAAAACTGAACTGACCTAACTAAAAGAAAACTATAATTAACCTGAACTATCTTAATCAAAGAAAAAGTATAACTGAACCAACCTGAACTAACTTTACCAAAAGACCCTTCATAAAGGAAAACAAACTGGCCAACAGACCCCTCATGTGCAAACAAAGCTACTGGCTCAAAGCAGTTTACTATTTGCAAGATAATCTACGTAATTGACAAGGTTTCAAAAGATCTCACTGATACCAATAAAATGTCATTTCAAATTTAAATTTATATCTTAAAAACAGTTATATATCATAACATCACATTATTCACATTACTTTAGTTGACTCTCAGTTCAACTGTACCCTTTGGGTTTTAGGTATGTAAATAGATATTCGAAATTCTTCCATGACCTATAATTGTCTAATTTGTCTATTCTAGTGATTTCAAGATTGATTCCTAAACAACAGTTGCGAAAAAAATGAGTGGTAAAAGGTGTGAGCAGGGGTATGAGGTATAGGTAAGAAGTAAGAAAAATAAAACTTTAAAATTCATCCCATTGAATCTTAAAGCTCTATTTCTTTCACAGTTTTTCCATAAGATAGAAGTGGGGTTCTAGTATTTCAATTCTTGCCTTAATTCTGGTATCACTAGAAAGCTTATGTTAAGATTAACCAATCTAAGCAAATAGTTTCATGGTAGGTCTAGTTTTGTACAAAAAAATGATAAACAAGATAAAGATATGGAATGCATTACTTATATTAAATTGTTGGACCAATTCAAATGTGATGAACTTATACTTATTCCAAGATGATTTCTAAAGTAAGATTTTTTTTTATATTCAACAGCCTTTAGAAGGATGTATAGAGAAGTTACTCTTGGAAACTTTTAACAAAATTACCTTTCAGGTGCTGCATATAGGGTGATGAATAAGTTGACTACATTTTTACAAAATGATTAAAATATGGATTGTTTGTGTGTTGGACTCTTGCAATAGTTGTGATAATTGGTTTCTTGGGTTGTGGTCCTTTAAATCTACCACGAAAAGTACTCTAAACTTTGGTTTTATTTAACATGGGGAATCAATAAATTATTTATTTAAAAATTCAGTTATTAGGTAATCTTATAACAACTAGTATTGATATGCAAATGGAATTGTTTGGTCTTCTAAGGCCTATAAATTTTCACTTGCTCACGAAAAAATATAGATTATGTAACACCTAAAAGCAAAATAAACTTGCTACCGCTTTGATGTCCCCATCAATGATGTCCACTTTGTTCCTTACTGTATCAGTGTGTCATTATCATAATTTTGATTTTGCATAATTTTGATTTTGCATTTTTTGAGAAATCATTGATTTGCGTGCGTCTCGTTCTTACATAGAAGCGATATTTATACAAGGTTTTCCAAATGTTCTGGAAAGATAAAGGTTTTAAAAGTATAAAAGAACCATCAAAAGGTAGATTTTTTTACCCCATGGGATATCGCAAACTTTATCTTCATAGGTTCCACAAGGTGGCAAAGTGTAGAGTTTTCCTGAACATTTGGGAAACCCTGTATATCATAAGTATAGTTTTAATATCTTTGGACACAACCTTTGCCTCACACAACAATAAACAAATTTAGCATTAATTTGTATTTAAGTACCTCACGTCCTCAAATTTATAAACCTAACTGCAAATGCATGCTATATAAAATGATATGGAACTTATGGGACTTTGAATACTCTACTTCTTTACCCCTTATGGTCATACGCTCTTACCTCATATCTTTTCCCTTGCATAGCTCTGAATTCAGTATAAGAGGTAGGATTATTAGCAACCCTCGTATTAGAAACTTGGTTCTAGAGTGTTTAAAATGATGATATGTGATAATTTGCCACTCATCAAATTAGAGACATACACTTGATTGTTTAAAATCAATGGAGATTGGCAAATTATTCCACTCTTTGGGATCTATTCAGAAAAAAGACCTCCTTTGTCAGATTGGTATAATTACAAGTAATGATACTCAGTTAGGGACTACTAGATTACAGCAAAGCATTTGTACATTGAAGCCTGAGTGACTAATAGCTCCTTGGATTCTCCTCGGCTCCAATAATTATTTAACTCAGGAATACACACAAAAGATTTACAAGCTGCAAAACTCACAAATAAGATTCTTAGAGAGCATGGGAAAATTTGGCCTTATAACATAACACCCTTTTATGTTAAAAAAAGGACTTTTAGAGTAGGATTTATGGATCAGATTACATTTCAGTGTATTTTTTACAGAACGTTTTAAAAAATCAAACACCAGAATAGTTGTGTGCTACTTTCATTCACAGAATGAAGTTACATAACTTAAATTTTTTTAATAATAGACAGGCTTGGACTAATAATCAATAATGTCATATTGGAAATTTTAGTGAATCAGATGAGGAACCAGAATTTGTCCTTAAGCAATCTCTAACCACGTCTTATAATTTTGTTGACTACATTAGACATAGAGAAACACAGACTTCTAGGCAAAGTTCCGTGTTAAAGGAATACGGCAGCAGGCATATTCTGACACACGAAATGTTCAAGGAAACTCCAATAAACTTAGGACATATGAATAAAGTGTTTTGTTCCCAATGGTTAAGTGATAGACAGGTTGTATTTGGTACTAAATGTAATAAGGTATGTATTGCAATTTGTTCTTTTGCCTATTTTCGGTATTAACGTCACACATGCGACAATTTGATTTTTTTATTACTTATGCGAATCCTTCAACTTTCAGTTAATGGTGTACGATGTGCAAACTCATAAACTAGACCAAATTCCCTCTTTGATAAGTAGTAGAGAGGCGCAAAATAATAATGAGACACCGTGTGGCATTCATTCGGTACAGCTCAATCCTTCCAGAACCCTCTTGGCGACGGGAGCTAGGAATACCTGTGATATTGCTGTTTATAGAATGCCGACCCTAGATCCTGTTTGTGTAGGAGAAAATGCTCACAAAGACTGGGTATGTCTCTAAGATAAGTGGGCACATTGTTTTGCTATACTTATACGTGTTTCTGTAGGTTTTTGACATGTGTTGGCTAGATGATCAATTCCTAGTTTCCGGTTCAAGAGACACTAAATTAGCGCTTTGGAGAATAACTGAGGACATTTTAGAGGCCAAACACGAAGTGCCTACGCACAAATCTATTTCAACAGAATCTCTGAAAGAGTGTCGCAATGCGCAGAAGGTGCCCCACTCCATTTTTTGCCATCATATGCATAGGATTATTAATTGTTTTTTGATTTATTGTAGATTAGGGCCTTGTCATTTAATAAATCATACCGTGAAATCGCGTCTCTTAGTTTGAACGGGTATATTCACATATGGGACGCCGAGACGTTTAAACAGAAAATATCTCGGAAATTACCCAGTGCGCAGGAAAATGTATGTATGGCCGTGCAAGAAATGGGGAGTGTGTACGCCATCGGGTGTAGGTCGTATACGCTATTATTGGACTGTCGGACATTACAGGTGAATTTTTTTTTAAGTAAAAGTAAAGCACAAAGCTTGAATCAAGCGTTAATAAATGTTTAAATTTTATTGCTAATTTTTATTATTTTTTCTTTAGGCAATCAAGAAGGTTTCCTCTCGATATACGGGGTGCGGTATTAGGTCGGCCACATTCCAAGGCGATATTTTGACGGTAGGAACTGGGTTGGGTATGCTGATGTTCTACGATCTCAAAGCTGGAAAATACTTGGACAGTAGCATAAATTCATCTAGAACGGTCATCCTGAAAGGCAGTAAAGGATATGTGGTAAGTAGTTTTTTGCACGACAAACTAAAGCAAACAACAATCAGCGATCGTAGGCCCCAAAACTTATGCTAAAACACAATGGAAACGTTAGTTTATTGTTCGGTGGTTCGTAGACCTATGGTAAAACATTAGCATTTCACTCACCTTTGGTTGGGTATGTAAATTCCGTAGCGCGCGCCACTATTGACTTGATATTGGTTATTCGAAGTGAAACATAACCATTTTTTTTTCCAAGCAGTCTAAAAGTATGCTATTTGTTATTCCGATATAGGCACTTGAAGTGCGTTTTCTAATTATCAGGAAAAAAAAGTAATAAGTAGGTCCTAGGCACTAAAAGTAATTTCCAAAAGTCATCGCTGCTGTCATGGTGGCGCACATTTAAACGATTTTCATTCACTAAAACTATTTGAACACTAGATGGCAACAGATAGACCGATCTGAATGTATTGCCATACCGATGTGAATGTATTGCCATCTTTACATTCTTATTGAAAAAACAAAGGATGGGAATACTCTCAAAGCGCTCGGCGAAACTGTTATTAGTCGAAATCGCATATGTTCTCGAATTCTGAGTTCGTCTGTTAAATGTCATGCGCGTCATCATATTTATCTGTCAATATGATTTTTATTAATTTAGTATTGACGATAATGCTACAAATGTTTAGTTTACCATAATTTACCTAAAACTAAACCACCTAATAGACCAGGCCAGTACTCCGATCAATAGCTGACATCAACCTTCATCCCCCTGGCAAAAAAAGAATAACGCAAGGAAGTGCGAAGATCACAGGCTTATCAGCCTCATGAGTCACTCCTTAAAACTATTACTCAGAATAATACTTCAAAGAATATTTAGAAAGTGTGAACAAAACATCAGTGACACACAATTCGGATTTAGACAAGACTTGGGTCCTCAAGAAGCACTGGTGACAACCAGGTACTAGTGCAAAACTGCCATGATCAGCGGAAGGATGTGTGCATGTGTTTCATAGATTTCGAAAAGGCCTTTGACAGAGTACAACACCATACATTACTAACAATACTGAGGAAAATGGATATGGACGGAAAAGATATCTGCTGCATAGAAAATCTCTATCTGAATCACATAAACTCACATAAAAATCGATGGAGAACAAAGTAATAATATTGAAATCTGCAGAGGAGTCCGACAGGGATGTATCTTTTCGCCACTACTATTCAATTTGTACTCCGAGAATATCTTCCAGGAAGCACTTGGGAATATAGAGTATTAAGGTCAATGGAACGTGGATCAATAACATTCACTATGCGGATGACACGGTTTTGATTGTGGACAATATGTGCGACCTCCAACATCTTGTCAACATAGTGGGAGAGCATAGTTCACAGTTCCTATTCCGCACATGATGCGGAATACGAAGTACCAGATCTTACAACTGATCATCAAGGGGAAGATTAAGGGAAGAATGGGGAATGGGAAGGAAGATGTCGTGGCTGCGTAACACAGTGGACACGAACAGCGGAAAGCCTAATGCATACGGCCAGGGACGGAATACAGATGAGACGTGTGGTCTCAAACATTCATTAATGCACGAAAAGACCCACTTTTACTGCTAGTGACATAATCTACTATGTTTTTTGCTACCTCGGAGCTGCATTCTCGTATCGATTCCAATCCTGAGTAAATAGAGATTTACGGCATTATAGCGAAACGGTAACAATCCACCATTATAAGAGCAATAAGGGTGCTTTCCCTCTGAAAAGGAACAACCTGGATATCCAGGATTCGAACAATGTGATCAACTTCGAAGTCCCCAATTTTATCGGGGTTGAAATTAAAAGACAACGCACGGTTTAATGACCTAATATTTGCATCACAAATAAATCTATAACAAGTTTCGATGCTAGAAAAAGGTTAATAACGACTTCCTAACCTAAAAAACAAACAGTTTTCCTTATATCCGGCAAACTAAAAAAAACTTGCAACCTGTACAGGGTCATCCAACGAGGACTGAATAGGACAGTTTTTTTCAGAATGGGTTAAATGATATGAACAAACAAAATAGCTATTTGTTATGTTCTTTACCGGTGAATCCAAAAATGATACATGAGAAACAATTGAACATCAAATAAAAGCGCTACGGCACATTTTGACATTTTTTTAAATCGAATGTCGTATTTTTGATTTCATATTTCAATTCCTGATATAATTATTGATATAAACTGATATTTTTTTTCTATTAACGTTGAACTTATGCACTTATTAAATTACTAAAACATTCAACCACCGTGAGATCACTTCGTATTAAGACGTGGAGTTGCCTGCACCTGTTCAAATTCTTTAATATTTGTGTTTTATTTCTTGTCAGATTCACTTGACATGTTTTTGGTGAACAGGTGCACTATTATAAGTGGTACCTGACTAGTGGCAACTCCACGTGTTAATAGAAAGTCATCTCACGGTGGTTGAATGTTTTCGTAATTTAATAAGTCATAAGTTCAACGTTATTAGAAAAAAAATATCAGTTTATATCAACAGTTATATCAGGTTATATCAGGAATTGAAATATGAAATAAAAAATACGACATTTTAAAAAAATGTCAAAATGTGCCGTAGCGCTTTTATTCGATGTTCAATTGTTTCTCATGTATCATTTTTGGATTCACCGGTAAAGAACATAACAAACAGCTACTTTGTTTTTTCATATCATTTAACCCATTTTGAAAAAAACTGCCCTGTTCAGTCCTCGTTGGATGACTCTGTACTTGCGATTAAATCGTAATTCAAAACTGATGGACGCAGTGCGGTGTTAGGATATCCAACATCTGAAAACGACACATGCAAAAAATCAAAAACTAAGGATAAGCTAGTTCTTACAAAAAAGAGACACTGGAAAGAATAACATCACCAAAAACATACCAGAAATTCATGAAAAAACACTAACAAAATTGAAAGTATTAACAACAAAACACAAAACACTTTAAATATATATTAAATATAAATAATTGTAGAGTTTATCAAATTAGTTTATTGAAACCAACAAGAAGAGAAAAAATATCTCGCTTGATCAACAGCATAAGGGTAACAATGTTCGCCGGACTAAAAAGGAGACAATACCTTACACCACCAGTATCCTTGAAAAACAAATTTATCCCACTGGCAGAAATATCCAGAAGACAAGAAAACGAGACAAATATGGACTATGAAGAACATCAAACATCTGCAGATAACCAACTAACTGAAGCTCTCATAAAGGAGAAAGTAGAAAAGACCACTAAAAAGCAGACTGCAACTACACCCGAAAGACTCCTTCCATTTATATTAAATGGAGTACCTAGGGCAAACCAAGAATAATTTGAAGCACTCTAAAAAGATATTGAACAAAAAATTAAATCAAAGAATATACAAACTTTGTAATCTCTTCACAAGTACAAAGCCACAAGTTTCATATATAAGCCATTCACTTATTATTGTCGTCAAGTAGGCGTTGGAAAATTGACTTTGACATTTTTATTGTATCTTCTCAACATGTGCCAAAAGGAGATGGGTATAAAAAAATGAAGGTTTCAAAGGTAACTAGATGACAAAAATAAGTGATTGGGTAATACATATGTTTTAAAAAAGCAAAAAAATGATGCCTTTGTAGTTAAAGTGCTAGATCACGAACCAAATGAGGAGGACGCAAGAACCCAGCTTTTCGACGATCATAACCTGTGTGTCAAGAAAGTGTATAAGATCAAAACACGCTTCTCCTCAAACTTTTCTGTGTCACAACTAGTTTTCGAAATAAAAAAGATTTAGGTTATTGGAAATGTTTGCATTTTTTAGATATTTTATCTGAACTACTCAAAATTTGGCAACAGTGTATTTGTTTTCTAAAAACGCTGCAGAAAAGGCCACTTTTTGCTAATTTAATCAATATCGTAACTGGAGCCGTTTTGGAAATTGCAATCCTGCGCTCACTTAAAAAAGACACTTTGTGTAGACACCTATATGTCAGATTCCTCTTTTTGTTTACAGTGCCTTCTAGAAAGAGATAGGAAGACAGAAGAAATTATGTTATTTTAAAATAAACAATATCAACGGAGCACGTCAAATATTGGTGCAATAATAGAAAGCAAACAGCCCCCAGCTATCGTTTTGGTGGTAATTAATTATCGTAATATGTATGCTTTGTGTCATTCTCCGCTATACATGATAATCGCAAGTGCAGACCAGACACTTAATGATCTCAAAAGGTTAAATATGTCCACAATGTGTCAATAAAATGAGCTTCAAGGCACAAAGGAAGAAAGCTTCAAGGCACATTATCCAGTGCAAAAGGACCCAGATGTGGGGACGCGCCACATTCATTTGTTAAAGGGGAACCTAGATGCTTACTATGTGCTAAAAATCACTTTATAAAAGACTGCAATATGAAACGGTGCAGAACAGTTTAAATGTGCTAACTGTTCAGAAGAACACAAAAGCAATAACACGGAATGTCCTGTATAACTCTTCAAAGGCGGACAAGATAAAACAAAGTGAAACACAACAGAACGTCACTGCTGTCCAAATACAAACCAGCATCACCCCTACGAGAAAACTTCTGGGAAAGAAGAAAGAAGACTAACGAACGAAGTGGCTTTACTCCACTCGAATCTGATTACTAAGACGAGGAAATCTATGAAGAAGGCTTTCCTTCGTTCAATGGACGCCAGAGGTAAAGGCTTCGACCTCAGGTGGGCCAAGTCAGAAAAACCTAACAACATTCATAAGACGGAAAACAGGTAGATAGCGTCTTAAACAGCTTGAATATTCTCAAAAGCCGAAACATAAAATAAAATTAAGGCGTTTTGACGACTTTTTTTCACGCATAATGAGCACTGCAGTGCAATTGTCACCGAATTGCAGCGACAATTGGCACTCCTATCTGAAAATTGCATTCTGTTGGTGTGTGTATTGTTGATATCCTTTTAGTTCGGGCCCGAACACAGCAGGAAGTGTGCGAGATCTTCAATAATAAATATCCAGATCATATAATTAATCAAAGCACTGTAAGCAGAATTTAAGAAATTTCGAAATTTTGATCACATAAAACATTCCCAAAATAGGTCATTCAAAAATAAACGATGAAGTTTAGTTAAATACCATATTGCAGCTGCAAGAAAATCCACACAGTTCTACCAGAAATATTGCGCGGGAAAATGTAATTTCGCAAAGGTCAGTCCGGCGTATTTAAAAAAACCCTTACACAATTAAACAATCATAAATTAATCAGGAAAATCAAAGGGGCAGCGACCCTCAACAGATGCTTCGAGTGAGTGGCAAACTAGTGGCTCAAGTGTGGTCATATAAATAATAATTGTCATATAATTATAACATGTAATGTAACATTAAAAAGTTCAGCCCGAATAAGTCCGGCTCAGTGGCAACAAAAGCGCATGCGCGGCTGGCAAGCTCCGCCCCTTAATTTTGAAAAATCGACAATGCCAAGCTTTATGTTTGATTAAGTTTTCGCCGAAGTATAAAATATCTAATAATGTATTATATCAATATAAAAAATACTAAGAATTATTTTTAGTTTCTAAAATGTTTGAGCTGTTAGTTAACTTGGCAAATTAGCATGGTGTGGTGTAAAAAAAAACTCATAATTTATTTAAAATAAGTTTCTGTTCTATTCCTGAATATAATTTACACATGGCAATGCCGTAATGCTTTCAACGTCATTTGCTGTTAACGGTCAAAGTCAAATGAAAAGTAACTGGCTCAATGTCATAGCATAAACCGTGCAAATTAATTTATATTCAATCCATAGTCATGCCATCTGGCCCCGCAATAAGTTTTCTGACATTGATTCGAATCAAAATAGCTATAATTACAGGGGTGTCACAAATGTCGCAAGGGTTTTTAATTATTTTCTTCATGAAATTCTCCTTCGAATATAACACGTGCATTGAAAATTATAGCTAATTTTAGACCGATATGCAATTCATGCAATTTGGATCAGAAAAAATTTATCATCCCAAATTGCATTCGTGCATATCGTCCAAAAATTACCGATAATTTTCAATGCACTTGTTATATTACATATGAATATTGCACGCGCACCAGGCATTTCAACTACCGTAACAATGCAATGCCAAAGTGACAATATTTTGGCATTGATCTTAATCAGTTGTCAACATGAGTTCAAGTCGTTTTGGATGCATTTCCTTAACGGAAATCAGAGAAGCTGCTGAAAAGAATGTTCCGAGTAATACCACAAAAAGAAGTAGATACCACTAGTAATTATTTATTTCTCGGGATATAGTCTTGACATATTCCACTCGAGATTAATATATTTTTTTAAAATATACTTTGACATTTTTCCGCAAACTCTCCGTTAAAATGCACTCGGCAAAGATTGTTTTTCAAATATGTCCCTCCAGCTTCGCTGTCGGGATATATTTTAAGAATTTTTGCCTCGAACAAAAAACAAAAAATGTCAAAGTACATTCAAAAAAATATTCATCTCTTGTGATATAACTCTTGACTATATCCCTCGATCACCTTTTAACCAATGAAATGCATATTTTAGACCAATTAGCGCTGTATATCAGCGGATATTCTTCTTAGTTAATATTGCACGCGCACCAGACATTTCAACTACCGTAACAATGCAATGCCAAAGTCAACACTCCCTTATCTATGGCCAAAGTGACATTATTTTGGGATGATATTAAACAGTTGCCAAAAAGACTTCAGCTCGTTTTGGATGCATTTCCTTAGTTAGCGGAAATTAGGAAAAAAAGCTGAAAAAAGTGTTCCGAATAATATCATAAAAACCAAAAACTTTATATGGCGTCAATTTGAACATTTCTGCGAAAGCCGACTGGTGCAATTAAGAAAAAATACGTTGCACGAAGAACTTGCAACTTTACTGGGGGATTGGGCCTGTAATAATATGTAACAAAGGATGGAACAGAGTACAAGGAAGGGGTGGTGACGCAATTATGGAACCAAGCAGCTTAGCTTCTGCAAGAAATGCACTTTAACATGTACAATATTATGCTCGTCCCATTTAAGGATTTATTAATCCTTATGCCTTGTATTAATCTTCAATTTGTTAATATCGAAGAGAGGACCCAGTATCAAAACACCGAGACTATTTTTAACCGTCAATGCAAATTGGACATTGGGAAGCAATTGGTATAAAAACTGTCCAAATGGGCGAAATAATATTTCGAAGTGGACTGAAGAAGGTGCGAAAAAGATTGGTTTGAAGACAGATAAAATAATCTATCAATCCGTGAATATATCAATTCACGGAAAACATCTTAACCCTAGGAGGAATTGGACAGGGTGACAGCCTAAGTCCCTTTTTGTTTAATCTTCTCATGGATAAAATTATAAATAAAGTAACAGATCTTAATCTCGGATACATGCTGGGCAACAAAGGAATTGGTATGGTATGTTACGCCGATGATCCAGCAGTTATAGCCGAATCAGAAAACGACCTGCAGAGGCAACTTTTCCAGTTCTTCCAAGTAAGCCGCCAACTAAATATGAACATTTCTGTCAACAAAACCAAATGTATGACAATCACGAAAGATCCGCTCAGATGTAAGCTAGTAGTGGAAGACAATCCCATAGTGTGATGCAATTCAGATATCTGGTCATAGACAGCACTCACGACACAGTTAAAGACCTGAGGAGGACAGATTAACAAAGCATCCGCACTATCAAGATGCCTACGAGATGTAGTTTGGTCAAACCCATACATGCGCAAAGCTAGCCAAATTTGAATCTACAAGAGTTATATCAGACCGATCTTGATGTACGGTACAGAAATCCGTGAAGACACCAACAAGACGAAACACTTGCTAAGGATGGCCGAAATAAAAACGCTGAGAACAATAGTGGGGAAAACAAGAAGAGACAGAGTAAGAAACACAAAGATCAGAGAATAATGCGGAATACAAGATATTGTGAGATGAGGAAGACAACGTAAGAGGCAGTGGTACAACCATGTAAGACGGATGGACGAGAACAGAGAAAGATAGTTGGCAATCCACCTCTCAGGAAAAGATGTAGAGGCAGCTTCAGAATTAACAGATCGACAGACCTCCAAGAAGTAGAAGAAGAATAAATTATATAAATTTATATAATATGTATAAAACTAGAATATACTAATACACTAATAATTGTTTATTTCTCGGAATGTAGTCTTGACATATACCACTCGAGATTAATATTTTTTTTAGAATATACTGTGATATTTTTCCGCAAATTCTCCGTTAAAATGCACTCGGCAAAGATTGTTTTTCAAATATGTCCCTCCAGCTTCGCTGTCGGGATATATTTAAAGAATTTTGGTCTCGAGCAGCTTAACAGCTAATTACAGCAAAGTATATTCAAAATAATATTAATCTCTTGTGATATAACTAATGAACATTCTTTAATGATTTCAATAGTTTGAAATAAAAACTTAACTTACCCTCGACACAAGATCGAGACTCACGAAAAATATTCGTGAGGTTCGGAAACGGTCCGAAGGGCATCTCGCGATCCCAACCACATGTCAAACTCGTTTACTCATTGGTTAAAAATTAATCACGCCACTGACAGCAACAGAACGACAGATAAAGAATGTCGTGAATGTCGAGAATGTGCCCCTCAGTCACCAGGGTCTCGAATCGACGGCAACAATCGATTAAAATAAATTGGATCGAGGGAGCGAGTGGAATCCTTTTGAACCATAGAGCGAGAACTGCATATGGATTACGCATAAAATAAGAAAATTACCGTAACAAAGTTAATTTTTTGCTTTCGAGTGATTTCCTGAAACTTCCCTCTCTGAGCACAAAGTAATTTTTGCCCTTAAGACATAAATAAGAGCTATAATTGCAAATGACAAAGAAATATCTTAAATTACCTTAGCAGAAAAAATTAATTTAAATTTTTATTAAGAAACTTTTTTCTGTCTTTCAGTTTCCAGACGAAGAATTCATGGACAATATCCAAAATATAAAATACGTACCTGCAATCTACACTCACTGCTACGATTCCACCGGGACGCGCCTTTTCACTGCCGGAGGACCCCTGCCTGCAACTCTCACCGGTAATTACGCAGGTCTGTGGCAATAAAATCTCCAGTATTACGCCAGTATATACCCGGTGTTCATTAGAAAACGAAAGCTATGATTTTTTACAGAAGGGGATGTCATAATCATTCATAGTAAATGGATTTTGTTTTTTTCATTTTTCTCCTTCGACATTTTCACCCACAGATGACGTTTTCAAGTGAACACCCCCTACTCCAATAAATAAATAATAGATGGGCAATTCTTTTTGGTATCGTCTTGTTAATATTCGATAAAATTGTAATTATTGTATGTGCATTGTCAAATACTGGAGTCGAGGTTAATGAAACGACAGGTTGAATGTCTCGATATAAGGGTCGTTTTTAAGAATCACTTATTAACTATTGCCAAACCTATTTAGAATGAAATGATAATTATTTCTTTTAATAAGTAAGGTTCTTTTTTGCCTTTTTTTCTCACATAATTCTATTTTTCAACTCGTTTTGTGGGCACATTGTGAAGTATTACACACTTGACCTATTTCTTGTTTAACTGGCGTGAAAAAATGTTTTTGAAGTTTTTTTTTTTATTTTTTTTTTGTTGAGTGCTGAAAGATTTGTACATATTATAAGTACAATATTCCTACAAAGGGCAATTGTTGCAATTTTATTTCATATAGAGGGTGTTGCGGATTTATGGAACTGAGCTTGCATTTATTACATTTGTTTTGTGTTGATATTTTAATTTATTAGACGTTTTCAAAATCAACATTTTCAGTCTCTTGAAAAATTTCGCTCAAATATATGGTTTAGGTGATAATCGTTATAACAGTAAAAAGTATACACACCAATCAATTTAATAATAAAATAATGTCTAGCGAAGTTACTAGGTTACTTTCAGTTTTAATGTATGTACAGGGACATCATTTTAAGTTGTTCACTCGATAAACAGCTTTATTGTTACATTTCTTAAAAATTTGATTCATGAGAGTCGTTGTTTTACATGGCATACTTTACATGGCATCTAAGGCCGACCTCGGATCCAGGGCTAGCGACTTTATTGGCTAGTAGGTTTGACAGATATGACGCCATCTTGATTTTTTAAAATGAAAACCTATATTTCCCTACAGTCTAATAGAGCTGAAGGAGCGGATTAGAGAAATATATAAATTCGTAATCTATCTCTAGGCATTTCGATTACACAGGGTGATAAACTAGTAGAATTTCGAAAATCTATTTACGTGGCTCACTCGATTAGCAGTTTTCCTGTTACACTTCTTAAAAGTTTGATACACGTCCAGGTCTCAAGCTCGTATTACACTAACAATTTCTTCCCGAAGTTCTTCATGAAGTAGCTTCAAAGTTAAAGTCTTGCTAATGTAAATGCAAACTTCACGACAATAACTTCACGTGAATTTATTCACGGTAATTCGAGCATGTTCTAATTTCCGTGAAGTTTTCCGTCAATTCGGAGCTACCAATTGTTAAAATTTGAGTTGGTGATTATAGTTTTATTATTTTTGATTTGAATCTGATTAATTTTATGATTAATTTTATGAGAATCAACTAAATTTAAATCACAAACCAAAAATTGTCAACTTTAAACTTTTCAAAGGATTTATCTTGAAACAAACATTGTAATTTTAATCCCTACGATTGGCAACACGACTAAAAAGTGACAGTTTTGACATGACACTTTACAAAAGTAGGAGTGAGGAGAACACCAATGTAAAACGGTAAAACTTCGCGAAGAAATTCGCGTATTTATTGTATGTGTAAGTGTTTAGCTTAAGGCCGACCTCGGATCCAAGGTTAGCGACTGTATTGGATTCTCGGTTTGAGAGATACGACGCTTTCTTGATATTTTTTTAAATGGAAACGTACGTATATTTACCTACAGTCTAATTGAACTTGATACATGGGAGTCATATAGCATCTAACGCCAAGGGATCCAGGAATAGCGACTGTATTGGTTGCTTGGTTCGACAGATACGAGGCCATCTTGATTTTTTTTTAATGGAAACACACATATATTTAGACGGGTTGTCGCCGTGTGCACGATGTTGAAATGTTGAAGGGGAAGAAAAGGCTCGTATAGTTCGTGCAAGTTTAATAAAAAATCCTTTTGGCGGACCGGTTTTGGCTCTAAGCCATTCTCAGCGCCCAAAATTTTGCCCTGTCTTGGTAGAGAAAAGACCCTCGCCATGACATCGATATCTTAGTTAAGTTTACAATTTTATGCTCTTAGCAGTTTTAAAATAAATCAAATAATACATTGACATTACCATTTAAAACGGTATGAACAGAAGACAGGCACAATGGTTTAAAATAAATTGTCTCGATCTAGTGACTTTACCAGAAAACACATATCGAATGTTATTCTCAAGGCTTGAGACTCAAAAGATCTCAATAGTCCTTGAGACTCAAAAGACCTCAAGACTTGAGAACAACATCCCATATCTTTTTTCTGGTAAAGTCACTCTTGTACACACAAGCCCTCTTGTACCGTTTTGTATGTTAATATTAATGTATTATTTTATTTATTTTAAAACTGTTAATAACATAAAACTATGAATTTAACCAAGATATCGGTGTCATAGCGAGGGTCTTTTCTCCACCAAGACACCCTCGGTCTGACGAACTTTGGGCGCTGAGGATGGCTTAGAGCCCGAAATCGGTCCGCCAAAAGGATTTTAGTTGCACGAAGTATACGAGCCTTTCCTTCCCCTTCAACATACTTATATTTACCTACAGTCTAATAGAGCTGAAGTAGCAAATTGCAGAAATGCCTAACTTCGTGTATCTATCTCTAGGCATTTCGATTATACAAGGTAGTAAAGTTGTTGAATTTCGAAAATCATTTGAAATCAAATTTAGTAATATCGAAGAAAAACTATTTGAAATTTAATATATAATTATATAAAAAAACAAGATAAATTCATGAGGGAACTCATTATATTGTACTCTTCTTTTTTATTATTTTCCATTTCCGGGCGCAATAAACTCACCAAAGCCTCGTCCATAATTTTACATTACCTGTAAGGAGAATAAGAATACAACTTCTAGTCACTTACGTATTTATTGTTATAGTTTATGGTCTGCTAGTATGAGCGTATTGTAATATTGTTATTTAAACCTTTTTGACGAACAGCAATAGTTGCAAATTTCAAAGAATTTTTTATTTGATAATACTAAATTTGACTTCAAATAACTTTCGAGATTCAACAACTTTACCATCTTGTATAATCGAAATGCCAAGGTATCCGACGAGATATACGATGTTATATTATATTTCTGTAATCTGCTCTTTCAGTTCTAATATACTGTAGTGTAGTGTAGTATATGTGTTTCTATTTAAAAAAAAATCAAGATGGCGTCGTATCTGTCAAACGAGCATACGACTCCTAAGTATCAAACAGCAAAGCTGCTAATCGAGTGAGCTACTCAAAATGATGTCCCTATACTTACAGGATGCTTTACGCTTACATTTAATCTGTCGACATTTTGGCTGGTTTGAGGCTTAAACTGCTTTTGTTGACCGAAAGATTTCGTAAAATTTGATATTAAATTTTGAAATCATGTCATTATTTTTACAAAATGAAAAAAAAAACTGCACCAGTAAAGTCACTTTTTTATTGTCATTTTTAACTAATAACATCTAAGGCAGGAAAGTAACAACCTAAAACAATATACTCATTTAACATAACGTAAAATAAGTTCTCAAACCAACATACAAATATTTCGCCATGTACAAAAAACGTTTAAAATACTAATCAGTACAAAAATAACTCTTAAATAGATTTTAGTTATATCCGAATTTAGATAGATCTGATAGAACTTTAATTTGAATAGGCTGTAGATTTCTCTCCACAACCGACATTTTACTAAAAAACGATCGTTTAAAACAGAACTATTTTAAACAGACTTATATACCTAACTGGCGAAAGTAATATAGGTAAACTCTTAGACCAGTCAAAGTTAAAATAGAATAGTTATAACTAGCATATTAAAAAAAAACTCAAAAGCAAACTTCAACTCTTAGAATTTACATGACGTTACTTTCAGTGGTTTGAATACGTTTAAAACGATTAGGTAGTCATTGACGGATAGAAAGCTCCGTAAATATCTGGAATAATGTGACTTTTAACTAAGGATTTTAGATATATATTTTTTGTTTTCTGAAAGTTGAACTGGTGTAGAATAAACTTGTTTAAAAGTAGTACCAGTTTTCTTATCTTTTTGCTCACGACGCCTTTTTTTGGTTTGAAAGGAAGACTTTTCCATTCCTCTTGTTTAAAACTTCTAGAAGTGAAATTCATTCGCCTCTTTCATAAAATTTTAAATTCGCATTTCGTTTATTTTAAAATAATTTCCCTCAGTGTCTTTAGAAATGCTTATACCCCCCATCTTCGTATAAAGATTTAAGGTCAATAAATACAGAATATTTCATTTCCTTTACTTGTGTTGCACTTCCTTTCTTTTTGGAATTTCTGATAACTGTTAGCTATTCAGGAACGTAGATTGGCTTTGATTTCATGTCCCGCCGTAGAGCCCTTTTCTTTGACACTATGTCTCGACATCTCCTTCGTTTTGGGTGTGTCCGCAAACCAGGTATTTATGTGTTGTAAAATTTATTTCAAATCTTTCCACTGGATATAAATACGAGGCACCAATGAAAAACCGGAAAGAAATTACGGAATTGAGAATAATCACCCAGTCTTGAATAATTTAAATTCAAACCTATTTTTTTGTTGACCTCCGCAATTGTCAGAATTAAAAAACGATGTCCATTCCAGGAGTGTTTTTTGATATATTTTGGAGATAATTTAGAACACAAGTGCCAATTTTTATTGCTACACGATGTCGGAGTCGCTCGTGCCAAAATAAATTATTGGAAAGGTACAGAGCATGTAAATGTGTACAGGGTGAAGCAAAAACGTACTTTTTGATGTAAATTTATTTTTTTCAATGGAACACCCTGTACTTTTTTCGAGATTTGGATGCTATAACACTTTTTTTTCTAATTTCAATACTTTTCGAGAAAATCACAAAAACATCATTGCATGTTCAACATTAAGGGTAATTTTTATAATCTCTCTCTTGAACATCGAATTACTGACGACATCAGAGAAAAACAACTGAGGTGGTACGGGCACGTCCAGAGAATGGGAAACGATAGACTGCCGAAGCAGGTCCTGGAGTGGATGCCAGATGGAAGAAGAAAAAGGGGAAGACCTAGATTGAGTTGGAGAGAGGGAATAACTAAGGACATGAGATCAAGGGGCATAGAAGAAAACCTATGGGAGGACCGAGACAAGTGGAGGCTGGAAATCAGAGGACGTCGAAGAACGTTGTGAACTGATCAATATATATATTTATAATCTCGCCTGATTTATCAACAACCATAGCAACGTAATTATTATGTCATTGTCATTCTGAAAGTTTTCTGTCAAAAGTTTTCAGTTAATCATGCCTTTTCTTTTTAGTGCAAGTGAATATGTAGATATGTTACTGATCTATGGTGAGTGTAAAAAGAATGCACGACGGTCGCAACAACTGTACACACAACGGTTCTCTAAGTACCTTTGCTAATGTTGACAGAAAGATGTGTAGAGGTGTTTTTCCAAGCCCAAGAAATTCCACACATGAACGACGCGTAAGGAATGAGGCCACAACAGTAAATGTTCTTGGACTTGTTGAAATAAATCCTGACATCTCAATTCGTAATATCTCGGAAGAAACCGGAATTAGCAAATCTACTGTACAACGCATGTTATGTGAAAATCGACTCCATCCCTTCAAATTTATTTGATTCTAGAGTTGCGGCCAAATGATTATGATAGAGGACTTGAATTCATTGCGTTTTTGATTATTAAGCTACATGAAGATCCAGGATTTCTTAATAAAATTTTGTGTTCTGACGAGTCCCGATTTCATAACAATGGTATTGTAAACCGCCACAACTGCCATTATTGGGCAATGGAAAATCCACCTTGGATGAGGGAGACGCATTTCCAACAAATCTGAGGTATTAATGTCTGATGCGGTGTTCTTAATGGGCGATTAATTGGACCATATTTTTATGAATGTACTTTGAATGGCGAGAGATATTTATTGTTTCTGACTGAAGTGTTCCTGTACTGCTGGAATATGTAACCATAAACGAACGTTTAAATATGTGGTGGCAACAAGATGGTGCGCCGCCGCACAAGATCTTAAATGTGTATTTTTTTTTTAATAATTCTTTTGGAAATAAGTGGATAGCTAATCAAGGAACCGTCAGGTGGCCCTCAAGGTTACCTGACTTGACACTATTAGACTATTTTTGAGGGGGTTATTTGAAGAATGAGATTTATTCTGTTCAGCCAAGATATTTGGAGGAGTTAAAAAACGAAATTACTCGTGCCTGCAGGGAAATATCCCCACAAACTATTAGAACAGCAGGTACAGGGGAGCTGCTTAGAAGGTATGGATTTTGTCATACCGAAAATGGACGCCAATTTGGGCATCTCTTATAAGTTTAGCTTTTAACAACTGTACTTAGTGTCATTATGTTTTTTGTGATTTTCTCGAAAAGTATTGAAATTAGAAAAAAAGTGTTATACATTGTTGATTGAGTATTTAATGAGGCATCCAAATCTCCAATAAAATGCAGGGTGTTTCATTGAAAAAATTAAGTTTACGTCAAAAAGTACGTTTTTGCTCCACTATGTACATTATTGTAAATTGTCATTCAAAGCACCTTTCCAAACCATGCACTTTTTATCTGAAACTTTTTCTCTGACGTGTACAGGGGCGGAGATATTTAGTGTCTAAATAGAGTTGCGACACCCTGTATAGTTAAAATTATCTCTTGACTTTTGGCCTTCGCTTTATCTTCTTCCTTGACTTTTCGGCTATTCTCTTTCAAATGAGTATTATAAGTCTCTTATAATTGAATTTTGTTATTTCTATTTCCGTTGTTGTATGACTCGCAGAGGTCACATTGGTCTTTTGTTGTCAAAAGAAACCGAATATTTTACTCGGTGTTAAATATTTTAGCGTATACCTCATTCACTTATTTTTAATATCTTTTTATCCTTGAAATCTTAATTTTTGTATACCTTAGAGAATTAATGCAAATTAACAATTGGTGACCACTCACTTTTTACACTTCGTTTCGGTTCCGATCACCGCGAGGTGAATAGCATTATAGGCTGCTCCTCAAATTGAAAGCCATCTGCAATGCAGTATTAGATCTAATACGCTAGTGGATGTCGCATAGTCTTGCACAGCATCGCATAGTTTATAATGTTTTCTCTGACAATCCCAAAGTTTTTAGCAAGAACAGTTTGCATACTCGTATTTTCTCACCTTTATTATAGAGATAAGGGGAAATAAGGTGAAGTTAGGTTTTCTTGGAGTTGCTGAAGAAATCCTTCGATAGCTGAGCAGTAGTGTCTTCCACCACTAGTTTACGTCTGAGCGGATCTTTCGCGATTGTCATACATTTGGTTTTGTTGATAGAAGTGTTCATATTGACTTGGCGGCTTACCTGGAGAAACTGGAAGAGTTGTCTCTGCAGGTCGTTTTCTGATTAGGCAATAATTGCTGCGTCATCGGTGTAACCCACCAAAACAATAGTAGATTATGTCACTAGGAGTAAAAGTGGGTCTTTTCGTGCTGAGCCCAGAGATTGACGGCCGAAGCGAAGCTGAGGCCTACAACTGGGCGAAGCACAAAAAGACCTTTTACTCCGAGTAACATATACTATTTTTTTTTCGAGCATGCAGGATATAATAAATCTATTTCAGAGTGATTCAGTTTTGCAATTTTCTCTCATCTTCTTTAAGCGGGTCTAGGTACTTACCCAATTAGTGGTGTATATTATTTGTAAAATACATAGAATGTGTTAGAATGGTGGTTTTCAATGTTGAATGGTTTTAATGATGGTCCATGGTTTTAATGATATTAAATCATAACCAATGGTTATGGTAAACTAAGAATTTGTAGCAATATTTTCAATGGTAAATTAATATAAGTCACATTGACAGATAAATATGATGACGCGCATGACATTTAACAGACGATTTCAAAATTCGGGAACCTATGCGATTTCGACTAATAACGGTTTTTCGTGATGCTCTGAGAGTATTCCTATCCTTTCTTTTGTCAATAAGAATGTAAAGATGGCAATACACTCAGATCGGTTTATCTGGTGTCATCTAGTGTTCAAATAATTTTGGTGAATGAAAATCGTTTATATATGCGCCACCATGACAGTAGCGGTGACTTTTGACTTTACTTTTACTGCCTAGGACTTTTTTGCTACTTTTTTGGTCTCTGGATTTGAAAGCCCACTTTAGGTGTACGTATGGAGAAAACAAATGACGTACTTTTAGTCCGCTTGAAAAAAAAATCTTTTGTTGCCCAGTCTGTATCCGAGGTTAAGCTCTGTTACTTTATTTATAATTTTGTCCATGAGAAGATTAAACAAAAAGGGACTTAGGCTGTCACCCTGTCTAATTCCTCCTGGTGTTGGGATTTTTTCCGTGAAATGATCTCTTGCTTTAACCTTTGTTACGTTATTGTTATTTAGGTTATGGATTATCTTTGCTATGTTCGCCGGCGCCTTATTTTCTATCAATATATGTAAAATGTCTCCCAAACGAACCCTCTCAAACGTCTTTGTTAGGCCAATGAAGCAAATATACGCTGGCATATTGTACTCTATAGCCTTTTCTTTTATTTGTTTTATTATGAATACTGATTCTGTTATTGACTGTCCCTTTGTGAAGCCCTGTTGTTCTTTCTCATTCTTAATTTGCGTTTCCAGTTTGTCCTTGAGAATACTCGTGAATCGTTTCATTGCTGTATTTAAGAGGGTTATTCCTCTACAGTTTTGTGGGCAGGTTTTTAGTCCTTTCTTAAATATTGGTATGGTGATGCTATTATGCCATTCACCTGGTGTTTCCGTTTCGTTCAAGATTTTGTTAAATAGTGCGATAGTTTCCTTGCAGGTTCGGGGCCTCCATATTTCAAAAGCTCCTTGGGGATGCAATGGGGGTTCAACACAACTACTCAAATAATTTTTCTATTGTTGTAGAGTCGCAAAATTCCGGTAGTCAACAATTTTTCCACTTTTTGACTGGTATTCCTTTCCACAATTTTTGAGTAATTTTCGTTTTCTTTGATCCACATTTCCACTCTTCTTACACGCTTTTTACATCTTAGGAGATTCGATAGTTTCAGCCGGCGCTGACTCAGGTGTATTAGACTCGCTTTCATCACTACTACGTGTGTAGTCATCGCTCGATCCGGCAGAAAACGATTCTCTTTCTAAGCTGTTATTGTTGTCGAATGACATCACGCTCACTTTTCTAAGGCACATTTTTGTTGAATCTTCGTTTTCAATCACAAATCTGGCAGCCAGATTTGATTAATGATACCGGCTATATATCAGTATAATGGCTCGTCGCTGTTAATTAAATACTCAATTTTTTATTTATTAGACGATATTAAGGTTTTTATTTATTAACAATTAATTTGATTAGATATTTTTAGTTTTTTGCAGAAACTCTAGTTAATATGCTAAATGGCAATATTTACAATTTAGAAAGTGAACATTTATCTGCCTATTTTATAAAAAAAAATTGAAAGATAATAAAATAATAAAAATCAATGCCCAAAAGCAAAAAATTATCATTTTTTAAGGGGTTTTATTAAGATATTCGAAATTGCACATATATAGGAGAGTTCATTTAAAAAGTCACCTAGTTGGGTGTAAAGTATCAAAAGAAAAGATGATAGAACAAAAATCATTTACTTTCAATTATGTCATCGTTTTCTGTGATGAAAAATGCTTAGCCTTCTAGATGACGTTTTCTAGTGAACACCCCATAATTACAATTTGAAAAGTTATCTGCTTTTGGCATTTCCAAAACCTTGCAGCGGGCCTGGTCGGTTTTAAGCATTACGGAATTTCGAGGTTTTTTGAAATTTACAAGAACGAAGGCATCAAATTAAGTAGTTTAAAGCGAAAAAAAATGCGGATTATTCATATTTGTACTAAAAAATATTAAAAAAAGTAATGTATATGTAATAGGATCCTTTATCAAGAATAACAAAACAATAGCTTACAGTTAATTACTTTACAAAATAAGGGTTATAGGGGGCACAATAACTGAACTGAAATGAATAGCTATTTATGTAACCAGTTACGAAAAGTCCGATTTTGTGTAACGAATGAATGTTTTGATGAATGATGAATGATTGTCCCGCAATTTGAATGAGATACACAAAATTGCTTTTCGTCACGTGTTTCAACAAGATTTTGTCTAATTTGGCTAGAAATACCTACTTAGAGAGAGACTTATTATTAAACGTCAATATTTACTTTTAAACCACCTTGTATCTACTTAATACTGTAAAACCGTTGCAACGGTGTGCCACAACCGAAACTTGCAACTGGTGGTGAAACGAACTTTTCATCACCAGTTACGAAAGATTTTACTTTTCGTAACTAGTTACGAAAAGTAGGACGTTACGTCACTGTCATCAGTATTGAAAAGTGCCACTTTATATGTCAAAATTAGAAAAATTCTTTTAATCTACAAAGCTTTCTCTACAAAACTGCGACAAGGTCTAGAGGCAGTCCATGGCTCGCCGTAAAGGAAACTAACCTGAACTAACCCAACCAAAAGAAAAACGTCACTGAACTCACCTAAACAAAGAAAAAACAGAACTGAACTAACCTAACCAACAGAGCCCACACTTATATGCAGCAATCAACATGCTTCGTAATGGCCCTAAAGAACTGCTGTGACAAAAAGCAGACGCGGCCCTAACTGGGAGCGCTAAAAGAAAACTACACCTGGAATGATCAAACCAAAGGAAAAGCATAACTGAATTAACCAAAGACAAAGTAAAACTTAACTAACGTAACACACTTAAAGTGTAGCAGGCAACTGGCTCTGTGGCGGTTCTAAAGAGCCGCTGCAACAAGAAGCAGAGGCACCATAAAAGACACACTAAGACTGGACGAACTAAATCAAAGGAAAACATAACTGAATTAACCTGAACTAATCAAAGGCAAAGTAAAACTGAACTAACCTAACCAACAGAGCCCACATTTAATGTGTAGCAAGCAACAAGCTCTTTAGCGGCTCTTTAAAGGGCCGCTGCAAAAAGAAGGAAAGACACGTAAGACTGGGGTAATCAAATCAAAAGAAAACATAACATAACTAAACTAACCTAGCCAAAGGAACAACGGAACTGAACTAACCAAAGGCAAAGTAAAACTGAACTAACCTAACCAACAGAGCCCACACTTATGTACAGCAATCAACAAGCACCGCTGTGGCAAGGTGCAGGTGCAGCCCTAACGGGCCGCCTTAAAAGACAAGTATCGTAAAAGACATCTGGTGATACGGCTAAACTAACCTGACCTAACCAAAGGCGAAGTAAAACTAAACTAACCTAACCAACAGGTCCAAAAGCGCCCCTCACGGGCTGCCGTAAAGGGTGTCATGCTGGATTTAAACAATTATTAGTAACTTTTAAGATCCATTTATTTATTCATGCCTTAGTTTTTCCACATCCCTTTACTTAACGTCTAACCAAAAAACTAAAAACTAAAACTCTTTCCTGCTTTCCTGTCCACCCCGCTGCCTATTAGGTATGCAAACCACAATGCCTACTTACATCCCTCTTTTCATAGATCGAGCCTCTTTGGTAGCTTCACTGCTCTAGATGCCGTGATTTTGTTTCTCAGCACAAAGGCTGAGTCTCGATCGTTTGAACTCCTGGTTGAACTATCTGAATAATCAAGCTCTAAAGAGTCCCTATCGAAGTAGTCATCAGAGTCCATGTCACTTTCAATACTCTCCTGTACTGGTATTTTACTTACCACATCACTGAGATCTTCATTTTCTTGAGTATTATGCACCACCTCTGGCCCCACCATTTCACTGTCTAATTCTAGATAACTTCCTCTTTGTTGTAAACAAAAGAAGGATGGTTTTTGCTGGTCTGATTATCTTTTGTAGCTCGAAGTTTGATAAACCTTCTATTTCGAACAAACACATTTCCATTATTCATTTTCATTTTGTTAGTTCTATTTATAAGCTTATCAATTATAGCCCCTGGCAACCATGTACCTTTTGGTTTCAATTGCACAAACACACGTGTTCCCTACAACTAATGGACTCAGATCCTTTGCATGTCTATCGTAATAAAATTTGTAATTGTCTTGTTTCTTGTCTAACGTTTTATTGAATTCTGAGAAATTCACATGACCAGGTCGCGTCCTCCCTATGCTTAGGCAAATTGATCTCAATGACCTAGACATAAGAATTTCTGCAGGACTATAGGTCGTCCCACCAATTTTCATGTTTCTGTATAGGAGCAAAGCGAAAAGATGTCTTTTTCATCTTCTATTGTTTTCTTAAAAAGTTTTTTTTTCTGTTTGGATGTGATGCTCTTCTATCTCATTTGATTGAGCAAATGTGGGTGAGCTCAAAATGTGATCAAATTCCCACTCAAGAGAGAAATTTTTGAATTCTTTAGATGAAAATGAAAATTGTGGTCCCCTATCTAATATTACAGTTAATGGAATGCCGTCGCGGGCAAATATGTTTTTAAGTTTTTGAATTACATGATAGCTAGTGGTATCTCCTTCCAGATCTTCCACGTCTATGTATTTTGAGTAATAATCTATTACAAGCAAAAATGTTTTTCCACTTAACTCAGAAAGATCACAACCAACCTTGTTCTAGGGAAGTTTTGGAATTTCATGACCAATGAGCTCCTCGGATTGTTGGGAGTTTGAGTATTTATTACATAAATGACAACTTAGTATTTTTTGTTTGATTGCATTGGACATATTAAACCAAAATAGAGATCCTCTGGCCAGAGACAATCATTTCTTAATCCCCATGTGATTGTAATGAACTTTTCACAACATTTCTTCATGTAGGCTGCTAGGAATCACAAGAGCTTTTCCCGTAATGATAAGATCATCAATTATTGTGAGGTCTTGAGCAAACTGAGCATACTTTCTTATTGATATAGGTAGTTTATTTTTATTTTTAGGCCACCCATCTAATATAAACTTTTTCAACTTCTGTAATTCCTTGTCGTTCTTAGTATGATCCTGAAATTCAGCCCACTTTTGTTTACTTATATTAATTTCTGATAAATAAATAGATATAAACTGATAAAACTTATTAAGTCCTACCAGAATTGCCAGCAATTCTTTTTCAATTTGAGCGTAGTTACATTGTGTTTATATGAAGGCCATTGACGCATAAGCGCAAGGTAGCTTCTTTTGTCAGAGCACAGCACCACAACCAGACTTTGAAGCATCTACAGACACCACAGTTTCACCATCCACACTTAACATAATTAAGTATTCAGCTCAGATTTGATCCTTTCAGGAGACCCACAGCATAGGAGCTAGGATTTGTTGCTAGAGGCTTACTATAAAAAGTATTAAAGACACTTGATCTTGAGGTCCAACCTGCTCTGTTCCTGACCTCATATATTAGCCCCCCCCTCCCTTTTGCCGCCGAGGTGGATGCATGTCTTGTTGAGTGGGTGCTGAATAGAGTCATATTTATTCCACTTAGAGCTAAGGTTCTTTTTGTCCACCTACTTATAGTTTGTTTGGTCGCTTTATCAATCGGTCTCCGATGAGTTACACCTAAATAATCTTCATCCTGACGTATGTCTGCCGTTACTTTGAGGTATTGTTGCATTGTGGAGGCTAGGCAAAGTCCAGGCTTTTCTTTGAAAAATGGTGCCATGATTACAGCTTGAAGACTATTGGGTTTAGCAGTCGGTCCGATATTCGAACCTCAATTCTGTCTTCATTTTCGATGATATTAGTTATCTTAATTTCGGAAAGTCAGTGACCTGAGATCAAAGCTAAAAGAGTCACCAACTCCATTGATAATTGTTCTAAGGTGGGTGCTTGAAGAGGCATCATTTTCTCCAATTCCACTAACACTGGGTGGGGGAGCCCACTTAACATCATACTTCGTTGTGGGTGGTTTCGCATTGTAAATTCTCTTAAAATATCGCTTAATTATAGGTTCGTCTTCCTTATTTATCACCCTTATCAATGAAATGTCTGATTTACAAGGGTTCATAGAAGAGTAAGATTTACTCATTTTAAATTGTAAATCAAAAGACTCTCTAGCAGGCTGGTTATAAGTGTAAGGGTCTCCTGAATTTTCATTGGAGTAGGTCCCCCACTTGCATAACCACTGCTCATACTGCTTAAATGTGCTGATTGAAATTGATCCTAATATGCAGTGGATGGCAGATGGTGGAAACCTTGTTCTTCGATAACTTTCCCTGATAAAGTTCCTGCTACCAGGGAAAGATTCTCCCACAGATGACGATGATTTCCAAAAGGTGATGAAAGGAGTGATTTATTGGGTGTGAATATAACTGGTTTAGAACTAAGTAATTTATCAAATAACCACGGTTGGGTTTCCCACTTATGGACTAGCACTATCCCTTCTGCTTTGTCAGATATGATTTCAAGCAAGACTTTTAGTATAAGGCAGAAAGGTGGGAATGCATAAAATTTGTACTGTGACCGGCGGGAACGCGTCCACTTCTAGTGAATTGGGGTCTGGCTTCTGTGATATATATTTTTCGCATTTCATGTTAAGTTTCGAAGCGAATAAATCTATATCAGGTGTTCCCAATTTCTGGCAAATTATTTGAAAAGCTTCAGAATGTAGTTCATATTCAGCGTCCACATATTTTGATCGCGACTCTCGGTCTGCCACGACATTTTTCTTAGTGTTAATATAAGATGCTAACACTGACAACTTTGTAGTTTCTGTTTTGTTTGTGTCGTAGTTTTTGTAGTAAAATTAATTGCCTATTTTCACTAAATGTGCGTATTTCATTAGGGTTAATATTTATGGTATTCATGAGGGTTAATTGGCTGTTCATTTTTCGTAGGACCTCTTCGTTGGTGACTCGATCAACCCAGAAAATTCTTAGGAGTCTTCGAAAGATCCATAGTTCAAAGCTCTTGATCCTTTTTTCTGTTGCTTCAGACAACGTCCAAGCCTCGACACCATACAACAATACTGAGAAAGTATAGCATTTTATCATTCTCTTCTTGAGGGTCATGCTGAGATCTCGACAGCAGAGGAAGTGTTTCATTTGTGTAAACATTGTTCTAGCCTTTTCTATTCTGCACTTTATTTCTTTGGAGTGGTCCAACGAATCTTTGAAGTTACATTCAAGGTAAATGAAACTACTACTGTTGGTAAGTTCTTGTAGCCCCAACAAGTTATCGGACAGTAAAACCGTGTCGTCGGCGCATATCTGATATTGTTGATTAGCTCACCATTCACCTTAACGCCGTTTGTGGTGACTTCTAGTGCCTTCCTAAATATTTTCTCCGAGTAGAGATTGAACAGTAAGGGTGATAAGATGCAGCCCTGTCGGACTCCTTTTCTAAGGTTGATTTCTAAGGTGTCTGACTCACTGAGTAGATTACCAGATCATAAGTGTCAGTTCAAATTGGCGAGTACCCCATTTTCAAATTTGATTACCACCATTTTAAATCCTTTTGCACATCTTCTGATAGAGTGATATGAGCTTCAAAAGATTTGTGGCGGTTAAGCATATGTACTTTGTGCCTTTCTAGACGTATTGCACCTGGTATTATTCTCTGAAACTACATATTTGTCTAGCAATTCTGCGTTTTCAGTTTTCTCAATGCCCTTGGAAGGAAACCTGCCAATCGAGATGCAGTTTGGTCATGTACACCGTGTAATTGTGTTTGATTAGGATCTACTCCCAATAAATCCATAACACTTTGTGGCAGCTCCTCGGCCATCTGATCCTGCTTAGTTGAGCGGTAGAGACTTTAGATGTATCAGGCACTTCAAACTCACACTCATACTCCGAGCTTGATGAAGAAGACTTGACGAGCCTTAAAATTTTGATTACTTTCAAAAACCACACTTGCAGGTGCCCATAGTTATGGAGTGACCTAAGTAAACGTGGTGTCATGCCTTGAGGTTTCCTCGTAAGCCTGCTGCCCGTTATATATACCCTAAAATGTGTTTGCCTTGTGTGAATCCAGTTTAGGGTTTATTGTGTTAATACAGAAACGCAGGTTCTGGTTAATTACACTTGTCACCACCGCAGGGGGTAACTGTGTCACTATTTTCGATACTCAAATACGCAGGTATTGGATCGATAAAGACCAACCGTACTATGTGGCATTCTGGCGGGGAAATTATGTCCATAGATAACCTAAGAACGCAGGTTCTGGTTAATTTTTCTTCTTGATCTCAGCTTCTCCTTCGGAGGTTGCTGATCCTCATGGCTATTCTAACTTTAGCTGTCCGAAATAGTGCGACAGGTGAGAGGTCAAACCACTCTCGCAGGTTACGTAGCCAGGAAATCCAACGTCGACCGACGCTTCTGCGTCTTCCCCTGCATGATGAGGTTCAGAATTTCATATTTTGAATTACGCATAACATGCCCAAGACACTCTAGTTTTCTTCTCTTAATTGTGAAAAGAATTTCCGTTTCCTTATCCATTCTTTCCAGACCATGTTCGTTGTAATGCGGTCCATCCAGGAGATCTTTAACATTCGACGGTACACCCACTACTCAAACGATTCCAGTCTCTTCCATGTTTCCTTGTTCAGTGTCCATCCTTCAAGACCATATCGTAACACTGGAAAGACGCAGCACCGCACCATTATCACTCTCAAAGTCAAAGATAGATCTCGGCCTGTCAGCATTTTTCTCAGTTCCATAAATGCTGTCATCGCTTGCTCAATTCTTGACAAGATTTCTTGTTTTGTGTGCAACATTTTCATTTATGATAGTTGCTAGGTACTTGAAGTGATGGATTTGCTCAACCATTTTACAGCGTATAGCTGACCACTGATGTTCCTTTTGGATATTATTAGCATTTTTGTTTTGTTGATATTAATATGAATATTTATGGTAATTTAGCTGGTTAATTGTAGGCACTATTACCATATAGGGTAACAGAATATTGGTCGGTAAGGTTAAAGATATTGATCGGTAAAGCTTTAATTCGGTTTTATTACGGAAATGTTTTTTTTTTGGAATTCCCGTTGTTAGACGAAGACGAATATGATTCAAACGAATTCGTTAACATTGGTACTATGAACAGATAGAGTATGTAGCTATGCATACAATATACACGATAATGCATTTAAATAGTGACCATTGGTGCAAACGTGCTTTATCCGAAAATACGGCATCAAAGGGGTCTAACAAATTTCGAATAATTAACATTTGCGCCACTGGTCATCATTTTACGTATGTCTTAACTCTTCGGATGTTATAGATGGATTATACACTCCAGCATACGTTACACACAGGATAATGCATTGAAATAATGACCATAACCAAAAATACTATCAAGTTCGCTTTGAAAATCGTTTGCGCCAATGGTCACCACTTAACGTCCAAAATTGCTTTTATTTGGAATTCCCGTTGTTAGACGATGACGAATATGGTTCAGGTTAGACAGAAATGCAGACTCAGAGCGGTCACAGCTTAGGGTTTATTGTAAAAACAAAGAAGCGCAGGTTCTGGTAATTACATGTGTTACCACCGCAGGCGGTAACAGTGTCAGTTTGAATCAGTCAGAATTGGATCCATAAAGACCGTACTATGTGGCATTCTGGCAGCGAAATTATGTCCATACATAGAACGCAGGTTCTGGTTAATTGTAGGCACTATTACCACATAGGGTAACAGAATATTGGTCGGTAAGGCTAAAGATATTGATCGGTAAGGCTTTAATTCGGTTTTATTCTTTTATTTCCGCTATCACTCATTTCCTCGTTACCTTAAAGATTCGTTAATAAAACATTGATATTACTTACTCGAGTCCAATATCTCGTTGAGCTCTGCTTTCAGCTTTTTTAGCAGCCTACGTTTTTTGTTTTTTGGTTGTTTGTTCGACTTTGGACGTCCTATTATTGAGAACTTTTCTGGGAGTAAAAATGTTTTGCACAAGCTTGAGACCGCCGTCACGTACAGCGGAACGGAACGGAGCAGAAATGTCAATAACGTCATTACACAAATCAACTATAAGCTCCGTTCCGCTTTTAACCAAATTCGGCTGTATGTGACGTCGCCCTCAGCGGTACGACAGAACAGAATGAAATAGAGATGGCCACGAAGTGTCATAGTTGACATATCGATTTTTTCGAAAATTTTTATAACTCTAAACGTCGTACACGCTCCAGTAGAAAAGAACACTACAAGTAAATGTAATATTGAGGACGGGACTGTGAAATGTAATTTATGTTTTTTCTTTGTCTGTGTTAGTTCAGTTATGTTTTGCATTTGGTTAGGTTAGTTTAGGATCGTTCAGTTATTATAAAGGGTGAAAAAGTTCATTCATCAGATCCAACTTCAGAATTAACAAACTTTCTTTTAACATAATATTACACGGCTTGAGAGGAACCCAACAACTTCGTTGGGTGGATAGTTGTTGGGTTCTTCTTCAGCTTGTGTGGTCCTGTGGTATCTCGTCTAAAGTGTACTATAAGTCCGTAGATGTGTAAGTACCGATATGGTACTTTATTTTAATTTTCATGACAAGCTTCTCTGATTTAAAAAGCCCTGAGGAAGACCTCAATAAAAAGACGAAACGTTGGCGATTTCAAAAAAGTGAAGTAGCTTCTTGTCCTACACCTGCTATCCAAACGTTCACGTAATATTATACTGTAATTAGTTTTATTTAGTTTCCTTGTAGGTTTTATTTTTAGTGGGTTTTGGCACCAATATTTTCAGTAACGACAATATTTTCTAACCTTTTATTTTTGGAAGTACAACCAAAAACACTGAGTGTTCAAATTTTATACAAGAGGTAATCTGTCAAATTTCCATGACCACCTGTGTCGAAAACTTAATGAAAAGCTTTATATAATCCATTCAGTTATTTCTGTCGTCAAGTGGGCGTTGGAAATCTGATATATTTCACCCGGTTTAACATGACTCACAGTGACAGTGATTAATAATCAGTTTGAGGTTAAGGGTTAGTGTTTACTGTTGTGCTCACATAGTTGCCAGATGGCTTCATTAGTTCAAACTTTTAATAATATCGATTAATTATCACTAACCTAGAATCTAGTAAAAAATGGGCCGGGGCTCTACCTTAGCAAAAATATTATATTTTTTTAATGCATTTAAAAATGAATCTTTCACATCGATAATAGTTGAGGTTAATAAGTTTATAGTGTGAATGTGGTTGTGATGATATGTATAAGAAGTTTGCTTTTTGGACTAAAAGAAAGGTGGAATAGAGTTAGGGAAGAACAGGAAAAATGATATGTCTCTGTCAGCGGCAAATGAAAGCAAGCAGAGTTAATGCTTACCCCAAAAATATTGGAAAATTTAGCCAAGGCTATAGTGGGCGATTCTTGGGGGAGGTCTCTTTTAAATTGGAGGAAGCATTTTTTAATACAAATTCGCACTTTTGCGTTAATTACCTTGGGCATTTTTGCTTATTATTATCATTACTCTGTATTTTTTCTTAAGAAATAGTTTTTTAATAACAAATTAGCTTACAAAATGCACGCATAAGTGTACAACAAGTCGGCAACAGCGAAATTTTAATGACGCATCTTGACAATTTGTCTTGGAGACAAGTAAACAAACAATCGCTGTTGATGTTATACTGGCTATTCCATGGGAAGGGTTGATGCCAAAAATAACTTAATGGATTATATATAAGGTGTCTTTTTTAAGTGCGTGCAGTTTTGCTATCTCCGAAACGGCTGTAGCTACAAGGTCGGTTAAATTCGCAAAAAGTTGTCTTTTGTGGAGACTTTTTAGAAAACATTTAGTGTTGCCACATTTTAAGTTGTTTCTGAAATATTTAGAAAAATGTAAAAATTGCGAAAATTTTAAATATCTTCTATTTCAATAGTCATTAGAAAGTCTTCATTAGAAAAACTACAAGTTGAACATTACGAAAAACACGTCACACTGACAGACCTTACTCTAATTACGTTCAACCTGTAACTTTCGTACATTTTGGTATGTTTTATTGGAAAACTAGTGCAATCAGTTTCCCAGTGTGGCATTTTCAGCACAATCTCTAGAGGGTCGTTTTGATTTGGTGCAATTTCTGTGTTTTATTGAGACTGCACTGGGTTAAATATTTGAAGAAACTTGTATTGCACTGCGGTCAACTAGGTGCAAAATTCGTTTTGCCAACTGAAAACTCTAAAAGCAATGCTGTTTATCGAAGGCGTATTACGTAACCCCCAGACAATATTTATGCGCGGTTTCATTTCTTATTGTTTTGCTTTCTCATTCTAACATACAAGGCGTATAATTTCATAAATCCTTGACACACGGAAAAAGATTCAGCGTTACTACTAGGTATACTATAAGGAAAGTATGGGGTGTTCATTATAAAATTTCATCTAGTTGGCTGTGAAATGTCTAAACAAAAGGATGGAGAAACAAAAGTCCATTTATTTTGATTATGTCATTCTTTTCGGTCAAAATTTCATAGCCTGCTAGATGAAGTTTTATAATGAACACCCCGTATATGGAGTTTTGTATTCAGGAGAACGGACGAAATAGGCGACGCGACGTTGAGAAAAAGTGGCCGACTTTGAAGTAGTTTAAACTGCGCAGTGAACATCACCGTTTTTCGTAATTTAGCAACGCTTTGTTCAAGTCGCATCACTGCAATCAATTGATCAAGAGCATAGACAGATATAATTTACAAGTGAATGTAATATGAACGTAACATTAAAAAGTGCAGGTCGAAAACCAACAGAGGCACTTGCGCCGGCTGCCAAGCTCCGCCAAGTTCCACCCCTTAATTTTGAGTAATTTGCATCTTTATATTCTTATTGAGAAAACAGAGTGCACCAGTGCACTCTAGCCCAGCCATCCAAAAACCCTATTTGTTTGCTGGGCGTATCCTTGCGCATAAAAATGTGCGTGTTAGCAAAAATTCGACCTGATTGTAGTTTTCATGGGTCGGTCATTCCACGCTGTACTTCAATTCCTGGCAACAAATTGACGATCGTAGTATATGAATATGAGACAGACAATCTTGGCGAGCGCTCCCTATATTTATTTGAAAATCGTAACCATTTGTTTGTATGTCGTTCTTTCTCCTCAATACGGGACTCCAATAGTTAGAGCTGTAAAAAAAAATATGTGCACAACTTCATCTTTTAGGTTAATTAGCAAAATTCTTATGTTTATATTTCTCTTTGTTTACGTTACAATATATTTATAATTATTATTTATTGCATAAAAAAGATTTTTTGCATTTATATTGTCTTTTATTTTAAAATATGCTAATATATGGAAGTTGCTAGGCTAAACGGGACGCAGCCTATGAAGCAGAAGATTGAGTTTTTCATATAGAATGTAAGTATGGAGAAAGATAGAGGAAATACTTGTTAATCCGAATTTGAAGTAATACGTAAGATGTTCTGTTTAAAATATTTACCTTTTTGCGCGTCAAAAATCTCACCGGCACAAAACTCCGCCACTTTAAATTTTTGCCCAAGTTTGATATTTCATAAATTTTTTATTTTTAGTCAGATTTTAGTGCGTTTTGCTCCAGTATGTAGGCAAATGTAATTATTTGAAGGCACTTTAGTACGTTATTTTTTGCGCCTGGGAGATTATATACAGGGTTCAATAAAAAGTAGATTTTTGTAAAAAGTTTATAAAGCACCCTGAGGAAAAATTGAGGTTACCATTTTGAGTTCAACGGAATTTGATGAAGTCTCTGAAGTATTCGTAGAAATTTTGTTTTTTGGGTCACCTCAAAATCTCTGTTTCTTTAAGAATTGCGTCTTTTTTTTTTTTTTTAAATAAAACATTGTTTTAATCCGTTTTTTTACTAAACAAATTATTAATGTTTTAATAGACAATTTACAGAAGGGAAACTCTACTTATAAACAAAAACAACTTTAACGAAATTACTAATTTTTTTTATCAGTTCTAGGGGATGACAAACTAATTGTGAGTTAAAACTAAATGTAGACTGTATTTCGGAACGTAAATAATCCGGTGTCAAGTTAAACATACGAGGTTAACAGTTTTTGGTTAATAGGAGATGCCAATATCTAATGTAAAGTATTTTCTGTGAACCTCGTATGAAACTAATACCTTTGATCTCGGGACCTGTACTTGTTTCCCAGGGGAGAATCGAAGGGTATTGTTATTCAGCTATAAAAGGCGGTCGCATTCAGTTTCAGTCAGGAGGCTGAGTCATTCACTCTGGCCCGACTCTTAAAGAGTCAAGAGCTAAATTTAAAAACCGTAAAAAGGATTTGATCGCCAGCAGTCCTCGAATCAGGAATCATCTGGAAAAACTTTACCGAACCGATAACAAAAGAGCCCCAATTTGAGATCCGAAATTGTAAGCCAAATAATACTGTAGTCACTCACATTCATTCATTACTCTGTGCCTTGGTACTCTGGGCCCCTTTTTATAACTTGGCTTTGGTGTTTACTGAACCCCTTTTTATATCTTGGCTTTGGTGTTTACTGAGCCCCTTTTACTTTCTTAGCTTTGGTGTTTACTGAGTCCTTTCCACTTTCTGGCTTTGGTGTTTACTGAGCCCTTTTGTGTTCTATGCCCTGGTGCTTACTGGGCCCCTTTTATTCTTTGGTCTAGGTGTTTACTGGACTTCTTCCACTTCAGTCCCGCTGCTTACTGGACTCTTCTTATAAGTCTTTCAAGCCCTAGTGATTATCGGGCCCCATTTTTATACGATTATTAACCTCTCAGAACACTTACCGACTGCTAAATATCATATCGTATTTTACTGTACCCCAAATCTGAACCTCTCGATAAACCGTAGATGTGCCCATTAATTTCGCCAGTAGTGGATCTATACATTACTTCGTTGTTTTAATAGTTTAGTTTGCTATTACCGTACTCACTGTATTTGGTGATTTTTATTAAATTGGTATTTATTACGTACCACTAGTTGCATTATTGTTTTGGGCTCTAAACTCAACAGCGGAACCTCGAATTCTGGACATTATTTCTCCACAAAAGCATACCCGAAAGGTATTTGTGACCCCTCTACCACTTAAAACCTATAGGGGGTGGCGCCCGAGATACATTTGGAAATTTTACGTAATAATAGGACGTCAAAATATAACATCTCCAAAGTAACACGGTTACACAACTTAATAACGTGTATGTCCATCTCTTGCGTTAATAACAGGTTGTAACCTTCGTGGCATGAATTGTAGAAGCCTAGTTATTCTTTCTTGAGGAATAGCGTGATATTCCTCCAGTAAGGCGATACGCAGTTGTGGTAATGTCTGTGGTTGGATATTACGTCGGCGAACAGCCGTTTTTAGATCATCCCACAAATGTTAAATTGGATTTAGATCCGGACTACAGGCGGGCCATTCCAATCTTTGCATTCCAACCTCATTCAGATAGTCATTCGCAATCCTTGCAACATGTGGTCTGGCGTTACTGCATCAGGATAAATTGATCTCCCATGGTCGGTGCAAATGGAACCACTACATTTTGGAGAATATCTCTAATGTAACGGTGTGCATTGACAGCTCCATTTTCAACAAACACGAGATCGGTTCGAGCTTGGATACAAATGTCCGCCCACACCATGACTGAACCGCCGTGATATGAAATTTGCTCCGAAATGACACACTCGGCGAATCTTTAATTTCGTCGTCTATATACACGTTCGCGACCATCTGGTGATTTCAAACATATCCTGGATTCGTCTGAAAATAGGACATTACCCCATTCTTCTAAAGTCCAGTAAATATGCAATCTTGCAAATCTAAGACGCTGTTGTCGATGCCGACGAAGTAGCTGTGGTCCAGTCGCTGGTCTACATGCATAAAGTCCGACTTCTCCTAATCTTCTGCGTACTGTCCTATCACTTACTCTGCGTACTGTCCTATCACTACTCCACGTACCATTCGTCACTGTCATTTGTCACCCCAACAGCAGTAGATCTTCGATCTCTTAACGATCTCGGAACAACAAACCTATCATCCGCTGTTGTTGATCTCCTTCTGCCAGATCCAGGTCGTCTAGTAAAGTTTCCGGTCTCGTATATAATCTATCAGGCGAGAAAACATTACGTACTAAAGTGCCTCCAAATAATGTCAGTACATTTGCGAGGATTGCATGGAGCAAACCGCCCTAAAATCTGACTAAAAATAAAAAAATTATGAAATATCAAACTTAGACAAAAATTTAAGGTAGCGGAATTTTGTGCCGGTGAGTGTAGATGTATATAGATAACTACAGAAAAGTCTTAGAAAGAAAAAATGTCATGTCTAATTTAAAATAAGAAAGTTGGTAGTGAATGCGCAAAATTGGGACAAATTATATATACAAAAACCAAATAGTTAAAAACTTCACCAAATTTTGAAATTTTGTATTTGATTTTTTCTTGTAGCATTTATAGTTTTTGAGGTAAAATATAGGGTCACCTCTCGATGGACACCTTTTACAAATGCGGCGAATATAAGTACTATATAGAAAAATTTGGGACAGGGTGTCCCATATTTCGGAGTATGCTCCGTCGGGAACTGCGTCAATCCATTATGGAAAAATGGTGTAACTGAAAGTGCACCCATCTTGAAAATATTTTGTGTGGGTTCGACTTTAGTAAAATACCGAATATAAAGATTTTTAGTAAGAGTAGTTTTTCCATGATCGATTTATGCAGTTCCCGGCGGACCACACTATATAATATAAAATTACTGCAAACTATCAAGGTAACTAAACATAAGGCACTATTTGAAATCGGAAAGAAAATGGTTAATTAAAAATCGCAAAATATACAGGGTGTCCTATTTAAAAAATATGAGGTTATGTTCACTGCTTGAAAACGGATCTTGATAGTAAGAATTTAATAGTACCGTATAAAACTTTAGAAAAACCTACGCAACCTTGCTTTTGAAAGGTATCTTACACCAAGAAACAAAGCAAATGTGTGACAATATAAAATAAACACGCTGTACAGGGTGTCTCCAATTCGATTGTTTTACAGGGTATCTCGAAGATAGTGTGATGAGGTTTTCGCAAGCCTTTGATGGATTTTTTATGAAACGAACGATGGTGCCGGCGCAACTTTCACAACTGTCCCTGGTCCTGAGCTACAGGGTGCTTTAGGACATTTGTCCATTTGGATCCCCCTCCTACTCTATTATTGGCGCTCCGCATCCAATCCGCTCCTTGTCTACTACGTTACTTTACGAAACTGAACTTTATCAGCTGCGGCAGCAATTGAGCCATCAAAAGCCAATTTGTAAGTCTTAGTCGCAACCATATTCAATCTAAAGCGTTTTGCGGGCTTTAAAGCCTTGGTCGAAAGGAATTTCTTCCTGACGTTTCGTCTACAGCTGAGGCAGACATTATCAAAGGGGATGAGGAAATGGGCGAAGTGATCTCCTGCGCTTTCCGACGTTGACTGATTCGACTGTGGGAGTTCCGTGGTATTTATTTCCCCGCCGCGCCATCGCGCTGCAGTGGAGGTACTAGGGTGGGGATAGTGGTGGTGCGGTGTTTCGGCGCACTTTAAGTAAGTCGTAGAACTCGCTTCCAGTCTGCATTTAGAAACGTATATTCCTCTTTCATGTTGAAAGTATTGCTGTGTTTAAAGGTCTCAATGTAGTACCCTCTACTATAGAAACGCTGCGATTGATATAAGATATCCACCCTGTTGAAAAGGATGTCGTAACCTTCAGAGAGAGCGTGCTCATCTACTGCTGACTTTTGTGTTTGTCCCAGCCTGCAACTCCTCCTGTGCTCCGTAATCCTCGTGTTGCATGGAACTCGGTAAACTCGGGGTGCCGATAGGGGATCTCTGCGGGCCGATAAAGGCAGTTTTAACACAGTGCGTTTCCAGTAGCCTGCCGATCTGTCCGGTTCTTTGTGGATGCATGGTAGACTATCCGCGCGGTAGTCCATCCGCGCTTTTTTTCGATCTTCTCCCGTTGTTCCGTCCTAGGGCTCTAGATTCCTTGGACGGACGGACCTATCAAACTCCTGCTTGCTGTATCCATTCCAACCAAAGGCTCTTTCCAGATGCCTCATTTCCCGTTCCAAATCAGCCTGTTCACAAATTCTCTTGGCTCTCATAGACAGAGTCTCTATGACACACCTTTTCTGTCTGGGATGACGATTTGATCCGTTATTGAGGTATCGGTCAGTGTGTGTTGGTATTCTATAAACGGTGTGCGCAAGCTTCCCATTTGGCCTCCTTGATACTAAGACATCCAAAAGCGGTATGCGTCCTTCCTTTTCTATCTCCATAGTGAATTGAATTTTTGGGTTGATAGAGTTGAGGGAAGTTTTGAAGTTCGCCCTCGCCATGGCTCCAAATAACAAAGGTGTCGTCCACGTATCGGAACCAGCACTTTGGCCTCTTATTTGCCGTTACCAACGCCTTGACCTCGAAAATTTCCATAAAATAGTTGGCTATTACTGGACCAAGAGGGCTGCCCATAGCTACACCATCAGTTTATTCGTAGAAATCTTCCTTCCATGAAAATATGTAGTGGTGCCCGCCAAGGCACACCCCCCAAGGAACGTTCCCGTTGGAACAACTTGGAACATATCTTGTGGAAATTCCTGGTTAATATTAATATCCATTGACCATCGTGAAGAGCGAAACAACATCGAAGCTAACGAGAATTTCTCCTGGAGAAAAAGTCAAAGAATGCAGACGAAATGATGGAGTCTTTTATAAAGCTGTCAGTATTTTCTATTTTAGGTTGCAGCAGTTTTGTGAGGTGTTTTGCGATTTCGTCGGGCTTCCTATGATGCTCACGGTGTGTCTCTGTGACACATCCGGTTTGTGGATCTTTGGCAAACCGTACAGTCTTGGTGTCAAGGCTTTTGATTTTTTAAGCTTAGTAATTTCCTCAATTGGTGGTCCTCAGAATCCGGGCGGTTGGATCACGAATTAGCTTCTTGTAGGTGGTGATATCTAACAGTGTCCTGATTTTTCCTTCGTAATCCGATGTTGATATTACAACAGTTCCATTTTCTTTATCTGCTGGTAAAATGAGAATATCCTGGTCTTCGTTCAAGGCTTTCAGAGCTTTTCTTTCTCCAAAGGTGAGATTGCTTTTTGATGGTTTTGTGCGTTGTAGAATTTGTGAAGTCTCCATTCTCATTTGTTCAGCCGTCTGAATTGGTAGCTGCCGGTTTCCGCTCTCCACGCTTGCTATGATTTCTTCTACAGTATCCTGAATGGTGTTATGGCAAAATTTCCTCCCTTGCTCAGAACGCTCAGCTCGTCTGTTTACAGTTCTTTTTTGTCGGTCAAATTGACTACAATCTTACGTTGACTCTCTTCGGATGTGAGGTCTAATGTGTTTGACGAATTGTTGGTTGCACTTAGTGCGTCAAATTTCTTCCTTTGTCGGTTTGTTGCGACGGCTTGGGCTGCAATCTTCCATTCATGTGTCAAACGATCCACCTTTTCGCAGTCGCTTCAATGCAAGCTGTTAGCTAGTTCTGAATTGACAAATAATGTTTTTTTTATCATTATATGCAAGATCTTTACGGAGCTCATGGATCATTTCACAGAGGAGAGATTGTCCGGTCCTGTTGTAAATCCTGCTCGCTTGACTAGATCTAAAGGTCCTTTTTATCCTCAGGAAGTTTGGGATGTTCTAGGTGTCACGGCTTTTATGGAAATTTTCGAGGCCAAGGCGTTGGCAACGGCAAATAAGAGGCCAAAGTGCTGGTTCCGATACGTGGACGACACCTTTGTTATTTGGTGCGAGGGCGAGGGAGAACTTCAAAACTTTCTCTTACACCTCAACGCTATCAACCCAAAAATTCAATTCTTTATGGCGATAGAAATGGAAAGACTCCTACCGTTTCTGGATGTCTTAGTATCAAGGAGGCCGAACGGGAAGCTTACGAACCCCGTTTATAGAAACCCAACACACACTGACCGATACCTCAATAACGGATCAAATCATCATCCCAGGAAGAAAAGGGGAGTCATGAAGACTCTGTCTATGAGAGCCAAGAGAATTTGTGAGCCGGCTGATTTGGAACGGGAAATGAAGCATCTGGAAAGCACGAGTTCGATAGGGCCGTCCGTCCAACGAATCTAGAGCGCCGGGAAGGAACAACGGGAGAATATGAAGAAAAGCGCGGATGGACTAGTCTACCATATATCCACAAAGTAACGGAGAGATCGGCAGGCACTGGAGAAGCATAGTGTTAAAACTGTCTTTAAACTCACTCGTACAATACAGCAGAGCAGCAGAAAATGAGATCGGCCAAAGACCGCAGAGATCTCCTATGAGCACCGGAGTTTACCGAGTTCTATGCAGCTGTTGCTCGGTATGCATTGCCACCACCAGCGCAGTGTCAACACGAGGATTACGGAGCACAAGAGGAGTTGCAGGTTGGGACAAACATAAAAGTCAGCAGTAGCAGCGCACGCTCTCTCCGAAGGTCACGACATCTTTTTCAACAGGATGGATATCTTATATCAATCGCGTTTCTATCTGTGACTAATGAGAGAGGCCATTGAGATATTTAAACACGGCAACCATTGCAATAGGAAGGAGGAAATTACGTTCCTAAATGCAGACTGCAAGCGAGTTCTACGACATACTTCAAGTGCGCCGAAACCCCGCACCACCACTACTCCCACCCAAGTCCTTGCTCTGCAGCGCGACGGCGGAGGAATAAATACCACGGAGCTCACCACAGTCGAACGTTGTGGGGTCAACGTGTCGGGAAGCAAAGGAGATCACTTCGCCCATTTCCTCATCGCCTTTGATAATGTCTGCCGCAGTTGTACACGAAACGTCAGGAAGAAATTCCATTGGACCACGGCTTCAAAGCCCGGAAAACGCTTTAGACTGTATTTTGACCGGCCGTGAAAGCCTTCACAGTCTTATAATTATACCACTGTTTCGCTATATTTCCAAGAGCGATCCTAAACCACTGGCCGCCTATGTGCAAATCGATTTCGGCCGCCCCCAAATATCAACAATAGCTACCATATCTACAAAAACACGCCTTTATTGAGGAAAAACAAATGTAAGAAGAGGAAGTTGAAAATAAGTGAAAATAATAACAAACTAAACAAAACCTTAAATTGTGCATTTGCCATTCTCGCTTTGGCTAAAGCCAAGAAAAAGCTGCTCAGGAAGCCCGTTAGTACAAAATAAAAGATTAACGTTTAGAAACGTACAGAATATACTACCACCGAGGAGGAAGAAAAAATACCAGACACCACGGTAACTATAGAAGAAACGAAGCATCATAAAAAGACATTCATGTGTGCAAGCAGGAAGAACTTCCTGAGCAAATTCAAGAGACTGGTGATTGAAAAGTGGGTTGCTAAAAAGAAAGTTATCAAAACTCGCAAGATATTCAGAAAAGACGGTAAAAAAAGACCAATCTGAGACTATCGTAACCCTAAGAAAGTAGTGGCACCTTTCGAATTCAAGCCCGAATATGAAGGTTGTAGTGTTGAAGAACTTCGTGTAGAAATACAAAAAAAAAACAACATAACTATTGAACAAGAAATACTTAAGAAAACTGTGGATAAGAAACGCAAGATTAAGAAATAAAAGGGAGACCAACTGGAAACCGCAGAAATTAAATCACTGAAAAAAGAGGATGAGAAACCTGAAAACGAGACTCCAGAAGAATTTGCAGTAAAGATTTTTGAAGAACTTCCTGAAGAAGTGGATCATACATACCACGGTGATAGAAGAATCTAAGCTAAAAAGAAAACCGTTAAGAGAAGTGTGAAAAGAAGGGAAATAAAGAAGAAACCATCGGAAATGGTAACTATTGAGGAAGAGCGGAAACAGCCTGAGATTACTGTCTGTTATTGTCAAAACAGTTACTGAAGTTGAAGACACAATTATCTTGAAGGGAAACGAAGAGAAACTGAAGAAATGCAAGATTAAGAAAATAGTTATTGACCAAGAAGAAATGAAACCTTAAGAAATTAAACTAGCGTCCGCCCAACTTCCAGAGAAACCATAAAAAGCAGAAGTTTAATAATTTCCATTGCCAGAGATAATTACCGACTCAAAGCGGTTACTAGAGTAGTAAAACCATAAGAAGCTGAAGACCTAGAAAAAATACTACTCAAACCGGTCGACCAGCCCGCTTACAGAAAGGTGATGGAAAAGAAAAAGAAATTGAAGAAAAGGAGGAGTGAAGAAATAGACTTACCAGAAGTCCCTGCTAAGAAATACATTTCTATAAAATACTATTTTGAAAAAAACTCTAAAGAAAAAGAAGACACCTATCGCACCGTAGGCGTTAACCCAATTCAAAGAACCGTACGTCCCCATGTGCGGATATGGCGTATATTGCGGATCCACAGTGTTGCCGCAGGGCACACTGCATTCCATCTTTTTTGCTATATGCATCGTTCTACGCGGACCTCTACAACCATACGGTAAATGTCAAAGATTTCGATATAGTAACTGTCATTTTTTCCACTATTTCTCCAACAACAAATACAGCTATAATAAACAACTATTAAAAAAAATTAGCAACACTTAGCAAGAAACTTCGATTTCCACCAATCAGACCACAGCGTCATATCCGCACATGGGTACGTACCATAAGTACCAGCTCAAGAGATGCCAGATTTGCTAACCTGATATTAGTTCTTAAAAACAAATTACTTCACAGCTAAATTTTAAGACGAACAAAGTGAGCCTTTCAACTAAATTAAAAATTTCTCGTATGTGGACGTAAAGTTGAAATTTTTGCTTGCCCGTGTTTCTTGCACCTTTTTGCCTATAGGTAGAATCGTCCCTCAATCTTTCCCACCTGTCCAAATAAAACCTTCAATACAGGGATCCAAATAGAGACAAGGCTCATCGGACCTACTTTAATATTTTAACACACATTCTTAGAATAACCTGATGTATTTTTCTGAGGATGACACAATTTAACGTGGTCTTGAGTTGAACCGTCAATTTATTTATTACTTAAACAATTTAGTACATTTATTAATAACTTAGTATATACTATTTAACACACGTCACTAGCTCTCATATTTTATCCAATACACAGAATTATTTGCAACTCAACACAAAAAAAGTCTCCTTAGGTACGTACCTAATAATAGGGCCTCCTGGGATTATTCTGTAACAGCAATTATTACCATACGATGACTCGAAATTTTAAGAGCAGAAATTAACTTACTAAAGGATTCGGTCGAAATCGATAGGCCAACATCATTCTTTTGCGGTACGATTCGTACTCGTCTTCATCTTCAGTAGCCTCGTTGAGATTCAGTCCCAATCCTTGAGTATTCTCTCTAGGTGCACCTCTGAAAAAATCAAATAGTAGCAAACATTTTGTACTAGCGCAATAATGAAATACTTATTTATGGGTTCCACTATGCCAGTGCTGTTCTGCCCCAAGCCTTGCCCCTCGGCCCAGCCGAGCTTCTGCAGCATCTTAAATCCGATGTTGTCCTCTTTGATTTTGAACTCTTTGTAATCAGAGAAATTAGGTTGCCGCCCTTCTTTAACTGCGCTGGATTTTTCCATGAATCTCTTCAACTCTTCCGGAGGCAAAAAGTCGCCAATGTGATGTTTTCCTTCGGCTTGTCGCGTCAATTCGTGCGCCCATAGTTCAGTCGCTTGCATTTCCTAACACAAAAAATAATAAATTGCCCGATTTGGCTGGTGAATGGTGAACCACCTTTTCTCTTAGCTTGTGTTCCCACGTGCCTCCGTCCGTTTCTTCGTCAGAGTCGTATTCGTACTTGTTCTTACCTTGACTTTCCAACCTAAAACAGACAGTTTTATAGAATAACAACTAAAACTTTAAACCCAAACAGACTTTTCAAGTTCAGCTCTTTTTTTAATCATATCCTGATAAAGCAGGTGAATTTTATAATTATCCTCCGCTTTTTTCCAGTCTTCGTCGGAAAGGTTAACAGAACCATAAGTTTGCATAGCGTATTGTAATAAGCCCGGATCCGTTCGGGTAACTTTACTTAGCATCGTTGAACTCCCTGGAACTGTCAAGAATTACTGCTTTGTAACATGATTCAAAAATGTATGTAAACAAACCTGGGGGTATAATCGTTGCTATTGGAGGTATTATAACAGGGAGAGTAATTGGGGCTTTTACGTCACTTTCAGCTTTTTCTCCCCAGCGGCTTTTCCTTTTCCTTTCTCGTCGATTAAAGTCAGGATTTCCAGTACTGTCTTCCTACAATTCAATCAGAAACATTTTAATCCAGAGATTGGTGGATGATATACAAGGTGTCCCGTAAGCACATGATCAAAAGGGCACTACGACATGCTTTAGGTCGAAAGATGGCAATTTGACCTAACTGTCATTAGGAAAAAGTGTCTGTTTCCGGTGGTGTTAATGGTCAAAGTTCTTGAAAAAAAAAATGTGTTCTGTAATATCTGAAGAACGTTTCGATGGATTTTAATGAAACTTGCTGTGGATTTGTTTCTAAGCAAGGCTCATGTTTTGATGAAACAACCACGTCTATCCGCCTTCGGCAAGTGGTAAGTTCTTCAGTGTCTTGGTTCAAAAATTACTAGAACTTTTTATTTCGTTGTTGGAATCAGTTATTTTTTTTTAATATGACGCAATGGTCCTTTTTCGAAACTTTTGTGCTCTTGGTAAAATCTTGTAACATTCATAGTTTTACGAAAACATTTTCTGTCTTCCTGCTATGTACCATTTTACAGATTTTTTGCAAATAACGTAGTCACCAGTTAACTTGATAATTGTGAATTAACTAGAAAAGTTTTAACGTTGATCTGACAGTTCCAAAAAATGCCCGCCATGATGATTTTTTTCCTTTGCATTTATCCATTTACACATCCATTGCGAATATCGTAGTAATCTCGGTGATTTGAAAATATGTTTAATGTCAATAGAAATCTGCGACGACAGTATAATTTTATTTAATTAAATAATTTCTCTTTAAGTCTGGGTTAATCCAACATCTTAGTCGTTGTCGTAATCATAAATGAAATTATCCATAACAACACATTTTCATGATTACCACTAAAAAGTTGGATAAACCCGGACTCACTCGCAAAAAATTAAAGAGATTCTTAGGAAAAATAATTCTTTATTGAAACTGGACCCCAGCCAGGTTATAAAAGAGGCCGATTCTAAAAAAATGTAAATTACAACAGATGATCGCTATGCCCGCCATTTTTTCGATGCATAGCTGGATCCTTCGAATAAAATTGAATTGGACCCTCCTCAACATTTCCGGATCATCCCGAATTACGTTCGCCTCGTTCTGAATCCTACGTAATAACTCTTCCTCGGAGTCCACTGGAGTAGCGTACACTTTACTCTTTAAGTCACCCCATAAAAAAAATCTAATGGTGTTAGGTCGGGAGACCTAGGGGGCCATTCGACGGGAACATTTCTCCCTCTTCTTCCGAACGATTTGTGCGGGAAAGTATTAAATAATAAAAATAAAAATAAATAATTTAAATGTGTAGTTACATTTCTACTGAAAAAGTGGAGGAGCACCACCATATCTGAGCACGAACATTGGGAGGGACATCCTCCGTTAGAACCGGCAAAGTATTCTCTAAGAATTCGAGATTATCTTCATCATTTAAGCGGCGAGGCAGGATATAAGGACCCAGAAGAATGTCTCCGACGATCCCGGCCCACACATTTATTCGAAATTCCAGCTGAAAGTGGTTAATACGCCTTGCATGAGGATTTTCTTCTGCGTAGTGATGGAAATTATGTGTATTAAAAACAGCCCTTCAGGTAAATCCAGCTTCATCAGTGAATAAAATGTTGCGGGTAAAATTTGGGTCACGTGCCCGCGCACCTTCAATAAAGTGGCAAAATTGAAGTCTTCTATCAAAGTCGGGTGGTAGAACCTCCTGAACAGGCGTCGCATGGTATGAACTGCACTTTTTGGTACGCCAAATTCCAATGTCAAACGGCGAGTACTAAATCTTCAGCGACCCTATTTAAAATGTCCTCTTCAACAGCCGCATTATGAACTTGAGGACGACCCACACGATCAACGCGTCGAACACCAAATTGCCCTGTCTCTCGCAAACTCCGTTCAATCCTAGCAAATGTCCGGTAATCTAGAATACGTCGATTTTGTTGTCTTCGCAAAACCCTTCGATTTTGTTGTCTTCGCAAAACCCTAAGTCTTGACCATGTCGGTCTTTTCTTCATTAGAAAACGCCATTAGATTTGTTTGAAACACATTTCTTCAAACCGTCAGACCATCAAAATTTTGATAGTTAACTCATACTTATCAAGTTAACTGGTGACTAAGTTATTTGAAATAAATGTGTAAAATGGTAAATAGCAGGAAGACAGAAAATATTATTTTGCGTAAAGACTATCAATGTTACAAGATTTTACCAAGAGCACTAAAGTCTCGAAAAAGGACGAAATACATTAAAAAAAGTAACTAATTCCAACAACGAAATACAAAGTTCTAGTAATGTTTGAACCAAGACCCTGAAGAACTTACCAATTGCCGAAGGCGGGTAGACGTGGTTGTCTCATCAAAACATGAGCCTTGCTTAGAAACAAATCCACAGCAAGTTTCATTAAAATCCATCGAAACGTTGTTCAGATATTACAAAAACATTTTTTTTTCAAGAACTTTGACCATCAATAGCACTGGAACCAGACACTTTTTCCTAATGACAGTTAGGTCGAATTGTCATCTTTCGACCAAAGAATGTCGTGGTACCCTTTTGATCATGTGCTTACGGGACACCCTGTCGAACGTGTTATGGTGTCATGGCTAGAGATTGTTTCATTTAAGTGCGCGATTTCATATGACTCTAAATGCTTTATTCTTAGTTGTTTTATTATCCTAATTAGTTTCTAATGAAAATAAAAGCCTTTTTATACATATAACTATTATTGGCCGCATAATACACTTAGTACTGTTGCGAACTCAGGGTTCAATAATTCCAGTGTAACGATTTAACACGAAAACACTATTTATTTGTCCCACAAATACACACAAGTACAATTCGACTTCTAAATAACTCACTACTTAACACTTTATAGCCTTCTATTATCGCTTCGTACTTTAGCTTACTTATAGCTCGATTAAAATAAGGTTACTCTTAACCGCGCGCGCTATGCGTCTTTTATACACAATCCTAAAATTACAGAAAAACCTAGAAAGTTCTTGATAAGAATTCTTGAATAATCTCACATAAAAAAAGGTTGTAAACAACTGCCTTCTAGATCAACAGAGCAATAAATCACGCGTGTCAGCCATGACGCAGCGCGGATAGGTCGCGAAGCTCCACCAACCAACGCGTTGCCCCGCCTCCGATGCGGCGTCGCTGCGAATCGTAACAGTACGTATTTTTCTTTGAATCTTCAAAGACAAGTAAGACGAAAGAAACTTGTCATGTTGATGCACAGATAAAATTATGGATGATTAGTTGCCATTCTAAACCTTTCCACATATATTTAATAAAATGTCAGTATTGAATTTTGCGGAAAAACTGTGGTTTAAACTGAAGTAGAACAGCCATTTCCGTAAAAAAACAAACATATTTAAGGTAAGAACAAGAATTTTCTCGATAGCAGGTTATTGAAACTAGGTATATTTCAAAACTTGACACCCACGAGGTCTTATTCAGAAAATACCACATATTTGCTTCGTAACTCAGGAATCAAAGGTCTGTGGGAAATAATATCATCGACGCCACTGGCAACAGGAATGCAACTTGCAGACACGATCGCTTAAGTACCAGTGGTCGTCATGACAATAAGGCTATCGCAACGACACCACCAACCAGAGATCTTGTCCTACCTCATCGACTTATTTTTGTTATCTAGTTCCTTTTAAAATCTTAATTTTTTTATACATATCTCGTTTCAATACATGTTGAGAAGATACGATAAAAATGACATAATAAGTAAAGATGCTTCATGGACCAGAAGACACTTTTGGACACGACATAACATCCACAGAAGAACATAACGAAAGAAGAAATCACACCACATACAGGAAGTTTTGATGAAAGGAAACTTATCAAAAGAAAACTGTCGACTTAATCACAGTATAAGGAATAATACATCAGGAATAATCAGTAGCGCGAGTTCTTGTTGGCACTTTGATGTTTCCAAAACTAAAGCGTGCCGCGCGCACCTGTACCCGGCGGTTTTTGTCGAGTAGTTACGAGGGACTTGTAAATGCGATATAGTTGCCGTTGGATGGAATCTCTCTAGGAGTGTGCTACGGGGTCTTTTTTAAACGTAACTTTATTTCATTGATTATGGATAATTTTACCTTTATAATATTTCTACAAATATATTCTAATAAATAAGGGGTTTATTTGTCACCACAACTCTGAAATATCCTGTATATACTCTAGATGACATCATTTTCTGTGTTCTATTATTTCAGATTTATACTATTTAATACATCTTTCTTGATCCTGTGGACATCTAAAAAATGCCATTCCTTCTCTTAAACGAGTCGCAGCCATCCACTGAACACACATTTTTTCCTGACATTTTTAAAAGACATTGTGTAATCCGCGCAAATTTTATTTTTCCGCAGAGCTGGGTACACTGTGTATCACTCAAGCATCATCGATGCACTGCCAAAACCGGTTTGAAAAAAGGAGTTTTGATTTTTCGACCGACTGACGCTACTGATATAATGTAATATTCCTTATACTGTGACTTAATTAAAAGAATTGAGGGACATACGCTTAAGAACATTGTCTGATGACAGACTAAAGCATACTTGTCTTCCCAGAAAGATTTGTGATGTCAGCAATTACAGCCTGTCTGTTGACACAGCCCTCAAGGCATCCGCTTTTGGCCCTTGGGTAGCCTTATTTGTTTCCACAATTTCTCACAAAACAGCAGCCTATACGTAAATCCGTTGAGCAAGCCTCAACAGATGTTTCTGTTCACTATCATTATAGGTCTGATGATCTGAAATGTGTGACCTTTGGATTTTTCTATGAGCAATTGGACCCTATAAATAAAATGCTCTGGGATGCCACTCGTTTTTTGACAGAAACTCGAGAACGTTACGAGAAAATTAAATTGTTTCTTTAATCATTAAAAGAAAATAGGAATTCAATCGGAAAAAACAAAACTTGGAATAACCCACAAGGCTTAAGAAAATAAAAGTTCTGCAACGGCAACTCCAGTAGTTATCTAAATCATTTTAGTTGAATTTAAATTTGACCCAACACTCCCCTTTTTTTATAAATAAATGGTAGGATACTCTAACTTTTCTTACAGTGGTGTAATAATGTAACACTCTACAGATACAACACTATTTAATTGTAATATTGAAAAGCAACGAGACTTAGGGTAACATCCCGTAATGTTTTAAATGTTGCGTACTGCGGTGTAAGGGACGTATAGCTCTAAAGGAGGCTACAAACGGAAATACCACATTTTACAACCGAAGATATTGTTAAGGGATAGTGCAGGAAGTGGTCGCCGGCGGGTCTAGGCGAAGTTTGTTATAAGATTCATTGATGTTGTCTGATCAGACCTCGTGACCATCGATCTGGGTACCGCCGAGAATTATTTATTTTTACTTATATTACCTTCTTTACGCTATTTTTTAGTGTTGTTTTCATATGCGATGCCCTTTCATTCTTCCTCTTTATCGAGTCTAAGCAAACAACCGGACAAACCGATAACAGAAAGCCATTAACGTGTTAGTGGTAAATAGTAGATTATCAGTAGAGTACGATTATAGTAGGCGAAATGGCATTGTGTCAAAAGAAAAGCAAGAAAGAACAAAAGTCCATTTACTGTAAATACGGGGTGTTCATTATAAAACTTAATCTAGTTGGCTGTGAAATGTCAAAAGAAAACGATGGAGAAAGTCCATTTATTTTGATTATGTCATCCTTTTATGTCAAAATTTCATAACCTGCTCTAGATGAAGTTTTATAATGAACACTCCGTATATCATCCTTTGATTACATTTTTGAGAACACTTGTTATCGAGTCCGTGTGTTTCCATATAAATCGTATTACTTGAAGACCTATAAACACGTTCACTCTAGAATTATACCACCAAGTGTATTAATCACACTGAGCTTGAGCAAATGGTTATTGTGTGGCAAGAGAAGTATATATACAGTGCGAGTTTCTAAAATGGAACAATTTCAGTAAAAAAAACCGTTTTATTTTTTGGAAAAAACGCTTGGACCCGTCGATTTATATTTTAGATTGCCTTCTTTTTTGTAAAATAAACCATTATACAGGTTGTCCCAATTTGGAGATATGACATCATCAATTGTTTTTTTAAATGACAACTGCTATTTTTTGTCAGCTATTTTCATAGTGTACATCAAGTTATACATAGTAGCCAATTTTCAATTTTTTTTAAAGTGCCAGTAGCAAGATATTTAACAAATTTTATTTTTTCTAATTTTGACATATAAAGTGACACTTTTCAATACTGATGACAGTAACGTAACGTCCTACTTTTCGTAACTAGTTACGAAAAGTTAAATCTTTCGTAACTAGTGATGAAAAGTTGGTGTCACCACCAGTTACAGGTTTCGGCTGTGGCACACCGTTGCTATAGTTTTACGGTATTAAGTAGATACAAAGTGGTTTAAAAGTAAATATTGAAGTTTAATAATAATAATTCTCTCTCTAAGTAGGTATTTGTAGTCAAAATTAGAAAAAATCTTGTATGAAACACGTGACGAAAAACCTATTTTGTGTATCTCATTCAAATTGCGGGAACTCGCTGCGCTCGTCCCGCAAACATTCATTCGTTACACAAAATCGGACTTTTCGTAACTGGTTACATAAATAGCTATTATTTCAATCATCAATTCATATTAGTCATTTACCTACTGAATTTACCCCAAGCTACCCTTTCATAGATTATCACCATTAGGTACGTTTCATTAATGTCAATATCTTTGCTTAAATACTTGATAATAATAACTTAATAACTCGTTCAACCTAATGTCTTACTTAACTGATAGTCACAAGATTGAAATCTTAATGATGATTGGATACGGAGATAGAACACGAACACAAAATGAAGTAGTTCAATTATTCAGAGACAAGCATCGTGATTTGCCACTCTTATCTCGAAGTACTGTAAGTAAGATAGAAAAACGGTATCGGGAAAACGGACATGTAAGGAAAACATTAATTCATCGAAAGAGTTCACTAAGGGAGGATGTCAAAGTTAATGTACTATTATCTGTTCAACAAAACCCTAATAATTCCACCAGGCAGCTAGCTAATGAACAGGACATTAGGCAAACTTCAGCAGTAAAAATTCTCAAAGCCAAAAAGTTGCATCCTTACAAACTAAAAATTCTCCAGGAATTGACCGAAGATGATCCTAATAGAAGACTTCAGTTTTGCGAGCAAATGATGGATCTCCTGAACAGAAACGTTGTGAACACAAACAAAATTGTGTTCTCTGACGAATCGACGATTACGCTAAATGGTGAGGTAAACCGACAAAATGTTCGTTATTGGGCAGACGAGAATCCCCACTGGATGAGAGAAGGTCACAGTCAACGCCCAGAAAAAGTCAATGTTTGGCTCAGGAATTGTCGATAATCGAGTTATAGAACCAATTCTTTTTGAAGAAAATCTCAACGGAGCCAGATATTTAGAATTTTTGGAAGAGGAACTAATTCCAAATTTGGTTACTCTATTTGCTTGTCCTATAGAAGAAGATGTCCTCAACAGAAATATCTGATTTCAACAAGATGGTGCTCCTCCCCATTTTGCCAGACCTGTTCGCCAATATCTGAATGAAGTATTTCCGGACCGATGAATTGGTAGAAGAGGCCCCCTTTAAATGGCCAGCCAGGTCACCAGGCCTGACTCTATTGGATTTTTTTTTGTGGAGTTACTTAAAAAGCAAAGTTTACCAAACGAAACCTGAAAATGTTCAGGAGTTGAAAGCACGAATAAGGCATGAGTGCAGACTAATTTCCCCCGAAGTAATTGCAAACGTGCAAAACGAGTTATAGTTACGTTTAGGGTATTGCCAACTAGTGAATGGACATCATTTTGAGCATATATTTAATATGAATTGATGTTTGAAATAAAATAAATTTTGTTAATTATCTTGCGATTAGCAGTTTATAAAAATTTTACAATTGGCAACTATGTATAACTTGATGTACACTATGAAAATAGCTGACAAAAAATAGAAGTTGTCATTTAAAAAAAAACCAATGATGACGTCATATCTTGAATTTGGGACAACCTATATAATAGTTTATTTTACAAAAAAGACGGCAATCTAAAATATAAATCGACGGGTCCGAGCGTTTTTCCAAAAAATAAACTTTTTTTTACAGAATTTGTTCCATTTTAGAAACTCACACTGTATATATATTTCTTGTCCGACCGACAAGAAGTTCACCTTCATCCAGGTCAATGATGGAAACGATTCCTCTCACTTAAATTGGGTAGCTACACAAAAGGTGGGAGCAATTTTCGAGGAAATTAAGAATTTCACAGCTTTGGCTACTAACTTTTGGGATACACTTGTGTGTCGATTCTTGAAAACGAGGTAATTCTTCAATAAGAGTGTTTTCCTCTAATTGTTAACTTCGTAACAGTAAATAGTAACATTTTTTTTTCGGCAGTTTCTTCAGGAAAGAGGTTTTATTGGAATATATTACTTACTTGTTTTATTTCTCGTTTAATATCGTACATCTCCTTATTGTCCATATCCATATCGTCGTCTTCCAGGGCCATTTCGGGTTCATAAATCTCACTCAAGTCGGGCTTTTTTTCTTCTTTCTCCTTTTCTTCGCGCTCCCTCTTGTACTGCTCTACCAGATTAGCATATTGACGGTACGCGGCAGAATCTTTGTGAAACAGAAACCTGCAGAAACGGTAAAAATTCCCCACGTATTACACAAATCTCTTCTTTGAAGATGAAGGTTGTTTGAATTCTTTTGTGCGATTTTGGGATCGAGGGTGGTCAGTGGTCTGGACTTCTTATCTATCTTCTGACAACACTGAATGAGTAATAAAATATGTTTTAATTTTGCGGAGAGATCCAGACCACTTTGAGAACAACCAGACGAGCGACCTCGTTCAGAACCTAAGCTTAACGGATTTAGTTATAATGAAATCAAGTAGAGTTAACAATACTTAGGTTACAGTCGGGGAGGGGGCAGTCCATCTTTGTATAGAAGACGGACTACTCGGTTGCGTATAATTGGTGCCGTACCACAAATCGGGGTCTCGGTTTTTTTTCTGTCGAACGACCTCTTCGACGGACGGACCACACTCAGCTACCATGCGGGCTAGGTTCGCCATCGCCTCGAACTCTGCACCACCTGAGGAGAAACTCAGGAACACGTCACTAGCGGTCCCAATTTTAAAACAGGGATGACTTATGTGTTTTCGTATTGTGTCTACGGCATTACAGACGTAGCAGGAAGAGCTTTACATTTTAGCTCTTTAAATAAATTTTATTTTACACCTTAATACTTAGACCCTTAAGAATAGGTGTAAAAATACTCGTTCTCAATGCTAAGGAGCAGTACTACGGATCGAGTAGTGAGGAAAACATTTGTAGTACATATTAAATTTTTCTAATTAAAACTATGACTTTTTCTATATAAAAAGGTTATTATAGAGATTGCTCATAGATACAGCATAATAAGTTTTTGAACCATGAGAAACATGAACATGAGAAACAAATATGTAGAAGAAAGAACGGTTTTGGACAAAAAGTTGGTAAAGTACCTTTTGTCATTTTCTTTCATACATGATAAAATAAGAAAACTCTTACGACTCTTGTGAACCAAAGTTTTAAGCATTGCTATCTTTTTTAAAATCACATAATAGCTAAGAAATAGTGTATTACAATATGAGATGGGAAGTATTTCATTACTGTCCAGAGATTATGTTATTAATCGAATCGCGTAGATTCGAGATGAATACAATCTCGAGAGAGTAAATAAACTCCCCTTTGAGTATATGTACAGAATGTCGCAATAAGCAAGGTAAGCGGCTGCTGTGTAATAAAACTATTCATCCTAGGACTTTGAAAGAAAAAAATTGATAGTAAATGTTGGCACGAAAATATGCTGGACATTTGTTTAAACTGTCTAGAGTCTACCGCTAGTGGGCGTCTTAGTGCCCCTATTGTAGCAAGTTTCGTATCACTCCGAATTTGGCCATGAAATACCGTAAACTGTGTCATTTTAAAGAGGATCGGTTCTTGAGATGTTCGAATTTCATACGAGCAAAGTTTAGCCCACCTCCACCTTCTTTTTCTTGAAGAACCTATCCTTTGTGTGTATTGGCTATCACATTGGTCCAAATTACTCTATTCACTGCCGCTCCGAATAGAGCTATCGATGTCATTCCAGTCCATGTTTGTAAGTTGCGCAGCCACGATGTTCGTCTTCGTCCTGCTGTTCGTCTTGTCCCTATAGAATGAGTTGAAGAAGGTGGTATTTTTCATTTCGCATAATATGTCCGAAGTATTCCAATTTTCTGCGTTTGACGTATACAATACCGTATCGTTTCACACGTGGTGGTTTCATGAGATTCTGAGCATGCGGCGATAACACCTCAAAAGATCTCAAATGCATCTATGCGCTTACATGAGGCATCGGTAAGGGTCCACGCTTCTGGTCTATATAGAGGGTTGAGAGTACGTATTATTTAAAAATTCTTATTCTAGTATGGATGTTGAGGGATAAGGTTACATAGTATATTACGCATCTTGTTAAATGTACCTCTTGCTTTTTCAATTCGGCACTTTACTTCTCGAAAGTGATCACAGTCCTTATTTAAGGTGAAAGTCAGATATGTAACTTTCTCGGCCATTGTGAGAACTAAATTGTTAGCGGTAAACTGTAGGTTGCCGATGGCGGTTTTACTGATAATTAATATGTGTGTTTTCTTACAGTGTATCTTCATACCATATCTGTTGTATGCAGTCTCTACACGGTCTATAAGTCTCTGAAGTCCTTCAACAGTATCTGCTATAAGGACGGTATCGTCAGCGTACCTTAGGTTATTTATTATTTCTCCGTTTATTACAACTCCATATTCTATGTTGTCTAATGCCTCTTTAAATAGATGTTCTGAGTACACGTTAAATAAAAGAGGTGTCAGTATACAACCTTGGCGTACTCCTCTCCTATGCTAAACTCTTCTGATGTTTCGTTTTCGACTCGAACAATGACTTTTTGTTGTAAGTATAGCTTTGATTTGATATTTGTGTCTCTGTCATCAATTCCGGACTCACATAGTATTGAGATGAGTTTATCATGTTGGACTTTGTAAAAGGATTTTTCAAAGTCTATAAAGTACGCAAAGACGTCTTCGTTAACGTCCCGTGCTCTTTGAATCAGGACCTGTATTGAAAATAAGGCCTCTCGGGTGACAAGTCCCATCCTGAAGCCAATCTGTGTGTCACTTATTCTCTCGTCGCGTCTTCTATATATGCGTGTCAGTATGATATTAAGGAGAGCTTTTAGGATGGGACTCACCAAGCTGATTATTCAGTGATCGGAGCATTTAGTTGCATTCGCCTTTTTGGGAAGCGGGATGAAAGTCGACAGCAGCCAGTCATTTGGCATGTATGCGTAAAGCCTGTGTAAACTTTGTTGAAGAGGTTGGTCTCCAGTTTTATATGTTCTGGGTCCAGTTGTTTGAGGATTTCTCCATGAATCGGGTCTGGCCCAAGAGCTTTGTTGTTTTTTAGTCGTTTGATAGCTGATTCCATTTCCTGCTGTGGGATGAGAGGCCCTTCCTCGCCGACCACTGCGGGCACATTATCGCAGTTTTCGTCTTCGAAAAGTTCTTCCATGTACTGCTTCCATCTTGCAAGTTTTTTGTCCGTCTCGGTAATAATGTTGTTTTTCGAGTCCAAGATTATCCCTGGACCCCGTCCTTGATATCTTCCTGTTGCTTCCTTTATTTTCTTATGAAAGTTAAAGTTGTGTTTTTCTTGCAATATCTCTATTTCGACACATTTTTGCTGTATCCACCGTTCTTTAGCCTCTTTAATTGCTCTTAGGACTTTTCCTGTGTAGTTGCATAAGTTGCAAGATAGAATCTGTCATTTATTGTTACCTTTTTACTACCCTGTCTGGTCTTAGTCCTTCTTCTGTGACGGAGGTTCTTCTTCTTCCAATGCGTATCCACTAATAGATGTTTGCGATAACATTTTCCATTGCTTCCCTATTCCTTGCGGTGTGACTCAACGACTGTACATCGTGTAGGCCTGTCCACTGTCTGATATTTCGCAGCCAGGACATTTTTTTCCTTCCGATCCCTCTCCGGCCTTCGATCTTGCCTTGAATCAATAGGTGCAAGAATTGATATTTCGTGTTTCACATTATATGCCCCTGATATGCCGTTTTTATTTTCTTGATCAATTCGAACAGTTTACGTTGTCTGTTGACACGTCTTAGGACGTCTTCGTTTGTTAATCTGGCCGTCCAAGGTATCTTCAGAATTCTGCGAGACAGCCACATCTCAAAAGCCTCTAGTTTGTTAATTGCAGTCGCCCTCAATGTCCAGCCCTCCACTCCGTACAGCAGCACCGACCAAACGTAGCACTCGATGAACCTGAGTCTCAGGTTAAGGTCAAAATCGGAACAGGTAAGCAAGCACTCTTCGGAACCTCAGGAATGCCTCTCGAGCTTGTTCAATGCGACATTTTATTTCCCTGTCTGATGTCCAGTCTTCGAAAAGCTAGATGCCCAAGTATTTAAATTTGTCCACTCTTTCTAAGGGAATTGTGTTAAATGTTATGGTGGAGTTTTCAAACATATTTAGGTTTCTAGAGATAATCAAAAACTTTGTTTTTTTGATGTTGATGTTTAAGCCCATGGATTTGCTCTGTGCTCCCACTCTATTGATCAGTGGCTGTAGGTCGTGTACTTTGTCAGCGATTAAGACCGTATCGTCAGCATAGCGGATATTGTTAATCCACACTCCATTAACTTTGACTCCCATCTCTACATCTTCTAGAGCCTCTTGGAATATTGCTTCCGATTATAAGTTAAATAGGAGTGGAGACAGCACACATCCCTGTCGCACTCCCCTTCTAATCTGTACTGCGTTGGACATATTATTACATAATTTGATTTGTGCTGTTTGGTTACAATATAGGTTTTCAATGCATCTGATATCCTTTTGGTCTATATCAAGCCTATTGAGGAACTGCATTAATTTGTGGTGTTGTACGCGATCAAACGCCTTTTCATAGTCTATAAAACAAAGACACACATCCTTTCTCTGATCATAGCAGTTTTGGACAAGGACTTATATTGCGACCACCGCCTCTCTTGTACCCAACCCTTGTCTAAACCCAAATTGCGAGTCGCCCATGTCTCTTTCACATTTCTTGTATATTCTCTGGTGTATGATTTTAAGGAATATGTTTAATGTGTGGCTCATCAGGCTAATAAGTCTGTGATCTTCACATTTTCTTGCATTGGTCTTCTTAGGCAGAGGGACAAAAGTAGAGCACAACCACCGTTTGGGGTAGTGACCGGTCTCATATATAGTGTTAAATACTTTGCGTAGTGCTGTTATGCCTCTTTCATCTAGGAGTTTAAGTATCTATGAAGGGATTTCAACTGGGCCAGCCGCTTTGTTATTTTTTGAGTTACGTATGGTGTTTTCTATCTCGCTCTTAGTGATCGATGTTTTGAGTTAGAGACCGGTTAGAGAGTTATTAGTGCCAACTGGGAGTCTGTCGTCGTCAAAAAGTTCTTCAATATACCTTTCCCAGACATTGATCTTTTCTTTGCTGTCGAGAACTATCTGGTTATTGTTACTTACTGTTTAGTTGATCTCATTTTTTTATAAATGCCAGCAGTCTCCTTCAGCTTTTTGTGTAGATTAAAATCATCGTGTTGATTTTGCAGCTGTTCTATTTCTGCGCATTCACATTTAAGCCATTCGTTTTTTGCTATTCTAATCTTTGATCTTATGAGTCTTTGAATTTCTTGATACATGCTGCTGTCCATCTTGTTCTTGTGCTTCCGACGTTCATCCATCAACAACAAAATCTCATCCGTCATCCATTTTTGTTTTTTGTCTTATATCCTAATCTGTTTTGCATTGAATTGGTTCCCATGTCCATTATGACGGAGGTTATAGATACTTTTGTTTTATTTCATAAGTCTTCTATCTCTGTTTCGTGGTTGCTGTATCCAGATATATTTTTGAGTTCTCTGTTTAGCCTCTCCCTTGTTTGCTGCAATACAATGTCTTGTTTGACTATTGTTGACTATTTTCTTTAGCCGAAGTTTAGTGCGAGCTAGTAATAGGTTGTGGTCTGATAGTATGTCTGCGCCTGGGTACGTCTTACAAGAGACAACCGCGTTGCGCTAGCTTCTGTTTATCATAACAAAGTCGGTTTGATTCCTCACGATTCTATGGTTGTTATCGGCTGGGGATCTTCAAGTGCACAATTCTATTAATCGTTCTCCTCTCTCATTTCTCACTCCTAGTCCAAAACCACCAACCAGATCCTCAACCTTTCACTGTCCGATCTTAGCTTTCATGTCGCCCAGAATTATGTTAATTTCTTCCTTCTTTGTGTGTTTAAGAGCAGTTCTAAGCTGTTCATAGAAATCCTCTATTTCTTGTTCGTTGTTTTCGGATGTCAGTGCATATGACTGTATGATGTTAAGGTCAAATGGCTTAGCCTATTCGAAATAGGGATGAATCCTTTACGGTCATACTGGTTTGGTTATTAAGAATTGCCACCTCCACCACGTTATTTGAAAAGTTAAAGAGCAAAATTGTAAGTAGGAAATAGAAGAATATATTTATGGAATTTTTGATATACCTTTATTAATATATTAAGATATACCTTAAGTTAAAAGGAATTTGTTATAATAGTGGGAGTAAAACGCCTCCTAGCGGCAGACTTAGAAAGATGAAACAAATTTTCAGCGACTCCTCTTGGCCACATTAACTATCAATATATATTTACTACTGGATACATTTACTTTTTTTTATTTCGAAGTTCTACGATGAATAGTTTCGTAGGAACATCCGCTTACCCGCTTATTGGGACACCCTGTACACTATTTTACTTTCAACCCCCAAAAATACTTTCTGAAAAACATTAAAAAATGTTCTTGACTATTATTTGTCATGTAACCATTCTGACTGAAAGTTTCACTCAGTATGCGGTTTGATGGTTGCTATGATTTAGAGCAAAACCAACAATCAGGGTTTACTAGCAAGCTAAAACAATAATCTCATTACCGGTAACTGGTATTAGACCAGTAATGTGACATTTCCAAGATTTTAAAAAGACGGTAATGTGGTTGAAAATAAATAAACTTGGCGTCACCGATCAAATAAAACTTGAGATGTGTCTATCCTTATCAAATAATTTGACACTGCGTAATAGTTCGCAAGAAGGTTCCACTCTTGGTCTATAAACAATAAGAAAAATATTTAGAAGTTAAGATCCAACTTCAGCCTTGAAAGCCATAAAAACGCCAGATATATCTATTATAACGAGAACCTGTACGAAACGCAAAGTTCTAAACCAATTAATACGCTTTGCTTCACTATATTTAAGTCATCCCTGTAGAATATGTGAAAAACCCAAAAAATAGACATTGACATAATCAAAAACATCCCTAAATATACAGGCAAAACATTTATTTCTTTGGCGGAAACAAAACGAATCAACGGATTGAGTATCGTCTTACCTGGTACAATCTCCCCCCGGCCAAGCGCAGTGGGCGGTCGAATCATTGGAGGTGGCACGTTTATGTTCGGCATTGGTATAGGGCTGAAATTGGGCGGCGGCTTGCTGACGTCACGTTGATGAATTATGGGAGGTGGTACGTTAACTCCCATCCCAGGGGGTGGCAGAACACGTTGTGACATTAGGGATGGAATACGCGTGGGTGGGTTCGACTGAGGAGGAGTTGAGGAAATCGAGGAGGAAAGGAGGCTTGGATTACCCTGTAATACGTAGTTTTTATCAAAACACTAAACCGTTTTTTTGAACTATGTGATGCAACCTGTTGGGGCCCGTTTGCCAAAAAGCTAACATCGGCTACGTTAGGGGGAGGCAGATTCTTGTTCGGCGGGGGAACATTCTTTAAGAAGTGGGCGTCCAATAAGCCATCTTCAGTATCACTTGGACCGGCCATCGGTAACAGATCTATAGGTTTATTTCCACTCCCCATTTCGCTTAATTGCATAGCTGGCGCTATGGGGATACTAGTCACCTGCAAGGGGGCTGGAGGGGGAATATTCATAGCATTTAGCGGTTCCGACTGCGTGATATTTTGTATTTGAATAGAATTTGGCGGTGGCATAGATGTTAATCCAACAGTAGATAGCCCCGGCGGTGGAGTAGTGAGAGTAATATTTTGCGGGGCTAAAACGGGAGGCGGTATCGTTACTGTGGTCAGTAGACTAGCCGGGGCCGATACCAACACATTCTGATCCTAAAATAAGACAATTCAAACGCCGTTCTAGTGGCTAACAAAAAAAAAGGTACTCACTTGTGATGGAGTAATAACAATTTGAGTCTGAGGTAAAATTTGCGGTGGCGGCACGTTCAAGAGCACCTGAGAAGGAGCAGCCACAATTTGTTCTGTGCTCGCGGAAGTTGCAAATATATGTGTGGGAGGTCCTAAAGTTTGTGTAATTAACGCTTGAGGCTGCTGAACTGCAGTCGCTGGAGAAGGTACTGCAAACATCTTATTATAAAATCCGAAAATTACTACCTATAGTTGCTATAATATACCATTGGTTGGTGCCAGTTGTCCAGCATTAGCTAAGTCTCCTCCAGCTTGAGCGATAATAGGTTGGATTAATGGAGGAGGATTTGAAGAAATAATAGATGCAGTGGGAGGGGGGAGGCTAGGGTTCATGTGAGGGGGCACTGTTGTTAGTGAAGCTTGTGATGTAAAGTTCACACTGTCAGAACAAGACAAATTAAATTGTGGAGGAACAGAAAAATCAGTCAACAAAGCAATAGAAGATTGGGTACTAGGGGAGTGAGCTACTAAAGACCCACACACTGGGCTGTCAATTATTTGCTGAGGAGGTGCTTGAGTAAAATGATTTGGTGGTGGATTAGTGGTATCAATTGGGATGCTCTGTAGGGTATCAACAGGTGGTGGCTGGTCTACAGAAAATCGGGTTGAGTCAATCGATGTGGTTTCCTCGTCAGTGCTGCTAGAAATGATATTTTTGATTATCAACGGCTTTCTGAGACAATAACAACATCGTACATAGTATCTTCAGGCTCGTGTATAATATCCCGTTCCTTGTCAGTCTCCTTATCTTGTTCAAGCTCCTTAGCCTTTTCCTTTACACGCTCCCTTTCTTTGTCTTTGTATTTATTGAACGTTTTAAATTTTGAGTCATGCTTTTTGTTACTAAGTTGATTGAACTGATTAAGAAAGGATCCATCATTAGAGAACTGATTTACGCCGCTTTTTGACACTTCTTTTGGTTGTGAAGACCTACGTAGAAATGGATATATTTTCAATTTCGATTTATCTTGATTACTGATCAAATAATTTTTATACAAGCTTATATGAAGAACGATTCTAAACAAACAAATCTGGTCTGTGAATGTTGTGTAACTAAAGCTGTTACAATGGGTACGTTCACGCGACGTCAGCAGCTTAGAACGTCGTTGACGTCATCGCAAAGATAATTTTCTAGGCGCAATAATTTATTTCTGACCGTCTCAGCGATTGCTTTGCATCGCTGCATGGTTGTTTGTACAGGTAACGAATCTATTTATTAAAAATAAAATAATTTATTTGGAAACTAATTTCACTTAAAGTTGGTTAACTTGAAATTGCACTCCTATTAAAATGGAAGTTGAAGTTTTACCACTTGAAAAGCAACGAAACAAAATGGTATTTTGAAAAAATAGAAGTAGGAATTATTTAAGTTTTTATTTTCAAAAATATTTTTATTTGTTCTAATACTACACTGTTTTTAACTTGAGACAGTTAGATATGTCGAGAACTAGTAGGGTAAAAAAATGTTCCAACAGTGGCCTATATTGTTCAAAAGAGCCTATTTTAGGCACGTATTTCTAGGTATGCAATGTGGATCAGAAAAGTGATACCATATACTTCCTATTCAGGATTTTTTGGCACCTTAGGCTAGATTATACAAGTCACCATTAAAGTCGGGTTCAGCTAAACTCGACTTGTACTTGAATCCGCCCATAAGAATCGCATTGCTGTCAAAGGTATGACGGTGGATTAGCAGGTTGGGACGAAATAACAACTTCATTCAATTTTCAAATCGCCGACGTTTCGACCGTATATTGCGGTCTTTATCAAGGCTACAAATGTAAGCATAAAACAATCACAGTTACCAATGGGCGATAAAAATAAACAATTGAAATTATTTTGACTGTGTGTTTAACATATGTCTGAACAGAAAGATTAAAAAAAAACATACTTATACCTCCTAATTAGGAGGTAACTAATCTTATTTATCATTTTATTGTTTTTTTTTGTCATTACGTTTTTAACTCAATGTTATTAGTTACGTGTCTTACCTTGTAGTGTTCCATTTGTGTTCAAATCAATTTGTATATATTTTTTCTAAATCTTTCTGTTCAAACATATGTTAAACACACAGTCAAAATAATTTCAATTGTTTATTTGTTATTTATTACAGTAACTGTGATTGTTTTATGCTTACATTTGTAGCCTTGATAAAGACCGCAATATACGGTCGAAACGTCGGCGATTTGAAAATTGAATGAAGTTGTTATTTCGTCCCCAACCTGCTAATCCACCGTCATACCATTGCTATTGGGACGCTAAACACTTGGAATTGCTGTCAAATTAATTTCATTTGTGACACTTGCTGACAGCAATGCTTTTCTTATGGGCGAGATCAAGTACCAGTCGAGTTTAGCTGAACCCGTCTTGAGGGTGATTTGTACAATCAAGCCTTAGTAGCCATTGAATATTCATTTTTTCGTTCATTAAAATATTTTGAGGACCGATTGTGTTTTTACGTCAGTTGGCATCAAAAAATGAAAGAGTTCGTTCAGACGTCCTTCATAAGCTCACAAGTTTTAATGCTCAACTGTTTTGCGTTAAAACTTAGCCGCTGCCTTCTCAGAAACTTTTCCATTCACTGATTAAAGTTGTTTCACAGCTAGTGTGTTAGCTGTCAAAAAAAACATTATTTTGACAAAAATAAACTCAAAGTCTGATCAAAAGGTATATAAATTTCTTGTTGTGTCTTGCCACATAAAATACCTAACTACACTGAACTAAAACCCTAGTTTATGGTTGGTTAGTTACGAATTAGAACCTGTTCTATTTATTAATTGACACTTCCAGAATGTTTTCACTGGAGATATATTCCTGTCCATTTCCTTCGCTTTATCTCAGCGTTCACAGAATGTTCACGTGCGTCATGTTCACAGAATCAGCTCCATCTCGGCTGGCTAGACTGAGCGGAGTGTAGTTTTTGTCCAAGACGCAGACGCTTTTGTGTAATGTATCAATTGATACGTGTTGTTGATAAGTTGATAGGTACATGTATTATCAGATTGCGGGAGGCTTCTGATCGTACAATCGAAACTTGGTGTATCGTGAACGAGCTTAGAGGCAGGACTGTTTCTCGTATCCCTGGGGTGCTGAATGAGTTCTACTGTACTGTTGCTGAGGGTATGCAGATTACAAATGCCGATCCCGCTCATTTTAATATGTACCTGAGCCATGTTCACGTCGCGGAATTTTTTTTCCTTAGCCCAACCAACGCTGGAGAGATTAGAGAGATAATTTCAGACGTAAGGAACTTGGCGCTTCTGGTGACGATAGCATCTCTGTCCAAATATTTAATAGACTTCCAGTAGCTGCTTTTGATCTGATGGCACATTCAATTAATCTCTCATTTCTGAATGGAGATTTTCCGGCGTTTTTAAAGTCGGCTGTTGTCATTCCACTTTTTAAAGGTGGAGACCGTGAGTCCCCCGAAAGTTATCGTCCCATTTCCCTGCTCCCTATTCTGTCTAAGTTGATTGAGTTGTTGGTGAAGAGAAGAATGATATCATTTCTTGATAGAAACAATATCTTATCAAGTAGTCAGTTTGGTTTTCGTCAGTCTAGGGGTGCTAACGTTGCAATGTTTGCATTCTTGGAGGACTTATATTTGAGGATGAATGAGCGGGCAAGGGATCGGCGGCCTTTTGCTACCTGTCGAAAGGCCTTCGACTGCGATAGGACCAACATCTTGGTGTCGAAGCTGGAAGGGTATGGATTTAGGGGCGTTGCTTTGGATTGGTTTGCGTGCTACTTGATTAAGGAGGAGTCAGAGGGTTTACTTGCGGAACACAATCCGGTGAGCGCGGGACCAGCTGAGGCGTGCCCCAGGGGTCTGTGTTGGGACCAATTTTATTTTTGCTCTACCTCAATGATTTAACAAGCCTACCAATCTCCAGATCCTTCATTCTTTTTGCCGATGACGCCACTATTCTGTGGCACGGGGCGGATGGATCTCAACTAGAAAGAACCATGTCAAGGCACCTGGCGGCTGTGGAGTGGTGCCTCGCAAACTTGTCGTTGGACATTGGAAAGACTGGATTTATGTTCTTCGGATGTGAACTGGGCGATGTCAGGATTGGACATAGTGCTATAACTGGAATTCAACAGAGCAGATTCCTTGGTCTATGGGTATCCAATGGTCTGAAGTTTGACTCCCACATCCGGGAGTTAGAGTCGAAAGTTGGCCTCCGGTTGTTATGCACTGAGGGTGATTAGTTACGAGCTTCACAGCAGTATCCCTAGAACGGCTTATTTTGCGTTGATCGAGTCATCTCAGATATGGATTTTCTTTCTGGGGTTCTTGTTCGATTACTGTCTTTAGGTCTGTGTTTGTTTGGCAAAAGAGAGCTGTTGTTTCTGGGGCCAAGCGTGGAGATCATTGCAGACAGCTGTTCCTAAGGGGTATAATTTTGACCACTGCCCCGTCCAAGATCTAGTAGGTGTCATAGATCGCTCATATATAGGAGCAGAACATTTTTTAATCATTTGCCGATGGATTTGCGAATGCTCAGGAACGGAGGATTGTTTCGGAGACGACAGAAGTCGCTCCTCCTTTCAAGACGTTATTACGATGTTGATTCGTTTTTTTTTGCGACAGTTTTGATTGATCGGGCCCAGCCAGCATTGTTTCCTACCCTGTGTCAAATGTGAGTGTGTGTTGACTTTAATTTTTTTTCTTCTCTCTGTATTATTCTTGACTGCAATATTACTTTTTTTATATAGGACATAGCATTCATAGTTTTATTTTATTTTATTAATCTTGTCATGCTATATATTATGGTCCTCAGCATCAGCATGTATTGTGTACTTGTAATGTAATAAGATTGTAGATATCTTTGCACAATAAAGCATTCATTCATAATTAAGTGTCGTAATTAAGAGCCATAATTGAAGTGTCGCCGGTGTTTGTTCAGGCCTTGATAAAGACTGAAACCACAGTCGAAACGTCGGCAATTCTTCCATAAAATACAGGGTTTCATTTGTGGTCCTTCATCCACGTATCTGCTTGACATCTAGCTGGACAAGGACACTACAGATCCGTATCAAGTAGGGGTATGCTATTTTCTATGGAAGTACGATATTAGATTTAACTAGATTCTCATAGATTTCATGCAAGTCAATTAGTCCCCTCCCTGCGTCCTTCTTTTTAATTTCAATCTTTATGCTAGCTATAAGCTAAAAGCTATATATACTTTAGAGCTAACTATACCAAAAGTCAATACATTACTTTGAATAAGAAATCTATGGAGCAAGTAACCTCTTTTAAACTTCTAGGTGTTCATATAGATATGTCACTGAACAGGAGGGAACATGTAAATTATGTGTGCAATCAATGTATAAAAAACTGTTTTGCGCTACATCGCCTTAAACAAATATCTAGCAAAAACGCTGTAAAAATATTTTATTTTTCAAGCATTGAGTCTCAAATAAGGTATGATATTAAACTGTGGGGTGCACCTTCTGCATCTCGTCGAATATTCATAATCCAAAAAGAGCAATTCGACCAAAATTTATATCAGAAAAATAATGACTCTCTCATGTTTATTTATTTTTGAACTGTTAAAATTCGTGAGACAAAATTCTCCTGCTTTTAAACCTTTAAATCTGTGTCACGGATATAAAACTAGATTTTGGAAGTAATTACCAGTACGATATACATCGACTTGAGCTCTACAAAGCAAACCTCATTACATTGGGGCTATTATACATAAGTTATCAATTACTGTAGGTCAAATGACAAATAATAAATTTTTTTCATTTATCAAAAATTTGCTGTTGACCAATGCATTCTATACAGTGGAAGAGTTTTTAGATTTTCCCATTTCAATTCCTTAAGTTAGTGTAGCGTTATTAGATATTTGTTAATATAGCAAATGTATTTGTTACTTTATAATATTTCTACATCCATTCTATGATATTTGGAAATAAAGATTTGATTTAATTTGATTTGGAGAATACACTAGAACCAGTATGGCAAATGTATTGAGACGTTTAAATAAATTCCTTGAGTTTAGCCTAGATCTAAGTAATAGCTTCAGTCGAGATATGTTTTTCATAGCAAGTTATTGTTTCAGCCTAGTTTTTTCTGGTACTACTTATTATGCTTCTACATTATGAAACAATTTCATAATGTTACTGTGAGGACCTGGAAGAAGGTCACTCATTATTTGAGAAAATATTAAATTCTACAGACTCATCGCCTGACAATAACTGAAAAGAGTCCTCAGTACATGTGTTTAAAGCTATTCAATGCTCTACCCCAAGATATAAAGACAATATGGATACCAAAACTTTTCAAAAAGCGACTAAGGAGGTTTTTAGTCCAATTGGAACCTTACAGCCTGAAAGACTATTGTGTTAACTGTTAAATTTGTGTTAAAGCTGTTGTTCTTTTTTGACGTCATTTCCCTTTGTGTGTAATCACAATTTTGAAATAAAGATTATTATTATTATTAGTATAAGAATTAAAAAAAAAACTTTGAAGTCGGATTTTTTTTTTAAAATTTGTGAAAAAAAAATGATTATCAAGAAACTTAGAACTTATTTAAACATGTTTTTATTCTGGGACAATTTTTTAAAACTATTAGTTGTATATTGTGTCAGGAATATATTCTTTTTTAAGTCAGAAAAGCTTTAATCAGTCCACGAAAAATATTACTTTTAATGTAGAACCACAGTATAAGGAATAATACATTATATCAGTAACGTCAGTCGGTCGAAAAATTTAAATTCCCTTCCCCTTGCCCCGTCCGCCCGGCCGCCGGCGGTGCACCATCAAACCGGTTTTGGCAATGTTTTGGCACTTTTGGCAGTGCATCGCATGTGTTTGCCCCCTCGTAACTACTCGAGAAAATTGCCGGGAGCAGGTGCGCGCGGCACGCTTTAGTTTTGGAAATATCAAAAGTGCCGACACGAACTGACGATACTGATATAATGTATTATTCCTTATACTGTGGTAGAACTAAGTATATTTTTATTTTTTTTTAAGTCATGTATAATTTGTTACAATTAAAAAAAAATTTTTGTAAGAAATTTATTTCGAAAGTGCAGAAAAGCATACTGGACATCGGTAGGCGGAACAATCTTTTCCTCTTTGTTAAAATTCCAAGAAATCGGAATTGATTCATTATCCCCTTTTAACATAACCAAAAGTTGGGAGATTCCAGAATTTGGTAGGAAATTAAAGTTGAGAGAGAATGATGCCCAAGCATCAAGATCTAGGAAGTGGGAAATAATCAACACTGTGAAATTCTTGGAAAAATGTCCCAGAAAAATAAACCCACGGTAGGGAAGGTAGGGCGCAGAAATGGAGAGAGGCAGTCAGAATGTCAGTTAGTAAGTACAAAAGTATGTTGTAAGTCAGTTAGTAAGAGATTAAGTCTCAAATAATTGTCAAGATAGATAGTTTCCATTGGTATCAGGGCCTGATACGAATAAAATATATTTTGGTAGCTTTTGAAAACCAGTTGGTACCTAAGTTTATCTATGTAAAGCATAATGAGCTACCTGATATCCAAATTTGAAGTGATTACCATCTTAAAAAAAAGAATACTGGATGAGCTATGAAAAATATTGTGTGTAATATAAAATAAAAATTTTTAACACCCTTTATCTATGTAACAAAGCATTTAAGTACCTATGTTTATATAAAGTTTTTGTTGTTAAATTATTGCATGCTAATTTTGAAACACCCTGTAAAATTGTATACAATTCACTTAGCTGTGATGTAGGTGGCTTTCTATAAATGGCTACAAGTCATATATCTATTATTTTATGTTATTATATTTATTATTGTTTATGTGTCAAATAAACCCAGTTTTTGAGTGGGTATAGTTATTTTCCTAACAAGTGCGCAAAGTAACACTTTGCACGCGACTGCCGTTGCCCGAACGACGTGAAGCGGAGTTCGGGCAGCAGTCAAGTGCGCGAAAGACACTTTGCGCAAGAATTAGGAACAACGTTTTTAGCGTCAAAGGCGCTAGGACAATCCAAGTGTATTCCTTAGGCTATAAAACTTTACAAGGGAATGCAATTTAAAAATGAGTCCACCTGCCAGTCATATGGAACATCTTTAACGATTTTATAATTGATTAAGCTTCACAGTTCTTTTCTGCTAGCCCTATAGTGACTGTATTGACCTGTATTGACGGCGTGCGCGAAAGACTTTTCTTCATGTGTCCTATGGCAACCACTAACTTTTTTTTACGCTGCTATGGGCGACGTGCGAGAAAGATAACAATGAAATTATGTGTCAGTTTGCACACTGTCAGTAATGCGCAAACCGTGTCATATTTTGACGGTTGTAGAAAAAATACTGTTACGGTAGGCAGCGTCGAAGTGCCGTAGGCGGGGCAACGCGTGTGGTTGGTGGAACTTCGCGACCTATCTGCGCTGCGTCATGGCTGACACGAGTGATTTATTGCTCTGTTTATCTAGAAGGCAGTTGTTTACAACCTTTTTTTTTATGTGAGATTATTCAAGAATTCTTATCAAGAAGTTTCTAGGATTTTCTGTAATTTTAGGATTGTGTATAAAAAGCGCATAGAGCGCGCGGTTAAGAGTAGTCTTATTTTAACCGAGCTATAAGTAAGCTAAAGTTCCGAACGATATTAGAAGGCTATAAAGTGTTAAGTGGTGAGTTATTTAGTAGTCGAATTGTACCTCTCGTTTAATAATATACTATTTCCTGTTAAATCGTTACACTGGAATTATTGAACCCCGAGTTTGCAACAATACTTTTTGGTGCTAGTTAATATTAAGTATTACAAAACTTTGATGTTTTTGAAAAGTTATAACAAAAAGGGCATCAAATTAAGTAGTTTCAAACCAAAAAAAAATTGTGGATGTTCCATATTTTTCAAATATAAAAAATACCATATTATATGATAATATACCATAACAAGGAGCCAAATATGCAACATATGTTCTGGTTAGTTCAGGTTCAGGTTTTGCCTTTCTTTTGGTTAGATCAGTTCAGTTATGTTTTTTCTTTGGTCAGGTTAGTTTAGTTCTGTGTCCTTTTCAGGTGGCTTGTGAAGGCTGCTTCTGGACCACTAAGGGCTGTTGATTGCTGCACATAAGTGCAAACTCTGTTGGTTGTTAGGTTAGTTCAGTTCTACCACATATTTACAACCACAATTATGAAACATATGCAATTTTTTTGCTTGAAAAATTATTAAATTAAAAAAAAATAAATTTTGTAATACCTAAATCAACCAGACCCATATTTTTTTGGTATTTACTAGATAATTCCCAACTAGCAATTATAGTTCCAGTGTGGACACTGCTACACTTAATTGGAACTGATAAGTAGTTGTTACCAGTTCCGGCAACCACTCTGCAATGGATTTATTACTCTTACCCATTCAATTATTTTTGTCATCTAGTTACCTTTGAGACCTTCATTTTTTTTATACCCATCTCCTTTTAGCGCAAGTATGCAAGATTCAATAAAAATGTCAAAGTCAATTTTCCAACGCCTACTTGACGACAATAAAAAGTGAATGGCTTACATGCTATTACTAAAATGGGGAATGATTTTGTAATAATGGCACCATAGCGGCGACCACTTTGGGACTAACCCAGTTATGTTCCAGGGACTTCCCTGGGTGTCGATTAGTAGTTGGCGGGTGGTTACTCTTACTAACTGGTTACTCTTTCTAACAAAAAGTATGTTTGAACAAAGTAAAATGACTTTATGAGGCTAAAGGTAAAGTTAAACTTATTATACATTACTAATTATTCCGAATGTATGGATTTGTATTTGATCCTTCTTTTTGCACAAAATGGTGCTTGAACTCTTAATCATAAACATGGCCTCCATAGCAATATATACTTCAAAGTTCTATAAACAACTTTAAAGAAAATTTTACTTAACATTAAGTAACCATTTCAAACATTTTGCCTCTAAACGGTAGATCTTACTGTAGGGTAACATTTGCAGTAATTAATAGTAACTGGAACCATTGAATACTACTAAATAGTCATCTACTTTATAGGATTTTATTTTACTATTTTGAGAGTAAATATTACTTTAAAATCTTACTATATAGTAAAAACAATTTTGAAGTAATTTTGGGGATGTTAGCGAAACTTCCAAAAATAACTTTGAGGTACTTGGGTGTATAAAGTAATTTTAATAGGAATTATTACTTTGCTGTTCGGGCAAATATGACATTACAGTTGTGGGACTTCCAAGTTGTCAAACAAAGTTATTTTTACGTAAGTAATACTTTATATTACTTCTTTTAGGTATATTTTATAATATAATAATAAATTGGAATAGAATTTACCAATCTGCAAGGCATTTTGTGTAATTTTTACTTTAGGAAGATTATTGGGACTATAAATGCTAGTTGGGAAGCTACTAATCTGTAATACTAGTTTAAAGTGAGGAAAATAAACATGCCACAGTCCACAGTTGAGTGATTGAGTTTACCAAGTAGTTTCTGAAAATGCATATTGCATAATGACATACCCAGAGGGGGCCGCTGGTACATCAGGCGGTTTTGTAACTTTGTCTTTGAGATCTTGATTATTCAGTCGGCGTTTCGCTTCGAGTTTGGCCTGAATTTCACGCTTTTTCTGCTCTATGAGCATCTCCTGTTGTGACATTTGTACGAACCGGTCATTCCTGGACATCTTGTTCTGGTTTGTATCAAAAGGCCGTTTAGACATTTTTATGGGAATTTGATTCATTTAATGGCTGGAATAGATAATATACAAAAAAATTGACAACTCTTTAACTTTAAAAAAAAACCAAATCACACAAATAGATCAAAAACAAAACATATCTGATCTGACTATCTGACATGACAACCAATCAATTCAGGCCGCCGTCACATGAAGCGGAACGGAACGAAGCAGAGATGTCAATAACGTCATTCTACATGTCATTCCGAGTTCTGCGTTTTTTTGGTCCCGTCCATCGAGCTATGGAGACCCCCTCCTGTTGTACAGGCCCTATTGTGCAAACTGAACTCTTTACTTACGAGTATGGCAGCATGGCAACTCTGTAAGCCATTTTTCGAAGCTTTTAAGCTTTACTTTATGGAAGTTTTTTCTGTTTTTCGGTTTTCTGAATAAACCAACCCTAACAGAGGCATTATTCTATAGGAAAAAGAAAGAGTGAAAGTGAAAGTGAGAATTTTGACAACCTTGATTGGTCAAAAAATTCTGTTGACGAATTCCATTGGCCAGCAATTCTCATTTTCACTTTCACTCTTTCCTATAGAATAATGCACCTGTAGTACAGTTAATTTAATTCATCTATAAACCTTATAGATGGGCGAAGGAAAAATTCTCAAAAAAAATTAAAACCCAATTTAGGGTTTTTAACCGGGTTTTTTCCCATCTTTACTTGAAAGCACCCGGCAGTTTCAAGATTTAAGGTTAGATTTTAGATTAGAATTCAATAAATCCAGATTCTGATTTGTTTTTTGATAAACTAAACACTGGTCAATTGATTAAAAGCTTCAAGCTGCACAAGCCAACTAATTATTGCTTAATTGGTAAGAGTTAAGCGTATTAAAAAAGTTAAATTTAGAGGTTATAATGGAATAAACCCGGAATTTTCCCGGATGTGTGCAGGGAATAAACCCTCAAAAATCAAAAAACCGGGTGAAAACCCATCTCTAGTATACCTATATAAAATAACAAAAAAAAGAAAAAACAAAAGACAATCTAGTTCTCATAATATTTGGCCAGAGGGCCCACGCCGCTGACATCAGGACGCGATCAATCTAAAGCCTAGTTCTCAGAGGTTTGTCATGTCGCCGCGACAACGCCTTCTCCAAGTTTATTAACGTGTCGTTGTCGCAGATATTCTACTTGGATACTTGACTGAATTGAACCTATGAATTTGATTTGGTGTTAAATTTATTAGGAAATTAACCCCAGTGGGATGACATACTTCAACTTGTAAAGTTTGTTCCATTTTTAGCAAGTCAGCTTTCAGTCAACAGTATATTATTTTTTGCTTATTATATGCGCCGCGTCAAGTAGCGTGTAGTTGAAATAACCCAACTACAAACAGGGTGTCGCACGACACATAGGAACTTTTCAAAACATGATCTCTCATTGGTCGGACCAAGTGTCGCAGCGACATGACGAAGCTTTGAGAACTGGGCTTAATAGTCCGCAAGAATGTTTTTAAGTTTATATTTAAACGATTTTCCAGTGCATTCGAGGTCAATGTCAACATCGATTCGCTCATTAAAGCCCGTCATGATTCGGTTTATCACACTGAACCTACCGAGCTCAGTTCGGGATTTCTCAACCAGAAACATATGGGTCAGACGTGTATCCCTGGAGGGCACGAGAAAACGAAGGCAGCAGAGGAGGTCCGGCGAGTCGATGAAGCCGGAGATTATACTGTGACCAAGTGACAACGTCATGCGCATCCTTCGCGTCTCTAAGCTGTCAAGACCCACCATGAGAAGTCTCTCGCTCTGGCACAGTGCTCGCCTGTCAATCTTAAGCTTGTGGAGAAGAAAATTAACAAATTTTCTTCTCAGATACCTCGCAACTAAAATATTGCCACTTTTCAGGGTGACCAAAAAGCGTTGTAATTTTAACGAACATATTGTTTTGTTGGCAAAATTGCATTTATATCTCAAGAATAGATGTTCTTAAACATTTCACATTTAAAAAAATATCGATGATTGTTTAACTTAATACACGCATACAAATCAAAAACAGAAAATGCCTAATTTTGTAGTTACGAGGTATCACTTATAGAACGACGATATTATGGTTGTAATAATCGTCGAAGAGCATTTCTTTTGTTAGTTTTTGCTCAAAATTTTGGTTGCCGCGCAAACCTGCAAACCCTAGTACGAACCGCGACTGGCGTGACCCGATCAGATAGAGCTTTTAATTTCTCATCCTTTAAATGTAAATTCGAGCAATTTATGAGTTAATTAATGGGACAGAAAACTAACGGTCAATTTAAATAAAAAGCTTTAATTGTCAATTAAACTATCTGATGTGATTTCCTGATTTTAATTTGAATTGTTTGATGATAATAGGCAGTGAAGTTATTTGAAAATTACTCACAAAAATTGGAATAAGAAAAAAAGAAATATGAGAATTAAATTCATAATATTTACAAAGATGCTTTCTAGGAATCGACGAACGTAATATTGCGCTCTCTTTCTCAAAATATGTGCAGAAGACAAGGATAGAACGTAAGTGTCATGCCATTTTTTAAATTTTGACATAAGGTGATTGACAATAGAAAATTTCGCGGCTGCTGCCGTGTTGCCGTGTTGCCGTTGCCGCCGTGTCTACGGAGATTCGACTACGTGGATGTTCTAAGCCCAACGTATCTTCGTGTCAAATCTCTTTTACCACGCTGTAAGGGGGACCCAACTCTTGGAAAGGATCTATTGTCCCTTAGGTCGCTAATTTAAATAACGTAAAATTTAATTGTTTTGGGGATGCCAGCAAGGTTTTATTGTTTAAGACAAAAACCTGCAAAAAGCCAAAAAAAAACAAAAAAAAACTAATAGAATAGTAATTAATTCAAAATAAAATTAAAAAAGACAATTCTTAGTTGGTATAATTATTAACGTGATTATGCAATGAAAATATGTTGGCGACACTGCACATGCATGGCGGGGGTGACGCGCCAAATTCAAATTTTTGCACTTTTCGAGCAAAAAACGGCCAAAACTGGGGTATTGAAAAAATTACAGGATGATAGCTGACCATACAACTTTACTCTTTAAAGTTTTTCAATCAATTCAAACGTACAGGCACAAAAAATAAAAACCGATTTCCCATGTTAATCTCCTATGTCCAGGGTTGTGCTGGACACCCGGTATGCTGCTATACAAGAACAAGAGTCATCGTCCTTACAGCGTGGGTTCGATGATATCCACTTATGGTACTGGTTTTGGTATGCTGCAACACAGGGTCATCATTCTTAAAGCGTGAGGTCACTGGTAGGATATAAAATATACGTTGCAGCGCAAGCTAAGCTTCACTTTACTCATTGACTCATTGTTCGTCTTGTGCGTGCTTGGTGCCCGTCCCTGTCGGCATTTGTGAAATCGAATTTGCGTACATATATTCATTTTTATTTTCTCAATTTTATTTGATCTAATTCCTGTTTATTTTGTGTTTGTGTTTTGTTTGTTTTTTAAATTGGAAGTAATATGAAGTCTTATGCCTCAACATCCACCACTTTCCCCAAAATTCATATTATATCCGACATTACTATTAGAGGACCATATTCTCATTCAGACCAAATGGACATTGACTTTAATACTGAATTAGAGAAATTCTTGGCTGACACACACCAAATAAAAGAAGACTTCTCTGGCTCACTGTTCGATTTGACTGAATTTGACAATTATGTAAACGAAACAAATTTAAACCAGACAGACAAAGAACTTTTGGATATTTTAGAAAATAATGACATATCACTTACCGAAGAAGACACCACAGACTTAATGTTTGATTTGTCACAACTGGACACCATGTGTGAATCAAACATTGAAAAGGACTTACACACAGACGAACTAATTAATAATATAGTGACTAACTATCAATTATACAACCCAACCAACAAACAATCAGACCAAAGTGATATGTCAAAAACAAATTTCTTGTTAAATGATAATTATGACATAATTACTCAACCTGACCAAGGGACAGACGAACTTATTAACAATATAGTAACAAATAATCACTTATACTACCCAACTAACAAACAACCCGACCATACTAATAAGACAAAAATGAATTTAATATTAGATGACAATTACGACATAATTACTCAATCTGACCAAACAGTCGACCCGCAAACGAGCAGTGTTATGCCAGAGAAAAATAAAATTATAACTGACCAACCGACAACAAAAAATGACGAGACGAACTATGAATCTGATGAAGATATTCCTTGCGGGCAGAAATCACCATCTGGCAAAAATTTTTATTTAAGAAATAAACCATGTTCCCCTTTTAGTCCTAAGTTATCTCCTCTCATTTTGGAAGATGATAATGATCAAAATTTACCTTGCCCCTCTACCATTATTGAATCTTTTAGTGATTCAGAAGGGGAAGAGGCAAGTAATTTTAAACCAAATTTTTCTTTTCTCATAGAAAAAAAATTTAGAGTAAATAAAAATAATAGGAAGAAATTGGCCTCTCTAAAGTATTTGAGTTTCTCTTTGCAAAGTTTATTAGATAGTTCCAAAATGAAAAAGGAAGATGTAGGAAAGTGGGAAGGTGCTACTAAAAGGTTTAAAAATCGGTGGTTGATTGTATGGAAAATTAATCTAAATTTTAAATTAATCCAAATTCTTAATTAATTATCTTCCAAATTTAAATTAATTATAAATTTTATATCTTCAAAAGGTTTCACAAATGGCGTTCGAATGAATATCTTGTAAAAAACAATTCTCTCTCGTCTTTGCTATAGCATTTCAGAAGCAATAAGGCATGCAACAAGACACTTCCATTAACACAATGGATTAAGTCTGTAGACAAAACAGGTAAGAATATATCTAATTAAATATTAGTTATTTTTAAAATAAAAACATATCATTTATACTAGGATATTTTTCAAAATGTATTTAAAAAAATACTAATTAAAAATTATCCAATATTACTATCTAATAATTTTTATTTATTTTAGATACCTATTTTATTTCTAATACATTTTTTTTTTAATTGTTATAAATAGGCATTGCCAAAAGTGTAAGAAAGACATTAAATGTGATAGATGGTCTTCACATCTTCATTCAAATTCCCACAAAAATAACTGCAAGACAACTTTGGAAAAAGGAGTGCAAATTATCCAGTCAGCTTTTAAGGAATGAATAATTACCTATAGACTTTCTACTGAAGAACTACTTCTCAACATTCCACACTATTTCCAAAATTTTGAGGAAAAAATACTACACTTATTGGATCAAGAGCTAGAAAATCATAGATGTATTAAGATAAATATGGAACTATTTGGATACTACTTTAACCCAACCAGTGAAAACTATGATGTCAAATCAATTAACACTGTTTTTCATGTTATATGTGAAGCAAGGGATTTTAAGGAGATCATTAATGAATTCTGCACCATTATTGATAAAAAAGCAGATGAATTTGCAGAAAAAGACTCAGGTGCGTTTTAAAGTTTTTTTTTATACAAATTAGCAATTTTTTTTTTATTTCTAGGTTGGATTCTTCTCAATCTTCTTTACCTTCAGATCAACATCAACAAGTAGGTACAACCCTTTGAGAGCATCATCCTTCATCGACCTTCCCGAAGCAATCAAACGACGTAACACCATCGTCAACATTAGAAATGATGATGACTATTGCTTTGCTTGGTCCATCGTAGCAGCTTTTAACCCACTGACAGGTCTTGAGTTTGAAACATTGTCCTACCCACACCCAAAATCAGTTTTGAATTTAACAGGTAATGACTTTTCAATTTCTTTAAAGGATATCAACAAATTCGAGAACCAAAATAATATTTCAATTAATGTTTATGGCATTGAAACTTAAAAAAAAATCAATACACAGATTATGAAGTTGTTGGTCCCCTTTACTAATCAAAAAAAAAAAAAAAAAAAATTGAATATGGTAGTTTATTACTGATAGGTAATGATAGTGGAGATTTTCATTATTGTCATATAAAAGATTTGTCAAAGTTAGTCTCAAGTCAAATTTCAAAACATCATGGTAAAAAACATCTATGTGATGGTTGTTTACAATATTTTCAAACACAAGAGAAGTTAATTCGTCATAATAGTTATGATTGTGACCATGGTCAAATCAATCTTCCATCAGAAAATTTAATTGTAAACAAATTTGGATACTTGACGAATGAAAACAAATAAAAATTTGTAAATAAAAAAAAAAATTACTATTCCTTTTGTTGTATATGCTGATTTTGAGTGTATTCTAAAACCTTTAAATGACGACAATGCTGATCTGCAACCAAATATTTCGTACACTAAAAGACAATATGAACACATACCATATTCATTTGCATATTTTATCAAATGCTCCTTTGATGATACTTATTCTATATTTGAATGATATAGAGGAACAAATAGTGATCAAATTTTTATAAATACATTATAGAAAAGATGTTATAGGACTGTACCACAGTTTTCTTCAAAAACCGACAAAAATGAAACCTTTGACTGAGTTAGAAAATCTTTGTCACCATTGTGCCACAATTTGGCATATTTGTGAGAAACCATTTGTTAATAATGACAAAGTGTTTGATCATTGTCACATTAGTGTAAATTATACCGGTCCTGCCCATTCAGTTTGTAACTTAAATTTTTAAATTCCTAACTTTATTCCAGTTGTCTTTCACGGATTAAAAAATTATTCTCATTTATTTATAAAAAAGTTATGTCAAAATAAAGAACAATTTTCAGTTATTGCTCAAACTAAAGAGGGGTATATTTCATTTGAAAAACACATTCATGTTAATAATTACTTTGACCAAAAAACTAAGAAAACAAAGAAGAAGAATTTTTCATTGAGATTTATTCATTTTTTTCAATTTTTTCCATTCTCATTATCAAAGCTGTCAAATACATTAAAAGATGAACAATGTGTTTATATAAAAAAAAATTGTAATAATCAAGAAAAATTTAAACTCATTCTTCAAAGAGAGGGGAGTTTTTCCTTACAATTATGTTGATGATTATTATAAACTTAATGAGAACACTTTACCAGAGAAAGAAAAATTTTATAACAGTTTAACAGATGAGCATATTTCTGATGAGGATTATGAAAGAGCTCAAACAGTTTGGAACTTGTTTCAATGTGAATCTATAGGCCATTACTCAGATATCTATTTACTTTCAGATATCTTATTGTTAGCTGACATATTTAAAAATTTTAGAAAAACCTGTTTAAGAACATACAAACTATAGATCTCGCTCATTTTTATACATTTCCAGGATTATCTTGGGAGTTTTGTTTGTTATATACTGGAATAAGATTGGAATTATTAACAGATCCAGATATGTTACATTTTTTCAAAAGTAGTGTTCGTGAATCGGGAAAAATCGGAAGCTAATAATCCATTTATCTCAAATTATGATCCTAAAAAACCAAATACGTTCGTAATGTATTTGGATGCCATCAACTTGTATGGTTATGCAATGTCACAACACCTTCCAACTGGAAATTTTGTCTGGCTGACAAATGAAGAAATTGAAAGCTTCAATGTTATGACCATTTCTAATAATTCTATGATTGGTTATGTTTTAGAAGTAGATTTGGAATATCCTTCAGATTTACATGATTATCATAATGAACTACCTTTTTGTCCAGAAAATTATAAACCTTCAAATTCAAAATCCTCAAAACTAATTCCTAATTTGAATAATAAAACAATATATATCATACACTACCAATTATTAAAACAATGTATTGAACACGGACTTAAACTAACTAAAATTCATAGAATTTTAAAATTTTTTCAATCACCATGGTTAAAAAAATATATTGATTTGAATACAAAGTTAAGAAATGAATCTCTAAATGAATTTGATCGGAGCACTTACAAATTAGCAAATAATAGTATTTATGGTAAAACTATTGAAAATGTTGATAATAAAATTGAAGTAAGACTTGTTACAGAATGGGAAAAAAATGTGAGAAAGGATGGTGCTGAAAATCTCATTGCAAAACCAAATTTTAAAGATTATACTATTTTTTCTGAAAATTTGGTCGCTATTCAAATGCAAAAAATACTTGTGACTTATAATAAACCTATATACGTTGGCTTTTCAATTTTAACATCTCAAAAACTGCCATGTATGATTATTTTTTACAATTTTCTCAAGCCTCTCTATGCTGATGATGTTTTACTTTTGTATACAGATACCGATTCATTCATTTTGGAAATCACCACAGGTAATGTATATAATGATATGAAAAAAAATATTCACATGTTTGATACTTCAAATTATTCAAAAAATAATATTCATAATATGCCCGTAACAGAATCAGTTGTTGGAAAATTTAAGGATGAATATGCTGGTGAAATTATTACCTCTTTCTATGGTATAGGAGCAAAAGCTTATTGTGTACAAACAGAAACTGGTTTATCAAAAAAAGCAAAAGGAGTGAAAAAAAAGTGCCATTAAAAAGCAGTTGGGCTTTATTCACTATAAAGATGTAGAAAAAGAATCAAATCTTTTCTGTTCTATGTATGTATTTTTATTATATTATATATACATTTTTATTTAAACCGGTTTTTCGATCTGAGATGTTTAAAAGTCAGGATCGCAGCAACATAATTCAGTTCTTAGCAAACGGTTCTCCCATTATTAACGCTTTACAAAATTTCCAAAATGTGTTTAGAAACTTTTGATGATGTTTATCACAAAACTTATGCACATCAACTGTCAAGTTTTAGCAAATGGAATTGTAAAGTGAAACCACAAGTGTTGGCTGCAGCATGTTTCTACTATACGTCAAGCATCATCAATTGATGCTTGCAGATGTTACTATTGTGGTATTGAAATATACAAATGGTTGCAGGGAGATTGTCCCATTGAAGAACATTATAAATGTACTGAGAACTATACTAAGAACTGAGATTTCAATAAATGTTTGTTTTTGACTAAAAATAACATTGACTTGAAGCTGACTAAAAAAGAAATAATTGATCTAGTTAATGGCTTAAGGAATATAAATACATATAATTTAAAATTTTTATGTATCACATTGTTATTAAGTTTTGTATTTAATTTCTTATATTTATATTTTAGTAATTTTTAATTAATCATTACTTGCCTTAAAGAATACTTTATATTATTTCTAATATAGTTATATTGTAATTCTTATTAAGTGATATTTATCTATTGTACTTCTCTATGGTATATTTATATAGTAGAGATTTTGTATTTGATTAAAATCCATATTAAAGAATATAATTTGTTATATTCTGTATTAATTTATTAATATATATTTCACATTAAATGGTGTTTAAACATATTAAATGTTGTTTTCGTTTTAGTTAAGATCTTGACATTCAACAATACAGTTGTTTCTAATTTCAAACGATAATGTTACCGATCTCACAATTTATATTATTGCACATAATTATTCAAAATTCTTTATTTTGTTTATTATCCTCCACAAATTACACAAAGTGAAGTGTGTTTTAGCAATGAAACAAACATTACTTTAGACAAAAATTGTCATTTTATGAGAGTAGCACTAATTAACAATAATACTATTGTGTTTAAACATCAAATGTATGGAAATGAGAATAGTAGCAATTTTTTCAAAATCTTATATCATTATCCTAATAAGACTATTTTTGATACCAATTGCTTTAGGATAACTGACTTCAACTCACACATAAAAAAATATTCTTATTTAGAAATTGGTAAGAAAACGAATTTTCAAGAAAATGAATTTAATTCATGTTGTTTTTCTTGGATTGTTAACATAATTAAGTTTTACTATATTTTTAACTTCAATGATTTTAATATTCATCTATTACAAATTTAAAGCTCTAAATTCCTAATCTTTAAAATTATTTTATCACATGGGAAAGACAGGCTGGGACCAGCTTGGAGCAGCCCCACACCCGACCACATATTTTGTTATATCTATTATGTAATAGAAATTACCAATTAATAAATAAAATACATTTATAGATTTCAATGTTTTATTACATAAAAATTTGTTCATACAAATAAAAAACATTAGATAAAGCACAAACACATGATGTCTGTTGATGGTAAAAGCAGCTAGGATCCATTTGTTTTATAGTGGGTATTTAATAACCAGAATTTCATTAAAATAAATAGTTTTATTTTTGTAGAAACGAGAAACCACCACCATTTAAGGGCCATACTCGTAATCATCGACCCAAAAGGAAGGTCCCAACTTTTTTTATTTTATTATGTGTTATTTGTATTTATGTTTTGGGTACAACGCAGAAACATGTTGACCTAACCGGTTTTAGAGTTATTTTAAATAATTTAATTGTTGCTGAAAAACGCGATTATCTGTTTACCTGTGAAACGTAACTCCAGGCTCCTTTCTATAGCCGCTGCTTTTACAACCGTAAGCTGCACATCCCACCATTGTAAACAACACAGTTATTATAGTATTAAAGTCATGCAAAAACCACATAGCCAAAGAAACGTTCGGTTTTCGCCTTAAACATGGCTTCCCATCATTTTTTGGTAACAGCTGTCAATGCAGCGGAGAATTGCGAATGCCGATTCCATTAGTCTACTTATTCTGAGGAATTTTTGAACTAATGACTTCCGCCGGAAATTATGTCTCGGTGACGTCATGACGTTTTACGTCAAATTATTGCAAAACAGTTGTCACTGTCGTTATTTTTAATTTTTATTATTCCTTATTTCCAATATAATTGAATATCGAACTTATATTTATCTCCTAGCTAAAGGCTAAGGTTCCAAGATTCCAAGCCCTTAGCTGACTTAGCTCTAAGTTTTCTAAAACTTAACTTTTAACCTTTAACAAAACCAAACACAATCGACAATCAATATCCGGTCCGGCTTTAAGTTGCTATGACGCTTGTATGACGTGTACTGACGACAAAATTACGTCCGGGGAACTTTTGAAGCGACGAACTTCCGGCCAAAAATGGGAGCCATTTTTAGGAAAATATCGGCATTTGCTTGCTCTGTCCATATCTGCTAAGTCATTGCTTGAAAGTGTCAGTCTTAGAAAATGTAAATCAGAGGAAGTAGGATACGACGCCGGCGTCTGTTACCAGTTTGCTCCAATCTGTCAAATGTGAAAATGCCAGTGACGTAGCATTGGTATTGTAGCACATAAGAAAATATTTTATTAAAAATAATAATGGAACTAAATTACTATTTGTAAAATTAGTAATATTATACGTAATATTATTAGCAAACATCGACTTACTATTAAATACATAAAAATAATTGTGAATTAATAGTCGTTGATAACCCTGGGATTACATCTCTTGCGCACCTGGAAAAACTGCTCAAAAAATTAAATAAAAAAACTTTGTACAAGTTACAGGATTAGAAAAATATTTCCCAAAATAGCATTATTGAGTATTGACTTCACTGCGGTATATACTAAATCATATTTCGAAGATTTGGATGCAAAATAACTGATTTTAGAGTTATTTGAAATATTTTAATTGTTTCTGAAAAACGCCATTATCTGTTTACCTGTGAAACGTAATTCCAGGCTCCTTTCTATAGCCACTGCTTTTAAAACGGTAATCTGCACATCCCACCGTTGTAAACAACACAATTATTTATAATATTAAAGTCTTGCAAAATGCAATTTATTACAGAAAAACACATAGCCAACAAAATGTTTGGTTTTCGCCTTAGACATGGCGTCTCATTATTTTTTGGCTTTGGTAACAGCTGCCCATATAGCGGAAAATTGCGCGAGTGGATTCCATTAGTTTACATTTTCTGAGGTGTCGGTTGTTATCGCCCAGCTCTACTCAACTTTTAGTTGAGTTCGATAATTACGTCCTGAGCGCTCGGGATATCAGTCCATCTCACTCTAGCTTGTTAACATTTTGGGAGATGGTCTGTGTCCGGAGCGCTCGGATGGATTACCGAACTCGGCTATAAAATAAAAATATTTCTGGTTTCTGGGCAACCATCATAGATTATCCAAATAGATGAAAAACTGACATAGGGGGCTCTAAAGGAGGAAATTTGACATTTCAAAAAAAACTCCCAAGCCCCCACCCCATCTAAAAAGTGCCGGTGTTGGCCGATTTCGGCGATTTCTACGCGGAAACAGCCGAAATGCCGAACTCGATTCGATTTGTTTGTATCGCAAAAATGGCGTCGTTTTTGTATTTATGAATATTATAATCTTTTAGTTTATTTCTGGTTTTAAATATAAATTTAATACAAAATTTTCGGGTGTATCACGTTTGGTGTGATCTGTGGGTAATGGTGATGTTCCTACCTAGAAAATAAGAGTGGCAGAGGCAGTGGCTTATCAACCATACCGCCGAGCCCCGCGACGGCGGGGGGCAAGCTATACCGTCTATAAGAGGCCCTAAGCGAAGCCGTTACGTGGTTGATTGAAACATTGATTTTAACAAGGTACAAAAATCAAATTTGGCGGGGAATCCCGCCACAGTAACCCAGATCCTCCTTACGAATTAAAAAAACGTCAAAACAATGTCCAGTGTAGCAATGTAAGTAGGTTTGAAGCAGTAACCACTAAAGCTAATCTCATGCATAATATTATGCATAATTGTATTATTATTAAGCATATAGCTAATGAAATATGAAAGTAATCCTATTATACATGACTTCAAATACTATAAAATTTGCAAAAAAAAACAGTTTGTTTTAATTAAAAATAACAAAGGTCAAATATGTTTAGGTACATAAGTAGGAAACCTCTTTTTTGTGTCCCAACTTCAAGTACAGGGGCAAATTTTATTAAAAAACAAAAAAATTTCCTACTCTTTAAAATTGTTCCCACATGTATGGGGTGTTCAATATAAAACTTCATTTAGCAAGCTTTGAAATATTTACAGAAAATGATGACGTACCTAATCAAAACAGGTGAACCATTTGCAACCTCGGTTATGAGTAGCTGTTCTGTTATTTATGGTAATCCTTTGAATCCTGAAAACCAGTTATATATGGAATGGTGCTTCTGAAAATGGTACGTCAAGAGTGTCTCTGAAGCTACCAAACATCAGTCTTCGGCTTTCTCAGTTAATCTGTCAACATTGTGTGTTTTTTTAACTGTTTATGAAATTTGGATTGTTTTTCATGGTTTATTAGATATCAGGTCTCAAATATAAAAATAGTAAACCCAAGAGTAAACCATTTGTTGCTGAAAAGAGAACCCTGTATCCTGTTTTCTTTCTTTTTCTTTAAGATTGTATGACAGCTGGTCACTGATGGTAGTGGTAATAATTAATTTTGTTCCAAAAATAACCAGGTTTTCAGGAACCTTCGTATATCAAATGTCAAATCAGTTATTTACCAGGTGGTTAACCAGGTCTGGAAACAGTACAAACATGCCCAAAGTAAAAGGACTTCTGTTAGATGTCTAATTTCTGTTTCTCCTTTGTTAAATTTTTAAAAAGCCACACTTCAATGTCAAGTTCGAAAATATTACATCGTTTCTTCCTCAATTTACTTTATTACTTTATTACCTATGTTACTACAGCAGTAGTGAGTAGTCATCATATGGCCCAACAGCTATACAATGCCTATTTTTCTGTTCATTCATCCAATGTTCCATGATGCACAATATGTCCATGGGACTTTCTGCAAACAAGGACTTGATATAATTTTGTTTATCCCCAGCAGTTTGACGCTGAATGTGCAGAGTTTTCAAAGTGGAGCTCCTGACTGATGAAGATTTCAATCCCCCTAAAGAGTTTTGGATCTCGCTACCCTGTTTGAGTCTGCACCCTTGTACAGCTCTGGAGGTGCAGAATATGGTTAAACCATATCTCACCATTGGCTATAAGTGACTCGCGTGTGTTGTTGACTTGTCTAATACTTAAGTTTTCTTTCGTTTAACTTTACTTTACTTTAAGTTTACCCTTGAGATGTAAAAGTGATTCTTAATGGCTGTAGAACACTCTACTTCTACAATAACTTAAGGACCAACATATCTTTATTTGTTATTACTTAAACTTCTAAAAAATGGACCGACTACTTGTAATCTGGATAGACAAATTATTTCAAATCATTTTATCTTTTCTTGATGAATCCATCATAACAAAAAATCACGATTTTTTGACACAACTTTTGGTTAACTAAGGGCATAGACAGAATTAAAAACTTAATTAATAAGTTTTATGCATTTTTCCTCATTCAGTTGGTCAAGAGCAATATTTTGGCCAATCACTTTAAGAAAACCCTTAAAACATAAAACCTATTGCTTAAGTTTTTAATTGTGTCTGTGTCCTTTATGTTACTTAAGAATAATGCTTTATGGGCCATTTGCACCAAGCAATTTTTAAGTGCATCTAGTTAAGGCTTCCTTTATTGGCCCACTTAAGGCCCTACCATGGTTACTCATGCTTCTAACTATGGTTTAGGGGTTCTTAACATTAGGTTAACCTAAATTTGCTTGGTATAAACATAGTTAAGGGCCATTTGGACACCTTTTCTTAAAAAATTTAGTACGTGACAGATCGAGTGACATCAATGCATTATATATGGGAAATTTGAAGTTCCACCTTAGATCAACACTTTGGGGAAGGTGTGCAAATGGCCCTAAATGGAACATTTTACTGTGAAGTTTAAGCATTTTGATAATAAAAATCATTCCTCAAAATTTGAATTTGACGCACTCAATAGATTTTTCGATATGTCCGCAGCATCTTGGGGGAAAGCAAAGCCCTCCCCAATATTCTCCAATAAATGGCTGAACTTTCATTACAGAAAATTGATAAACATTTCTTGACTTTGCCCGTTACAGTAGATAATTTTGAACTAAAAGTCAAACAACATCTACTCATTTTATTTTTTGCAATATGGAAACACATTGTGTAACTATCAAGTCAAGTGTTAGGGACGTAAAACTATTAGTATCACAAAATCACAATATTTTATATTTATTTCTTCTTAATGTGTATGTTTCTTTTTTTAGCCCAAAAAGAAAACACTTTGATCCTGATAATTCAGTCGGACAATGTTGGTGTATTATAATGATTTAAATGATTTAATAAAGGGTTGTCGTACATAACAGTTTATTCTTTTAATAGAGCAGGTAAGTAAGTGGTTTTTGAAATTAAGACCATTTCAAATTGATATTCATCTAGCTGGCTGGAAAGTTATGTAATATTCACACAGTCTACTAGATGAATATTTATTTGATATAGTAAACATTACCTGTGGATAAAAAAAAAACCTATATATGGACAATTGTTACGATTCAGGTGGGTAAATAATTAAGTTGATCGCTCAAGGAAATGCAATGCGAATGTGCTGTGTCACTTGTCAGCTGTGGCAGCTTTGGTTTAGGAGCAAAATTTGGCCTGTCATAATCGTCACTTCAGTTGATTGACTTTGACACTTACATCTAAATATAATTCTGTTATCTATGGCAACCATTCAGTTGAGTTGAGAAATCCATTCCGATTTATAAGTTATAAAATTATTTGGATTTTTATAAAACAGGTTTTTTTAAAATGTGGGCACGGGAGCTTGAATGAATGCTAAATAGTTCTTCAGTCAATTCAGCAAGATAACGGAAAACTATACCGAACAACAATCTTATAATTCTAGAGTTATACATAACAATACAGGGTTTACCTAGCCACCTGAGGCTAAAAACATTTAAGGGGGTCTCTAAAGTAGTTGCTGTTTCTTAAACTCGCTTAATGATGAGCAGGAGAAGAGCTCATGATGAGGATGATGGATATGGTAAGTTTTTGTTATCCTTTTGGCCACAGTTGTACCTTTGGATGGTTTTTCAAAGTCTCTCAAGTTTCATCTTAAAGGTCCCAACATTCAAAAGATTTTAGAGAGTTAAGCTGGATTTATAGTTCCGTATCAGTAATGCCTGTATTTATAGTTGTGACTTAGCTTCGAGTAAGCCTTAAATCTGACTTTGACATTTAGTCTCCAATTAAAATACATGAACCTACGTCAATCATTTTTGATTAAGCACATGCTCGTGCCCAAGTTGCGACTATAAATACAAGCGTAAGACATAAGAAGTAAGGCCATAAGACTTAAAGATTGCGATTAATTTATAGATTCCATAGGAAGTAACATTGTGGCTATGCTATTGTATGCAAGCGCAGTTCAATTTTATAATTTTTCTATGATGCCAGATTGAGGAACATAGAAAAATTGTTGTAGTTTGATTGTTTGGTCATTTCATTTGTCATGTCAAATTTCCACCTTTTTTCAAAGTTATTGAATCTTTATGAGTTTATGTTTATTTCATTCTTCTGAATCTTTTCAAGTCTGGTTGTTTGGCAACAGTGCATCAAAACAAAAAACAAAAAACACTGGCAGCAAGAGGCAACCGATTGCTCTCTATTGCACTTGAGGCCATAAGAAGTAACAGAAATTAAATAATCCATTTCTTATGTCTTACTTCTTACTGCTAAAGTCTTATGGACAAACTATAAACGAAACTGTTGAATTCCAATGTTTCATTTTTCTTACTGCTTACTCTTACTTCTTACTGCTAAAGTCTTATGGAAAAACTATAAACGAAATTGTTGAATTCCAATGTTTCATTTTTCTTACTGCTTACTTCTTACAACTTACTACTTTGGTACTATAAATTGGCCTTTAGTTATAGCATTTGCTGTCTCAAGAGTTATTCAAGAGACTGGTGAATTTTGGTATATTCTTAAGGTGTAAACAGATCAGGAATTTAGTGGAATCTAAGCTGAATTATATGGAATTTCAGATTTTATAAATCTTTTCTTCTTTACTTCAAAATTTACCAGTATTTTTCCTCAATGGTATATTGGGTAAAATCACTAGTAAATTTTGGTGTGTGTGCACAGTGGAATTTTTGTTGTATTTAATAGAATTTAATGGAATTTAGCTCAAACTTTAGTGGGATCTAAGGTGAATATTATGGAAATTTTATGTACACATTTTATGAAGTGATAGTCTTGTAGACAAAGCATGATGAAAATCTTTTCCTACTTACAAATAATCAAGTTAAAACATATTATCATATAGGACAACATAATTTGAGGCATTATAAACTAACATCTGTGCAATGTGCAACAGTTTCAATTTGAAACTTATCATTACACACCTCTTGGGGTGTGTAGTAAGTCCAGTGAAGCAACAGAGCTTTTGATTCTTTTTTGAAGAATGCAATACTGACTGTCTTCCTCAGCTTCAGTGGCAAGTAGTGTAGTACTTTTCTACTGTTAATTATAAGCAAGGTTAATCTAAAAAATTCAGAGTGCTTATCAACTTGTAAACAACTTCAAAGTCCCTCATTGATGGGGGTGAGAGTAAAAGACAACACACAGTTTAATGGTTAAAATCAATTGGGTATATTGCAGTTCCCTGCAGTTGGAAATAATAGTATTCATAAAGCAAATATATATAATAGCATTGAGAGAAATGTAGCTGGCTAGTTATAAATAGTAAGTATTGATCTCAAGTTCAATAGATCAAGGTAAAGCTGAGTTGGTCATATTAAGGCATGTTCCATGTCAAATAATAAGCTTAAGGTATTGTTATTTATTGTTATCAATAAATGCTCTTTTTATGTGATTCCACTTTCACAGGGTCCCTATTAAAATTTTTACAACAAAACCGGGATTAGTATAGCAGTGTTTGCTTGCTTGTGATATGGTACATGACAAGGTTTTTTTGAATTTGCTTAACCTTTTGAGAATTTCTGCACACTAAAGTTCATTGATGTTGAATATACTTGTATTTCAGAGCAACAAAGGATTTAGTCTTTGCTCTGAAAACTTCCATACAAGGTTGTGAGCTTAATAGCCCGAGAGTGAAAGAGGTTTACTTTCTCAAAAATTCATCTGTTGTGTATATTCCGAATATTCTGATTAGTTTAATTAATGAGTGAGGATGTGGTTCAATACAGGTATATGAGTTCAGACTTGAAATTCTTGTCAATAGAAAACCTCAATAGGAAACTGCATACTTTATTCTGTACACCCTCTCTTACATTGTTAGGCCTGTGTTTAAATAAGGTGGAAGAACATATTTGGTTATTCTCAAATACATTGTATATAACTGGTGCATTGTTATCATTAACATGATGGCTGTCATTAAGCAAACTACACTCAGAACAACCTCATAGCTTAGGTACAAACTAGGGTACAAAGCTAGAACCAAGGCTAGAATATAACATTTGATCATATGTGTTGATTTAAGATTTGCCAAACCTTTGTCACATTTAGTAAACATGAACTAACATTTTGTCACCAACATTTGCAACAGTTAGTCATATTTGGGTAACATTTGACATAATTTGCCTAACATTTCATTAATTTGTCTAACAATTGATGCATTTGTCTAACATATCCGAATTTCATTGGCATTTGGAATAGTTGCCTCACATTTGCTTAATATTTGAATACAATTTGGTGACTGTACACCACGTTGCTGAGTGGTTACCCCTCAGCATAAAAAAACTGAAGATTTCAAAGGTAATGAGATGTCAAAAATAATTGAATGGGATATAGCTTCCTTGATATACCATACTGCTTTTTTTGTAGTATAAAAGTGTTCTTTTATATTACAGTGTCCTTTTACATGTTCCAATACCAACAACAGATTCCATATCTGGGGTGACTTTCAATCAGCACAAAATATGCTTTCCTAGATATATGTTTGTCCAGCTTGTTGGATATCAGGCCGCCACATGCAGTCTACCTACTTATGGAATCGATTTGTTTATCCAACTTGTCTGTGAGCCAACTTGAGGCTGTAATCAATAAACCGGGTGTCCAGTAGAACCCTGGACATAGGAGATTAACATGGGAAATCGGTTTTTATTTTTTTGCGCCTGTACGGTTGATTTGATTGAAAAACTTTTAAGAGTAAAGTTGTAGAGCTTATGGTCAGCTATCATATTGTCATTTTTTCAATACTTCAATTTTGGCTGTTTCGAAAAAACGCCTCGAAAGGTGCAAGAATTTGAATTTGGCGCGTGACCTCCGTCATGCATGTGAGGTGTCGCCAACATAATAATTTCTTATGTCAGAGCCAGAGCCGATTTTTATTTCTTATTTATTTTGAGGGACTATCATGTAGTAATTAACGTGATTATGCAGTGAAAATATGTTGGCGACACATATGGGGGTGACGCGCCAAATTAAAATTTTTGCACTTTTTGAGGCGTTTTTCCAAAAAACGGCCAAAACTGGGGTATTCAAAAAATTACAGGATTATAGCTGACCGTACGCTCTACAGCTTTACTCTTAAAAGTTTTTCAATCAATTCAACTGTACAGGCGCAAAAAAATGAAAACCGATTTCCCATGTTAATCTCCTATGTCCAGCCAGAAACTTCCTATGTGCTATTCCAGTAATTAGACATTCCCTAAGAGTGACTTCATACCTGTAAGACATCATGCATTTCTGGTCCATACTCATATACAGGCTGTCTCCTTGATACCATTTATTTATAATTCTTAAGTCCTTAGCGATCGAATCTTTCAAGAATTATAGTAATAATTTTGAAATAAATAGCATATGTGTATATTAAATGACGCTAGATGGGAGAAACTTTAAAGATAAAAAAATTTATGTATGAATTTATTTCAGATAGGGCATACAGAAAGAGAAGAAGGGTGTCTGACAACCAAGAAATTGAAGACCGTCTGGAATCACTCATTTTACGTGTTGGTGAAAAGAGCACTTCATCCTTGGAATCAAACTTGGAAGGTCTGGCCAGCGTTTTGGAGGCTGATCTAAGTACCTTCAGGTAATGGGTCAGGTGCCCTTAAGCACACTTGGAATTTTGCCAGAATTTTTAACAAACATGAATAGCTCTACGCCCATGTTCTTACTTAATGCATACCTAACATAGGGGGTGTTCATTATAAATCTTCATCTAGCAGGCTATGAAATTTTCACAGAAAAGGATGACATAATCAAAATAAATGGACTTTTCTTTCTCCATCCTTTTCTTTTGACATTTCACAGCCAACTAGATGAAGTTTTATAATGAACACATTGTACTTTCAAGCAAAATTAAAGCTATATTAAAGAAAAAACATTTGAAATTGTGAAAACAGCCACAGAAAACAACAGGCCCAGTCCCACACTTTATGCTCATTCACTAAGAGATAATCTGCCCAAATTATGGGAAAAACCGTTAGTTAGGTTTTCAGTTTTTACTTTTAACAAACTTAAACTATAATAAAAAATTAATTACTTACATTACAAAAAAACATTACAAAAAAACTCAGCAATTTTAGTTAAAAAAACAACCAGTTGGGTGACATTATTACAGGAATAGCTGCCATGTCTGTCAGAGTTAACGCTTTTTTTAATGGCATCCAACATTGTTTTGACATGGCCAATTTATCAAAATGTTAATAAAACCATATTGAGAAAATGCATATCAGTACAAAAGCAATTTTTTCTTAAATTGTGTAACAGATATTCAAAAACAAAAAAGTGTTCTAAATTCATGAAGAGTTCTTCTGTCATACATGGTGTCACAAGTTTTTCTATCATCACTTGCAAGTTACACAGCCGCCTTAAAAAAGAGGCAAATAAATATTGAAGAAGTAAGTTAGCTGCAGGCATCTAACTAGGAGTAAAAAATTAAGTGAAAATAATTCATTCTCTAGAGAAAAGAATGATCAGTAAACACATTAAAATTCATTAAAATATATCAGGTGGTTTAAAAGTTATGGCGGTTTAAAGTCGATTATCAATTAGAGCGATCCACTTCAAATGAACCCAAGTGTATTTCATGCAAAATCACAAATAGGCAATATACTCTACATGTTGCTAGACATAAAAAGTCTATTGACAAAATAGCAATTAAGTGTACATAAAATGGCTTTAACACCGTTCTCAAACATCCTCCCTGTCAAAGATTTCACCCTCTAAGGACACCATTATAACATTTTATTTCCAAAACGCGAAGAGTACATATTCCAGGTGACAATGAAAAGTGGCAAAATATGTCAGTTTAAGGATGCCAAAAGTATACCATGGTAGACACAATCATTCAGGTCACATGTTAAAGCTCCACAGTACTGCTTTCTGTTAAATGCCTTGGATATGTTTGAAGTAAGATCCAAAATCTCCTGTACAGTGCCCCTTCCTTCAACCATGCCGCCAAAGGCGGAACACTCGCGGATACCCTGTGAGCAGTACCATTTAAAAGAAATTGTTCATGTCATCCGGGCTAAGCTCCAAAGCCTCCTCACCCCTGTGCACACCTCTCTGGGCATTTATAATGTCCAACATGCATCTACTGGGATTTGCTGATTCGCGAATGCAAACAATCTTTGCCTCAATCTTCGCCCATCGGATTTCATCAACATAGCGCCCCCGATCGTTCCTGAAGGCTATTTGAGAGTTGATGCTTTTATAATGTGCAAAAATAAATTTGTTCAAATTGTTGATGCCAGAAGCTGATTCATGAAGCCAAAAAGGTGTCGAGACAGCCAGTGGGAAACCTATAGACAACTATAACAGATCTGTAATTGTTCAAATACACACAACTACATTCAAAACACTTTTCAATATTTGTAATCGTCACAATTCTAGAATCAGTCTATAGTCTCTCCCTGATGAACAACGCAGAACTTCCCCCTACAGTGCGGTGACGAGCAGAGGCCCCAACAAGTCCATAGCCAGACAGACACGAAGCCAATCTCTTCCTTAAATATCCAGTGTTCAGTGACCCACACGTCAACATTTCGGTTAATGAGGTCAAATATCAAGAGCTTATTTCTCAGAGCTTTAATATTGATGTGGAAGATCCCCCTTTTTTTCATTGCTTTTTCATGGTTGATAAGAGTTCCCTCGTGCCACAAGCTTGCATAGAGGCGTTGGAAATTGGACTTTGACATTTTTATCGTATCTTCTCAACATGTGCTTAAAAGGAGATGGGTATAAAAAAATTAAGGGTTCGAAGGTAACTAGGTGACAAAAATAAGTGAATGGTGGAAATGGGCCGTTGCACCACCGTGCGGGGTGCCCCTGAGGGGTGCGCCCTGAGGGGCTCTGGCCTCAGCGCGATGCCCGCAGGCTGCTTTTCACCACGTTTAAGCGAACGCCGATGACTTTCTTGGTCATTGCTGTCACTGTTTCTGGCTTTGAAGCCTCTTTTTTTCTGTGTCTCTCATTTGCCTCTATCATGAACAGAATGATTCGTGGTTCCCTATCATCCTGCTCATTCCTTTTATTGGAGACAGCATATTTAGCCTCAATGGTATTTGTTTTCTCCTTTTTCCTTTCATTGTTTATAATAGCTGACTCCACACACCCGGAAATGATTTCGCTCGCCAGTGCACGCCTCAAAAACTCCGACCTGATCAAGCAAGTTTCTCATCCGTAGAGCTAGAGTCTCTGTATGGATATTAGCCACTCTGTATGCCAGGAGTTCAAGTTCAAATTCGACCTTAGTATCTTAATAGCCACTGCAGGCGTTAGTGAATTGTCAACAGGATGTTCCTGTCCGAGGTCTTTTTCCCTGCGCTCCTTGTCCTCATTGGATCCTTGTCGTGTCATTCAAGGTTTTTATTTTGTACAGTTTTTATTTTGGTTTGTATCTGTTGCTTACCTTTATTTATGTCATTCACTTCGTTCCTTAAATCACTTCAGTTAGGTCTCTTCTTTTAGGTTCCCTCGAGTTTTCTCTTTGAGTAGCTTTCTGTTGATTTGCTACTGAAGCTTTTATGCAAATCTTCAAAGGTGTTTTTTTTGTTCTGAGATATGTTCCAGATTTTGTTTATCTGCCTCTAGGACGTCTGTTGCAAAGTCCTGCGTTCTTTGCTTCAATCTTTTTATTGGTGCGTCCTTTTTGGTGAAGCTCTTTTAGGTCTCTGTATTTCATTATTTAGAGTATTAACTTCTGTATTCTCCATGCCTTCCCATCCAAACACTGAACACCGCAGAAGTCTCGGAAGTTCTTTTTCCCGCACCATTTGAACATTGTCTAACGATTGTACTTCGGATCAGCTCAGGAAAATACTGCAGGAAGCACGGCAACAGGATATATTCTCTATAGGTTTAGACCCGAAACATACGACCTTGCCATAAAGCCCACCACCAGCCACTTAAAATAACGAAAGATTAGAAATTAAAGATAGAAAGACCTTGAAAGGAAAAGTCTTTTACGCCGTCAGGAATCTTTTGTGTGACGCATTGACAAGCGTATTAAAGTTAAAGGACATCATTTTGAACAATTTATTAGTAACTTCATTCTTTTTATGTAAAATCCTGTGTCTGTTTTCTCAATAAAATTTAGTGACGTATTATTTAATATTTTAATGTAATATAATGTGATTAAAGATACAAAGAAATTTTTTGTATAAAAGTTGCTACGTTTATACTCCTTATTAAATTTAGAGGAAAAAAGTATGTATTTCTTTTTTAAATCTGAGGAGGTTAGCCTTGGTATGACCTTGAAAACAATTGAGATCAAAAATCTACAGCACTATTCCATTCGCTCGACACTATCTCCTAATGAGATAAAATCATGTTTTGCATTTTTTGAATTTTACCTATTCATATTTTATACAATGTTGATGCTGATTTTCTATTTTACTATGATTACGAAATAAATTTATAAAAACTGAGTCTCCACGATAAAAACTCTCTGAAAAAAAGTCTTCAATTAATAACTTTTATTAGATTTGTAGTGTGTGAAAATATGAATTTACTGATTCAATTTTCAGGATAAAAATTCTCCGTATTCTCACAGACTGTGCAATTCGTATGCCCGAGAAATGCACAATCTATACAACATTGGTTGGTTTACTTAATGCCAAAAATTTTAATTTTGGAGGCGAATTTGTTGAATACATGGTCAAGACTTTTAAAGAAGCCCTTAAAGGTATGTAGGTATTTATCAGTTATTAATTGTTAATGTGTAGTTGTAAATTGTATAATTTGTCTTTAGCTAAATAGCTTTATTTCTTTCTTAAATTTCGCACCCTAATTAACATACTTATGCAGGTTGCAAATGGGAAGCTGCACGTTATTCACTGCGTTTTCTCGCTGATCTTGTCAATTGTCATGTAATAAGTGCCACGTCACTTTTGCAGTTACTTGATAATATGATTGATGCTGCTAATGAAGATACAGTTCCGCAGGTTAGTTGGTAAATAATTAAAGAAAAACTATTCCATAAATAATTTCAATGCGAGCCTAGTTATAAATCTATGATGGATGATGGAAATTTTGTTTTTAGGTTCGTAGAGATTGGTATGTTTTTGCCATATTGTCCACGCTTCCGTGGGTGGGACGAGAGTTATATGAAAAGAAAGAACAAGCATTGGAACACCTGCTTGTTCAAATAGAAGTATTTTTGAATAAAAGACCTAAGAAACATCATAATGCCTTAAAAGTGTGGGCAAGTGATAGTCCACATCCACAGGAAGAGTATTTAGACTGTTTGTGGGCACAAATAAGAAAACTACGGTAAGATATCTTTTCCAAGTTTACGTAGTTTCTAAAACATTTTAATGTTTTGCTGTAGATTTTTGTTCATACAAAATTCTCTCAATTAGTAAATTGAAAAATTTCTTGTTTTTCTATAGTGAATATATTGATAGATATTTGCATTATTTTTGGCAACGTTTTTAGACAAGATAATTGGGCTGAAAAACATATTCCCCGCCCCTACTTAGCGTTCGACTCCATATTATGTGAGGCTCTGCAGCATAATTTGCCCAGTATACTCCCTCCACCTCATCACGATTCTTACAAATATCCGATGCCGTGGGTTGTATTTCGGCTTTTTGACTATACTGACTGTCCAGAAGGTCCAATTTTGCCGGGCGCTCATTCTATCGAAAGGTTTCTGATTGAGGAACATTTACATTCAATTATAGGTAAGTTACTCTTGATTGCTTAATCTGCTGAAAATAATATTAATTTAAATGGTTTTGAGTAATGTGTATTTTATTGATAACCATAGAAATTCCTCGATATTATAAATTTACAATTAATTAATGGTTATAATACTCTTTGACCAAAATATATTGAGCAAAGTTAAATTTTAGCATTGTCTATAAATACCTATAGTAGAATTCATTAAGGAAACTAATCCAAATCGTGATCACTTCGCCGCTGTTGCCAGCTTGTGCATGAAACCAAGTAGAACTATATTGAAACTCCCCAAATATGGCTACCTCAAATTGAATTTCGTTATTTTTATCTGCGAGGCATTAACCACGACCCGCAGTCTTTATTTACAGTCTATATACGTACTATTTGTATTCGTATGTTAAATTTTAAATTTATCATTTCTAATCTTTAAGATTGCTTTTCTAGGATTTTTGCAGGCTTTAGAACATTCTAATTAACCGTCCGTAAAGTGCCCATTTTGCCAAGGAGTTTTCTTAGTTACAGGTTACAGGGTCTTAAGTCAAATGTTTGTGCTTTAGGAGTTGGTTTCATAGAATTTTGAAACTTTCAGCCAAGTACAGTCATTGAGAAAGTGAATTTTGCTGTTATTTATGTTTATTTAGGAAAAATATGTTTAAGTAGATACATTTTTTAAAACATAGGTAGGGGGGGGGGGGGTGGTTTTAGGATACTGACAAACTTACTTTCTGGGCAGAAGTCTTCCTGAAGAAATGAACATCAATAAAACACTGGAACCTGGCCCCTTTCATACTGTTTTAGGCTAATATTATTATGCTCTAGGTTCCGATGGATGCTTAGAGTCTTGAAGCAAGTTTACATATTCATAAAAATTGTAAAAATATTAGTGACTATCAAAGCAGCTAACAGGTTCTGTTCGTATCAGCCATATAAGTAGCTACAGGATTTTCCAAATGCTCCTGAAAGGTATACTTTTGCCACATATTGAAAGGTACAAGATGAAGTCTTCGGACATACAGCAAAGGAGGTTTGAAAAATCTATCTCATTGTTACTTGCTTTGTATGTTTGTCAACAGTCTCTCTGTGCAGCGAGTCGGATTTAACATTTAACAAAGTTGATATCAAGCTAGTTTGCTACTATTTCACTTTAAACTGTGGGTAAAAATAGTAGGTTATTATTGACTAAAATACCTACCTGATAATAAAGGTGAATTAGGGATCAGGACCACATAATATTTCCATATGGAAGTCTGTGATCCAGACAAGTTTTTGTTCCTGATTCTTCAAAATAATCGAAATAGTTTAACATATTCTAATCAAGGTACCTAGCGTATATCTAAAGTTTAAAGCAGAATTGTAAGAAACTGATGGCATCATACAGGCTTTCTAATCTATAATTGCTTCATAGAGAAACTTTCAGACTGTAAAAATTGATTAACATTGTGAACACCATAATAAAAAATTGTCAATGCTCTGAATGCCTAGATCTTACAAATATGAAATGATCATCAAGAAATAGATTCTGTAAACCTACTTCGAGACCTACTTTAATATTTCAAATCTTCCTGCTCTTAGGTTTCCCTAAGAAGAGGAAGTAGTAAAAAGTAGACCTTTTGAGAACATTTGAAAAACCATGTATATTAGCTGTTGGACAATTTTAATGCATTGCATGCAAGGATAAGTTTGGTTGGTTTTCTAATGGGATTCACTTGAACTCCAATTTATATTGCATTTGATTGTGACCCAGTGGCCATTTACTATGACCTTTAACCCAAATATCTTACCCAACAGTGTGTCATCTTTACAGTCCGAGAAACATTGCCACATATGCTTAATGAGTATCGAGAGATGTGAGCCAAAAAAAGAGTAATCAAGCTCAACAAGGCTGACAAAAAAGCTGTATTATTTGCATTTTAAAAGATGTTTTTAGTTTTTTTTTATTCTATATTGGAATCAAATACATATTATTATCGCAATTTCTGTTCTATAGCCTTGAAATTGATCCTAGGAAGTTTTTTTGGTAGGACCATGATATGGTTAGGATACGAAAAATGTATCTAAAAATTCCTGCCCTAAACTATATAGCTGATAGGGTAGCAGTTAAGCAGTATCTACTTCTTACCAAGATACCTACCAAAAATGGTCACTTTTTTATGATAGCTCGAATATTTTTACAAATTCTGAACTGTCTTCATCGAAGGATATACAGCACACAACAAACTTTTATCTGTAACTAATATTTATATCTGTAACCATTTTCGAGATATTTGGAAAAAAAATATGAACTAATAAAAACAAATAGAACACATAATAATGGGTCACAAAATGAATATGTTTACCAAACATATTAGTAAAATAGTTTGTTTCAAAACATTGAAAATTTTTTTTCTGAATTACGAGTTACCCTGAAAGATAAATTGTTTATTTTAAAATTATTTTGAAAATGGATAAGACATATGAGTTTTGCAGCATGCCTAGCTTTTTGATACAAGATTTCAAAGCATCAGAATTCACAAAATTACTCAGATGTGTCAGCTATAGAGAGAAAGCTATTATTTATTTGTACTGCATTGTTAAGACAACTACGGATGGTTACATTTATCACGTGACTTATTGGCATAGGATTTAGTTAAAAGCTTTTCGTATTCAACCCCCTTAGGAGCAATTTCTACCATATAGTGCAAATAAGCCAGTTTATAAGGATTGCGCGATCAATCGCTCTATTTTTTTGCTCCGCCCAACGCTATACGCCCCTTTTACTATTAATTCGACTTAGAAAAGTCTCTGTTTCTCCAGAAATAATTTCAGGTTTACTTTTTAAATGTAGGAATATATTTTGTATGTTTTGGAAAAATAAAAATAACAACAAATTATTGCTTTTAATTTTACAACCGTCACAAAATACTGCAAAGTTAGAAAGTGAGATTTCCCTCACACTTAAAATAACTTTTTAGTTTTGATTAAGCCACATGAAGCCAATTTCATAGAACAGATTCCAAAATCATCTTATATATGTGCAGAGGCCAGTTCAGGATTTACACACTTGCACCAGCTGTGGAACTAATTTAATTTCTGAACGGTAGTTGATGCGCATCTCTCAACACTGCTGTATGATTCTTGAATTCACCTATGAACAGATTTAGGGAAAATCATAAAGTTAATTCCTAAAGCCTTACGTGCTTACTTGATAATTCCAATAATCATCAGAGTAAAATACATCCTTTATTAGGTCATACAAATGCAGTAGTCCACAGAAGTCCACACAGTGTACAGTATAGGTAGCCACTCAGTTACTCAAATTATCCTTGTTCATTTCTTCTGATAATCTCCTTTCGTTTTGGATGAAAAAACTAACTCTGTGCCAGGAATAAATCCTTCTTTATTTCCAGCATGCACTACAATCTACCTATAAAAGATAAACTAAATAAAGTGCCTATAAACAAATTTTGAAAAAATGGGTTAGCTGAAGCTACAAACAGCCTCATATTCCCCTAGTGAGTCCCTGGTCGATTAAATGAGAGCAAACGAGTAACAATTACAATTAATACAAAACACTACACCTTACCTCTTCCCTTCTTTTTTTATTCTTTCAACACTTCGAGTATCCGCATCTTGCCAAGAATGGCTTGATGTTCCATCTTGAAAAAGCCACGTCTCATCTTTTAGATGCAAAGTACAAACATATAGTTACCCCCTTCTTTGTAACTAGTATAAGATTTTAAAAATTGTATTCTTTTAGAAACAATGTCTGGCAGCCCCATTAAACCCCCGTGGATTGTCGTGAAGCCACTTAAAGCCAATCTGTTTCATCAGTCTCATAAGTGATGATTTCGATCCCGCAAAGAGCTGCATTGTTCTTAGTCTCTGCAAAATGCTTTGGGCGGTGACAGATTCTCCTAAAATTCAATTAAAAAATATTCTTTTTTACTTTTTTGTAGGATCGACATCATTGCCTGCATTCAACGCAACTGCCAGAAAACCCCAATGACTGCTTTTGTGTAGTCGGGTGTAGGTGTGTCCAACCTCTATTTTGAAAAAGGATTTAAGTAAAGGATAATTAGGGACAGTTGCTCAGAAACTTAATACTTGTGTAAACTTATGACTTGTTTTGTATGAAATAAACTGATGATGATAGGTACATGGTTTGTATCTCAGTTGGCATCTAACAATAGGTTTGAGTAATTAGTCAAGATTTCAGGAAAATGTTAGTTAAATATTTTTTTTTAGAACATAATAAATCCAAAAAATATACGAGGTTGACCAGGTTTCATGATAAAATTTAAGGGGATGTTCTACTTCAATTAGTAACACTATCTTGCTAAATAAACTGTAGTCAAAAAACCCTTTTCTATGGTGTTGATGTTAATATTCATAAAGAAAAAAATTGTATTTTTTTTGCAAACCATTTCAGATATTTTAATGAAATATTGCAGGTGCCAATAGTAAAGGAAGACCTAAGTTTTGCAATACAAAAAGCTTTGTTTACCAGTGTCTAATTTTGTTAAAAGTTAAAATGGCTTTATTCTTTCAAATTGAACAAATAATTCAAAAATAATCTTTATTTTTAGAAAAAACCAGGAACATACAACTTTTTTGCTGAAAAATAGTCAGTGACAAACCGTCTCGCGCGCCAGTAACAATAAACGAAGCTTTTGTATTGCAAACCTTATGTTTTCCTTTACTATTGACAAGTAATATTTCATTAAAATATCTCAAATGGTTTTTAAAAAATAAAATTTTTTGGTTTATCAGAATACTTAAACATCATAAATATCTCCATATAGAAGTTTTTATAGCATAACCAATAATATTAACACTGTTCAAACATTTTACGGGGGTGAGCCAAAAAATAACTCTTGGAAAAACTTTATGAAAAGTTTTATAGATGCAAACTGCTGTAACTTTTTTAAAGATATTGGAATTTTAAAGATATTGGAATGAAGCAAAAGCCGTATTACACAGTTGACTTGCAAGTTTTTTCCTATGGGAAGAAAAAACCAAAACACCAATGATTTCGAGAAATCTTAACTTATATTTTTTTAATGGAATGTCCTGTATATTTTTGGATATGTGGGTTCTATTCAAAATTCCACGTATATTTTATAGAGCATACCTCATACCTATCTTCAACTGTTTCTGGGAATATGGCGTCTGTTTAAGTCGGTCAAACATAAAATAATAAATATGAAGCAAAGTAAATTCTCCACTTGTCTTCAAATTTACTTCGCTTCTTATTTATTATTTTATGCTCGATTTTGTGTTTATATGACCAACTTATACATACCCCATTTTCTCAGAAACAGTTGAAGATAGGTATCTAGGTGCTTTATAAAATATTCTTGGAATTTTGAATAGAATCCAAATATCCAATAATATACAGTTGCATTAAAAAATATAAACCCAACTGCAGGTTAAGATCTCTCAATATCATTGGTATTTTGCTTTTTTCTTCCAATTAGGAAAAAACTTGCCAGTTAACATATGCAATATGATTTTCAGTTCATTTCGACATCTTTAAAAACACAAAGTTACAGCTAATTAAAATGTTATCAAAGTTAATGAAGTGCACTGTACTTATCAACTTTCTGAGCAACTTTCCCTACAGCCCAGTTCCAGTTAAGCTTAATGAAAAAAACTATTCCTAATTACTAAAATTACTTAAAACCTAATTACTTAAATTCTTTTTGAAAAGACGGGTTTCACACACCTAGACCTGACTACACAGAAGCAGTTATTGGAATTTTCTGGCAGTTGCTGCATTGCTGCACTATTGACAGAAAAATTAATTCTCTCCTCTTATAGGGAAAATTAGCATTGTGAGTTGTATAATCAGTTTAATAAATTCAAATAAAATTAAATTTGGCAAGACCCTTCCATTTGTACCAATTTCAGGTTTCTAATGCCCATATTTATAGTCATGACTTGGCTCCGAGTAAGCCTCAAGTCTGAGTTTGGACATTTAGTCTCCATTTAAAATACATTGACTTACATCAAACATTTTTGATTAAGCACATGCTTGTGCTCAAGTTGCCACTATAAATATGGGCAATACAGGCCCAGAATCCTTCCAGGCAGATACCCTAGAGCACCTTAGAAATCAAAGGGGAATCCACTTTGCCAATGTTTGTACATGTATTGCCATAATATGGTATTTTTTAAGTTTTGCGATGGCACTGCAAGGTATTGTGAATATAGTGATATTGCGGGGTATTGTCATGAGTACATAAAGTTATTATCGATATTGTGACAAGTACTGTAGAATATTGTCATGAGTACGAAGAGGTATTTCCAATATTGTGAAGGGTATTGCTGTATTTCCTAATGTAGATTATTGTAACGGTATTGTGTGGAATTGTGATGCAGTTTATACATGTATTGTGCCTGGTGGATAACCCCTCATTAGAAACTCTAACAATCATATGCTTCAATTAGGCCTCACCAACTTTAAAAGTTTACTAGGAACATATAATCAATGATAAAGTACCTGACATTAGGGCTAGTGACTACTTCTTTAAAAAGAAAATCTTTACTTCAATAAGCAACAAAATAAATGAATATAAATTTGAAATAAGTTATTGTCACATAATTTAGAATCTACAGTTACTTACGGTTCTTATACATTTCATAAATTTGGTAACAAATTGCACAAATATCCCATTTCCCTGGATCGGTTACTGGTTTCTTCCAGACAAGAATCCTTTTAGGGCTTACAATTTTGCCATGAGTACTTTCTTGAGATATTTTTGAAACCGTAGCTAAATGAAGACCTAAGGCATCCGCGACTCTTTTACGTACTGTTGCGAGTGGCAAAAGTGGTCCTCCCTTTTCTTTCTCCAATTCAAAAAAGCTCAAGAAGGAAGCTACAAGTTTTTTTGCAGTCTTTACTAAGACTCTTTGGCATCTTGTTTATGTTGAATAAACACAATTAGTTCAACAAAAAACACAAATCTCAATCAAGCGCATAAAGAAATCTTGGAAAAAGTACATAAAAGCACAAAACCCGCCGATCTTCTAATTTCAATTTCGAGGTTAAGTTTGACTTTCGTTGACGGACTGACGGTTGACGTTAGTTCCACGCGTTTTAATAATAATTCTGCGTACTCCACGACCGCGCGGCACTTCACCAACTGCTTGCGTTTTCTATAATAAGATTTAAAATTAAATTGAGCAAAAACAAGAAATTTTTTATCACACCTATAGTTAATATGAATAGTTTAATGGTCTGTTTTAATTAATTTACCAAGCACGCTTACCAATCTTCACAGGTAAGCCGAAAAACGATTGTTACGTTATTTACAATAAACCGCAAATAAGGCAACATTGCTGAAGATCATGTCAACCACCATTGAATTATATCCATCTTTTTCCAAATTCGTTAGAGGAGACAATGTCTATGATCGAAGACATGATCTTGAGTATCAATTGACACATCGCTTGCTTAATGATTCTGCCTATAGTCATACAATCTAACGCTCTCAAATTCTCTACCCTTAAATGTCGCAGACTACATATGCTATCTTCAGATATGAGGAGTTTGCGAAGAAATCTTTGATTAAAACACCTGATATGCCATTTTTAGCTTGATTTAATCTGGGAGTCGAACTCCCAGGTCAACTCTCTTAACATTCATGCCTGGCGCCCCCCTGTTGCTCTTACACGTAATCCTGAGACATTACAAGGGTTGCCGGACATGCACCATAAAATTAAAAACTCAAATACTATCAACAACACTGCTTCTACAGATAATATACAAAACGTCTGCCTGATATTTCCGATTTAATCATGGGCTCCCCGTGGTAGCACTGTCACGGCTGACAAATAATGTATTAATGACCAAAAAAATAAAATAAAAAAATTGCAAACATCACTTGGAAGAAACGATTTTGGCCTTTTTCGCTGATGATTATGAGAGTGTTTTGTGTCAAGATGCTAATCCGCAAAAAATTATAACTGACAGGATCAACAGAGGTCGTTTTTGTTTGTCCATCTCTCCTCATCATCATAGGACCGTACCCTAAGAATTTCCACCCCAAATATTAAAAACGTATATTCTACCAAAAGAGCTACCAAAAATTCGCTACATTCCAATGATAGCGATTTTGGCACACAACTTCACCAGTTTGCGTATAGTATTGCGTGAGTTTGCGTATAGTATTGCGTTATACATATAGTTTTTTATTTTTCTTAGGAATGTATCATCAAGAGAGAAAGGATTGTGCAGCGCACTTGCTGAATTTTCCCTACAAGTTGAAGATTCCATTGGAATACTGTATAGTGGAGGTAATATTTGCGGAATTGTTCCACATGCCGACACCAAGATTTCTGGAGATATGCTACGGTTCGATTTTGATAGAACTTTGTAAACTACAGCCAAGCAGTATGCCGCAAGTGCTGGCATTGGCCACGGAAATGCTATTTCACCGAATTGACTCCATGAACGTTTCCTGTTTCGACAGGTAAGATCATTAAACATAGAACATTTTGAGGGATTCTAAACATCAAATGCTAAAAACTCTCTTATTATATTAAATCCTTAACTTAAAAAAATACTTAACTTATTATATAAATCCCGCATCGCGTCATTTGGTTGACTGCCAAATTTCAAGTAATTGTCTCGAAAACTTGAAGAGTTTTGTCATCTTTTTTTGATCTAGAATTTGCTGTTAAGTTATTGCATGCTATTTTTGGAACACCCTGTAGCAACATAAACATTTTCGCAATTTTTAAGTGTAGACACTCGGATGCTATTGAAACAAAAATATCAGTCCAGGTCAAAAAATATATGGTGAATTCAAAAAAATCTCATAAAAAATATGGGATTCTATTAAAACACATCTGAAAATAGGCTGTAGCGGTTTCATTTGATTTGCAATTGTTTTCCAGTTTCCATTTTAGGATTCTGCACCAAAAAAAAAAACATGCAAAACAGCTATTTTAGTTTTCCATTTCATCATACCGTATGTCGGCATTCTTGATTTTCAAAACTTGTTGTTGGTATTTGGTTCCTGTTGCAGGTTAATCGGCATCTAAAGTATCCATTCAGACCGGCCCTATGTGTCGATTAACCGGAAACAGAAATCAAATTCCAACATTCGTTGATAAATTTCAATTGACAGCCGCTAAATATTTATCCGTCGGCTGCTAACTTCATATTTTGACATTTTGCATTTTGATATTGTTACGATCGCAGCAACGCCGCATGGGAGGCGGGGCAACGCATGGGAGCGTGTTGGTTGGTGGAGCTTCGCGACCTATCCGCGCTGCGTCATGGCTGACACGAGTGATTTATTGCTCGTCTGGCTTAATCTAGAAGGCAGTTGTTTACAACCGTTTTTTTTTATATATGAGATTATTCAAGAATTCTTATAAAGAACTTTCTAGGTTTTTCTGTAATTTTAGGATTGTATATAAAAGGCGCATAGAGCGCCCGAGTAAGTAGTCGTATTTTAATCGAGCTATAAGTAAGCTAAAGTTACGAAGCGATATTAGAAGGCTATAAAGTGTTAAAGTAGTGAGTTATTTAGTAGTCGTGTGTAATTGTGGAGTTAATAAATAGTGTTTTCGTATTAAATCGTTACACTGGAATTATTGAACCCCGAGTTCGCAACAACTGGTGTCAGAAGTGCGATTCCAGTGAGAATTTGAGGACTAATATTACTGAACTGTAAGTGAGTGCTTTATTTCCGGACATTACGTGTTTATGCCAGTGACCAGAAGCCAGCATCAAGCCATGGAGGATCAACTTGCCGCCCTGCTGTCCCTTATGCAACAACAGAGGGAAGAACAGGAAAAACGTGATCAAGTACAGGAGCGGCGTTATCAAGAACAGGAAAAACGTTATAAGGAACAAAAAGAAGAGCAAGAAAAACGTTATAAGGAACAAAAAGAAGAGCAGGAAAAACGTTATCTAGAACAAAAAGAAGAGCAGGAAAAACGTTATCTAGAACAGAAGGAAGAGCAGGAAAAACGTGATCAAGTGCAGGAGCGACGTTATCTAGAACAAAAGGAAGAACAGACACGGTTCAAAGAAGAAATAGTGACCCATCTCGCAGCTAGGGAGCAACAATTGGAAGAAAGAATAATGCAATCAGTTAACGAATCCGTTAACAGCGTTAACGAATCCATTAACGGCGTTAACGAAGGACTCGAAGCTGTCAACCAGAGGGTTCTCGAACTAGAAAAGAAATTCCTGGAACAACTTGAGGACGACACCGTGTCTACAGAGAGTTTTAGCACAGCCAACGCTAAAATTAAGCCTCCCGATTATGACGGTACTACGGCGTGGGAAATTTATAAAACCCAATTTGAAGCAGCTGCAAAAGCTAATGGCTGGTCCGAGCCCCAGAAAGCTACATCATTAGTCGTAGCACTTCGTGGAAAAGCGGCTGAGTTACTCCAATCTCTGTCGGCAGCGGATCAAAGTAATTATGCGGCGTTAGTACACACTCTGCAACTACGATTTGGAAATGAGCACAAAGAAACCGTGTTCCAGGCCCAGCTGAGGATGAGACAGCAAAAGTCAGGTGAATCCTTACAAGAATTTGAGGCGGACATAGACAGACTCATTCACCTGGCATATCCATCGGCCCCTGAATCTTTTCAAATGCAATTTGCCGCCGAAAGGTTCATTGAGGGAGTTCGCGATAGTGACATGAGATACCACTTACGTCTAGTAAGGCCCAAGGATATCAGCGAGGCACTAGTTCGGGCCCTGGAATTCGAGGCGTCACGAGTGTCATCTAGTTCAGCTCCGCGTGTAAGAATGGCAAGTTGCAATGAAGAGGAGAATACGTCTATGGCTGAATCCATGGCCAGTTTACATAAAGCGATGAAGGATATGGCAGTCAATATACAAGCCCTATTGGGAAGGACCCCTCGATCAACAGACAATCGGGGCATAAAATGTTTTAACTGCGGTCACATCAAGAGTAACTGCCGTAATAGGGCAAGAAGTCCGTCGCCGTCGTTTAGAAGACCAAGCGGCGACAAAGGCCGCCCTAGGTCCCAGGAAAACTAATTCCGGTCAATGCAAGGGGGCAATTGACCGGGGCCGCTAAGACCCCCAGGATCTTTAAAGTCAATAATTTGGGTGGCAAAAGTCTCACAGTGGCCGGACGCATTAAGGAACAGAAGATCCAGATTACCATCGATACAGGAGCAGATGTAACCATTGTAAGGCCAGATAAGCTTGTCGGATATACCATTCAACCATTGCCCAACCCTATTATGTTAAAATCAGTCACTGGAGAGTCTTGCCCTATAGACGGAGAAGCCGATGTCACCATCATTATTGGAGAAAGACTCGAAGTTCGGCATAAAGTGTTGGTTGCCAGGATCAAAGACGAGTTTATTTTGGGAATGGATCTCATCAGGAAACATGGATTCTCCTATGACCACAAACAGAATATTCTCACGTTTGGAGATGAGGAGTTTGCATTAACCAATGGAAATGTGGAAACTAGTATCCGCCTACTGGTGGTGGAAGATGTAAAAATTCCTCCAAATTCAGAACAAATTACCACAGTGACTTCTGAAAATGATCCTGGGTGGTCCATAGGACTTATAGAACCTAACCTGGATTTGACGACTGAAATCATGGTAGCCCGAACTTTGACCGACACGAAGAAGACTATGCCAGTACGAGTTGCCAATATTGGAGAAAGGACCATCAAGCTAAAAGAAGGAACAGTTCTTGCCAATTATGAGCCTGTACAATGGGTATGCAATTGTGTCGAAGCAGAGACATCCAAAATTATATCTTCTAACCAAGCTTCCCCAGAAGTTATTGATGCTTTTAAGCGACAGTGGAGTCACCTGTCAAAGGAACAACTTCAGTCTGCTATAAAATTTGCCATGGATGAATCTGATATGTTTAACTTCAAGAGCAACGACAGTCAAACCGATTTAGTTGTCCATAAGATCAACACAGGAGATGCCCAGCCAATACGACAACATCCACGAAGGGTCCCTCTGGCTAAACAACAGGAAGTTAACAGTTTGCTGAATGAAATGTTAAAGGAGGGCGTCATAGAAGAATCATCTAGTCCATGGTCGTCGCCTGTGGTTCTTGTTAAGAAGAAAGATGGTTCAACGCGGTTCTGTGTTGACTACAGGAAACTTAATGATGTGACCAAGAAAGACAGCTACCCATTGCCACGTATAGACGACACCTTAGCAACTTTATCGGGATCAAAGTGGTTTTCCACTCTAGATTTAAAAAGTGGGTATTGGCAAGTAAAGATTGCTCCCGAAGACAAAGAGAAGACTGCATTTTCTACTGGTTCTGGGCTATACCAGTTCACTGTTATGCCTTTTGGATTGTGCAATGCTCCATCAACTTTCGAGCGACTAATGGAACTTGTTTTGAGGGGGCTGACTTGGAAAACTTGCCTGGTATACTTGGATGACATAATTGTCATGGGACGTAATTTTGACGAGCATTTGAAGAATTTAAGAGAAATCTTCAGCAAGTTACGGAATGCTCACCTGAAGTTAAACTACAAGAAATGCAGTCTATTCCAAAAGCAAGTCGACTACTTGGGGCATACTATCTCAGAACAAGGCATTCAAACTAGCCAAAGTAAAATATCTGCCATTAAAGATTGGCCAGTTCCCCGAGACAAACACGAAGTAAGGAGCTTTTTGGGACTATGTACTTACTACAGGAGATTTGTAGAGGGATTCGCCGACATCGCAAAACCGCTGCACAAATTAACAGAAAAGAAAACACCCTTTTTGTGGAACCATGATTGCAGTCAGGCATTTGCAAGGCTTAAAGCTGCCCTCTGTTCTAGTCCAATCTTGGCTTACCCTATAAAGGACGGACTGTTTATTCTGGACACGGATGCAAGTAACTGTGGTCTAGGTGCAGTACTCTCTCAAACACAAAACGGGCAAGAGAAGGTCATTGAGTACTACAGTAAGACTTTAAGTAAGCCAGAAAGAAACTATTGTGTCACTAGAAAAGAGCTATTGGCCATCGTTAAAGCAGTCGAACATTACCATCGCTACTTATATGGAAAAAGGTTCCTGATTAGAACTGACCATGGAGCCTTGAAATGGTTATTACAGATGAAAAACTCTGAAGGTCAAATAGCCAGATGGATAGAGCGCTTGCAGCAGTACGATTTTCAAATTGAACATCGACCAGGAAGGTCTCACGGAAATGCCGATGCATTGTCTAGACGGCCATGTAAAGAAGATTGTGGGCATTGTCAAAGAACTGAGCAGCGTGAGGGACTTCCTTCTGTAAGGAGAACGTCGGTAGAAGTAAACGATGGCTGGACCACACAGACGCTTCGAGAAGAACAGTTGAATGATTCAGATATTGGACCCATTCTCTCTGCAAAGACTGACGACAAGAGACCAGAATGGCAAGAAATCGCTGGTAAAAGTCCAAACCTGAAGGCGCTATGGGCCCAGTGGCACTCTCTCAAAATAGAAAATGGACTACTGAAGAGAGCGTGGGAGAGTCCGGATGGCAAGTCCGTAGTCAATCAGTTGGTTGTTCCTGGTAGCAGAAAATCAGATGTACTACAGGAAATGCACAACGGAACAAGCGGAGGCCATTTTGGGGTCAATAAAACATTGGCCAAAATTAAAGAGCGGTATTATTGGGTGAACTATCATGAAGACGTCGAATCTTGGTGCCGCAAGTGCGAAGTTTGTTGTGCCACAAAGGGACCTCGAACAAGATCACGGGGCCGAATGGTGCAGTACACTGTAGGTGCTCCATTCGAGAGGGTAGCAATTGATGTCGCGGGACCATTTCCTCAGACTGAGTCGGGCAACAAATACATCTTGGTCGCCATGGATTACTTCACTAAATGGCCTGAAGCATACGCCCTACCTAATCAAGAAGCAACGACTGTGGCAACGGTGCTAGTAAATGAAATGTTCTGCAGATTTGGAGTCCCTCTCGAACTTCATTCTGATCAGGGCCGAAATTTTGAATCGGCTGTTTTCCAGAAGGTCATGGAACTTCTCGGAATTCGCAAGACCAGGACAACTCCTTTGCATCCACAGTCGGATGGGATGGTAGAGAGGTTTAATCGGACCATGGAACATTACCTGTCTAAAATGGTGGCAGATCATCAGCGTGATTGGGACCAACATCTACCTCTCATGTTGATGGCATATCGAGGCTCTGCGCATGAAGCCACTGGTTATACTCCGGCGAAAGTGATGTTCGGGAGGGAAATGAGGCTTCCTGCGGATTTGATGTATGGAACACCAGAAAAAGAGTCGCTCAGCTCTGAGAATTTTGTGGAGGAGCTTAAGGAGAGGCTGAACAATGTTCATGAGCAAGTCAGGAATAAACTGCGGATATCCAGTGATCGAGCCAAAGCAAGATATGACTTACTAGCTAACTCCCGCGGCTTCCAGGTTGGTGATTTGGTGTGGCTATACAATCCGAGACGAAAGGTGGGGAAGTCGCCCAAACTTAGCCAAAATTGGGAAGGACCTTATACAATTATAAAGAAGATTAATGATGTGGTGTATAGGATCCAGCGGACCCCTAGGTCAAAGATGAAGGTCGTTCATTTGGATCGATTAGCACGATACCATGGAACTCTATCTGTTCGGGACGAACAGACTTAGGAGGAGGGCAATGTTACGATCGCAGCAACGCCGCATGGGAGGCGGGGCAACGCATGGGAGCGTGTTGGTTGGTGGAGCTTCGCGACCTATCCGCGCTGCGTCATGGCTGACACGAGTGATTTATTGCTCGTCTGGCTTAATCTAGAAGGCAGTTGTTTACAACCGTTTTTTTTATATATGAGATTATTCAAGAATTCTTATAAAGAACTTTCTAGGTTTTTCTGTAATTTTAGGATTGTATATAAAAGGCGCATAGAGCGCCCGAGTAAGTAGTCGTATTTTAATCGAGCTATAAGTAAGCTAAAGTTACGAAGCGATATTAGAAGGCTATAAAGTGTTAAAGTAGTGAGTTATTTAGTAGTCGTGTGTAATTGTGGAGTTAATAAATAGTGTTTTCGTATTAAATCGTTACACTGGAATTATTGAACCCCGAGTTCGCAACAATATTATTGTTTTCGTGGGTTCCAGGAACAGAAAGTTGTCAATGCGGGCCGGCGCGCGACGCAAAAAACTGGACTCAGGGGCTTCAAAAATCAAGAATGCCGACATACAATTAGTGATGAAATAATCTGATTTGCTAATCGAACGAATTTTAATAGCGGTTTAATCCGACAGTAACATTTGAGCGATGATTACTTGATCAAGTTCGTGATCGGGATTCAAACTACCGGCCCTAATAGTAAGAAATTATTATTGTTTGTGCGTTTCTATATTTAATATACCCTAGTCAACAAAAAGTTTCGCGCACGCATTTTTCTTGTAATTTTCAATTAGCTGTAACTTTTTAATCAGTAGATTCATCTCTTTTCAGAGTCAGAATCAGCACTTTTTTTAGATTAAGAAAGCGAACAACTTAAAAAAAACTGACATTATCTTCATTTTACAGGGTGTAAAACAAAGTGGTGCAAAACATGTAAAATTTTGATGTTCTGTTTTTTGCAGTAAACTTTTTTCCCTTCCATTTGTCACGGTATTTTTTTGCCATTATTGTCGCTTCTTAATTTTAATAATTAACGTATCTTAACTGTTTGCTTATATCTCTTTATTGAGTTTATGTGCCTCACACATTTGAATCACTCACTTTTACTTTCACTCTTGTACTTATCAAGTTTTACTCCATATTACTCTTGTAGTTCATTCACTGAAGGAACTCTCTTGGTTTTGTGCTGCTGCTGAGATCTGATTTTCCCTTGGCCTCTCTGATCTTTATAAAACTGTTAGTTTTATGCAATAAAGGGTGCCTTTTTCTTACTGGGGTACTGGGTCATCTTTGTTTACAACAGGGACAGGATAAACAACTTTTTTCCTTGCCGTCATTGGCAGTAACGACCGTTCTCTATTTTAACTGTCACTCTTAATCACTCGATATAATGTATTGACTCTGCCCTTGGGCTAGCGTTAGACAGGGATGCAGGAGTTTTGCGTTTCATGTTTCTTAAAGTGATCTCATTTTGGCGTAAACGCGCGGCACTTTGAATTTGTTTGACATTAAATTATTTAAATCATGATTTACTTTGCCACTTTTTTCTTGGTGACGTGACCCTGTACTATTTAGCGCCCACGTCACCTTTTTGGCCACGTGTCTCCTTAATTCTCTATTCTTTTTATCGCCATCGCCAGCTTAGTACTTTTAGGAGGTTACAATCTAAGTACGGTTATATAGGTTTACCCAGTATAGGCTTAGTCAGAATAGGTTTACTATACAGCTGTTTTCAAACCAGTTATGCAATTTTCTGAACCACGCCACAATCATAAAAGATGGAAAGTCAATACTTTAGTTAAGATACCCATTAGGGCCGTCTTTGACAAGTTCGGTTTAAACTTCAGTTTGAGGTTAATTGGGGGAACTAATTGACTCTAAAGGGGCATGAAGCTAAGAGATCGGCAACCTAATGGGATCTAGGTTTTTTTGCTTTTTCTTGACTTTTGTATCTAATTTGTCGACTGGGTTTAGTCTTGATTTATCTGCTATTTTAGCTAATTTCCGTTTGTGTAATTAAATAGTTATCTTCGGTACCTCTGATCAACTGATTAGCTACGTTCGCTAGAGACGTGACGTGACACTTTTTCCCACATCCCTCCTTCCGGTACCCGGACTAAAATCGATCGTCATCTTCATGCTTTTTTTCCGACCTGAACTTGCAACGGGAAGACCCAGCCGAGGTTCCGAGTTCTACCTAATCCGAGTTCTACCTAATGCCCTAGTATATTAATGTATTTTCGGTACCTACGGACAAAAGTAAAGGTAGTTTTATTAAGGTTTATGGCATCTAAACCGTACCGTTCTTCAGATATTCGTGATTTTGTGAAAATGCAACATCAAATTAAATGTTTAAAATCTCAGCACTTGGTTTCTTTTCAACCACAAAAATTGGCTGGTGGGCTAATAGTACATTGGATTTTTTGCGGTGTGTATTAAATATTAACTACTGTGCACCGAATGTCAATAAATGAACACCAAATTATTGCAAACTTCACAAAATTGGGTTTAAAAGCTTACGTTAACGGTACTACCTTACGTTACGCTTACGGTACGGCAATCTATAAACCAGGCTTTAAATTGAGCCTTTCAAATTCAGTATTTGAAAACTTGATGTTGCATCGAACCAGGCGCCATGCTCCTCCGAACAGGGAAACAAATAATAGTCAACGCCACCTCGATTATCACTAAGTTCTGTTTGATCAAATTTTCAACACTTTAGTTTGCTTTTCCGAGGCTCTGTAAGGCAAAACATACATGTTTTTGTGTGATATTACCATTTTCCATGGTGTTTAACAAGACTATATTAGTTAAATCGCATTTAATTGGCGATATACAGGCGAAATTAGAACAACTTACTTTCGTCACTAGAGACGAAAGTTAACGCTATGGGATTTTCTCTCACTAGAGGCGAAAATTACGTTTACGGCTAGGGCAGGATATGACGAAAGTTGTCTATTTTTACATGTTCGGAGAAAAAATCATTTTCGTTTCTGATCGGTTCTGGTTCTGGTTAACATAAAACTAGCAGATCATCTGATTTCCAACAAATCTCAATATCAGCTGATTTGCCATTTTTATGTTAAGCAGAATCAGAACCGCTCTAAAACAAATACGACTCATGATGTCCAACATTCTTCTCTCTACACATCTCTTTCTAGGTTATGGCCTCTGATTACGTTAGCTCTCTTGTGACACAACTGGCATCTCGTGTAGCACCTTTTCATCACCGACGTACGCTTGACGTAATGCTTTCTTATGTCGTCATTGATGTGGTTGATTGGTCCATTGCCGATGAATAAAACTACCTTTACTTTTGTCCGTAGATACCGAAAATACATTTATATACTAGGTGTTTCATTAAAAAAAAATAAAACTTTAATCAATTTTATACTTTTGGGACCACCTGTATACAATGACAATAATTTAAAAATGTACTTCCAATAGACCCTCATCCATTCCCTATACAAAACCTTTTTCAAATCTAAAAGTTTAGCCATAATCTTCCGTGTCGAATAACGTGAATCACCCCGTATATAAGAAAAAAAGTCTGTTGGGGTGCAAATGACAGATCATCAAAATATTACAATTTTTGCACCACTTCGTTTCACACCCTGTATAATAAAGATAACCTCAGTTCAGATTAAAAAGTTGCAGCTAATTGAAGATGTCACGAAAAAGTGCGTGTGCCGAACTTTTGGTTGACTGGTTTAGTTGGTCATTGACAATTACATTTTTAACAAAATGAATGGCATATTTGTGCCACATCGATAGAATTGCTCATAATTGAGTTTATTTCACTTTTTATAGATATAATTAGCTTATTTCATATCGCACAGAGAGCCCACGATTTGCTTATTTCATATCTGAGTTAGGAGTTCAGGTAACTTACTTATCCATTCCGAAAAGTATTAATAAAACAGAACATACCCCTGTATGAGTAGAAAATAGTTCACATAATGTACAACAAGGTGGATGTGATAGCTACATCGCACGAGGACGGAGCCTCTGTTTCGAACTTTAAGCGGTCGAGTGCGAAATAAACAATTCACCTGAGTGCTACAGTCTATACTATCTACGACTATTTTGAGCTATTATACCAAAGTTTGAGAGTAATAAATTATTATTTTTGGTACATTTCCATATTCAATTTAGTTGGACATTGACATGCCATTTTTAACGAAATGGATAACGCGATATTCACACAGATAGAATTGTCCGTGTCTATTTCATATCTCATAAATAGGATTAAATATGATTTGCTAGTTTCTTTAGGTAAACGTAGATGACATTTTGATAAGGACCAGCAGCTGTTAACTCTTAGGAATTCCTTAACAATAACTTTTTAATTTCTACTATTAATGAAGTTACAACCAAACATCTTATTAGTAAATTTAGTTAAAGTTCCCAGAAATATAGCTATAATAGTATTTGAGAAAGTTTCAGTTCTGTACTTTTTTATAATCCTAAAGTAGGTCGCAAAACTTCATTAAACTATTTTTTTATGGGTTATCTGTCTTTGAATATAATTAAATTGGTAGGTCGACCGCGACACGGAAAGAGCAAGACCATTATAGTCAAACAAACCTGTTTAACTGAACGAGTCCCATGTAGTGTTTTGACTAAAATTATTTTGCTTTTTCTCTTGCTGTGTGCGACCGCTCTTACGGTTTAAGAAAGCAATTGAACAACTCTATTATAATCTACCTATGTTATTTTTAGATTTGTTGGTTGGTTTTCGTACCATCTCAGCAATTTCCAGTTTCGATGGAGGTGGGAGGATTGGGACGTTTGTTTAGGATTAGAGCCGGACCATCCGAAGCCAAAGTTCGTTAGAGAGGTCATGTTGAAATGTATGAGGTAACTAGTTTCATTGCTTTATGAACATATCTGTTGCATTTCCACTATTATTATTACGTCTAGATTTTTTTTTGTAAAAAAGTGACCAATGATTGAAAGTATATTAAAATATTTATTTAAAATTGCTTAGATGAACGCAAAGAAATTTTATCACAGGAAAACTGCCAGCAACACACCAAGTTGCGAATTCCAAATCCCTAAAGAAGTGGATGTATGCGTGTGTACTTTCTCACTAAAAGTGTGTTTTTTCTAGTTGTATTCTAATAGGACGAGGCTCTGGCAGTAAATAGCTTTGAGAAAAATATTGATGAAGATCGAAACGTCGGCTTATTACAAAAAGTACATAATTGTTTTATTGCCTGTACCCATGGGCTTTGAAACTACATCTGGAGTAGGACACTAAATCTAATAATATTAATGCTCGTTATGAAGCATTGCTCCAGATTAGTGACGTCTAAGAGCAATCACAAAACTTTGACACTGAAATTAGATAAATCATTTAATTATTATATGTGATAAAATAATTACCTACATTACATTTACGGCTATTGCAAATTGTTTTGGTATAGTCTCTGTAGGATATTGAAGTTAAGAAAAATTGAAATTTTGTTATAATGTGCCTATCTTTGTTTTTGCGAAGAACGTGTTTGGCTTTATGTTGTGTTGTTTTTTACCATTGAATTTTGCCTTTAATTAATGCTCAATGCTTATATATTTTTTTAGGACTTACTTATGGGTATTACGCCCCTATATATTTTTTTGGGTGTTTCTTTAGAATACTATAGATGTTGAAAACCGAACGTCGCTTTATTCCCAGTAAAATTACTAAGGATATTAATTTACCCTGAAAAAGGCTCGGACGAAATACCTATATAGTTGAGTTTCGCCAAATTATCTGTTGTCTCAGAACTAAATAAAAAAAAGTTTAAAAATGGTGAATTTAAAATTTTACTTTTTTAATTGATCGTGAGTTGAGAGTAGTGAATAATGTTGGAGATTACTGAAAATCGTTTTGCTTTTGACATAAAATGTCTTTTGGTATAAATTAGGATAAAATTTAATTTATGCAGGGTGTTTCACAACGTGACTGCCATGACTTAGCAGTGTGTGGCTGGAGTGATTTCAAGTCAAAAATGTCTAATGAACATACACCCAAAACGCTATCGTAACCGAGCTGCAAGCATTTGAAATAAGTAGTAGTAGGAATTCCCTACTAGTTTAAAGAACGAAGAAATTTAAAAAGAAAGAGCTTTATTGAATTAGTTTCTGAAAATGTCCACCCAGTTGCTGTATATAATCCATTCAGTTATTTCTGTCGTCAAGTAGGCCTTGGAAATCTGACATATTTCACCCGGTATAACATGACTGACAGTGACAGTGATTAATAATCAGTTTGAGGTTAAGGTTATTGTTTACTCTTTTGCTCACAAAGTTGCCAGATGGCTTCATTAGTTCGAGGGAAACATTTTAAGAAATTATTCGAATCAAGAATTATCGGTTGAGTAGAAGTCTTCAATCAAGGAGTTGACCATTAATTTTAATGTGGGAGAATAAAACACAAAAAGCTGTGGCTCAGTAAACTAGAAACTATTTTTTTTTTAGAACTTTGCGAAGACACGAAAGCCATTGTCTCTAGATCAGTGAAGTTTTCCATAATTTCTTTTTGGGAAAAAGGGCAGAAAAAATTAAAATTTGTGCGGACTACAATTTCTTGTCACTATAGGGAGGGCCTATAGGGACCCACATAGCCACAGCACGACCACTTAAAGACGATTCTTTCTATTTTAATAGATAAGATTACCACTCAAAGAGAGAGCAAAACAATAGCAAGACCTTATTCTGTATCTCCATTGTCATTAACTAGGGTGAACTTCTACTTCAGAAAATATTCTCTATCAATAGGAAAGAAATTTCTTTTAAGGTGGTTACAGTTATATGCTGATGTTCTAAAGGCTGTTCAAAGTGCTTATGTATAATACCGTACGTTCATTTAAAACAAAGCTCAAGCAGGCCGTGGATATAGAACAGTAAAGTCGAAAATGTCATAAAACGTTCCTATTTTTATCTTTTTATGAGCTTATCTCAGACAAGAGTTTTAATTCCATGGCTTGCTACGAGGTTTTTTTATATACACCCTATAAGTTTTACTAATAATATTAATGTACCTTTCTTCTTCAAAAGTCAGTCGTTTAAGCTGTGTTTTGAATATGTTTCTTAACTTGGATAAGTTACCTAATTTTTCAAAAACTCTATGAAACTTTTTTTTTTGCTACAGTAGTTTAAAAATGAAAAAATATAAACACAGCTAGTCCATAACATAGATATAAGACTATGGGTATAGAGGCACTTATATAACCGTTAAATATTTTTCCTACGAGCGTGTTGTAAAGTCGCTTTACAACACGCTTTACAAAATAGCACTTTACCGCACGCAGAGCCAAATTGCATACAATTTTGAAGCTTTATTAATCTGGGCGTTACTTTTGCATAGTTTTATTGTTCTTGTGTTGTTGTTTTGTTGTTGAGTTGTAATAAATTGATTGCGTTTTTCTATACTTATTTGAATGCTTTAAGGTTTAGAGGGCATTTAGCCCTATTAATTAGGTACCTACCATACGTGTGTGCGTGTAAAGGTTAACGCACGTTAATTGAACTTTCAGAAAACAACAAAATTAACACACAGGCGCTCATAGGAAAATAACTATCCATGCCGAAGAATTAAAAAAAAACTTTGTCCTCAACGGTATTCGAACACACGAACCCATGTTGACAAAGTAGGTGCGTTAACCACTATACCATGCATTTCTTTTATGCTCATGTAAACGTTAAACCAAAATAAGTTCGGGTTAATTACAATTTGACAAATGTCAGTTTTGGTGTTTTTAAAAATAAATTTACAGGCAAAATAGAAAGTAGGGACAAAAACCTGCAAAACATATAATCAGAATGGTCTTATCAGGCGAAATTTTAGATGCAGCAAATAAGTACGGTCTTCCAGTGACCTATTGTAAAAGCGCTAATACTTATAAATAATGTCATGACGTTGACAGGCGTGCGTGTAATAGTATATTACGTAATAAGGGTTGTAAGAAACTTATTACGCACGAATGGAAAGTTTGCACACGAAGCTGCGCAGCGGCGAGTGCGTATTTCCATGAGTACGTGAATGCTTTACAACCCGCATTTCGTACTATACTTTATCTACGACGCATTAGGAATAGACATTTTGAAACTATTACAAATAAATGTTAACAAATCAGAAAATTGATGAAAGTTGAATTTAACAGCTAGCCGCCATTAAAATTTCGAATTGGTGGCGAGTGGACTGTTGCTAGGCGACGCGTGAATGAGGCCACCCGGCTGAGGGGCTTGCACATACGTTTGGTTCAGCGTGCGTAAGGAGCTCCTTACTAGCGAAGTAGAGCGTGTGTTAGAATAATAAATAAAATAAGTACTAATTCTTAAATATGATGAATGATGTACAACGTGTATCAACGAGAGAATAAAGTAAGGTCATGCGAAACCGGTATTATTTGCGTCCGCACTTTATCTGTCATACGATAGAGGTACCAAATGCGCATACTTTATACCTCTATATAAACTTATACCACAGTCTTATACAGGGTGAGTCACATAATTTGCAATGAGTCAACAACCTTTATTTATTTGGCAAATAACATTTTGAAACAAATAGTGCGACTCAAGTGTTTACTTTACTCAATCGTTAGGGCATTCTGAATTTTCCCTCTAGCAGACACCTAAAAATTAAGTTCAAATTCCAGTTTTCCATTGCCAAAAACCCCCAAATTCCAAAATTTTACCGAATTTTAATTAAAATTGTAGGAATTATTCAATAAATTTAAATTTAAAAACGTAACTTTAACACTCCGTATATCGAAATCGAGCAACATTTTATCAAGGTATGTTTGGTTAAACCATATTATTATGTTCGCACTGAATATGCAATTGCTCTATGATCCATTCACTATCGACCATCTTGTAATTTCACTCGCTCGCTGTACGCAATATCCATTTATTTTCCTTAAAATTAAATCCGCCATTGGAACAACCATTTAAATGACTTAAAATGAAAAACTGAGAGTAATTGAACCGAGTTTGCTTTCTGACAGTGTCATAGATTTTAATGATGGCGACACACTTAAACTTTTGCATAGCACTTGTAATTTTGGTTTAGCTATGTGATGTTTTGAGTTATTCTCTACAAATTAATTTCCAAAAGTGATTTAGTTTCCGGAACTACAAAAAAATGCGTATACACCACGGTACTAAAGTGTCATTACATCCCTCGAGTAGTTGTTCTCAATCTCTACTCTCGGTTGAAATGACTCACTTTCGTCCCTTGATGTATAATATACTATAAAGGTTTTGTAAAGGAGGGTCTATTTTCATAGTCCGCCTCTTATGAGAGAGAATGCAAACCAAACGAAATGTAATTATGCAATTGTCTTTTTTAGGTTATCCTATCATCAGAGAATAAGGGAAATTTTGCCAGCTTCGTTTGCAGGATTCATTCCTGTTAGGCCAGAGCCGGAATATAAATATGCCAAAGAGACGGAAGCCGGTGAGTAAAAACGATCATTTAAGTTGTTTTGCAAATTTGTTAAAAACTGCATTTTTTGCGTAAACTTATAAACTGTAATAGATACAGACTTGGTTAAGGGAGGAAAAAGTCGCGCATTCTAAGTGCTAACAGATCTACAAAATTATTTTTGGTTATTTTTAGTTATTTGATCGAGTTGTGGTAAGATATAAAGGAAACTTGAACCATTTTTCTTTTTTGCAGGTTTTATAATTAGGCTTTAACATGACACTTTTGGTTTCGTTCTATGACGTATCGTTTGTCTAAATCATAATCATCAACTTTTTTTTTAAATATGAGAAGGGGATTATTTTGTTGTCGATTTTTTCTCGAGTGTGAAGCGAACTTTCGATGTGTTTATTTATTCCAATGTGTTTATTTTATTTTTATCAGTCGTCCTTCATCATTGTGTTAGAAAGTATCGAAGGGAAATTTTAATAATGTATGTAGTGCTTCCACAAAGGACATGCAAATATGTACGCAATGAACCGATCGCATTTTCTGGTATATTTGCCACTTCGCACACACAAATGGCTGAGATTTCAATCCTACATTATCTGGCGGCGACAGGTAATGTAGGTGATCCCCATATCAGTCTGTTCAAAGTGTGCAAATATAGCAGTAAATGCGTTTGGTTAGTAGCTCACATATTTGAACGACCTTTGTGGAATTACCATCCGTCATATAGATGGCACAACATTCACATAAACGCTGCGGCCTTAGGAATTACCAGAACTTTTATCTAGCCAAACATTGTGTTCTGTCAGGTTCGAGATATACCATTCTGACAAGCGCAAAATCGAAATCGAAACCGATCTATGGGCTAGTAAGGCCGAATTCCAAAACTCACCAGATCATCTACCGGGTAGATCAGTCACCTGCTTAATGCATTAAATTGCTAGATGGCCATCACATGACCAGCTTAACCAGTACATGACCCGGTGAATTTTGGAATTCGCCCTAACTAAACGAAGCTTGGTTACTCTGCTTAATGTCAGTTTCACATGTAATATGTGCACATCACACATATTACACGGGTAGGGTTTTTTCGGTTATGTTTTGATAATTGTTTTTTTCTAATTTTGACATATAAAGTGGCACTTTTCAATACTGATGACAGTGACGTAACGTCCTACTTTTCGTAACTAGTTACGAAGAGTAAAATCTTTCGTAACTAGTGATGAAAAGTTGGTGTCACCACCAGTTGCAGGTTTTGGCTGTGGCACACCGTTGCTATAGTTTTACGGTATTAAGTAGATACAAAGTGGTTTAAAAGTAAATATTGAAGTTTAATAATAATAATTCTCTCTCTAAGTAGGTATTTGTAGTCAAAATTAGAAAAATCTTGTATGAAACACGTGACGAAAAACCTTTTTTGTGTATCTCATTCAAATTGCGGGAACTCGCTGCGCTCGTCCCGCAAACATTCATTCGTTACACAAAATCGGACTTTTCGTAACTGGTTACATAAATAGCTATTGTCTATTAGATTTTAATAGGTGTGTGTTTTTTTATGCCTGATTATGCCATAGAGCAAAACATGTGTAACCACTATTTCAATTTTTTTTTGAAACAGTCTACAATCATGTTTGTTTTCTTTACAATTTACTCGATCTCTTTGTGTAAAATTGAGGAAGTCTTCATTTAACGTAATATGGAAAAAAGAAAACACATAGTAAGACCAAAATAATCATTGTTTTTAAGTGTCAAATATCAAACATACTCTTAATCGAATAACCGTCGTTTTTTTTATATTGACGACTTTGGAAGATCCACTAGAAATTACTCCTCTTCCACGTATTTCTCAGTAAAGACCTCTTATCGTTTGGAGGAAGAGTTACTTTGTGTATGTTGCTGTGTATTAAACAAATAAGTAACGTTTGAAATAAAACATTTATTATTTCAAAATGCATCTAAGTGCGGCCCTGTCTTCTACTCCTTTCTAACAGTCAACAAGGGCATGGAATTTTTACGTTTAAATAAAACCTAATAAAGTAATAAAAACAAACTAAATATCGTTATTTGGAAAAAAAAACAAATATGGGGAGGAAATAACTTGTATACTTCATATAGTATTAAAAACTTATAAAAATATGCACGCAGTGTATATTTGTTTATTTAACATAATTTATTTAAAATTTATACACGTTTATTTAACTTCTTTATAGTTGACACGTAAGTTCGTTTTCTTTTATATTTCACTCTTCTGGGTTTCGTTGTTCCATCATTATTCAGCGCAAAGAGTTCATCTGACCCGCTTTTGTCCTGTGGTATATCAATGATATCTTTATTTATTTTATTTACTTCGTAAGATATAGATGTCAGATAGCTTTGGCTAGTTACTGCAGTTTCTGTCACCTTATTTTTCTGTAGTTTAGTTAATGCTGTCACAGGTCGACCAGAGACACTAAATGAAGGACGACGTCTTGTCTGTGCAGTTGTTTTTTCTATTTTAGCTTCTGCTGGAGTTAACACCGTAGCCATCACAAAGGTAGGCGAAATTTGTGTTATTGTAACACCGTTAGGCATTGATGCCATGGCTTGAAGAGATTTTCTCCTTCTATTATTATTATCGTCAAATAATGCTTTGTCCACCTCAGATTGTGAAAGTTTAAAAGGTTTTTTCACAGGTGTTGGCTGTTTCATAAAGGCAGGAGGGAGATATTGCTTTGGACCAAAAATGTCATCGTCGTTGTAGTCTTTATACGGCTTATTGACAAAGGACGGTTTGGTGTCTTCTTGGTTTTGTCCACTATCAACTAAAAAGTCGCTTTGCAGAGTGTTAAAAGGTTTGCGGGTTGACGTACTCGTTTTAATTGATGACGATCCAGTTGAACTGAAGGTAGTAGGCGTCGTGGGTTTGAAGGAAGCTTGGGTTGGCAATGTTGCTGTGGCCGTTCTCTCTTTGAAGGTGGTGAACTCATCAAAAACTGAATATGGTTCAGTAATGGTTGGTTCAGCACTAGTTATAACTGTAGTCTGCTCAGCTAAGTCAAAGCGGTTTGGAGCAGTTGCCGTTTTTATAGTTGTTTCCCCTTCCGTGAACTGAAAATGTGTTGAGAGTTCTAAACTTGGTTTCGTAATCTTTGTAGTCATTGGTTCCTGCTGATTTTCTGTGGACTCGTAATGTGTTGTAGTGGTATTAGTAAATCCGGAAAGATTACTGGTAACAGTAGGATAAGTTGCTTCAGAAGTACTTAATGGTTTTGTAATATAAACAGTACGGGTGCTTTCAGTTATTGTAGGAGTCTGTACTGAAAGCAACGTTCCTACTAATGTTGTTTTTTCGAACAATTCCTCTTCGCTATTCACTGTGGTTTTGAATTGCTGGGATGTGGTGAGCTGCACTGTCACGGTCGTTTCTTTTTCACTGCTTGTTTGGACCGTTGTATGAGTTGGAGATTCGGTTATGAACATCGGCTTGGTATAACGGATCGGCTCAGTATTGGTTACTTTTGTTGGAACGTTCGACATCTTGGTAGTAGTGCTATGAGTATTTATGAACATCGGCGTAGTGAACCGGCTCGGCTCAGTATTAGTTACCTTTGATGCAAATTTTGGTTTCTCGGTGGTAGTGCTAAGAGTAGTTGTGAACATCGGCTTAGTGTACCGGACGTGCTCAGTATTAGTTACTTTTGTTGCAAATTTCGACTTCTCGGTTGTGGTGCTATGAGTACCGATGAACATCGGCTTGGTGTGACGCATTGGCTTAGTATTGGTTACTTTTGTTGCAATTTTCGATTTCTCGGTAGTCGTGCCAAGAGTTTCTCTTCGACTTGTGCTGCCAGGTTGGATATTCGTATAAGGTGCCGTTACATGGGTCACTGTAGTATGCGACATTTCGTTCTCAAAAATTGGATGGAATGTTTTAGTGGTAGTTTCTTGAACTTTCTTTGTAGTTGCACCTACGATGTCCTTTCCATGCTCTTTCGAATAGCCCATTGTGGTTATGTAATAACCTCTTATACTGTTGGTGTAATTATTTATAATTTCTGGTGCCAATTTGTTTATTGTCGGAGCAGAAATAAACAAGTTTATAGGCGAAATAGTATAAAAATTAGCCAGAATTGTGTGTTTGGCAGTGGTGGCTTGTGGTTTTTCGAAGGTTTGACTTGCAGCAGGATTAAGGTTTAAAATAATATTTTTGTTTGATAATGGTAGTGAATAAGAACTCGGATGTGTCGTTTCTTTATGTTTTTCAACAAGAACACTCGTAGCTTCAGTAAGTTTTTGCATTATTTCTTTTCTCGTCGTTGCCATTGTAGGTTTAAAACTCATAGTAGGGGGCTTCTTGGTTGCGGTTGTCTGAGTTTTGGTTGTCAGGGTTGGTAGTGTCAGTTGCTCCTTCAACGAAGCAGAGTCCCTGCACAAGTAAGACACATTTGGTTCGAGAATCTCTAATTTTACAGAGCGGGTTAAGTGTTGATGTTTAATAAGCAACATTAGCTACATATCGGGTGGTTAAATGAAGAAGTTTAGGACTGTATCTCTAACAGTCTGATAGAAGTGCGAAACAAAAATATCTTCAAGAAATATTACCAGGAATATCTTTAAGAAATATTTTACTACAATTAAACTGCTAACAGAAAAGATCGATACAGCAAAAATTTTTGTCAATTTTGGGGGTCTGTATCTCGAAAATGCCTTAACCGCAATTAGTATCTGAAAGATACAGGAATTTTTCATAAAGTTTGCGCCGTCTTATAAGTGACTGTATGTCGCAAAAGTGTCGTTGCTGATTTTTATGAGATACATTAACTCTAAAAGATAATTTATTGTAAAAACAGTGACGTAGACTCGACATAAATGAATGAAACATATCTATTCCATGGGGTATAGGGTGGCGCCTTTTTAATGGATTTATGGGGTATTGGCAAAACCATAATAAGTAGATAAAATCTGAATGCACACTCTCAATTTCCTAGAAAAATTTGGTGTCATTAGTTCCTGACCACCTTCATTCGTGTTCGGTATACAGAACGTTTTTAAAAAAACTGCACTTTTGACCTGCCGCTTTATCTGCGCTAGCCAGCTAAAGCAAAAGTAAAATAAAAATGTTTTAAAGTTTCTCATACCTAATTTAGTGGTGCAGTTTTGAATTTTTTGTTGATAGCGATTTTCAAGTTATCAAGAAAAACTAAGTATAAACAATATAAAGCTAGGTTTTTTAAATGGGACACTTTATATATTCTCCTGAAGATGGCACTAATTTAGTGCGGAAAGGTCGACATTATAGAGCGTTTCTACATCCTGTAATTTCATTGATTTGCGCTAAGCAATCGTCAGTCAAAAAAAAAACTTTATATATTATTGGTTCGCTTGATTGCCTTTTTTTAGCTGATTGGAATGACGTTTTATACCTTTATCTCTGGTAGTTTTCGAAGAATTAATAAAAAACTCTGTTTTCTTATAAAGAGTAATATGTTAGAAAGAGACAACAAATCTGAAATCTTTGAGGTTATTATTTTATTTCAAAAAAGTTATAAAACTTTCAATTTTATAAGAAGCAATGTATTAGAGGCAACGTAATAATAATTACCGGTTGAATTAGCAAAATTGAACGGTGGCAAAAAATCTAATGAGAAACTGAGCAATATTTCATGGCGTCATGGCGGGTGCCCTAACTTAAATACTTTTATTATAATGGCGTTTAAGACCTATAGTCGATATCTCGGTACTTTTATTTATGGCCAACTTTCTACCCCGATTCTGGATTCTGGCTTTTCCAAACCCCTTCAGTCTACGAATTTCTGTTGAGACATTTTCGAGACACAAATCCTCAAATGTGACAAAAAGATTTGATGTTTCGATCTTTTCTGTTAGCAGTTTTTTTTTCGTTGATGCAGCGCTGCCAGTTTCACTGGAAGTCATCAAAGGTATTTTGAACGACAACCCTTAAGCACAGTCTTAGATAGCCTCACTACCTGAGCAATTTTTGTCACGTTTAATAGTAGTAAATTGTCCAGAAAACAACATTGGAAAATCAAAAATTTCTTGAAAATGACTTAATTTCATGGCAGAATGTTGAATGGTGAATATAACAAGAATAGCTCAGGTTGCATCCAGGGGTGGCATCAGATTTTTGGGTTGTGTTTCGAAATTCCTAGGATGTTCTACTAGACAACGCAGAACTTATTTCTTTTATAGTGTTATAGTTTGAGATGCAGCAAAAGCCACCGTTATTTGACCACCCGGTATTTTATTTAGCTTAAAAGTGCCTACCTTATAGTTTCAGTAGAAAGCACAACAGGGAGTTTTTGAATGGGAAACCGTTCAACATTTGATGTTTGCCTTATGTCCCAATTTTTCTTATACGTTCTGTCTCCAATGTCGAGGTTTCGGTGATATTCAAATGCCCTTGATGTGAATATGTGACCAGGAATGTCGTAGTTAAAGCTACCTAAAAATAACTTTTATGAATCTTTTCGCTGCAGTTATACTATTTTAAGCAGATATTCAATGTTGTTAAAATTTGACTTCAAAATTCGCTACGATGTATGTGAAAATTGAAAATGAAATTAATTTAAAGTCTATTACTGTATTACAAGAAACAATCATATTTTATTTGTATTATACAGTCTGTTACAAAAAAGTAGGCCAATATATTAATCACAAGTTCTCTGAGGAAAAAAAATGCTACTTGAGTTATCCCATTTTTCATTTTGGAGTCTCATGCTCGATACAAGCGTGACATCTTGCAACTTTTATTTAATAAGTTAAGTATCATTCAAAAAAGTAATTCCATATTTTGACCATGAAACATATTTGACTTTTATTTTAATTAAATTTTATATCTTTTTTAGCAAATTTTTTATTTTATTATTTGCAATCAAACATCTTTCCATTACTTTCGCAAGCCTTATTTACAAGCTGGCGAGAATTAATTTGAAGTTTTCATTAAAATGAAGAAATATGAAATGAATTCTTTGAGAAATACTTGATTTATTAAATAAAAACACTTTAAAAGTTTCAACGTTGAAACCCTGTATAACAACCTGGAGCTACAAAATGAAAAATAGGATGATAAAAGTCCAATTATTTTTAATCGGAGAATCTGTGGTTAAGGGCCTTTTTTGTAACATTCTGTACATTGTAATTTAATTCAAACTGTGGATAGGTGAGCTCCGAATAATATTTATCTAGGAGACTATGAAAATGACAACCAATGACATACATTTGTGAAATAGGACAAACCGCTCAATTCCTCAATCTACCAAATAAATATTGTTCTGAAATGCATTTCTAAAACACACACCACCAGCATGTGCTTGTTAAATTAATTTTTAAACTTTTAACTACCTTCTGCAGTTAGATAGTTCTGAGAATTCCGTACATCTACTGGTGCTATGATAATCTCTAAGTTGAAAATGTTGTGCCTGGTTTTTGTTGATCTGTGCCTTATTCGCTTCACTGACCACAGAGCCAGTAGTTCCTCATTTTTAGGCCGCCATACCTGCAGGAAAAAAGTTTAATAAATAAAAGTCTTTTTATTATTTATTTTATGCTTTTTTAGTGTGTGATGAGATCTTTTATGTGGAATTATCTTCATGGCTTCTCCAGAAAATCTAAGGATTAGCTATTGATAATAATCTCCAGTATGGACCAAATAGTATTGTTAGGGGGGCGCACGGAGTTTTTTTTTTCAAATTAGAAACCTGGAACACATTATAACCACTAAACTCAAAGCTAGATATACAGTTCCCCATATGGAGGTGTGGTTGCGACGTGTAGGAAACGGGGAGGGTAAATTCTTCTATGCTTGGCCGAGTTAAAGGCGTCCTACAGTTGTATATTTTAAATTAAAAAATATAAAATAAAAAATATTAATAGGTGCCTCCATAGCTACCCTTCTGATTTGAATTTCTTTATTTAAAAATGCAAAAAATCCCTCAATTAGGAGTAGGAGTAGTTGTACAAAAAATAAAGTTAAAAAATGTATATAGCAGTTTTAAAATAAAGCGTAAAAAAATTTTTAGGCGCCATCTTTGAAAGAAGAGCTCTCAAAGTGTCTATTCTTTCAAAATATTTTTCGTAGAGATATTTCCGGAAACATGTTGGTATACAATTTTGACGTTATTTTTAATGTAGTTTTTTTTTAATTAAATTATTTATTAAACGATGATGGTGTCCTCACCTGACATGTTCTGCTGGAATCGCAGTTACTTGAGATAGATCTGTCAGGGCAGATCACACACGTCATCTGATCTTGAACAAATAAGTAGCCATCGTTGTTTACGTATATTTGTCCCCTCGCCACCAGTATTATGTCTCCGAAGGATGGAACTAACTTGTGTTTGCCTGAAAAAGCATAATTTTTTATCATATGTAATATAACAAGTGCATTAAAAATTATCAACAATTTTAGGACGATATGCACGAATGCAATTTGGGATGAAAAAAGCACGAGTGCACTCAGTGCACGAGTGCTTTTTTCAGATGCAAATCGCATGAATTGCATATCGGCCTGAAATTACCTAATACTACTACTCTACTACCAAACCCTAAACTACTAAATAATTTTGCATAAAAAAAGTGTACTTTGCTTACTTCGGTTTCTCCTTCCGTTCACGAGATAATTGGAATTTTTAATTGCGAGACTTAGGAAAACAAATATCTAAGCAAAACAGCACAGTAAGCCGAATTAACTTGTTTCACTATTAAATTTTAGTGAAAAGCGTAAATAAATTATGCAATATAAAAGAAAAAAAAACAACTTTATTCTGGCATATTTTCTTATTTAGCAATATTTGATGCAGGCAATTTGATGCCAGGTATCCTATTTTTACATGTACTATTTCCACCCTTCACGAGCTTTGTATCTCTATTGTTATGGAACATCCTGAATAGTAAAAATATATAGGTCGTACATTATAACTTTACGTGCGCAGGCAGCCATGATATTTTTCCATTAGGTTGGCACTTCTGAATTGTTAGCTCTTGTTTGCCACCTTGCTTCTTTAAGCCGAGTCCATAACAACCGAAAAACAAGCCGAGTCCATAACCATAACGAGGTGCGAAATCAAGATCTTCCAATAAAATTGATTTTTGACAACATTCTACCAATCGTCTTCAAGGAATCTGTTTACCTATGAAATTAGCTTAATGTCAGTGTCAAAGGGGCCACCAGCAATCGCTTTTTGAAAATTGAACGTTGTCTAATTTTTTTCTCTTTTTAAGTCTTATAAATTCTACTAATTTGAAGATCTACCGTAAAGTATTTACTTCTGTTTGGTTACCCGGAAGGAAGAACTAACTGGGAAGACCTGGAAGGAAAACCTAATAAGCCCGATTCGTTAATGTGTGGCATGAGAAGTAAATAGTGTCCAACTGGCAAGAAAATCAGCTTCTAATAATCTAAGTAAACTACAAAACTGATTCCTCTGACCCAAACTGGTAGGGTAGGTGCAATTTTCGAGAAAATTATGAATTTTACAGTTTTAGCTAGTAACTAGAGTAGCATGGGCTTGAAGACTGAAGCGAAAGAGGAAAATACGCTAAGTTTATTCACTGCAGAACCAGATCCTAATCCAGATAGAATTTCTACATATTAACGTATTGAAACACCTAGAGCAGTCGACGGAAATAACACGATAATAATATGAGAAACCAGAAGGAGTAAATGTTAGGAAATTACAACCAGAATACACTCTCTACCTTCTCGTAGAATGATAAGGTCAATCAATTCTAAATTTGTTATACATTATAATTATTATTTATCAATAAAAATCAATTTTCTTTAAAATGCATATTTTATAAAACGAAATTAAAAATTGTTAATCAAATGGTTTACATTCATTTAAATCATCCTGGCAATCATGGAACCAAAAGTTATAACCTCTTAAGTCAAACATTTTTTTTCATCATTCTTTTTTTCAAGACTGGCCTAAGTAATGCGCACTAAACATTGACGAAGCCATAAACAATTCATTGTTTCATGTTTTTTTTTTAATAAAGAAACAAGTTTCTCGGGTAATCGGTCTGACCAATTACCCGAGAAACTTGCTTCTTTGCAAATTCTCCGATCGAGACACTCACCATATTTTTTTAATGCTAACTTAAAACTCATTGAAGTTCCAATTTGTTTCTATTTATATATATTATTTTTAAGCTACTAAACGAGGCAACTACGAACAAATACGATATGTTCATTAGAACACGTCATCTAGAAGGCTATTAGTTTTTGTGGAAAAATAGACTTTTGTTCCTTCACCCTTTTCTTTAACATTTAACACAGCCAACTAGATGACGTCTTCAAATGAACACCCTTATTTTAACGCCCTCTCCTACGATTTTGAAAAAGAAATTGAAATATAGTTAAAGTGAACCGATCAATTGCCCTATTGAAGAAATGAGAACAGATATAAGACAATAGATGACTCTTCATCTATTGGCAAATTTCGGGCGCTGATGATCACCTGTCTGCTGAAACCCGTCCGGAAATATAAGATTTTAATCAAAAACTACACGAAATTTACACTATTTCTTCTCGACCCACCGTTTTTTTACATCTGCCATGATAAATGCCTCGTCTAGCGTTCGGGCGTTTCAGTGGAGCTATCATGAGCTGAACCTCAACCGAACCGAACTGCAAAATTTATAGATCACATGTAAATCGTGGCGTGGTGGTTAAAATGCAACTTGAAAATGTGAAAGAATTCTGTAGAATAGAAAATCACTTTTTTTTCTCAACAGATAAGCAACAACAAAATGACACTCATCGTAGGCAGAAAGTTTAATCTATCATAAAACATTTACAAGAAAAGAGAATTGGAAATTATTCGAATAAGGCCCGGTTGTAAACTCTCACTTTAAAATTTACCAGAAGTTAAACCAAAGATTTCACAGTTAACAATGTAATATACGTCAAGCCAGGTATTTAAACCTAAGGTCGAGTTTAAGCTTAAGGTGTACAACTGGATCTAATTGATTTCGTGCACATGACATCACTTTGTTATTAAATATAACCTCTCTTTAATAATTGATTATACTGGGTGTTTATTAGAAAACGTCATCTAGAAAGCTACGAATTTTTGACAGAAGAGGATGACATAATTAAAGTAAATGTCTTATGTTCCTTCATAATTTTCTTTTGACTTTTCCCAGCCAACTAGGTGACGCTGCCTACATTGTGTTTTTTAAGATTAGCCATAGGAATTTCCATGCAATAAAAGTCCATGATTTTTCTCTCATGAGTGCTAGCAAAATTTACATAAAATTAACCTGAGTTACGTTACAAAATTGCCTCAAATTCAACCCAGAGGAGTACCTATAAGAAAAACTTAAAATTTTTCTTTTTTACAAGTGCAAATTTGCGGAAATTCAAAGCACTCCCTCTGTGGACCGAATCCAAACAATTGTCAACAAACTACAGTTGTATAACTATGGTTCACTTGAAAAAAATAAATTGAATCTCATTGCATAAAAATCTCCCGTATTAAAAAATTTTACTGTTTAATATTTAAATTCTTCTGAGGCTAAAAATTAGTCTCAGAATAGTCAAGTAAACTTTAAATTTAGTCATGTTAATGCAGCAACACAAAAATAAATTTTTTTGTTGTACTTCCAGTATAGTCACATGTTGCACGAATTCAACTGAAATGGATAAAACCTAAAAAATAAAACCACAACAAGTAAGATTTCATGGCACATCTTACCTAATAAGGGTGCAGTATGAATACGTTCTCTCAGATCGGGATCGCGTAAATGCTCTCTGGCAAAAGCCTGGACGGTCGCTTCTCTTAAACTCTGTTCCCAATCCAAAGTACCATCAACGTTCTCAGTGTCGTAAATGAGGTGTCCACTAAGATACCGGGTAGCTTTGTCGTGTCTGGGTAGGTAAGTGTGTGTAATGTGCATTTTGCAGAGCTACGAATTAAATCATATTACAACAAAGTTTCTTAAAAAATAGTGATAATAAATGTAATTTTTTGCCATTCGTTAAATAATATACTTCTTTTTTAATTATTTTATTAACTTATTTCAATATATTTTTTTGCTTCATAAAATGAGCTTTGAAACAAGCAAATAAGTTTTCGATTTCCAAATTGTAAATATTGCCTTTTTGCATATTTTAAATTAGAGCTTCTGTGAAAAAGCTAAACATTTAATTCTCTAACATGCCTCGTAGAAAATAAATTCCTTTAGACAATAGTGTGATTAAAAATCCTTAAAAAACCTAAGAGGAAAAATTATTTTCTCTCAATAAACATAAATACCACGTGAAATTGGGTCCATCCATTATTTTTACCCACTTAAAGCAGTTTTTCCTGCTGGAACATTTTTATAAGAAGAATTACGTTTGCTGCTACTACTTACCCTCACCATGATAATAAGGATAATCCATAAATTGCGCATATTAGCCACTTAATTATAATACATAATTGACTATTGTTAGCATGATATTCGATTAGTATACAGTACCCACTGAACTAAAATAAAATAATTACGGCCAGCTTACCTGCCCCTCTTCATTGCACTGGAACGTCTTAGATTCTATCTCATTTCACATGCAACCTCGGTTGGGTAATCAGTGTCGAAAGCATTAAATCGTAAAGTATTTAGTTTTTGGTTTTTATTTGTATTTATAAGAGGGAATTGATAAAATATTGTAGGTAATTTTATACATTTTAAAGTTTTTGAAGAGAACATACAGAACCGAAAATATGACCCGGTTTAAGGAATGCCACCATTTTGAAGTAAAAATATTTAATATTCAACATAAAATATTAATAGTATAGTTCTACTTATTGCTAAGCATCGTATTGTTAAAAACCTGGTCAAAAAAGTCTTTGATAACAACATTATATTTCTGTAACGCAAGTTTTAATATTTTCAATTAATTTTTGATTTTTCCATTACTTTTGATTGTTTAAAAAAATTATTTACTAATTGTTGTTGACACTGGCAACGTCCCTCTACATTTCCGAAAAACGTTCCACTTCCATATGTTCATCTCTTAACATTGACTTACTTTTTCTACATATTTTAACTACATTTTCGCAAAATCGTAGATATGTGTGGCAATCTCCGGTCACATTCTGTTGCGTTATTAGCGAATGAGCAATAAATAATTGTTGAAAAACGCGTATTAATTATTATTATAAATTGGTGAAGTTCTGTAAGATATCACGTTCCGGTAATGCGTATATGTAGATAGCACCAAGATTACGGTTAAGCTGCAGAAGAACGATAACATAGCAAATTTTTAATTGATGACAATATTGGTATAGAACTCTTAAAACCCCTGTGAATCTTCTCAGCTTGACTAAGACATCCACATAACGTCGTTGGCAACAAAAAATGCCAACGGCGTTATTTTAGGCATATTTACAAAACTTTTTGCATTTGCAGGGCCAATTTTAGCATTTTTAGATATTCCATTCTTTGTTTTCTTAATAACATCGTTGTCCGCGAACATTATTAGTTTACTAATAATGCCAGTTTGCTTCAATTCAAGCTTAGTCTCGGAATAATTGATATCCTTAAGGATTGAGAGCTTAAGGGTCACTTAAATAGAAATCGCTAGAAATTATATCTAAGTGCGTGCTTTAGTTGCGCATTGCTTTTAAGTTCAAACAAGGAGAATTTTTCCTTCGGACAAGATATGTTGACAATATTTGGGCATTAATAAATGACGGATTATGGTTAAAATTTGATAGTTTATTCTTTTCGAAAGTGTAATAACAAAAAAGTAACGTTATTTTATGGAGTTGGCAACGTTTTGATTTTTGTTGAGGTCTTCCTCAATAATTCTACAATGGTATGTGTTATATAATTGATAATAATATAATAATAAATTCTTTATTGCCAACAAGATCACAAAATATGACACAGCAACGTCAAACAAGAGTAGCATTATAGCTTACTAAAATTAATTACTCAAAATAAATATTAAATTGAAATGAATAAATAGTTTTCTCAAGCAAAAGAGCCTTGACACGTTGTTTGAAAACCGTATCACTTTGAAGACGCTGCAAATCAGCGGGTAACAAATTGTATGCTTTAATGGCTCTATATGAGGGCCCTCTCTCGAAAAAAGTAGTTTGGTGACGAGGAATGTTTAACATTTCCCTATTTCTTGTTAGAATTGACATACTTTGAGAGTACCCGTCAGCGTTCCTTCTGAATAATGCACTGTTTTTTCTGACAAACATTACCAATGACATAAAGCATATTGAAGGGACGGTAAGTATTCCCAATTTAGAAAAATAAGGGCGACATGAATACGTCGGTCTCAGACCAAAAATACACCGAACAATTCTTTTTTGAGCTCTAAAGATATTCATTGGGGTGCGTCCCGATCCCCAAAATAGTATACCGTAACTTATGATTGCCTGAATGTTGGAGAAATAGAATAACCTAATAGTGTCCACAGTGAACTGATCTTTAAGCCGTCTGATCAACCCACAATAGCTATTCAACCTAGACTCCAACATGCGGATGTGAGTTACCCAGCTCAGACAAGAGTCCACATAGACCCCTAGAAACTTTACATTGTTCTGCACAGGCAGAGATCTACCACTCAAAGCAACATAAAGAGACTCATCAGTACAAGGCTGTTTGCTGAAACATAACAATCCCGTTTTTTCAGCATTTAATTTTAAATGGTTGTTGATGCTCCAATCACACATTTCTTGAGTTGAAGTTCTGCATCGAGCAGATAAGTCAGCTTTTGATTGAGAGGCAATTAGAATGGAGGTGTCATCAGCATACTGACAAAGGATATCTGAAGAAACTTCGTTCGTCATTCCATTAACATATACTAAGAACAGTGTGGGCCCCAAGATAGAGCCTTGGGGCACACCTCGACCAAGGCCAGTAGAGGTGGAATAATGAGGTCGACCATTGCTCATGATGCAGACGGACTGCTCACGACCAGAAAGGTAGGACCGCAGTAAGTCAGCACACAACCCGCGTAAGCCACAACCATGTAAGCGTGCCATCAAAATATCGTGATTTATGGTGTCGAAGGCTTTGGACAAATCAAAAAACAGTCCAGCAACACGCCCACCCTGGTCCAGATTCGTAATAATAAATTCAATAGCTCTATATACAGCCTGTTCGGTAGATCTGCCCGATCTGAACCCAAACTGACAATTACTAAGCAACAGCCTACCCTCCAAAAATTTGACAATCCGAAGATTTAAAACCCTTTCAAACACCTTCGACATAGAGGGCAGGATGGAGACCGGTCTGTAGTCGCCAACCTTCCGACGATCACCCCTCTTGAAGACCGGCACCACTTTGGCTCTCTTAAGGTCTCTAGGAAAGATTCCTGTTTGAAAGCAACAATTTATGATGTGACTAAGTGGCTTGCTTATGTGCAGCGCGACATGCCTCAAGACAAAGGAGGGGACTTCATCCAAGCCTGACGAAAATTTATGCGGAAGATTCCTGATAATTTCGAAAATCTCTTGTTCATCGGTAGGAAACAGAAAAATACTATCAATACAATTTCCGTTGCAAGGTGGGATATGGTCAGGCTGTATTCTTGTGTCGTTACGGAATTGTCCACAGAAGCTATACGCAATCAGCTTAGGGTCGCTAATGATATCACCTGAATCAGAACTCAAAAAAATCTGCCGACATGTGTTTCTATTTCCTGACTGCGTGTTAAGTAGCGCCCAAGCCGTTTTGGCTCTATTTTTTGAATTCAATATTTTATTATCGTTAATTGATTTTTTGTAGTTGGAGAGATATTGTCTGTAGATTTTTCTTTCGTCCTTGTATAGTTCATGAACAATGGGAGAGTTTGTCTGCTTGTACCAAACGTACCAGTCCTTAATGTAACTAGAATATAGTTTTATTTCAGTTGTCACCCAGTTTGCCTTGATGATTGAGATGATCGATTTTTTAATACTTTATACGTGTTAACTTTATTTAACATTTAATTAAATTTGGGTGGAGATCGGGACCAAAGGCGGCAATGACACTACAACTTTTTCGCCGACGTTTCGTCTAATTTACTTATTGCTTAGGATATGCTGAGGATGGCTTAGAGCCGAAAGCGGGCCGCCAAAAGGATTTTAATTGAACTAGCACGAAGTATACGAGTCTTTTCTTCACCTTCAACTGTTTTGACTTCGTTAAAACGCCATACCATTATCTAAAGTCTAGTTGAAAAAAAAAACGTTATGGATTTAATGTTTGTCTGTATTGAAGCTTAAATTTAAACTTCCATCACCCATCGAGTTCGTCAGTGTCAACCACATTTGAGTTTCTTTTTCCCTCTTGATTGATACCGAAAGAAATGAACGAAAAATTGCAGCAAAGAGTGAAACAGGTTATTGAATTTCTTCCAGCTGAACAAACTCTTGAAAGCATCGTTTAAGCCAACTTGGCTTTACTGTGCCCACTCTGTATACAACCGGATCTAAGAAAAAGAAACAAAATTTCACTGAAAACATATCTTTTTATTAATTAAAATTCGTTTATTTTAGTGAATCTTCCTGGTACGGCCGCAGCCCATCAGTTGGTGGTGACAATCCGGCAGAAATGCACCCCAGAAGAAGTTCTCGCTGTCCTCAAGGATCTCCCGAATCCTCGATCGGAGGAAGAGGCGGATGGGCGGTTTAATCCTCTAAAAATCGACGTTTTTGTTCAGACCTTGTTAAACTTGGGCTCGAAGAGTTTCTCGCATAGTTTTGCTGCTATCTCGAAGTTTCATTACGTATTTAAGGTAAGTTAACACTTTTATTACAACATCGCAGTCATCATTCTTGACAATTTTTTTCAAAGGCCAAAATTACGTCATGCAAGGTGTTTGCTACAGAACGCTCAATTTGGGAGTTTTCAAAACATGTTTAATCGTTTCTTTTTTTTTAACCGAACACCCTGTATTTGAGCATTGTAACTTATTCTCCTGCCAGTCCTCTTCAGCTTTCATTAAGGTGTCATTATACCCATTTCCTTTAGTTTTAGCTTAATTCTCAGTTTTTTATACATTTACAAAAAATACATGCTGTGTTTATTGATGGCAAAATTTAAATTTATTATTAAACTGTGACACTGTGTAATAAAGACATCTCCTAATCAAGTGTTCAAAGGGTCTTCCATTTTCTCGAATGCAAAGATCAAGACGCTTCTCGAAAGCATTGTTTAAATTTTGGCACATTTTAACACTTATACTGCGAAAACAATTTGCTATTTAAATTTTCATGTCTTCTCTTGTTGTAGGGGGTATTTTGTAAACTTGTTCTTTAACAAAGCCCCATATAGAAAAATCCATTTTTGTCAAGTCTAGCGACCTAGGCGGCCAGGCGATAGGTCCTCCCCTTCCAATCCAATGGTCGGGTTTGTTTTATTTACAAAATTTATGATTAGCCTTGTATGATGCACCGGGGTTCCATCAAGAAGAAACCACATTTCCTGTGGAATCTCCATTGCTTTTTCAGCGAATAGACTAGGCAGATAATTCTGCAAAAAGTCCAAATACACTTCTGTTACTCTTTGCTCCAAAAAAGTATGGACCAATTACGTTATCACCGACAACTCATCCCCAAACATTTCAGGACCACCGGCTTTGGGTATTGTATCTAAGAAAATGTGGATTTTCTGTTTGCATAATAATGAAAGTTATGCCTATTAACACTGCCATTTCGATGAAAAGTAGCTTCATCTCCAAACAACACTAAATAAGCAAAGTTTCTTTGTACATTTGTTCGTTTTCTGCGGTTGTTGATCGTTTCTGTCTCTCAAGTTTGTTGTGTGCCACACTTCCAGTCCTCTCAGAACGTTCCATTAGCCTTTCAAATGCCCTTTTTTCAGATTGCCTTCTCTAGGGATGTCGCTCCTGATACAATCTTTTATCCAATAGTGCATTTTTGTCACTAGCACCTAACACGAAAATCATGTCAACCATCTCGGATTGTGAAAAGTTCATATTTAAATTTTATTTGTATTTAAACACCTAAACAATTAAGTATCTATGACCGACCGTATTGCGACTGACAGCTAGATCAATAAATAATAATATGACATTTAATTTTTATCAATGGCTTTCATGGCAAACTAGAAAAATTAATAATTGCATTAATGTATTTATTTTTTACGCGTTTTTTAGGCAGTAATTCAGAAAAATAAATATAGCCCCAAAACAAAGTAAGATAGGTATAGGGACATCTTAATGAAAGTTGAATAGGTTTGACTGGTGAATAACACGCAATGCTCAAAATCAGGGTGTTCCATTAAAAAAAATCGATTAAAAATGCTTTGAACATTGTCCAAGTTGGACATTGTGTAGAAAACAAATTCTATGCCGTGATGTCTTTTGCGTCTATTAGAACAATTACTTGCAGCTTTGACCATCCCCTCAGGCCGAGTTTGGTTCCTTTATTACAAGTAATTTGGCAACTATCGTCGGTAGAAAAGATTTATGTTTTGCCTCTGAACTAAACATTAATTTAAATAAGTTAGCAACGTCGCCTTTTATTGCAAAACTAAAAATTGATCCACACGCAGAATTTTTCAAGGTTTCTAAATGTAAAAAAAATATACAGGGTGTCTTCCTTTAAATAACAAAAAATTATTCTATACAAAGTATTTTTAAATTGTAGACCAAATCATCATGAACAACTTTCATATAAGAAGTTTTTTATAACGATAACAACAATATGGAACTTTGTCGCACTAATGCGCCACCTTGTATATCTATCTCTTATATAATTTATTTTTTCTAGTCTTAATGTAAAGAGGTAATTAAAAACAATTGACACTTCTTCATAGCCACCTTTCGGTCTTTTCCACGTGGTATTTTCATTTAGAATACGACCTTTTGTTCTCATGCAACCATCATCAACTTCATTTTTTAAATACGGTCCTGGTTTTTTTATATCGGATTCTGAATCTCCTTGCAATTCTACGTCCGGTGATATGCCGCAATTAATATTTTTATTTACTCTTAAGTTAGATTTTTCTGATTTTGTGATGTTATTGTTAAAATTTGTAGATAAAGTCGGGTTACTATCTTTTTGGTCTAATTTGCTTACGTTCTTCTACAGTATCTGAGAGTGCAATAATAAATTTGCGAAACGTTGACAAATTTACAAAATTGGCTCATTTAGTTGATCCTGTTCCTGACAAAATCTATATCTCTCTATCTATCTAATCTTTTTATAGTCCATGTTATTAATAAAATTTGCTTCTGCCATCATCATGAAACTCAATTAAAATAATACATATTTACATATTCATATATCCATTTTACTAGTTATCAAAAATTTAAAAAAAAATTGTTTCTTGTCTTATCACAAATTGAACTCCCAAAGACAACAATTCCACCTCAAAGACACCAATTAGAGCAGTAAACCTTTAGCGTTTTGGGACAGCGGCTCTAAAGGGCGCTCTGACCGGATTCCCATCCTGTGTATTCTCGATAAGGAATTTAAAGGTCATTGGTTGGTTGCCAATATATTATTTAAATTGCAGCGAAAAAAGTTTGGGCTTGTGGCACGTTTTTTCTTTTAATCGAAAATTTACATTTCTTAGAAACATCACCCGTACAGAGAAAATAATTTCTGAAAAATTGTCAAAGAAATGTGAACTTATTTAGTACCTTAATTTGAACCCATAAAACATCAACCATTAACACTAAAAACCTTTTAAAAACAATTTAAAAGGATTTTAAAGTGGATTTTGATATGCTCATATGCTCAATCGCCTTCATCATACTGTCAAAATTGCTTATTTTGACACCGATTTTATTGCAAGTGAAGAAGGACGTATAGAAAGTAGGAAAGTGGAGAAAGTGGAGAAAATATGGGCATCTTCTTCAATCCATTTAGAAAAAAACTTCAAAAATTTATAGAATCCCTCTATAAATCTCCTGTAGTAGGTACATAGTTCCAAAAAGCTCCTTACTTTGTGTTTGTTTCGGAAAGCTGGCCAACCTTTAATGACAGATATTTTACTCTGGCTGGTTTTAATGCCTTGCTCCGGGATGGTATGCCCTCAAGTACTCTATTTGCTTCTGGAACGTGCTGCGAATTATTTTTTGTAAATAACAACTGAGTCATTTAAGCTGTGAGTCAATGACCCGGCATTAATTATTGTCACTGAAGATGAAACTTATTATGTCAACCTACCTTTCCTAAATTGATAAATAAGCGCATACACCACAAGAGTAGAGTGGTCATTTTAGTCTCTGGTTTGTAATATGGTCACGAATAACAGTGTGTGTGTGCGATCGTATTTACGCTTTAAATTTCTATTTTGAATGGGTATCAGGTTGTCGTTACCTCCCCCGAAGGGTCCTATACTGATTTACTCACTGAATGGGGCTTTCAAAACTAGTTTATATTTAAAATTATAAGGTGGGTATCGCGTAAACTTCTATTTTCTACGCCCTTAAAAATAACCTTTACTAGCAAATTTAGGATAACGAAAATAAACGCAGAAATAACGCAAATAGAATGTACAGTAGTTCTTACCAAAATTTTAAGTAGACCAGGACCATATATTGCAACTCAAGTAACGGACCACCTTATGAGTGCAAAAAGCCTTATGGGTACCAAGGGGTGGTTTCGCCCTTCTCTGTATTGTGACAACGAAACTTGACTGTAGGCTCCTACTGGTGGCTTCGGTTGGTGCTCATTCGTCCTTTCGGAGTAACGATGCTCCTTCTCGACCCCTATTCACCAATTACCCAAAAACGACCCTTCTCGCGAATCCCCAAGCTAAACCTTGCTTTCGCGGGCCCCAAAACTTGTTCTACTTTTAAACAATGGGTTGGTACCTGATGGTGGTCGTTCGTCCTTCCGGCGTAATGTCGACCTCCGACCAGCCCGAACGCGGCTCCCCGCACCAACTCCTCGTGAGTTCTCCCAAAACCGGACTCTCTTCCTGAGCACCCAGACTAACACTGCCGATTTCCTCTCAAAAACGCTCGTGCTAACTTTTTTTTATTGTCAGCACATTTTTCCCAAACGATTGCAACCTTCTTTTGCAAGGTTTAATTTTTAAATTTGGGTCAACTAGTACTTGGTTACTAAACCGGTCATCTAACCATTTCTAAGAATGTTGCAATTTTATGTCTTTTTGCTTCTTTGTGACAATATACTCAATATTAATAAATATCTTCTATCCAACAGATTTTGGCAGATTCCGAAGAGGCTCAGATATGCGTTTTGAGAAACATGTTCGAACTGTGGCACGACCATCAACAAATGATGGTGGTTTTAATCGACAAAATGTTGAAGACGCAGATCGTTGAATGTTCTGCGGTGGCGAATTGGATCTTCTCTAAAGAAAACTCGACAGAGTTTACCAAAAATTATATATGGGAAATTCTCCATTTGACAATTAAAAAGGTAACACTCGTAGCGACCTCACGGTGCAGAGAATCGTTTAAAACAAAGGTTATTTGCTACTTTAGATGAACAGGCACGTAATAAAGTTGACAGGAGAATTAACTGAAGCAAGAGAGAAATTGGCTAGAGCTGAAGAATCAAGCGACAGTGAAAGCGACGAGGAAAAGAAAAAAACGGAAGATTCTGAAAAACCTTCAGAAGAAATGGTGTGTATTTATGCACTATCCGTTAAAACTTACACAAAACGCTGTAATCTTTCCAGGTTGAACGCATGGAAGAGAAATTGGAGGCTGCGCAAGCTGACCAAAAAAACTTGTTTTTAATCATATTCCAAAGGTTCATTATGATCCTGTCGGAGCATTTAGTGAGATGCGACACAGATGGCAAAGATTACAATACGCATTGGTACAAGTGGACCATTGGTAGGCTGCAACAAGTATTTTTAACGGTAAGTATACTGAGGTGTGATATTTCGTTTCGGCTTTAAACTGCACTTGTGTTGTAGCACCAAGAGCAAGTCCAGAAGTATAGTTCGACGTTAGAAACTCTTCTCTTTACGCAAGACCTGGACCCTCACATACTGGAAATATTCCAACAGTTTGTTTCGTTGCAGAGCTAATTTGTTCAATAGTAGCAAATTTTTTCGAACGTCTCGTGGTGTAATGATTTTTATTGGAATGTAGTTATTTTATAATACGACGGTATAACTTTAATTTTGAAAGAAATTTAATAAAACCTCACACTATATGTTTTTTTTTTCTTTTAAATACTTCAAGACAGAAGTATTTGGTGTGATTCATAGTAAGCCTTATATATCAAGATGGAATACGCATATATAAACCATTGACTTGTTATTGTCATCAAGTAGACTTTGGAAATCTGACTTTGACGTTTTTATTGTATCTTCTCAACATGTGATGAAAGGAGGTAGGTATAAAAAAAGAAGATTTCAAAGGTAACAAGATGACAAAAATAAGTGAATAAGTTATACGTATCATATTATTCTATACGGAGATTATCAATTCCTCACAATAGATCGAAAGTGTAACTCCTCATCAGTTGGCTATGAAAATCTCGCAGATGGTCGAAAATATTTCACTGCGCATGTTTACTGCGTACCACGTGCTGTTCTGAGCTTTACTGAGGCTTCAAAAGAGGTCTTTGCTATTTACATGCGCTTGTACAGCTTTTCGTCCAAACCTGTGCTATATGCTGACTAGATTTTTCTATATCAATGTTGTGCGTCTTTGCTTATCGATGCTTGGAGATGGAGGTCGAGATTATAACACTTGAAAGCCAGCGAAACAACTTGGTAGGCCTTTGGAATATTAAAAATAATAATGGATTTTTTCCACTACTAGCTTTAATACGGACCGTTAAAGGCCAGCAGAATGACTGTAAAGTGGGTTTTCTCGTTTTGCTTATAAAACAATTGAACATAAGCGGTCTATAATGACAACGTTATGGCTGATTATTTCCCTGGCAAATAAAGCTGTCAGTTGTCAGGCGCCGTGATGTCATACGGCGATTTTGTTTATCGGTTGCCACGGTAACGAAGCCTCCATATTGATTGAAGACGCGCCTGTTATTAGTAATAAAATATGCGGAGCGCTATCTTACTAATTTAGGCAATTTTCTGTTGTAGATTTATCGAGTCTAGTAGTGGAAAAAATCGTATATACACCGCGGTTGTGAACAACTTAAGACCCTCACGTCTTAGATCACTCAACGCTATGCGCTTCGGGATTTAATTAAACTTGACGTTCGGGTCATAATAATGTAATTCACAACCTTGGTTTATAATATACTATTAAATCATTAAATCTTTTGTTAAACAAATGAGTTTTCATTGCGTCGCTTGGCATAAAAAAATGAAGCATTTCGTTCAGCCAACTTTTATGCGCTGACAAATTTAATGGTTCATTGTTTTATGCTTTAAATTATCCGCTGGCGTCAGGTGAACATACCTATTACATGCAAAAGTCATGGGCAATTTAAAATAGGTGCTCGCCGTATATGGTGTGAAATTGTCAAAGCGATGGGAGCTGTTTGTAGGCGGCTTATGTAAACATTCACATGTCTTAGGAAAATATATTTGACTTGACAATATTTATTGAGGATTTTTCAAATTTTTTATGTGCAAATTTGGTTTATTTAGCTCAAGTACGTCAATAACGTACAGGACATTCCTTAGTGACCTTGATACCAAAATGTGGAGACCGATTCACTATGCGCGTGTGCGTAGGTTGCTGTCAAATTTCGAAACGTACTTAGTTAGAATCACATACTTCCGTATCGAATAAATTTCCCTCACACCCATTTACGTCAAGTAACCGAAGTAACTCGTGAAAGTATCGGCAACATTAGATGTCACGAATCACGAACCAAGTGCTTTCGGCCTAGTTCGTGATTCGTGGACACTACGTGAATGTAACTGCACGTGGGTCTAACTGTGCCACTTTCAAAAGGGCGCTCAGGGCGCATGTGCAGAAATTGCGATATACGAGGTTTTGTGTTTCCATCCCCTCCTTTTACAGTCCAAGACCAGGAATGTAAAAGATAGGCAATGTCCTGTATGTTATGGAAGTATATGGTTTAGCTGGATATTAAAATACTGAAAGCAATACGCCTCATAAACGCATCGCTATCGTTATTTTCGCTCTGCTGCAGTGGTATATTATTATTGGTAAAATTTAACGTTAAGTACCGCCGGCGGTGTTATGAAATGTCAAATAATAATGAACCAAATTCAACGTCACTGTCACGCTGTCAACTTATTTTTAAAGAACAAAAATGACTGGACCGTTGAAATAATGAATAATTTTTAGTTTTTATACACCCCAATAATAGTAGATTATGTCACTAGGAGTAAAAGTGGGTCTTTTCGTGCTGAGCCCAGAGATTGACGGCCGAAGCGAAGCTGAGGCCTGCAACTGGGCGAAGCACAAAAAGACTTTTTACTCCGAGTAACATATACTATTTTTTTTTCAAGCATGCAAGAAATAAGAAATCTATTTCAAAGTGGTTCAGTTTTGCAATTTTCTCTCATCCTCTTTAAGCGGGTCTAGGTACTTACCCAATTGTGTATATTATTTGTAAAATACATAGAATATGTTAGAATGGTGGTTTTCAATGTTCAATGGTTTTAATGTATTAAATAATAACCAATGATTATGGTAAACTAAGAATTTGTAGCATTATTTTCAATACTAAATTAATAAATGTCACATTGACAGATAAATATGATGACGCGCATGACATTTAACAGACGAATTCAGAATTCGAGAACCTATGCGATTTCGACTAATAACGGTTTCGGATGGTGCTCTTGAGTGCTCTGAGAGTATTTCTGTCCTTTGTTTTTTCAACAAGAATGTAAAGATGGCAATACACTCAGATCGGTTTATTTGGTGTCATCTATTATTAAAACAATTTTGGTGAATGAAAATCGTTTATATGTGCGCCACCATGACACTAGCGGTGACTTTTGACTTTACTTTTACTGCCTAGGACTTTTTTGCTACTTTTTTGGTCACAGGATTTGAAAGCCCACTTTAGGTGTGCGTATGGAGAAAACAAATGACGTACTTTTAGTCCGCTTGAAAAAAAAAAATATTTTAAGGTGTCATCAAATAATCGGCCATAACGTTGTCATTATAGAACGCTTATGTTCAATTGTTTTATAAGCAAAACGAGAAAACCCACTTTACAGTCATTCTGCTGGCCTTTAACGGTCCGTATTAAAGCTGTTAGTGGAAAAAATCCATTATTATTTTTATTATTCCAAAGGCCTACCAAGTTGTTTCGCTGGCTTTCAAGTGTTATAATCTCGACCTCCATCTCCAAGCATCGATAAGCAGACGCATAACATTGATATAGAAAAATCTAGTCAGCATATAGCACAGGTTTGGACGAAAAGCTGTACAAGCGCATGTAAATAGCAAAGACCTCTGAAAAGCTCAGAACAGCACGTGGTGCGCAGTAAACATGCGCAGTGAAATATTTTCGACCATCTGCGAGATTTTCATAGCCAACTGATGAGGAGTTACACTTTCGATCTATTGTGAGGGAAAGATGTTCTCCGTATATAATAATATAATACGTATAACTTATTCATTTATTTTTGTCATCTAGTTACCTTTGAAACCTTCATTTTTTTTATACCCGTCTCCTTTGAGCACATATTGAGAAGATACGATAAAAATGTCAAAGTAAATTTTCCAAGGCCTACTTCACGACAATAATAAGTGAATGGCTTGTACGTTCCATAATTAAGATCTCGTCTAACTCATCCATTCCACACATCCATTGAAACTTGGATTCGTGCGCCAACAAACCTTATGAAACTTGTATGTTAATATACTATTTTGTAATTAGCAAGCTGCTGAAAGCAACAATATAAGGTCTCATAAACGCCTTGCTATAGTTATTTTTGCTCTGCTGCGGTGGTATTGGTGAAACTTGACGTTAAGTAGCGGCGCTATTATGAAATGTCAAATAGTGTTCAACCCAATGAGCTAGCAGATATGGACCAAGCCAACAAATCCCGATATTTCCCTACAATTACCCCCTTTTTTGGGCCCTATATTGTAATTTTTTTCAAGACGATTGTTACACCCTCTATACTACCGTTGTTTCGAGGTTAAATTCTTAAAATGTACCCGAAGGATATGTTTTTAAAGCCACCACTCACGATCGGCAAAGCTTCTAACTAACGGTATACGAGAGCATCTGAACACACCGAAACAAATTAAAAACTGCCGTTTTTTCTATTTCGTTTTAATCAGTTTATGGGAGCTGCGGCTTTATAGTTGGATTCACGTGGAATGACTCCCAAATGACGGCGTTTATGGTTGATAATGTTATTATCGTCGAGAACTTAATCACGACCAATTTCTACAACCAAAAATCAAAAATAGTGAGAGGCTTAAATATCGATATAATAGTTTATTAGGTAAATTTACAATAACACTACAGCAAGTATCTAAAATGAACTAAATATACTTAAATATTACATCTTTTTTATCTGCCACAGTTTGCAGTTCCATTTTTACCGGACATTGGAGCCAATAGCTGAGGAATTCTTCGGTATATCCAATTAAAAAATACATTTTCCTGGGAAGTATGTTCCGGTAAACCAGCCCACTTACTCTAATTAGATTGTGTTGTCGTTTTATTATAATTTCGCTAACGAATGAGGCGTGCCACGTGCCTGTTACGAATTTTCTTATAAACTGGTCTTCTACTGCGGTTTCGGAAGGACGTAAACCCCCTAACACGTTTGCTGAAATAAAAAATGAGGCCACAGTTATAAAATTCGAACGTTATTAGTTATCTCAATCACTTTGGATAATATTTAGTGGAAAGTTAGATAAAACCAAAAAACGGTATCAAATTAAAAACAAGTCTATATCACTTATTAATACTCACAAGTATTCCAACTGTTCCATGATTTCCTATGAGCAATTTGATGAGGGGGGTTAGCCATTTCGTAAGTCAAAGGAAAGTTTTTTCTTGCTGTGATTCTGTACCTCCCGGCCTGATTTTTTTCCCATATTGGCGAACTATGGATTCCACGAGTCGTTACTGGTATATTTGATTTAAGCACATTAAAGGCTTCGGATGTCTAAAGCGATAGAAAAACTAGACGCTACATTATGCTGAGGGTAGGTCCCTGGATTGTGGTTCTTTGGTTGGTGAGAAATAGTATATTGTACAAGTTGCTAACAAAGTAAAGGTTTACAGTCTATTTTTTCTACGACTAATTGAAATTATACCAAAAATAATAGTAATAAATTATTTTTTTTTATACATCTCTATGTTTAATTTAATTGGAGATTGACATTGATATTTTTAACAAAATAGATAGCCTTTCAACTCGCACAGATAGAATTGCCCATGATTGGTCTATTTAATTTCTTTTAGATAGGGGTTCCGCTAGCTCCAAATGCTTACTTATCCATTCAGTAAACTGTTAAAAAAATCGAAAATATCCCTGTAGGAATAGAAAAAAAGTTTTTTCTAAAATTTCTCAGATGCATTTTAGGAAGTTTCCCGAACATCGTTTCCCAATCAGGTCTCTCGAACATATTTCTGCTCCAGATCAAGCACACAATTTCGCTATTAGAGCTTAAATGACTACTTAGTAGCTGTTCAATTTTATTTATACACAAAGAATGTAACATGGTATATTAATACTGAACTTAATTTGCATAGAAGTAATTATCACAGTACGTCTGCCAAAATAAATTGAAGACAACTTACTTTTAAAAGTATTCCCAAGTTCATTTTGCTAATTGGTGTGTCTCATTTAATCAATGGAAGAGTATGAAGGTCCTCTACAGAATAACTGGGGCTTACAGGCCGCTGACGATGCAATCCTTCCACCTGACAACAGAAAAGGACATGTGAGAACACCACATCAAGATAAGATTGTGTAAATCGAGATAGAGGTAATGGGGGAATGCATAGGGTAAGATCTCATTTAAAGTGTGACTAGTTTGAAAATTCTCATAGTGAGAGAACTAGAGACACCGAAACAAAAAAATGAAATAGCTGACAATTGGAGTATTGGGACTTCATTGTTAAAGACTTTTCTTTTTTCAATTTTTTTTTAATATCTTCATAAGTAGTCAGAATTTTTCCAGTTTTAAAACGGCAATTGACAAAACCTAAAAATATCCAACTTCGCCCTAATTTCTGAGTTTCCAAATTATGAGGGACAAACTTAAATTACCTTGTATATAATCCAGGAGGATTAATAAATACATGCTTCTCATTTATAAGGCATACAAGGGGTTGAATTGACCAACTTTTATTAATAAACCCGTATGCACAAACGCACAGATTCCAAGCCATGGCTAGATTTACATATGATTCATATAACCAAACACGGCTAAAGATACGCTAGTTTATTATAAAACTTCATCTAGCAGGCTATGAAATTTTGACACAAAAGGATGCATAATCAAGATAAATGGACTTTTGTTTCTCCATCCTTTTCTTTTGACATTTTACAGCCAACTAGATGAAGTTTTGTAATGAACACCCCGTACTTATATTAACTTCTTGATCTGTCAATAACTACAGTAATTATTCAAAAAGACGATTGGAATACCAAGCCACCGGACGTCCGGTTTGGCCGGACTTTTTGGCAAATCCGGCGGGATAATTTTGTTCTTAATAACCAAGTTATGGTACTAGCGTTTTATGATCTTTGATTTATTTGTGATTAAAAAAAATCCATCTTTAAATGAAAAATTAACTCTATTTTCAGCACTTTCGCTTTTTTATAGTCAAACCTGGCGATATGTCCTATGTTCGTCCGCATTCCATCTATATCGTTTTAGATCCGTTTGCCAGATTATACAGACTACGATATTTCTATAAAGTGAAATAATAGTTTAGCTACATGTATTATTTTATTTTAAATGAGTATAATGTATATATGAGGAAAAGAAGCTAAATCAGTTGAGTTACGTGTTATGATATATGCTAAGTAAATAGTCCACTATCCGGTCCGGTTCCAGCCTGATTGCTAGACCAGATCTTTGGAGTCCGGCCCAATATAAGTCCGTTCCATCTCTAAAAAACACCAACACTAATAAATCTACATTGATTAATATGAATACACTGCAAACACTAATAAGTATAGCCATGGCTTGAAAACGATGTATTTGCCCATATGAGTTTATTAATAAAAGTCGGGCAATTTTCAATCCACTGTAGGCCTTAAAAGTGTGCAACATAAATTCATTTAGACCCTCTACAAGGTGTTTTTCAACTCATTCCACAGAGATTAGGTGCATGTACAGTATATCAAAAAGTCATGACAGAATTTTCTAGTCCTTTTAATAAATAAGGCTAATATTTGATCTTTTTAGCCAAGCTGTTCTATATACATAAAAAGAAATTGCTATTTATTTGATTCTTAAGTTAGGTCAGCTCTGATTATTTTACATTCATATTGGTTAATTCAGGTTAATTTAAATTTCATTTATGTTCAGGTTTTTTTAATATTAGTTTAGGTTAGTTTAGCTGTTGATGTGTTTGTTAGTTTAGGTTAATTCAGTTCTTGCTATAGGTTAGTAGGTGTTAGTACAAAAAAACCATGTCTATATTAATTAGTACGGCAAGTTATTTATGATTAGTTTAGGTTAGTTCAGTTGTATGTATGGAGTGTTCATTATAAAATTTCATCTAGTTGGCTGTCAAAAGAAAAGGATGGAGAAACAAAAGTCCAGTTATACATAAAAATTTGATATTACTCATGCATAAATTATTTTCCCATAAGGAGAGTGTGTTTATCAAAAAATTACAGCGGTCATTTCAGGTTGTCTAGATAAAGTGGTATTATCACTTATACTAACCTAAACCGTAATCAATGTCATTGTCTATATTAATTTGATTCGAGAAATAATCTCACTAAATACCGCTCGAGCTTTAAAATGAACTCGTCCTAAAGGACTCCTGAAATTATGGAAAACATGCAACGGCGAAAAATTATCGGTAATTTTAAAGCCCGAACATTTTCTTATAATTTCAGGTAATTAGAACTTAGTTTAATCATATAAACTCACAAAATTACAAAGTTAAGTGAAAGACTTCTATGGAACATTTCCAGAGGAGGTAAAGGTTCGATAAAAGTCTCATTTTTTCAATCTATCTAAAATTTTTTGATTTAAATTATAGGATATTATATAGGATAATTTTCTTGACATTATTTTTTGAAGCTCTGGTACACTTGAAGGAGATCGTTAGTACTAATTTCTTTGGCGATTTTTGTTCAGAACATAAAAGAATAGTCAATATAAACAATTATAGGTCACGATAGAATTTGAAAATATGTATAACATTAAATTTTAGAATATACATCTCTCATTTACATACCTAAAGTCCTAGGACACAAAGATATACAAATGAGAAATGTGAGGTTATATACTTATATCGTATAACTGTCATCAAGTTCTAAAAAGACAATGACCTAGCAGATATGGACAGAGCCAACAAACTCCGATAATTTTCAAAAAAAAGTCCCCCTCCTTTTTCGCCAGAAGTCCTTATATAGGAGAAGATATAATCCGAGGAACTGAACTCTTTATTTACATATGAGTTCATGTGTGGCAACATGGCAACTCTGTAAGCCATTTTTCGAAGCTTTTAAGCTTTAACCTTATGGAAGTTTTTTCTATTTTTCGGTTTTCTAAATAAACCAGACCCATGAGGCCCTAAATGCACATATGTTTGCAATAATATTTATTTTTGTCAAGAGCGTTTCTTTTGTTAGTTTTTGGACAGGCACTTTCACAATTTCTTGGGAATTCCGGCCATAAAACATGGTCACTACAATTGCCCTTCTTTTTTGACCGGCAAAGGCGCCTTTTAATGGTTTATGGCCCTTGAAAGAATTTCAGACCTGTACGTGACCCGAACAATAGTTTAGTAATTAAGGCGATTTTGCGAATATCGTGAATTGAAATTAAAATCTTATTCTCTCAGCAGATAGAGCTTTTAATTTCTGATCCTTTGATTGTAAATTCGAGCAATTAATGTCTTAATTGACTGAGCCAGGAAATTAACATTTAATTTCAATAAAAAGCTTCAATTGTCAATTAAACTATGTCATGTGAGGTGTCATTTTGAAGAGCATCATTTCTTCTGTCCAATGATCACATTTTCAATTTTCCTTTTCCAGCACATTTTCCAGAAAAGCTCATTTTCTGAATTTATGCCCGCGCTGTCCGAAGCGCCATATAATCGCCATTGGTCAGAGTGGTATCGATTTTTTCGGCAGTACCCTTTCGAGGCCGAGAGGTACCGAGGGGGTGACGAAAGAGGGACGATCTTCGACGCTCGAGGAAAAAGACGCGTTTTGAACTCAATGTAGTTACGATCAAAAAGCGACGATTAACCGGGAAGAAAAAAAAGTTCGAATTTTACCGCGAGAAAAGTCCTTGGCTCCGCCCTTTGATTATCGCCAATTCGTAACTTTCCCCCTTTTTTGAATCTCGCTTTAGAAATCCGCGCTAATTATTTGCATTTTTAATAAGTGCCACAACAATTAATTCGGCTATTGCTCGCCTACGAAAAGTTTCGTGGAGTGTTTTTTCGGTTGTGCCATATAGTGTCAACCCACCTCTGCCCTTTTCCTGAATAGGCGATTTTCTTGCAGATAGCGGATACTTTGCAGACGCAGGAGACTACCGGCAATTAAGTATTTGTAGAGTAGTTGTAGAAGTTGAAACTTTTAGTATATTATAGTAGTGTTGTGCTCTCCATAATATCGAGGATCCCAGCTATTGGCAGAATTCCTTTCTCTTCTACACTGCGTCGTTAGTTTAGTTTTCTTTGTTGTATTTTTCCAATTTAGTAAGAAATCGTGTACCCGTCAAACACGTTTCTGGGGACCACTGAGCTTGTCGCGAAGAGTTCACGTCCGCCGCTATTTTATTTCAGATTCCTGAGAAAACTAAGAATTGTCTTTTTTAATTTTATTTTGAATTAATTACTATTCAATAAGTTTTTTTTTTCTTTTTTTTTTGCTTTTTACTGGTTTTTGTCTTAAACCATAAAACCTTGCTGGCATCTCTAAAACAATAAAATTTTACATTATTTAAATAAGCGACCTAAGGGACAATAGATCCTTTCCAAGAGTTGGGTCCCCCTTGCAGCGTGGTAAAAGAGATTTGGCGCAAGAAGATACGTTGGACTTAGAACATCCACGTAGTCGAATCTCCTCCGCAGACACGGCGGCAACACGGCAGCAGCCGCGAACAGAGCCGCCCCCACGCAACCACCGATTATAAACGAATACGATTATTATCATTAGCGGGGGGGACACTGCGCGACAGTCCGTCGCTTCAAAGTTCCCGTCATAGCAACGAAAGCCGAACCGGATATTGATTTTTGTTAAGTTGAAATAATGGTTTAGGTGTAGCGTCTTCAAGATTTTAATTTCCAGGAGAAAAGTAGCCGGAGAAGGACCCAAAATAAAACTTATACGCTTTCGCAGAAATTGCCGACGTTTTCAAGGCTAAAAAATTTTAAACACAATAACAAAGACGCCATAAAAATACGTAAACACATATCACTTAACAAATTAAACATTAAAAATTCAATTAAATACGAATGAACTCCCTTACCTATTCCACTCAAATTGCAGAAGTTTTTCGTCAGATAGTAACGATGTTTATTGTCCATCAGAACAGCCAGGAGGAGTGAGGTTGTAGAACCGCCGCGCTAATTACTTGTATTATTTAATTTATTTAATTAGTAAACAAAATTTAATCGCTTATTGCCCGCCTACAGAGAGTTTCGTGGAATGTCTTCGGATTTGAATAGCTTCATTCCACCTGCCCTTTTCCTGATTAGGCCATTTTCTTGCACATAGCAGCTAATTTGCTCGAGACTACCTGCAGTCAATTAAGTATTTTTAGTTGAAACGTCGAGAATCTCAGCGATTTCCTGACATCAGAATTTTTTTCTCTTCTGCACTGCGTTTCGGCGCCACATCCGGCGAATTGACGTCACCTGACAATTAACGTCAGATAGCTCGAAATTGCAATTCGTCAATTGATGTGCTCTGACAATATAATTACGTCATGGGTTTCTTAAGAATGTCGGAATTCCTGCCAAATAACAGAACCATTGCGTACGTTCCGCCGACGATAGCAGCTTAGAAGTTTAGTCAGCGAACGCTGAAAATCGTCACCTGATTGGCCAATTTCAGGGTTCGCTAACTAAACTTCTCAGCTGCTGCCTTCGGAGGAACGTACGCATTTTTACGAAAAAAACGGTATTTGCTTGATATATCCATATCGCCTAGGTCATTGGTAAGTGTACTAACACTACTAACACTAACCAATGACTTAGCAGATACAATCTGAGTTCGGTAATTCCATCCGAGCGCTCCGGAGACAGATCATCTCCCAAAATCTTAACAAGCTAGAGTGAGATAGACTGATATCCCGAGCGCTCGGGATGTAATTACCGAAATCAACTATAGACAGAGCCAACAAATGCCGATATTTTCCTAAAAATAGCCCCCCTTTTTGGCCGGAAGTCCATTGCTTCAAAGGTTTCCCTGACGTAATGTTGTCGTCAGAGCAAGAATCCTTCCGGCCAAAAAACGGACCATTTTTAGGAAAATATCGGCATTTGTTGGCTCTGTCCATATCTTCTAGGTCATTGGTACTAGCCTAAACCCTAATCGGCCTAATCCTAATCTGCCAGAATCTGCCTGCCTAAACAAATTTTTAAAAACAAGTTGGAATTTAAAAATTTTAATTCAATATTTTAATTATTCTGTTAGAGACCAAGAAAAAACGACTTATTTCTAATTAAATAAAATTATTAATGATGAATGTTATGAACCATATGGACACTAAAAAAATACGTTTTCTTTGGGAACAATAATCTAGAGATGAAAGGACCCGTCTTGGGACTCCTAGGCCTTCTACTCCTAAGTTTCACGGGCTTCTAACAGCTGAGGCAGTTGCACTGAAGGTAGGTTTATCAATTTTGTGAATTAATTTACCCAGTCTCCAATAAAATAAATTACTAGAAAAATAATGTAGAGTTAAGAAATATTTGTGCTGTCAGTGGGATGCCTTAAATGATAAAACAACATTTTACAATATATTTAAGTAAATAGGTATATTAAAATGATTAGACGGCACTAAAAGTTATGTAAAGGAACTTACATTGGGTAAAACATGACTATTTGTCAACATTGGGAGCCTGTAGGTCTCTGATCGGGATGACACGTCTGTAAGTGAATAAAACGTACCTGAGCAACTAATTCAGCAATTAAGAGATCAATATTAAAATGTTATTAAATTATCCCCCCTTGCGAGGGTCAGAAAATGAGAACAGAAAAAGATATCAGAAATAGAAAATATATTAATGTATGACATAGCATTCCTATAGACTGCATACAACTTTAAAGACTCATAATGAGCTCATAACTGAGACACAAACAACAAAACACTTCTGGTTCTCCGGCATTAAGGGTCAACGCTCGAAATGCGTCCCCAGAAGAAAGCTAGCTAGAGTTTTACCATGGTCAAATTGGACGCACTAAGGTACTAAGGGTCAACTCGCCAAAGTACCCACTCTTTAACACTAGCAGTGTGAAGGGTCAACTCGCGACACACTCAAGCAAAAGTGTCAAACTGTCAACTTTAACAAAAGACTCGCCAAAGTACCCACTCTTTAACACTAGCAGTGTGAAGGGTCAACTCGCGACACACTCAAGCAAAAGTGTCAAACTGTCAACTTTAACAAAAGACAATATAGATAATCCATCAGTCATTTACTGACGATCTTTATAACAAACTATTGCAATATTTATAGCAATAGTTAATTGAGAAATTATAGAATATTGTGCATAATTAAGTGAAATAATAAAATAGCCAAAATTAGTCACTCTGTGAGCTAAACTCACCTAATTACTTCAAATATGGAACCAGGCACAACAGAACACACACAAGCTGCACTAACTGTCTTAACAAAACTGTTGGTGTGGTGCATGGTTTAGGAAAAGAGCCCTCTCGTTAATTTTAATGTTCTGAGAAAGTCATAGGCGATTCTTGCCCTTAAACATTGGCCTTTCTTTCTTTTAAAAGCTTGATTTTTATTTGGATTTTTGGAATATAACTTTACTGTGAAATTACTACTTCTTACAATAATATGCTTTAAAATAATTTGTATGTTCAATAAAAACCAAAAAATTGTTGAAACTCTCAGCTCATAGCTTTCCCAGAGAAATATTGAGCAGTTGATTTTTCATTCTCACAGATAACTTGAATCAAATAACTTTATTGCCCTATAACATTAAAATACAATTAAGTGATGTACCTACTATAATTATGATACTATCAAAATACAATGCAAAACAACAGTGTAGTACAAGAAGGTAGCTCTTTATTCTTCAGTAGCTCTTAAACTTTTTTTTTAGAGGTAATTGCGAGGGTAATTGACTTCAGATAATTTGGTAATTTGTTGTATAAGTTGGCACTAAAACTAAAGCAGTAAGGGCTTTTTTGGTGTGGAGCTTTTGAGTAAGGCAGAATGTAGATCCAGATGTAAATATTTGTGTTATGTCTTGTTTTGTGATTTGTCTATGTCTAGTGAAATATTGTTGATTGTCTAGTGAAGTGTGTTTTTAGCAAATATGACTGAGCTAAAAATAAGTATGCAAGGGTATGGTAATTGTCTGGGTAATTGTTTATGCTTGTGAAAGAGTGGTTTACTGGCAGGGGTCGACTTCCCCCTCTAATTCATACATCTATTACAACTTATTGGTAATTGTAGAGTTGTGAGGGTAATACTACTAGATACATGTTATGAATATTGTCATGTATTTCTATGTAATACATATTTATTATTGTTTTTTCCATGTATTACCTAGTAATAACAGAGCCTATTGGTTATTATTGTGGTATTACCAAATATTACTTGCATATTTCCATGTATGTGTTCCTGTGTTCATAGGATGACATAATCAAAGTAAGTGGAGTTTTGTTCTTATATCCTCTTCTTTTGACATTTCACAGTGAACTAGATGACATTTTCAAATGAAGACCTGTTTCCAAGAGCAACAACAATAACAAATATATATTACCTGAAAGTGGTGACATATTTTTTCCATTTTTTGATGTCAAGTAACTTTTGCATGGCGCTGTATATCAGCTATCTTAGGAAATAGAAAAAACATTTTGTGAATTTTTAATTTTAATGACCTTATCATGCCTGTTTTTGGGGCTTTGAAGCTGAGGTCCAATGGAATTTCTAACATTTATTCTACCACTGCTGCAGACATTGTATTGAATGTGAGTGGACTTGTACAGTCCTCCACCATGACCTGCAGTCGATTGTGGCTCACTCAAAAAGTTGCTAGCAAAGTTTGAACCTGAGTGCTTCATTAATTGTCACCCATTATGCCCAGGCCCTCAACAAATCTGATAAGTCTCTCAGGCGATACTGTGTTTGCATCTTGGGGCTGTATGCTCATGATTCCGAACAGTGAGTATCTGGATCTGGCAATAGCTGGGAAGTCACAAAGAACGTTGCACACAATTTGTGCTGTTGACATTATCAAAGGCAATGAGGCAATGGGCGAAGTGATCTCCCGTGCTTCCCGACGTTGACTCATTCGACTGTGGTGGGGGTAGTGGTGGCGCGGGGTTTTTGGCGCACTTGAAGTATGTCATAGAACTCGCTTCCAGTCTGCATTTAGAAATGTAATTTCTTCCTTCCTGTTGAAATTGTTGTTATGTTTAAAGATCTCAATTGCCTCTCTCGTTAGTGTCAGATAGAAACACTGCGATTGATATAAGATATCCACCTCGTTGAAAAGGATGTTGTGACCTTCTGAGAAAGCTTAAAAAGGGCAATCAAGACAACCAATAATATATAGGAAGACCCATAAAAAAAATAATAAATTTTGACATAACTTGAAGGTTGCTCTGTCAAATAAAAACTCACAAATGCACCACTAAATTACATATGAAACGTTTACTAACTCTCGATTCTAAAGCAATCCTACTTGACTTTTTATTCTATTTTCTATAATAGTTGAGGTGCAGCACCATGTGAAAAGCGCAGTTTTTTTTAAAACGTCTTGTATAGAGCAAACAAATCAAGTTGGCCAGGAAATAATGACACCATAAAATTTATCTTTAAAATTGGAACAGAGATTTGTGTAATAAGATTTCATCTATTTATTACGATTTGGCCAATACCCCATACATATAAATCCATAGAAAAGGTGCCACCTTGTGCGCCTGTAGCATTCTAAAGCCACAAACATAAGTAAGTGTAGGGGGTGTTTGTTTAAAAAAATCATCTACTTAGCTGTGGAGTGTCAAAAGAAAGGGATGAAGGAACAAATGTCAGCCATTTGTTCCTGGATCTTTGGAATATGCAGTCTTCATTTGTCAGTTAATTTTCCAGACAGTCTGTATAAGTATGGAACACCAGACTAACCAGACTTAATACGCTAAGTAAGACAAGACAAAAATTTCACCTTTCTCCTTCAAATTCAACAAACAAACTGCAGCATTCCTGACACTTTCTAACAATTGTAGCATATTACTAGGACATACTACCAAGCTATTATGGTGTATTTCTAAATACATATTTTACATGTATTATATGATATTACCAGGTATTACAAATATTTCTGTCAGTATTGCCTTAGTATTACCATGTATTTCCAAGTATTGGTATTAATGGTACCTACACCTATTACTTGAAGTGGTTTACCTCCTGCTTGTTTAGTGGGGAGTTTAGTGGGTTCAGTGGAAACGAATTTTTAATTATGCACTTCTGAAGAATGAATATGTGATCTGTAGTGATCTGTCAATTGATTCCAAAAAAGAATGCCATAGCTCAAGTGAATATAGGCTAGAGCATAATAAAGAAGTGAAGTAGAAGGTGCAGTTTGTTTGCAAAATGCCTTTCAGATTTACTTTGAGATTTCTAATTGCCCAGTAGGCAGAGTTAAGTTTGCTTGCAATATAGTTTGTATGGGTTGTCGACAAAACATCCCCATATAGAACGGAAAGAGAAATGTTGCACCTTGGTGATAGCTTAAAGCGCCATCTGTTAATAGGAAAGCTCAGTGTTAGAATAATATTTTATCCACAAACATACTATAATAATCATATTATTCTTATAAATTCTCAAGATTATCACTAATCATTATTCACTTGTGTGATGTTGTGATGTATTCACTTGTGAATAATGAACATTATTCAACGAAACATGTCGTAGGCAACAGACAACTCAAAAAAGTAAACCGCCCTATACGTGAAATCGGTAGTTACCACTGGTTCATTCAAATAATTATCCTTCTATTAGGATGTATTGAGACAAATGTAGGTTACGTTGTCTCTTTTTCACTAAAAATGTAATTTTCCCTAAAAAATACTTAAAATAGGCCATAACATGAAGTAGTTTACCGTCCACTCTCGTAACATTGAAATGAACATGCACGGGCGACTAGATCGTCATCTATCTGACGCATCAAACGTCGCGTCGTCAATTAGCGAAACCAGTCGTGGTCGTGATTTTAAAATTGTGAATTATCTTTGTGGCACCTTATAACCTATCATAGTTGAGAAAACCCGGAATCTTAGTCGTGGATAAAGTATAGTATTCAACTCGCATTTAATGAGCGTTATTCGCTCGGGCAACTCGCTTTGCTCGTGGGCTCAAACGTTACCCTCGAGAATAACGACTCTCATTAAATGCGTGTTGTATAATATGCTATTAAGCAAAAAGGTTTCTTTATACACTTAGGTCGGCAGAGGCTTTATGTAACATATACTTTAATAATTATATGTCAAGTTTGTAGGAACTTTTTTGCTAAAAGAGATATATAGATATTGAAGTGATAATAAGATACTGAAGCACATATCTTCTTCTGAAACAACCTGCTGGTCTCTCTAATAGATTATGGTACCTATTGTATTTGTAGAGAACTACTTTAAAAATGTATTTGATATCAATAATCCTATACAATTTATATTTAATAGCCTACCTACTATTAATAGTACTAATAGTTTACAGACTTTTCAGTACTTATATATTGCAGTTGAAGTTAGCAGGATTAGAGGCATGGCTACTCTTTTATCTACTGTGGTTTCGAGTCTTTACTAGATCAGGCAAATAAATAGAGTATTCTGAATCCAGTAAACTTGAATTGCGATACAAATAAGTATTTTAAATGAAGTCGGTATTTATATTTTGGTATGTGGTAATTAAATCAAATTTTTTAAAACATACTTGAAAGTAACAAAATTATGTGGTAATCGATTTTCTATAGTTCTGTAGTTCTAACAAAAACTACAAGGTGTCTAACATATTAAAAACTTATTTGGCAGAAGTTTAAGAGTAGTAACTGAATGTAGATTACAAATGGAAATTGAATATTAAAAAAGTACAATGCATCCCTTCTTAAAATTTAAAGATCAAAAACGTTTTCATATATTTTTTAATTACGATCAAGTATAAAACAAAAAGAAGTAAGTTTTTTTACTGGTTTTAGCTAATAGATCTCATATTCCTATCTTCAGTTATAGGCTTTTCTTCAAGTTATACTTTTTTTAAGAAAAGCATATAAATCAATAAACATGAAAAATACAAAAGTACTATTAGCAAAACCTCCTAAAATCAGTCACAAAGAAGAGAAATATACTTATTTTTTGCTAATTATAGAATTATTATGGAATTATACGAGGTGTATATTACATAGTACGTACTTACTTCATAGTACTTTTTTTCTACTAATTTCTCTATAGGATGTTTTGCAAGCCGTTACAATAATTTTGGAAAGACTTAATTCAAAAATACATGGCTTTTTTAACAAAACATATACGTAGATATATACCAACAGTTATAATATATGTGAAAATTAAATTTTAATGTGTTTTAACTTAACCGTGCTTTTCTATAATCGCTGAAGTGTAGAAGGAGAATATGATTTTCCGTTACTAAATATAGTTCATCCACATTTTTTTTCTTTTGATCTACTCAGTAGACACCCTGTTACTCATAACAGAAGAAAATATTGCGAAATTCAGTAGTACCTATATCGATATAGAACCATATTTTTTTATTACATACATCTACTGTATTTTTTTATTAAGATTGAATGGACTATTTAAATTATTTAAGATTAAAATCTATAATGGCTTTGTTACCTAGGGACTCATGAGTAGGATTTTTGGACTTTGTCTCAAAGAAAAGAGACAAATTGAAATGTGGATTTTGTCACACATATTGTATCACATATATCCCATGGCTTCTTCAACTTAAATCATTATTTGTTAGTGCGCAAAGTGGGAGTTAGAAGGGAAGGGGAAACAGATTACGACCGGAGACCCGTCGAGCCACGGTTTCTCATTCTTATAGGATCGTCAAACGTGCTTTGACAATTATACTATCTATTAGATCTAGTGGCTATGTATACCTGTGATTGTGGGTGATGTCAAAGCATGTTTGACGATCCTATAAGAATGAGAAACCGAGGCTCTACGGATCTCCGGTCGTAAATGTGTTTCCCTTTCCCTTCTAACCCCACTTTGCATACTAACAAATAACGATTTAAGTTGAAGAAACGGTATCCCGATAAGCCAACGAATTAGACGTGCCTTTATAGCTTAGTTGGCAGAGCATCTGTCCAGTTTACACAAGGTCGCTGATTCAAATCCATCTGAAGACCTACTTTTTCTTTAATTTAAATTATTATTCTTCTGTCCGCGGAAGCCACAAACATCACTTGTAAATTCCTACGGACGCAATTTTACTATCTATTTTTTGTAATCCCAATATTTCCTAACTTAAATTATGCTAATATAACCAATAATACTGATACTGTTAGAATTTTTTACAGAGGGGCAATCTGTCAGATTTCCACTGCCTACTTCTTCACAAAATGTAAAAAAATGCTTAGTAAGTGTGGCTTTTTGTATGCTTTAGAAGCATAGAAAAAAATGTAATGAAAGTTTGGTGAGTCTTCTTTTATACTTTCATTCCGTCACTTTTCCAGCATATAAGGTAAAAATTAAAAACTACGCTTTTAACTACGTTTTTAATTTTTATTTTCTTTTTTTATGAAAGACTCTCCTTCATTTTCAACAACGAATCACTCCCTTTATTTATTTATACCCCGTAATCTTTACTCGAAAATGTAGCATTTGTCAATTACAATTGTCAATTACCTATTATTTTTGTAGATGAAGCTGACAATGTGCAGAATCTGCTACGTTCGATGATAGTTTGAAATCTTCCAGGAAAGCAAACACTTAGGTACTATCCTGAGCCAAAGAGTGAGCTTCAAAGAAGAGTCAATTTCTAGACAAAATGTAAGATTCAGGTTAGAAATTGAAGCAATCTAGGTATTTATTGCAACTTAATTGCACTCAAGAAACAAAAACATGTTACACTGGAATTCCCATCTTCTACATGTACCAGTACGTGTACTAAAAAGCCTTTTTCAGATAATTCAAGGCTCATATCATACATGCCACCTGACAATTTGCACATTAATGTACAACCATTTTCTAGACGCCAGTTATGTAGCGGATGTTTTTTTAGGACCTTTGTTTTGGTTTGTAGAAAATTTCACCAGAGCTATAGGGTCCCTACTTGTGATATCAGTTACTAGTCTAACGACATCTGTGGTTCTAATTGCATATTGGATTGGCGTTCCACATTGGTGGAATAAAAACCCATATAGTTGTATTTTCTTAGTGATATTGGGCCATTGGATCCTACTAAATATAGCTTTTAATTACTATAAAGCTTGGGCTGTGATTCCTGGATATTCCCCTGTGGGAGAATTGATTCCGGAAGCGGTTAGCATATGTAAAAAGTGTATAGCACCTAAGCCACCGAGAGCCCATCATTGTTCTGTTTGTAATAGATGCGTGTTAAAAATGGACCACCATTGCCCCTGGCTTAATAATTGTGTCGGTTTTAAGAATCATCGTTATTTTTATTTTTACATGGTTTATATGGTGCTGGGGGTGTCTTACCTCATTTTCTGTGGCTGGGATATAGGCTACGAAGTAATGTATTTGGGAAAAGACGCTACCGATGATGACACCGAATTGGAAGGTCACTCCGTTAAAATTAATAGAACTGGGGCTATTATTCCCGTAACTAATACCGAAATGTTAGATCCATCTTTCTTTGAAGAACACGAACTTAAACCTGCCAATAAACTACGCAGGAGAGCGATAATATACATGGCATTACTGAACGTCGGAGTTTTTATCGCTTTGGGTAGCTTATCAATCTGGCACGGTAAATTGATAGGACGTAACGAAACCAGCATCGAAACCCATATAAACAAGGCCGAAACTCTCAGAATGAAAAAATTGGGAAAGCTTTACGTAAATCCGTACGATTTAGGAACCAAAGAAAACTGGAAACAATTTTTGAGTTTAAATAAGAAATGGGGCAAGTGGTCGCAAATTCTGTTTCCTTCTAATTACGAGCCGTTCGGCGACGGCCTCACTTGGCCGACTATTCCGTCCTCAATTTCCAGGAATCAGTTTAAAGCTCTGAATAAGGGTTTTGATTTTGTGAAGTTTTCAGAGAGCTGTGAAAAATAGTTATTTATAGTGGTATTGGTGTAGCGTCTTCAATAAGTTAAGAAGAAAGAATATCGGGAGGAATCAAAATCAAACGTCTCCGGTTACGCAAAAAAATCCGACGTTTCGACGTCTTTTTCAAAGGTACAAAGTTAAAGAACACGCTATAAAAATATAAAAAATACATAACGTATTAAATTAAAAGTTAGAACTTTTAATTTTATTAAGTTATGTATTTTTAAACTCTGTAAGCCGTGTAACTTTGAAGCCTTGCAAAAGACGTAAATAAGACGTCGAAACGTGGTAATTTCTGCGTAACCGTAGAAGTTTGTTTTGTATCCTCATGATTTTCTTTCTTAATCTGGAAAGTAATTTGTAGGTAAATCCACAAACTATGTTCAACTAATAGTATTAGGTATGGTGACCTGTTCAGGTGTACGAACGAAAAGGCGACCACTAGGAAAAATTAACTACCTTCTACTAACTAGCCACATTTTTGTTCGAACGCAATTGTTCTTGTAGGGTCTTATGGCCATTTCCACTAAGCAAATTTAGGTACACCTAAAGTTAAGGGCCCTTAAGCCATAGCTGTTAGCATGAGTAACAATGGTAATAATGGAAGCCTTAACTAAGTGTACTTAAAAATTGCTTGATGCGAACGGCCATAAGTGGAATAAATTAAATTTCAATAAAAAGACGTATTTTAAATGGTTTATTAATTTTAAAAAATGTTGTCGACTGGTCTTAAAAGTTATATCGTGTGAGATATAAGACAACCCAAGTTATTGCTATAACTCAAAAACGTAAAAAACTTAAGCTACTTTTTTTTATCGTACTTTTGTACCCTTAGGTCTTTTATTATCTATTGTGCAATTTGCTTTGCAGTCCAATATGGAGATAGCTTTACAGTCACTATCTTCTACCAGAAACTTTTGCTTCCTCTCTATTACACTCCCGTTATCAAGTTTCACTAAATAAGTTCTAGGCTTTTCTACTTTTTTAATGATTATACCTGGTGTCCATTCCGTTTTGTCTTGTTTCTGAATCCTTACTCTTTCACCCTCACTTTCATATAGGCAAAGCTTTAGAATGTGCATCAAAATTTTACTTTTTCATTTGCTCTTCTTTGGGTCACTTTATTTTCTTTTCTTTCCGATCTTTTTTTTCCAGATGTTTTACATGACACTCCGTCACTAGTGTAGCACGACAAAGATCGATACACTTCGCTAGGGATAAAATTGGCTCAGTCAGGAGGTTTTTCCTGAGTTTTGTGTGTTCAATTCCATAAATTAAACGATCTCTAATCTATGACTCCTTTGGTTTTCCGAACTCACATGATTGTGCTAACGATCTTAATTCTGTGATATAGTTGTTATTTTTTTTGCAGTTTGTTGATTTCTTATGAAGAATTTGTGCTCTCATAAGTCACGTTGATTTTGGGTACAAAAAATACTCGTTGAATCTGACAATTAGGACATCAAACTAGTCCACTTCATTTTCTTTCAATTCAAAATTGTCGAATGCGTCGAGAACTTCTTGCCGTATACACTATAGCAGCATGGAGTACTTCTTTTTATCTTCTGCTCTCTGCAGGTCTGCAGCGGACAAAAACACTTCAATTGATTGCCTACGGCGGCATTTCCCTCACCCACCTTGAAGAGTGGCGGTTTTAGATCCATTTTTTCCGAGCTTTAGTTCACTTCAACTCGATTGCGCCATGTTAAGTTATGAGTTTAAGATATTACCCTATGCAAAGAGTAAAAACCAATTACTTATTAGCCATTCAGGATTTTTTGGCATCTTACTAGCCATGAAATGTTCATTTTTTTTCTACCTATCTCTCTTTTGTACTAGTCAAAAAGTTTGGCAAACAACGTCAAAGTCAAATTTCCAAGGCCAATAAGATGCCGAACTTTTGTGAATAGCTAATATATCATGTTTTTCACCTCGACCCTCGCAACCATCGAATTAATCTGGAGATCCTCTCCTGTTTTACAGTTTTGGCCCCTCTTTTCAGCAGTGGGAACCTTTGAATTGATGACGACTTCCGCCGGAAGTGACAACATACGTCAAATTATTGCAAACCAGTTGTCACTGTTATTATTTTTTTTTATCTCTTATTTCGAATTCAATCGAATATGAACACTGGGACTTATATCTACTAGCTAAAGCGCTGGGGCTTATAGCTCTTAGCTGACTTAGCTCGAAGGTTTTCTAAAGCTTTACTTGTAACCTAAAAAAACCAAACATAATCGGCAATCAATATGCGTTCCGGCTTTAAGTCGCTTGTGTGACGTGTGCTGACGACAAAATTACGTCAGGGGAACCTTTGAAGCCACATACTACCGGCCAAAAAGAGGGGCCATTTTTAGGTAAATATCGGCATTTGTTGGCTCTGTCTGCTTCTTAACTGTCCTTGTTACTAGTGTCACTTTCAAATGTCCGAATTAAGATTAGGCGCTTTCTTTGTTGGCACTCCACTTAGTTCTAACAATATCCAATTCATACTACATTTGTACGATCAAACGAACTTACCTGGAGTGAAGTTCGATCATAATTATACGGCGCGCCTCGCCCTTCAGAGATCACTCGATTTACACTAGGTAGATATTTAAAGTATTTTTTCAAACATATTGCTGAAAGAACAAATTGCTAAGATCATCCGTAAATAATTTATTTAACGAATAACTCACCTGTTAGCAATCACAGTAAGACATACTATATTTAGGTATGTTGTATAGTAGTGAAGGCAACACAAAAAACTGAGAACTCGTCACCTTATTTCAAAGGTTTTACTCTAGCCGTCTTAATTAAATATGTACTCAAGTTTAAGGATTAAGATTTTCCCATATATAAAAACATATAATTAACTTTAACATATAATTAACTTATTTTAACTTTAGAAATAAATGATATTTCTCCCTATCAATCATCGGTCACTAAAGACCCCCCTGGTAAATCCGGATGGATATTGGAACTAAGGGTCGTTTATAGAATCGGGCAAAGGTCCTCGATTGTGCAGACCAACGGGCAGATTTTCTGATTCTATCCCAGGGTACCATTTTTCTTGCTGCGTCCGAGGAAGCTGTATGTCTGGTCGAGTGGGCCGAAAACACCGTAGTGTCGATTCCTGCTTTACTAAAAGTAGTTTTTACCCAACGACTAATGGAATCTTTACTAATGCGTTGATGCGGAGGCTTAGTGGATATAAATAAGAAGGTCGCGTTCTCTCTACATAAGCTGATAGAGAAACAGCAACACAAATATAAGGATCTTCAGATCATCAGTAAGAAATATTAAAATTCCATACAAGGCTGAAAACTTCTGACGTTTAATGTTTTTAAGGGTTCTGGAATATGAATCCTAATTCTATCTATTTCAAAGGTGATGTTCTCGACTCTTATGGAATGTAGAGTCTGAAGTCTATGTCCTCAAGCTAAAGCGAGTAACACAGCAAGTTTTATCTTAGTTTATTGTTAGATCTTTTCGTTAGATCTTGGTTTTTACTTCATATCGAGGAGCAGGAGGATTATATTTAAACACGTCTCGCATATACCTCTTTATCAAAATGTTCTTACCTAGATCCCCAAGAAGGATTAAGGCCAGCGCTGACTTGTGTTGGTTTATTAAGATATACCTCTTCTGTTTTCTTTTCTCATGCTCCAAAGATTGGAGGACTTCAGCATCAGCATTCTTGGTGTTGCAGTCAATCCACCAGGCTCTTAATGACGAGTTATACTGCTTAAGTGTTGACTTTGTTATAGAACCCAAAAAAAGGTCCAAAAAGGCCGTTTTAAAAATGTTAATGATGCCTGGGTACTGAAAAGAATTAACAAGTTATTTAATCACCTAATAACCAGGTACTTTACAAACAGCCAGACATAACTGATTGTGTAAAGGATGACACTCATCAAATGGAGACGATAGTAAATTTTTTGATGGCCCCAAAAAATAGGTCTTGTGATACATAAGCTATCAAATACCGGGTATCATGCTTGGGAATGCCAATGAGGAACTACAACTATGCCTGTAGCTTTATCTACTATGATTTTCTTGAGCATTTTTAAAACCAAAGAAAATGGAGAGAAAGCGTAAAAATAGGCCGTAGACCAATCTACAGTAAAGGCATCCACTGCAATCGATCCCGGATGCCGAAACCAGAAAATATAGAATTTACATTTAGAATTATTATTTGTGGCAAATAAATCAATATTAGGACACGCAAACTGATGCTTTGTAATTTGGAAAAATTCATTCCCTAACTGCCACTCAGTTTCAGGCGACAGCTTTCTAGATTCTGCATCAGCAACATTTAAACTAGATGGGATAAATGTTGCACGGATCCACAGATTTCGTTGTTCACACCAATCCCTTAATTCTCGAGCTAAACCATTCAGCTTTACTTGCTGTATGCTTCCCATACGATTAATGTATGATATGGCAGCTGTATTGTCAATCTTAAACAAAATGTTACAGGATCTTTTGTCTTTGGCAAAACACTGCAGGCCATACAAAAACAGCTTTTAGTTCGACATAGTTTATATGTTCGCTTTTTCAGACTCATTCCACCATCCTCTTGTGTGCTCCTCATTACAACAGGCCCCCCAACCTGTCAGTGAACTGTCAGTCCATATTTCAAGGTCATAAGTATCCTGTAAAATATTACAGCAAGAATCTCTAACATTCACTAACCACCATTCTAAATCTTGTGCCATTTTTTGCGTGTGGGAGATTCATTCTAGCATAATAGTTCTGCTTATTTTTGAATAATGCCAGATATTTCTCACGTTTCAAGGTTTTTAAGTGAACCCTCCTATATTTGACAGCAGGGCTTGCTGATACTAACACACCAACCACTTGAGCAAAATATTTGATCTTACAATTACTTTTCTTTTGAAGTTTGAGAATCATGACTAACTTTTGTACGGTTATCTTTAGGTAAATTAAACATAAACCCTAAATATATACACATCTAGTGCTAGGGGATAAGTAACTCTTTTTAAAATTATTTATAAAACTCTGGAGGATTCTCTAATCTACCTAATATTATCCAATCATCTAGTTATACTACAAGAGTAACACCATTCTTTAATAACCAAGTTACTACAGGCTTGATCAATTTTCTAAAAACAAATGGAATAGTCGGTAAGCCAAATGGTGCACAAGTAAATTGATATAACTTATTATCAGGTCTAGAGCTTAAATATTTCTTGTGTTTTTTATGAATTGGGATAACATAATATCCATCTTTAAGATCCAAAGTAATCATAAATGTACATAAGCTTGGTTACTGTCCTATAATTTTCCATCTTAATGTGAGAGATCTTTTAAGAGAAGGAGTTTAAAGATTTTAAATTTAAGATGAAGCGGGTCTTTCCAGTTTCTTTTTTAATTAAAAAATCATCTCCTCATATTCCTTTATGATACCCCTACTCAACATCTGGGTAATCTCAGATTTAAGTTCAGCAGAAACCTGATTACTTCTGAGATTATCAAACTGATAAGGTCCTGCTTCAATGGAAGTATTTATCCATCAAGCCATGACAGCACTATTGAGCCTAGATTTAGTCCTGGAAAATCTTCCCAAGCATGTTTGGAAAAATCCCTAATTTACCCTACTTGCTACTTCTGCCGATCTCTGTAAACTCGATTCTTGTAAGTCTGGTTCTCTCTCCGATGGTCTTGTTGTTTCCGGCAGTTGTCTTTGTGCCTCGGAGATGGCCCCTGAGCGTCCCAGATATCTCTTTTTTTCCTGAGACGAGCGTGTCCAGTTTAAATTTACTTTTGGATTTTCTCTTCTCATCTGCATTTCTTCACCTGCTCTTCGAGCTGAAGAGTTTTGAGTAAATAACTGTGCTTTTAGGTCTTTAGCTGACCTTTCCAGGTCCTTTGCAACCTTCATACTTTCAGCAAGGTCATAACCAAAAAGTAATTTGTCGGTTTTTACTGCTCGGGCCATTTCCCGGGCCTTTGAACCTAAATTTGCTAAAAGAAAACCTCTCCGATGCAAAGACATTGTTCTAAACAGATCTAAAAGTAATTTCCCCCTTTCAGGGTCATCCCCTAAAAATTCCAATAATTCTGCATCCACTTGCACCTCTAAAACTTGTGAGCTGTCAGTTTTCTCCAAAGGCAGAGCAGGGCTTTCCTGTCTTGCTTGAGGAGGGCTCCTTGGAGAGCTACTCCGTGCTGTGCTTAAAGGAGGAGATCGAGAACGAACCCTTTCATCTGCATGGTACGCACACGTGTTTACGCGTGTGTACGACCACGAGTGTACGCACAACATGTTCTTCAACTTCAACAACATGTTCATTACGATTATCAAAACTGTCCCCCTATTAAATTGTAAGGGGGGACTTTAGTGCACCGTTTTATCAGTCCTGCTCACCTTCCCTTGGGATATGTGGGTTACAGCCGGTTAGAAGCACAAGGATATGCACTCAATGTAATGTTTCAAAGCATTTTAATGAATGATTTACAAAATTGTTACAAATTTTAGTCACTAAAAAAATAAAAACGTTTTTTCTTCTTCTCATTACTCTTACATCCAATTGTAAAAAAGATTTGATCAACAAATTTTACAGTTTCCATAGGTAGGACAACTTCTTTTCTTCTGATTATGTTCATATTTTAAACTGTTATACATAATATTGTTTCATCTCGAGATCCACTGTCATGTATGATTCTCTGATCCATCTTGAGTGATCCGTCCTTACTTCTCACAGGTAGAAGATCAACTTCTTTTTGTGTTTTGCCTGTATTTCCTACTTGTTTGGATGTTATTTTAGTCTCCTGTATATTTTTTTTCTTGCAGTGACAATTCTATCACTTATTATATCTTAGCATCTTTTAAGTTTAAAAAACTTTAGACAGAAGACAACATATTAGTGGTCCATAGATATTATTTAGTTATATCGGTCATATGTTGCTTGCGCATTGGGTTACATTATTAGTTAAAGGTGATTTCAACTGAGTCATATTTTTTCTTTCAGCGTCTGTCATGGAAAAGGTTATACCTAAACTCCTTTTGTGTTTCCGCAGCTGAAACGTTTAAGAAAATACAGTTTTCATTCCTTTTCTTATCAAGACTTTCCTACCAGACTCCTCAGTAAATTGTACGGGGACATCATTTTAAATGTATCACCCAATTTGCTCCTTTCGAGTAAAAAAAAAAAATGTATTTGCAGTTCCTACTACGGCCCCGAGAGGACGCTAAAAGGCTGATTTCAAAAATATTTACTTTTTAATTATTATTTTCTTCTAACTTTCATGGACCGACGGTTCAGTCGGATTGGGTTGAATCTTCGCACACTACAAAGATTAAACTGTTTGATTGGTGGTTTGATTAGACAGTCTGCGTACCCGTAATCAAACTCAAATCTTTGTAGTGTATACAGATTCAGCCCAATACAACTAAACTATTGGCTGATGAAAAAGTCTGAAGTGTGCGGGGGCCAAAAAGATCGTCACACGACTTTGTATTAATTGTCTCATAACATCAAATGCAGAATTGCAAGATTCAGAATCCGTTATAAAAAAATTTTGAAAAACACAACCGTATTTGAAAAACTGAAGTTGATGATGGGTTGATGAAAACGAAACGTCGGATTTTAAATTTGAAAATACCACGTTAAAGAGAGCAAAAAATGGTTATGAAGAAAAGTCTTTTTTTTTTAATTGTTTCTCCAAATTAATACTAGAAAAAACAAAATCTTTTTTTTTTCAAGTTTTTTTCGATTTTTTGCAAATATTTTCGAAACCAGTCGGAATTTTATCATCGTCACATAATAAAATCGTCATTTTTATAGACTTCTAATTGCGCAACAGACCTAAGTTAATCTTCTTGGTATCTCCTCAAATAACCGAGATCCCCATGGTTAAACTAAAAAAATGGCCACCGTGTATTGCTAAATTATGCAAATTAAAAGAAAAATTGCAAAATGTGAATTTGTGCATAAACTAGGCGTAATAACTATAATGTTCCGGTCCCGTCTGCCAATAGTATATGAAAAAGTTGCCTTAATCTTAAAGCACCGCTTCTGCATCTAAAATTGACTATAAACGTCAGGTAGTGGAATAGGTACTTACGTTTCTAGAATAAAATGTGTTGGAAATTGCTGAGATTGACTGATTAGAGGAGATTTCGTAGGGTACCCCCGGAGTCGGGTGGCGTGACTGTCTGCTTAGAACGAAAAATGATACAGACCTTCGGACTTTCAATCCTTAATATCTTGATAGTGACAGCAAGGCAGTGCGCTTCGGCAAAAGCTCTAGGCAACATCCCTTCTCGAGCAATCGGTTGACCAGTCAGACGCAGTCTCTGTTTAATCACTAGGTCTGTTTCAACCAGTCCATGAAATCAGTCCAAAAACAAAAAAACAGTTGAAAGTATACAAAAGACGTCCTATCTGGTTAGTGCACACATTTCTGACTGTCCGGGATTGGTTTGATTTTCTGTGGGAACAAACACAGTGCGAGCGGAAACATTTTAAAGAGCGCGCACTAACAATTTTTTCTCTTCATTCGTACATCTTCGAACAGTTCACCATAGTACTAAGATAGTTTTTAGCACTTTTAATATAGAAAGCATTTAAATATTTTGTTAAATTTTACCAAAGATTTTTATGTTGTGTACTTAACTGTAAAATATAATAAAAAATATTGTTTATAGTACACTTTTATTAATAATTATTACTTACTTCTACATTGTATGTATGTAGTCAAAAATTCCTCAGGTAAAACACTTCTACTTAATAAGCATTAATACAATAAGCGAAAATTTGACGCTGATGGCAGAGTATTTATTCCTTTTTTTTTTGTATTATTTAGCATAGAAATGAGATGCAGTGATATCGTGGGTTTAATTAGTTGATTATTTTATAAAACAATATAAGATAAGAATTGTATAAAGAGAATTGTATTTTAATCTGTTATGCAAGCGGCTTCCTCACTTGGAACTACTACTCATGTTCCAGCCGGTGCTGGAAATTAAGTAAACTAATAATTTCTTTCTAAAATATCCAGCCGTCCTCAAGAATATTCTTCTTTCTGCTCATAGGGAGATTGCCATGGAACTGCATTTTTGCAATATCAGATCGAGAGTAAAAATATTGCTCAGAGTGCGTGTCAACACGAAACGGTCGAAAAGGTGAAATAGTCGCTACTTTCAACCAATAATCTAGGAGATAATGGACTAGGGTTTTGCAATAATTTGACGTAAGACGTCCTGACGTCATCGAGACGTCACTTCCTGTGAATATCGCCACCATTTTTAAGGCTTACACTGCTAAAAAAGGGGGACCAAAACTGTAAACCAGGAGGGGGTCTCCAGATGTAATATACTAGCTCGATGCTTTCAACAAACCAATATTTCTGCCGAAAGAAGAACAGTATCGAAACACGTTCTGAGCTATCATATTCCTGTTTTGTTCGATAGCGTGAATTAAAGACCAAGTCAACTGTATTGAGCTTTGTTTATTTCGCACATCCTTGACGGCCTGCTTGTTAAAGTAAACTCCCCTTTTTCCCTAGCCTGAGTAGCCCGTCACCTCCATTGAGTCGAGTCGCGCCCTCTAACATCCCATCTTTATGGGCGGCGGTGTTGCCATACGTTACCAACAGAACAATTTCTGATACTTATTTTAGAATACTTTTTTTGAAGAAATTTAGACAAAAAAGTCTTTTTTACCACAGTGTAGGGACTTTATTATGGCCTGTCGTAAAAATCGTAAAAATGCCATCTGAGCGTATTTTTTGCAATCAAATATGAAAGAGGTAAATAGTGGGTGTATGACAAAAAAACACTTCACGTTTGTGAAATTTCCAATGTTTTGACCTTTATTGACATCTTCTTCAGGATTAAAATATAAATTTACATACATATAGCAAAACTATAAAACAAACGCTTAGCACAAGGTCAGTTTTTAAATAGTTATCTTTTTTTTTTAATGACTACAATTAATACAAGATAACAAACATTATGAATCGTGCATCTCGAAAAACTCAAGTCAATATAGAATCCGTAAATAATCAGTTAGTGATGGGACCTTCTTGAAAGAGGTAAAATTATAGTATTAGTAAAAAAAATACCGTCAAAACTTCTGATTTTGACGGTACTACGGCTTGAGAAATCCGGCTGCAAAAGCCAACAACCGGTCCGAGCCGCAGAAACGACAGAAAGCCACCTCACTATAGTGTTACTATAGTTATATGCCCTATTCCAGGCTCAACTAAGGATGTGGAAAAGTCAGGTGAATCGTTTCACGAATTCGAGGCGGACATAGACCGGCTAATTCACCTGGCATTCCCTTCAGTACTGTTTCCAGAAGCAATTGGCCGCCGAAAGATTCATCGAGAGAGGGGGGATAATCATATGAGATACCACTTATGTGTCGTAAAGACCAGGGATATCAGCGAGGCTCTAATTCAGGGCTTTGAGTTCGAAGCGTCGCGAGTGGTATCCAGTGCTTCCCCACGCGTAAGAATGGCAACTTGCAATGACAAGATCATTACATCGATGGCCAATTTATATAAAGAGATGAAGATTATGGCAGCCAATAATATATTACAAGCCATAGCGGAAAGAATGCCTCGATTAACAGGTAACCGGGACATGAACGGTTTTAATTGCGAAAGACTGGGATACGTCAAAACTAACTACCGTAGCAGGGCACGAAGTCTGTCACCGTCGTTTAGAAGACTGAACGGCGACCAAATTCGAAGCAGGCACCAGGAAAACTAATTCCGGTCAATAATTTGAAAGGCAAAAGTCTTATAGTTACCGGACGGAACAGAGAATCCAGATCTCCATCGGTAGAGGAGTAGCCGTGACCATCGTAAGGCCAGATATACTGTACCTAGATACCATACGACATGGTTGTCTGGCCCAATTACGTTAAAATCAGTTACTGGAGAGTCTTGTCCTATAGATGAAGAGGCCGCTGTTATATACCATCGTGATTGGAGAAAGACTTGAGGTTCAACATAAAGTGTTGGTTGCTAAGATCAAGGATGACTTTATTATGGGAATGTATCTTAGTAGGAAACATGAATTTTCCTATTATCATAAACGAGTAAGTTTTCATTCACCAATGGGAATGTGGAAACAAGCGTACGGCACAAGCTACTGGTTGTACGGTACAAGCTACTGGTGGCTGAAGATATGAAAATTTCCCCAAATTCAGAACATATTATTACAGTGACTCCTGAAAATGATCCTGGGTAGCAAGAATTTGATAACTAAAATCATAGTAGCACGAACTCTGACCAATACGAAGAAGGTGTTGCCAGTTAGAGTGGCAAATATTGAATTAAGGATCGTTAGGCTCAAAGAAGGATCAGTCCTTGCCAATTTATGAGCCCGTGCAGTGGGTATGCAAGTGTGTGGGAGCATAAACATCCAACATGAAAACATCTAACCAAACTTCTCCAGAAGTTGTTGATGCTTTCAAACGCCATTGAAGTCACCTCTCAAATGAGCAACTTGAAACAGCCATTAAATTTTTTATGGCTGAATCTGATATTTTTAACATGAAGGGCATGACACTCAAACGGATTTAGTTGTCCATAAGATTAACACGGGAGATGCTCAGCCAATACGTCAACATCCACGAGGGTTCCTCTGGCTAAACAAGAAGTGAAGAATTTTCTGAATGAAATGCTAGAGGGGGGCGTCATAGAAGAATTATCTAGCTCATGGTCGTCGCCTGTGGTTTTTGTTAAGAAAAAAGATGGTTCAACAAGGTTCTGCGTTGACTACAGAAAGCTTAATGATGTGTTTCTACTCGCGTGCGCGAAAGTTTACTTTTCCGCACGCATTTGAGTGCAGAAAGTTGTACTTTTCCGAACTAGTGCAAAAAACCTCAAATGGCTGCTATTTTGCTTTATATAACTTTGGTAACTATGGTTGGTATGGAAGAACGTAATAAGAACCAGTAAAACTACCATAGTTGTCAGGAATGGTGGCATTAGGTGCCTTGTATACCATCTTACTTATGTACTGCATCTTCAATTTTAGTTTTGCAAAAAAGGCAGGATATCGATCTCAACATTTTTTTAAATGAAGAGGTTGATTTATTTAATTATTTCTATGTGCGATCATTATCAATCGCGTAGTAAGCAAACATCAATCAGCGCGCAGTTGAGGTAATAAATATCAATTTATTGACAGAGTTTTAGGACGACTTTTACAACTATGAGAAAACTTCAGTTTGAAGTTAAAATACCAGATATGACTTACATTGCATTGTTGACGATGCACCTACGTCATATCTGGTCTTTTAACTTTAAACTGAAGTTTTACTGATAGCATTGTCTGATAGTTGTAAAAGTCGTCGTTACTCGTAGAAAAACTATTGTTTCTAACACTTGCGGAAAGTATCTTTTCCTCACTCGACTTCATGGCCGAGCTCCGCTACGCGTCGTTCGACCAACTGCAGTCGCGTGCGGAAAAGTTTCACTTTCCACACTTGTTAGGAAAATAACTATACCGAGAAAGACAGCTATACCGATTGCCACGTTTAGCAACTTTATCAGGGTCAAAGAGGTTCTCTACTTTGAATTTAAAAAGTGGATATTGCCAAGTAAATTTGCTCTAGAAGGCAAAGAAAACACTGCATTCTCTACGGGTTCTGATCTATATCAGTTCACTGTTATGCCCTTCAGATTGTGTAATGTTGCGGGAAACAACATACAGTTCAACATACAACCAATCAAAACAAATAATTTTTTTTCATTGTTAATCAATCATAATCAGATACGACATCGGCGCACCAAACTTCATAAAACACCATATACCGTATCCAAATAAAAAGTACAAAAATATAGAGTATACAAATGACTAGTATATCTATATATCACCAAAAAATCGAAAATATTTTGCTTTGTAACTCTAACAAACTATCTTTTTTTTGAAGAAAAATGTATGAACTCGTCTTAACGCGTTACTTGATGAATCGTATCTCGATTTCATTGAAGATCTATCTTTTTTGTCCGATTTTATTTAGAATCGACCACGATTTTGGATCGGCGATTTGGAGATTAAGAATATCGATTTTTTTCTTCGGTTTGGGACATCCCTAACTTGCCTTGCTTACTAAAACTTAAAAGAAATATTCGGCAAATTACTGATTAGAACTGACCATGGCGCTTTGAAATGCCCATTACAAATGAAAAACTCTGAAGGTCAAACAGCCAGATGGATAGAGCGCCTACAGCAGTATGATTTTCGAATTGAACATCGCTTAGGAAGATCTCACGGAAATGTCGATGCAATATCTAGAAGACCCTGTAAAGAAAACTGTTGGCATTGTAAAAGGACAGAGCAGCGTAAGGGACTTTGTTTTGTAAGGAGAATACCGGTGGAACTGAATTATTGATGGACTACCCAGGTACTTCGAGGTGAACAGACACACGAACCAGTCATTTGGCCCACACTCTTAGCAAAAATTGATTATAAGACGCCGGAGTGGTGAGATATTGTTGATAGGAATTCAAATTTGAAGGCGCTATGGGCTCAGTGGAACTCTCGTTTTCGAGAAAATGGCGTCTTAAAAGCAAAATTACCTCCCAAATTAGTAAACTAATTAAAATTAAGACTCTCTGTTTCTGTTAATATTCCTAATTTCCTGCCTAATTTTGGCTTTTAAGTCTTCGATGTTTTGCGATCGATTTAAATAAACTTTGGATTTTAAGTAGTTGGTGAAGTTAGCGGGATTAGGACAAATAATGCACCTCTTCTTTATTCGAAAATGGCCGACGTTTCGACTGTTTATTTAGTCTTCATCAGGGCTAAAACCCAATGAGTTAAATAGTAACAAATCAATGATTGGATTGGACAACAATGATTTGGATTTTAAATAACCCCATAAGAAGTAATCCAAGGGTGTGAGATCAGGTGACCTTGGAGGCCACTCTATATTGGTCTCCGTCTTCCAATCCAACGTCCAGGAAAACAATCATCTAAATAATCTAGGACTTGTCGAGAAAAATGAGGTGGCGCCACTTGCATATTTACACAGTGCCTTGAGCAAGAGAGGAGACCGAGTTTCATTCGAACTCGTATTTCTGTCAGGTTTGAGGTATACGATACTGATGAGCTCCAATAAGAGCGAAAGTGGTCTACGGTTCCTCTGCCTGATAGAGAAATGAGTTTGATACTCTGCTGAACGTCGTCCCCACTCAGTATATAGGTACGAATCTCGGCCATCTGTCTGTGGGAAGCGACAACTTCGGCAGAAAACTGGATTGGTTTCACTTCACGATATAACTAGCATGCCCTAGTAGAAGCACCTGTCGTCATCCGATGGCGCCACTTGCATATGTACACAGTGCCTTGAGCAAGAGAAGAGATCAAGTTTCATTCGAACTCTTATTTCTGTCAGGTTTGAGGTCTACCATACTGATGAGCTCCAATAAGAGCAAAACCGGTCTATGGTTCCTCTGCCTGATAGAGAAATGAGTTTGATACTCGGCTGAACATCGTCCCCATACAGTATAGGTACGAATCTCGGCCATCTGTCTGTGGGAAGCGACAACTTCGGCAGAAAACTGGCTCGGTTTCATTTCACGATATATCTCGCATGCCCTAGTGGGAAACACCTGCCGTCGTCCGACGGCGCCACTTTCATCGTTTATTTTGGAACTGCCTATTTTGGGAATGTCTTTTATGTGACCAGAACCTCAAAATTTCTTGGCAATTCTGCCGATTGATTGTATAATCTGGATACTTATTATTGAAGATCTCGCACATTTCTTGCTGTGTTCGGGCTTTATCACCATGCCCTAAATAAATTCGAATTTCTATCCGCTGCGCCTCTGTTAGATGTGCCATTTGGTTAATTATTACTACCTGTTTGCATAATTCTCAGTGTAAAACGGTATTCTTAAATACTTAAAAATGTAAAGGAGTAGGTAAATCACATTTAACGGACTTTGACGTGATCTACTGTTTGGTTGTTTCACGGCGGTAACAATGTGTGTTTGTCTCGAGAAAGCTAGAAGAAGCTTGTCATATACGATTTCCAGGCGCCATTTTCTCGAAAACCTTTAAAGATAGGTATAGGGTATGCTACATAAAAAATGATTAGAATTCCGTAGAGAACTGAATAAAATCACAAAATTATCAATCATAAGTTGTTTTTTGGGCCACCCTGTATAAATAAAAGTTGGTTCAGAAAATGCGCAATTAAAAACAAAAATCGATGGGTCCAAGCGATGTTTTGAAAAATAAAGACCTAATTTTTAAATAATTATATGCCATACATTTGCCGCTCCCTGTATAAAGGCAGGGGCCGTGGCCGGTTCAGTCTGTCTAACTCTTAAACGATTATAAGATAAGTAAGCTAAAAGGGTAAAGCGATAACAGTGAGATATACTAAAGTGTTAGTGGCAAATAGTGGACTATATAAGTAAATGGTTTGTACTTGTGGTTTGTTTTTTTTTTTGAGGAAATAAACGATGTTTTCAATTAATGACCGTTACACTGTAGTTATTCGAACCAGGAGTTTGCATAAATATTTTAGCCCTGAGGGAGATCTTTTCTAAGGTCGAAACGTTGGAAATTTCACAAACGTGGAGTGTTGTTTATGTCCTACACTCGCTATTCACCTCTTTCAACTTGATAAAATGACGCAAAACATATATGTGAAGCGATCAAATATCTTTTTTATTTTTGGAGGTATTTAACTTGATGAACCGTTATTTCCGCAAGCTCTAATTGTGCCCATCCCCAGACTAGTTTCGCCGTTTACGGCTCGTCAGTGAAACATGCATATGTTTTGAGTAGCGAAAGTTCCGCAAGTTCTAATTGTGTCAAAGCCTCACTGACGAGCCGTAAACGGCGAAACTAGTCTGGGGATGGGCACAATTAGAGCTTGTAAAATGATGGTTCATCAATCGTTTAAAAGGTCGAAAACAGCGTTTTCTTAATACACTTGATGGTAGGTATTTCTGGAGTGATCGGGTTATGGCCTTGCTTCCAGGTCTTCCCAGTTAGGTCTTCTTTCCGGGTAGCCAAACAGAATAGAATACTTTGCGGTAGATCTTCAAATTAGTAAGATTTATGTAGAAACACACGGACTCGAAAACAGCAAAAAATTAGACAACGTCTAATTTTTAAAAAGTGATTGCTGGTGACCCGTTTGGCACTGACATTAAGCTAATTTCATAGATAAATAGATTGTCCTTGAAGACGATTGGTTGAATTTTGTCAAAATGCGTAATGAACATGGTTATGGACTCGGCTTAAAGAAGCAGAGTGACAAACAAGAGCTGAAAATTCAAGAGTGCGCAATCTGACGGAAATATACCATGGCCACCTGCGCAAGTAAAGTCTAATATACGACCTATAGCTAAGGCATTATTGGTTTTAGCAAAATGATGTAAGAACGAAAATTGAAAATAATTTTCTCCCGAACAAGCTGAGCTTGTCAGATTTTTTCCGTCTTCTTTCTTTTTTTTTTTGTTAGCGGTGAGATATCGACAGATTGTTTGAGATGCCTTGGAGTTTCATGTAATTCCAGGATGGTTTTTGAATGGCAGATGTAGGTATGTGAAGAGGTCAAGAGGCCGAATGGTAGATGAATAACAACAACATCGTGCCTTGTAGATGGTGGTTTTCTGTACGAAAGGGACCACTTTTCCACCCCACCACCTGTATTTCTTATACCGCAAACCCACTTTATGCCAATTTTGGACTAAGATCTTCAATATAGTTCTAACTTTCAGAAAATTCAAAACGTTTTACCTCATCGGATATGTTTGTTACGCAGATAAAAGCTTGCAGCACATCATGTATAAAGATCTGTACCAAGTAAGTACATTCAAAGATGTTCATATAAAAGTTATTTCATTAGGAAGACAATAATATGATTAGTGTTTTAACGAGGGAATCTAAGCGTTATGAACAAACAACATATACTTATTGAATTATTTTCTGTTAGATGGTGTAATACGACAGGTATCCACCAAAGAACAAAAACTAATATTGACCTTAAATACAAAGTATATTCCGCCAATTACTATGAAGTTTTGTAACACTTACGGTATGCTATTCTTATTCACCAGCGTTCACTGTAGGTGAACGCTGGTGACCGACGTAGACCTGCAGAAGGAAAGAGCAAAATCTCGTACAAAATAGGTGGCCGGCGTGTGTTACCTTACCGTTGTTTTTAGTTGCTCTTGAATAAGAAGTAGAAAGTGGTTGCGTTAAATCAAGGAAATCGCAGTGCAGTTCGCAATATGGTAGCGAGAGTGGCTGTCGTTTTCTTCGGCTTTTTGGCAGCTGGTAAGTGTCTATTTAGCAATACTGATAACATGTTTTATCTTTTGTATAAAGCAATGAAAACCATTAGGCAAATATTAATTGTATAAGTATAGTAATTAGTTTTACTAATTTCAGTTTGATTTAAGCTATGTTCGAAAATAGCTTAAAAATAGCAAAAAAGCGCGTGAATATTGATACTTTCACTTTTACAATATAAATAGGTGAATATGTACGAGGTGTTCAAGTAATCAAAGTAAATAGACTTTTGTTAGTTCAGCCTTTTCGTTTCATATTTCACACCCAACTTGATAACTTTTTTTAATAAACTATGTAACAACTACTTATACTATATTATTATGAAATAACTTAAGAGATTTTTTACAGATTTCACTTTCATCATATTTGTACACCTGTGTATACTTACATTAATAAATTAAATACACTTCCACTTTTTTTCTATAATAGTTATAAGAGGTGTTCATTTGATATCGTCATCTAAGTATGATAGCTGTGAAATTTCAAAAGAAAAGGGTGAAAGAACAAAAATCAATTTATTTTGATTATGTCATTATTTTTTGTCAAAAACTACAAGTTGGGTTAACAGATCCATAACCAAACTTAGTTATTTTAATCGAAAAAGTTTAGTTCAAATAAAAAGGTATAGACAATTTTAGGTGCGTCTGCTGCCAGCGTCCTAGTACAAGACGCTCCAGAATGTCCCGAAAAACACGGGGTTCAAGCTTATGCGCATCCAGAATCATGCAACCATTTTTTCCTTTGCACCAATGGTACCCTGACTGTTGAAACCTGCGACAACGGCTTGTTGTTTGACGGCAAAGGCGCGGTTCACAATCACTGCAATTACAACTGGGCCGTGCACTGCGGTGACCGAAAAGCTGACCGTAAGTTCGTTCTTTAGTTCTTTTATCGATGATTAATTATTATCTACCAAAGCAAAATTCGAAACCAGTTTATTTATCAGTTGCTTATACATATAATTGCGTTTAATATGTAATATTACGTTTACTTTTCACCCAGTTAAACTGTCCGACCTTCATTAGTTTCGGATTGAAAGAATAGAACGCACCCATTTGTTCTTCTAGACTGATTGATCGTGGTAATCATAGCATTTGGTTATTGTGGTTTCAAAATAATTACGTATTATAGTGTTTTAAAATGATATAAAAACGTATTAATACCATTATGAAACTTTATGGATAACAATAACATCAATAATTATGTAACGATCTATAGGTACAGGTTATTAAAAATTGGTGTTGGTTTTGATTAGGATTTGCATAAAAAATTCATTCAGTTGTTGTAAAAATTGACAATTTTCTCACTACTACTTCATGCAAACAGTGTCAGCAATTCACTGGTTAACTAAATTAACGCACCACTTGAAAATAATCAAATGTTTAATTATTATTTTTGGCAAAATTCCGATCCTCCATAGGGTCAGTTGTTTAATGATGTAGACGATTCCAGCTTTCCACTATTCGTTCTAAGGTAATAATATCACGAATTCGTGTTCGATTAAAAATCTTATTTCTCCAACTGACTCAAAACTTTGCAATCTATAGGATTCAAGTCTGGATTACAAGGCGGCCATAAATGGCATCCCCGCCTCAGTAGATTTAACAAACAATAATTTGAAACGAGATTTTTTTTGCATGCCTCCATATACTCACAAAAAAACAATTGAGCTACTAATAATAAATAATTTTTTAAAACCATCATTTTTTCTCTAAAAATTGGGCTTTTTAATGAAAGACAATGAAAGTTTATCATATCTTAAATGGAAGCAAAAGCGAGTCATATATCCTCAAAAGTGTTAAATGCTACGTTTTTAAATAAGCCAGTCCACTCAGGTCACTTTTAAGCTAGGCATTAAACACGACAAGCATGGATACGACCACATTCAACTACTTTTTTATGGCGTACATTCACTTATTATTGACATCAAATTGGCGTTGCAAATCTGACTTTGACATTTTTATGGTATCTTCTCAACAAGTGTTGAAAGGAAATAAGTTTAAAAAAAAATAAGATTGATTTCAAAGGTAACAAGATGACAAAAATAAGTGAATGAAGTATTTTTTATATCTATTTCTTATAGTTTGAGGTATTACTTATCTAAATCAGTTATACTTATCTAAGTCAAGATTATTTTTTAGCAGTGTCTGGGTTATCTACTAACAGGCAACACACATTACTGAACAGTGTAGTATAAAATATTCACTTATTATTGAAATCAAGTACCTACGCGCTGGAAATCTGACTTTGACATTTTTATGGTATCTTTTCGATATCTGCTGAAAGGAGTACCTAAATTACTGGTCAAACGAAACGTACCAAGCCAATTTTACTACCAAAATTTAAAGTCTATATCACGAAAACGGTTAGTCGGATTTTCTTTCCTAAAAACATATCAAACATTCTCCTTGACTAACCTGCAAGGAGAATTGGGAGTTCCATCCGTTGCACCCGAAAGTTACTACAGGGTCGAGAAAAGTGTTTTTTTTTCTGCCATTTGCAAATAGTTTTGGCCCTAATTTTCTTTTATGCAAGGCCACACAACAGTTTTAAAGGTGAATAATGTCAACCAGCTCAATTTGCCTCCAAAATCGACCGACCTCAATATAATAGAGCATGTGTCTTCATCTCTAAAACTTCGTAGGACAAGAGATAATTCCCCTGAAACATTAGACGAACTTTCTTTGGCGATAGAGGAAGAGTGGGAAATAGTATATTATTAAACGAGCTTTTTATGAGAGCCATTATTCCCTTAGGGAGACCTTTGCCAACACCCTACAGGGTGACCATTTTTCGAGGTTGATCATGGGGTTCCCGGTCGGTTATTTGAGAAGACAAGAAGAAGGTGTTCAAATTTCAAAGTCCTAATTTAAAGAAAAAATTAAAAATAATTGACACTTTTTTATAGCCACTTTAAGTTTTCATCAACGTGGTATTTTCAAATTAAAAATTGGCGTTGCGCGCTCATGCCGTGTTGCGAACACCCTACAGGGTGACCGTTTTTCGAGGTTAATCATGGGGTTCCCGGTCTTTATTTGAGAAGACAAGGAGAAGGTTTTCAAATTTCGAACTCCTAATTTAAAGAAATAAATAAAAATAGACACTTTTTTATAGCCACTTTAAGCTTTCTTCAACTTGGTATTTTCAAATTTAAAATTGGCGTTGCACGCCCACACCGTGTTGCGAACACCCTACAGGGTGACCATTTTTCGAAGTTAATCATGGGGTTCCCGGTCGGTTATTTGAGAACACAAGAAGAAGGTTTTTAAAATTTCAAAGTCCTAATTTAAAGAAAAAATTAAAAATAATTGACACTTTTTTATAGCCACTTTAAGCTTTCTTCAACGTGGTATTTTCAAATTTAAATCTGGTCAAAAAAGCCAAAACTTCTGATATCTAATTAAGGTATTTTGTAGGCCAACAAAAGTTCACCATCAAAATGCGCCAACTTGCCCCAAATTTGAATTTAATCAAATCCGTCATCGCTTAAACGGTTTACAAGATAATGAGGGGCAAATATGAGTAATCCTGATTTCCCTGAGTAATTCTTAACATTGTAACCAGCAGAACAGACAATGGCGACGGGGCTGGAAGTCTCCCGTGGGAATAATAGCCATAAAAAGCGAGTATAATACTATACTTTATCCACGACCATACTATAATATTCCCATTTTGGTTGTACATTCTCAAGATTAACACTAATCATTATTCACTTGTGAATAATGAATATTATTCACAAGTGAATAATGAGTTGTCATGGAAACGAAACATGTCGTAGGCAACTGACAACTCAAAAAGTAAACCGCCCTGTACGTGAAATCGGTAGTTACCACTGGTTCATTCAAATAATTATCCTTCTATTGGGATGTATTGAGACAAATGTAGGTTACGGCGTCTCTTTTTCACTAAAAATGTACTTTTCACAAAAAAATACTTAAAATAGGCCATAAAATGAAGTAATTTACAGTCGTAATTTTTAAATTGCGAATTATCTTTGTAGCACCTATAACCTATCATTTGAGAATCTTTGTCGTGGATAAAGTATAGTATTCAACCCGCATTTAATGAGCGTTATTCTCTCGGGCAACTTGTGCCACTCGCTTCGCTCGTGTGATCAAACGTTACCCTCGAGAATAACGAATCTCATTAAATGCTTGTTGTATAACATACTATTGTCCACGGGCATTGTTTAATTACAAATTGTAAAATCTATAAGTTAGTAGGGTAAATAAATTATTGAAAAACCTGTGTCACCAGTGTATTTTTTACGCTGCGGCATTTGATATTGCATTGTTGTCTACTCTTACTGGTTGCCAAGGCAACATATATAACAAATGACGAGGGGGAATATTATTCCCGCAGTTTCAACTCATTTATCCCTCTGACGCTATATGAGCCCTATTTAACTTTTGCCAACAAGCTGAATATCAATATATTATTAAGTGGTCGTGGATAATAGTATATTATACAACAAGCATTTAATGAGAGTCGTTATTCTCGAGGGTAACGTTTGAGCCCACGAGCGAAGCGAGTGGCACAAGTTGCCCGAGAGAATAACGCTCATTAAATGCGCGTTGAATACTATACTTTATCCACGACCAAGATTCTGGGTTTTCTCAAATATGATAGGTTATAGGTGCCACAAAGATAATTTACAATTTTAAAACCACGACCACGACTGGTTTCGCTATTCAATGGCGCGACGTTTGATGCGTCTTGTCGATAGATGACGGTCTAGTCACCCGCGCATGTCACCGCATGTTCATTTCAATGCTACGAGGGTGGACGGTAAATTACTTCATTTTATGACCTATTTTAAGTATTTTTCAGTGAAAAGTACATATTTTAGTGAAAAAGAGACACTGTAACCTACATTTGCCTCAATACATCCTAATAGAAGGATAATTATTTGAATGAACTAGTGGTAACTACCGATTTCATGTTTAGGGCAGTTTACTTTTTGAGTTGTCAGTTGCCTACGACATGTTTCGTTTCCATGACAACTCATTATTCACTTGTGAATAATGTTCATTATTCACAAGTGAATAATAATTATCGTTAGTCTTGAGAATGTACAAGAATAATGTGATTATTATAGTATGGTCGTGGATAAAATAATTTTTGTTGATGTTAGTCAGCAGATATGCATGACCGATCGTAAGACAGCCAAACAAATGCCTTCACTCTTGAACGGAAGAAGGATCCATGATAAGGATTCGTTATCCTAAAATCCACATTTCGATTGTCTTCATATCATCGTTCACGAGAATCGCTTAAAAAACACCAACTCTCTGCTAGTGGAACACCCTTTATATTGTTGCGAACTAGGGTTCGATAATTCCAGTGCAACGATTTAACACGAAAACACTATTTATTTATTCCACAAATACACTCGACTACTAAATAACTCACTACTTAACACTTTATAGCCTTCTATTATCGCTTCGTAACTTTAGCTTACTTATCGCTCGCTTAAAATAAGACTACTCTACTCGGGCGCTCTATGCGCCTTTTATATACAATCCTAAAATTACAGAAAAACCTAGAAAGTTCTTTATAAGAATTCTTGAATAATCTCACATAAAAAAAAACGGTTGTAAACAACTGCCTTCTAGATTAAGCCAGACGAGCAATAAATCACTCGTGTCAGCCATGACGCAGCGCGGATAGGTCGCGAAGCTCCACCAACCAACACGCTCCCATGCGTTGCCCCGCCTCCCATGCGGCGTTGCTGCGAATCGTAACATTGCCCTCCTCCTAAGGTTGTTCGTCCCGAACAGATAGAGTTCCATGGTATCGTGCTAATCGATCCAAATGAACGACCTTCATCTTTGACCTAGGGGTCCGCTGGATCCTATACACCACATCATTAATCTTCTTTATAATTGTATAAGGTCCGTCCCAATTTTGGCTAAGTTTGGGCGACTTCCCCACCTTTCCCCTCGGATTGTATAACCACACCAAATCACCATCCTGGAAGCCGCGGGAGTTAGCTAGTAAGTCATATCTTGCTTTGGCTCGATCACTGGATATCCGCAGTTTATTCCTGACTTGCTCATGAACATTGTTCAGCCTCTCCTTAAGCTCCTCCACAAAATTCTCAGAGTTGAGTGAGTCTTTTTCTGGTGTTCCATACATCAAATCTACAGGAAGCCTCATTTCCCTTCCGAACATCACTTTCGCCGGAGTATAACCAGTGGCTTCATGCGTAGAGCCTCGGTATGCCATCAACATGAGAGGTAGGTGTTGGTCCCAATCACGCTGATGATCTGCCACCATTTTAGACAGGTAATGTTCCATGGTCCGATTAAACCTCTCTACCATCCCATCCAACTGTGGATGCAAAGGAGTTGTCCTGGTCTTGCGAATTCCGAGAAGTTCCATGACCTTCTGGAAAACAGCCGATTCAAAATTTCGGCCCTGATCAGAATGAAGTTCGAGAGGGACTCCAAATCTGCAGAACATTTCATTTACTAGCACCGTTGCCACAGTCGTTGCTTCTTGATTAGGCAGGGCGTATGCTTCAGGCCATTTAGTGAAGTAATCCTTGGCGACCAAGATGTATTTATTGCCCGACTCAGTCTGAGGAAACGGTCCCGCGACATCAATTGCTATCCTCTCGAATGGAGGACCTACAGTGTACTGCACCATTCGGCCGCGTGATCTTGTTCGAGGTCCTTTTGTGGCACAACAAACTTCGCACTTGCGGCACCAAGATTCGACGTCTTCATGATAATTCATCCAGTAGAACCGCTCTTTAATTTTGGCCAAGGTTTTATTGACCCCAAAATGACCTCCACTGGTTCCGTCGTGCATTTCCTGTAGTACGTCCGATTTTCTGCTTCCAGGAACAACCAACTGACTGACTACGGTCTTGCCATCCGGACTCTCCCACGCTCTCTTCAGTAGTCCATTTTCTATTTTAAGAGAGTGCCACTGGGCCCATAGCGCCTTCAGGTTTGGACTTTTACCAGCAATTTCTTGCCATTCTGGTCTCTTGTCGTCAGTCTTTGCAGAGAGGATGGGTCCAATATCTGGATCATTCATTTGTTCTTCTCGAAGGGTCTGTGTGGTCCAGCAATCGTTTATTTCCACCGACGTTCTTCGTACAGAAGGAAGTCCCTCACGCTGCTCAGTTCTTTGACAATGCCGACAATCTTCTTTACATGGCCGTCTAGACAATGCATCGGCATTTCCGTGAGACCTTCCTGGTCGATGTTCAATTTGGAAATCGTACTGCTGCAGGCGCTCTATCCATCTGGCTATTTGACCTTCAGAGTTTTTCATCTGTAATAACCATTTCAAGGCTCCATGGTCAGTTCTAATCAGGAACCTTTTTCCATATAAGTAGCGATGGTAATGTTCGACTGCTTTAACGATGGCCAACAGCTCCTTTCTAGTGACGCAATAGTTTCTTTCTGGCTTACTTAAAGTCTTACTGTAGTACTCAATGACCTTCTCTTGCCCGTTTTGTCTTTGAGAGAGTACTGCACCTAGACCACAGTTACTTGCATCCGTGTTCAGAATAAACAGTCCGTCCTTTATAGGGTAAGCCAAGATTGGACTAGAACAGAGGGCAGCTTTAAGCCTTGCAAACGCCTGACTGCAATCATGGTTCCACAAGAACGGTGTTTTCTTTTCTGTTAATTTGTGCAGCGGTTTTGCGATGTCGGCGAATCCCTCTACAAATCTCCTGTAGTAAGTACATAGTCCCAAAAAGCTCCTTACTTCGTGTTTGTCTCGGAGAACTGGCCAATCTTTAATGGCAGATATTTTACTTTGGCTAGTTTTAATGCCTTGTTCTGAGATAGTATGCCCCAAGTACTCGACTTGCTTTTGGAATAGGCTGCATTTCTTGTAGTTTAACTTCAGGTGAGCATTCCGTAACTTGCTGAAGATTTCTCTTAAATTCTTCAAATGCTCGTCGAAATCACGTCCCATGACAATTATGTCATCTAAGTATACCAAGCAAGTTTTCCAAGACAGCCCCCTCAAGACAAGTTCCATTAGTCGCTCGAAAGTTGATGGAGCATTGCACAATCCAAAAGGCATAACAGTGAATTGGTATAGTCCAGAACCAGTAGAAAATGCAGCCTTTTCTTTGTCTTCGGGAGCAATCTTTACTTGCCAGTACCCACTTTTTAAATCTAGAGTGGAAAACCACTTTGATCCCGATAAAGTTGCTAAGGTGTCGTCTATACGTGGCAATGGGTAGCTGTCTTTCTTGGTCACATCATTAAGTTTCCTGTAGTCAACACAGAACCGCGTTGAACCATCTTTCTTCTTAACAAGAACCACAGGCGACGACCATGGACTAGATGATTCTTCTATGACGCCCTCCTTTAACATTTCATTCAGCAAACTGTTAACTTCCTGTTGTTTAGCCAGAGGGATCCTTCGTGGATGTTGTCGTATTGGCTGGGCATCTCCTGTGTTGATCTTATGGACAACTAAATCGGTTTGACTGTCGTTGCTCTTGAAGTTAAACATATCAGATTCATCCATAGCAAATTTTATAGCAGACTGAAGTTGTTCCTTTGACAGGTGACTCCACTGTCGCTTAAAAGCATCAATAACTTCTGGGGAAGCTTGGTTAGAAGATTTAACTTTGGATGTCTCTGCTTCGACACAATTGCATACCCATTGCACAGGCTCATAATTGGCAAGAACTGTTCCTTCTTTGAGCTTGATGGTCTTTTCTCCAATATTTGCAACTCGTACTGGCATAGTCTTCTTCGTGTCGGTCAAAGTTCGTGCTACCATGATTTCAGTCGTCAAATCCAGGTTAGGTTCTATAAGTCCTATGGACCACCCAGGATCATGTTCAGAAGTCACTGTGATAATTTGTTCTGAATTTGGAGGAATTTTCACATCTTCCACCACCAGTAGACGGACACTAGTTTCCACATTTCCATTGGTTAATGCAAACTCCTCATCTCCAAATGTGAGAATATTCCGTTTGTGATCATAGGAGAATCTATGTTTCCTGATGAGATCCATTCCCAAAATAAACTCGTCTTTGATCCTGGCAACCAACACTTTATGCCGAACTTCGAGTCTTTCTCCAATAATGATGGTGACATCGGCTTCTCCGTCTATAGGGCAAGACTCTCCAGTGACTGATTTTAACATAATAGGGTTGGGCAATGGTTGTATGGTATATCCGACAAGTTTATCTGGCCTTACAATGGTCACATCTGCCCCTGTATCGATGGTAATCTGGATCTTCTGTCCTTTAATGCGCCCGGCCACTGTAAGACTTTTTCCATCCAAACTATTGACTTTAAAGATCCTGGGGGTCTTAGCGGCCCCGGTCAATTGCCCCCTTGCATTGACCGGAATTAGTTTTCCTGGGACCTAGGGCGGTCTTGGTCGCCGCTTGGTCTTCTAAACGACGGCGACGGACTTCTTGCCCTATTACGGCAGTTACTCTAGATGTGACCAAGTCTGCCGCAGTTAAAACATTTTATGCCCCGATTGTCCGTTGATCGAGGCGTCTTTCCCAACAGGGTTTGCATATTGACTGCGATATCCTTCACCGCTTTATGTAAATTTGCCATGGATTCAGCCATAGACGTATTCTCCTCTTCATTGCAAGTTGCCATTCTTACACGCGGAGCTGAACTAGATGACACTCGTGACGCCTCGAATTCCAGGGCCCGAACTAGTGCCTCGCTGATATTCCTGGGCCTTACTAGACGTAAGTGGTATCTCATGTCACTATCTCGAACTCCCTCAATGAACCTTTCGGCGGCAAATTGCGTTTGAAAACATTCAGGGGCTGATGGGTATGCCAGGTGAATTAGTCTGTCTATGTCCGCCTCAAATTCTTGTAAGGATTCACCTGACTTCTGCTGTCTCATCCTCAGCTGGGCTTGGAACACGGTTTCTTTGTGCTCGTTTCCAAATCGTAGTTGCAGAGAGTGTACTAAAACGGCATAATTACTTTGATCCGCTGCCGACAGAGATTGGAGTAACTCAGCCGCTTTTCCACGAAGTGCTACCACTAATGATGTAGCTTTCTGGGGCTCGGACCAGCCATTAGCTTTTGCAGCTGCCTCAAATTGGGTTTTATAGATTTCCCAGGCCGTAGTACCGTCATAATCAGGAGGCTTAATTTTAGCGTTGGCTGTGCTAAAACTCTCTGTAGACACGTTGTCGTCCTCAAGTTGTTCCCGGAATTTCTTTTCTAGCTCGAGAACCCTCTGGTTGACAGCTTCGAGTCCTTCGTTAACGGATTCATTAACGGATTGCATTATTCTTTCTTCCAACTGTTGCTCCCTGACTGCGAGATGGCTCATTAATTCTTCTTTGAATTGTTGATGACGTCGCTCTTGCACTTGATCACGTTTTTCCTGCTCTTCTTTTTGTTCTAGATAACGGCGCTCCTGAATTTGATCACGTTTTTCCAGCTCTTCCTTCTGCTCCAGATAACGTCGCTCCTGTACTTGATCACGTCTTTCTTGTTCTTCTTTTTGTTCTTTATAACGTTTTTCCTGCTCCTCTTTTTGTTCCTTGTAACGTTTTTCCTGCTCCTCTTTTTGTTGTTGCATAAGGGACAGCAGGGCGGCAAGTTGACCCTCCATCGCTTGATGCTGGCTTCTGGTCACTGGCATAAACACGTAATGTCCGGCAATGAAGCACTCACTTACAGTTCAGCAATATTAGTCCTCAAATTCCCACTGGAATCGCACTTCTGACACCAATTGTTGCGAACTAGGGTTCGATAATTCCAGTGCAACGATTTAACACGAAAACACTATTTATTTATTCCACAAATACACTCTACCACTAAATAACTCACTACTTAACACTTTATAGCCTTCTATTATCGCTTCGTAACTTTAGCTTACTTATCGCTCGCTTAAAATAAGACTACTCTACTCGGGCGCTCTATGCGCCTTTTATATACAATCCTAAAATTACAGAAAAACCTAGAAAGTTCTTTATAAGAATTCTTGAATAATCTCACATAAAAAAAAAACGGTTGTAAACAACTGCCTTCTAGATTAAGCCAGACGAGCAATAAATCACTCGTGTCAGCCATGACGCAGCGCGGATAGGTCGCGAAGCTCCACCAACCAACACGCTCCCATGCGTTGCCCCGCCTCCCATGCGGCGTTGCTGCGAATCGTAACAATATACCCCCTATTTACTTGACATCAGCGGAAAAGTTAGTTATAAAGTTCTTGAAAATTATGGATGGATTAACAACCAGTAAAATTCCAAAACTCGGACTTTCAGTTATCCTGTATAATTCTTCAGCCAATTAATATATCGCGAAGAGAAGAAAAAGGTGCCGAGTCAAGATCACCAATTTCGATATTCTGATGCCCAATTTTGAAATATTTCATGACCTCACTGATAAAATCACTCACGCAGTGCCAGTTCACCAATGGCCGGACCAATCTCTTACATTTTTCTGCCCTCTGTGTATCGCTGGCTTACACTTTGTTAGTTTCTTACTTGTGGATATGTTGCAATAGACTTACTGCTTGCACTCATCTTAAGAGAGCGAATAGAAATATTTCTCAGAAGATATCAGACCGAAATATTGAAAAAGTCGATATTTTTTGATAAAACTATGTAGGTCTCAAACCAGGTATTCAAATCGGCCACCTGAGATTTTTTTTTTCGAAAAATTGTGCATCCAAGAAAGTTTACTAAAAAAATATAAACTTTTCTCGAGTCTGTAGTAACTTTCCTGCGCAACGGATGGAACTCCCAATTCCCCTTGTAAGTTAGTCAAGGAGTGGGCCTATCCGATATGTTTTTAGTAAAGAAAATCCGATAATACGTTTTCAAGATATAGACTGTAAAATTTGGTAGTAAAACTGGCTTAGTACGTTTCGTTTTTGCCTATTTAGAAACAGAGGTTTTCATTGAAGTGTCCATTTATTTGGCTCACTCTGTACGTAAAAGGTTCTATAAGGGCCGGTTGTGTTGAACGAACTGTCTATTAAGTCGAACTTACTCAAGTGGTACACACCAAAAGGTTGTATTTGTATTTGTTAATTACCAAATCTACTTTTAACTGTTGAAATGTTGTATTTTTGTGCAATTTTTTATCGGTATTTATGGTTGTGTTTTTAGTGATTTGTTTATGCATTGAGTGGTGTTGTAGAATTTTTCATCGAGCATATTTTTTAGCCCTGAAGAAGATTTAAGTTTATAATATATTCATTATACAATATTTATTATGTATATTTCTGAAACTATGACATTAATGACTTAAACCACTTTCATACAAGCAAACTGATATAATACTATACGTATATTAAATTGAAATTGAAAGTATGTCAACTTGTTCTATAAACCTTTAATTTATCATTATATATTAAAAAGGTACAATTACAGTTTTTAATAGAGCGAGTGGAGGCAAAACACTGATTTTGATGTTATTATTGGATAGGTACCCAAAAACAATTCAAGATATAGACTTTAAAATTTGGTAGTAAAACTGGCTTAGTACGTTTCGTTTTTGCCTATTTAGAAACAGAGGTTTTCATTGAAGTGTCCATTTATTTGGCTCACTTTGTACGTAAAAGGTTCTATAAGGGCCGGTTGTGTTGAACGAACTGTCTATTAAGTCGAACTTACTCAAGTGGTACACACCAAAAGGTTGTATTTGTATTTGTTAATTACCAAATCTACTTTTAACTGTTGAAACGTATTTTTGTGCAATTTTTTATCGGTATTTATGGTTGTGTTTTTAGTGATTTGTTTATGCATTGAGTGGTGTTGTAGAATTTTTCATCGAGCATATTTTTTAGCCCTGAAGAAGATCTAAGTAAATTATAATATATTCATTATAAAATATTTATTATGTATATTTCTGAAACTGTGACATTAATGACTTAAACCACTTTCATACAAGCAAACTGATATAATACTATACGTATATTAAATTGAAATTGAAAGTATGTCAACTTGTTCTATAAACCTTTAATTTATCATTATATATTAAAAAGGTACAATTACAGTTTTTAATAGAGCGAAAGTGGAGGCAAAACACTGATTTTGATGTTATTATTGGATAGGTACCCATAAACATTACTCGTTGATACTTATTCAGTATCACGAACCACTTTACCTTGGGAGAAGTTATAGACACGCAAATAGTTGTTAATGCGTTCCAATCCATTAAAAAAGAATGCTTATATTCCTCTGTTATTAATAAGTGTACAAAGCAGATTACTCATTTTCAAATTGACTGTGAACAACCTATTTTTTGTTTCAGTCACGCCAATTAGCACTCCAGGTTGCGAGTACCAGTTCGGTATCTATCGAGACTCGCACGAGTGCTCAACTAATTACATCAAATGTGCATATGGAGATCCTCAACCCCAGTCATGTGAACCTGGATTAGTTTACGACGAACGGATTCATGGATGTAACTGGGCTGACCTATTATTAGAAACCTGCAATCCTGAAGGTAAAACTGAAACTTTCCGCAATTAATTGCTGAAGATGAAATTCTTGAAGTATTCATTCATATTCATACCTAGAAGCAATAGCCCTAAAAAAATCACAAGCTGTTAAGAGGGGGCATAATACTGGGTGTCCCAGCCGAGAGTGATCCATTTTAAATGCTTATAACTTTCAAACCAGGTGTGCTAGCCACCTGCGGTTTGCGCCATTCCCTTTATCTCACTCTAATGTTTTTTCTTTTCTAGTTGGTACCAAATTTGGTCGACACTTATACAGTGGGAGTAGAAAACATGCCCTTTTCACGTCAAAATTCTTACCTAGTTTTAATGGAACATCCTGTATATTTCAACGCCACAATTAAAAGTCGTGTCCAATAAAGTATCAATGTACTAAAAACATCGGACTTGAAGTTTTAGCAAAAAAAAAATGAAAACAGAAAAAGGAACTGTAAATACAGATATGTTGGAAAATTAATTTTATCCGTCCGATATGTTTTTGGTACATGAATGTCTTGAATACTACTCCTAATTGTGGTTACTTTGGTGTTTATTTGAAAATAGTTGAAAACTTTGATGATCAAAAAAGTATTTTTTTCCCCTTACACCGTATAACTCTCGACCAAATTTGGTATCAACTAGGAAAACCTTGAGACCAAGAGAAATGGAGGCGTAAGCTGCATGCAAGCACACCTAGTTTAAAAGTTCTAGTATAAGCATTTAGAACGGGCCACTCTCGCCTGGTACACCCTGTATAATCAGATGTGCAAAATCGCACAAAAAAGTGTATCCCTTACAAATTACTTCGATTTGCAACTGATTACGTGCATGAACGGCTTTCCCAATGGCCAACTATCCATGCAGGGTAGGTATCGTTTTCTCGTTACTTTTAATGATTTTATCGACTTTTTTTGGAAAATTTTTCTTGGAAAATGTTTGAGACTAAGTAAGTCGACGCTAAAATCCCGAAACCATAGAGGTTATACAGGGTGTCCCGTAAGCACATGATCAAAAGGGTACTACGACATTCTTTAGGTCGGAAGATGACAATTTGACCTAACTGTCATTAGGAAAAAGTGTCTGGTTTCGGTGCTATTGATGGTCAAAGATCTTGAAAAAAAATTTTTTTCTGTAATATCTAAAGAACGTTTCGATGAAACAACCACGTCTATCCGCCTTCGGCAAGTGGTAAGTTCTTCAGTGTCTTGGTTCAAAAATTAGTTTTATAAACAAAATCAAAGTCAAAAATAATTAGTAGAACTTTTTATTTCGTTACGCAAAAGAAATATTCTCTGTCTTCCTGCTATTTACCATTTTACACATTTATTTCAAATAACGTAGTCACCAGTTAACTTGATAATTATGAGTTAACTATCAAAATTTTGACGTTGGTCTGACAGTTTGAAAAAATGTGTTTCAACCAAATCTAATGGCGTTTTCTAATGAAGAAATGACCGACATGGTCAAAGTCTTAGGATTTTGCGAAGACAACTTGTGTGAGTGTTCGCGTCTACGCTGCGCGTTATCAAAATCGACGTATTCCAGATTACCGGACATTTACGAGGATTGAATGGAGATTACGAGAGACAGGGCAATTTGGTGTTCGAGGCGTTAACCGTGTGCGTTTTCCTCAAGTTCATAATGCGGCTGTTGAATAGGACATTTTAAATAGGGTCGCTGAAGATCCAAGTATTAGTACTCGCCGTTTGACACTGGAATTTGGCGTACCAAAAAGTGCTGTTAATCGCATCATAAGACGGCACCTCCTTCATCCATACCATGCGACGCCTGTTGTAACGAGTTACTGCAATTTCTTGCGAAATAGATATATATATAGACATAGAGGGTGGCGCCCGAAATAATTTATACCAGCTTGGACGTCAAACGGTCAACACCAACAGGCCCTTCCCCCACGCACAAAAAGAAGCACAAGTTACACTGTTCAGGAGCTTCTACCACCCGACTGTGACGGAAGACTTCAATTTTGCCACTTTATTAAAGGGGCGCGGGCACGTGACCCAAATTTTACCCGCAACATTTTTTTCACTGATAAAGCTGGATTTACTAGAACTGTTGTTTTTAATTCACATAATGTCCATCATTACTTCTAATGGAGGATGTCCCTCTCAGTGTGCGTGCTCAGATGTAGTTCATGCACAATGATGCTTCTCCACACTTCAGTAGAAATGTAAAAACACATTTAAATTATACTTTCCCGCACAAACGGAAGAAGAGGGAGAGTGTTCCCGTTGAATGGCCACCTAGGTCTCCGGACCTAACACCATTAAATTTTTTTTATGGGGTAACTTAAAGAGTAATGTATACGCTACTCCAGTGGACTCCGAGGAAAAGTTATTGCGTAGGATTCAGAACGAGGCGATCGTAATTAGGGATGATCCGGCAGATCCGGAAATGTTGAGGAGGGTTCAATTCAATTTCATTCAAAGGATCCAGCTATTCATTCGAGAAAATGGCGGGGATTAAGAGAAATTGGCTCGTAGGGAAGATATTGTACATAACACGTGCGGGAAGTGCTCTACCGTTGACAACATTGCAACAGCGTGCGGTAAAGCGAAAGTTCCCGCACTTGTTAGGTAAATAACTATCTTTTCACTTTTTTCGAATAAACACCCCAAAGTGCGCTTTATAGATTAATACATATAGCATTAATAATAATAGCCTAATAGCCTCTACATTCTTCTCTTTTTAGCGCCACGGGCAACGCAAAAGGACCGCGTTACAATGCTTCTATTTTATTTATTTGCTCGAAAACGGTGCGTTGTATTAATCGTGAAGTGGACTTTTTTTTTCAGGGATGGATGGGGAATTGGAAAATTAGATTTTATTTTAAAAAAATAGCAGTCAAAACATGCCAAATTTCATTAAAATGTCTCTTACGCTTTCGGTATAATCAAGACATATGCATTTTGAAATTGTAACCTCAACACCCTGTAATTTTTTCAGGTATCACAAAAGTATGACCTACCCCTTAAAATCGACAAAAGATTATGAGATTTTATTTCCGACCACCCATTATGACTCTCCCTGTATATGTGTCCAAATCCTGCTTCACTTAATATCCAAATTTTCACAACCAAAAAAGCGGCGCACGAATCGGATCCAAATGCATAACGGTCTAAAAAATTATGTATATTTTCCAATGCACAGGTTGTATTGGAAGGAGATATAAACAAAGCCAAAACTAGTTGCAGCACTCCTGTAGGTACCTATTTGCGAAAGATAGTAAAGAGGTGACATTTATTGGCACTGATAGCGTTCTTCACGATGTATGAGCTCCTAAATACTGTCTTAGTGTAAAACTACTTATTAGTTGAACTTGAAATGTTCTCCAACTTATATTGGCTGTCAGTGTAATGAAGGAAATCATTAGCGTTTTAAACTTTGTGCGTTATCGTGTAATCCTTGAACTACTATAGTAGGCCTGTCAATTTTGCGATCCTTCTTTGCAAACTATTTATTGAAAATTTTGTTTTAACCATCTGCGCTTTACGTTTCAGCTGTCGTCGGTTTCAAGTGCCCAACAAAAGTACCATCCGGCAGCCCCGCAGCCAGATTTTGGCCATACCCACGATTTGCCGTTCCGGGAGATTGCCACAGGCTCATTACTTGCGTAAACGGACATCCCAGGATTATCGCATGTGGGGAAGGAAAAGTCGTTGATGAAAAGACGCTGACTTGTGAGGAACCCGAAAACGTCCCACAATGTTACAATTCTTTAAGAAAATAAGATTACATTTACAAAAATACGAAGTGCTGAGATAAATTTTTGTCTCAACAAGAGATTATGCCTTGTAATTTCTTTTCCATGGCCAAGAGTCGCCTATATTTTAATGAGCGAACTATCAAAGACCATTCATTTCAAAATCTATTATTTAGTTTACAATGTTCCCAAGCTGATATAATTGTTTTGTACTTAGGTTTCATATTCGTGTTTTCTGAACTTAATGAAGCCATCACACCAAGAATTTAAATTTCACAGCAAAATCATGACAGGATCAACAAATCATTCTTAATTCTACCGCAGTGGTAATGAAGTAACTAAATAAAATGAAATAACAACTGTAGCTTACACGTAAGTAAATGTATGCCTATAATTGTACAACATTTGCAAAACTTAAATAATTATATGACATGGAATGATCAATATTTAAGTAGTATCTATTAACAAAACTTCTATAATCCAAACTAGAGGGGGAGGGGGACATTTAAATTCACTATGATATTTTGGTTTTACCTTCACCACATACCCACAAACATATCCGGTCTGCTAAGTAGGAAACTAGGATATCCGCTGCCAATACTCCTATTAATATGTATTTGAACTGTAATAAAAAAATCTTCTTAATTAAATATAAATACAATTTACACCGGGTGTTGCATCTTCCGTCCGTCTAGAGCATTAAATTGTTTCCCATTCCCATAAACTCGCGCTCTACTCCTAAATTTTGGTATTCTCTAATATCTCCTTTGTTCGTTTAAAGGTAAAATCGTGTAAACTTCTTTTTTAAAGATTCTTTGAAAATTATTGGCAAAAGCGTTAAATAATCCGTACAGGGATATCATTTTAAGTGACTTACTCGATTAGCGGCTTTCCTATTATACTTAGTATATTAATATAAAAGTTTCATAACACAGCCCATTGGCGCACGAATCCAACTTTGCAAAACGAGAAGCGAAACGACGAGTTTCGCAATGGATGAGTGCGACAATGGCGTTATGGTTATATAAAAAATAAAAATAGTAATTTTTTTTCTACGACTCCCTCGTAAATTAACAAATGCGCACTATTAACTACCGTTGAAAATCGCATATTGCAAACAGCCTGCGCAAAGTGCACATTGCGCACGTTCCCGTACAGAAGCGTATGCAAAGTCAACTTTGCACACGATTGTTTTGCTCACGCCTTGCATGTATTTTATAATACGAATGATCATTTATGAAACAAAACCGCAGTCGTAGAAAAAGTATAGTGTGCAACACGTACGAAAATCACTCTTCACACTCTTGTGACGTTGTATCACTCGCTTACGGCTCGTGCCCAAAACGTCACACAATTTTCGACACTAGTTACACAATAATTTTTATTTAGTTAGTTTTTAATAAATTTTAAACGAGTTAAAAATAAAGCATAATCAGTAAGCTTATTAGTAACGGGGTCATGTTATACCAGCTAAAGCGGATACAGAAATTTGGACATAACTCCAAATGATTTCACTTTCCCGTTATACCACTGATATGTTTATATTGCTGATGCCCCAAATTATTAAGCAAAAAATGGCGGTTCCATCCCCGATAAAAGTTTGTAATATGGATAATTGTAATATGGACTAATTTAAAGACATTATTAAACTTACAATTTGATATAAGTTTTTCAATATTCTATAATGTTTGAACAGAGTGTATTAATGTAAGTATAAAGAAAACGAAATTAACGTATTTACGCAGGCATAAAGAAACGTATTAACGCTTTTGTAATCTTCGTTAATTATTTATAATTTTTAATGAAATAAATACTTACATCGTCCGGAAATTCCACCATTTCAAATTGAGCTGATAATTCAGGAACAACTCCTAATGCTAGCATAAACACGATTCCACTGGAGAACACAATGCTGCCTAATAATAATCTGTTTTCCATTAGGCTTTCCATGTAAGGTTTTCCCTAAAAGCACGAAAGAATTTAAGATTCCTTCAATGAACCATTAATTTAGATTTTGTTAAAATTTTTGTTTTCCTTTCGCATAGAATAGGATAAGTATTTTATCTTTCGTCACAACTGTATATACATATTTTAAATAAGGACATTATAGTAATCAAGATACCTAGAGCATTATAAGGATAATAACGCATGAGGTCGATAGTGTAGAATCCGAGGGCCCCTGGCCTGAGGGCTATACTTCGACCGAAGGCCTTGTGTCTTATAATGCTCATGGTGTCTTAATTACCATAATGTCCTTATTTAAAATATGTATATACTCCGTGTCCGGTGTCAGTTTGCTCGGAGGAGGGGCTCTTAATTGAGTAGGGGCTTTTCAACACTCCTTGTAAAACGCACTCGGGCGGGGAAGTCCTTAACCCCGACACGGCGCGTCCCAATGGTTGATAGGGAACGTCCCTGCAGATATGTTGGTCAGGTGTGAATAAGGCTCTGCTAAATAAACACCCGCGGATCAACTGAGGACATGACATAGGGCAGCAGCTATGTCATTACTAGATCAGACCGACAGAGAAATGATCTTTGGAACGGTCTGATACTGGACACTCACAGGCGGCAACCAAAGTATGGTTTAACCGACTGTGATACTGCGGTGCGGAAAGCAACGAAAAACTACCGCACTAGATAGGTTATACCTTTCCCAAGATAATCACATGGCTGAAAATACAATAGTAATGGCCGTCAGTCCGGGGCACCCCTTCGGTGGGGAGACGGTGCGAAGAATCTCCCCGTCAGCCAGTCGAGGAAATCGTTTCAAAATATGTGGAAACAAGGTCAGGCTAGCCACATGGAATGTGCGCAGCTTGTTTCACGCAGGAAGGTTGGACAACCTTACCCAAGAAATAAAGAGATTAAATATCAACATACTAGGTCTAAGTGCGGTTCGGTGGCCAAACTCTGGAACTTGTACAACTGAGAACGGAAATCTGTACTACTCAGGGAGCTCGGATGGAAAACACTATACTTAATGGAGTTGGAATTTTTCTAGATAGGATATTTTATGAAGGGCTTCAGAACACCCTTAAGCTTACAAAAAAACGAGAATTAACTATTGTAATGGGAGACTTCAAAGCCAAGATTGGAGAGGGCAGCTGTGGAGAGTATGTTGGCCAATTTGGATTGGGCGAGAGGAATGAACGAGGAGATCGAATGCTGCAGTTCTGTATCGAAGAGGATTTAGTAGTCAGTAACACATTGTTCAAACTCCCGAAAAAAAGGGCTATACACGTGGATAGGACCGGGCGACAACACAGAGCGAATAATTAGAAATCAGATTGACTACATCCTTGTTAACAAGAGATTCCGAAATGGCATAAAATCAGTGAGGACATACCCCAGAGCGGACGTTGGAAGTGACCACCACCCCATAGTAATGAATATGTATGTGAGGTTAAAGAGGAGACAGTCCCAAGCAGAAAACACCAGTTTAAATATCCGAAGTATACAACAACCAGAAGTCCGACTGCTGTTAACTAATAACCTAAATAGTACACTCCATAAACTCCAGGAAGAAAGTGTTGGTGAGCTGGATGAGTGGCAGGTGTTCGTTTGCAGCATTCCCGACCATAACGCGACTGGTTATGTAAGTATAATAAATACTAATTTTTTTGTTTGTAAAATGTTTTATTTTATATTATTTTATGGAATTCTATTTTGAGAGTGTGCTTTGATTTCATTTAGTTATTCAGGGCCAGAAAAAAATACCATTAAGCGACAAGGATCTGCACAATATAGGCAGACCCACCACAGAAGAAAACAATTTTTTTTGAACTAAAACTGAACTTAATGCAGGATCATATGAAAGACCGAGCTAAAATCAAAAACATTCCAGGAGGTCTAAGTCTTTTCTTACCCCAGTATCGACTTCCAAAAGACAGATTTTTTACTGCGGATGTCAAAATCGGAGTGAGCGATGCCATATTTGTAGTGTGCGGAAAAACAATAAAACACACAGTTTCGTATGATATGTGCGAAAGGTTTGTTTGTAAAAAATATATTACTAAAAACGTGAGACGTAGTACTTGTTTGTATCCGCCAATGGATGAGGACTAAGTTGTTCTAGAATTAGTTTGTTTTTTTTTCTGAAATTAGTGTTATAAAGTTTTGTTTTTGTTCTGCTATGTTCAATAAAATTCAATAAAAATGGTACTGTCATTGAGAATAATTTCATTTAATGGTAGTATCATGTCATAATCTTGAGTTTTGAATTGCGGCACTCAGTACCGCAGCGCGACCGTTGGTGTAAGTTAAATACACGCGACCGCCGGAGGGTTAATATGAAATTTTATTTCAAAATTTAACTAGCACCTATTTACTTTTAATACTATTGCAAAATAATAATTTACCTAAGTGCGGGAAGTGATGCTTCGCTACGCGTCGTTCGTTCATTGCAATCAGCGTGCGGTAAAGCATCACTTCCCGCACTTGTTAGGTAAATAACTATTACCGTATTACCGTATTATATGCGGTAAAAAGTTTAGTGCGGTAAAAAGTGTTACTGTCACTGGAAGACCGTACCTATTTGCTGCATCTAGAATTTCGTCTGATAAGACCATTCTGATTGTATGTTTTGAAGGTTTTTGTCCCTACTTTCTATTTTATCCGTAAATTTATTTTTAAAAACACCAAAACTGACATTTGTCAAACTGAAATTAATCCGAACTTATTTTGGTTTAACACATGTCAACATAAGAAATGCATGGTGCAGTTGATACACCTACTTTTTGAACTTAAGGTCGTCGGTTCGAATACCGGTGAGGACCAACTTTTTTTTTAATTCCTCGGCGTGGATAGTTAATTTCCTACGAGCGCATGTGTGTTAATTTTGTTGTCTTCTGTAAGTTCAATTAAATATGAACGTGGGTTAACCTTTACACGGACGCACGTGTGGTAGGTACCTAATTAATAGTGATAAATGCTAAATGTCCTCTGAACCCTAAAGCATTCATATTAAGTATAGAAAAACGCAATCAATTTATTTCAACTCAACAAAAAACAACAACACAAGAACAATAAAGTTATTCAAAAGTAACGCTCAGATTAATAAAGCTTCAAATTGTATGTAATTTGGCTTTGCGTGCGATAAAGTGCTACTTCCCGCATGCAAATGCGTGCGATAAATCGACTTTCCCGCCCGCTGGTAGGAAAAGTAGTTTACTTTTCATAGTAGTGCTTTAAAACGTTTCATTATAAAACTTCATCTAGCAGGCTATGAAATTTTGACAGAAAAGGATGACGTAATCAAAATAAATGGACTTTTGTTTCTCCACCCTTTTCTTTTGACATTTCACAGCCAACTAGATGAAATTTTATAATGAACATAACTGCTGTATAACATAACTGCAGGGGCGATCCTACCTATAAGCAAAAGGGCGCAAGAAACACGGGCGACCAACAATTTAATTTTACCTCTAAATACGAGAAAATTTCGCCGAAAGCCTCAACTTGTTTTTCTTTAAATTTAGTGTGTTAAAATGAGAATTTTTAATGCGTTTGTAAAAAAAGATATATTTAATCTACATTCATTTGTGTTGTTGCATTTTTATGTAATAATAATTACAGTAAACATATAATGCAGGACATCATTCGAAGGTGGCGTTTGAACCCACGATCCTAGCGGTGGCACGGCTCACTTGAGGGAATGATTTTACAATTATTAAAAAAGAATTTACAATTATTCATGTTTTGATTAAACTTAAATAGTTTGAACCATCATGTTCTATCAGACTGTAAAGGCCTTCACGGGGGGTCCAAATATATTATAAAGTGTTTTCCGGGCTTTAAACCGTGGTTCAGTGGAATTTTTCTTTAGGAAACATATAAAATATAAGGGGTGTTCATTTGAAAACGTCATCTAGTTGACTGTGAAATGTCAAAATAAAATTATGAAGAAACAAAAGTCCATTTACTTAGATTATATCACCCATTTCTGTCAAAAATTCATAGCCTTCTAGATGAAGTTTTCTAATGGATACACCATATAATAGTTATTTACCTAACAAGTGAGGAAGTGGTTGTTTACAGCACGCGATTGCAATTGAACAAACGACGCGGAGCGGAGTTCAGGGTGACTTTTACAACTATCAGTAAAAAAACTTCAGTTTGAAGTTAAAATACCAGTATGACGTACTCTGCATTGTTTATCTGTCAGGTAAACAATGCAATGTACGCCATGTCTGGTGTTTTAAATTCAACCTGAAGTTTTACTGATAGTTGTAAACGTCGTCCTCAGTCCGCAATCAAATGCGGTATAGGCAGTTATTTTTGCCACTTCGTTACCTCTGAAATCTTATTTTTATTATACCTATCTCCTTTCAGCACATGTTGAAAATATACGAAAAAAATGCCAAAGTCAGCCCCATCAGGGCGGCCATAATAGTTTGAACCTTCATATGTTTGGTTTGTAATTTCCAACTAGGCGGGTCTGCATGCAATTCTCATGCAGTGTACAATGAAAAAACAAAAGATGCAGCGTGATTAATGAATATTCACGCTGTGGCACCTATTTTAATTCAAACCACGAATGACATACCCCATTATGCGTTTACAACATAATATTTTGGCTACAGTCGTGGACAAAAATATTTATTGGGCATTCAAGTGACATCACCAGTTGAACAATACAATATGCAAAACGGCGCTCTGGTTTCACTAATATCCCAATATTTCACAATTCATAATAAGACAAATCAATAAAATTGATACTTACCCTATAATTGATAGCAAACGTTGCTAACTGTAGACTAAGTGATATTAAAAACACTGTGCTGTTTAAGAGGTTCGGTTCAAATAAGTTATCTTGTTCTTCCTCCGTTAATTCTGTAAAAGGTACCGTTGAAGTGCTGTTAGACTGATCACTGAAAACAAAGTAATTACACATTAAAAATTTCTTTTCAATGGATTCGAAACTTATCACTTACATAGGACTTTTTGCTTTTGCCTCTCGAACTAGGTAAATTAAACTAACAAAATGGACAGCAAACTGCAGGAATACTGTTGAAATGGTGTATAAATTAAAAATATTTGGCAAGGGCCTCTGTTTAGACAACGTTTTCACGGGCTGAAAATAAAATTAAATTCAAATAAATGGTTCAATACGTAACGGGTTATATAAGAAATTGGGCATTATTTATGCCAACTTGTGAATATATTTCTATTTCCTTCCAACATCCAACAAGTTCTGCGTGAAAACAAATACAGTCTGTTTTTCCACAGAACTGCCATATACAGTAGTATAATGGGGCCGATAAATTCGTAGAAAGTCATCTTGCGACACCCTATGAATCAACGCATACTAGTTTCCGGGTCTACCCCTCATCAGTACTTGGCTGGTCGGCAAATTGGGGACCGTGATTCAGAGGCTTAAAGCCGGAAATGTACGGAGTACCGGTGAGATGTTGTACAGAGCAGGAGCAGGCGACATCCTGTGAACAACATCCACCAGCGTATTTTTGATCCAATACTGCATGGCAGATGGCTCTCATAGAAGCAGCCCATATTGCTCTGTATCTCGCTGGGTATCAGAACCAGAACGAAGTGAAACGAATGTAGGTGGTCACCAATTTGTCGATCAACCCATATGCATACTAGTTTCGGGGTCTATCCCTCATCAGTACAGCTTTGGCTGGTCGGCAAATTGGAGACCGTAATCCAGAGGGTTAAAGCCGCAAATGTACGGAGCAGAGGTGAGATATTGTACAGAGCAGGAGCAGGCGACATTCACCAGCGTATTTTCCTAACATCTCACCGGTACTCCGTACATTTCCGGCTCTTTTTGTTTTTTTTTTTTCGGTACACACCATTTGAGTCCTACGGTATACGAATACTGTAATCACGTCTCATATGAAAGTTAACAAAAAAAAAGAGGCCAGCGGAGCCTTACTTAATTACGACTCCAATGGAGCTTTCGAGCAGCTAAACACCGATAATTTTGTAGAAAAAACGCCACGATGTGCTTTACTTACCTTGGACCGTGAAATCGCGAGAAAACTGGATGCCAGCAACAATCCTTGTAAAGTCGCTTGAAAATCTCTAAGTTTGATTCCGTCCAAATAAAGGACCGACTGAGTGTATGCGAGGATAAGGGCGTTCAGTGCCAATATTTTAAACATCTGCAGAGTCGTCACTAGCGTACATCTTCCTTGTTTGATTATATGACACACTGAAAAGAAAACCAGTTCTAATAATGAAATTTTAAAGTTTTTCTTTAGCACAAGCGGTTTACAGACTGTGTAAACCGCTCATCTTAAAAAAGCCCAGTGTGTTTTTTTAAGATGAGCCATAGAGTTTTACGTCTTAAGTTACAGCCCTTTTTTTGGTCCTGTTCTATTAGAAATATAGAGATAAAATTTATCAAATGCTGCTACTTTGAACAATATAAATCGTTTTTAGTGCATATTTACGATCCATCTTGACCAAAGGAGAATGTAATCGCGAACTTAACACATGAACTAATGCTCATGGTTCAAGATTAGGTTGTAAGTTAACACGTAAAACTCTTTGGCTCAACTTAAAAAAAAACACCCTGGATAATTTTAAGAACTATAAAACATTCCATTAAGTTTCGACAAAGGTAGCCACGAAAATCTGACAGTTTGCCTCCTGTATAATTTCTCTGTCCTTAACTTATGTGGTCGTTGTTTGTTTGTGGATTGTTTTGTTTTTGCGTTATGTTCGCAACTGTGAAGTAGCTTCTTATTTGTCCTACACCCGCTATCTACAGTTCCATTATTTGAATTATTTGAAAATTCTAGTCCTGAATATGATGCTGCTGTGTTGTTGAAATGATTATGATATATTTTCGCTTGTTTGTGCTGTCAGCTGTGATGCAGTAGTCACATCACAGAAGTCGATTTTGAATATTTTCACGATTTGTATTCAAAGTGCATGGAAAGTCTCAATAAAGAAGGGGTTGACATGCCTGTCAACATTTTTAGTCGCGCTAGATTAGCCGTGGAGAAGTTGGTTTCGCAATTGAAAACTTATACGATCCCGACTAGCAGCATTTTCCGCACTGGCAGCAGAAGAAAAGGGCAATGGGTTAGCAAACATATACTTTTAGCCCATATCTATTACCACAAGGTTCCAAGTAGGTGAAGTCCACTTCTCTATGGTCACATTATTCTCAAATTGGTGAAAAATATGAACATAAATGTTGAAAGATGATGACAGGGAGAAAAGTGTTACTTATCGAAATTCAGGACACAAAAACTGACCAAATTTAAAAAAAAATACATTGAACATAGTTTCGACAATCGTCTGCGATATTAGCAAATTCTGAAGCCGATTTATCAGTCCTGGAGAGATATGGAAATTGGCGATAAGATTTCATCATAGAAGGCTACGTTAAGGACTCTCTTGCCAATAAAAAAGAGAGATTTATCATAAAATACTAGTAAATGTGGTGTGACAAAAGATGTTACAACTCTAGAAGTTAATTTATTGAGCTCGACAGCAGAATTAATCATTTTGGTACCTCGCAGAACAAAGAAAATCAGGACGACAAAAATGTTGTCATTTCATCAGTGAGTCGCAGATTGCAATTGAGTAATTTAAATAATTGTAGTTTGTTTATTTGCTTTAAAATAAATGCGTTATAATGTTATTTAATTTATCTTAAGTGTGTATTTTCGTAGAAAATGATGCGAAAAAATGAGTGAAATAATGTTTATTCATTTAAGTATGTACCGATAAGAAAACAAAAAGTGAGGTAGGAAACAAAATATTAAAATTGCTATTTTTTAAGAAAAGCCCAAAATCCGGTTATTTCAAGTTTATGAAATAAATAGAGAAAAGTAATATCAAGGTCACAATAGCTCTTTGTTTAGCAGACGTGAAGTATTATGTTAAATATCAATAAATACAATGGTATAACTAAAAACATTGACCCGTTCAAATTTTATACAGGGGGTTCTCTGTCAGATTTCCATGGCCATCTGTGTCAAAAAGCTTTATACGTAGTGCTACAAGTAGGCAGAAGAGACGACGTTATCTCAATGCAAGATATCGTTCATGATCGCCTTTCTAAGTTCGCACTCTGACTTCTAGTAATATACGTCCCCTGCTGGTCTATAGGTCTGTTGTGTTGTATACTTTTGGATTCATATATGTCCGATGATGGACATGTAAAATCTTTGTCGCCAAAGACCTAGCGGATGTAGACAAAGCCAACAAATGCCGATATTTCTCTAAAAATGGCCCCCCTTTGTGGCCGGAAGTCCGTAGGTTCAAAGATTCCCCTGACGTAATGTTATCGTCAGCGCACGTCATACATGCGTCATAGCAACTTAAAGTCGGACCGGATATTGATTGTGTCCATTGTTTTTGGTTTCGTTAGGTTGGAACTTAAGTTTTAGAAAACCTTGGAGCTATGTCAGCTAAGGGCTAGGAGCCCTATAGCTCTAGCTAGGAGATGGATATAAGTTCACTATTCGATTGAATTAGAAATAAGAAATAATAAAAATAATGACAGTGACAACTGTTTTGCAATAACTTAACGTAAGACGTCATAGAGACGTCACTTCCGGCGGAAGTCATCATCAGTTCAAAGGTTCCCATTGCTAAAAAGGTGGGTAAAAACTGTAAAACAGGAGAGGGTCTCCAGATTAGCTCCATGTTTGTCGCATTAACATAACTTCGTCTCTTCATTAAAAGCCTTGATAAAGATAGGGATATACGACGATATGATAAAAAAACTATAATCGTTATTCTTTTTTTTTATTTCTTCTATTTGTCGCCGCTCCCGCAGCGTATATTTGTTAAACTCACTGCGGTCACCACTCGTGCATGTAATTGCAGCATTAGCTGCGTTTGTTATGAGTATAAATAGATAAATAAATAAGTAAATTATTATTTTTTTTTGAATCTACACTAATTTATCAACATTGGGACACTAATGTTAATAAATCAGTGTGGCAGAGAAACTGTGAAATTTCGGCCAATGTTTTGTTACAGCTAATTAAAAAACATAATCGTACCGTAATGACGTAAAATATAAACAAAGAAACATGAGAACATACAGTTTCTGAAAAATAAATACTCACCACAAGAAATTGATGACAGTTTACTCGTAAATGGTGAAGCAATACTGGCATCTCCTAATTTAACTACTTGCAGCTGTTCTTCCTCTTCAATTTCCTTAAGTAGCTTCTCCATTCTATTTTGCAGTCTTTCTCTCTGCTCTATAGCGTTTCTAACGTGATTCGATCGATTATTCCTTACCGGAATGCGATCCTTCTCTTCCTGTTGCTGCTGCTTTCTAGCCAACTGTTTGGCCTTTTCTAAGTTTTCGCTGGTTTTTTGGGACTTGTCAATTAACTTTTCCGAAGCATGGGTCAGGATAGCAACGCCCACATCGGCGTGCTTCAGCGCCCCTACGTCGTTCGTCCCGTCTCCGCACATAAGAGTAGTGTAACCCAGCATTTTCAACTGAGTCACAACGAATTCCTTTTGTTTGGGAGCGAATCGAGCAAATACAGTGATGTGAGGTAGCAGCTGCATCAACTTCGAACGACTTTTATTACTGAGGCCTTCAATACTATCACCCGTTACACATAAGTCGTATTTACTGATCAATTCTTCGGTTTCTATGTCAATAGGTACTTTCACTTTCATATCCACAGATTCGAAGACCAAAGTCCCTTCATCGTTACTTTTTAATATCAGCATGGGTTTAGATGTGAATTTTAACTCAGCAGCAACGTGACACGCCGTTAAAGGGTTGTCTCCGGTGATTATCACAACTCTGTGAGAGGCGCTTTGTAGTTCTTTGATCGCACTTTTTGAGTCGCTTTTCAAAGGACACGAAATTATTACAAATCCCGCGAATTTTAAGTCGGTCTCAATGGAATCTCGTGTTAAATCTCTTAATTGTTGAGTAGACAGATTTCCCAATTCCTTATAGCCTAAAGCTAGCACTCGGGCCCCCCGTCTGGACAGTTCTAGGTATATTTCGTCGTATCTTTCCGGACGCTGAAAATAAAAATACTCGCTATTGTTACCATATATGATTAAGTATAGTCTATGTATACGTCACAAGCAGTCGGAGTTTTGTTAGTTTTCCCTTCGAAGTGCGCATTTTTATCGAGAACATACAAAAAGCAACCGTTAAACGATTTGCCATTTTAATTTTGTTAAACTGACTTTGTATAGGACTATACTCATGTATTTAATAATACATTACCCAACAAACATATAAAACAGTCCATCATCCCCGAAGGTGGCGTTTGAGCCCACGTGCGGGTTGCGCGATTTACCTGAGAAAATGATGGCTATTATATGCAAGTGGGAAACTATATTTTGTCCAATTTTCTTTAATTTACATTTTGTATGTAATAATCAATTAGATAACTTGGTCTTCAACCCATGTTGTGGTTTGATTGTCACATACACGAAATGACGATAAAACGATTATGACCGCCATCAGGTCGGCCATAATAGTTTGAACCTTCATATGTTCCGATTGTAATTTCCAATATCGCGGTGTCTGTATGCAATTCTTATGGAGTGTACAATGAAAAAACAAAAGATGCAGCGTGATTAATGAATATATATTATTTATTCTGTGGGGCCTGTTTTAATTCAAACGGTGCGACACACTCCAAAAGAACTTTACAACCTGACATATGATGACCGTGAATGATATTGAACAACCGTGAATAAAAATACGTGAGATCAAAAATTAAATGGCCAGAGTTGGCTATGGAACCAAAAACTTATCTCTTAGCTTATGCCATCTTTTAATTCAGCCACAATTTTGATTAGACTGTCATTTTTGACACCTTGATGGTATAAGCTAAAGGATACGTTTTCTGTATCATAGCCAACTCTGGCCATTTAATTTTTGATCTCACGGTACTTATGTGCGATTAAATAAAGAGTAATTTATAGAACAGTTATGCAGCTATAAAATAGCACTTTACTGCACTAGTTAAATAATGCAGCGCTTTATTCTACTAATAAAATAGAGTAGGTAAAAAATACAGTAAAGCAGCTGAAGTGGACATTTTTGGACTTTGACATTGACTAATATTTTGTTATTAAAACGTATTTCCGAGGTATTTTTTAAGGTAAATTATTGGAAAAGTAACATGACATCAAACATAAAATATTGTGGACAGAGGAATAATAATTTAAATTAAAGAAAAACTAGGTCATCAGCCGGATTTGAACCAGCGACCTTCTGTAAACCGGACAAATGCTCTGCCAACTGAGCTATAAAGGCACGTCCAATTCGTTTTCTTATCGGGATACCGTTAGAAGGGAAGGGAAACATTTTCGACCGGAGACCTGTCTAGCGTCGGCTTCTCATTCTTATAAGATCGTCAAACCTCCTTTGACATCACCCACAATCGGAGAACAGAACCTTTAATCTCCTGTGTACACAGCCAATAGATACAGACAGATAGTACAATTGCGTCCGTAGGAATTTAGAAGCTATGTTTTTGGCTTTAGCGGACAGAAAAATAATAATTTAAATTAAAGAAAAAGTAAGCTTTCTGCGAGATTTAAACCAGTGACCTTCTGTTTGCCGGACAGATGCTCTTACCAAGTGAGCTATAAAGGCGCGTCTAATTCATGGCTTATCGGGATACCAACCCGGATAGCCCGGAATTGACTACCGATCAATATCTCAAAAATAGAATTTATCAGCACGACTATGATTGTAGGCTTATTAATCGTTATAAATTGGAAAAAACTGCATTGGCACCGCATCATTTTGCTGGCAATCAGGCCTTTGATTTCGAAAATTGTAAAATTTTGAACGTTGAGAGCCATTACCGTAAAAGGCTTGTAAGTGAAATGATACACATTTCCCGGAATAATACGGTGAATTGCAGCTCTGACACACAGGGTCTGAGCACACAATATTGTCTTAATCTCTTAAAGATGCATAATACAGGAAGTTCTGCGCTTCCATCATGGAGAGTATAATTGCGCGGGTTTGTCCATCATGTTTGGGTTCGTTTTCTTTATGAAGGTACCTATTTTGTTTAATATTCAAGAAAAGGGAGGAAAGAAGTAAGTAAATTAAAGTACAGTGTCCAAGTTAATAAAAATAAATCAGGATTGATGCCGGTTTGGTAAAATGTAAGTCTTTCTACAAAAAAAAAAATGTTTTTGCTTCCATATTGGGTTTTGGATACGAATGTTGACTAAGCTTCGTATCAGTAAATACGTAAGAGATCTAAAGTCTTAATTTTACAACTTGGACCCTTCACCTTTTTTTTTCTTGCTTTGTTTATCATATGTAAAATGGATGAAAGGAAAAATAAAGTAATTAAAGGTAGGTCTTAAATAAATGCCTGTACCTTTTACCTGATCGATTATTGTCAAAAGATAGAATACGTCAAACATGTTTGTCAAAAGTTTTAACTCAAAAAACTTTGAAAACCATACTATCAATATGTCTCCACAACGTTACAATCAGCAAGCACAGCTATTAATTCTAAATGACGTTATGGCGTTCTTGGAAATGGAGAAGATTCAAGTAACAAATGGTGTTCCAATCCATTGTGGGAACGTGTTACAAACCGCCTCAAACGCGTTGAAAAATAGGAAAACTACGTTGAAATGAATGAACAAACGTGGTGTTTAGATGGACAAGGATTATTTGGCTAACAAGTCTATGAAGCAAAAGTAAATAAAACCAAAATAACCGATTTTATGAAGAACAAAATTCGAGATTATTTACCGTATGTTTGCAAGAAATGAATATGTAACTATTGCAAACCTAAGACAACTCCTAAGTAAAACCCGGTGTTCCAACTTACCTCCAAGATATTTAATTATTATGGATAACGCTTCTTACCACTCCGGCCTTTATGACGGAATTACAAACAAATCCTGACCAAAATATAAATTAATTGAGTGACTATGAAAGAGGAAATTTAGGCAATTCGTTACCACAAAAGAAATTTAAATTGGAGAGTATTTTACTTACCTACCTTAGTAACTACTTGCAATCTCAATTATTTCCTTCTCAATTTTACTTTCTACCTTAATAACTAATTCGTCAAGGACTTACTAAATTATATTCATTGCAAACATAACTTACAAACCTAATGTCTCAAATTTTGTTCTTCATAAAATCGTTTTTTGTTTTTTTTTGGTTTAATTTGAAGACTATGAAGCAAAAATTGCTTCATAGCTTTGTTAACCAAATAGGTATTCTGTCCGATTTAATATCACGTTTTTTAATTAGTTTTAATGTAGCTTTTTTCCAATTTTCAAGGCAGTTGGGGCTATTTGTATAACACGTTCTCCACCTTTAAAAGAACCTAATTGAATTAGTTTGTAAAAAATCTATGGTTGTAAGTTTAGTTTAAATATTAATATAAATCATTTTATTTAATTATAAATAGAGAGTTAGTTACTCATATTGTCACAAAGAAGCAAAAAGACATAAAATTGCAGCGTCCTTAGAAATGGTCGGCCGATGACCGGTTTAGTAACCAAGGAATAGTTGACCCAAATTTATAAATCATAGATCGTAAATTTGTTCAACAAGTGGGTACTTCGAACGGCTGATTTGACGTCATGGAAAAGAACGTTCCAATGCATTGCAACGTTCTTTTCCATGACGTCAATCAGCGGTTCGAAGTACCATTTTATGTCTTTTTGCTTCTTTGTGACAATATTAAGTTCATAATTATTCAGGTTAGTATAATATTCACGCCGATAAACCCGGTAGGGTTGCCTGAGCCGAGTTTATTAAGAATTTTGTACTATAAATTATGTAAAGGTGTATGTATACTTTTAATTAATTAATTAATTAACTAAGTTTTTTCCTCGATTCACGAGAAAATTAGAAAACTTATGCGTTATCCGCATGACCGCAAAAGATGGCTTTTTACATTATTATATTATGTAAATAGGTAATTTTGATCATCCATAATTCTGAAATCATAAAGACACTAAAAAGTGGCAGTCCTTTTGTTTCTTTTTCAATTTACTTTCTTACGTAGGTACTTATCATATATAAATCTAATAGAATCTCACCCATCCTAAAGTTCGTACCTACACCCATCTAAAACATTACTTTTGTAAATCAAAGAGAAAAAGGTTTAAAGTTTTTATTTAGATTTTTAGAATTGACAAAAAATAGGTATTTGCTACGCAAGTTTAATAGTTGATTGTGTTTACGGCCTTATATTTGGCAGCTTTCGTCTAGTGTTGGCTATGTTATGATAATACGTATGTTAAACTCTGCGACGTACGTAATTTTGACACCTTTTGACGTCAGGCCCAAGTTGTAAAATTACGACTTTAGATATTCATAGGAAAATGCATGTCATGGTTTTTACTGTCCAATCGACACATGTACATATCGAGTGTTAATTGGTGTGGTTTATTGTTGTTTTATATTTACATCATATGATTTAAAATCATATTTATTCTGTTGTGCCTTTCATATATTAATATGTGTTCTTGATAAAGATAGCCTTGATAAAGAAAGCCTTGATAAAGACTCAAATAGTATCCTAGAGGTTGTTTTTGTCTGGTCCTTTTACCTAATAAAGACCACTACCATCTAATTAAGCAAGACACAAACTTGTAAACATGTTTCATATAAATGAAAGATTTCACTCCTTATTAAGTATAAGAAAGAAACATATGGCTTTCTATTTGAAAATCCAAAGCTAATCTCGGTATGAGCTTGCAAACGAAGTCAAGATCCCAAATTTTACGCCATTTTATTTGCTCCTCAACACTGACTCATTCCTATTTGATATATTTTTTATAAAATGAACCGTTTTCAAAAAAGCTTTCTCAAGTTGATTAGTTGAATGGTATAAAAAATGTGAACAATTTTAACGTCTAACTAACTATTTAATAATTCGATCTCGATAATTCGATTATAAATGTTAATACGATCGTAAAGTAGTTAGTAGGTACATAATTTTAGTTCCCCTTACTTAGTAACCCAGAAACTTCGAAAAGGACTTCGAAAAATCATTTTCTAAATCTTTTTTATTTTTAAATCTTTCTTTCTAAACCATTTGTGAGATATAGCCATTGCAAGCAGTACTAATATTCCATGAACCTCATAGGTTCATGGAATAATAAAAAATGGTTCATGGCTGGAAAGTAAGGCAGATGTAGGTAACTCATTTATTTTGCTCCCCTTTTACCTACTCACTCAATACTTAACTATTCTTTGGGCATCATTTATTTATTACAAATTCTTGTAATAAATAAATGAATGTTACATTTTGTGACAGTGGCTTATTTTTTACTAATCATTGCTCTAAAGAACAAATACAAATTTAAACAACTGCTGAGAAGAGATGTTAACAAAAGAATCGATTATTCGTTTGGCGGTTTTGTTTCCTGACACCTTCTATAAACCTAGCTATAAAGTTTTTTTTTTACTGTCTAAGATTATAATTAACTCTAACGCTACGTTATAATATTCCTACTATTTCGCTTCGTTAATGCTATTCGATAATACTTACCTTACCAAGCATCTGTCTCAACCTTTCAGGAGCTCCTTTAACCGCCGAGAAGTAAACCGTATCTGTCGAACCCTGGGGATTGTAGCCAGCGATCACGGACATAGATTTTAACTGTGAGGAAAAATGGTGCCTCACAAAAATCTTCAAACCAGGAGATTTCGCTTTTTTCGGGATCACACAATCCGCTTTCGTCACCGTCCAATCAATAGCGGTCATCGTAGCTTTTTCTAATGGGTCTCCCACTAATCCATCTTCTAATTGCGCCAACGAATGGCAAGAGGCTAATACATGTATGGTTTCCATTGGGAGATCTTGGGTTGGCGTCACTTTTGAGTTGTCCTCCCCTAGAGCTACTCCCTCAACTATTAAATTGTCGCTTGTTAATGTGCCGGTTTTGTCAAAACAGCAGATATCTATTTTTCCGGCAAAAGGAATCCTAAACGGTTCGGTACAATAGACACCCAGCTTGGACAACGCCATCAGGGACGTGTTTACCGCTAGAGACAGCTCAATCGGCAATTCTGGTGGGATTACTGATGTGAGTATCAAAGTGCACTCCAAAAACAGTTTATACCGATTCCTTTCAGGATCTTCGCAACCCTTTATCCAAACGTAAATAGCTGCGGCAACCGCAAATATCAACAAGAATAAAATGAAGCCAAAAGTTTCCTTATTGTTGGCTGTCACACGTTTAACCCCAAACATGATGGTCCTCAGCAATTTCCCTTGGGCAGTATTAAATCCAGTTCTTAAGACATATGCCACACAGCCATTATCTGGCGGGCGAAGCCCCGCTGTAGCTTTCATAGGTGGATTGTGTTGAACTACTTTAGTGCCACCTAAAAATACCTGGTATGAAGTAACAACTTAAATGTATTGAAACAAAACAGCTAAGAGAAATGGGCAATATAAAAATCAGTCGTAAGTAAAGTTCCTCAACGCATATATCTTATTCATTAATTGTTGTCATTTAGTTTCTTTCGAAACCTTCAGATTTGTTATATTTATCTCCTTTCAGCACTCGTTGAGAAGATACCTACGATAAAAATCTCAGATTTTCAACGCTAACTGGATAACAATTAGACCTTTGCGGAAGACTGATCTCACGACCTTTCAGAACATTTTCAACTTTCAAAAAATAGGGTTGCTTTTTTGATCTAAAATATTTTCAGTAATACAGCGTCTTAACCTTAAACTGGCTGCGTTACGGTGAGAAACTTGACAACTTAGGTAATAATAGACAGCGAAAAGAGACAGCAACAAATCAAAATATTACTGAGTTTTGTCTGCATTTTTTTTTATTTTGTCTGTGATTAAAGGTACAGTCCATTGAAAAATATTAGTTTTTCTTCCTATCCGAAACATTGGTCCTTCGAGCCGGATGATAAGGTAAGAGATAAGTTTGAGTCAAAATATTTCAAGTTGATGTGGCGATATGCAAGCGTTGTGTGATAAATTTGAGCGATCATTGGAGGTTGGTTAAGAATGAAGCTCGAATCATAATGAAAATGTTATATCTTTGGGAAATGCTAATGTAAGTGGGGGAAAATTGGTAAAGCTTCCGCCAATCAAGCTACCTACTATAGTTAATTGGTACTACATATTAATTGGTTGGTTCTTCCTAAAATTACCGATAGGTTGCCGGTTATAAACTTTGGTAAAAAAAAGTGTTACCTATACCGCCAAATTTACGATTGACCGATCCACAGTTAATGTCAAAAGACGAGGAATATTGTGAAGAATATGTGGAAAATTCGCAAGAAATGGCTTTAAATCGATTTGCCTTGTTGGAAAAAAGATTCAATAGAGATCCAAATTTAAAGACAGAATACTCTGCGTTCCTAAATGAATATGCAGGGCTGGGACACATGTCAGTAGTAGAGGATAGAGGATGTCGGGGTGATGTGTATTTTTTACCTCATCATGCAGTTATTAAGGGCGGTAGTCTGATGATGACCAAATGGCGGGTCGTTTTTGATGCATCGGCCAAGTCTGACACTGGAATATCGTTAAATGTAACGCAATTTGTAGGGTCTCAGTTGCAAGATGAACTGTTTGGAAATTTGTTGAGATTTCTACTACATCAGTATGTATTAACGGGGAACTCGTCGAAAATTTATCGGCAAATATACATAAAGGCGAAAGGAAATTAAAAAAAATATTTTGGCGAAAAAATTCTGAAGGAAGTGTACAAACGTTCTAATTTAAATATACAGGGTGTTTTTTTTAAGTTCGTGCAGTATTGCTATCTCCGAAACGGCTGTAGTTACAAAGTCGGTTAAATTAGCAAAAAGTTCACTTTTGTAGAACCTGCTTAGAAATCGTTCACAGGGTTGCCATATTTCGAGTGGTTTCTGAAATATTTAGAAAAATCTAAAAAATGCCAAAAATTTAAATCTCTTCTATTTCAAAAACTATTGGTGACACAAAAAAAGTTTAAATTACGAAGTTTTCCTACACTCTAAACTCTCTCATATGACATCTCGAATAGCTTCGTGTAACGCTTACCAACCGGGTTACCGGTATAAAGTTAATTTTTTGAAATATGGACCGGGATTTTTTTTTTCATAATTAACGGCTTATTACACGATTAGGGTTTTAAACGTTTCGACCAGTTAAATCCATCATCAAGGTATTCTATCTAAATCCGATCCTGTTTATGGAGTAATGAAAGTTAATACTGTGTCTTTCTTCAGTACATGCATCAGGATAATTACCATCAATACTTGCAATGTTTTTAGTGCCTTAAAAAAAATTATTACAAAAATTAAAAGAAAGGAATATTGTGCTAATATGAACAAGATACTTATTTTAGAAATGAAGCGACGACTTAATGCTATTTATTTTGTAAACCACTATTGCCTTAAGAAATTAAATGTTCAAATTGTCATCCTTGGTTTCTAAGGCCCAGCCTTTGTAGGTATAGTTGTTACTCCCTGTACTCCAAAAACAATTATTTCAATCAAAAACTAAGAAAGCATTAGATTTCTAAATAAAGCGACTTTTCAGCCAAAAAAGGAATTAAACAAATCCGTTCAGTAGGTTTGCCAAAAATAATAATTAAACATTTGGTAATTTTTATGTGATGCGTTAATTTAGTTGACGAGTTTATTAAATTTCTTAAATTAATTGTGATCAAAAATTGCCAGTTAATTGGCCTCCTAGGTCCCCTGATATAACTCCTATAGATTTTTCTATTTGGGGTTTTATAAAGAATGATGTGTACAAAAGTGCGCCACAAGATGTGGAGGATTTGAAAAGGAAAATTCAAATGGCTTGTAATAAAATTACGCCACAAATGTTAGAAAACGTCCAGGCCAATATTAAGAAGAGGGCAAAGTTATGCCTAAGAAACAAAGGAAGACAATTTGAGCATTTAATTTCTTGAAACAATAGTTGTTTACAAAATAGGTCAAAATATTAAGTCATCGCTTCATTTCTAACATAAGTATCTTGTTCATATTAGCACAATAATAAGATTCCTTTCTTTTAATTTTTTTAATAATTTTCTTTAGGGTACTAAAAACATTGCAAGTATTGATGGTAATTATTCTGACGCATTTAATGAAGAAAAAAACAGTATTAACTTTCATTACTCCATAAATAGGATCGGATTTAGATAGAATACCTTGATGATGGATTTAATTGGTCGAAACGTTTAAAACCCTAATTGTGTAATACGCCCTTATATTAAGAATAAAAAGAACAAATAATGAAAAAAAAATCCAGGTCCGTATTTAAAAAAATTAACTTTATACTGGTAACTAGGTTGGTAAGCGTTACACGAAGCTGATCGAGATGTCATATGAAAGAGATTAGAGTGTAGTGAAACTTCGTAATTTAAACTTTTTTTGTGTCATCAATAGTTTTTGAAATAGAAGAGAAAAAAAAAATCTAAAAAAAGATTTTTTAGATTTTTCTAAATATTTCAGAAACCACTCGAAATGTTGCAACCTTGTGAACGTTTTCTAAACAGACTCTACAAAAGTCAACTTTTTGCTAATTTAACCGACTTTGTAACTACAGCCGTTTCGTAGATAGCAATACTGCACGCACTTAAAAAAGACACCCTGTATATGCAACATACGATGCAGTAAATAATTACAGATTTTTAAAAAAATGTATGTCACTAACACTATTTCTAAATATTGGCTATATAAACTTACCAAATAAGACATGAAACTTTCCATCAGCATCTGGGTCCAAAATTTTTTGGGAATCACAGCTTTCTATGGCTTCTTTCATTTGAGGCACTGACTCTCCTGTTAACATGCTTTCGTCTACTATGCAGGCACCTCTCAGTAGCAATACATCACAGGGAATAAAATTATCCTTTTGGCACCTAACTATTGAAATGATATCTCCAGGGACTAATTCATTACTAAAGATTGTTCTCCACCTTCTATTACGGTACACTAAAAGAAAAACAAACCAATAACATGTCATCACCAAAAACTATAGACAAAGAAACACAAAATAATAAAAGTAACAAAGTAATAAAATTGCGTTTGAGATGTCAAGCGAAAAAGATGGAAAAACAAAATTATTTTACTTCATACTGTATCATTTACGACACTTTTACGTACTTGGTTTTAATTCGGTAAACAACTTTTTACAGGATTGGATGTTGTAAAGAAACTTTACAGTATTGAGTACCGGCACATCTTGTGGCGGTATTCAATAAATCCATTGTATCCATGGTGTCCTGTACCGATAACGGTACAATGAAACTATTTGTCAAATTGGCGGATTTGTCAAAAATATATTCGTCGCGCATGAAATTATTTTTTTCCTGTTTTTAATAAGTATGAAGTAAAATGTTGTACATCATACGTCCGGTAACGTGTTACAGTAGTCGCTTCGAAATTCATACATCTTACTCCCACTGTAAAACTATATTTAGCGGACTTATAACGTAAATAACTATTACCAGTCGTTACAATTTCTTTATTACCCCTCTTTATGAGTTTACCCTGTATTCATAATTCAGAGAATATTAGATAAATAGGTATTGTTCAACCAAACCTCAATATATTCACCGGTACCAAACCATTCATGTATCAGATAATGACAATTAATTTCCACTTTGGAAACATCATTATGAACATATAACTTTAAAAATATAATATCAAAAAGAGTCAAAGGACATTATCGACAAAGTTTGTTTCCTCAAATCTAGTCTACATTACTCAGCAGGCAAAACTTTTTTATCCAGCCAGTAGCCCTGCATATCTTACTTATTAATAAATTATCTATACAGGGTGTCCCAGATAAAAGCAACTACATGGGGATTTCGGAAACGGTAAAAGATTCAATTTTGGTTAAATAGGAAAAAAGTTACGCTATTCCGAACCCAATCAAATGCTGTATTGCAATTAAAAATATCTACAGGGGTTTTCAAAATGTCGTGCAAACCCTAAAAATTGTACTTTCTGAACAATTGAAATATCGTCGCCATCTTATAAACAAATTTTATAAAATTTAGGACTTTTGTATTAGCGACTACGGGCAATCGAACGACGTTAACGAATTTTTTCTAGACCTTTTAGTTTTTTTGCAACCATAGCCAACCTTGTTATTTCTTATAGCCGCCATATTAGATTTCTACGTTATGAAATAGTGCATTAAAAGAGCTTTTCAACTTTGTATTACAACCCTATTTTTGGATGACGAAAAACGTAAATGTATTAAAAAAACAATTTTTCACTTAGTTGGCTCTGAAGCAAATGCCGTAATTGTGTTTGTATCTGCCAAAACTTTGTTATTTATTTGCTTTTACATAGCTTGAACAACAGCTGCCTCAAGTTCTTCTATTGTGTTTTGGGGAGTACAATAAACTTTATCCTTCAAGTATCCCCAAATGCAAAAATCAAGAGGCGTAAGGTCCGGCGACAGGCCAGGCAACCGGACCTCGATTTCCGATCCAGTTATTTCCATGTTGCTGATTCAAATGGTCAGTTATGATTCTTGCATTATGTAGAGGTGCTCCATCTTGCTGGAACCACATCTTCGCTACATCTTGAAGAGGCAAATTATCTAAAGTTTGCTCGACGTAATTTTGTAATATTTCGTGATATCGAGGTGCAATCAAATTACATATTATGAAAAATTTTAAATAGTATGTGTCCGTTTATGACTCCTAGCCATACATTAAAACCCCACCTAATTTTATGGTGCACCTCACGATTTAAGAACGGATTTTGCTCGGCCCAATACACGTTGTTGTGCCTGTTAAATACTCCACAGTTTGTAAATCTGCTTTCATCAGACCACGCTCCTTAAGAGGAAATTGAAAATTCTCTTGGAATTTTTCTACGAACCAGTTGCAAAACAATATTTTTCTTTCAAAGTCACCATCTCAGAGTCCATGACTAATATGTGTTTTATATGGACGATACTTATTTTTTTTTTAAGAATTCTCTGAGCAGTTTATTTAGGCACAATCAACACTATTTTCCAGTTAACGAAGGGTACGAGGATTGTCGATTACACTTTGCAAAACAAGATTTTCAATATTTTCATTACGCTCTATTATTATTAAATTATTTCTAAACATTCTGAAGATTGATAAACCTCGTTGCTTTCTTTCTGGATATCGTTGAAAGTACGGAGTGTTCATTATAAAACTTCATCTAGCAGGCTATGAAATTTTGACAGAAAAGGATGACATAATCAAAGTAAACGGACTTTTGTTTCTCCATTCTTTTCTTTTGATTTTTTACAGCTAACTAGGTGAAGTTTTATAATGAACACCCTGTACCTATTTATTTTGAGCTCGATTAGTGTTCCTATGGCACAAAATGAAACAATCATAGATCTCAACTTTTTCCCTATTTGAAAACCTTTCCATATTAAATTTAATTAGTAGAGTAACTCGAAAAATATCACAACTATTTGAACAACTGTAAAATTATCAGATAAAAGCAAATAAATAACAACGTTTTGACATATTTTTACGTAGCTATGAGGCATTTGCTTCACAGCCAACTAAGTGAAAAACTGTTTTTTAATAAATTTACATTTTGTGTGATTCAAAGATAGGGTTGTTATACATAGTTGAAAAGCTCTTTTTAGGCACTATTTAATAACGTATAAAACCAATATGGCGGCAATAAGAAATAACAAAGTTGGCTATGGTTGCAAAAAAACTAAAACGACTAGAAAAAATTCGTTAGGTAACGTCGTTCGATTGCCCGTAGTCGCTAATTCAAAACCACTAAATTTTATAAAATTTGTTTATAAAATGGCGACGATATTTCAATTTTTCGAAAAATACAATTTTCAGGTTTTGCCCGATCTTTTGAAAACCCCTGTAGATATTTTTAATTTCGATACAGCATCTGATTGGGCTCGGAATAGTGCAACTTTTTTCCCATTTAACCAAAATTGTATCGTACCGTTTCCGAAATCTCCATGTAGTTGCTTTTATGTGGGACACCCTGTATATACATATTACATATAGTATTTAATTCAAATGATATTTAATTAACTGTCAAATCACCCAATGAAACATTAAGAAAGTCATCAATATTAGTTAGTCAACACATATGGCAACACCTAAACCTGTGGCAGAGCAGGGGCATTGAGTCCATGAGATGACTAGTTTGACACCTAGTTCCGACAATTTTTTATTTATTTTTTTTTGTAACAACTGTTGTCATTGCCAGCAACATTCCACGTTTATGTGTTAAAAATGTGGTACTTTCTTAAAATGTAGTTCAACTAATGTTACTTGTATTTCATAAATCCTTGCTTGGATTTCAGGAATTTCACTTGTAATAATTCAGATAACATCATTCTACATATTTAAGAAAAATCCTACAGGGTTGCCAATTTTTGAGTAACTAAAAAAACTATCTAGGATTTCCACAATTTGTAAAGCAAAAAAGTTTCACTGCATTTTATTCCTCCATATATAACATATCAATTAGCTTAATATGACAATTAATCAATCCAGTTACTAATATTAAATCATTTTCTTAAACTTGAACCTGACAATTTTGTAGCATATTTCAACGTTTTTTTCTAATATAATGGCATATTACGTAATAGGGTTTTTAAACGTTTCATTCAATTAAATCCATCATCAATGTTCAGTCCTGATCATGCAGTTTTAAAGGTTCATATATTGTGTTTTTCTGTATTAAGTAGATCTGCCTCTTTCTGTTTCTTTACGAAATAACTTCATTAGAAGAATTCAAGAAAAAGAAACAAAGATTTTTTTTGCACAGAAACTGCTTTTTTTACAAACATAAATCACTTGGTTAAAATTTCTTGATCAAGACAGTTTGTTTTAAGTATCAAATAAAATATTAATGCCTCTCTTTCGTTAAGTTGATAGTGACAACTATAAACCATTCACATATTATTGCCATCAAGTAGGCGTTGGAAATCTGAATTTGACATTTTTATCGTATCTTTTCATTGTGTGTGGAAAAGGGATACATATAAAAAAAATGAAGGTTTCAAAGGTAACCTTCTTCTTCTTCTTAAGGTGCCGTATCCATTAATGAATGTTGGCGACTATTCTGGCATACTCGCTACGATCTTGTGCGATTCTAAAAAGTGCGTGGGCATCGAGGTTTGTCCAGTCTCTTATGTTCTTCAGCCACGAAAATTTCTTTCTCCCGATGCCTCTCCTTCCTTCGATTTTTCCCTCCATAATCAACTGTAGGAACTGGTACTTGGAATTTCTGAATATATGACCGAGGTATGCGGCCTTTCTTCTTTTTACTGTCTGCAGCAGTTCTCTTTCCATACCCATTCTGTTTAGTACTTCCTCGTTCGTTGCGTGTTCCGTCCACGGAATCTTCAACATTCTTCTCAGCACCCACATTTCAAACGCCTCTAGTCGGTTCATGACATTGGCCTTTATTGTCCATGTCTCTACTCCGTACAACAGTACAGAGTAAATGTAGCATTTTACAAAACGGTACCGTAATGCCAAATTAAGGCTGTTGTTGCTGAGAAGTGCTCTCATATTCATAAATGTTACCCTGGCTTGTTCAATTCTGCTTCGTATCTCTACGTCTGGGTCCAAGTCTTCAGTTAACCAGCTTCCCAGATATCTAAATTTTGATACTTGTTGGATTTTCTTACCGTTCACTGTGATGTTCAGGTTCACATTTGATGTTCTGCTAACCATCATCACCTTCGTTTTGTCTATGTTAATTCTTAGGCCGAGTCGTTCACCTTCGGTAGATATCTTTATGATGAGACGTTGTAGTGCTTCCTGGCCATCCGCTATTATAACTGTGTCGTCAGCATAGCGTAAGTTGTTAACGACCTGTCCGTTAATCTTAATGCCGTCCTCTGTATCTGTCAAGGCTCTTTCGAAGATTGCTGCTAGGGGGGGACAGAACGCAACCCTGTCTCACCCCTCTCTCTATCGGGAATTTCTGTGTAGTTTCATTGCCCACTTTCACCGATGCTGTTTGATTTGCGTACAGGGTCTTTATGAAACGTGCATCGTTCTTATCTATCCTCTTGTCTTGAAGCATTTTGATTAACTCAACGTGTTTGACACAGTCGAACGCCTTTTGATAATCTATGAAACACATGAATACGTCCTTTTGCTGATCTCTGCATTTCTGAAGTAATACGGTCAAGCTGTAGAGTGCTTCTCGTGTGCCAAACCCTTGTCTGAACCCAAACTGGGTAGGACTAATATCCATTTCGCATCTGTTATAAATTCTTGTATGGACTATCTTTAAGAAAAGCTTCAAGACCTGGCTCAGTAAGCTGATCATTCGGTACTGGTCACTATGGTTTGCATTTGGCTTCTTTGGGATCGGAACAAAAATCGACTGGATCCAGTCCTGCGGTATTTCACCCGTCTCATATATGTTGTTAAATATTTCTGTCAAGGAGTCTAGGTTTTCATCATTTAGCAGCTTTATTATCTCTATATAAACTTCGTCTGGTCCCACTGCCTTTCCTTGCTTGCTTTGTTTAATTGCCTTGAGGACTTCTGATTTTAGTATCTTTGGGGAGGGTTCACCTTCATAGTCTTCTGCGAAATTTCTTTTGTTTTTCTCCGCATATAGTTGCTGTGTGTAATCCTTCCAATGGAGAAGAAGGTCCTTGGGATCGGAGATGATTCGGTTGTCCTTCACAATATTATTCATGTTACAAGACTTTTTTCGGCCTGTAACTTCCTTCACTAATTTATGTGTGTTAAAGTGGTCATGTCTCTCCTCCAGTTCTTCTATTTCTGAGCATTTTTCTTGCATCCATTGTTCCTTGGCTCTACGGATCTCTTTTCGTATTTCCTTGTTGATTTTCTTATACTCAGTCACGTCCCTGTTTTTAAATGGTCTTCGTTTCTCCATAAGTGCTAATATTTCCTCAGTCATCCATTTCTTCCTTTTGTTGATTGGAGGGCCTATTTCGTTGTTTGTGACAGTTACTATGGCCTTCCTAAAGCTGTTCCAGGTGTCTTCTACGCTGCCTGGGCTTTGGTTCAGTGACGAGGTTCCGGCGATTGCCTCGTTTACTTTCTGTTTAATTTTTGTTTGTACTTCAGGTTTCTTTAAGTTGCTTATGTCGATTCTCTTGGTTGTTCTACTCTTAGTTTTCTTTAGTTTTATTTTTAGTTTTCCCAGTAGAGGGTTATGGTCAGACCCTATATCAGTCCCAGGGTAGGTTCTGACTCCATGTAGGCCATTCTTATATCTTTGACTGATCAGTATGAAGTCTATCTGGTTTCTTATAGGGTGTTCGTTCGTATGCTGAGGTGATTGCCAGGTGTAGAGTCTTCTTGGTGGCAGTTTGAACCATGTGTTTGCAATAACTAGTTTTTCTTCCTGGCAGAACTGAATTAGCATGTCACCCACTATATCCTCAACACGACCTTGTCCAATCTTGGCGTTGAAGTCACCCATAATTATTAGTCCTTCGTTTTTCTTGACAACTCGCATTAATTCTTTTATTTCTTTATACAGTTGGGTTACCTCATTATTAGGTTTATCTTTCGTCGGTGCATAGATTTGAATTATGTTAAGATCAACTGGATCTGCCCGAACTTGTAGGAGCGCTGTCCTATCTGAATATGCTACAAAGTTTTTTACTGCTTTGTTGGTCTGTCTATTTACTAAGAAGCCTACTCCATTGTAATGGTGCGGGTGGTTGTTTCCTGAGTAATAAAGCGTCGCAGGTAACCAGATGCCAAAAATAAGTGAATATGGTATAGGTTGGTAATTGCCTTATGACCAAAAAATGGATTTGTGATTTTGTGGATAAAATAATGTTGTAAAATGCTTGCACCTATATTATAACTTTATAATATTGTTATGTATAAACTTGAATATTATTTATGAAGAAACTACAAACAATGTATGTACATACCTATCTCCTATAAATAATTACATTGCATACATTGTTATTATTAAGTTGCATACACGGTACCCTAAACAGGACCAGACTCATGTAGAATACTTTACCTAATAATGGATTTATTTGGCCAAAACTTAATGCTAGGAATAAGAGACTGAAATTGTAAAATAAATTTTTCAATCTGTATTTAAGAAAAACTGATAATGGTTAATAAGTGTCACATAAAGCTAATCGATTAATCATATTGAAGAGATTAGAGTGTAGTAAAACTTTGTAATTTAAAACTTTTTTGCATTGCAAATAGCTCTAAAATAAGAGATTCAATATTTAACATTTTTTTTTTAATATTTCAGAAACAACCGCAAATTTGAGAACAATGTATGGGTTTTCTTAAAAAGCTCAACAAATTCAAATTTTTTTATAATTCAATGAACCTCCTACTTTTACTACAACACGGAGGTCGCAATACTGCAAGCACTTAAAAACGTCAACCTGTGAATAAAATGTTCTATTTAAAATAAGCCAGCCTCCAGATTCACTTCCAGTATAAGAGCCAGAATCAGGGATTCTGGTACCAGAATATCAGAAAATAATCTACTGCTGTTGCACCTTGTCATATTCCCTCAACACCTCATTTTCTTGTAGTTACTTTGCTAATACATAGAGAAAATATATGTTTCATATATAAGTATACTAACATACATAAATATTGCAATAAATCAAATTTTTTCATCAATCAAAAAATTGTAATTAGCAAAAAGCATTTATGTCATTTTATTATTTTTGGGTTGTTTTTCACTAATTCTAAGGGTAACTTATTACAACATATTAATGACAAAAGTAATGCATCATTTTTTTATTGAAGAGAGTTGATTAAATAAATAAGTTATTAAACACTCCTTTTTGTATTTAACTCTTTAATGAGTGAGTTGTAAGTTGAGTTGTAAATTGAGAAATTTTACAGGAGGAACATTTATTTTGCATAGCACACCCTTTGATTTTTGCAACGTGCCCTTATAAACCCACCTTAACTTACCAAGAATATTGTATGGTCTATTTCCCATTTTCCTGATCTCTGCCATATTCCTCAACTGCTGTTGAACCAAAGTACACTCAAACATGACTAACATGACTAGAGTAAATATTGAGTAGTACCAGTACTTATCCAGGCACCACAGCCCCACACAGAATATTTGAAAAACAAAAAATGGTGCTGTAGCTCTTTCTGTGAAGAGCTCAATAAACTCTGGAACTACCATTTCCATGCAATTGTTTCCATGAATCATTTCTGCTTGTTTCATTTCATCATCTTCTTGGAATCCCTTCCATGAGTTATATTCTCCATAAGACTTGTGAATAGGAAACTCAACACCTCTAAAGTTTTTCTTTTCTGGATCCCATATGTATTTAATTTTTTGAAATATGAAGTATGTCATGTATTCTTCGTTAGGCAGCTAAAAACAAGTGCTGATTTTACAATATTTAATAAACATTAACAAAGAGGCAATAAATCACTACCCCAAGACTACTTTCTAAAACATTTTTATTTAAAGAACCATACCTTAACTTTCCTAATCCAAACAACTTCAGAACTTCCATTATTTGCAGTGGGAATGACTTTGGCTACAGAGGCTTTTTGTGGATCCCTTGCCTAAAACAAACCAAATTAAACTATAGTGTCTACTTATGCTACTGATAGTATCTAATTAACTACTGATTAAAACTTAGTTACCTTTTTATATGTAAAAAAACATTTTATATCAACAGACCAGTAACAAGCCAGGCAACAGAGAATTTGCACACATCCGATTGCTGCTACTCCAATAAAACCCCCTTCGTACATTTCCCAAAATCCCCATATCCCGATCCACAAGTAAATCCAGACTGGATAAATAATTAAAAAAGGTAGTAAATACAAATGAAATATACTTGAGATTGGGGTATATAAAGAAATGGATTGAATTAAATCATCCACTTTCACTGTCGTCATGTTTTTAATTAACAATTATTGTAGGACCTTTAAGAATTTTAAAATTGCACTTTATTTATTATTTTAATTAATAAAAATATAGTTAAAATCATTTGTTCAAAAACTTCATGTGGTTCAAATAGAAGAAACTGGACATGACAGTAGAGAAGACACATGATTGGGCATTTGACAAGAGTGACAAGAATTGGCAAGAACCAACGAGCTAGTCTACATCTGGAGAAACCCTCCTGTTATATAGTTTTAGTTCCCTTTTTCTTTTTCCTTTTTCAGAAGTGGGCTCCAAAAAAATCGGCGTCACTTTCGGCAAATTATTGACGTCACCTGACGTCCTACGTCAAATACCGTCTCATTCAAATTGCGATTCCAATTGCCAATTGATGTGCTCTGACTACAAAATTACGTCATATGGGTTCTTTATAAAACGGCGGACTTAGCCCAAAAAAACGGGATTATTGTTATACAATTTACATTTGTGTTGTGTGTTCATATGTAGGAAACATCGAGCTAATCTAGATTAGCCCAGATATCCAGCTCCAGCTGGAGACACCTTTGAACTATAGATGGGCGAAGGAAAAATCCCCAAAAAACCTTTAAACCCAATTTAGGGTTTTTACCCGGGTTTTTTCCCATCTTTACTTGAAAGCACCCGGCCGTTTCAAGATTTAAGGTTAGATTTTAGATTAGAATTCAATAAATCCAGATTCTAGTTTGTTTTTTGATAAACTAAACGCTAAGCTAAACGATTATAAGCTTCAAGCTGCACAAGCCAACTAATTATTGCCTAATTGGTAGGAGTTAAGCATATTGAAAAAGTTAAATTTAGAGGTTATAATGGAATAAACCCGGAATTTTCCCGGATTTGTGCAGGGAAAAAATGAAAAATGAAAAAACCGGGTGAAAATCGATCTCTACTTTGAACTGATGCTTTGAACGACTTGCATCAGAAGTGAGGTTTCGGTGACGTCTTACGTCAAATTATTGCAAAACAGTTGTCACTGACATTATTTTTATTACTTCTATAAATAATTTATTACTACTATAATCTATTTTGATTACTTCTTACTCTTTAAAATAATTTCCAATCAGATCAAATATCGAACTTATATTCATCTCCTAGCTATAGCGCTAAGGCTCCTAGCCCTTAGCTGGCCTAGCCCCAAGTTTTCTAAAACTTAACTTCTAACCTAACCAAAAATCAAGCACTATCGACAATCAATGGGTTTCGTGTTTAAATCCTACTAAGCCCCTTTTGGGGGATCTAAACTTTAAATTTAGTTATGTTGGTGCAGAAGCACACAAATATAATAAATTTTTTTGTTCTCAACCAATGTAGTCACGTGCCGCACGAAACCTATATCGTGTCCGGCTTTATTAGTTGCTAAAAGTTGCTATGACGCTTGTGTGACGTGTGCTGACGACAAAATTACATCAGGGGAACCTTTGAAGCGACGGACTTCCTGCCAAAAAAGGGGTGATATTTTTAGGAAAATATCGGCATTTGTTGGTTCGGTCCATATCTGCTAGGTCATTGGGGGACCTAAAAATCCCCGAAGCTAAATCTCAGCAGTGTGTGAGCACCCCGGATGATCAATTAGCGGGAGGAACAATAGGCTAATCTGGAGACCGTCTTGGTTTACAGTTTTGGCCGCTCTTTTTAGCCGTAGAACCTTAAAAATAGCATCGATATCCGCCGGAAGTGTTCACATTATTGCAAAACAGTCATTAATTTTATTACTTTTAATTTCCAATCCAATCAAATATCGAACTTAAATCCATCTCTTAGATAGAGCGCTAAGGCTCCTAGCCCTTGTCCAATCCCCTAGCCCCTAGCTGATCCAATCCCCTAGCTCCAAGGTTTCCTAAAACTGAAGTTCTAACCTAACAAAAACCAAAAATAATCGACAGTCAATATGCGGTTCTGGTTTGCTATGACATGACATTTGTTTGACGCTGTACTGACGACAAAATCACGTCATGGGAACTTTAAAAGAAGCGGACTTCCGGCCGAAAAAGGAAAACATTTTTAGGGAAATATAGGCATTTTTTGGCTCTGTCTATATCTGCTAGGTCATTGATGAGGACACATAGGGACATTATCTAGGTTTTTAAAAAAAAAACACGTAGCAAGCCATGGAATTAAAACTCTTGTCTGAGATAAGTTCATAAAAAATAAAAGTCGGAACATTTTATGACATTTTCGACTTCCAATTGTTTTTATGATCTCACACCTACTGTCACACCATCTCACACCTACTGTTCTAATTCTATGCTCTGCTTGAGTTTTTTTTTAATGAACGCACGTTATATAAATTTAAATTAATAACTTAGTTTTGCCATCTTTGAAGTCTTATTTGTTTTATACTGTTGTGCGAACTGAACTTTCTATTTACATATGAGATCATGTGTTGCAACATGGCAACTCTATGAGTCATTTGACGAAGCTTTAAGCCTTTAGGAAGTTGTTAGGTTATTCGGTTTTCTAAATAAACCAGTCCCATGAGGCCCTAAAGGCACATCTTGTTGCAATATTTTTATGATTGGTCAAAGAGCATTTCTTTTAATAGTTTTTGGACAGGCACTTTCACAATTTCTTGGGAATTCCAGCCATAAAACATGAAGCCCTACTATTGTAGCGAATACCGATATGCCATCCTTCTTCAACCGGCAAAGGTGCCCTTTTAAAGGATGATGGATGGACCCTTTGAAACTATTTTAGACCTGTATGTGACCCAAACAAGAGTTTAGTAATTAAAGCGATATCGCAAATATTGTTAATTGAAGTTAAAATCTTATTCTCTCATCAGATAGAGCTCTTATTTTCGCATCCTTTGAATGTAAATTTAAGCCATCTATGTCTTAATTGACCCTGCTAGGAAATTAACGCTCAATTTGAAAGAAGAATTTTAATTGTCAATTGAACTATGTCATATGAAGTGTCACTTTTAATGACTGTATTTACTCTGTACTCTTTCCAATGGTTACATTTTCAATCCTTTTTTTCCAACAGATTTTATAGAAAAGCTTATTTCCAAAATTTATGCCCGCGCCGTCCGAAGCGCTGTTAGTGGCCACTGGCGAGGGTTGTATCGATTCTGCTTTACCCTTTCGGAGATAAGAAGTACTGAGAGGGTGGTTCCGAGCATCTTCGTCGAGAGAGACGCGTTTTGAACTCGGCAGAGTTACAACCTAAAAAGGAGAAAGGCGAGTTTTGAATTCTAGAGAGTGACGATCTAACCGGGAAGACGAAAAAGTTCAAATTTCGACGCGAGGAAAAAGTCCTGTGCTCCGCCGTTATAATTTCTGCAAATTCGTATAATTCATTTTTTTTAATCCCGTTTTAAAAAACGCCTCACTAATTACTTGTAATTTTTAAATAGTGCCAAAAATTAAGCCGCTTTTTGTGCGCCTACGAAAAGTTTCGTAGACCGTTTTCGGATTGAAACGATTTAGCTTAATGCCAGCTCTGCCCTTTTCCTGAATAGGTCATTTTCTTGCAGATAGCGGTAACTTTGCAGACATATACAGGAGACTACCGGTAAGTAAGTATTTGTAGAGTAGTTAAAAAAGTTGAAACGCATAATATCGAAAATCCCAGCGACCTGGCAGAATTCTTTACTGTTCTTAATATATACATTGTATCGTAAGTTTATTTCTGTTTGATGTTTTTTAATTTTTTTTAATAAACAATAAAACCTTTTGATGGCATACCTGCAGTTATAAATTTTATTTCACCTAAATTAGCATTTATTAATTACCTATATCATATAAAACAGCCACCGCAGCCACCACAACGCAATAACCGATTATTAGCGTTGGGGAGACAGTGAGCGACAATACCTATCTTCATTCAGCACATTTAGAGAAGATACAATAGAAATGTTGAAGTCAGATCTCCAACGCCTACTTGATATCAATGATAAGTGAATGGATTTTATGGCTAGATTGCCTAGGGAGCACTAGGGCCACAGGCCACCGCTCAATAATATAGTCTCAAGTTCGATCACTCAACGGTTGGCGCCGAACCTTTCTTCCCCTGTTCTCTCTACCTAAGATCTCTATTCTTGCTGGCAGTGTAGTATACTATACAGTATACAGTGTCGACGCGATAAGTAGGAATTCAGGGATGGGAGCGTAGATATTTAACTAGTAAACAAATATTTTTCTACGCGTAGATAATTATTTTTTTACATTTTTTTTAATGGATTTATGACTTTTTAGGTTATTTGCTTTACAATTACCATACATTTCTTCTAAAATGAATTCTCAACCTATCATTTCTCTCACCAGTCCCAACAGTAGCGTTGTTCTTGTTCCTCTGGAAGTCTCTGGAACCTATTTAGCCTGACAATTTATTTATTTGCCTATCGCTGTCGCATACCAGGTGCAGGGGGCTAGAGCTTATCAAAATTACTTTATTTAAATTTTATTTCGCTTCGCACCGGTTCTGGTTGACACAAAAATTACAAACCAGCTGATTTCCAACCAATCAGTTTTGGTGAAAATCAGCTGGTCTGCCATTTTTACGTCAACCAGGGCACTTATTCTATAGAAAGGTGTGAAGTGTGAAAGTGAAAATGAAAATCTCTGGCTGGATGGATTTGAGCTGAATGGATTTGGTCAATAGATTTTTTTGACCAACCAAGGTTGTCAAAGTTTTCATTTTAACTTTCACAACTTCCGACAGGATGAGGCTCCACAGAAACAGAACCGCTGTGAAACGAAAATGACTAGGAAGGAGCACTCGACCCAATGACCTAGCAGATATGGACAGAGCCAACAAATACCGATATATCCTTAAAAATGGCTCCCCGTTTTTGGCCGGAAGTCCGTCGCTTAAAAGGTTTCCCTGACGTAGTTTTGTCGTCAGCACACGTCAAACAAGCGTCATAGCCATAGCAGCTTAAAGTCGGACCGGATATTGATTGGCGTTTGTTTTTGGTTTTTGTTAGGTTGCAAGTCAAGTTTTAGAAAACTTAGTGTTTAAGTTTTAGAAAACTTAGTTTTAGAAAACCTTTGTTAGGTTGCAAGTCAAGTTTTAGAAAACTTAGTGTTATGAAAACTGACCTCTCGGTTTGCATATGAGTTTATGTGTGAAAGCATGGCAACTCTGTAAGCCACTTTTCGGAGCTTTTAAGCTTTAACCTTATGGAAGTTTTTTTCTATTTTTCGGTTTTCTAAATAAACCAGCCCCACGATGCCCTAAATGCACAGGCGTGGTATGTTTGCAATATTTTTTATTTTCGTCAAGAGCATTTCTTTTGTTAGTGTTGGACAGGCACTTTCACAATTTCTTGGGAATTCCGGCCATAAAACATGAAACCCTACAATTGCCCTTCTTCTTTACCCGGCAAAGGCGCCCTTTTAATGGTTTATGGCCCTTGAAAGAATTTCAGACCTGTACGTGACCTGAACAATAGTTTAGTAATTAAGGCGATTTTGCAAATATCGTTAATTGAAATCAAAATCTTATTCTCTCAGCAGATAGAGCTTTTAATTTCTGATCCTTTGATTGTAAATTCGAGCAATTAATGTCTTAATTGACTGAGCCAGGAAATTAACATTTAATTTAAATAAAAACTTTAATTGTCAATTAAACTATGTCATGTGAGGTGTCATTTTGAAGAGCATCAATTCTTCTGTCCAATGATCACTATTTCAATTTTCTTTTTCCAGCACATTTTCCAGAAAAGCTCATTTTCTGAATTTATGCCCGAGCTGTCTGAAGCGCCATATAATCGCCACTGGTCAGAGTGGTATCGATTTTTTCGGAGTACCCTTTCGCGGATGCGACGTACCGAGGGGGTGGCGAAAAAAGAGGGACGATCTTCGACACTCGAAGAAGAAAGACGCGTTTTGAACTCAATCAATCAAGTGTTACGATCTAAGAGTGATTACCTAACCGGGACGACGGGAAAGTTCGAATTTTACCGCGAGAAAAGTCAGTCCTTGGCTCCGCCGTTCTGATTATCGCCAACTCGTAATTTTTTCCCCTTTGTGAATCCCGTTTTAAGTCCGCCGCGCTAATTATTTTTATCTTTAATTAGTGCCAAAACAATTACACCGCTCATTGCCCGCCTACGAAAAGTTTCGTGGAGGGTTTTTTCGGTTGTGCCACATAGTGTCAACCCACCTCTGCCCTTTTCCTGAATAGGCCATTTTCTTGCAGATAGCGGATACTTTGCAGACGCAGGAGACTACCGGCAATTAAGTATTTGTAGAGTAGTTGTAGAAGTTGAATCATTTAGTATATTATAGTAGTGTTTTGCTCACCATAATATCGAGGATCCCAGCTACTGGCAGAATTCTGTTCTCTTCTACACTGCGTCGTTAGTTTAGTTTTCTTTGTGTAGTTTTTCCAATTTAGTAAGAAATCGTGTACCCGTCAAACACTTTTCTGGGGACCACTGAGCTTATCGCGAAAAGTTCACGTCCGCCGCTATTTTATTTCAGATTCCTGAGAAAACTAAGAATTGTCTTTTTTAATTTTTTTTCTTCCTTAATTACTATTCAATTAGTTTTTTTTTGGCATTTTGCAGGTTTTGTGTTAAACAATAAAACCTTGCTGGCATCCGAAAGATATTAAATTTTATATTATTTAAATTAGCGACCTAAGGGACAATAGATCCTTTCCAAGAGTTGGGTCCCCCTTGCAGCGTGGTAAAAGAGATTTGGCGCAAGAATATACGTTGGACTTGAACATCCACGTAGTCGAATCTCCGCAGACACGGCGGCAACACGGCACGAGCCGCGAACACAGCCGCCCCCACGCAACCACCGATTAAACCGATTACGGATTATTATAAGCGGGGGGTACACTGCGCGACATTAGCTAGGTCAGCTAAGGGCTAGGAGGTGGATATAAGTTCGATATTCTATTGGATTGGAAATAAAAAATAATGACAGTGACAACTCTGATGCATTAATTTGACGTAAGACGTCATGATGCATGTCACCGAGACGTCACTTCCGGCGAATGTCGTAATTAGTTCAAAGAGTCCCACTGCTAAAAAGGGGTACAGAACTGGAAAACAGGAGGTGGTCTCCAGATTAGCTCGATGGCTAGAGTCATTTCGTTTCACAGCGGTTCTGGTTCCGGTTGACAAGAAAATGACAGACCAGCTGATTTTCGTCAAAGCTGATTGGCTGTGTTAGGGAAGGACTTCATTATCAATCATCTGTCAACACTGTTAAAATGTACGCTGGATGTGTCGTGTGTCGTATGTGCAATTTTTTATTTGAATTTGAATTTTTGAATGTGTTTTCAGAGGTGTTTTTTTACTGTTTTTTTCTTCTTCGTTCTAGTTCATCACGTTGTGTGAGACCATTAGTTGTTTAAAGAAAAACGTATTTTAATTTTTAATTTTTATGTGCATTTGGTAAGTACATACGTATTATCTACCTATAATAAGTTTAGGGTATTAATTCATATTCATAGTCATAGTCCTTTTAAAATTTTGTTAACCGCTTTTGCTAGTAATTTTTGAAATTTAAGTATTGTAATTTTTGATGAATTTTAAAGATGTAATAGCTACCTGTTGCTAATTGCTAAATTGTGCTATTCTTACTAGGTCAACAAACTGCTCTAGTTTCTTAATACTTAAGTGATAACACAGCCCTTGTGGAGCATCCTCTGCATCCTTACCTTCTTTTGTTTGTGGCCTTGTTTATGGAGTAAGCACCCAGATTAGCTACCCAACTTAGACTATCATAAGTATTAGGTACCTATTCACACAAGTATGGCACCTTGTTAACTTTTAACTTTGACGTTGTTTACCTATCTTCTTGACCTCTTGACTATATATCTCGACATGATCAAAAGGAAGATGGGTAGAGAAACATACTCCTAGTTACCTATATACTACACGCACAATCTTTTGCCATGGATCATGGATTGGAAGTGCACCTTTGAGTTACCCATTGAAACCAAAACTCAAATGAATTTTTGCTAATGCACACATGTTTATGTGCAAGACTTACACCAAGGACATGCAGGAGTACTCCTACTAGTTACCTACATACTACAAGCACAATCTTTTGCCATGGATCATGGATTGGAAGTGCACCTTTGAGTTACCCATTGAAACCAAAACCCTTGGCCGCCCATGTGAAAATTGATTTCTCCAGCCCGAAATACAATATAATAAAATAACTTTATTTAACCCATCACAATATCAGAAAACAGGACATAGTACATGTCAAAAAAAAAAAAAAATATTAAGAAATTCATCAATTTTTTAACCTTGAGCTCCTTTATTGATAAGAAACAAATGCATGAAAATAAAGTAAGTGAAAATAATAACAAACTAAGCAACATAATAAACGAAATCTTAAATTATGCACTTGCCATTCTCGCTTTGGCAGAAGCCAAGAAAAAGCTATTCAAGAAGCAGGTTTTTACAAAGCAAAGAGATGACGTTTAGAAATGTGCAAATATTAGTACCACCAAGGAGGAAAAAAGCATGGCAGGCACCACAGTAACTATAGAAGAAACAGAAGCACCACAAAAAGTCACTCATGTTTACAAGGTGGAGGAACTTTCTGGAAATTCAAGAAACCGCGGTTACTAAAACTTGCGAGATATTCATAAAAGGTGGTGACAAGCTAGAGACAACTAAAATTGTACAGAGGAAGTAGTGGCAGTGGATAGAGGTTTTACTGTTGAAGAACTTCATGTATAAATACAAAAAAACAGCACAATTGAACAAGGATTACCTAAGAAAACTCTGGTTAAGAAATGCAAGGTTAAAAAATAAAAACAAGACCAACAGGAAACTACAAAAATTTCAACATTGAAAAAAACAGGGTGAGAAACCTACCTGAAGAAGAACTTCCAGGAAACTTTTACCCAAGATTGTTGAAGAACTTCCGGAAGAAATGGAGCACCCCACTGTTGGAGCCAAAAAGAAAACCATTAAGAAAAGAAGTGTGAAAAAGAAGAAGGAAAATAAACAAGAAACCATCAGAAATTGTAACCATTGAGGAAGAAGGTAAACTGCCCAAGATTACTGTGCTTGTTATTGTGGAAACAATCACTGTGTTGAAGATACAATTATGTTGAAGTAGAGAGAAGAAAAATTGAAGAAACCCAATATTAAGAAAATGGTTATTGATCAAGAAGAAATGAAACCTAAATTAATTAAATTAACGTCCGCCTAACTGCCAGATAAACCACAAAAAGTAGAAGTTCAAGACATTGCATTGCCAGAGTTAATTACCAGCTAAAACTTCTTTCTAGAGTGGAAAGACTAAGAAGCTGAAGACCTAGAGAAAGTACTATTCAAGCCAGTAACAGCTCACTTTACAGGTGTTTGAAAATACAAAAAAAAATGAAAAAAAGAGGAGTGAAGATATAGACATAAACAGATACCCTTGATGCTATTCCAAAGAAATGTGATTTTGAAGAAAAGTATAAAGAAGAAAAAAAGACACTTACTGCTCCATGGGCACTTCAACCGACACCAAAAGTAGGACAACAAAATATTAGTTCTTGAAAACAAATTTCTTCACAGGCCTCACTCTATTGATACAACAGCTAAATTTAAAGAAAAACAAAATGCGCCTTTCAGTGAATGTTTCTTACCTATATGTGGATATAAAATAAAAATTTTTTTGCCACTCCTAAATTTGGCTGCCTGTGTTTCTTGTACCCTTCTGACTATAGGTAGAATCGCCCCTGAGAACATGCCCAGCAAAACAAACAACCTCTTTGCATGGCAGCTCTATAGTGCATTGAGGCTATTCCCATCTTTTGTTTTCTCAATAACAAGATACAGGAGTCATCTCAATAACGAGATACAAGATAAAGATGGCAATTACTTTCAGAGTTTCAAAATTAAGGGGTAGAGCTGTGAAATGAATGAAATGAATATACATGGCACTTAAGATGCCAAAAAATGTTGAATGGCAAATAGGTATAGCCCATTTCAAATAAATATTCAGCTAGCAAGCTGAGGGATTGACAAGTTTGTTCTATATCCATTTAAATATTTATGTGCTTTATTTATATATCAATTTTTCAGCCTAAGTACTAGATGAATATACTTGTGAATAACTACTTGAAATGGGCTCTATAATGTATTACATTGAATAGTCAATAAGTATAGCCAACTTATGGACATATAAAATTAAAGGATACTGACACCGGTGGCAAAGTTAGAATTAATATCTAGTAGGGGTAATATAGAGAAGAATTGTGTGAACATTTTTTGTTAAGGTGCCACATCCAAATTTTGACAAAAATTTCTTTCATGTACTATATTGTATTGTATTCAATGTGAGTGGACAGACCTCCACCGCGACCTGCGGTCTATTGTGGCTCACTCGTAGTGTTACCAGCAAGGTTTGCCCCTGCTAGCTCCACTAGTTGTCACCCATTATGCCCAGACCCTCAACGAATCTGATGAGTCTCTCGGGCGACACTGCGTTTGCATCTTGTGAGTATCAGTGTGAGTATCTCGATCTGGCAATAGCCGGGCAGTCACATAGGACGTGTTCAACTGTCTCGTCGTCAAGCACTGCCAACACCCCATCTCTTCGGACAGTCCGAGCCTGTGCATGTGAGATCTTAGGTGGCCATGTCCTGTGTACAGTGCAGTGGCCACTCTGATATGTCTCCTATTTAGTCTGAGGAATGTTTGTGCTTGTGCCCTCCCTGTTCCAGTGATGAATTTTTTGGAGTGTGATAGTCCGGGTAGGTTCTGCCACCAGTCCTTTGACTTGGCATTGCTCCATTTCTGGAGTTCAGCCTTGACCAGAGAGTATGGAACTTTTAGTTCCGGCTCCGGTCTACAAATGCAGATTCCGCCGCCCTCCTAGCTAGAGAGTCGGCCCTCTCATTGCCTTCGTGACCACGACACCGGCGTGAGGCTGTTCTCCTGGGATAGGGTGTGGCAGTTCCAAACAGTTTTGGTATTGCAACGCAAAGACATAAGCGCTAGAAGCGCTGCCCGACTATCCGAGCAGATCTCTATTGACCTATTGTGTCCTCCCTCCTCTAATAGGTGTCGGGCACACTATTCAATGGCATGTATCTCTGCCTGAAACACTGTGGTGAATCGGCTCAGGCTCTGGGCTATGCAGATGCCATCCGATCTCCCGTACACTCCGGAGCCAGCCCCTTCGTCGGTTTTGGATCCGCCCGTGTACCAGGTACTCCTGCCAGTTTAGATCTTCGCCTCGTTCGTCCCAGTCTGCCTGTGAGGCAACCCTGACGACGTAGCGAGTGTCCAATGTACGTTTTGATGCCATCAGGTCGGAGACCATGTTCAATACCGCCAGGTCCTCCAAGCCAGCCTGGGCATTGTTGGTCCCACCATCGAATGGCTGCGGTGCTATGTTCGTCACTTGTTGCAACCGGTATGTTGCCTTCATTGCCTCTCATTCCAGAAGTATTGGAAGTGGAAGCAGGTCGAGCAGACGCTCCATGACTGCCGTAGGCGTCGTTCTCATTGCCCCCGTGATGCAGAGACATATGTGTCTTTGCAGAGAGGACAGTTTAGCTTTGATGGAGCTGTCTGCTCTTTCGATACCAAACTATGGCCCCGTAAGTGATTATCGGTCTTATTACCGTCACGCATAGCCACATCGTTTGTTGGGGTTCCATTTCCCTTGATTTGTCGCACAGGTTCTTGCACGACCAAGGGGAGAGCTGTGCCCTCCTAACTAATGACTCCTAGAAATTTTTACTTTGTTGGTAAACGGAATTGTCGTCCCGAATAAAGATGGCGCTTTCAAGAAGTCCAGCCTCTTGCTTCGGGTATTTTTCCGGGTACTAAAAACTGCTACCTGTTACATCTCTAGTTATTTGTCCTGGACCCTGCCGATCTGCAACTACTAATTAAGCTCTGCAAAATTTACGTGTATGCAGACGACACGCAGTTCCTACAAAGTTTTTTTTCTGAAATAGCAAACCAAGCTGTTAGTAATGGTAATGCAGTCACAGCTAACATATCGTAGTAACAATTAATAGTTCAAAGATAAGTTAAATTATCAGTTAATAAGTCAAAGACAAATATAAGATCAAAGACATAATGTTCTGGCGAAGGCCTTTTCCACTTTCTGGGGCACTAAAGGCCTCAGCCAAAATTCTAAAGCGTGCAGGTAAGTTTAAGCTAAATTTATGTGGGGTGGAAAAGCCCTACGCACCGACCTGGTCGCCATAATTAGATTTATTATCACAAAATTCATTTCCCGTGTTACAATTCATTTTTACTAAGTTGAGCGCCAAGTAGTTTTTTGGGAAAAAACGACTAAAAACCCTGGAATTCAAAACAAACTCGTTTATTCCCTTTTAAGTTACAAAACCCTCCAAAAAAATCAAGCTGACCTTATTCTAAATCCGTGTTAAACCTGACTGTAATCTAAAGCTAAACCTTTCTAAAACCTTAACTAAAAAACATTTTTTGAAAAATAGCTCAAAAACCAACGTACTGCTTCTAGTCCTTTATGTTTAGGCATCTTTCATCGTTCTCCTCTTGCTCTTTGGGGATGAAAGGGGAGAGACTGAGAGAGACCTGCTTCCTCTCCTTCTATAGGGATCGAATTTGGCCAAAAGTTGCTCACATTGTTCGGCAGGCTCGGTACTTTTTCCTGGAAGTGGCTTCCCGGAGATAATTTGTTCGGCGACGGAAGGATGTTGCTGCCAACTTACGAATTTTCGCCCTTCAAGCGGCCGTCGGTACCTTTTGGGCGCGGTTTTACAAAGTGGCCTGATGTGACATCAGAAAAAAAAATCCCTTTTTTGACAGTGGTTCTATAGGTGCTTTTTCTTCCACCTTTTTTGCGGCTATCGTTTCCCCGGATATCCCACACTACTAGCTTAGCTTGGCGTATCGTCCACACAGAGTTGTGACTGACTCTTGGACCACGCGTAGCTAAGTGCTGGGTTGGGTTTCACATTTTCTCTATATGTAATAATTTTTATGTTCTTCATGGTGCAATTGGCAAACGTGAACTGCGCAAAGGTGGCTAACTGGTATGCAGCCCCACGTCGGCTTCCAATCGTCAGTTTTCTGGCAAACAGCTACTTTGAGCAGCTTAGACTGGCCTCGAAGCTTAGCTGGGGGAATGTTGGTCGTTTGGGTCTGTTTGGCTCGCCACTGTATAGCGTAGCGGGGCTAATCGTCGTCAATTACACTCCCTTTAAACCCCAAATGCACTTGAAACTCGAATGGGCCCGCCGATGCCCCTTTTTGCACGCACAGTCACTTTAACAGCTAAACTTAGTGCTAAATTAAATTAGGTTCATAGCACCAACCGGTTTAACACAAAACTAGGCTGTATGGTTGGTTGTTATCTTGGGTTCTGGTCCTTTTGTCTGATTAAAATAAGTTACAGCGGGTGCTTCTAACTTCTTTGTTTAATGACGTTTCGACACAAATTGGTGCCTTCATCAGATTACTACAACATATGGAATACTTAGTTTAAAGATGTTGTAGTAATCTGATGAAGGCACCAATTTGTGTCGAAACGTCATTAAACAAAGAAGTTAGAAGCACCCGCTGTAACTTATTTTAATCAGACAAAAGGACCAGAACCCAAAGATAACAACCAACCATACAATCACAAGGGTCCAAGAATCCAGAAGCCTACGTGCCAACCAAAACTAGGCTGTGTTTCTTTGCAAAAATGGAAATTTTTTAAAAGAAGAGCGGTCAATGGGCGGAGCCTTCCTCACATCAAGAACTGTGGTATGCTTGATAAAAGATCTGATGTGCATGGTCGATGTAAAGCTCTATGGGTCCAACACAAAACAACTACAAGGATTTCTATAAGCCGTTAAATAAATGTCATCTGATATTTCAGTGAAGTTTGGTATAAATAAATGTAAAACAATCCACATCAAAAAAGGGAAATGGGCTCAACCAGACAAAAATAACAACTTTTCGGAGCAAATACTAGAGCCGCAACAGACTTCTGAGCAGTACAAATATCTAGGATTAGACCAACACAAAAAACTGGATCACACGCTTATCTCAAGGAATTTATTTAAAGCTAAGACCTAACAAATTTCAACGTTGCTACCAGAGTACAACTTTCTAAGCACATAAAACTGCACCCAAAGATTGACAATCAAATGGTAGGATGGAGGTCGGGGACTAATTGACAGGCACCAAATCCATTGGACTCTAGTTAAATCTCTAAGATCGTATTTTCACAGAAAAGATCATCTACGACATCTACTACACAAAAGTGTGTGTCTTGGACAAAAACTACACTCCGCTCAACCTAGCGAGCCGAGATGAAGCTGCTCCATGGAAAGCATTATAGAATTGTCAATCAAGAACACATAGACAAAAATCTCACATATATATTTCTAGATCTCTTATATGTTCAGAATGGCCAGCTTCACCCAGAAATGGAGGGTTTCGTAATTGCTAAATGCCATCAACCCAAGAGACTGTCGACGATCGGATATCAGGCTGCAAATTACTCGCAGGAAATGCTTTTACTGATAGACATAACTCAGTTCCGAAAGTTGTCCATCAAGCCCTTGCCCTGAGGGATGAGCTGCATGCCGACACAAAACCGTATTATACTTACTCTGTCGAACCCGTATTGGAGAATAAAAACATCAAACTAAGATATGACTTAGACATGTACACAGATAAGATAGTAATGCACAATAGACCCGACATCGTCTTTCAAGACAAGGTATCAAAATCTACATATTTAATTGATGTAGACGTTCAATCAGAACAGAATGACCTGACGAAATACTCAGGGAAGAGCACTAAATATCAGGAACTCGCCATTGAAATTGAAACAAAAAACCATTCAGATTATTCCTATCACTACCTCTGCGACAGGTCACCCCACCCCATGGACATTTGCTAAACACCTAGACGAGTTGGATCTAAACAGGGAAATCCATTCAACAGCACACATATACCTTATTCACTTATTTTTGGCATTTCGTTACCTTTGAAACCTTCATTTTTTTTATTCCTATCTCTTTTTGGCACATGTTGAGAAGATACAAAAAAAATGTCAAAGTCAAATTTCCAACACCTACTTGACGGCAATAATAAGTGAATGGTTTATAGCTGCATACTTGTAACCGAGTTCGGTAATACGGTATGCAGTAGGTTGTACCTACTGCATACTTGTAACCGAGCTTGTAGCATTGTGAGATCGTTTCTTAATGAAAACGGTCTTAATGAAAACGGTCAAACTTCTGTTTGACTTGACTGAGTCCCGTCTATCAGAAGGAAACCGCCGGGTAAAGATCAAACTGTGAATCCCTAACCAAGAACAAAGATTAATAATGTATATATTGTAAAGAAAAGTGTATATAGCGAGGTATATAATAAATGATGATATTTGCCGGTTTAGTAGCTTTGGGTCTGAGACTTTCTGGTTAGACTTGGCTTCTGATCTTCGAACTTTAGCCAATCTAGCCAAAGGACTAGGAGATAGTCACAAGTGTTAGCATCAAGCTGAGCATTATCTTCTTTTCCCAACATAATGAAGCATCCAATATAGTATGGCCTGGCTTTCCGATAGACTTGGCTCTGTCCCGTTTATTGGGGAAACTTACCAGCAAGAAAGTCACTTTTATTCAGTCAGAATTTTAAAAGTAATGTCATTTTGGTGGCTCGTTCTTTATATCTAAACAAAAGGGCATATCTGTAGTTGACAGATAAGTGCGTCCAATCCAAATTATTATAATTTTCATTGAGTAGGAGATTTGTTTTTCTCATGATCTGGAAATGTTACACTTTAAGAAAAACCAGCTTTTTTTGAAACGAATGAAGCTAGAAAGAACGGAAAAAGGTCCCGAGGTATCATTAATATCCGCAATAATCAGGCATTAAAAAGTGCAAAAATCTTTTATACATTTTAATACACATCACTTAATTTGTGGACATTCACTTAACTCTTGAATATTTGAAAAATGTTTACTTTCTGTTTGAGTAGATCTGTTTAATTTTATAGCCATTACGCCTTTACGTGTATAGTTCGTACACTATAACTTTACTTGCGCTGTAGGTCATGTAAATTTGACATTTTGCCCCCTGTATATTATGACAGGCATTGTCATATATTTTAGGTTATATTTATGACTTAAGAGGTTATAACTTTTGGTTCCATGGTTGCCAGGCCGATTTAAATGAATGTAAACTATCTCATTAACAATTTTTTATTTCGTTTTATAAAATATGCATTTTAAAGAAAATTGATTTTTATTGATAAATAATAATTAAAGTTTATAACAAATTTAGTATTGATTGACCTTATCATTCTACGAGAAGGTAGACATAATGTATTCTGGTTGTAATTTCCTAACATTTACTCCTTCTGGTTTCTCATATTATTATTGGGTTATTTCCGTCGACTGCTCTAGGTGTTTCAATACGTTAATATGTAGAAATTCTATCTGGATTAGGATCTGGTTCTGCAGTTAATAAATTTAGCGTATTTTTCTCTTTCGTTTCAGTCTCCAAGCCCATGCGTCAATAGGGTCAATAAAAGGCACGTCGAATAATGTACTATTTTAAACTTAATGCGTGATTGTGTGACGACACATATTTTCTACAATAAGTAAAAAATTGTAAAAATTGTAGACCTGTGTATTTAACATGCTCAATATTTGTATTTTTGGGCATTATAGGGCAGAACTAAGAGTAACGCTGACTAAGAGTAACGCTGTATTCCCATTGGTGTTTTTTTTTGCATTATTCATTTTCTTTTTCTGTCATATTCCAAATTAATTTCTTAAAAAGACGTAATATGTATTTTTTTTTCAGTTGTTAAACATTAATATTGCGAGCAAAATGGGGGACAACACCTTTAGAATCCCTAGCAAGCCGGCTACAGCAGTCACTTCACCAAAAGATCTTCATTTTACTTTCTCATCTCCAGTTAATGCTTTCCCCAATTTCTTTTTAAACAGTGATAATTCATTTACAAGAGAGTCTCTAGGTAAGTGTATTGTATTTAAATGAAGCTTATAGTAAGCATGTTTATGTATTAGGAGTTTTACCAAACACCGACTTGCTTTTGAACGACTCTCTTACTGAGGGCTTTAAAAGTCCTAGGGAATCTTTAGGAGTTCTCAATATAAGCGCTATGGACTTGGGAAGGGATTCAGTAGCTATATATGATATAAGAAATTCGGGTTCTCAGGTTTCAACAAGTAAGGAATATATTTTTTTTTAAGAATATTGAGCTTTTAAATTGATAACTGTATTCTTTTAGCCGATCCACCACACATTATTTTGTCAGGACCCAAAAGCGATATAGATAGGCGATCTTCTGTTACACATTTAGAATTTAATCTTGGTTTTTTGATGCCTGATTCTAAGAGAATATCCTATCCTTCTAGTGGATCTTTGGGCGAGTCTACAAATCCCTCTTTCAATGTTAGGAGTTTAGAAGAGCCTTCGAAAATATCATTCACAACTCTGGACACAAAATCATCATCACGTGCAGTTTTAGATCCTTTAAATGATGCCTTTCGGTTTCCTAGCGACTTGCATTCGATTTCGTTCAATCTTGCAAATAAGGATGTTCAGGCTATTAGGGAGCGTATTCGATCATTGCCTTTGGTGCTAGGTGGGAATGAACTGACTGACGGTTTAAGAACTTGTGAGGAAAGTGTGGTGAGTATATGCAGATCTAATTTTTAATTGATAGATAGAAATATTGCTCAATCATTTTCAGAACGAATCTGTGTTTTTAAGTGCGAAGACTGAGCAGAACTGTAAAGGTGATTTTTTTTAGCACTGCTGGTGTTGCTCAATGTCACAAAAATTATCATATATTTTAGATACCTCTTTTGATGAAGGAAGATATCTTCTTGATTCAACACCCCAGCCGGATTGGGATGAATGGGACTCTTCAAAGAGTCAATCGGAGTCAAAGCCTAGTAAATTTACCCACGAAAATGTACTTAAGACTGTGAGTGAATAGCTCGTGATTTGTTAAGGTATTTCAAATTTGTGGTTTTAAATAGGTGGATAAAATGTTTGGTATGCAGCCTGAAAATTTAGAAGAGAAATTTAAGTTGAAATGCGACAGTAAATCTATCAGTTCTTCCTCTATAAACATCAGGTATTTGGTGCTTGATCACAACACACTTAAACCTACTGCAATTGCTTATTTTTTTTGCCAGTAAAATATCCAGAGCCAGCCAATGCAATCTACTGGATAACTGTAGCGTCAATAGCAACAATCTGAGCAGAATTTTGCATCTCTCTAGTGAGGCAAATGTTTCGGGGGCGATCAAGCATTTATCAAACTTAATAAACCACAGAGAGGATTTGTCGATTTCACAAAGAAAGGAAGGCCACCTTCTATTGAATCAAATTGCCAACTTGTTGAACTCCTCTTTGGATCTGGTAAGATTTGTAATATTTATTTTGTTATATCGATGTGTTATGTATGAAAAAAAACTGAGCTGATTGTCAAGATTGTATTTATTTAAATGCGGGCGCTATAGGATGGCATTGAAGAAAAAATTTACGTTTTTATCAAGGCTGCATTAATAAAAGTTCTTTACTTCGAAAGCGTAATTGATTTAAAAAAATGGAACCATGGAACACAACAAAAATAATCATAGATTTTGGGCATAACATATACAGGGTGTTTGATTCACCGACATATAACGGAAAGGAGGTGATAGGTAACATGATTTTGCATTTTTTAACCCAAATAATCATATTTGGACACTGTTATATTATGACTGATATCGCAATTATTTATTGCTCGTTATATCGTCAAAGATTGGTACAATGTCGCCGGTCGTTTCCAGGCGACCCATGGACCTGCCAACTTGACTTCGCCGACCGTTTTATTACATTATTTACGCGACTTTTAATGTTATTTAAACGTTTAATGATATTCTTTTATTGTTCGATGAAAGTCAGGGCATTTTCTAATTTATAAAGTTTAGGTATAAAGACATGGATAGCTGGTTTCCCTAATAAGCCTAATTCTAAAACAATTCTAGTAAATTTACTTCTCAAAAGTAAATTAAAAGAACATGTCTGTGATTAAAAGTTCAAGCGTCATTTTGCGCAAAAAGAAGGATCAAATAAAAACTGATACTTTCGGGATAATTAGTAATGTATAATAAGTTTAACTTTACCTTTAGCCTCATATAGTCATTTTACTTTGTTCAGACATAATGTAGAGCAAAACTTCTAAAATTTTTGTAAAAAATTATTTACGTTTTATTAAATTTACATTATTTCGAAGGCGCTGTGCTGGTTTTCAACCCTACCATAGCAGCTTTAATCAGTACATTTCGGTGCGATTAGATTTTTTTTTTAACAAAATTGCCGATATCTGGCTCGATTTAATATTGGCGTATACCTATTTGATAATCCATACCAGACCGTTTCGCACTGCCATTAAACTCAAACTTCATCTTCGTCGAACGTAAGTGGAGGATAGTGTGCCATTTAATCTCAGTAGAGAGGAAGGTGGAATGACCTAGATGTCGCGGCATGAAAAGCGTTATTCTTTGGTCGAAGTTAGTAAAAGTAACCACCCGCCAACTACTAATCGACACCCAGGCAAGTCCCTGGAACGTAACTGGGCTTGCCCCAAAATGGTCGCCGCTACGGTGCCGTTACTACAAGATCATTTCCAATTTTAGTAAAAGAGTGGTAACTACTAATTAGCAGTTCCAATTATCTGTAGCGGAATCTACACTGTCACTATAATTGCTAGTTAGACAAAGCGATACGAGATAGGTGTAATAAAGGGTTAGTGGTAAATAGTGGACAATAAGTAGACACTTGTACGTTGGTACAAGTCTTGACTGAGTTGACTGAGCTTATCAAATTATCTATCACCCCCTTAAAGGTATACGTCTACCTACCAGTCATTCTGTTTATACAGGGAGAGAAATAAACAAATACCGATAGCAGTCAATATAAATATATAATAACGGGTTAACTCAAAGACTTTCTATTAGTAGACAGTAGACACCAATATGCCGATAAAACTTGTTGCTAAAGTGTTAACAACTTAAGTCCTTTAGCCATCTCTTTCGGCTTCAACTCCGATCTTTGTTATCTTGACCAATCAACGACATCGACGATGACAAGAAAGTATTACGTCAAGCGTACGTCTGTGCTTGGATACTTCGATATCTATGTTGATGGAAGGAAAAGACACAGCATATCAGATAACTTTTATCAGGGTCATAATATAGAAAGGGATGGGTAGAAAATAGTGTGTTCAGTCAATAAAAGGGAAATGAAAACTTAAAAGATAATCAGAATAACCTGTTTTTTCTTTATTTATTTATGGTATATGAATATGGGATATTACTTTTTCTGAACAACGTGTCGGCGTCTACTCTCAGCTGCTTTAGATTTTCTTAATATAGGAGTTACGCCATTTTGATATTACTCCCAATTATTTAAGTCTAATCATGATGAAAGTATATATATTCTCTCCGAGATAAGGAGGATTTCGGTTAAGTATGAGACAAGTTTGACACGCATTTTAACGATCTGGTTAAAGGTAAATAAAAAGTAAGGGCACCTTATACAGGTTCTTTCTCATGGCATGCAAAAAACTGAAATGTGTTGTTTCGTTGTTTCGAGTGACCATTGTCTTTGGAAACTTTGGTTTTTCAAATATGGTCCCAATTTTTAGAAGAGCTTATTAATCTGCATTTATACTTCATCATCACCCGTTATGCTTTAATTGATTAATTTAATTACCAATAAAATATGTACCGTATCGTCAACAAAACAAACAAGTACGAGCTTGTATCACTTCCAATAATTTTAAAACCGAATTTTATTCATGTTTCCCTTTTCATTCAAACCGATATTTTGGTCAACATTTTTTGCTAACTCTGCATTTCTCATCTTAATATTGAATTGGAAAAAAATAAATACACATTTTATAGGTAATTAAATTATTCATTTAAACCATATAAGGGTGACGATAGTTAAATGCAGAATAACAAGCTCAGTGCAGAATAAATAAATTAGTACCTTACTTGAAAAACGGTTTCTCGAAAACGAAGCGTCGGATTTCAATTTGATGTATGTGCGAGTGTGAAAGTCCGTTAAAAAGTTCCTCTATAACATGAACCATACGGTGACAATTTGTTAAAAACAAAATCATTAAAATTCGCTTTTTTTGCATAAACTCTAAATGGGTCAAAACTTTGTCAGTTATAATTTGTCATCATCATCTAACCGAATTTCTATCTCTTACCATTCTCGAAATCTCCATAGTGGCCCTTCTTGTCTCGGACACAGTGTACCTATATAAATTAATAACGCTTTGTATACAGGGTGATTCAAAAGTACTTTGACAAACTTCAGGAGGTGATTGCTGGCATTATTTTAAGAAGAAAAGTTCTAATAAACGAGGGTCCTGAAGAGCATCGTTACGAAGATACAGGGTGTTAAAGTTTTATTAAAAAAAATATAATAATATCTCCGAAACCGATAAAAAGTTCTAATAAAATTTTACAGATGTCAATTGCAATTAATTAACAATTAATTTAAAAAAAAATATTTTCGAGTTTGAACTGAAATAACACCTTCCATCTTGTTGAGGTAACGATTCTAAGAAGTGCATTAAACCGATTTTTATTTTTTTACTTGAATATGACGCGTCTAACGCAGAAAACTTAAGAGAGCTTTTTTGTTTAGAATTGAACAGATAACAAAAAAATAGAATTTATTTTTTGATAGACCAGTGGCGTACCATACTTTTCTTCAAAAAAATGAAGCGTCTTTGCGGTACGCGCGCCACTGGTGGAACAAAAAAAATTTTGTTTAACAGAAACATGGCTACTCGCTAGCTATTGACATCTGTAAAATTTTATTAAAACCTTTCAACCGGTTAGGAGATATTATTATTTTTTTGTTATTTTTTTTATGAAACTTTAACACCCTGTATCTTCATAACGATGCTCTTAAGAACCCTCGCTTATTAGAACTGTTCTTCTTAAAATTATGCCAGCAATCACAAGTTTGTCAAAGTACTTTTGAATCACCCTGTATATTATATAGGGCTGCGAAGTGACTTAATAAGTTTAAACTGACATCACTTGTAATATATTGGACGCCATCCGTTTTTAGATATATGTCAGTAAACCAAACATCCTGTATAAGGTACGATCAACACCTTCATACAGACAGGTTTGCAAAAATTTAAAAATTGCACTTTTCACTCGAGTGTCACGGTTTGGACACGAGCCGTAGGCGAGTGATACAACAAAGTGTGAAGAGTGATTTTCGTACATTATACTTTTTCTTCGATTGTGATTTTGCTTCATAAATGATCAGTCGTATTATAAAATATATGCAAGGCGTGTGCAAAGCAATCACTCTTTGCAAAGTGTGCAAAGTCTACTTTGCACACGCATGAGAGCGTGCGCAATGTGCACTTTGCGCACGCTGTTTGCAATATGCGATTTTCAACGGTAGTTAGTAGTGCGCATTTGTTCATTTTCGAGGCAGTCGTAGAAAAAATAAATTGCGCGTATCATCAAATTATCTGCATTTTGTAATCAATTTTAAATCGCTATAATTTCACATATTTCCATTACATACTGGATGTTGCCCATCTATTACATTGCTGGCTTTGGACTGCAAGAAGAGGGGATATAAACACAATACCTTGTACATTTAGATTTCCGCACATGCCGAAAATTGAGAGCTCTTTTGAAAGTATCACAGCTAGACTCACTTTCCACGTACTTCTGTGCGTTTCATGCCAAAGCACTTGGTTCGTGATTCGTGACATCCAATGTTGCCGTTACATTCACGAGTTACTCCGAACAACCCACGCACACGAGCAGAGTGCATTGAGTCTATGCCCCCACATTTTGGCATCAAGTTCAGCAAAGAATGTCCCGTACGTTATAGACGTACTTGTATACCTCTGCTTTGCGCCATCGTTTTAAACGTTTGACATATCATAAGAGGGTCGCTTTTGTTAATAGTGAGTTTCTTGGATGCTACACAGAGTGACCAAAGATTTGCTACAAAAATGTTTAAGTTTTACTCTTAAAAACTTTGAATAAAATAAGTTTTTCAAATAAGTTTTTTTTATGTCGCACTGTACCTTTGGATTGTACCTCTAGTTGTTTTTGGCAGATTAATGATCTCTATAGAAAGAAAGTGACGGGAGTTTTTCGAAAAGTGGTATAGTTTTGAAGACGATTTGGCCAATTTAGCTGTCTTTATTATTCAAGTTTCACCTTCTCAGTCTTAATCAACAATTTATAGTCAGGATCCGCTTAGCCTATCATGGTTGGAACGAGATTGTTGATAGTAAGGAATAGCTGTACGTTATTATTTGTCTCGTAGAGCAAACACTGGCTATTTTTTGTCTCTAAATTTTGTAACCTTAAATGCATTAGAACTTTAATTTCTTATTGTAACAGGAAACATCTTTGTGTGTAAGTTGTAGGGAATAGGCTGTATACACCTGATTTGTTGAAATCTATCAGGTAAGGACCAATAAAGTCCCCGTAAACGCGTATTTCCAGCCAATAAGGCCAGTATCGCAACATTAAAAAATCTATTATTGGCATGTACATAGCTAAGGTACCTTACGCACTCAATAATATCGTGAAAAAACTAAATTTTTTTTTTCTTTTTTCAAACTTTCTTTTTCTGTTTTTTTTTTGGTTTGATCTTGTACGTTTTCGTTTGCGTTATCTTCATATCTTAACATATTCCACTCATGAAAAGTATTTTATTTGGAATATTCTGTTAAGAATTGGCGCCATGTGGCTTCGAGATCTTTCCTGCGCGACTACTAAACCGCACGACCCGCAGACGAGCGTGATGTTTACTTGACTTTTAGTGCTATTTAAACGTTTAACGGAATTCTTTGATTGTTTGATGAATATTAGGGAGTTTTCTAGTTTATAAGCTTTAGGTATATAAAGGCAGCGACCGCCGCGCCGCCGGTTGAGTCATCTAATTCTTAAACGATTATAATTAAGCTAAAAAAACAAAGCAGTAAAATAAAACAAGTAGAGGGATTGTATTTGCATTTATTTGATGAGTAAATAAATAGTGTTTTTAATTAAAGATTCGTATATTTGAATTTTGTAAGAGTTCGCTACAATTGCTCTCAGAAGTGAGATTCCAGTGGGAATTTGAGGACTAATAATGCTGAGCTGCAAGTGAGTGCGTCGTACAGGCCTTGCAAAGGACATTGCGTGTTTAAGCCAGTGATTAGAAGCCATCATGAAGCAATGCTTAGGCATCAGCAAAAGGAAAAGCAGGATGGAAGTTATCAAGAGCAAAAGGAACAAAAACTGCAAAAAGGACGCCATCAAGAACAGAAAAAAACTGTGACAAGAGGCAAAAGAAAAAAAATCAGGAGTTAATAAGGTCTCTAGCTATAAGAGAGGATAGAGAAAAGAATTGCGATCTGTTAATGAAGGACTACATTCTGTTAACGAAGAACTACAGTATATCAGTCAAAATGTTAACCTGGATCTAGAAGCTGTCAATCAGGCAGCTGAAATCTCGAGCTGAAAAGAAAATTCCAACAACATATTGAGGTCGTCGACATGTCTACGGAGAGTTTTGGCACGTCCATCGCTATATATACTTGGCTAAAATGAAGCCTCCTGATTATGACGGTACTACGGCTTGAGGTATCTATAAAACCCAATTTGGGGTAGTTGCAAAAGCCAACAACTGGTCCGAGCCGCAGAAAGCCACATCGCTAGTGGTAGCACTCTGTGGAAAAGCTGCTGAATTAGTCCAATCACTATTGGCAGCAAATCAAAGCAATTATATAGCTCTGTTACACAATCTGCAGCATGCACCAGATTTGGAAAAAGTACGATTTGGAAAGTAACATAAGGAAACCGTGTTCGAGGCCCAAATTAGGACGAGGCAACAGAAGACAGCTGCATCGTTGCAAGACTTCGAGATAGACAACCGGCTAATTCACCTAGCATACCCTTTAGCCCCCGACTGTTTCCATAACCAGTTGGCTGTCGAAAGTTTCATTGAGGAAGTTTGGGACAATAATTGAGATGCCACTTAGGTCCCGTAAGGTCCAGAGACACAAAGAACAGTCGTTCTCCACGTTTGAGAACAGCACCTTGTGAGGATAAGAAGGATACATCTATGGCAAGTTTATACACGGTACTCAAGAATATGGCCGCGAATATACAGGCCCTTGTAGAAAGGATACCTCGATCGGCATCAAAGCGGGGCATAAAGTGTTATAATGGCAGCAAACTGGGACGTATCAAGAGTAACTGCTGTAGTAGAGAACGCAGTCCGTCGCCATTGCTCAGAAAAAAGACCCAGCTGTAACCATGACCGCACAATGCTTCAGGACAAGACTGTGTCCTATCAATTTAAGAGGGCAAATGACCAGGTCCAAGAAAGGTAGAAAAGTAAAGTCAATAAATTTGGTGCCAAAAGTCTTGAAGTAGACGTGACCATTGAAAAGCCAGATAAACTTATTGAGCATTGTTTATTAAGGTCTGACAGAATTTCCGATGGATGGTATAGGGGATCATGCGAAGAAAACAGTCGACAATTTCAAAGAAGAGAAGCGTGAAGGACTTCCTTCTGTAAGGAGAACATCGGTGGAACTGAATGATGGATGATCCACACAGACACTTCGAGATGAACTCTTAACAAAAATTGACAATAAGAGCCCAGAATGGCGAGATATTGCAGAAAAGAGTCCAAGTTTGAAGGCCTTATGAATTAATTGGAACTCTCTTAGAATAGCAAAAGAATTATTGAAGAGAGCATGAGATAGTCCAGACGGCAAGACCGTAGTCAGTCAATTGGTTGTTCCTGGCAGTAAGAAATCAGATATACTAAGGAAAATGTACAACAGAATCAGTAGAGGACATTGGTAGCACCCTGGCAAATATTAGAGAGCAGTTCTACTTGGGTGAATTATCACAAAGACATCGAGTCTTGGTACCGCAAGTGTGAAGTATGTGGCGCTACAAAGCAAGTCAGGAATAAACTGTGGATTGCAAATTATCGGCCAAGATATGACTTGCTAGCCAACTCCCGCGGTTTCCAAGAAGATGACTTGGTGTGAGTTTACAATTCACAGCGAAAGGTGGGAAAGTCGCCCAAACTTAGCCAAAATTGGGAAGACCGTTTCACAATTATAAAGAAAATTAACAACGTAGTCTGCATGTTCCAGCGGACCTCCAGGGCAAAGATGAAGGTTGTTCATTTGGATCGATTAACGAATTACCTCGGAACTCTGTCTGTTCGGGATGACGAGCCTTAAGAAACGGGCAGTGCTGGCCTGTCACGGTCCTCAGTCACGGTCCGCAGTCGAGCTTGATTTATTACTTTGTTTACTCGACTTTTTAGTGGTATTTTAGCGGAATTCTTTCACTGTTTGATTAATATTATGGGGATTTCTAGATTATAAGGTTGGTTATAAGTGGTTCGATTTTTGTAAATTTAAAAACAACTTCTTATTGAGTATTAAATTGGGCAAAATCTATTTCGACAATTTGAATAACCCGTATACACTGCTTAAAATAAATAAATCGTTAAAAATGTCATAACTATAACGAAAATATAAAGTGTTACATATCATTGAATTTGTAATAAGACCATACCATACTCAAAGACCTGGATAGATTTTTAAGAATATCCCAGGTTTCTGTAATAGTTATTTATGTATTAAGAGCGAAAAATACAACTTTTTTGCTCGGAGAGTGAAGTTTGCCGCTCGACGCGAAGCGGAGAGCGGCAATCACTCGAGAGCAAAAAAGTTACTTTTTGCTCGCATTCAACGTTTTTTCTACAAACAATAAATTCCAAATAATCTGAAATTTGAATGAAGACACAATCTGAAAATTTAAATCAAAGTGACAATGACGTTTTAAATATTTGGTTGAGTGGTGGTAGTTGCTATTGACAGCAAGCGATAAAATCTTTTTCGCTTGCTGTCCTGGGCAACGCGCGGAAAAGTAAACTCACATTCTGATCCTCAAAAATGGTTAGGTTTTCGTTTGTCTAATGAAAGCGTAAAATGCGTCATTATTTGACGTTTGTAGAAAAATAAAATTTCGTTCTAATGTCAACCATCAAATGGCATCTTTACAAAAAAAAAATTGACGAAGTTTTTAGTAATTTTGCAATAAATCGATAAACTATGAGTAATATTTTGGATGTCAAGACACATTCTTAACAGCCACTAAAGGGCGCAACCAACCTTTTACCGTTTCCAAGATATCGATGGGTAATCTTGAAAGTTTTTACCATAAACAGACCGAAAATTTCAAAGATATGTGAGATGCAAATGTAACAGAATAGCCTGTATATTATACTGCATTCTCTAAATTAGATTTTTTAAATGATTTGATGTCCATGTATTTATGGCAGGTAGCAAATTCTGAAGACTCCGGCCATTCGTCAGTAGCCGAAGAAAAACATTGCGAACGGGCTGGCGTTAATCATACACCTAATAATGCAACGTTTACTCCCGAAAAAAACGTATCAAAGTCAATTGAGGTGAGTTATTTTTTACTTCTAAAATTCTCGAATAGCTGCAAAGGGACCGTCATCTATTATTTCATTGAGAATAGTTCCTTTGTTAACTAAAGCTAAATATACAGATAGAAATACACTGTGGCCGAATTTGAACCTCCACTTATTGGAATCTCGGAAACTACAGGGCCTATGAAGGCGGTTAAATGGTTAAAGTTTTAGATAAATGAGTTTGTAAAATTCATAGGCAGTTCGAGATGATCAGGTTTTTGATATTTTTGAAAACCCGAAAAGATGCATTTTCAAAAAAATTATTCGGTCCATCGTTTCAAGGCGCCCCCAATTTTTTCGACCTTGTCAACACCGCTGAGATTCGTAGCGGTGTGGGCATGACTATTTACTATCGTGGGTAGTATTGCAACGCGAGTAATTCGTTTTTGCGGCGACTGCGAATGTTTTCGCGTTAGTCTGGGGGAGCCTTTGGAAAATACGGGGTGTTCATTCGAAAACGTCATCTAATAGGCTGTGAAATGTCAAAGAAAAGTCACGCAGGTGACTTTTCACTGAGAGGGGAGTCGTATGATTTATTACACCACTTGCCACGGTGGAAGGTCCTTCATCAACTAGGTGCAATGAAGAAACAGTACGGTACATGGACAGGAGACCAGAGAGAAACCCTAGAGATTCTCCTGGATATCCACTTCCCCGGAGAAAATAGCGACGCTGCTCCTACAGAGCGAAGTAGTGCATAAATACTCTGTAGTGCATAAAATAGAGAAGGCATACTCGAATAAGGAAGTGCTATTGGCACTCTTTTTTGACATTGAGAGAGCATTAGACAAACTCGACAAAAGGAACCAGAACAAACAACATCTGCGAGGCCCTTATGGCCCGAGAAACCCCATCACAGTTGGTAAGCTGGGTCAGATCGGCACTCCGCAACGTAGGGTGACGGCTTCTCTGGGAGATTACGGGAAGGAAATCGAGGTCGAGGGCGGCTGTCCACAAGGCAGCTGCCTATCACCTCAACTATGGTGTCTCTTAATGGATGCATTGTCTTTTGGAGAGGCTAAAAGCCGAGGGGTTCAGTGCGCAAGCTTATGTGGACGACGGACTGCTCGTGATACCAGGAAAGTTCATTGGCAGCGTTTGTGATCGAATGCAAAGGGCATGTAGAATAATAAAACAATTGTGTACCAAAACGGGAGTGTCAGTCAACTGGTAAGACAGAGCTTGTGCTCTACACCGAAAGAAGGAAAACTACAGGATTCCGCTCACCCACGCTGTATGGTGGACCTCTGCTACTAAAGCCTGAGGCTACTAAGTAGGTACCTGGGGGGGGATCATCGACCGCGCGCTGACCTGGAAAAGTCACGTGGAAAAAGCATGCAATAAGGCAACAGCATAGATGGCAACTACGCAGGGCAGTGGGCAGGAAGTGGGGTCTAAAGCCACACGTCCTGCTCTGGCTCTACACTGCGGTAATTAGACCGAGGATAACCTATAGGGTCGTGGTCTGAGCTATGAGCTAAGGTTGGCCAGACTGCAGAGAACGGTCAGCCTAGCCATACCGTGTGCATTCAGAACAGCATCGGGGCAGCACTCAATGCCTTACTGGCACTGCTGGAGCTTCCAATCTGGGTTAAGAAGGAGGCGATGGCGTCCTGCAGGAAGATGAATTGCTGAGGCCAGTGGAAGAACGCAACTATGGGAAGAGGTGACATGCAGATCGCCAGCCTCATTCAGCGGGACATCCCCACGCGATCAGCTGAGACTGAAACAGCCATTTCGGATTAACCTCCCAACAAGGGACGAATTCAAGGAACAGCTGCTTCAGCAACCTTCTGAGAATAATCAGGTATGGATCGATTAGTAATCAGGTCATGGATCGATCAAGAATGGATAATACACAGTTGTCAGGAGCCCGAATATACAAAGCAGGCCATGAAGAGGGCGTGGGCTTCCCCTTGAAAAGCCACACGACGGTTTTCCAGGCGAGGTGTTTGCAATACTCGAGGTGGCCACACGAACAGAAGTCAGACAGGCGGCAGAGCAGGACATCTACATCTACTCCGACAGCGACCAGAGCTTTGCGAGCCGTCTGCAGGAGCGGAACGAGTTCTAAGCTCGTTCAGGACTGCAGGGATGCTCTAGAGTCACTTGCAGAAACAAAAAGGGTAACTCTAAAATGGGTTCCTGGACATAGGGGCATCGAGGGGAACGAGCGTTGCTGACGAATCGGCTAAGCGGGGTTCCCAGACATGTTTTACTGGACCAGAGCCATGTCTAGGAGTAAATAAAAGGTACGTCTCTCACACTAAATTAGTGGGCATGGGAGAGCACAAGAGCAAACTGGACACAGTCAGGAATATGTCGATAGACCAAGGAAGTCTACCCTAACCCGGATAGATCCAAGACCTTGTGACTTCTTGGGAGAAGCCAGCAGTGCCTGGGAGATCTTATAGGAATCCTTACTGGACACTGCAGACTAAACAGGCACATGCACCTCCTAGGAATGGCTGACAGTCCACTCTCCACCAACTGCACCACTTTCTGGGAGTGTGCCATAGTTGGGCACGACTGTGCCATAGGACACTTGGAGCCGCTTTTCTTCATCGAGAGGAGCTTCCGACTCTGAAATGGGACGGAATACTCTCCTTCATTAGAGGGACGGGTCGACTCGTGGAACGAATGAGGGCCCTGGAGGAGTAGGGATGGGTGCGCAAGGGGACTGTGAAAAAGGCCTCTAAGGCTTAGTCGCAAGGCTTCGGCCCCCCCATTGTTTACTACTACTTCTAGACCACTTACACTCAAAAAGGGCACCCTAAGTCCAAAAATAATTGACCTGAGGGGTCGTGCCGTGTCCAGTTAAGTTAAAAAAAAACATGGAGGTTATGTGACCTCTGATTGTGATCAATCAGAGGAGCTAAAGAGCAGCATTTGAATTCTGCACCCTGGCGTCTGAGTACTGATTAGCCCTATTATTGACCATGTTCTTATAATACATTATGGTATATGATATGGCAGGGTTCTGAATAAGTCACCACTAATCTCCATTCTAGACTTCTATAAAACTTAGTGATTATTGAAAGGAATGACGCCGTTACCATTCGCCGTTTTGTTCTTTCACTGAAAACTGCAACGACAGTGCACTAAAAAAGTGCAAAGTCGTAATTTGACAGACTTCCTTAAACTGAGTGCAGTTTTAGTCATATAATTAACAATTGAATAAAATATGAACGTAATATTTGGAATGCAGCCTCAAAAACCAGGTCGATAACCAATAGATGCGCATGCGCCGGCTGCCAAACTCCGCCTCTTAATTTTGAGAAACTCTAAGAATAATTGCAATTTTTATATTTTTATTGAGAAAACAAAGGACGGAAATAGTGTTAGAGCATTCGAAGGCCGTCATCCGAAAATGGCGTGTCTTCGGCGGTGTATTCACGTGAAATTCACATGAAATATACTTTTTTCATTGAATAAGGAATTTAAACAATACCACTACTATTCTTCTTACAAAAAATTGTGCGATTAGCTGTCCTCACCTCACCTTTTAAAGTAAAACTGTTATTTTCAGCGTAAAACTCCGCAAAATTTCGTTAAATTGTCGGAAGTAGTTTTAAAATTATTTAAAAATTGACTTTGACAGCCGAGTACCTTTGTGTCCGAGACATAGTCGATATTGTTAAGTTTGTTTTATTTTAGTGGGCGAATTAGCTTTCGAAGCTTTGAGTATAGGGATAGACCCATCTAGTTCTTAAAGATTTTCTCTAATTGTGCAACCAATTTTAATTTTAATTAGTTACTAGATTCTCGAATTAGTTACTAGATTGTTGCAATTCTACAGTTTACGTTTGGTTTGTTCAGTTAATCGACCAAAATTTGCGTTTTAGACGCCTCCTCTCCCGGAACATGCAGTCAATCAGGCCAAGAAGAATGAAGCTCTTGGAACAAATATTAAGAATCGCAATAGCGGCGCGTCATCCAGCCGTCAAAGTATCAGTCAACTGAAAAGGGCCAAGACGTCGATTTCTAAATTCCAACCTTTAAAGTACTTACTACTTAATATACAGATTTTTAGTATTATCAGACTAATAATGTTTTTTTTATTAGGGCCACTTTGCCAATTGAGATTATGTTGAAAAATCAATCAGTTCGCAAAACTGGGAAAAGTATCCACGTTACTCCCGAAAGGAAATTGCAGTCCGGAAATTTCGCAATGGGGTCGTCAAAAACTAGCACCCCGTTGCAGGTGAGTTTAATTATTATTTAACATTCCTAAAAAGAACCTGTACAGCCAGTTGAACTAAATCCGCAGTAGTGCAAATCGATCTGAGATGTCTTTGTATATAGGGTCTCGAAATTAGATGGGCAAATTCAAACAGGGGATTCTTGAGGCCAAAATGATACTGATTTGTCAAATAAACATATATCTAGACATGCCACTTAACGAAGCTATGCCTCTTTAAACACAGGAGCAAGACTATTGTTTCCTTGAACGATGTTACTATTATTATTTTTTTTTTCTAATCTGTATTTTTCAATCTATATAAATTTTTTATTGTAATTCTAAGTTAGTCATGCCGCTGGCCATAAACTAATCGATGTTTCTTGTCTTTACAGCCTTGATAAAGACCACAATATATGGTCGAAACGTTGGCAATGGAAAAAAGCTGAATTGTCGTTATTTGTCCCCATCCCGCTAATCCACCTACTACTTAGTTTATTGGGACGCCAAACACTCGTAGCACTATTGTTTCCTTTAATTTATTATACTGTTGATATTAGAGTTACAGTTGTTTCTCTAATGTAGTTATGCTTGCATGGTGAATCATCCCCGATTTTTGTAAGTTGTGAAAGTTTAATCATTGGCATAACATTTGGGTAAGAACAAGCATACAAGTTGCCGTATCTTTTTTCGGTTTTCATTAAGTTTTTTGACACAGGTGTCCATGGAAATTATACAAATTACCCCCTATATAAAATTTGAACGGTGTCAGTGTTTTTAGTTATCATGGTTAGTAGTTTGAGTCCCTAATGTTGCAGAATGGTCGAGGAGTGTAGCGGGATTTTGAACAGGGTAGAGTGAAACATCTTTATTTTCTCAAATTGACGGCGTTTCGACCATATATTTGGTCTTTTTCAAGGCTATAAAGAAAAACACACTTCCAGAAGATCATCCAAGATTATCACGAAATATATGACTGGTTATAAATTAATGGAAAACTGTATATAAACACTTACAAGGGTCACACTTTAAATTTAACACTTAAACAACCTTAAACAACTTATTTTGCATCATTATGCACGGTAAGATTACAAATTACAAACGTGGACCAGCGGTAAAAAAATGTTAATTTAAAATGTTAAAATTATTGAAATTATCATGATTTTATATAGGAGATTACTTATGGTCTGGGTAACTACTAGTAACAAGTGTTTTTCTGGTCGATCATAAAAATGGGAATGTACTTCAGTGTTCTTCGGACTTGTTGACGGTCGAATAGATGTTGATGATTCACGTGGGAATATTAGCAACACAGTGCGCTTCACATTTCTGCGAAAAGTGCTATTCTTTTTTATTTTTTCCACATGGATATTTGCTAATATAGGGAACTATCAATCAACTTAGTAAAGATGGTAAAGATATAAGACTAATATCAAACCTATATCTTCAACAAAAAGCAACAGCGCGCCGCGAAAGCGAACTGTCTGAGGTTGGCAGGGATGCATACTATCACCGGCATTGTTTAATATATACCGAAAATCTCTTTAGAGAAGCCTTGGTGGTATTGCAATAAATGATCAACTTATCAATAATATTAGATATGCAGATGACACCGTACTGCTGGAAGATAGTGCGGAGGGCCTCCAGAGATTGATAGATAATATCATAGAAGCAAGCAACGAATATGGACTAAAACTAAACTCTAAAAAGATTAAAATAATGATTATCAGTAAGAACATCAACATAAACGCTCAATTTACGGTAAACGATACACAATTGGAAAGAGTAGAGAAAATATGCTACCTGGGCTGCAATATCCCATGCAATATAAGCAATATAAGCTTCCCATTCGGCCTCTGATATTAGGACATCCAAAAACGGTAGGCGTCCTTTCTTTTCTATCTCCATAGTGAATTGAATTTTTGGGTTGATGAAGTTGAGGTGTAAGAGGAAGTTTTGAAGTTCGCCCTCTCCATGGCTCCAAATAACAAAGGTGTCGTCCACGTATCGGAACCACCACTTTCGCCTCTTACTTGCGGTCACCAACGCCTTGGCCTCGAAAATTTCCATAAAATAGTTGGCTCTTACTGGACTAAGGGGGCTGCCCATTGCTACACCATCAGTTTGTTCGTAGAAATCCTCCTTCCATTGAAAACGTCAAACATCAGGAAGAAATTCTATTGGACCACGGCTTCAAACCCCGAAAAACACTTTGGATTGTGGAAAGGTTTCTGTTTCTAGTTTCTACATCAGTAATATTTTGGTTGACTTCAAGAATTCCCTGTTTAAGTTTGGCCATCTAATTTCGGGACATACTAGTATGTAATTCTAGTCCGTTTCATCAAGAAACTTTTTTGTTTTCCTTTACAGGCAACCAAACTTAGCAAACCTATGGCTGCTTCGACTCCCACTACCGGTCAAGGATCAAAACCTTCATCTAGGTAGATTTTTCATCACACATTGTGTCAGTTATATGCAACACAAACCCTCTTTTATAGTAGTTCCTTTGCATGCACGTCTACCTCAGAACGTCTTATAAGTGGTAAAGTCTCGAAAAGAGCCTCCGGTACGTCAGTTTCTAAAGACTCTAAATTTATTCGAAGAAACTCCCTAGATGCAGTCGTACCGAAAACAACATTGCAGAGAAGAGGTGCTTTTAGGTGCCACGAGATTTAAATGGTTTTGCTTAACTTTGTTGATTCACAGATTCGGAGCTTCCCACCTTGAAAAGGAGTTTTTCGACAGGGAAGGAGCCGAAAATCGTAAGCGCCCTGGCCAAAGTTCGTCAGAACTTGCTGAATTCTCCATATTACAAAAGCGTCAAGGAGGGTTCCAATTGTGGTTCTAAGGTAAGTGATTTTATTACGAGATTTTAACGTGACACATAACAGGAACAAGCTGTTTATCATTTTAGGGAAACAAAGGGAAAAAAGTGGATAAAGAAAACGTTAGTCCTGACAATATTTAATCAATTCTGTGGTCTAAATTCTGCTCTTTATGTTTTTTTTTTTAAGATTTTATTATTGAATTCGGTATTTTAAGTATATTTCTATTGATGAGTAAGACTGTATAATATATTGGCGGGGCATATTAACTCTGTGATATTAACAATTTTTGAACATTCCTTATTACCCCGCTGATTGAAGAGATTATTATACCTATAAGCCATGTTTCTTATTTTTTATAAAATTTTACATTTTAATGTCTAATATAATCCTGCTTACATTAAGGACAATTTGCCTTTAAGTTATAAAATTAGTTTTTACCCAAATGACTACATAGTTTATACGACAGATATATACGGTTTCATAACGACTTTTTTCTATTATTGCATGGCAGATGGCTCTCAATTCGAGAAGCAGCCTATAATGCTCCGCACCTCGCGGTTTTCGTTAACGAAACGAGTGGTCGCCAATTTGTAGATCAACCCATCTTCATACGTTTCGGGTCTACCCCTCATTTTCGTGGTCTATCCTTCATCAGTACAGCTTTGGCTGGTCGACAAATTGGAGACCGTGTCGTAGCTATAACAGCCGAAAAAGCTACGAAAGAGCGGTGAGATGTACTGCAAGAGCAGGCGGCATTCACTGCCCCTTCTTCACTAACGTATTACATCTAATACTGCAGATGGCTCTATTCGAGAAGCAGCGTATAGAGCTCTGCACCTTACCTAGCAAACGTTAACAACCACCCGTTTATTTACATTTTTGCGCCTGCCAACAATAAGTCACAGTCTAAGCGTACCCTTCTTCCAACATTACTCCCTTCATAAGAATCCAAAGCTCTATTGCCTATTTGCCTCAGTTCCACCTTGGCCTACCATAGTCCATGAAATCAAAATAAAAATTGTTATATTCCTGAATTAATATAACGCACGTAACATAAATCTGTTAATAGAGAAAGTGTTTTTATACATAAATAAATCCTCTTATACCTAATATTTATATTATGAAATGAGGGGAAAGGTAAACTTTATGTTCGTTCAAAAAAACTGGTTTTCTTTAAAAAAAATACTGCAGGTGATAGATTAAGCTTACCTCTTTCATATTAATTGCGGATAAATGCACTTTTTTAAAATAATTTAAGAAAATTTTACTTATTTTGGCAACTTCGATTTCATTCAAAATAACATTGATTACGTTCGAAATAGCTGGTATTTCTTTAATTACTGCATGTAATAGACTAACCTTTCATATTAAGTGGTGGTAAATGTGTGTTTTTGTTTTATTAATAAAAGAAAATTGTTCTTTTTTTGGCATCAATAAATTACTATATAATATTGGGAGTTCTGTTTTGAGGTTTTGACACTCGTCTCGCGGCTGTCACCTATTAGACCATCTAGGATGCCAGTTCCTCTTTCAATGTCCAGAACTAGGCCTTTTCGGAAGCAGTTAATAAGTATGCATTGGATCACGCAATGGTCCCTTAGTTCAGGTGGCGCGGCCCAAAGGCAAAGTAAAACTCTAACCGCCAGTTGTACCGTGCTCTTTTTAAACAGTGTGTAGTTAAACATCAATTATCCTTAATCGTTGTTTAAAAAATAGTTCTATTTCACCGTTAACAAATATAGCGACGATTATTTAATCAGAGAGACAATTTAGCTGCCATTCTTTACTTATTGCAACCTTCACATGAGTATGTGGTTAACACTGACATGACATGTTATAAATCATTTGCTGCAGTCGGCGTCAGAGCGACTTCCATAATATTAATTATAAAGGATTCTTCTAGTACTAAGAACCGACACAGAAGTGTTAACTTCTCGTCAGACGAAAAAATATTCAGATCAAATATTTGCCTAAAATATGAACACGTTGTGGAAATTAAAAAAACGGATCATGTTGCCAACGAAATGAAAAAAAAAGTGTTTGACAGAAAATTTCCAGTGAGGTAAATTCAAAAGCAGTAAATACGGTGTATAGATCACTTGAAGTATTGAAAAGATTCTACGAAAATTAAAAAAGAGAAGTTCTAGCCCAAAAAAAACAAGAATTATTTCAAATTAGAGGGGGAGCACCAAAGGCTATTACCAAAGATGTTAGCCATGACATAATTTTTATAAGTAATGAATAAAAGTAGCTATTTATGTAACCAGTTACGAAAAGTCCGATTTTGCGTAACGAATGAATGTTTGCGGGACGAGCGCAGCGAGTTCCCGCCACAATAGTATATTTCATTAGGAGTACCGAACATAGCCTTTTTCCGTGCGCGCGTGACAATTGCAATGAAAGTCATGTAAGCACGGGAAAAGGCATTTCGGACGTGTAATGAACGATACTTTTCATTACACTAATTAAATTAGATAATATGTATTATTAAAATTACTTAATTTTCAAACATGAAAAGTTTTATGTGACAATAGGGTGACATAAGCCTGACAGAGAAATCAAAATCAACAAATCAAATAATAGAACTTGTCAAAGATACTTGCTAAAGCAAGTTTGCAACTGGTGGCTGTCTTATTTTAATATAAGTAGTGATATACAACTGCGAACGGCAAATAAACAGCGAACGGAAAACGGTTTTTCCGTTCCCTTATGGCAAATGTGTATTTTCTGTACAGTTAACTAGCCTGGAAAATGGTCATTTTCTGAGTAGTGTAATGAAAAAAAGACTTTTCGCCACGTGTTTCATACAAGATTTTTTCTAATTTTGACTACAAATACGTACTTAGAGAGACAGTTATTATTATTCAACTTCAATATTTACTTTTAAACCATTTTGTATCTACTTAATACCGTAAAACTGTAGCAACGGTGTGCCACAACCGAAACCTATTTGTTTCTATGAAAAGGTGTTTTGTTATTTTGTCAAGATAAATAATTATTTCGTTTGTGAAAAGTATCGACTTTTAAGTTCGTGGATAGTTTTTTCGTAGACTGGACTTAGTATTAGCAATTGTACTAAATGTGTTATAAATGTGTATAATTCTTAACCTGTCCAAACTATTTATATTATGTACTGTATTAGCTTAAGTTGTTACTGATGTTACTGCTGTTTCAAGTCAAGTTCAAGATTACCTATCTGTTTCATGTTGCATATTAAATCATTGTCCATTTCTGATTTATTTTCTTTATGCAACGGGTGATGAAATGAACTTTTCATCACCAGTTACGAAAGATTTTTTACGAAAAGTAGGACGTTACGTCTCTGTCATCAGTATTGAAAAGTGCCACTTTATATGTCAAAATTAGAAAAACTACTTAATTTGATCTCTCTTTATTGTAAATTTCAAAATACCTCAAAATTCGGTAATGCTTAAAACTGGCCAGACCCGCTTGGTTTAGTCTAGGCCAGGTTAGTTCAGCTTGGTTGCGTACAAGCTACAAGTTCATTGGTTTGTTGAGATAGTTTAGACAGTTTAGATTAGCTGAGGTATTTCTTGTGTTTTTTTGATTTACGTGAAATTTGGCAACGTTGCATATTCCTCTTGTCGACAATTGACAAAAAACGTTTTGGCATTTACTGCTGTTTGGAATACAGTTGTAACTTTTTTCCTTCAGTCAGTTTTTTTTTTCATTTTTTTGTTATCAGATCTTGCAAAAGAACATTTACTAGCACTTAATATGAAAGAGGTAAGTTTAATATACTACCTGCAGTAACCTTTTTCAAGAAAAAAGCGTTTTTTCTAACGTAATCAAAGTTATTTTCAACGTAATCGAACATACGAAAATGAGTAAAATTTTTTGAAATTATAAAAAAAGTGTTTTAAATTATAAAAAATATAAATTGAAGCGACATTTGTTACAAATGTTCACAAGTGACATTAGTGAAAAATTCTGAGTAAACTTGTAAATTATGTAGATTACTTTGAAAAACATGGTAAAAGTTATATTTTTTCTTTGATCAGGTTAATTAAAGCCGCTTTGGTTGCCCTACGTTGCTATAAGGGGCCAAGCGGCTTTGTTTTTCTATGAGAAATCTTTTGGTTAGGTTAGTTCAGGTTGGCTCAGGTTAGTTCAGTTCTAGTTTTTCTTTGGTTAGGTTAGTTCAGTTATGTTTTTTCTTTGATCAGGTTAAGTTAGGTTAGATCAGGTTAGTTCAGTTCTAGTTTTCTTTTGGTTAGGTTAGTTCAGTTGTTTTTTTGATCAGGTTAGATATGGGGTTCTATGAGGGATCCTTTGGTTAGGTTAGTTTGGATTAGAAACGGCTAAACTCTAAAGTAGTGCGTTTTACCATATTTTTCAAGATAATCTGCATAATTTACAAGGATACGCAGAGTTTCTCAAAAATGTCACTTGTTGACATTTGTGACAAATGTCGTTTCAATTTATATTCCCATGACAGTGTTTTAACATAACGTTCAAGGCAACTTCCATTGTATAGTTTGTTTCAGGTAAGCGGAGCTTATTATTATATTTATTCTAAAAATTGATATTATTATAATTGTTTTTAAGTGCCTCATCCACCTATAATTTTCTATTTTCTCCATTCTATTAATGCCTAAAGAAATTTTTTGAAAAAAATGAGTAATAGCGACTTCCCTCAACTGTACCAGCCCCTATCCGCACTTAATATGGAAGAGGTAAATATAATCCATCACCTACTGTACTTTTTTTTAAAGAAAAAACGGTTTTTTTAACGGACATACTATTTATCATCCCCTGAAATTTCAAATAAAATTGTGATAAAATAAGGAACGGATACATTTCACCACAAGTCGTGACAACGTCTCTCACGTCATTAATGCGGTAGCAAGTATCAACTGCAGTTAAGTTCGGTAATTACATCCCGAGCGCTCAGGATATCAGTCTATCTCACTCTAGCTTGTTAAGATTTTGGAAGATAGTCTGTGTCCGGAGCGCTCGGACGGAATTACCGAACTAGGCTTGCGTATGTGACGTTTTGGTTTTACGTTTGTAGTAAACTGAAGCCATTTATTTTTAAGTGGAGATTGCTCTACGTTTCTATGTGCTTTAGTATTTTATTTTTACAATAAGTGCCAAAGATTGTTAATGGACTTTTATCATGTGCACATTTGTACGATTACGACCCTTTCAAAACCAAATTTGAAGTTTTACCGGTAAATTGAATAACTTGTCAATAATGTTAAGAGAGACAACTTGTTACCATATGCTTACCTTAATATCTCCTACCGCATCTGTACTCTGCAGACCAAACAAAAAGTTTACATATTGTATTTTATTCGTTCTTGAATTTCAATATTTTTTCATATGTTTGCTACTATTCTATTATTGATATACTCAATATAGTAGGTATAAAATAGTTATTTTCCTAACAGGTGCGGAAAGTGATGCTTTTCCGCACGCGATGGCAGTTGCACGAACGACGCGAAGCCAAGAAGTCTAGTGCGGAAAAGAGACTCTCCGCAAAAGTTAGCAACAATATTTTTTGTATGTGCGAAGTTACAAAATATTAAATCATTTTTTTATTTATATTTATATATTTATATTTATATAATATTATATTTACTTTTTTCCACTACTAGCTTTAATACGGACCGTTAAAGGCCAGCAGAATGACTGTAAAGTGGGTATTCTCGTTTTGCTTATAAAACAATTGAACATAAACGGTCTATAATGACAACGTTATGGCCGATTATTTCCCTGGTAAATAAAGCTGTCAGTTGTCAGGTGCATTAGGCGCCGTGATATCGTTATACGGCGATTATGTTTATCGGTTTCCACGGTAACTAAGCCTCCATATGGATTGAAGACGCGCCTGTTAGTAATAAAATATGCGGAGCGCTATCTTACTAATTTAGGCAATTTTCTGTTGTAGATTTATCGTGTGTAGTAGTGGAAAAAATCGTATATACACCGCGGTTGTGAACTACTTATGACCCTCACGTCTTAGATCCTTTTATTCCTTTTAAACTTGACGTTCGAGTCATAATAATGTACTTCACAACCTTGGTTTAAAATATACTATTAATCCCAAAACGGGACATAACATTATCTACTTATTACTTATAACAAACTTAAAAGAACAGTTTACCGCCTTTTGAATATTCACCACTGAAGCCAACTGATTTGCTTCCCCAATATGGTACTTTTGATGGGAAGTTATGGTGGAGGTCAAAGTGAAATTTGGTTTTGTGCTGTATCAAGGTACTCCTGATGTACCCGCCGATGTATGCAACTTATTCAAGTCAGTTTTGTTCGTCATGTTTCTTCTCAATTCTGTTGATTCTTCTAAATATCCTTCTGCAACCGCTGTTGATTTCCATCCTCCTAATGTTTTAATGTTTGTTATCCCTTCACCAGAATCCGCTAGCATAGTTGCAGATGATCTGCGAAAATCTGACCGGTAGAGTTTTGGATTGGGGAGACGTAGATAGCATAAGGACATTTTCCGAAAGAATTTATTCGTACACATTGAACAGTACACAGCCCTCTTCTATAGTGAACAAAGAATCTGCTGTGCTGCGTGTTAGGTTTTCGGAGACTTACATATTTTCTGTACAATTCCAAATATTTTTCACCGCTTATTTCGTTTGATATAACGAAGCTTCTTTGCATATGATTTTTGGAGTCAGAAATGTTGATAAGAAGCAGATCTCTTTTATCAGTAGTCATTTATAGCCTTTTTTGAAAGTTCTTTTCACCGTAATGCACCTGCTTCTCCAAACAAGGCTGCCACTTTCCAATATGAATTTTTCTATCTCACATTTGATAACCCCTTTAGCTTTTTTGGGTTTCCAGCCAACGTTCAGTTTCTTCAAATATTATTATTAACTTAAAATACGTAAAATATCCAGACTTTTTTTAAGTTTTAATGTGCTTTTCAACATCGAATACCTGACCATAGGGTGTTGGGCTTGCTACTTTTTTCGAGAGCTGCGAAGTAAGCCAAAAATACATCCTCCTTAAAACTTTTTATACCGTTTTCTGTACACCAACTTGAAAAAAACTTGTACTCCTTTTCGTACCTTTCTTTCAACTTTGTTGGCAATAACTTTAGACTCTTGGCTTGGAAGCCATTAAAAAAGTATGAACACTGCAACGTAGCCTTTGGTAGCTTAATGTCAACTGACTCCCAAGTGCTAAGAGAAAATGCGGTAAACGCCGTAGGCTTAGCCAAAATCCGGTAAGTACTTTGAGTAAGAGTTTGAGTTAAGAGATTTGGCGATTTAGTGCAAAGTCGCTGAGTAAGATGCAGATACCGCATTATACCTTGGTAATATATTTTATTTTGCAGGTACGACCATAAGAAAAAGTCGAAATTTATATCTAAATCTAAATACCGCATTTTTCGTCCGTACAGATGCATTCTCATGTAAAACAAGTTCATATATGCAAAAAAGTCGAAATTAAAATTTCCGCATGTCCGCTTTTTTGTTTTGAACGGCAAAATATGTAATATAATAATTGAAGCATTTAATTATTTAATACACTATTAAATTAATGAGGAAGTTAGAATTTATATGGTTAAAAAAATTTATTTAAAAAAAATTTATTAAAAAAAAAATATTGTTACGATTCGCAGCAACGCCGCATGGGAGGCGGGGCAACGCATGGGAGCGTTTTGGTTGGTGGAGCTTCGAAACCTATCCGCGCTGCGTCATTGCTGACACGAGTGATTTATTGCTCGGCTGGCTTAATCTAGAAGGCAGTTGTTTACAACCGTTTTTTTTTATGTGAGATTATTCAAGAATTCTTATAAAGAACTTTCTAGGTTTTTCTGTAATTTTAGGATTGTATATAAATGCGCATAGAGCGCGCAGAAAGAATAGTCTTATTTTAAGCGAGCTATATAAGTAAGCTAAAGTACGAAGCGATAATAGAAGGCTATAAAGTGTTAAGTAGTGAGTTATTTAGTATACGAATTATACCTGTGTATATTTGTGGAATAAATAAATAGTGCTTTCGTGTTAAATCGTTACACTGGAATTATCGAACCCCGAGTTCGCAACAATTGGTGTCAGAAGTGCGATTCCAGTGGGAATTTGAGGACTAATATTGCTGAACTGTAAGTGAGTGCTTCATTGCCGGACATTACGTGTTTATGCCAGTGACCAGAAGCCAGCATCAAGCGATGGAGGATCAACTTGCCGCCCTCCTATCCCTTATGCAACAACAGAGGGAAGAGCAAGAAAGACGTTATCTAGAACAGAAGGAAGAGCTGGAAAAACGTGATCAAATACAGGAGCGCCGTTATCTAGAACAGAAGGAAGAGCAGAAACAACATTATCTAGAACAGGAGAAACGTTATAATGAACAAAAAGAGGAACAAGAAAAACGTGATCAAGTACAGGATCAACAATTCAAAGAAGAATTAATGAACCACCTCGCAACTAGGGAGCAACAATTGGAAGAAAGAATAATGCAATCCGTTAACGAATCCGTTAACGGCGTTCACGAATCCATTAACGGCGTTAACGAAGGACTCGAAGCTGTCAACCAGAGGGTTCTCGAGCTGGAAAAGAAATTCCGGGAACAACTTGATGACGACAACGTGTCTACAGAGAGTTTTAGCACAGCCAACGCTAAAATTAAGCCTCCCAATTATGACGGAACTACGGCATGGGAAATTTATAAAACTCAGTTTGAGGCAGCTGCAAAAGCTAATGGTTGGTCCGAGCCCCAGAAAGCTACATCATTAGTGGTAGCACTTCGTGGAAAAGCGGCCGAGTTACTCCAATCTCTGTCGGCAGCGGATCAAAATAATTATGCCGCTTTAGTACACACTCTGCCACTACGATTTGGAAATGAGCACAAAGAAACCGTGTTCCAGGCCCAGCTGAGGATGAGACAGCAAAAGTCAGGTGAATCCTTACAAGAATTTGAGGCGGACATAGACAGACTCATTCACCTGGCATATCCATCGGCCCCTAAATCTTTTCAAATGCAATTTGCCGCCGAAAGGTTCATTGAGGGAGTTCGCGATAGTGACATGAGATACCACTTACGTCTAGTAAGGCCCAAGGATATCAGCGAGGCACTAGTTCGGGCCCTGGACTTCGCGGTGTCACGAGGGTCATCTAGTTCTTCTCCACGTGTAAGAATGGCAACTTGCGATGACGTGGAGGATACGTCTAGGGCTGAATCCATGGCAATTTTACATAAAGCGTTGAAGGATCTGGCAGTCAATATCCAAGCCTTGTTGGGAAGACCTACTCGATCAACAGGCAATCGGGGCATAAAATGTTTTAACTGCGGTAAACTGGGTCACGTCAAGAGTAACTGCCGTAACAGGGCAAGAAGTCCGTCGCCGTTGTTTAGAAGACCGAGCGGCAACCAAGACCGCCCTAGAATCCAGGAAAAACCAATTCCTCTCAATGTAAAGGGGCAATTGACCGAGCCCGTTAAGACCCACAGGATCAGTCAAGTCAATCAATCAAGTCAAGCCAATAATTTGGGTGGCAAAAGTGTTACAGAGACCGGACGCATTAAAGGACGTAGAAAGTAAAGAAGGTATCACGGAAATGCCGATGCATTGTCTAGACGGCCATGTAAAGAAGATAGTCAGCATTGTCGAAGAACTCAGCAACGTGAGGGACATCCTTCTGTAAGGAGAACGTCGGTAGAAAGAAACGATGGCTGGACCACACAGACACTTCGAGAAGAACAACTGAACGATCCAGATATTGGACCTATCCTCTCTGCGAAGACTGACGACAAGAGACCAGAATGGCAAGAAATCGCTGGTAAACGTCCAAACCTGAAGGCGCTATGGGCCCAGTGGCACTCTCTTAAAATAGAAAATGGACTACTGAAGAGAGCGTGGGAGAGTCCGGATGGCAAGTCCGTAGTCAGTCAGTTGGTTGTTCCTGATAGCAGAAAATCAGATGTACTACAGGAAAAGCACAACGGAACAAGTGGAGGTCATTTTGGGGTCAATAAAACCTTGGCCAAAATTAAAGAGCGGTATTACTGGGTGAACTATCATGAAGACGTCGAATCTTGGTGGCGCAAGTGCGAAGTTTGTTGTGCCACAAAGGGACCTCGAACAAGATCACGGGGCCGAATGGTGCAGTATACTGTAGGTGCTCCATTCGAGAGGGTAGCAATTGATGTCGCGGGACCATTTCCTCAGACTGAGTCAGGCAATAAATACATCCTGGTCGCCATGGATTATTTCACTAAATGGCCTGAAGCGTATGCCCTGCCTAATCAAGAAGCAACGACTGTGGCAACGGTGCTAGTGAATGAAATGTTCTGCAGATTTGGGGTCCCTCTCGAACTTCATTCTGATCAGGGCCGAAATTTTGAATCGGCTGTTTTCCAGAAGGTCATGGAACTTCTCGGAATTCGCAAGACCAGAACAACTCCTTTGCATCCACAGTCGGATGGAATGGTAGAGAGGTTTAATCGGACTATGGAACATTACCTGTCTAAAATGGTGGCAGATCATCAGCGTGATTGGGACCAACATCTACCTCTCATGTTGATGGCATATCGAGGCTCTACGCATGAAGCCACTGGTTATACTCCGGCGAGAGTAATGTTCGGAAGGGAAATGAGGCTTCCTGCGGATTTGATGTATGGAACACCAAAAAAAGAGTCGCTCAGCTGTGAGAATTTTGTGGAGGAGCTTAAGGAGAGGCTAAACAATGTTCATGAACAAGTCAGAAATAAACTGCGGATATCCAGTGATCGAGCCAAAGCAAGATATGACTTACTAGCTAACTCCCGCGGCTTCCAGGATGGTGATTTGGTGTGGCTATACAATCCGAGGCGAAAGGTGGGGAAGTCGCCCAAACTTAGCCAAAATTGGGAAGGACTTTATACAATTATAAAGAAGATTAATGATGTGGTGTATAGGATCCAGCGGACCCCTAGGTCAAAGATGAAGGTCGTTCATTTGGATCGATTAGCACGATACCATGGAACTCTATCTGTTCGGGACGAACAGACTTAGGAGTAGGGCAATGTTACGATTCGCAGCAATAGTGTTTTCGTGTTAAATCGTTACACTGGAATTATCGAACCCCGAGTTCGCAACAATATTACAAACCTTTAATCGACTAGAACTGAAACTCGCACAAGTCACATTTAAATTACAAATTTATTATCTAATATTGCGTTATAATAAAATCATATAAGTAACTTAATAATATTTACAAATTAGCACAATTAAGTCAGCTTGAGTATTTGTTATTTACAATTCTCTATCAGTTCCGTTTCAAACGTCGATCGGTGTTTTAATTACTTAGGGTTTGTTTGGATCTCCGCTATGATTGCGACTCTTCGCTCTCCTGCCGCAATTGCAAGCGAATCCCACACACGCTAACGCAATACAAACCAAGTAAAAAATTAATAGGGCCAGCGGCACGTTGCCGTAGTCGAAAATCTCGTGTTGAGCTGGCAAATAACCGTAGTTGAAGAGCACTTGAGTGCCATTCGGGGGTGGACAAGCAACTTGGACTATGATGTCTTGTTGTTGAACCTTCAAAAGAAAAATATTAACGCGTGCTAAGTGCGCAAAAGTCGAGGTTTATACCTGTCTGTTCCGACATCTGGGGAGTACTGAACTGCTTTCTATAGCCTCCGCACTGAGCTCTCTGTTTAACACGTAGGGCAATAACCACGATGTTGGGCTTAAGTATTTCAGCCAGCTAACATAGGCCGGCATATCTCTGAAATTTTTCGTTAATATATATTAAGGAATAGAACAAAACAATACGCTCGGAACTTGATCAGATCGTGATAATCAATTAGCACCTTTCTTATTCGTCACCAAGGAGTACGTCGTTGCAAATTCGTACTTTGGGTATACTTCGTCTTTTCATTCAGAGTTGCTTATTTGTCATTAAGCATTTCTTGTTGTTGTTTTGTTGTTTATTGAACAAGTAACGTTAAATATAATATTTATTATTTCAACGTGGTTCCAAAATATGGCCATGTCCTGTGTTACAAATTCTAGCAATCACGGGCCTAGTGCATGATTTTTTTGTACGTTCAATCATGGGCGTAGCCAGACCTTTCTCCAGGGGAGGGCAAAAACAAGAAAACGTAATAAAAAATAAATTGTTATATTTGGACACTCAAAAATTACTCGTAAAGCTTGCGTAAAGTGGCCATTTGTTGTGTGAAGTAGCAATAATTAGTTGCAAAATTGTTCTAAGCACATAACATTCTTGATGTGCACCGATTTGAACAAAACTTGAAATGTACTTTTTTTTTCAAGCGGACTAAAAGTACGTCATTTGTTTTCTCCATACGCACACCTAAAGTGGGCTTTCAAATCCTGAGACCAAAAAAGTAGCAAAAAAGTCCTAGGCAGTAAAAGTAAAGTCAAAAGTCACCGCTAGTGTCATGGTGGCGCATATATAAACGATTTTCATTCACCAAAATTATTTTAATAATAGATGACACCAGATAAACCGATCTGAGTGTATTGCCATCTTTACATTCTTGTTGAAAAAACAAAGGACAGAAATACTCTCAGAGCACTCAAGAGCACCATCCGAAACCGTTATTAGTCGAAATCGCATAGGTTCTCGAATTCTGAATTCGTCTGTTAAATGTCATGCGCGTCATCATATTTATCTGTCAATGTGACATTTATTAATTTAGTATTGAAAATAATGCTACAAATTCTTAGTTTACCATAATCATTGGTTATTATTTAATACATTAAAACCATTGAACATTGAAAACCACCATTCTAACATATTCTATGTATTTTACAAATAATATACACAATTTGGTAAGTACCTAGACCCGCATAAAGAGGATGAGAGAAAATTGCAAAACTGAACCACTTTTAAATAGATTTCTTATTTATTGCATGCTTGAAAAAAAAATAGTATATGTTACTCGGAGTAAAAGGTCTTTTTGTGCTTCGCCCAGTTGCAGGCCTCAGCTTCGCTTCGGCCCTCAATCTCTGGGCTCAGCACAAAAAGACCCACTTTTACTCCTAGTGACATAATCTACTATTTTAGATTTCAAGTATTTCAATTTCTGCATTTTTTTTCTATTTTAATTAAATTTTTTTATTTTTTTCTTGAGCCAGGGGGGGGGGGCAAGTACCCCACCCTGCCCTACCGTGGCTACGCCCATGGGTTCAATTCTATTAAATGATTATACACCATTTTCAGTTGTGATTTCAGAAATCATTAAGTGTGATTTAGAATAGTCAAGTGAAATTCACAAACCTTCGAGCCTAATTCATATTTGTCAACAGTAATTCAAAAACCTCTATATGTAACTCAGAATAGTCAAGCAAGCATAATTTAAAAATCTTCAAGTATAATTTAGAGTAACAAAAAGGGTGCACGATCACTACATAAGCTAGACAATTTCCTAATGTTATTGGACTTAATAGATGCAAAACGCTTATTAAAACTCACATTACGTTTCAAAGATCTGTGATAAATATTGAAATAAAAATAACAATATGGAAAATTAAACAATTAGAAACCGAACTTATTAGATTTAAGACCGTAGCACAGGACCTATTTCCTGAAGATTTATATTTAAATAATTTAGAATAGTCAATTGTAATTGAGGAAATATCAATGTGGAACAATAATATATCTTTTGGTTTGCTGACTCCTACCTTCAACATCATTCTTGTGTAGGAAGGCTTTATGACTTTATAAAAACTCCTAGAAGATTGAGCGGCTCTACCACAATACCCACCAAGTCTCTAAGTTTTAATTAATAATCCTTTGTTCTAAGTAAAGAAGCTTTCGCGCGGTTCCTGAAGCAGTAAGATTAGACACTTTCTGAATAACTGTTGACACGTCCCGAATTACACCGGATGCTTTCTGTATTGCATTTGCATCTTCTGAATTACAATTGGTGTTCGTATTTCAGTTGAATACTTTGAAAAACAAGTGATGGTTTCTGAATTTCACTTGATCTGTTCTGAATTACCCTTGATATTTCCTGAATTACAGCTGGAAATGGTGTAGATTATGAGTATGAGACTATCTTACCTGAAGTGTAATACGTAACCGCTAACGAAGAAGATCAGTGTTGAGAAAATACTGGCCAAAATTGAGGAAGCGTTGGCGAAGGGAAGCAGGTAAATCAGGGCTAATTGAATGGACTGTAGACAGCTCAAATACAATGCCATTACACCTAAAAATTAATATTAAACAATTAAACCATGATTAGAGTAAGAAAGATGGATCGGTGACGTTTCATGCCAGTACGCTTATTCTATAGGAAAGAGTGAAAGTGAAAGTGAGAATTGCTGGCCAATGGAGTTCGGCAACAGAATTTTTTGACCAATCAAGGTTGTCAAAATTCTCACTTTCACTTTCACTCTTTCCTATAGAATAATGCCCCAGGACGTCTCTTACTAAAGAAAAATTTATTTATTTCTTTTTTCGATTTCGTTTTGATCAAAGATTTCAAGAACACGTCAAACAGCCAAACGCCAACGACAATATATTGAAATTTGAAACAGTTATATAAAGCTTTTTATTAAGTTTTTCCAAACAGATGGCCGTAGAAATCTGACATCATAAACTGATCTGCCAAAAATGTGCTGTATTTTAACCAGAAAATTAAAAGCAGGTGATTGTAAATGCAAAAAAATAATTTTCTACAAGTTGTTATGTTGGTTTTATGTAGTTTCTCTTTAACTTCTCACATCAGTTTGTACTTTAAGAAATCTCCACGACTAACTCAACGACTAAACTTTCAGCATCCATAAAAAATAAATTAAACGGTTCTATACGATCCTCAGAATTTCTAGGTTTTACCTAGAGGTAATATCATTTATTTGCAGGGTGTCCTTCTGCGTGATGCGCGACGGGTTGCCGTGTAGCGGCCCGTTAGGGTTGCTACAGGTCTTGTTGATTATTGCATATAATGGGTTTCGTGTCATTTTGCCAGAATTTTAGTAAATATAACCTCACTTTAAAAATTAATTATATAGTGTTTGCAATAAAATTGATCGTTTTGCATTAATTTTAAATCCTACTAAGGCCTTTTTGGGGGATCCAAACTTTAAATTAATTATGTTGAACAACCTGAAACACACATATATTTAGCTACAATCTAATATAGCATATTACATAAATATGTAACTTCTCATCTCTAGGCGTTAAGATTATACATATACAAAAATAAAATAATAACATAAATAAAAACTGCAAGTCGAGTGAGAAACTAAAAATGATTTTCGAACTTCAACCACTTTACCACCCTGTATACCTAATCGAACCTCCTAGACATAAACCTGCGAACCTATACATGCAACGTTTTTCTGTAATCTGCCCGTTCTGCTCTATTAGATTATAGCTAAACATATGTGGGTTTAAATTAAAAAAAAATCATTATGGCGCGTATCTGTCAAACCGGGCAGCCAATAAAGGCTATCCCTAGATCTGAGGTCGACCTTAGATCCCATCCAAGCCCTAGAAATCAAATTTTTATGAAGTTTATTAGGAAAACTGCAAATCGAGTGAGCGATACCAGTGGCAAAGTGTACTAATTACGATAAAATAAAAAATCGCTGGATGATTCATATACAGAGTGTCTTTCACGGCCCTAGCGGGCCACTACCGATTCGGTGAAGAAGAAGGCACGACCCTTAAGGGCCACTGCATGACCGAATCTGTATGACAATTTTCCCGAACAAACCCCGATAGGTAACTAAACTGAACTGAACTAACTTTACCTGAAATACCATGACCTGGCCTAACCTAGCCTGAACTAACCTAAACTAACACCCCAGGTCGTTAGTGGTCTGTTGTTACGTTACTCGGGAGTGTGGGACTCGGCGGCGATGTATATAATACCCACTAAAAACACCTTCTTCCTCTCTTCATCCTGGATCCCCTGGAACCGCAGGTAAGCATTACTTCAGAGGGGGATGGCAGAAGAGAGTTTTCATATAATATCTCAACTTCTCTTCTCCACCGCTTCGTTCACGTTCATGATGCTTTTCATATATTCTGCGACATTGTTCCAGTTTTTTTCTGATGTGAGAATACCCTGTATATAAAGGATCCAGCGCTTTGTTTTATTTTATCGTGTTTAGAAGATCTCCAGGTACTTATTCGTAAAAAATACGTAGATGCCGTACTTGCCGTTTTTATTTTTATCAAGTTTAGACCGCCCGATGCATTACTTACTACGACACTTAACTAAACTGAGACGACCTAAGCTTTACGAAGAAGGGCCGATGCGGGACCCGATCCACATCATGGTTTCCAAAAACGCTTATTATTGTAGTGGTCCAATGGAATTTCTTCCTGACGTTTCGTCTGAGCTGCGGCAGGCATTTTCAAAGGAGATGAGGCAATGGGCGAAGTGATCTTCCGTGCTTCCCGACGTTGACTTATGGGGACCTCCACCGCAGCGCGTGGAGAAATCGGGGCGGGGGTAGTGGTGGCGCGGGGTTTGTACTTCCAACTCGCTTCCAGTCTGCATTTAGAAATGTAATTTCCTCTTTCCTGTTTGAAATTATTGTTTTATTGGCCTTCCTTTTTAGTCTCGGATAGAGAGCGTGCTCTGCTACTGCTAACTTTTCTGTTCGTCCCAGCCTGCAACTCCTCCTGTGTTCCGTAATCCTCGTGTTGACACTGTGTTTTGTGGTGCCAATAATATGTAGCGAGCCACAGCTGCATGGAACTCAGTAAACTCCGGGTGCCGATAGGGAATCTCTGGGGTCTTTAGCCGATCTCAAGCTCTGCTGTATTGTACGAGTGGGTTAAAAACAGTGTTAACATTGTACTGTTCCAGTAGCTTGCCGATCCTGTCCGTTACTTGTGGATGTATGGTAGACTAGTCCATCCGAGCTTTTCTTCATCTTCTCCCGTTGTTCTTTCCTGACGCTCTACATTCCTTAGACGGACCCTATCGAACTCGTGTTTGCTGTATTTCCAGATGCATCATTTCCCATTCCAGTTCAGTCGGCTCACAAATTCTCTTGGCTCTCACAGACAGAGAGAGTCTTTGTGACTCCCCTTTTCTGCCTGTGATGATGATTTGATCCGTTATTGAGTTATCGGTCAGCGTGTGTTGGTTTTCTATAAATGGTGTGCCCAAGCCTCCCATTCGGCCTCCTTGATACCAAAACATCCAAAAACGGTAGGCGTCCTTTTTTTTCTATCTCCATAATGAATTGAGTTTTTGGGTTGATAGAGATGAGAATTTGAAGTTTGCTCACAAACAACAAAGGTGTCCACATATCGTAATCAGCACTTTGGCCCCTTATTTGCTGTTTCAAACCCCTTGGCTTCGAAAATTTCCATAAAATAATTGGCTATTACTGAGCAACGGCGGCTACCCATAGCTACACCATCAGTTTGTTCGTAGAAACCTTCCTTCCGTTGAAAATATGTAGTCGTTAGGGAGTGTTAGAACAACGTGTCAATATCTTGTGAAAATTCCTGGTTAATATGTTCCATGGCTTCCTTAATGGGTACCATCATGGAGAGCGAAACAACATCGAAGCTTATGAGAATTTCTCCTGGAGAAAGAGTCAAAGAATGCAGTTTTTCGACGAAATGAGTGGAGTCTTGTGTAAAGCTGTCAGTATCTCCTATTTTAGGTTGTAGAAGCTTTGTGAAGTGTTTCGCGATTTCGTAAGTCGGGCTTCATATGGTGCTCACGATGGGTCTCAGTAGCACATCCAGTTTGTGGATCTTTGGCAAACCGTACCCACTCGAACAATACAACAGAGCTTGAGATCGTCCAAAGACCGCAGAGATCCTCAGCACAAAACGCAGTGTCAACACGAGGATTACAGAACACAAGATGAGTTGCAGGCTGGGACAAACACAAAAGTCAGCAGTAGCAGCTCACGCTCTCTCCGAAGGTCACGACATTTTTCAACGATACGTTCAACGAACGTGGATATCTTACGTCAATCGCAGCGTTTCTATCCAAGAGTAACGAGAGAGGCCATTGAGAGCTTTAAACAGGACAACAATTTCAACAGGAAAAGGAAGAGGAAATTATGTCTCTCTCTTTTACGACATACTTTAAGCGCGCTGAAACCCCGTGCCACCAATACCCCCACCCCAGTCCCTCTACTGCAGTGCGAGGGAGGGGGAATAAATACCACGGAGCTAACCGCACTCGAATTAATCAACGTCGGGAAGCACGGGAGATCACTTCGCCCATTGCCTCATTGCCTTCGATGATGTCTGCCGCAGCTGTAAACGAAACGTCAGGAAGAAATTCCATTGGACCACGCCTCCAAAGCCCGGAAAATACTTTAGATTGTACTTAAGAAACCTATTAGAAAATGAGATGTTGTGTACCCCGTGTGATGTTGCGAGACTTCGTTTTACTCGTCTCTCAAAATCCATCCGTTAACTAAATCTGCTCATTTTCTAATTAGTTACATAAAAGTTTCCCATTTTAGTTCTACTTAATACCGTCTTAAAAGAAATATATAAATCTCACATCTTTGAAGTGAAGGATGTCCCAGTTTTTTCTTGTTAGCCTACTTTTATTATTGTAGTATCGCATTCCTAATGAAGATCGGAATATCTTCTTTTGTATTCCGACAAACGGAAATCCGATTATAATGGAAACTTACCTATATACACATAAAACCCGTCGTAGTTATTTTGACTCTGCATGTAGAGGCCGCACATGGAATAGCTAGGAATCACATAGATTAGCCAAATAAATAGGGATGGAAATAAATTAATGACAGTCTGTAAAAAAAATGGTATATAAACATGCTAAAAAAAATTTGTTCAAACTGCACCTTTGTAATAATATAAGTTAGTCTACCGTATAAACCATCGTTGATATCTCGTTCTACAGTATTTCGGTTTTTCGTAATTTCGCTAAGCGTCATGTACAATAGAAGAGGCCAGGGAGCCAGGCACATGACAGCATAGTGATAACCTACAAACAAAAAAATCCATAGGACTTCATGATTATGAAAATTGATACAGAGACAATTTGAAAGGAAGTACAGGGTGCTACATTTGATTACTCTCACCAACAATCGACGCCGTTTTTCGGAAAAAAACGGGGCGTTTCGATAAACTATGTTGCAATATACAGGGTGTCCCAAGCTATTCGTGTCGGTCATTTACAGCTAAACCGTTAAATTTTTTTTTCTACAAACGTCAAACAATGACGCATTTTACGCTTTCATTAGACAAACGAAAACCTAACCATTTTTGAGGATCAGAATGTGAGTTTACTTTTCCGCGCGTTGCCCAGGACAGCAAGCGAAAAAGATTTTATCGCTTGCTGTCAATAGCAACTACCACCACTCGACCAATTATTAAAAACGTCATTGTCACTATGATTTAAATTTTCAGATTGTGACTTCAGTTATGCTCAGTTGTGATTCACATTATTTGAAATTGATCGTTTGCAGAAAAAACGTTGTATGCATTACGAGCAAAAGGTAACTTTTTTACTCTCGAGTGATTGCCGCTCTCCGCTTCGCGTCGAGCGGCAAACTTCACTCTCCGAGCAAAAAAGTCGTACTTTTCGCTCTTAATACATAAATAACTATTTCATACGGTCCTCTAGGGGCACAATTTAAAATGATTTGAAACTCTACCGGGCGACTCAAAAAAGAATAAATTACTATAGTTCTGTTTTGTTTTTAATGGAACCCCGTATATTTTATGACGGATTTAAATTCAAGGTCAAAATGAGTGAAACAAATCTATCTGTTACCACTTTTGCCAAATTTGCAATTTTATAAAAAGGTTGCATCTCTTAAGAAAATTCACATAAGCAAAGTTCAAATTTTCTCACAGCTGTAAAGCGGAGGCTGAATTAATATTAAATTGGTCTATGTTTAGATACCTCAGTACCAGTCCCATATTATAGAGGTGTCTTACAAATCATAAAAATATCTTTGACTCTTTTAATCTACAATAACTCACCTATTTGAAATGAAATGCCCCTCTTATTTTTAGTTCAGGGGATACAATTTAGATAGCTCTTTCAGTTTTCTTTAGTGTGTATAAAGTCTATCTGTTAGCGTTTGTCCAGCAAAGCCAAATTTATTATTGTATGGCAATTTTTACTGGTTGGAAGTAATTATTTTTATTGAGGGCTATACAAAAGTATTAAACTTTAACCCACTGCAATTGGTCATTTGGCATTTGGCATTATAGGGAAAGTCATCACACATCTGTGCCCTATAATGGCATTTTGAGACCCTGATGGATATCCTGGGATATGTTGGGCGGATTTTTTATTTCTGTTCAACGACCAAAGTTACAGGGGTTTGTTAAAAAGTCCGTATTTTATCCAATAAACTGCAAAAATCAGTAACTTTTACGTCTATAGAAATGATTTTTTATTTGTACTTAGGAAAATCTAGCCTAAACTAAGATAAAGGTAATGTGTCTTGTGAAATAAAAAAATGTGAATCTACAATCATACAGGTTGAAACACGGGCAATGCAAAATTATATATCTAACTTTTACGTCTTTAGAGGTGATGTTCCTACTAGGTTTGCGATATCGGACAACCTTTGAAGAGCAAAATATGGGTTATTATGGAAACTAAGTACATAAATAATCTGAAACCGATGTCTGTCATCTAATTATAAAGCTGAAGGTTTTACTTTTATTTATTTAATTATTAGTCATATAGAAATTCTAATGGTGAGCCAAAACGAGCTACAGAACATTATGATGTAAGTTTGCTTTAGGTTAACAATATTATAAAAATAACGAGCAATTTTAAACAGGTTGCACTTACGAGAGCTAATTTTTCTAACATAGCGGACCTAGTAGGAAACGATCAAAATCAGCAGTTTTCAGGAGCATAAAAAGTAGTCAAAATAATGATGCTCGATTTCTTTCGACCAATTATCGAAAGGCTGGACATTGAGGTAGAAGAAGATACACTAATCTCAGGGAGGACAGATTAATAAACTTATCCGTCAGAAGAAAAAGAAAGTTAAATGCAACACAAACTAAGGCGCGCCTTCAGGCTACTACCCGTTCAAGACCATCAACTAGCACTGAATTAGAAGACGCCTGCATGAGCGCGGTCAAAATGCCAGAAGACGTCTGTCCATCCCTTCGGCCTGTCCACCGAGCTTTTCGAAGAGTTTGGGTTCAAGAGCATTTGAACTGGGGAGTAGCCGATTGGAGTTGTTGCACTGTCGACTTTCATTGTTTGCATCAGATGGGCGAATTTTAATGTGGAGAGAAAAAAATGAAAAATCTATAGAAGAGAATATGGTGGAAAAAGTGCCATTTTGTGGTGGAGGTGTGCCTGTGGAGCGTGGTGGAATAAGGAAGGGAAAGAGCGACTCGGGGGGGGGGGGGGGGAGGGACCAGACCTCAGCAGCAGCACAAAACCGAGAGAGAACAGCAAGGGCAAAATGAAGCAAAACTCGATAAGTACAAAAGTGAAAGTAAGTGATTAAATGTGTAAGGCGTTAACTCAATAAAGAGATAAACAAACAGATAAGGTACGTTAATTACTAAAATTAAGAAGTGTCACTAATGGCAAAAAACGATCGTGCCAACATGTCCCGAGATATCCATCAGAGTCTCTAAATGCCATTATAGGGAAAGTTGTGTAATGAGTGTAGCAACAAAATTCAGTGGTTTAAAGTTTAACACTTTTATACCAGGTGTTGTTTATGATTCTGCAAGAGCTGAGCTTTTAAAATCACTACGCTTCATTGAAATTGGCTAAAGCATCTCTGAGATACAATCGTTCAAAAATGACCAACAAATTGGCCGTTCCGACTATTATGACGGGCAGTTTAACTATTAAGCCCTAATAATTACGAGTATATCCTCTTATTAAATAATACAGCAATATAGGGTGTAGGTAATGTGCACAACGTATGAGTTTCGGCTAGACTGGGCCCGAATTCTCAAGATTCGAATAGTCAATTTCCATATTCGAATGACGTCAAAATGTATTTGAATACAATAACATATTTGAAATAGTTTGTGCTTACCTAATCTGTCGTTTAAAATCAGTTGCGGATCCGTGTTAGGAACATCCCAAAATATGCCTCCGAATATCAGCGACAGAGACGCTGACATCATCACTAGAGTTAGCCATTTGATAAAGGTGTTTGGTTGCGTGTACACCATGGCTTTTCTGCAGTGGAATCAAAGTTGATTTAGACCCAATAGTAAACCGAAGCTTATAACTAAATTTTACTATTAAATAAACACCTTAAGCCAAAAGCTTAAAAGTTTAGGTCTCAACTGGAGTTTAATGTTAAGATATAATATAGATAGTTGGTAAAAGAAGTAACCTACGTAAAGAGAACCCAAGCCTGGGCAAGACAATTGGACTGTCTCACCGGCATTGGGAGAGCCGATGGCGGGCCTGGATCATTTAACGGCGGCTGCTTCTGCCTAAAGACCTCGCCTAATTGTTCGATCCTTTGGGAGGATTCTAACATAGCTTCCGCCGATAAATCGTCTAATGTCACTAAATCCACTGTAATATCGAAACATTTTTCTACAAAGAACGTCGCTAGTCGTACGTTTAACACTCACGATAATAATCGGAAGGGTTCTTGAAATTTGGACAGGGATAATCTACTAAAGCGAAATATGGCAACATGTCCCTTCTGCGACCGCTGAACATTACCCGGCCTGCTGACACTAAGAGGATCCTAGATAGCATCATGAAGATCTCGTAAGTAGGCGGATGGAGAGTTAAGATCACTATTCGGCCGAGGGAACTTCCTCCGGCGCCTCCATTTGCCCATTGGCGCAAATACCTAGGTGGAAGTAATTTAATCAGAATTTCAGGCAAAAACTGGTCTTTTTTTGGTGACTCACTCGATTAGAAAGAAGGTATCGAATATGTCCATTCCTCGAGTGGGTTGGTCCAGTACCACCACATCAGTGTCTTGCAGTAAATGACACGCCACGTTTAGACGCCTTTTTTCCGATACTGTCATGGCGGACACTTTAGTGTTCCTAACTTGTTCCAAGCCTAATTCTTCAATTAGGAGGTTTATCTGACAAAAAAATTTTGGTTCATAAAATAAAAATAACTGAATTCATGTAAACAATGAAGGTTATTTCGGAATATTTTTACATCATGGTTGTAGAAACAAGTTTTATTAAAATTGATAACATATTAATTAAGAGTTAATAGTACAAGGAAGCCTTACCCGATCCATTGAATCTATTTTTAAGTATCCTAACTTGTCAGTTGGTTTCTTGAGGTCGTAATGAAACCTGTAATATTTACTATTGTTAGTTCTCATCAAATTTAAATGCCTAAAGCTTGATCTAACCTCATTGTCTGCAAAGCTGTCATATCCGCACATAAATTCGGATCACATTGGGCGTAAGCTATTCTAGGTTTCAAAATGTCTGCGCTTACCCTTTGTCCGTTAAGCAAAATCTAAATAAATTTAAAAAAATTACGCTCTCAGATTAATTATAAAAAAAGTAAAATATGATATATAAGGGACATCATTTTAAGACGCTCACTCGATTAGCAATTCTCGTGACACGCATTTCTTAAAAATTTGATACCTTAGGCTCGAATGGAATAGAGAGACTTCGGATCCAAGGCTAGTGATTGTATTGGCGGTCCGGTTTGACAGATACGACGCCATTTTAATTTTTTATAAATGGAAACCCACATGTTTAGAGTGTCCATATATAGGTGTTTCGATTATACAGGGTGGTAAAGTTCTTGAATTTCGAAAATCATTTTAAGTCGCTCAATCGATTAATAGTTTTCCTATTAAACTTCTCAAAATTTATATCTCTGGAGTTCGTATGGCATCGCAGGCCGACCTTGGATCCCGAACCAGCAACTTAATTGGCGGTCCGGTTTGACAGATACGACGCCATTTTCATTTTTTATAATGGAAACCCGCATATGTTTAGCGGGATTCTAATAGAGCTGTGTGCTAATCGAGTGTCTATCTATAGGTGAGTTGTTGTTTTGAGTTGAATTTCAAAAATAATTTTAAGTCGCTCACTCGCTTAGTAGTTTATGTAATGAAAATCTACATGTGTTTTACGCTACCCTCATAGAGCTAAAAGAGTAAACTCTCGGAATTTATAACTTTCAGTGTCTATCTCTAGGCGTTTGAATTATTCAGGGTAGTGAAATTTTGAATAAGTCGCTCTTTCGATTAGCACTTTTCCCATACACTTGATACCTAAAACTCTGTTAGGGCGTCATCAGCCTTAGACGCCTAAAAATGACGTCTAAGGCCGAACTCGGATCCAAGGCTAGCGACTTTATTGGCGGTTCAGTTTGACACATACGACAGCACCTTATTACCCTATTAGATGGTTTCTATAGAGCCGGTATCTGCCAAACCGGACTGCCGATGGCACGTCGCTAGCCCTGGATCCAAAGTCGGCTTTAGAGACCATGCGAGCCCCAGGTATCAAATTTTTTAAGAAGTGTACTGAAATTACTCTGAAAAGACTTAAAATAATGTATCTCAAAAACCAAAAGGGATATGTAAATTCCGCTGGAGCCATCTTCTATTTTATAAAAGTACCATACTGTCACGAAAACCGGATTCCTCTATCTTTAAACATAAGGGAGATACTCGCAAAAGTGCCAGAAAATGGAAAACTCTGAACAGGGTGTCAAATAAAAGATTTTGATTTTAAAAGGTAATTCATGGCATTGAAAAAATGTGAAAAAAGTCAAAGTTTTTTTTTAAAGTTTTTCATAAATAATTTTTCGATCTAAGTTTAATGTCTCAAAAATTTGATATTATTTTTCCCCCTTTTTTTGGGGACGATAAATTCAAATATGAAAACCGTTTAACTGTTGAAGTCGAAAACGATGCAAGATAGTACATACGTTTATTAGTCTTTTTTTTCGTAAAATATGACAAGGAATTACCACTTGAAGTTTGACACCCTGTATAATTCACAAATTATACAATTACATATCTTTATGAGTGGCGCAGAATGCAATGTCGCAATGTAAATGTTTACGTAAACGCAGTGTATACATCAAATATCCCCCCCCCCCCCCCCCCTAAATGAGGAAAGTTTTAGAGAATTTTATAAGAAACTCGCATCTGATTCCCATATTTAATTATCATTTACCGTTTTCTGAGAAAATGAAAAAATATTAAACTCTGTACTTGCTCTCTAGTGTCCAAACCAAGTCAATGAGAGTTTTGAATATAAAATCTTATTAGGGCACTTTTTGAAGCAGAATACAACGACATATAAAACAAAATTCTATCGTCATTTGTTTCCGGGATATGTGGGGTAACTTTGTTATTTCGTATTGACGCCATCTTGGATTTTTGCATTTTTGAAACTTCCTTAAAAAAGCCTTTTCGGTGATGTACATGTCGATGTTATTATTTTAATTCTAAGTTACAAAATATCGATTTTTGGTTTTTTCCATAGTAGGCTTTGATACTTGGCGGCCATCTTTCGTTCGTCAAAACGTTATCAATGTGCAAATGTAAAAAATGATTAAACAGATATATTTATACCAATATTACATACCAATAAAAATACTAATGTAATAATGTTTTTATTACAATCTAGTGATGTATTTAAATTTTAACATTAAAGAAAATTAAATTAAAAATGACAAAAGCTTAAATCCTTCTATTCATAGTATCCTCCATTGTTTACTATGCATGCATTGCACCGTTCCAAAACACTAATGGTGACTCGTCGAAGCTTTGTATCGACTAATGCGACCAAATACTTCTCGAGCCTTGTCTCAAGTAGTGGCAAATTTTGTGGGGGATCAAACTGGTAAATTTCGTTTTTGACATATTCCCACAGGTAAAAATCTATGGAGGTAATATCTGGAGACCTAGCAGGCCAAGGGACAGGACCCCATGAAAATTATGTTTTCAGCAAATGTTTCCCTCAGTAAGTTTTTGATACTTCCTGAATTATGTGCAGGACAACCATCCTGTTGGAAAAACACGTTGGGCAACTAGTTTTGTGGAACAACTTCTAAGCTAGCCGGAATTATCTGATTCTGCAACATTGTAAAATATTTATCTGCATTAAAGGTGTCTTTAAGGTCACCGGTGGCAAAACTGCAATCTGCGGACGGAATCACCTTCCAGAAGTCCTTGTACGATGGTAGACTTATAGGTACGGGTAAAATTTGTTGCATCTTAAAATCCTTCTAATGGTGGTTCGAGGAATGTTTACCTCTCGGTTGGCTGTTCTCGTAGTCGTTGACTGATTTTTATTGAAATATGTAAGTATTTCATTATTCTGGTTGTTATTGTTCTTATGTATTTATTTCTACCACGAGGTTGTTTAAAACTCCCAAAAATACTTATATTTCTTGTAAGTTTCGCGAAATATCGGCAGTTTGGTTGTCGCCTCTCAGGATAATTATCAAAGTAACTATTTGAGGCTGACTGGAATTTCTATTACTTTTAATATAACATTCTAACATATCGGCCTTTTCTTGGTATGTAAAACGTAAAGCAATATGTTTCAAAACAACAAATAAAAACTTAAAACACGCAAAATAAATCTGTCCAATCAGTTCTGACATTTGCGCACTGATACAAAAACTTTGCCGATTTAACCGACCTTGTATCTCCACCGGTTACCGAGATCTTTATACATGTATCCCCAAAATGGCTCCCTGTAGACACTGTTTTTCAAAGGTATGGAAACCTCAAATATCTCAGAGAAGGCCTGAGAAATATTTTCTTAATTTTATTCAGGAGACTACTTGCTGTGTAGGATTCAACGAAAGCAAGGGCGATGTTGCCAAGTTTATGATTTGTCAGATGTAGGTGCTAATATGTTTTTTTTTATGCAATGCCCATTTTATGCCCTGATATCAGATCACAGTCTTATTTGAATTTTGAGCTACGACAACGCACATTTTCAAACATGAGTACGTGAACGGTCAAATATTCTATGAACGGATTCAGTAAATTTTACGAAATTTTGCATACCTCTCCTTGAATGGGCCGCGTCCTTCCTGCTATCAAATCTAATACAGCCGTTCCTTCCAACTCAGAGGTGGCCATTATGGCAAATAAGTCTCCTCCTCTCGCTTCAAACGAGGCTTCGCTAATTAGCAAGTGACTTTTCGAACTGTAACATGCTGTGGACGTTGGCCATATGCTGATCTGATTCGCTTGTAGATGAGGGTAAATAAATCCGGAAGTCACTTCCTCCTCTTGGGCAGTGTAGTCTGAACGGATAACCGATGGCCCTTTTCTAGACACCGGTATTGAAAACTGGCTTTCTGCTTTGGAAACTGGTTTACTTAAATGACTTATTACACTGTAAAAGAAAAATACTGATATAAACAATGTACGAGATGACTCTTTCAGTTTTTTACTGAAAATTCCATGTATAAGTAAAGGATTTGTTGACTTGAATAATAACAGTACTATAAAGAAACTATACTGAAAACCTTTAGCCTCTTTATCGTACTATTATTATTCCCTCCCGTAGATATCTATTCGTTTGAACAGCAAATTTGAAATCTGTTTTTAAAATAGTCTTTTAGAAGACCGTAAGTCTAGTCCGGCAGCCTAAGTAAATTCGATTGAAACATTTTTATATAACGCTGCTTTAACTCTTCCAGTCAAACGCACACAAAAGTTGTAAAAAAAATATTGTGGCAAACTTAAAATATAATTTCAGTACAAACGATTTTAACAAAAGCAATTTTTAATTTATGTCTATTCTCTGGAAATTCAAGCGAACTATAAATACACATAATCGTGTAATCTCTATAAAAAAAAAACGATATTTCTTAGTTAGCTTGTCCTGTGTTGTATGTAACTTCGATAATATCCTGTATAGAACCATCGAAAGCATATACAGGGTGTTTTTCTTTTATTTGAGACAGCGATATATCTGGAGAACTAGTATGGTGAAAGATGTCCAACGGTGACGTAAATAGTACAAAACAAGGTGGACCAGAAAAGCGTAACCAATGATGATATATTTTGAAATGGAAAACGCTGAATTTTTTATTAGATTTTGATAGATCATAGAGCTCTTACTTGGTCTTAAAAATTTGACATTATTGCCTGCAATTGCTTCCGCAATAAACAGGTACACTTAAGAATTCTCTTTTTAAATGATTCGTCGCACAGAAGGGCTTTCTGCTCACAACTCTGCAAGCATTTCGGATGCGTTTCATCATATTTTATTGGTGTAGTACGTGCCACTTGAGAACTATTTTTTAAAGATGGCCCCACAAAAAGAAATCTAAAGGCGAAAATCAGGTGACCTAGCAGGCCACACATTGGAGTCGCCTCTTCCGACGATCAATGTATTCCCGATCTAAAACCTTACGAACAATACTTCCGTAATGGGCAAGACCATCGGCTGAAACCACATTGTTGAAGCGATAGATCTTCAAGCAGAACCGGTTAATTTTGATCTAGGACCTGTGGGTATTTAGATTCATCCAATGTTTCTTCAATGAAATTATTGTGTTAAATCAACTTGTCATCAATAATCCCACATCTCTAAACAACGGATTTTCGAGATTACAATAATGCATATTATGGTGATTTACATTTTATAAAACCAGAGTCGTCGTAAAATAACTCATTAAAGAAAATGTTTCTATTGAATACGATTTTACCTCGTGCCCACTACAAAATAAAACTCTATTTTCAAAATTATCACCATGCAGCTCCTGATGTAAACTATCATGATGTGGATCGAACTTATGCTTCTTTAAATCTTCCGAATAGTACGGGATGTTCATTATAAAACTTCATCAAGCAGGCTATGAAATTTTGACACAAAAGGACGACATAATCAAAGTAAATGGACTATTGTATCTCAATCCTTTTCTTTTGACATTTCACAGCCAACTAGAGGAAGTTTTATAATGAACACCTCGTAGTTTTCAGTTCATATTCAGATCAAACGCGGGATCTGGCAGGTCTGTCTGGGAAACGCACACTCGAAACGCACAAAAGTACTTCTACGACATGCACCAAAGCAAAATGAGAGGTACAGTTGTATTCATAAAAAATGATTAGAAAATTTTAGCAGCGTGAATTTGCCGCTAATTTCCACATGTTCATAAAAAGCTAGTCCTTACAGCAATGCTTCCTGATGCTGTGTTATAACTGGTAATATATTTCAGAGAAATGTAATATAAAATCAATAATAAGAATCAATGAGTACCTAATTTATTTATTAATTAAGGCTATAACTTCAACCTTCAACTACCTTATATTTTATGAAGAACGATAATGCAATACTCTGTATCCAAATGCAGCAATGTGTGCTAATATTTTGAAGAAACTCTTGCAATCTGGGAGGTATAGAGTTATACAGATTCGCCTTTAAATCAGGAACTTCCGATAGTAGCTCCCAAAATATTTCAAAAATATCATTACCCTATATGGGATTTTTTAAAAGAAAATTTAATTTGAATGCAAAACATTTTTATGGATAATACAAATATTTAAGACAAAAGTCACTAGGACTCTCTTCACGCAAACTCATAAGTATATTTATTTTTTTTCGAAAGTTCGAATCTTATGAACAGTCTATTACCCACATCATATAAACATCAAAACTGAAAAGACCAGATTTACATTCAATATTTAGTAAAATGTATCAATAAAGAAGATATGGGTTTCCGGGCTTTGAAGCCGTGGTCCAATGCAACGGATAGGATTGGCAGGCTACTGGAAAAGCACAATGTCAAACTGTCTTTAAATCTACTCGTATACAACCGGAGAGATCCCCTATCGGCACTCGGAGTTTACCGATTTCTATGCAGCTGTGGCTCGGCATACATTAGCAGCACAAAACGCAGTGTCAACACGAGAATTACCGAACACAAGAGGAGTTGTAGGCTGGGACAAACAGAAAATACAGCAGTAGCAGAGCACGCTCTCTCCGAAGATCACGACGTTATATCAATCGCAGCCTTTCTGTCCGAGACTAACGAGAGAGGCCATTGAGATCTTTAAACACGACATCAAAGCAGACTGGAAGCGACTTCTACCACACAAACCCCGCGCCACCATTACCCCCACCCCAGTCCCTCCAATGGAGCGCGACGGCGCGACGCCGCGCCGGGGTATTAAAGGCCACGGAGCTCACCACAGTCGAATCAGTCAACGTCGGGAAGCACGGGATATCACTTAGCCGATTGTCTCATTGCGTTTGCTAATGTCGCCTTTGACAACGTCGAATCAAAACTGATTCGACAACTGGATAACCGCCGCAAGAAGAAAGCACAACTACAATGACGTGACACCAAGAATATCTCAAACTTCCTGAGCTGAACAACCTCTCCTCCGTAAAAGGATCCATGAGATCCGTAGACATCTTGCATATAATGATAAAAACTTTTATTTGTCAATTTAGAACTAGCCAACAGGTAGCATTGAAGCGACTGTTAAAAGATGGATCGTTTGACACATGAACGGAAGATTGCAGCCCAAGCCGTCGCAACGAACCGACAAACGAAGAAATTTGACGCACTAAATGCCACCAACAATTCGCGCCGAACACATTAAACCTCACATCTGAAGAGAGTTAATGCAAGGTTGTAGTCAATTTGACCGACAAAGAACTGTCAACAGACGAGTTGACTGTTCCGAACAAGGGAGGAAATTTTACTATGACACCATCCAGGATACCTGTAGAAGACACCATTAGAACACTGTTCCCACCAGATCCCACCACCTACAAGAAGTTAACTCGTGGACTGAAATGACTAAGCTTAAAAAAAGAGAAGCCTTGGCACCAAGGCTGTACGGTTTGCTAAAGATCCACAAACCGAATGTGCCACTGACACCACAAAACTGCTGCAAACTAAAATTATAAATAGGAATAATGGGAAATACTGACAGCTTTATAAAAGACTCCACTCATTTCGCCGAAAAACGGCATTATTTGACTTTTTCTCCAGGAGAAATTCTCGTTAGCTTTGATGTTGTTTCGCTCTTTACGATGGTTCCCATTAAGGAAGCAAAAGCATTTTGAATTTGCTGCTAAAGTTACAGTTGTTTCCATTCTTGGAAAAGTCGGACTCGGAACGTGTACCGTATTCGGTTATTTTGTTATTATTATGTTCAATTTTTTTATAAGATGCCAAGGTTTGTCAAAATAGAAAAGGCTGCTAAATCTCTTGTATTATTGTCAAATCACATCACAGTCTTCGAGACTTTCTTAAAAAATACTTCCTAAGGTCAATATCAAACACATTACTTCGAATAATGAATAAAATATAATATTTTTACTAAGATTATTAGGATACACCGCAAATATGAAACACTTCCTTGGACATACTTAATACTTTATCCTCACGAGATCTCGATATTTTAGGGATAATTCTGGTAATAGTGGTAATACTGGCAACCCACAGACCATAAACTCGCGCATGCGCACCGGATATCTAGTCTACTGTTGTAAGGGTTCCCGGCGGTTTTAGCATTCTTTTTTTTCTGACATGACTGATCTTATATTCAATTGTTTTTATAAGGTATGGGCAGCCCCCTTAACCCAGTAATAGTAAACTATTTTATGGAAATTTTTGAGGCCAAGGCGTTGGCAACTGCAAACAAGAGGCCAAACTACTGGTTCCGACACGTAGACATCACCTTTGTTATTTGGAGCCATGGCGGGGGCGAACTTCAAAACTTCCTCTTACACCTCAACTACAAACCCAAAAATTCAATTCACTATGGAGATGAAGAAGGATTGCTTATCGTTTTTGGATGTTTTGGTATTAAGGAAGCCGAAGAACTAGAAGCTTGCACATATCTTTATAGAAAACCAACACACACGCTGACTGATTCCTCAATAACGGATCAAATCATCATCCCAGACAGAAAAGGTGAGTCATAAAGACTCTGTCTGTGGGAGCCAAGAGAATTTGTAAGGCTGCAGAATTGGAACGGAAAACGAAGCATCTGGAAAGAGCCTTTACTTGAAATGAACACAGCAAGCACGAGTTCGATAGGGCCGTCCGTCCAAGGAATGTAGAGCGTCAGGAAGGAATAACGGGAGAAGATGAAGAAAAGCGCGGATGAACTAGTCTACCATACATCCACAAAGTAACAAACAAGAGCGGCAGGCTACTGGAAAAGCACAATGTTAAAACTGTCTTTAAACCCACTCATATAAACTATTCAGTTATTATTGCCGTCAAGTAGGGGTTGGAAATCTGACTTTGACATTTTTATGGTATCTTCTCAACATGTGTGGAAAAGAGATACGTATAAAAAAAAAGAAGGTTTCAAAGGTAACGAGATGCCAAAAATAAGTGAATATGGTATACAATACAGTAGAGCTTGAGATTGGCCAGAGTCCGTAGAGATCCCCTGAGTTTACCGAGTTCGATGCAGCTGTGGCTCGGTAGACATTGGCACCACAAAACGTAGTGTCAACACGAGGATTACGGAACACAAGAGTAGTTGCAGGCAGGGACAAACACAAAAGTCAGCAGTAGCAGAGCACCCTCTCTCCGAAGGTCACGAGATCCTTTTCAACGAGGTGAATATCTTATATCAATCGCAGCGCTCTCCGAGACGAACGAGAGAGGCCATTGAGATCTTTAAACAGAGTAATTTCAATAGAAAGGAGGAAATTACGTTTCCAAATGCAGACTAGAAGCGAGTTTTACGACGTATTTCAAGTGCGCTGAAACCCCGCGCCACCACTACCCCCACTCCAATCCCTCCACTGCAGCGCGACGGCGAAGAAATAAATACCACGTAGCTGACCACAGTCGAATTAGTCAACGTCGGGAAGCACGAGAAATCACTTCGCCCATTGCGTCATCGCCTTTGATAATGTCTGCCGCAGCTGTAGCCGAAACGTGAGGAAGAAATTCCATTGGAGCACGGCTTCAAAGCCCGGAAAACACTTTAGATTACATTTTGTCTGATCGTGAAAGCCTTCACATTCATCTTAATATAATAAAATGTATTCTCTGTTTTAGTCTACCGCTAAAAGCATAATAATCGTTATATCAACGTATCTATCACGCTTCGAACATCTCTTTATGTTTTAGTCTATAGTGCCTGCGAGTATTCTATAATGCTCAATAATTTTTGCAATTACTCTCTTCAAAAATAACAAACTAATGGAAAATCCAAGTCAATCAGCTATTAAACTACTCTACTCTCGCCGTAGCTATCATGCTACGGCGTGAGAGAGAACAGCAGAACGCTCTCCCTGTAAGTTATGTAATCTAGGTAATACGCGAAGCCCTCACTCTGCCAGTGTGTGCTCTTGTAAGGTATATAAAGACTACGTGTTTCTGTCGTAAATAAAAGTTGTTTCTGTCTAAAGTTCACGATACTTCTGTTAGAGTAGGATTCTGTAACTTTTGCTTACAGCAGTGTATGCGATGCATAGCCCTAAAGGAAACTACAAATAAAAATGTAAATTTTACAACCTAAGATATCTTAAGTATTTTTGGAACACAAAAGATGAATGGCATGGTGGATCAAATAGGGTTTCATAAATGTATTTTTCTGCTTTTCAAATAAGTAATTGCACCTTTAGAACGATACATCTCTTACATCGCTGTACGCAAAGTTACAGAATCCTACCATTAAATAGCACGTTCACAGCCATTGATGGGACTAAATAAATACGCAATCGGTCTCACCCTTTAATAGTATATTATACAACAAGCATTTAGTGAGAGTCGTTATTCTCGATAGTAACGTTTGAGCCCACGAGCGAAGCGAGTGGCACAAGTTAGGTGGCACCCGAGAGAATGACATTCATTAAATGCGAGTAGAATACTATACTTCATCCACGACCAAGATTCCTGATTTTCTCAAATATTGTAGGTTATAGGTGCCACAAAGATAATTCGCAATTTTAAAATCACGACTGGTTTCGCTAATCGACGGCGCGACGTTTGATGCGTCAGATAGATGACGGTCTAGTCGCTCGTGCATATTTATTTCAATGCTACGAGGGTGGACGGTAAATTGCTTCATTTTAGGGCTATTTTAAGTACTTTCTAGTAAAAAGTACATTTTTTAGTGAAAAATAGACTCTGTTACCTATACGTTTGTCTCAATACATCCTAATAGAAGAATAACTATTTGAATGAACCAGTGGTTAAGTACAGATTTCATGTTTAGGGCGGTTTACTTTTTGAGTTGCTAGTGTACAAGAATAATATGATTATTATAGTATGGTCATGGATAATAGTATATTATACAACAAGCATATAATAAGTGTCGTTATTCTCGAGTGTAACTTTTGAGCCCGCGAGCGAAGCGAGTGGCACAAGTTACCCGAGAGAATAATGCTCATTAAATGCAAGTTGAATACTATACTTTATCCACGACCAAGATTCCGGGTTTCCTCAAATATGGTAGATTATAGGTGCCACAAAGATAATTCACAAATTTAGAACTACGACCACAACTGTAAACTACATTTGCCTCAATACATCCTAATAGAACGATAATTATGTGAATGAACCAGTACGGTAGTAACTGCTTGAATGAAGCAGTACGGGTTACTGCTGAATCGGTAACTACCGATTTCATGTTTAGGGCAGTTTACTTTTTGATTTGTCAGTTGCCTACGACATGTTTCGTTACCATGACAACTCATTATTCACAAGTGAATAAAGATTAGCGTTAATCTTGAGAATGTACAAGAGTAATGCGATTATTACAGTATGGTCGTGGATAAAAGGTTTTTTTCTAATGCGAAAACTAGAGCTTCCTACTCTTTCTTTATTTTTCCAGCTTTAGTCGGCCACATTGCTGCACTGCAGCCGTCTAAAGTTTCGCAAAAAACACAACAAATTTAATTTTGTGAAAACTGATATTTTAAGTTTTGTTTAATAATGGAAGTTTTCAATAGTGAAAATAGTATATTATACCAGAAGCATTTAATGAGAATCGTTATTCTCGAGGGTACCGTTTGAGCCCATGAGCGAAGCGAGTGGCACAAGTTGCCCGAGAGAATAACGCTGCGAGTTGAATATTATACTTTATCCACGACCAAGATTCCTGATTTTCTCAAATATTGTAGGTTATAGGTGCCACAAAGATAATTCGCAATTTTAAAATCACGACTGGTTTCGCTAATCGACGGCGCGACCTTTGATGCGTCAGATAGATGACCGTCTAGTCGCTCGTGCATATTTATTTCAATGCTACGGGGGTGGACGGTAAATTGCTTCATTTTAGGGCTATCTTAAGTATTTTTCAGTCAAAAGTACATTTTTTAGTGAAAAAGAGACACCGTAACCACATTTATCTCAATACATCCTAATAGAAGGATAATTATTTGAATGAACTAGTGGTAACTACCGATTTCATGTTTAGGGCAGTTTACTTTTTGAGTTGCCAGTTTCCTACAACATGTTACGTTTCCATGGCAACTCACAATTCACTTGTAAATCTTCACACAAGTGAGGTTGTGCGTTTAGCATTAATCTTGAGAGTATACAAGAATAATGTGATTATTATAATATGGTCCTAGATAAAGATATTTTAATGTCGTGTGTTTCATGTATTTTTTTTTGAAAAGATCTAACCTTTGGTATACTGCCCTAACATTCGTTATAGTTGGAACATTCGGATGATACATTGTAAGGTACAGAAAGAGGAAGAGTTATATTATTTTACCTATGATCAACAACGTCATGATGTACGTGATGATGGGACCCGTGATGTCCGAATTCCGCCACACTGGCCCTCCGCGGGTCTTGGTGTAGGTGCTGCGGTGACTGCGGATGGTAGGCCCTATTATACTCCATTGCCAACAGATTCGCTTCGGAAATACTTTTGTTTCTAGCCCATTGTGAATTTACTTGGTGACTTGGTCTGATCCCACCCTGCTGGAGGGCTGCTAAAGGTAAGGCTTGATGATGTTCCTGAAATAGTTTATTTGGTCATTCAAACTGGTCTTCACTACGTACTTGTTCTGGATTAATTGAACTTGACACTTACAAAAGGAATACTCTATAATGCGGCTATTTTTAGATCGGGGGGGGGGGGGGGGCAATTTAGGGCCGCTTGTATATCATCTTCGCCATAAAGTTTAAGCAACGTGCTAAGATTAAAATTTTCCATATAAACTAAGAAGTAATTGAAAGAACCCCAAATTTTGAAAGAACTTTTGAAGGAATTGCCTATCTCTAAAGATGCTCAACCAATTTGATTAGCGATGCCATTTTGAAGAAATCCATGAATAGGCCGCTTCAGACGTATATGTACTGGGTTGTATGTTTAGCAGATTTGCGAATACAGGATTCATTAAAACTTGATGTAATTTGCTTCAAAGCCCGGAAAACACTTTAGATTGCATTTTGATCGGCTCTGAAAGCCTTCACAGTCTTACATCAACACATATATTATCTAAATTTTTATTAAAAATATTAAATCTTTTATTAGGATAGGAAACACATACGCAAAATCATACATTAAAAATGTTCGTAATTCTTAGAAAAATTTGAGGAACAAAGATATTAACTCAAATTACACATTAATAAGTTTTGGTGATTCTAGTTTATTCACTAGCGTACCTGTTAACAAAACTCTAATTATTGCAAAAAAATTAAAAATGGCAAGCTTGGAGAACGCACTAAGTTAAGCATAAACACTAGCATGGACATACCAGTATTCCAGTACATTATGCGTAAAAATAACTTATTTCAGGTTAGAGAAAGTGTTCTTCAATGTCTCCTCGTTTATCTATCCTATTAGTAATTTGTTTATGGAAATCTTTGAATCAGATAATGTTGGTCGTTAGAATTTTCATAAATCCTTATTTTAGTGGAGATTACTGGTACTTAATATTTATATTTTTCAATACATTAGTATGGTAATAATCATAACTTTCTCAATCATATAAATTAAAAAGAACCCTCTATAACATTTTCAATTGAAACAGAATAAATTAAAAAAATCCTCAAAATAGTCACACCTACAGGTCGATACAATTACATATCAAATCACTCTCTTTTGGTAAAAAAAAAAGAATTATAAGGAGCCTATTTGATCAAACAAAAATTATATTTGTAGAGATCATAACTTTGAAATGAAATGAAAACATATTGAAAACTTTTTACTTGGGTCTGGAGGGAATTTAAAAAAAGTGGTTTGAAATGTTACAAGATACACATATCTCAAAAACTCCATCGAGGTGATCCTGAAAGAAGGATGGATATTTGCAACTGGTTCGTAAATAGGAAATATTCTCCGAATTTCTTAAAATCTATTATTTGGACCGACGAAAGTACTTTTACAAACTGTGGCGTGTTTAGTAGAAACAATGATCACATTTGGAGCGTCAACAACCTTAGACACGTTAGGGAAGTAAGACTGCAAGGGCGCTTTAATTTAAATGTTCAGTTCTTGACCAATAGATTTGAAGAGTGTGTTGATGATACTTTGCCCCTTGAGAATTACCATACATGCTGGTTTCAGCATGACGGGGCCCTTCCACATAATAATAGAGCACTTTGTGAGTATTTGGATGAAAGGTTTCCTCATAAGTGGATCGGAAATTTTGTACCTGTGAGATGGCCGGCAAGATCTTCCGACCTTACAGTTTTGGATACGTTTTTGTGGGCCACTTTGAAAAATAGAGTGTATGGGGTCCAAGAATACAACACCGTAGAAGATCTTTGAGATAACATTGTGGCCCAATTTAGATTTATTATAAGAAGGAATATTGCCAGGGGGCTGTCTTAATTTTCATCGTTGGGCTCTTTTATTTATCCAATAAGAAGGTCGTCATTGTGAGCACTTATTGTAATATTTTTTCCTCATCTAAATTTGTTTCTAGTTTTTTTTTGTTCACATCATATTTTGTTTTAAAAATTTAACATATCCCGTTTCTCTGGATTTGAAAGTCATGAAGTCAAGGCCAACTAAGACGATGTTGGTTTTAAATAAGAATCAAACGGACTATTTTTCTATCTGAAAATCCAATATAGCGCCCATAAGGAAAATAAAAAGTTGATGATGGCTGCCGAAAATTGTAACGTCATATTAGAAATAAGACACCGTCATCTTGTAGAGAAGAAAAAGCTGCTATGAGAATGTATCGATCGTTTTCGATTATCTCTTCAAATAGACTCAGAAAAAATAAGAACATTTTCTCAAAATTTCGTTTTTTTTTAAATATTTTCGGACGTACTGGGTATTTTTCAAGTTTTAAAAAGCCAAACGATAAAACTTTAAAGTGCTCAAATTTGCCCCCAATTTAAGCAACCTGTATAATTTATATTTGTAGCTAAGAGAAAGGTTGCAATATACAATAGAAACGTCAAAATGTCAACAAAATCCAAAACAAATTTGAGCCTCAATAGAAAAAATTTGTAAGATGATTATAAATTATACAGGGTGACCGTTTTTCGAGTTTATTCATGTAGATCTCGGTTATTTGAAGAGATACGAAGAAGGTTAAGTTAGGGCAAAGTTGCCCAATTAAGTTCATAAAAATGACCTTTTTCAAATTTAAAAAATTTCTACAGGTTTCGAAAATATTCGCAAAAAATCTGAAATTGTGAAAAAATGTTTTCATTTTTTTTTAGTCTTAAATTAAAGAGATAAATAAAAAATAATTGACACTTTATAGCAGCCACTTTCTGATCTGTTCAACGTGGTATTTTCAAATTTAAAATCCGACGTTTCATTTTCATGCAAGTATCATCAACTAGGTATTAATTCCCCCGTCGTCACGCTGAGATGAAGGAACTGCGGTGGGGGTAGTGATGGCGCGGGTTTTCGGCGCACCTGAAGTATGTCCTAGTACTCCCTTTCAGTCTGCATTTAGAAACGTAATTTCCTCCTTCGTGTTGAAATTGTTTCTTGTTTAAAAATTTCAATGGCATCTCTCGTTAGCCTCGGATAAAAATGCTGCGATTCACATAAGATATCAACCTGGTTGAAAAAGATGTGCAACTCTCTTTGTCTGCTACTGCTGACTTTTGTGTTTGTCCAGCCTGCAACTCCTCTTGTGTTCCGTAATCTTCCTGTTGTTACTGTGTTTTGTGGTACCAATGTATACCGAGCTGCATGGAACTCGGTAAACTTCGGATACCGATAGAGGTTCTCTGCGGTCTTTGGTCGATCTCAAGCTCTGTTGTATTGTACCAGTGAGTTCACTCGGAATTTACCGAGTTTCATGCAGCTGTGGCTCGGTATACTTTGGCAGCACAAAATACAGTAACAACACGAGGATTACGGAACACAAGAGGAGTCGCAGGCTGGGACAAACACAAAAGTCAGCAGTAGCAGAAAACGCTCTCTCCGAAGATAATGACGATCCTTTTCAACCAGGTGAATATCTTATCTTATATCAATCGCAGTGTTTCTATCCGAGACTAACGAGAAAGGGTTCTTTAAACACGACCAAAATTTTAACAGGAAGGAGGGAATTACGTTTAGTCCCTCCACTGCAGCGCGACAACGGGAGAGTAAATACTACGGAGCTCACCACAGTCAAACCAGTCAACGTCGGGAAGCACCGAAAATCACTTCGGCCATTGCCTTGTCGCCTTCGATAATGTCTGTTGCAGCTGTAGACAAAGTCAGGATTAAATTCCATTAGACCACGGCTTCAAAGCCCGGAAAACACTTATAAATTGAATTTTGACCGGCCGTGAAAGCCTTCACAGTCTTTTGAAATAGACTTTGCTGATTTTGTGACGTGATCGTTAAAATTTGTTGATAAAGTGGAGTCACGAGATTTTTGTCCTCAGCAAACTACAGACCAAAGATGACAGTGTTTGAAGGGTGGTAAGTATGCAGACTGTTCAACCTTCTATATTTAGTTTAATGTTTGTAATGAGCGTAGATTCAACTAAATCCAAATATCAATAACAAATAACTATCGGCCAATGAAAAAGTCTGTAGACCGCGGTGGCCAAAAAGTTCGTGATTTGACTTTATCAAAAAATTTTAACAATCATATCAAGAACACATCTTGTTGGTTGATATCGAATGGATTAATTTTATCGCAGTTTTATTGACATAGCCAATTTTTTTATCAAATGAAAAAAGTTAGGCAAAAATGAAAAAAGGTAAAAACAATTATCGGAAAAGTCTTAGCTAGAGCCATTTCAGTTAGTAAGGGCCAACAGATGGTCCTGTACATCTTTCCTCATTTTCAAATCAATGATAATTTCATATATTTTACTTGTCGCTTATTGAAAAACTGTGGTCAGCAACTGCAGTTTAGTGACCCATTTGCTCCTCTTCATGCAAACATTAATATAGGTATACCAAAATTTGGTTAAAATTATAATAATATGAAATTGAATTTACCGGTAAAGCCACTCAAGCCGCCGCAATATGGATTAAATTGAGCCTGTCCATATAATAGACAGACCAGGAATATATAGAGTGCAAACACACCCATCATTCAAGCGCGGTAGCGAAACGATTTAAATTTCAATGATTAAGTGGGTGCCTATTGAATAATCGTTATTGCCCATAACAAATCCTTTTTTATAAGAGGTGGTATCGGCATGTGGTAAATGAAGGTGTGCCTTACCCCATGATGATAAGAAGGATGGGCGTTCTGCATACGGAAGTCCGGGTCCGATCTGTACTTCCTGTTGTGTTTGTATTGTAGGTGATGGGCGGTTTCGTTGTCGCTGCTATCGTATCCTGAGGAACCTTCCCGGTGACCTCGGCTACCCATTTTTTGGTTCCTAGAATACAATGTAGCTAGTTAATTGTCAGAAGACATCAATTTGGTGCACACAAGTGTTTTTACATACCTAATTTTGGGCCGATGAGAAGCGTTTCTGGTGAAATGTTGAGGTGTTCCACGACCCGATCTTGTCGATCCGTTGTGGTTTGGCGGAAATACCCTCGGTAACCCAAATTTCAAATATGTGTACATATTTGAACCCAACGCTGACCTAAAGGGAAAACGTGTAGAGTATTGGGTCAATAATATTTTTCTTTAAATTTTATTAGGAAGTCCAGCGCCGTAGCTATATACAGTTGCAGGCCTTCCCGTAAATATGAGATTTTTGTGCCTAATTAATTGATAAATAATAAGAAATTGCTCCGATTGTAAGGAAAATTGCTTTTGGTACTGAAAAATAAATTTGAAGTATCCAACGGTATCTACGTCACTGGTGAGTACCAATTAAAACATAGTAAACTTACTTAGGACCATATCGGGGATGGGACAATATCGACTGAACTGTGGTGTCTCTGAGCTGAAAGTTCCCATAAGGCAAGGGACTTTTGTCGGTCGATCCCAAGGCACTATCCGTAAAATCAGAATTCAAATTTTGCCTGAAAACAATCGACATATTTGTAGGAGGGTTCGAAACGCTTACAACTTTAATTTGCGTGAGTTAACATGACAAAACAAACGTTTTCTTTATTCAAAAAGGTAGGGCCGAACTGCTTAACAACATACGAAGTAATTAAATCGATTGCATTAATAGCGTAGATCATCTGCTTACCTCATCGTGGTATTACACGTTTGCCCAATACAAGAACAATGATGTTATATAATAGACAAAGGTGTTAACTGAATAATTAGCTCACCGATAAATCGACCAGGCGTGTAGATCTTCGGAACCAGCACCCGAAAACGCCCTGGCGTCAGGGTTTGATGGTACCGAGTACTTACGCTCCATCTCAAAACCCTGGGAACCACCTCCTTGGGACGGGGTACGACTTCGTACCATTGTTGCTGTTGTTGAATAGCTTAGTTCATTTTTCTAGAAAAAAAAAACATTTATTGTACTTACATACTTTGATTGTGTACTCTAAAAGGTATAAAAATCTTGTATTCGAACCAAAATGGTAGAAGGTGGTTTCGTGATCAGCCTTGAACAAGGTTAGTGACTGTAGGTGCAGTGGGTTCGAATGCTGTCGAGTGAGCCCCGTTTTTACTTATTTATTTTATTTTAGTTTACAATGTAATTATGTAGTAGAATGGGATACCTATAGTATTAACTTTCTGATTGAATAAAACTTAGAAGAACACATTGCTCTTGCCTTCTTAGGCCACATAGGTATGTGCCTTCGATGCCCAACGTTTCATCTAACGGTTCCACATTGTATAAACGTCTTCTTACTGGCCAATTTAATGTGAGAATCATCTTCGAGATGGGGAATTGTTCTTTCGGTGTTATGTACCTATGTAATCTGACATAACGGATATTGGGCTCGCTTCGAGAGTCAGTCCGATTATAATTTGTTTTAAAGAGATACGTTTTACGATGCTTCTTTCAGACTTCGATTTATAGCGGCAATATAGTCGAAGGCTCGCATAATGTATTGCATCCTGCTAGGGTTAATTAATATGAGTCACTTACCAGAGGCACCCATAATGATTATCAAGAATAAATAAACATGAAAAATTAACTTGCTTGAAAATATTAAATTTCTTATGCATAGCTGAGCATCTAGCATAGCACCTGAGTTAGATATGAATAAAAATTAATTATGAATTTAAAAGAATAAAAATTCTAAGGTTAAAGCAAACGAATCATATGGCTGTTGATCATATACTAGTGCCTACGTAAGCGGTGATGAAGGTCACATCACCATTAGTATTTCAAGAATAAATTTTTATTAAAATAATCCTAAAATGTATCCATATTTTGTGCCCGCGCGGGCTATAAAATGCCGCGGGCACAAAGTTCATGTTTATGCATTTGGTAACTAAGCAATAAAAACACCCAATTCACATGATCTCACAAAAATTAATCAAGAGGTGTGAGGTCCGGCGAACGAAGTGGCGACTATCGCGATGCCTTTCATCTAAGTAATTCTTCACCTCCCGAATAGCGTGGTAGGGCACCATTTGTAGTGGTGTTTTGCAATTTGAGGTATCTGGGAAAATCTAAATTATCTTTTAAAAATATGGTGCAAAAAGTCTTTGAGTGAATTGAGTACTTAAGGCCATCACGAATCGCATGGGAATTTCTCCATCATCTACAATTTTCTGTTATTAAAGTACTGTTACGATTCGCAGCGACGTCGCATCGAAGGCGGGGCAACGCATGTGGTTGGTGGAGCTTCGCGACCTATCCGCGCTGGGTCATGGCTGACACGAGTGATGATTTATTGCTCTGTTTATCTAGAAGGCAGTTGTTTACAACCCTTTTTTTATATGAGATTATTCAAGAATTCTTATCAAGAACTTTCTAGGTTTTTCTGTAATTTTAGGATTGTGTATAAAAGGCGCATAGCGCGCGCGGTTCAGTAGTAGTCTTATTTTAATCCAGCTATAAGTAAGCTAAAGTACGAAGCGATAATAGAAGGCTATAAAGTGTTAAGTAGTGAGTTATTTAGGACATTTAGGACAAATAAATAATGTTTTCGTGTTAAATCGTTACACTGGAATTATTGAACCCTGAGTTCGCAACAGTACCATTCGGGATACGATTACATTCTTCTCACAGGAAGTTAGAAAATAAAAAATGGACACAATGTCTTTATAGCAAAAATATTTATTCACAATTTTTCAATGACCATTAGAAGTTATCAAAATTAAAAGTTGCATTAGTTTTTTATATAAGGACATTTTTAATAGGAGATATACAGGGTTATTTTTATCCACAAGAGATAAGAATTTGATTCTTTTTGGCATTTTCGGCTACTTCCAAAGATAGTAATAAAGAAGCAAAATTTGCGAAAATCGTTTTTTTCTAATTTTCCATAAACCAGTAAAAAAATTCACCGGAAGGTTGTGTGAGATATCAGAGCGTTACCTCCCAAGACGCGCAGGCCAGTCCTTCTGGCGTCATCTGTCTCGCTGAGTCGGCATCTGCACGTAATGCAGATGCTGTCCATGAATCGCTTCATCGATCGATAAATGTATCTACCGCATATGCAGTACTTCGGTCTAACATCATAACCGAATGCTACGAAGCTTGAAATCAAAAATTGATTTCCGGTTCTTGGGCCCAATATATATGTAAGAATGAAACAGCGCATCTAGCCTGTGTTCGGTGCATATAGTATTATCTGTTACAGAAGAATAATCTTCCATAACCAAGTGAAAAAATTCACCGAAAGGTTGTGTGAGATCATCAAAGCGTTACCAAGACGCATTTCGCTCCCACTAGAACTCGTCAATTGAGTTTACTCTGACAATCTCACACCTCAAAATTTCAAAAATGTAAAACCAAATGTCAACTCAGCGATGGCAGACCAGTCCTACTGGCGCCATCTGTTTCGCTGAGTGGGCATTTTGTACTGCACGTAATCCAGATACTGACTATGAATCGCTTCATCGATCGATAATTATATCTACCTCACACGCATTATTTCGGTCTAACCCCATAAACGAATGCATGAAGCTTGAAATCAAAAATTGATTTCTGGTTCTTGACCCTGATATAGGTGTAAGAATGACACAGCACATCTAGCCTGTGTCCGGTGCATATAGGGCTATCTGTTACAGAAGAATAATCTTCCATAACCCAGTGAAAAAATTCACCGAAAGGTTGTGTGAGATCATCTGAGCGTTATCTCCCAAGACGCGTTTCGCTACCACTCGAGCTCGTCAGTCTGATGATCTCGCACCTCAAAATATCGAAAATTTAAAACCAAATGTCAACTCAGCGATGGCAGGCCAGTCCTACTGACGCCATCTGTTTCGCTGAGTGGGCATTTTGTACTGCACGTAATGCAGATACTGATCATGATGATCGATAAATATATCTACCTCACACGCAGTACTTCGGTCTAACTCCATAACCGAATGCTATGAAGCTTGAAATCAAAAGTTGATTTCTGGTTCTTGACCCTGATATAGGTGTAAGAATGACACAGCACATCTAGCATGTGTCCGGTGCATATAGGGCTATCTGTTACAGAAGAATAATCTTCCATAACCCAGTGAAAAAATTCACCGAAAGGTTGTGTGAGATCATCTGAGCGTTACCTCCCAAGACGCGTTTCGCTACCACTCGAGCTCGTCAGACTGATGATCTCGCACCTCAAAATATCGAAAATTTAAAGCCAAATCTTGACCCAGCGATGACAGACCAGTCCTACTGGCGCCATCTGTTTCGTTGAGTCGGCGTTTTGTACTGCACGTAATGCAGATACTGATCATGATGATCGATAAATATATCTACCTCACACGCAGTACTTCGGTCTAACTCCATAACCGAATGCTATGAAGCTTGAAATCAAAAATTGATTTCTGGTTCTTGACCCTGATATAGGTGTAAGAATGACACAGCACATCTAGCCTGTGTCCGGTGCATATAGGGCTATCTGTTACAGAAGAATAATCTTCCATAACCCAGTGAAAAAATTCACCGAAAGGTTGTGTGAGATCATCTGAGCGTTACCTCCCAAGACGCGTTTCGCTACCACTAGAGCTCGTCAGACTGATGATCTCGCACCTCAAAATATCGAAAATTTAAAGCCAAATGTTGACCCAGCGATGACAGACCAGTCCTACTGGCGTCATCTGTTTCGTTGAGTCGGCGTTTTGTACTGCACGTAATGCAGATACTGACCATGAATCGCAAACGCAGTGAAAAATTTCACCGAAAGGTTGTGTGAGATCATTATCAGCCTGCATCATCAAGTAGTTTGATTTAATCTAGATCGAATCTCTTACGATTTTCGAGATTCCACCGTATACTATGTGTAAATATAGTATATATTAGTAGTAAATCGTTAAAAGTGACATAAACTCAAACGAAAACATGAAGTGTTACGTGTCATTTAATTTGTAATAAAAAAAGCTTTCAGTTATTGGCGTTCAAATGTAAGAGACATAGTTAAAAATTTGAAGTTGATGATGTCGCAGAAAAGTCAAAACGTCGAAGCAAAAAAATGAATACGTTCTAGAAAAGCAGAAATAGTGCTTATGAGAATGAGCGATTTATTTCAGCATATCCCTTCAAGTAATTTCATGGCTGAAGCCTGACCTTACTAGTGAAGCTCTTCCAACCATCCCTTTTTAACAACACTTCTGGCTCCCCTGGGATCGCCTCCACACTTAGCACTTTGCACTATCCGCCATCGCCAGGGTTCATGCCCAATATGGCAGAAGATACGGTATACCGTTATTCTGGGCGCTCTACTCACCAGTAGGACCGTCTCATGCCTTCTATATGTTACAGAAAATAAAAATAATAAATAAGGTTAAAAGCCCCTTTGAGCTTTACTGGACAATTTTCCTATGTCCTGTGTTCATTTGAAAACGTCATCTAATTGGCTGTGAAGTGTCAAAAGAAAAGGATGAAAGATCAAAAGTCCATTTACTTTGGCATCCTTTTCTATTAAAAATTCATAGCCTGCTAGATGATTTCTAATTTTCACAAGGTTTTCTAATGAACACGTGGCATTTGTCATCAGCTGTACTACACTATTTCCAACGGCTATACCTAATAATATGGTCATCATTTGTCAGGTTGTAAGTGGTAAAAACAAATACCTTTGGTTTTTTCATTATATACTCTACAAGAATTTTATGCAGGCTGCGCCATGTTGGAAATTACAAACAAACCAAACGAAGATTTGTATGGTTTTATTGTCACTTCGACTTTGACAATCAAAGCAAGACGCGTATTGAAGAGGAAGTTCCCTATTTAGGTTTAGAAGCCGTGGTCCAGAAGAATTTCTTCCTGACGTTTCGTCTACAGCTGCCCGACGTTGACTGATTCGACTGTGGTGAGCTCCGTGGTATTTATTCCCACGAGGCCGTGCTGAAGTGGGGGGCCTAGGGTGGAGGTAGTTCTTATACCATGGGGGTTTCGGCGCACTTTGGTGTTCGTCCCACCATGAAAGTCCTCTTGTGTTCGGTAATCCTCGTGTTGACACTGCGTTTTGTGGTGTCAATGTATACCGAGTCACAACTGCATGAAACTCGGTAAACTCCGAGTGCCGATAGGGGATTTCTGCGGTCTTTGGCCGATCTCAAGCTCTGTTGTATTGTACGAGCAGATTTAAAGATACTTTGGTTTAAAGAAAGTCTGTCCGTTACTTTGTGGATGTATGGTATAGGCTAGTCCATTCGCGCTTTTCTTCATCTTGTTCCTTCCCGGCGCTCTATATGCCTAGAACGGACGGCCTTATCGAACTCGTACTTGTGATCTCCATTCCAACCAAAAGCTCTTTCCAGATGTTTCATTTCCCGTTGCAATTCAGTCAGCTCACAAATTCTCTTGGCTCTCACAGGCGTCTTTATGACTCCCCTTTTCTGTCTGGGATGATGATTTGATCCGTTATTGAGGTATCGGTCAGTGTGTGTTGGTTTTTTACCGGTGTGCACAAGCTTCCCATGATAATTCTTTGGTAATTTAAAAAGGGTTTTCTGGCTTTAACGCCTGGGCGGCAGGCACTTTACCTACTTCTTGAGTGTCTTTAGCGACGACAGAGCCTTCCAGATCTTCTCCTAGATCTCAGTCGTTTCCTACTGCCATGCCGCCTCCTGCTGCCTCTTCTCTTTTTGTGAAATCTGAAAAATTAGGACACTGTTAGATCCCATCACCTACAAGAAGCTAACTCGTGATCCAACCGCCCGGATTCTGAGGGCCAACAACAATTTAATCAAGGACGTGGTATCGGATGAAATGATTAAGCTTAAAACATCAGAAGCCTTGCCACCCAAGCTGTACGGTTTTCCAAAGATCCACAAACCGCATGTACCAGTGAGACCCATCATGTGCACCATAGGAAGCCCGACCTACGAAATCGCGAAAACCGGTGTGAAGTTGGCAGCCAATTTTGTTTGGCAACCAAAAGTTGGCAGCCTTTTTTCCGATGATAACCGAATGGCCAGTGGCGTCGATAGACCAACAAGAAAGTTCTCTTATTTCAAATTATTTATTTATGATTTTTAATAGCAAATAATGGATACATTTATTAAATCAAAACTATGAGGTGCCATTCCGGAATGCCTTAAAAGGGGTAAACAAAAGTACCGGTGAAAATGCAGGTCGTCAAAATATATTGTTCATTTGCAAATTAAAAATTTATATTAGAAACATAGTAAGTTACTAATAGGAGGCAATATAATAAAATATGTGTAAATATGATAATTACTGACTCGTCTTCTGGGGTAGACCGAAAAAGGGATAATTTTACTTTTTTTATGACGAGTCAATTTAACTTAATAAAAAGTAACAGGGTATATATCTGAGGACATAAGAATTTAAGAAAAAATAAAAGCATTTCTTGCAAATGTATCTGAAGGCTTCTTTCAGGTTTCTTTATCGCGTAAAGGGATGATTTCAATTTTCTCCATGATGGCCTAATTAAATATAACTGAAATTAACAGGGTACCTTTCGGAGGTCCTAAGAATTAAAGAAAAAGTAAAAACATTTCTTGCAAATGTGCCTGAGGGCGTTTTCTAGGGGTAGACCCGGAAAGGGATATAAATTTTTTCCATGATGGCCCAATTTAAATTAATCGAAACTCACAGGGTATATTTCAGGGGGCATAAGAATTTAGGAAAAAGTAAAAACATTTCTTGCAAATGTGCCTGAGGGCGATTTCTAGGGGTAGAGCCGGAAATGGATGATATCACTTTTTTCCATGATGGCCCAATTTAAATTAATCGAAACTCACAGGGTATATTTCTGGGGGCATAAGAATTTAGGAGAAAGTAAAAACGTTTCTTGCAAATGTGCCTGAGGGCGTTTTCTAAGGGTAGCTCCAGAAAGGGATGATATAAATTTTTTCCATGATGGCCCAATTTCAATTAATCGAAACTCACAGGGTATATTTCTGGGGGCATAAGAATTTAGGAAAAAGTAAAAACATTTCTTGCAACTCAGAATTTCATGTAAAAAAGTACCCTCACCTAACACAAAATGATACATTTAACTGCGGGCCTTATATAATTAATTTTTTTCAACAAATTGTAAATTCTAAATTACTTACAGAACCAATCAATATGACTTGCTTCAGAAGGACTATTTTTATATAAATCTGATGTAGTTTTAAATAAGTGCTTTTTCTGTTTTAAACAAGCAACTTTAAGTGATTCTGAGCAGTGTCACTTATGTCTGAGAAATATTCACAATCAATGCTTAAAAGTTGCAAAAGATGACAAGGCCACTTCATTTATTCGCAATAATATGTGCCAGATTTGCAGGATGTATTAAATATTGAAAGTGTATTGTTACTTTTGTGAAGTTTATGCATTATGTACGCATATCCTATTGTACGATTTAGTAGTGTAAAATTATGCCCTCTGGCACTTGCCGGAAATATTCCTATTTTTCATTACGCAATGTTTTTTTATTTTTTTTATGTGTTTGGTATGTTATTATCGATCCTCTAGTTCAATATATGGTGGGTTGGGCGGTAACAGGATCACGAAATTACGAAGGCAACTATTAGAATTGGTCTACATTTCGCAGATATAATTCTGCATCATCAGGACAAATTCTGTTGTGCCTTTTTTGTCATTAAATTTACGCAGCATTCCAGTACCACAGAATATCGAGCAACCATATAATGGAGTATGTAAAAATTATTAAAAGTTGTAAAACAATCACAAACACTTTAAAATAATGGGACTGCACAGTTAAAATCAGCTCATAAACATACTCACATAAACAGGCAGACAACGCTAACACAGGTTTTGGATGTAGTTTATATTTTTCCTTGAACTCTTACGTCCCCTGAAATATACCCTGCCTATTGTTAACTGTCATTGATCGTTTCTTATATTTGTAGCGTTGACAAAGACCGCAATATACGGTCGAAACGTGGGCGACTTGAACATTGATTGAAGCTGTTATTTCGTCCCCAATCTGCTAAGCCATATATACCCCTAGAAAACGCCCTCAAACACATTTGCAAGAAATGTTTTTACTTTTTCTTAAATTCTTATGTCCCTCCAAATATACCCTGTGAGTTTCGATTAATTTAAATTGGGCCATCATGGAAAAAAAACTGAAAGCATCCATTTCCAGGTCTACCCTTAGAAAACGCCCTCAGGCACATTTGAAAGAAATGTTTTTACTTTTTCTTAAATTCCTAGGATCTCCGAAATGTACTCTGTTAATTTCAGTTATATTAAATTTGGCCATCATGGAAAAAAAACTGAAATCATCCCTTTCCGGGTCTACCCTTAGAAAACGCCCTCAGGAACATTTGCAAGAAATGTTTTTACTTTTTCCTAAATTCTTATGCCCCCAGAAATATACTCTGTGAGTTTCGATTAATTTAAATTGGGCCATCATGGAAAAAAACTCAAATAACCCCTTTCCGGGTCTACCCTTAGAAAACGCCCTCAGGCACATTTGTAAGAAATGTTTTTACTTTTTTGTAAATTTTTGTGCCTCCAGAAATATACCCTGTGAGTTTCGATTAATTTAAATTGGGCCATCATGGAAAAAAAACTGAAATCATTCCTTTCCGGGTCTACCCTTAGAAGATGCCGTCAGGCACATTTGCAAGAAATGTTTATACTTTTTTTTAAATTCTTAGGACCTCTGAAATGTACCCTGTTAATTTCAGTTATATTAAATTGGGCCATCATGGAAAAAAACTGAAATATTCCCTTTCCGGGTCTACCCTTAGAAAACGCCCTCACGCACATTTGCAAGAAATGTTTTCACTTTTTCCTAAATTTGTATGCCCTCAGAAATATACCCTGTGAGTTTCGATTAATTTAAATGGGGCCATCATGGAAAAAGAACTCAAATCATCCCTTTGCGGGTCTACCCTTAGAAGACGCCCTCAGGCACATTTGCAAGAAATGTTTTTACTTTTTCTTAAATTCTTAGGACCTCTGAAATGTACCCTGTTAATTTCAGTTATATTAAATTGGGCCATCATGGAAAAAAACTGAAATATTTCCTTTCCGGGTCTACCCTTAGAAAGCGCCCTCACGCACATTTGCAAGAAATGTTTTTACTTTTTCCTAAATTTTTATGCCCCCAGAAATATACCCTGTGAGTTTCGATTAATTTAAATGGGGCCATCATGGAAAAATAACTCAAATCATCCCTTTCCGGGTCTACCCTTAGAAAACGCCCTCAGGCGCATTTGCAAAAATTTTTTTTTCTACAAACGTCAAATAATGACGCATTTTACGCTTTCATTAGACAAACGAAAACCTAACCATTTTTGAGGATCAGAATGTGAGTTTACTTTTCCGCGCGTTGCCCAGGACAGCAAGCGAAAAAGATTTTATCGCTTGCTGTCAACAGCAACTACCACCACTCAACCAATTATTTAAAACGTCATTGTCACTTTTATTTAAATTTTCAGATTGTGACTTCAGTTATGCTCAGTTGTGATTCACATTATTTGAAATGGATCGTTTGCAGAAAAAACGTTGTATGCATTACGAGCAAAAAGTAACTTTTTTGCTCTCGAGTGATTGCCGCTCTCCGCTTCGCGTCGCGCGGCAAACTTCACTCTCCGAGCAAAAAAGTTGTACTTTTCGCTCTTAATACATAAATAACTATTTTCTACAAACGTCAAATAATGACGCATTTTACGCTTTCATTTGACAAACGAAAACCTAGCTTTTTCTGAGGATCAGAATGTGAGTGTACTTTTCCGCGCGTTGCCCAGGACAGCAAGCGAAAAAGATTTTTTCGCTTGCTGTCAATAGCAACTACCACCACTCAACCAATTATTAAAAACGTCATTGTCACCTTGATTTAAATTTTTAGATTGTGTCTTCAGTTATACTCAGTTGTGATTCACATTATTTGAAATTGATCATTTGCAGAAAAAACGTTGTATGCATTACGAGCACAAAGTAACTTTTTTGCTCTCGAGTGATTGCCGCTCTCCGCTTCGCGTCGCGCGGCAAACTTCTCTCACTCTCCGAGCAAAAAAGTTGTACTTTTCGCTCTTAATACATAAATTTACTCACAACTATTTACTTTTTCTTAAATTCTTAGGACCTCCGAAATGTACCCTGTTAATTTCAGTTATATTAAATTAGGCCATCATGGGAAAAATTGAAATCATCCCTTTCCGGGTCTATCCCTAGAAAACGCCCTCGGGCACATATTCAAGGAAAGTTTTTTTTTTTTGAAATTCCTATGTCTCCAGAAATAAACCCTGTTAGTTTCGACTAAATTAAATTGGGCCATCAAGGAAATCATTCCTTTACGGGATGAAGGCACCTGAAAGAAGCCCTTAGATACATTTGCAAGAAATGCTTTTATTTCGAGTTCGAATATAAATTTTTAATTTGCAAATTAACAATATATTTTGACGACCTGTATTTTTACCTGTACTTTTGTTTACCGCTTTAAGGCATTCCGGAACGGCACCTCATAGTTTTGATTTAATAAATGTATCCATTATTTGCTATTAAAAATCATAAATAAATAAGTTTGAAATGAGAGAACTTTCTTGTTGGTCTATCGACGCCACTGGACATCGGTTATCATCGGAAAAAAGGCTGGTAACTTTTGGCTGCCAAACAAAATTGGCTGCCAACTTCACACCGGCATCGCGAAACCCCTCACAAAACTGCTGCAACCTAAAATAGGAAATACTCACAGCTTTATAAAAAACTTTACGCATTTCGTACAAAGAACTGCATTTTTTGACTTTTTCTCCAGGAGAAATTCTTGTTAGCTTCGATACTGTTTCGCTTTCCTAGATGGTACCTATTAAGGTTGGTACCCATGGAACATATTAACCAGAAATTTCCAAGAGATTGCCAAGTTTTTCCAACACTGCCTAACAGCTACATATTTTCAATGGAAGAAAGATTTCTACGAACAAACCGATGGTGTAGCTATGGGCAGTCTCCTTAGTCCAGTAATAGCCAACTATTTTATGGACATTTTCGAGGCCAAGGCGTTGTCAACGGCAAATAAGAGACTAAAGTACTGGTTCCGATACGTGGACGACACCTTTATTATTTGGAGCCATTACGAGGGCGAACTTCAAAATTTCCTCTTACGCCGCAACTCTATCAACCCAAAAATTTAATTCACTAGGGAGATAGAAAAGGAAGGAGGTCTACCGTTTTAGGATATTTTGGTATCAAGGAGGCTGACTGGGAAGCTTGCGCATACCATTGATAGAAAACCAACACACACTGACAGATACCCTCAATAACTAAATAAAGGGTCATAAAGACTCTGCCTGTGAGGGCTAAGAGAATTTGTGAGCCGGCTGAATTGGAACGACAAATGAAACATCTGGAAAAAACCTTTGATTGGAATGGATACAACAAGCACGAGCTTCATAGAGCCGTCCGTCCAAGGAGTGTGGAGCGCTGGGAAGGAACAACGGGAGAGATAAAGAAAAGCGCGGATGGACTAGTCTCCCATATATCTACAAAGTAACGGATAGGATCGGCAGGCTACTGGAAAAGCCCAATGGTAAAACTATCTTTAAACCCACTCGTACAATACATCCAAGCTTGAGATCGGCTAACGACCGCAGAGATCCTTTATTGGCACCCGGAATTTATCGAGTTCCATGCAGTTGTGGCTCGGTATATATTGGCACCACAAGGCGCAGTGTCAACACGAGGATTTCGGAACACAAGTAGAGTTTTAGGCTGGGACAAACACAAAAGTCAGCGGTAGCAGTTCACGACATCTTTTTTAACGAGGTGGATCTTATATAAATCGCAGCGTTTCTATCCGAGACTAACGAAAGAGGCCATTGAGATCTTTAAACACGACAACAAACAACAAGATGGAAGAAATTACGTTTTTAAATGCAGACTGGAAACGAGTTCTAAGATATACTTCAAGAGCGCCGAAACCCCGCGCTACCACTAGTCCCACCCCAGTCCCTCCACTGCAGCGCCACGGCAGGGGAATAAATACCATGGAGCTCACCACAGTCTAATCAACGTCAGGAAGTACGGGAGATCACTTTGCCCATTGCCTCATCCCTTTTGATAATGTCTGCCGCAGTTGTAGAAGAAACGTCAGGAAGAAATTCCATTGAACCACGGTTTCAAAGCCCGGAAAACACTATAGATTGTAGTAGTTCTCTAACTGATTGGAAAAAATGGAATTTAAGCCGTGGCCAAAACCCCTCCTCCTCTTAATCGCAAACGACACATGCTTGTTGCGTAATATACTATTCTGAGATTGTATATTATTAATAGATCTCGTTTAATGACACATGCATATTAAGATGACAAAATTCATTCCCTGTTTTCATGTGTGTTGATAAAGTCTTCGAAACCTTCTGGTCTTGAGGATGATTACGCTACAAAAGTGTTACTATTTTATGTAATTGAAAAAATCACAATCAGTAAGGATAATTAATATGTGCACTTCCTAAATGGCTATCTAAATACCAATATGTATATTATGCAACACCACATAAACAAGGCCATATCAGTAATCACAAATCACCTGTACATGTTAATTTTTTAAATAGAAGATGATGATGTTACATGCGCAACAATTTTGCATGCTTAAGCATGATTCAATAGCATGTTAATTCGATATTAAATAAGCGATGCCGCGACTTGTGACGTAAATTTTTTCTCACTACCACCCGGCGATAATCAAAACAATTCGTAGGTATTCATTATTGAATAACTAATAGCGGGTTACATTGTCGAGCAATCATTAGCATTGGGAATATTATACTCGCACCAGCTATGTTTGGTACCTAGCCTGCTTCAAGCAGATGCTTTTAAGTTTTAATAAGCCGACATGTGTTCATGAACAGTTAGCAGTTGTTCAATTTAACCGGTAATTTCTCATCAATACCCAGAGTCTTTTATACGTACCTACCTAGATACATTCCGGATAAAGTTATTTAGTGGTTTTGAGTAATAAAAATTAGGTTTATGCTGATGGTAGATCAAAATCAATTAATTTAATGTAGAATATACAGATTGCTTTTTGATTTAAAATAATTTAAATCAATAAACATCAATATTGCACACTGGTTTTGGCCTCAGGTTGTAAAAACGTTTCGATAGGAACCCTGCATTATACCAACATCCAAACTAATCGTGACAACACCAACATCAAATATGACTAATAACAAGTGCACGTAATTACTATTATGGAGATGTTCCACTTAAACCAATTATAGAATAAATTATCGTTTCCTCTAAGTATTTTCTCTTTTTTACAACCGGAGATCTCATGGCATCTGCTTGACGCGACCAGCGACATAGAAAGAGAGCGTTCTTGTTATCAGGGAGGGCGTGGTTCTGTTAAGAAAACCGTCGACGACTTTTTTCAATGTGAAAGTGGTCAGATTTAAATTGGCACGTATTAACGACTGGTTCCTTTCCATTGTTCATATCGAGACATTGTCTGACATAAAGACATAATTATCAGAGAATATGTTAGGGTTTTGCGACTCTCTATTCATATAGTTAAACAAATAGAACTTTAAACGCAAATAATGACTTTGTTGAATATCTTGGTCTGTAGTGTAAACGTCAATCCTTAAATGGTATATATTTTCACCTAGCTTTTTTGGTTGTTTTTTTTGTCAAAGCATTGCTGCTGCAGAGTTATTTTAATTTACACTAGTTGTTTTTTCCTGGCCATAAAAATCTTAATTACTAAAAGTACTACATCTATAGTTCGTTTAGATCCAGGACGGACTAAAACTAAAACAAAACAAAGCTCTGGATGATCATCAGAGCATTGATCAGACACTTGATCATCGATTAGCGCTTTTCGTAGTTGTCTCCTCGGAGGCGGCGGTGTGTGCCATTTGTTTTATCACGCTTTGATGACGCTCCAGTGCTTTGTTTTCCGGCTTGGATTTGAACGAACTAACTAACTTGAATTATAGGTAGATGGCTCTGTTAATCATGTGACAATTATACTCTAACGCTTCTACGTTCTGTTACAGTGGTTAACTAACAAAATGTCGAAAATATTATTATTTTTCATTAATTTTTATTGTGTGCAATGACTAATAACACGTCATTGTTCAATCACTTGACTATTTGACCTGTCATATTTTCAATCGATCCAGTCAAGTTAAATCTGGAACCCGTGCGTGCCAAGGATATAAAATTTTATCTACCTGTCTACCTCTGCTCAAGGAAACGGCATATTATCCATTCACTTATTTTTGGCAACCACCCCTGCCATGGAATTTCCCCAGTATAAAACATCCCTCCCTGATAAAACTTAATTTTGCAACCAAAATGCTGAAAATAGTCAATGCGAAGATCCAAACTTGCTCAGCATCACCTTAGTTGAGTAGATTTTCCATATTTTTGGGGTAAGAATTCTTACATCTAGATATTTTTATGTCTAGATGTAAGTCTAGAATATTAGCTCTCATTAGGATAGAGCCACAAAGCTCTTACATATAGGACACAGGGATTACCAGGTACCAATTAATTTTTTTAAAAGAATAAAGTTACAAAATAGATTTCGCTTGAATTAACAAAGAATCTAAGTAAATACATGTACAAAATACAAATAAAGGGCAAACTTAAAAAAAAACAATTAATTTTAGATATGAGCGGTGTTCTTATATATAATTTGTTTTATCTATTTTCAGTTACGAAGGAAAACTAATATTATTATTGTTTTAAAGAGTTTGCTTACATTTACATACTCACTTTTGTTTTATTTACTTTTTTTGCCGTATTAAATAAAGAAAAAAAAATGCACACAAAAAGTAAAAAAAGAACAACAAATTATATTTCTTTTCAAAGAATTTTCCTACGACGGACGAGAAGTATTTTTTTCTTAATTTTTCTTCAAATTTGGATCATTTATTCTAATTATCTATTTCTATATATAGCAAGATACTTAATTTTCGTTTTCACGGACAAATTTCTAAATTTAAAGCAGCTGAAATTGAAGTGTGATTTGCAACATCTAAAATAAAAAAAAAAATGTTTGACTAATTTTAGGAAAGGAAATAGAGCAATTTTAGTAAACTTTTATAATTTTTTTTGTCGATATCCACTTACGAAGGGAAATAAATATTTGTATTATTTTAAAGAGTTTTTTTAACATTTACGTCGGCAATTTTAGTTCATTAACTTTTTGACGTGTTGATTGATTGTAAGTAAAAAAAATATATTTTTTTTTATTTTCTAAGATTTTTTTACGACGAGAAGTTATGTTTTCGTATTTCTGCTGAAAATTTTGTTAATTCTTCTAATTATCTGCCGTTTTTCTCTTATGAAGCAAGATACTTAATTTTTGTTTTCATTGTTTTCAAATTTCTGAGTTTAAGGTAGCTAAAAAAATGAGGTGTAAACTCAAAAAATAAAAAAGATTTTTTAAAATTAATTTTGGATAAGTAAAAACGCGGTGTTCTTAAATATGTTTTAGCAGTTTTTTCATTATGCAATTTAGGAAACCCAGTTTTTAGTTATTTTTCTTTATTTTCAGTAAATTTTTATTATTTTTTAGTCGGTTTTCAGTTTCAAAAGAAAATTAACATTATTATTGATTAAAGAGTAGGTGATTGATTAAAGAGTAGGTGGACACCAATTTGACCAACCCATCTGCATACCAGTTTCGGGGCCTACCCCTCATCAGTACAGCTTTGGCTAGTCGACAAATTGGAGACCGTGAGTTCGCGGCTTAAAGCGGCTCTACCGAAGAGCGGTGAGATGTTGTACAGAGCAAGAGCAGGCGACATCCACCAGCGTATTAAATCTAATATTGCATGGCAGATGGCTCTCAGGTACTGATGAGGGGTAGGCGCCGAAACTAGTATGCGGATGGGTTGATCGACAAATTGGTGTTCACCTACTCTTTACACATCGTTCTGGTTCCGATAACCTGCGAGGTACAGAGCAATATGGGCTGCTTCTCAAACTGAGAGCCATCTGTCATGTGGTATTGGATCTAAAATACGCTAGTGGATGTGTGCTCCTGCTCTGTACAATATCTTACCGCCCTTCCGTAGGTTTTTGGCTTTAAGCCGCGAACTCACGCTGTCCAATTTGTCGACCATCCAAAGCTGTACTGATGATGGGTAGACCCCGAAATTAGTATGCCGATGGGTTGATCGACAAATTGGTGACCACCTACTCTTTACACTTCGTTCCGGTTCCGATAACCTGTGAGTTACACAGCAATATGGGCTGCTTCTCAAACTGAGAGCCATCTGGCATGTGGTATTGGATCTAAAATACGCTGGTGGATGTCGCCTACTCCTGCTCTGTACAATATCTCACCGCTCTTCCGTAGGTTTTTTTCTTTAAGCCGCGAACTCATGCTCTCCAATTTGTCGACCCTCCAAAGCTGTACTGATGAGGGGTAGACCCCGAAATTAGTATGCTGATGAGTTGATCGACAAATTGGTGACCACCTACTCTTTACTCTTCGTTCCGGTTCCGATAACCTGCGAGTTACACAGCAATATGGGCTGCTTCTCAAACTGAGAGCCATCTGCCATGCAGTATTAGTTCTAATAAGCTGGTGGATGTCGCCTGCTCCTGCTCTGTACAACATCTCATCGCTTTTCTGTAGATTTTTGGCTTTAAGCCGCGAACTCACGGTCTCCAATTTGTCGACTATCCAAAGCTGTACTGATGAGGGGTAGGCCCCGAAACTAGTATGCAGATGGGCTGCTTCTCGAAATGAGAGCCATCTGCCATGCAGTATTAGATCTAATACGCTGGTGATTGTCGCCTGCTCCTGCTCTGTACAACATCTCACCGCTCTTCAGTAGATTTTTGGCTTTAAGCCACGAGCTCACGGTCTCCAATTTGTCGACTATCCAAAGCTGTACTGATGATGGGTAGGCCCCGAAACTAGTATGCAGATGGGTTGGTCGACAAATTGGTGTCCACCTACTCTTTACACTTCATTCTGCTTCCGATAACCTGGGAGGTACAGAGCAATATGGGCTGCTTCTCGAACTGAGAGCCATCTGCCATACAGTATTAGATCTAATACGCCGGTGGATGTCGCCTGCTCCTGCTCTGTACACAATCTCACCATTATTATTGATTTAAAAAGTATACTACCTCGAAAACTCAGTGTTCAAATATTTTTCTTTAATTGTAGTTAATTTTTATATATTTTTGATCGATTTTTAGTTTTGAAGAGAAATTAACTTTAACAATATTGTTAATTTGTATTGATTTAAAGAGGTTTCTTGACATTTATTTTTAGTCAGTTTTGATTTATTTATTTTTTTACCGTATTGCAAATACAAACAACAAAGCAAAAAAAAAAAGACAAAATCTATATCTATTTAGAAAATTTCACAGAGATTTCTTACCATGAGAAGTTATTTTTCTTCAAATTTGCTTAATTTATTCCTAATATCTGCCATCTTTTCGTTGAGCAACATACGTAATTCTCGATTTCATGAACAAATTTCTGAGTTTACACTATCTGAAAATGAGGCGTTGCTTAACTTAAAAAGTAAAAATAAAAATTACTTATTTTAGGGAGGTTTCTAGATATTGTGTAATTTATTTTGCTTCAATTTTTGATACGTTTATATATTTTGTTTTATCAATTTCCAGTTACGAAGGAAACTATCACTATTATTATTACTTTAAAGAGTTTTCTTACTAAATTTTTTACACTGACATAGTCAGTTTTGGTATATTTAATTTTTTTGCCAAATTCTAAATTAAAATAAAAATTGAAAAAAAAGTTATAAAAAAGAAAAAAACGTATATCTCGTTGGAAACTTTTAAACAGTTTTTTACGAATTTTAAAGAGTTACGAAATTTTAAAGAGTTTATTGAAGCAAACAGACAATGACTAGAACCAAAATGGGTTGAAAAATTACTTAAAACGTCTCCAAAAATGTAAATTTTAAATTTTTAGAAAAATACAGGTTAGTGTTAGGACTAAAATTGATTAAAGACTGCGTGAACCACGTTGTATAAAAATGCAGATTTTGATGTTTTTTGATGAAGTCAAGTCTAAGGCAAAAGAAGGCAAGATTTGTCCAATGTTTCTGATATATTATTTTTTAATAAGTTATACGTTTAGTCAAAACAAAATGAAATTTGGCTTAAAATGCATTAAAATTTCATATATTTTAGAAAATCAAATTAGGATCAAGGAAAGTTAAAATTTACTTCAAACGTATAAAAATACAAACTTGGAGTGTTTGGCGAAATTCTTTTTTTTTTATTTCAGAAATTTTAGACTTATTGCCAAAATTGATTAAAAATGATTCAAAGCATGTAAAAAACAAATTAAAGGGTTCTAAGAATATGCAGGTTGCGATAAGGGTCATATAATTGATTAAAAATTATTGTGTCAAAAAGGCAAATCTAAAATTCTTGGAAAATTTCTTGTTAGGGTTAGAACCAAAATCGGCTAAAAATTACTCGTCGGGAAAAACATTTAAAATTTTTATTATTTTCTGAGACAAAAGCCGGGTGCACTTTTAAAAAACTAAAAGAGTTGTCGAAATATTTAAAAGTTTTCTTACTTTTTAAGAAGGACCCACGAAAATTATACATACTCGTTACATTTTGGAACCTCAAACTGGAGTAATGATCGAGTCCAATTTTTGAAGCCTCAAATCCTTTTGCAGATATGTACAAGTTTGATTATTCAAAATAAATATTTTTTTCGCCTTATTCATCTTCATGCAATATTTTATAAATCGTTATTCGAACATACCATCAACTTTTAATAAAAAAAAAAATATATTGAATTATTGGTAATAAGATTTATAATTTAACTAAGAAATGACTGTTTTTTGGCAATAGGCATAAACAAAATTGATTTTTGGAAACTCAAACCGTTCTCAAAATGTCTACAATTTTTTTATTTTTTTTTACTAGTTTTTTGGTTATTAATCATTATTATTAAAAACTTAAACAAATAAAGCTATCTGTCAACTATGTGAGCATTGGCAAATAATAATTTTAACCTCAGACCGATTAATAACGGTCACTGTCAGTCATGTTAGACCGGATGAAATATGTCAGATTTCCAACGCCTACTTGATGACAATAATAAGTGAATGGGTTATACATTAATCTAAGCTAGGCGGCCATCATACTGAAACATCATTGTCATTTCTACAGTGTATCTGTTGGGCGCAAAATCCTATAATGGTAAATAGTAGATTTTGTTGCCCAAACCTAGGGTTGGAGGTTTCAAAAAGTCCAAAGTTCAAAACTGCATTCAATTTCGGGCTTTAGCCCTCCCAAACAGCCAAACCTAGGATTCTGCAATTACGAAAGGACTAGGGGTTACAATAAGGGCCATAACAGTTACAATTTAAAATTTGTAGACGGTAATTAACATTAATGCAGTTTGTAGTGTGGGTATAGTCGTGGTTAAGGATTACCAACATTGACGAATGAATCCGATTTTTCATCAAAATAATCGGTTTCGTTGAATCCATGCAATATTTTTAACTGGTAGGTATTAGGACTGAATAATTAACAACAAGGTATTTTTTATTATATCGTTAGCTTAGGCATACAAGATAATTATATATATTTAATATTTATTTAGATACAAAAAAACCGCTTTTAGAATGCAAAAATTAAAAAAAAAATACATGTTTTCTTCGATTTACGAATAAAACAAAATCTAAATACAAAATGAACTTATTTGCTGGCATGAATAACTTATAGCCTCGATTCATAATTCATTCTTAAGAAGTGAAACGCCTTTTAAAACGGTACATCTAAAATTGTACCTTATTCATCCCATTTAAAACACCTCATTCTTCAAGATTTGTTGATCTAAGAAACAATTGACATGACATTTCTTGGTAAAAACCTGGTCCTGGATGGCGTTACAAATTCGTATTACGAGAGAATAAGCGTCCCAAAAAAACTGAAGTTGCTACAATTTTTGGTACCTGAAAGCAATTTTAGACAAGTTTCGATGAAGTTTTACGAAGCCTTCTTAGTTTTCCAAACTTCTATAGAATTAATTCAAATAAATTTTTCAATAATTTTCTGCTGCAAATTATGTTTTAGTTCTACTTGCAACTCGCCACTGGAACTATTAGAAGTAATATGATTAGGATTCCTTTGCTGTAAATCATGATATGAACAAAGTTTATTTTCATTTTTAGCAGTTGCTAAGAGAGACAAATTTTCTTTATCTTCTGCGTTAGATATAGCTTCTCTGTTTAGACACTGTCTACTTTTAAATATTGTCGGTGAAGCAGAACTTACAGCAAGTGTATCCTGAGTTCAGTCTAAAAATTATTATTTTTTTAATTTTGGATTTAAATTGTGGCTATAGATATAGGTTTTAATAATTCGATATTTTTCTAAAACGGTTTGTCACATTTAACTCTAGATCAATTCATCTTTAAAGATTCGTCACAATTTTTCCGATTATTTTCGAAAATTAATCGATGCGTTAGAAAGTCCGCTCGATCCTTTGTTGGTTCATTGTCCATATGGTTCCCTCTGAGCTTTACTTTATACGAGTTTGCTTACCCATTTAAGTTAAATCCTAAGTTTGGGAAACAAAATCAACCGTTCGCCGTTTTCGGACTATGCACCCAATATATCCAATTCCAAACCAGGTCGGAACAAAACAAGGCCATCAGGAGCGTACCACACGTGATTGATGCGAGATGATCGGCCTTAGCGCGATTCAATTCGTCAACTGAAAGACGGCCGCAGGTGACATTGTCAGTTGAATTCACCAGGATTGCGTTTAGTACTTCCGTGCATCTTAGAATTTTCGATATATTTTCATTGTAAAGTGAACCAAAGCAGATTTCCGCCGAAGTTTTCACTTCCCACAGCCAGATGGCCGAGATTTCGCACCTATATTGTCTGGAGGCGACGTCTAGCAGAGTATCAAACTTAATTTTCTATCAGGCATAGGAACCATATACCGGTTTCGCTCTTATTGGAGCTCATCAGTACGGTATACCTCAAACCTGACAGAAAGTGGAGTTTGAGAAACTTGGTTATTTTTCTTTCTGATGACGCCACTTGTATATATACACATCGCCTTGAGCAAGAAAAAGAACCAAGTCTCAAGAACTCCATTTTCTGTCAGGTTTGAGGTATACCGTACTGAGAAGCTGCAGTAAGAGCGAAACCGATCTATGGTTCTTCTGGCTCATAGAAAATTGAGTTTTATATTCTGTTAAACGTCGCCTCCAGACAATATAGGTGCGAAATTACGGTCTTCTGTCTGTGGGAAATGACAACTTAGGCGGAAATCTGCTTTGGTTCACTTGACGATTTGCCTCACATACCCTTTGTAGAAGATCCAGCCGTCGTCTGATGGCGCCACTTGCAGATATACAACTCGCCTTGACCAGAAAAAGAACCAAGTTTCTCGAACTCCATTTTCTGTCAAGTTTGAGGTATACCGTACTGAGGAGCTGCAATAAGAGCGAAACCGGTCTATGGTTCCTCTGCCTGACAGAAAATTGATCGTGATACTCTGTTAAACGTCACCCCCCAGACAATACAGGTGCGAAATCTTGGTCATCTGTCTGTGGGAAGTGCCAACTTGGGAGGAAATCCGCTATAGTTGACGATTTGTCTCACATACCCATTTTGGAAGAACCAGCCGCCGTCGGACGGCGCCACTTGCACATGTACACACCGCCTTGAGCAAGAAAAAGAACCCAGTTTCAAGAACTCCATTTTCTGTCAGGTTTGACGTATACCGTACTGAGGAGCTGCAATAAAAGCGAAATCGGTTTATGGTTCCTCTGCCTGATAGAAAATTGAGTTTGATACTCTGCTTAACGTCGTCCCCAGACAATACAGGTGCGAAATCTCGGTCATCTGTCTGTGAGCAGTGTGCTTTGGTTCACTTTACGATTTGTCTCACATACCCCTTGTAGAAGAACCAGCCGTCGTCTGATGGCGTCATTTGCACATATACACATCGCCTTGAACAAGAAACAGAACCAAGTTTCAAGAACTCCATTTTCTGTCAGGTTTGAGGTATAGCATACTGAGGAGATGCAATAAGAGCGAAACCGGTCTATGGTTCCAGCCATCTGTCTGTGGGAATTGAAAACTTTGGCGGAAATCTGCTTTTGTTTACCTTTTGTGGAAGAACCAGCCGTCTTCTGATGGCGCCACTTGCACAATATGTTCATTGTGAGTGTTTTATTTAAGGACTTGCTTGACATCTAATGTCATTATTACTTTTTTTTTGTTTATTATACATAATTAATAAACAAAAACCGTTTTTTTATTTTTAATTCATTATTTCAACGTGAATCCAAATGCGGTCCTGTCCTTGTTACGTCATTTATTACCATATCTGACAATCACGTGCCTACCTGGTAGCATTAAATAACCAAATAGCCTTAATGGCAAAAAGTTAGACATAAAGTAGTAAAGATAGCCAGAATTGGGTTATTATTTGGTCATTTATAAAAGATAACTTTTAGTGATAAAAGCTCATCTATTGCTAAGAGCCAAGATTAAGCGGCATTTTTCTTGATTACAATAATTTGACCAAAATCTACAGCCAAATTGCAGGTTTTAGTTCGCCATTTTTTGGTTTAAAATAATTTTGTCAAAATTTTGGTAAACATGTGTTTTTTTGCCTGGCTATAATCGCCGATTATTTACTGGATAAAATATCTACTTTATTGCAATCAATTTGTGGCTTTCGTGACTAGAAATATAGGTAAGACCTGCGTTAGCGAGAATCACCACAAAATTGCCAAATCGAAGAACGCTGTTAGTTGGTTCTGGAACAAATCCAAATACAGGGTGATATATAAAAGAGTGCAATGAATAGTACCACGAGACAGAGGAAGACGAAATAATAAGAAAGGTTGTAAAAACTTTTGTTCAAATCCTTGTCGTTTAAATTTTATGAAAATATTACACATTTATATATTTTTTTATTTGTGTGCGCGACATTGAAAAAAAAATAGATTTATATTATAGTAACTAATGCCACTGATAGAATTGAAAATAATATTTTTATTACAGAACATTTTCCCAAAGCGACTATTATGATATGTACATTTTTGTTTTAATATCTTAAGCTCGCTCAGATAATTGCAAAGTGGGTATTTCTTTTTATAAAACTTAAACATCCTGTAATTCGAAAACGAAAAACATTTTGACAAATAATTTTTTTTTCTATTTCTTCTGTCGCATGGTACTATGCATTGCAGGTCTTTCTTTACTCTGTACACTTTGTTATTAATTAATTTATTGAAGAATATTGGATCCAACAATTTTGCTGCCACTTAGGTGTCTCGCATCAGACCATAATGCTCCACCTCTTTTGATGCTGAACTGCGCACATCTTATGCGGTTATGTGGAGCCCAATGGTTCACGTTACTTTTATGTTATAATGTTTTTAAGGTTTCTTATATTCACTTAATATAGAAATTCCTACGAAACTAGTCGAAAAATGAGCTTATAATGAAATGTGTCTGCATGAAAGGAAAGAACCAAGGTCTTTGTTTTAATTATGTATCTAAACAGCAATTTATAAAACATTTATTTAAAATGTATTTAGTTAATGGGCCAATCAACAGAAGGTGTCCAAATTCAGTTAATGACGAAATTGACATAACTTTACGTATGTAATTAGGTAATGTTATCCTCATTGAACAAATCGCGGATGGATATACTTTAAAGAGTATTTTTTCAAAAAAATTATTATAATAGTAAATTATAAACTTGAAGAATACAGTATGATCATTGGAATTGTGGATCACTTGGGTGGGTAATCATTACCTATGATTAGTAGGAAGTAACCATTATTTTTCAAGATATAGGGCGCTTGCACTGATTTTGCTCTATTCTATTCTCGGCCATATTTAAAATAAAACTTGATTTCTTTATTTCTAGCGAAAAAAGCAATGTAAGACAAACATGCTTTTATGCCTGGTTGTACCATCAAGTATAAAAGAAAACATTAAATTTGGTGTGGATATTTAGGTATCGAGTTTAATTTATTTTTCTATCTGGCAGAATACCAATAATAATAGGATAGAACAACTAAAAAGAAACTAATTATTAATTGCCGAAAACAATTTGAAAGTTATAACAAAAAAATATACTAAGATTTAGAAACATGCATTTTGAAAGTTAGTTCATTTTGCCTTATTTTCTAAATTTAATTAAATCTAAAAAATGATTATCTAAATAGTATATTATACAACAAGCATTTAATGAGAGTCGTTATTCTCGAGGGTAACGTGTGAGCCCACTAGCGAAGCGAGTGGCACAAGTTGCCCGAGAGAATAACGCTCATTAAATGCGAGTTGAATACTATACTTTATCCACCACCAAGATTCCGGATTTTCTCAAATATGATAAGTTATAGGTGCCACAAAGATAATTCACAAATTTAAAATCACGACTGGTTCCGCTGATCGACGCCGACGGCGACGTGACATCGCTACGTCAATGCTACGAGGATGGACGGTAAATTACTTCATTTTATGGTCGATTTTAAGTATTTTTTAGTGAAAAGTACATTTTTTAGTGAAAGCGAGACACTGTAACCTAAATTTATCTCAATACGTCCAAATAGAAGAATAATTATTTGAATGAACCAGTGGTAACTATCGATTTCATGTTTAGGGCAGTTTACTTTTTGAGTTGCCAGTTGCCTACGACATGCTTCGTTTCCATGACAATTCATTATTAATTTGTGGATAATGTTCATTAATCACAAGTGTAACAGTACAAGAATAATGTGATTATTATAGTATGGTCGTGAATAAATGTTTTTATTTGCAGAGCGAATACTTCGTATGGCTTTCTCGAAAGATTAGTGTTCACAAAAAATCGTAAAGCTTCTGAAGATGAAAGTTTTCTTACAAAACCCTTCTCTGAGGGTGCTGTAGCAAGAGCTTTGCGCAACTTCTTAGTTCGTTTTGGTGTTTCCTTTATGAGGAAGCATCGACATTTTCTAAAGCCTATGTTGTACGAATCTGAGCTGCATAACTCAGTTCAAGGGATGTAATTCGTTGCCTTAAGAAAAAAGTTTTTCTCCTTTTGCTTCTATCGCTTGAAGGTTCAAAATGTTTCGTGGAAGATCAGATCTAGTTGAAGTAAAAATTGGAAATTTGATAGTATTCGAAAGTCAGTCTTTATTTTTGGACAAAAAATGCTTTTGGTTTTGTGTAGAGCTTGCTTAGTTTCTTTTAAGATCTGACTTGCAACGACTTAATAGACAAATCAGTTCTTTTGTTTTTCAGTTCTAGTTCTGGTGTATCTAGTAGATTACCACGTCTGTCTATCATGAAAGAGAATTTTGATTCGATCCTCATTTTCGGGCATTATTTCATAAAGAAAACGCATCGACATTTATTTGACTAATATCGAGGAACTTGAAAATGAAAAAATTAAGAACGTATGGATTTGGAACAAAAATAAAATACCAAGAAAGGATCTCTTCTTTACGACTTTATAATATGCAGTGTGGGTTTATCACATGTGAATTATTCTACAGAGATACAGGCTGTTTTCAACTTAATATCGTCGACTATGATTCGCCTTCAAGATACCTTTATATTGCGAATATTATAAATATGTATATAACAGCTTTTGAACAATCTTTTGATATTTGACAGTCTGTGGTATGGCATAAGTTATGCTGGGCTAAGACCGGCACGTAAAATTAATGCTTTTTACTACACATTAAAATAACAAATGCCGATATTTTCCTAAAAATGGTCTCGTTTTTTAGCTAAAAGTCCGTCATTTTTAAGATATGCATAACGTAATTTCATCGTCAGACATCAATTGGCGAATCTCAACTACAAAGGATTTGACGTAAGATGTCATTTCTAGCGGATACCGCCGCCTTTTTTTAAGGTACCCATTGCTAAAAAGGGGGCTAAAACTGTGAAACAGGAGGGTTTCTCCATATGTAATATACTAGCTCGTTGGTAGAGATGGTAAATAAGCTAGTTGCAATTATGTGCAATAAAATTTACATTTTGGCTTATAGCCAACTTTCCGATATGAGTAGGTGCTGTTCACTTAAAAACGTCATTTAGTAGGCTGTGTAATGTCAAAAGAAAAGGATAAAGACAAACAAAAGTCAATTTAGTTTAATTACGTCATCCTTTTTGTCAACACCCCGTACTTGAGTTGAATCTGTGGGTCGGTTCGCAATCAAGGGCAGTATAACTACGTTTGCACGTATTAGTTCAGATTAGTGATTAACTCTGTGGTCTACTGTAAGTTAAAGTAAATATTAGCATGTGGTAAATTTCTTTACACGCCCTAGTACGGTAAAGTGCTGCTTTCAACTTGCAAATGCGTAAGGTAAAGAGCCTTTACCTCATACAAATAAGAAAACATGTTTAGAAAAACCTAAAGTTCTCTCTTGGCCTGTAGATCATAGATCCCTAATGTCAGGTGAGACAAATACGATATTAATCTGAGGTGTTTTCCGAGCTTTGAAGCCGTGGTCCAATGAAATTTCTTCCTGACCTTTCGTCTACAGCTGCGGCAGACATTATCAAAGACGATGAGGCAATGGGCGAAGTGATCTCCCGCGCTTCGCGTGACTGATTCGACTGTAGTGAGCTCTGTGGTCTTTACTTCCCTCGCCGTAGCGCTTTAGTGGTGGCGCGGGGTTTGGGCGCACTTGCAGTATGTCGTAGAACTCGCTTCCAGTCTACATTTAGACACGTAATTTCCTCCTTCCTGTTGAAATTGTTGTTGTGTTTAAATATCTCAATGGCCTCTCTCGTTAGTCTCGGAAGATTCAGAAACGCTGCGATTGATATAAGATATCCACCTCGTTGAACAGGATGTCGTGACCTTCGCAGAGAGCGTGTTCTGCTACTGCAGACTTTTGTGTTTGACCCAGCCTGCAACTCCTCTTGCGTTACGTAATCCTCGTGTTGACACTGCGTTTTATGGTGCCAATAATGTATACAGAGGCACAGCTGCATGGAACTCGGTAAACTCCGGGTGCCTCCATCTTCTCCAGTTGTTCCTTCCTTGCGCTCTACATTCCTTCGACGGAGGGCCCTATCGAACTCGTGCTTGCTGTCCCTTGCATCCATTCCAACCAAAGGCTCTTTCCAGATGCTTCATTTTCGTTCCAATTCTGCCGACTCACAAATTCTCTTGGCTCTCCAAGACACTCAAGAAAAGGGGAGTTTTTATGACTCTCCCTTTCTGTCTGGGATGGTGATTTGATCCGTTATTGAGGTAATAAAATACTGAAATTTTGACAGTCCTATAAATACGATATCAGTAACCGAGAAAGGTAAAAATTCCAAGCCTGGCCCAAGAAAAGATACATTATTCCGTTCTTTTCTTTGCCCAATATGTTAACATTCGCAGTGGATGTTATAAGTGTACTCTCCGTATTCCTCCGCTTTGTATTAGTTCTTAGTGTCAACTGTTCCCCAATAATGTACTCTAAGTATATAGTTTGTTGTTTTAATGCTTGGTATTTCTACATTTGTATCTGTACTATTAATATAGGAGGTGTTAATGTAATTGAAATAAATTTTCTGTAGTTTCTGCTGCGTTTTTCTGTTATTAATTGCGGAGTTTCTTCCATTTTTTGCAATTAATTACTGCTGAGTGACAAAAAAACCAAAGTCACTTTTGAAATCTATCGCGCAGGCCAAAGATGCTTTGGCTGTTCCGGTCTTTGTACTAATTTACGTAGTAAGTTTAAAGAAGTTAAGTTATTAAGGTGAAATTATACAGGCTGATACACAACATTCAGAAGATCAAAACTGATTTTTTGGTACAGGACTATAAATGCGGAATTGAATGAAAATATAACATGCGGAATCGATGCATTATAATCACTTTTTCGCAACTTATTCTTGCGCCGTTAGATATACCAGTGGAAAGAACAATCTTATAGTTGTACCATAATTTTTAATCTGTTAAAATCGACAACCATATTTGATATTATTCATGAAGGTTTTTATTGGTTTTGAAATGCTAATTATTTGTTACTAAACAGGGGATATTCGGAAGTAGTGAACGTAAAACATTTAATACATCATATTGTAGAAGTGCGTTTCAAATATTATTGTTGAAAAATAGGCTTATTTAGAAAAATCGTTACACTTCTTAGGTATAACAAGTTATCGGTGAAAACAAAAAAAGTCCCGAGAAAAGACTTGGTTCAACAACTTTCCATTCGCAAATTTCAAAAACGAGAACAACCTTTGTAAATAATTTCATCAGTAAATTCATCATGTGTGCCCAAACAGCACAACCTAACCCTATGGACGTCCAATGGACTAATATTTTTGTAAATCTGCATGTCCAATGGATATACCGTTAAGAGCCCAGATTAATCCAAAGGCTGTCCAATGGATTATACAGAGGGCACAAATTTCTACATTTGATGGACATGTCCATTTAGTATTCAAAAGACATCCTACTGTTAACATTTTGTCTCTCAGCTGGATCATTTTTGTACAACGACCTGTCAAAGTCATCTGTGGAAATTTTTGTTAGGACAAACAACCCTTTGTTTTTCATTGCTTTTTTTATGGGTTTGTACGATTTCAATCCAATTTTTTTTAACTATGTGTAATTTTTAGATCTTTTTGTGGTCATAATAATAATAACGTACAAAACCTTATAAAAAAAATGATAAACAAGAGTTGTTTGTCCTAACAAAAATTTCTACAGATGACTTCGAGAGTTCCTTGGACTGCCTAATTACAAGAACTTTATTATGCAAAATTCGGATTGGCTTGACTACAATCAGATGATTTTTAACCAATCCGATTGAATCTCTTGTCATTAGTCTACAATACCTACGTGGTTTAGGTTATTAAATTTCAGGGAGACGTAAAAGTTATTGTCTAATGTTATAGTTATAGTTATAGTAGGTTGTTGTGGAATCAAATATGAATGCAGTTTCTTCTTCTTGTTCCATTCGGTGTTATGCATATTTGAAGAGTCAAAAATTGACTGTCGATTAAGGATCGACATTAATGTTTCATTCCACGCAGTAATTTACAAGAATTTCTATTCCGAGTAATATAGTTATATTACACGGATACCATAAATCTGTACAGTTGTGTGTCTCCAATGGATGTCCTAAATTTATAGTCCATCGGATTACCAAAAAAATATATACAAAGGATGTCCAGAATGTGTCTTAAATGTGTCCATGGACATTCGGAACTAATTTGGACTAAAACTGGATATCCATTGGACATGTATGTGCTGTTTGGGTGTATATTTTATCAGATTAGAAAACGTGGTGTAAGTTTAACACTTTTCTTACCCCTGGTACATTTTCAGCACATGAATAATTTCTTGTGATCCTACTGCATCGATTATGAATAGAGCATTGAATAAAAATATCAAGCGGAATGCATTTCATGCTAAAATGTCCGAGAAATTTTACTTTTTTAAAAGTATGATATATTTATTGAACTAGGCAATATATCGAAAAAAAAATCAAACATGTCCCGAGGATTTACAACATTCTTCATGATTTCCTGTATCAAAAAGGCAGTTTTGATTTTTTTCTGAGAGTTTTATCAACGACAAATGTACGCAAAGTTACATCACGCAGTAACTTACCTTCTTTGAACAGACTACGAAAACTAAAACAAAGACTAGTTTACTCAAATTCGCTTCGAACGAAAAATCTTTTTGTTGTCTATTTTAGAGTTATGCTCTCTGAAACTTGGTGCAAAAATCGACTGTTGAAAGGCAATTAACCAGCAGTTTAATTATACAGTGCGTTTTTTTAACGCGCAGCATAGGATTTTACAGGATACATTTTCGGACCCATGTTGAGTGGTGATCTATTAGCACCAAAGCTATGAAACTTGGCAAAATTAAAACTGACGGTTTTAAGTTTACCCGTATTAGCCAATTTGGTCTTGAAGATTTGGAATAATGCGTAAAAAGTTATTTATTTTCCAAAAAAATGTGTCTTTTTACTTTCCTCGTAACTATTATGATTTCATTTTGAGCAGGTGCCTACCAAGTTATGTTACCACTACCATGGTAACAAGACAAATTTACACATTTTTTGAAGTTTAATGCTTAAACCATTTCCATTTGGATGAATGGATAGTACAAGTTGTTTTATTCGTCTTGTCATAAGAGCTTAGAAATAATAGCGACAAACTTTCTAAATGCCAAAAGTACCTGTCATTTTACCTGCATTTTGACATTTACCTGACATGCAAAATTGAATAACAATAGCTACGAGGAGAGAAAAAAGAAACAATTTTTCAGAAAATAAATGCTGTTTTCAGCGTTATTCCAAATCTTTCGGGCCTGGTCGGCCAATAGACGTAAAGCTAACACCCCCAATTTTACTTACGTCAAGTTTCATAGCAATTGTGCTTATAGAACCCCACTCAACAGGACATGAAAAATTTAACACGTAAAATCCTATGTTGCTCGTTAAAAAAAACGCACTGTATATGATTTTGAAATACAACTCCTGACTTCTGGGCCGCTGACACCAACCCGCCACAACATTGAAACAAATAAAAACATAAGGAACGTTCCGTTTCAATTAGTTTGAGAAGAATAATACGTTTTTATAAAAAACGAAATCATTTAAAACGAAAAAGCTAAATTTAAGTTTTTCATTTCTATTTAGGGCTCTATTAGCAAAATTGTCGACTTCGAAACATTCTTCGTAAGTTTTATTAAATTGCACAAGTTTGGCCTTATATAACCGGCCTTCTATATCCTCTAAGATAGGACGACGTTCTTTTTTATAAAAAATGCGCAGCCTTCATGTAATAATTATCGGGGATATCACCACGAGAGCTTTAGAATTACCGATCATTTTCGCAATTACATGTTTTCCATAATTTCACGATTGATTTAGGACGAGTGAAATTTGCAAGGAAAACATGCCAAAGTGAAAAGTTATCTGCTTAATTCAACACTAAGAAATACACATTTTAAAGACGTCACCTTAAATAAGTCAATCAGACATTTATTAGAGTTTTATGCTTGGTTCCATGATGACATGAAATTGTCTCTGTAATTTTTTTGAGAATTATTGAATTACCGCTTATTTAACCCCTTTTTTGCCCCATAGCCATAATACTGATGAGCAAAATAATAAAAAAAAACCCTATCCGTGCGATTGAGTTTGTTAGTATGAATACGAAGGTATTAATCCAAGTTCGACCTTTACCATAGGTTATTTATACGACACATAATTTATCCAAATAAAAATTAAGTAGCTGCATAAAGTTGATTTGAATTAAGAAAATCAGGGAAAATTGTTATATCTACACAATTTTCACTTTTTATTTCGCTTTACTATTTTCACTGTCAGAAAATGGCGAGTGCGTGTCTCACGGAAATCAAATAAAAAACAGTCCTTGATCTTTAAAGCAGTAATTAAAAGGGAGAAATGTTGCATCGCTATATCACGAGAGGGTTATTGCACTCTCTTACATGTTTATAAACCTGCACGTAATTTCGCAAGCCCATATTATGCAAATAGATAATAATGGTCAGCCAACTCGAGTGAAAAAAGTCTGAAATACGTTATATTGTTACATTATATAGTGCGAATCTGCATTTCAAATAATGCAGCAGTGTTTGAACGCTTATTTTCATTTCTTGCATTGATGGTCGGGTTACTGATGTAGTTGACTGTTGAGCTTCTTTAGATTGTGAGTTACGCTAGGTATTAATGATAAGTTTTAGACCTGTTCGTCGATCACTTTGTGACAAAAATATGACCATACAAAATGAGAAAGGTGAAATTAAACATGAATCTTAGATATTTAAAAAACTTGCTACATATAAGCCTGTGTGTTGCTAATAATCTACTACTAGATAGATAGGCTTAACTTTTAAATTAGGACCAAAAAATGACTTGCACAATTAAATTTAATTACCATTTTTTTTGTTCCGGCCAATTTTGCTCAACTAAAATAGCTGTACTTTAATTTGCACTAGCCCTGATGGTCAAACAACTATTACTTATGGAGCTGAGTATAATACAGCCGAAGCTAAAAAGTAGTAAGTAGTAGGTACCATAGTTCTATTAGCTCTTGAAAATGTAGTTATAACAACCAGTAGAACTATCTTAATGTTTTCAAGTCACAAATATTAGATAAAGCACGCCACTGCCAAAAACAAAAGCAAAGGCTGATTACGAAAACTGACCTTTAAAACACAACAAAAACTGTCGGTGTAGGTAACCACTTTGTTACATTATTCCGGATTTTCACTTCATGTCATTACACCACATTATTACAAATCGCTACAAAAGACTTACCTTTAACTCAAACTCTTAACGCCTTCCGCTTAGGGCTCATCAAAGAATGATCACCATGAAGAATCTTAAAAGAAAAGCACTCACTAAACCTTGGAAATCAATAAGTACCAGCTTCGTTAATTGTCGCAGTTAATTTGTTTGAACACTTTGATGGCACTATTAACTAGCAGATTCTCGGTTAAATCACTCTAGTTGGCAAAAGAATAGAAATTAACTGTTATGATGATAGAGCTGGTTGCGAACCATCATCGGCGGTACCCACCAAATACCATCGACGTGACGTAGCGGCCAGGTAAGAATCCGGTACCAACGCGGCAAAGCTGAAAACTTGCCATCTAGGTTGGTACTGTAAAGATACACCTTAGCTTTGACGGTGTTAGTACTGAAGCGTGTGCATCGCGGAAAGCAGTTTTGATGTGATCTCCGGAGTATACAGAGTGAAACAATTATACAGGCCTGCGTTTTAATTCTTTCTAAGATGTGAATTAAAGTTTTGAATTCATCGATTATCTAAATGAAACTGATTTTAAATGTGTTGACAGTTTTTTCATCACGTTTAAACAAAATCTGGCAATATGTCAAAGATGTCGCCTGCTCCTGCTCTGTACAACATCTCACCGGTACTCCGTACATTTTCGGCTTTAAGCCGCTAACTCACGGTCTCCAATTCGTCGACCTGCCAAAGCTGTACTGATTAGGGGTAGACCCCGAAACTAGTATGCAAATGGGTCGATCGACAAATTGGTGACCACCTACTCTTTTCACTTCGTTCTGGTTCCGATAACCAGCGAGGTACAGAGCAATATGGGTGGTTTCTCGAACTTAGAGAAATCTGTCATGCAGTATTGGATGTAAAATACGCTGGTGGATGTCACCTGCTCCTGCTTTGTACAACATCTCACCGGTACTCCGTACATTTTCGGCTTTAAGCCGCTAACTCACGGTCTCCAATCCGTCGACCAGCCAAAGCTGGTGGTACTGATGAGGGTTAAACCCCGAAACTAGCATGCAGATGGGTTGATCGACAAATTGCTGACCACCTACTCATTTTTTTCGTATCTTCTTAAAATGTGCTAAAAGGAGATGGGTATGAAAAAAATTAGGGTTTCATAGGTAACTATATGACAAAAATAAGTGAATGGGTAATATAAGCTACCTTTATATAAAACGCACGTTTTAAAACACCTATAGATGACATCCAAAAAACGTGTTTTGTGTTACCGTTTTCTTATTCTTTAATTTAGTCCACTTATCATACAAACTGCGAAGAAGGCGGTTCTCTGATTTTTATTACAAATACTCGCCATAGTTCTTCAATTCAAACTCAGTGAAAACATTTTGCCAATTGTCCAAAACGAGAATAGCACGAATCGTGGGGAGGCAGCTTTATAATATTTTTTATGTGAATCTTTTCTGCTGATTCCTGATGGATATTCCGGCTGCTTTGTACTGGATTACGGATTCGTAATCCATAATACAATACGCAACACCTTTTTTTTAGCTTTTTTCTTAGGGAAAGTAAATAATGCCCGCAAAAAAGTGAAAATTTGTCCTCCATTATAACGCGATTTCAGGAAAAAAAAATTGAAAAAGATTCTATTTTTTTTTAATTTAATTATTTTTTTTGTAGAAAAAAAAACTTTTTTTCTAATGGTAATTCTGTCTAATGGAAAACAAAATTGTAATTTTTTTTGGTCCATCATTTACTTTTCCCAACAAAAAAAAGAAAACAAAAATAAAATTTTTATTGTGCACTTTCAGAATTTCTATATCTTTTTTTTTATTCTTTTTTTTTGAAAATATAAGCTCTCTAAGAGAGGACAAAATTGTTACTTTTTATGCATGCAGTATTTTTTGATGTGATTTTATCCCCATTTTATTGACATTTTGTAGCTGTTGCGGTTTTACAGATATCAATGAAAACCCAGCATTGTGGTGAAAAAGTAGAAATATGAAATAGGCTAGTTGAACTGAGGGTAAAAAATATGTAGTAAGTTCAAAACATAATTACAAAAATCCAGGCCGATAATAAAAAAAATCAAAAACATTGATATAACTCAGAAACCAAACAGGATAGACATTTGTTAGTGCCATATGCAAAGCTTAAAGAATTAAGAAAACTTAATTAAAATTTTTTGTGAACACTTTATTTCAGATGCTGTACTCCAAAATGTAATAAAATCTTAGAAAAAAAAATAAATGCACATGTAAAACTGAAATAACCTCGTGTAGACAGGGCACAATACAGCGCATTTGGCGCAGCATTGAAGAAGTACAAATAATTAACAAGGAAACTAAAAATAGCTATGTGCCGAAATAAAAAATTAAATTATTAACGTAAAAGAAGTTAAAAAAAAATCATATACTAAATTAGAAACTAAAAGGTTATGCTTGAAAATAATAGCTGTTTATGATATGTCTTAAAAGTGCAAGTTTAAGACACGCGTGTGAAAGTTTGCAAGACGACCGAACAAGTTCTGCAATTCGGATGAGTTATATAAAAACACTTTTAACAAGATGAATTGCGACAAAAATTGAATCTTTCTATTAAAATTTATATAGTCTTTACTTTCAACACTCAGTTTGGAAAGGTTTAAGAAGAAATACGCAAATAGATAGAGATAGTGACAGAAATACGTGAGATTTTAGAGAACTGGGTGCGAGCAGTGAAACAAAGCAAGAATAGAAACTAAATTAAAAAATTAATAGAGATACCTATAGAACGGTAAAGTTGTTAAAAATTTCACAACCAAAAAATCAAGGTTTTACATTAAATCTTAAAAACCAATGGACAAATGAACAAATGCCAAAGTGTTTTTACACCTTTTCTTGTCATTTTTGTCAACAATATGTTTTAGTTTTTTGTGTATCTCTAAACAGGCTTTCTAACAACTTGACTGAAAACTTGCACAGAAAAAGAAACAGCAAAAAAAATTAACAATGGAAAGGAACTAAAAAATATAAGTAGATAAAACAATGTAAACAAAGAAATCATATCCATGTAAATAGTGGTGTCTGAAGAGGAGGTAATTTATACAATATTTATTTATTCATTTTTGTTTTATGTCCAATCCTACATTAGTTTTAATTACATAATTGGATAAAATCAAAATATTTATATACCCAAATCAAGGAACATTACAAACTGATAAGACATTTTAAAGGAGAGACTAAAAATATTTTTTTTGAAACGTGATGAATTACAAGTAATTAAGACATAGAGGACAAAGTTATTAAGAGAATACTGGGAGAAGAAATCATTTTTGGGCCTGAATAGTAAATGTTCAGGTTAATTCAGGTTAGTTCAGGTTATTTCAGGTAGGTTCAGGTAGATTCAAGCTAAGAAAAGCCATAGTTAGAATAATTACCTGTCTAAAATGTGTCAGAGGTCAAGAAGAACTGACATAGAACAGCAAAAAAGAAACAACGAAAATGGATGCAAAAAAAGAGAAAATAAAGTAAAACTAGTGGAAAAAAGCAAGTAAAGAAATAATGGAATGTGGTTGAAAATATACCTACTAGAAAAACAGTGGCTAGAAATTACAAAATAAAAAATGTAACTCGTTGGCATATAAGCTCTAATTCTGTTGATAAATATTTGAAGGATAGTAGTGTATGTTTAGGTTTTCTTCTTTTGTGATTTTGTATTTGTGCAATGTCTGAGAAAATACATATTTTGCATAATCAATCGCAGCGTTTCTATCCGAGAGTAACGAGAGAAGCCATTGAGGAAATTACATTTTTAAATGCAGACTCTCGTGTGGGGTTGCTAGAAACCCCATCGAGCGCCTCCCTCGGTTTTGGATAGGGGGAAGCCTGCTAACTATGGCAGGTACCGAGGAAATCAAATACTCGGGGCGAAGCAAAACTACCTTGGAGTCACAGCAGCAATCCCAGTACTGCCATATAGTTGAAAATAAATGATATTAGCAAGGTATATGAGCAGATATCTTTAGGCAGAGTTCGATTAACAGTATGGCTAAGACACTGTGATGGGGAAGGCAACGGAAAACCACCTCATATTTCCTAGTAAAATTATAATTGATAGACAAAGAAAAAACCCTGCCGTCAGTCCCTGGCAGCCCTTCGATGGGCAGAGGGTGCGAAGAGTCACCGGGTGTTTCAGAATTGGCACATGGAACGTGCAAAGCTTTTATACTGGCGGCAAAATTCACAATGTCGTCAAAGAAATTATAAGATTAGACGTTAAAATCATGGGAATCAGTGAAACACACTGGCCAAGCACAGGCTCAGGCCATATCCAAGAGCACATGGTTTATTACTCTGGAAACGAAAACCCAACTCACAGAAACGGAGTAGAAAGGTGGTCGCAAAAGAAATCAACGCCTCAGTAAAAAAATTTATATCCTACAACGACAGAATGCTACTCTTACAACTAAAAGCAAGTCCAATGAATATAAATATAATACAGGTGTATCGGCCCCTACAGCCGATAAAGAAGAGCAAATTATAGAAGAATTCTAGGAACAATGTAACTTGCTCATTAAACTAACAAAGATCGATGAGATCACAATGATAATTGGCGATTTTAACGCTAAGAATGGAAAAGGGAAAGAAGAAAATTTAGTAGGCGATTATGCCTAGAACTATGAAACGATAGAGGAAATCGACTTCTTCAATTCTGTAAAGAACAGCAGTTAATTATTAGTAACACCTTCTTTCAACTTCCACCACGCAGACTTTATACGCGGGCTGCACCAGGCGATACAACGGACCACATTATACGTAATCAAATTGACTATATAACCGTCTCCAAAAAGATTCCGCAATGCTCTCAAAGCCGCTAAAGCATACCCAGGTGCAGACGTTGCGTCAGACCACAATCCACTGATTTGTAAATTCGAAACAAAACTGAAAAAACAACGAAAGCCCAGCAAAGCAACAGAATGGATTTTCGAAGGCTCAGGGAAGACGCAGTTGAACAGAAAGTAACAGAAGAACTACAAACCGGATTAGAAGAAATAGTGGTAACCCCAGAAGAACCCCTACAAAAATGAAACAGAACCGCTCAAGTTATTAAAAATACCAGTTTTTTTTTAATTTAAATTCTCTTAATGCACCTAATCTTAAGATCAATTAGCATTCGATTTTTGACTTAAATTACTATCGTTAGAGGCTAGTGATGATCCCAGTGGTCCATCATAGTTTTTGATATGTCTTGCGCACTACGTTGTTGTGGCTAAACTGCACTGTACTCTGCTTTTTCACAATACACATGACACTAGCTCAAAAGGTTTTTATAGTTCTCTTGAGCCTTCTCACTAGGTTCTTGTTGTCTAGCAGCTGAAGGGCTTCAACATTGGTATGGTTGTGGAATTTTTCTTTATGGCTCCTGGCTGCTCTGGCAATTTCTTCCTTAACTGTCTTCACCTGTAGTTCGCAATGAAGATCTACATTCCGAACGTACCAAGGAGCGTTAAGTATGTTTCTTAGCACGCGGTTTTGGAATGCTTGAAGGCAGTTGTAGTTGCTTTGTCTGGTGCAGCCCCACAACTGCAGTCCATAAGTCCATACCGGTTTCAGAACTTGCTGATACACTAGTACTTTATTCCTAATCGATAGCTGCGAATTTCTTCCCAACAACCAGTACATGTTTTTATATTTAAGGTATGGTGAGTGTCTCGACCGGAGAATTTACAAAGATTTTGATGCCCTGACCGATTACCCGAGAAACTTGCTTCTTTTTATTTTTAAGCTTTAAGTGGTCAGTCTTTATTTTAACAAGTTCTTTGCATTTAAGCTTGGAATCTAAGTTAAGTCCCAAGTATTTGGCACTTTGTTTGCGTGGAATTATTTTATCATTTATTTAAACTGGAAGATTATTTATGTTTCTGTTTGTAAAATTAACGTGTATGGATTTATTTTCATTTAATTTAATTCGCCACTGTTTGGTCCAAGTGCTTATGGCGTTTATTGGGTTTTACATATTAATAGTGGTTTCTTCGAGTTTCCGACTGCTAGAACGGCAGTCGGAAACACGGAACATCATCAGCAAACGTAGCCAGTTTTATGTGATCTATTATTGGAATATCGCACGTATATAACAAATAAAGCACTGGTTCAAGCACACTGCCCTGAGGGACTCCTGCGTTTATTACCTTTAACTCAGAATACTCGTTTTCTTGCTTGACTCTGAAAGTTCGGTGGTTTAGGTATGATTTTAATATCTCAGTAAAATGCAAAGGAAATAATCCGTTTAATTAGTTGATTAGGCCATCATGCCAAACTTTGTCAAATGCCTGAGCTACGTCCAGGAATATGGCTGAACATATTTTCTTCTCCTCTAGACACTTTTTTATGACATCTGTAATTCGATGCACTTGGTCAACTGTAGAATGTTTATTACGAAAACCAAATTGGTGTTCTGGAATTAGCTGTTTCTCATCAATTATTTTCTTCACCCTTCTCAAGAATAGTTTTTCAAATAATTTTGACAACACAGGGAGGAGTGAAATAGGCCTATATGATTTAACTTCGTTTATCTGTTTGCCAGGTTTTGGTATCATAATTACATCTGCCGTTTTCCATAGCATAGGGACGTGTTTTAATCGAAACCACGCATTAATTAAATGTGTTATTTTGACAATCCCTTTTCTTGGTAGTTGTTTCAAGACGTCTCCGGTAATTAGATCATATCTTGGGGCTTTTTTTAGAATCTTTGTTTTCTTTTATTACTTTTGCTACTTCTTTCGGTGTAACTAAGTCTATTTTTAATATTTCATGGGTTTTTTTTGCAAGATCACTTTTTATGAAAGTTAAAAGAAAGTTAATTTCTGCGAAATATGTTAGTGAACGAAATTTTTAGCTTTTTCGCAGGAAACTCCAGTTTAAAATATGCAAAAAGGCAATATTTACTAATTGGGAATTGAAAACTTATCTGCTTTCAATATTTCCAAAAATATTGCAGCGTTTAAGAAGGAAACAAACAGAAACAACTACTCCGAGGGCTAATACCCCCACCGGCATTGAATTACACTGTTTGTTTCAAACCCCATTTTATAAAGCAAAAAAATATTAAAATGAATTAATAAAGTAATAAAAAATAAATGATAAAAAGCCAAAAAATATTAAGCTTTTTGCAAAAAAATATAGAACCAGAGATTAATTAAGATATGCGAAAATGCACATGTATAATTGCAATTTGGAAATTAGAAAACTTGTCTGCTTTCGGCATTTCCAAAACCTTGTAGTTATACATAAAGAAGGAAACAAATAGAAACAACTACTTCGAGGGCTAATACCCCTATGACATTGAATTATACTATTTGTTTCAAAGCTTAAATATTATAGAAAACATACATAAAAGCAAAGATGAAATACAAGAAAGTGCTCTAGAATAAAACAAAAAAATAATAACATAAAAGTTAAATTAAAGTTTCTTTTTGAAATGTGGGTCAAAGATACTAAATGTATATGTTAACCAAAAGTACTTACTACTCTCTTTTGGACGGAGTAATTGCGTAATTACTTTCTAGAGGCGACAAACCTCAACCTCCGTCGTCAGCATCCTCTAGGAGATGATCGAAAAAGACGCGAACATGTTTATTAACTTTGACACACAAATCAAAAGTGACAAGCAAGGTTATCGCAGGTATTAAAAAGCAAGGTAATAGTGAATATATAACAAAAAAAGGTACAAAAAACATGATTGGCGCTATATACCATAGGTTATGAAAGTTTAAAAGAGTTATTTTCTGCGAAATATGTTAGTGAACGAAATTTTTTCGTTCAGGATCCGTTCCCTTCTTTGTCATCAAGCGTGAGCCCCAATGTGTGTGCTTGGCATTGAAATCTCCGCCGACAACAAATTTTTCTGCTAAAGTATTGAAGAAGAAAGAATATTCATTTTTATCTATGTTATGCCTTGGAGACGAGTAAATCGCTGCTATCGTAATTTCGTAGCTTTTTGTTTTGAGGCATACACTAACAGCCTGTATTTTCTCCGTTTCATATTTTTCCCTTTCATATTGTTTTATATTATTCTTTATTATTATTATGGCTGCTCCGCCCCTTGCTGTGATGATGCTGCAGAAGTCTATTTGCATCCCACTCGACTATTCTTAAATCACTCCCCATCGCGATTTGTTCGACGGTTTTGTAAGTTTTCCAGCTGACTTAGTCTGTCGAGTAAAGATTTATTAAACTGTTCCTGTCTTTTCTCTTGTTGTTCCATTTCCTTCATGATTTTTTTTGTAGAATAACTGCAGCTAAGTCCACACTACTTATTGTTTTTTTTAGTCTGCTCAGTTCCCCTCGTTATATGAGAATAAGTTAAATTATCATTGACTTGTCTGATTTCATTTCTTTTGTTATTGTTTGCCTCTGAGTGTCGTCTTTCTTGTGGTTATTTGTTGCTGCTTTTGTTTCGCAACTCTTGTAGCGATATCGCTGTAGTGCATCCTCTGTAACTGGCCGGGTGTGCCTTGCCACAGTGTATGCATGTGGCTGGAGTGTCTCTCGGCTTTGTGCAGTCCTTTGTGTGATGTTTTCCAGCACATTTCACACATCTTGCTTCTCTACCACAATATTTTTGGGTATGCCCATATTCTTGGCAATGTTTACATTGTGGTATGAGTTTTGGTTTTTTAAAGGCTTCTATTTTTACCTTCATACGTAACATGTCTGAAATTTTATAGATTCTTTTTATCTATAAAAGTCAGCACAAATAACGGCAATGGAGATTTGTCTTTGCTTTTTAAAAGTTGAAAAACTTCTATTATTTTTAGTTCTTTATTCTTTAAGTCGGCAATGATGTTTTCAGGTTTAAAGGTGTGGTGTAGATTTCTAACAACCACTTTAATTGGTCTAGTTTGATTGTTCTGAAATGAATGCCATTCCAGGTTCTTGTTTTTTACTACAGTTTTTAAATTTCTATAATCGCCCCCGTCAGTAGTTTTTGTTTTTATCTTTCACCCAGCAAGCATGCTTGTTTGAAATTTTATTCCGTTGCTCAGCAAATCTGCCATTGTAATAATCTAATTTGTTGATGATTACTGGTAAAAAGGACACCTGTGAAGAAAAAGGAATGGATGACAGACGAGATCCTAACCCTAACGGACAAGAGACGAATACTTAAAAAAAAACAGGGAGGAGTATCGATCAATACACAAGACAATAAAGAGGGAAATTATAGCTGCAAAAGAAGAATTGCTGGCAGGGAAATGTAGCGAAATTGAGGAACTGGATTGAACGCATGATCATTTTAATACACACAGAAAGATAAAGGAAATAACACATACTCGGAAGAAAACCACAACAGGAACCCTGGTAGACTCAGACAGTAAACTTGTAACAGAAATGACAGATCAACTAAAGACGTGGAAACAATATATTCAAACAACATTCTCAGATGATGGACCAGAACATTACATCAGTGTCGAATCTGAACGATGCCCACGCATAACAAAAGTAGAAATTGAGAGAGCTATCCAGAATATGCAAAACAATAAATCGCCTGGATCTGACGAGGTTCGCGTAGAACTGATAAAAATTTTGAAAAATTATGTGACAGTAGGACGGAATTCCTCAAGTCTGGAAGAAATCTTCAATCTCATCTATGATACAGGAAAAATACCTTCTGACTGGTTAATGTCTTCCTTCATTACCCTCCCTAAAAAGCCTCGAGCCATACCTGCGACCAATACAGGCTCATTGGTCTCATCAATCACATCGTCAAAGTGTTCACCAAGATCTTCCACAGCGGAATATATAGAAAATGTTACACCAGCGAATCTCAATTTGGTTTAGAAATGCCCTGGGAACTAGAGAGGCAATCTTTTCATTACAAGTCCTAGTACAACGCTTTAGGGACATGAACCGAGACGTGTGCGCATGCTTTATTGATTTTTCAAAGGCTTTTGACTGGGTAAAACACACAAAGTTAGTGGAAATAATGAAAGAGGTAGGCCTAGACAGCAAGGATGTTCGAATTATAGCGAATTTATATTGAACCAAGTCAGCTTACGTGAACATAGCCGGCAACAAAATAGAGGAGGTGACGATCCAAAGAGGCGCACGCCGAGGGTGTGTCCTCTCGCCGACCTTATTTAACATCTACTCCAAAAAGATATTTCAGGAGGCACTGGAGGATTCTTCTGAAGGGATCAAAATCAACGGCGAAAACATAAACAACATCAGATACGCAGATGATACTGTTATCCTTGCAAATAGCCTGGAGGATCTTCAACCTCTTCTGAAGAAAATCAATACAACGAGCGAGGAATTTAAATTTAGCCTGAACACCTCCAAGACAAAACATATGACTATCAGCAAAACCCCCAGCCTCCTAGAAACTATAGAACGAGTCGAAAGATACACTTACTTGGAATCAATGGTAAGTGCAAACTGGGATCAATCTGTAGAAGTAAGATGCCGAATCGAGAAGGCAAAAACTGTATTCAATAGAATGAAAACATTTTTCGTCAACAGAAACCTTAGCCTACAACTGAAAATAAGAATGGTCAGATGTTACATCCTTCCAGTCCTTTTGTACGGCGTTGAGGCGTTGACCATGACAGAAGCCTTGATGGGGAAGCTCGAAGCGTTGGAAATGTAGATATATCGGGGAATTCTGCGCATCTCATGGATCGAGCACGTAACTAACGAAGAAGTACTTGGAAGAATGGGTAAAACAAAAAAAGTGACATTCACAGTGAAGAGAAGAAAAATTGAGTACTTCGGACATATTATGAGGAACAATAAATATCGACTGCTGCAGCTTATCCTACAGGGAAAGGTCGACGGTAGGAGAGGACCAGGAAGGAGAAGGAACTCATGGCTACAAAACCTGCGCCAGTTGTTTGGGATGATATTTTGACAATTTTTTTAGACAGGCAGTTGATAGAATAAGAATAGCCATGATAATCGCCAACGTTCGCTCAGAATTAGGCACCACAAGAAGAAAAAAGAAAAGGCAGACTGGAAGTGAGTTCTACGACATACTTCAAGTGCGCCGAAGCCTCGCGCCACCGCTACCCTCACCCCAACTTTCCACTGCAGCGAAACGGCGCCGGCGCCGGCGGGGGAATAAATACCACGGTACTCACCACAGTCGAATTCACCCATTGCCTCGTCGCCTTTGATAATGTCTGCCGCAGCTGTAGACGGAACATCAGGAAGAAATTCTATTGGACCACGGCTTCAAGGCCCGGAAAACATTTTAGATTGATCTCTATAACTTACACAAACTGTAGGTAATGGGTTAAATGTTAAATGGATAAAAAGGCGAAAAGTTATCGGAAAAAAGAAAAATGAATATCATTGTCAAGTAAGGGCTTTATTTCATTTTTCGAACGAAAATGTTTCTTGTATTTTTTAGCATTTGCCACTTTTTCGCCGTATTATTGCAATTATTTAAGTGCAAGGAATGACAAAAGTTTAATTTGCAACCACACGTTGACGGAAATGAAGGTATGAAAATTAACAAGTGACATTTTTGTTCCACAAAGAAAAACCGCACACAGTAATGATTTCTTTTCACGTTTATTTTCGATGAGTTTTTGTCCTTTTGTCGATTTAAAACCACTTAATAATCGCTAAATAATATGCATTCTTATGAGAAGCAATTAGAAGAACTCTGTATATGAAATTTAACTTTACAGAGTGACTAGCAAATAGAATAGGTTTGCAATTTGAAAAAAAAATCTTAATTTTACGATGTTGTGTCTTAGTGCCGAAAAAAAATAATTCGTATGTTAATACGAAAAACATATCTTAAAAAGTGCTTTTTTACTCACTCCTGTTTATAAAAACTAGGACATTTTGAATACCTATATTTTTCAGCCACTTTATACAGAGATAGACGAAGTTCAATACTTTCTTCCACCTATTTCGCTTCACGTTTGCCTATAGACCACCTGGTATAACACCCATCCTTCTCCGGCTACCATGACTTTCCACCTCCCCCTCTGCCAGTTGAAATTGACTTTAACTCGCGATCAGTTACCTGTGAAGAACGCCAGCGGTACCGCAGGTAGAAAGCTCTTTATTTGACTTCTAAAGGCCGAGCTAAAACGGCTGTTATTGTTATGAAAACGGAATTCAAAATGTAAACGGTGTGCATCAGGTGACGAGAGCTTTGTGTAGTACCTGTGCCTGAAGAACAGGTTGCATTATAGCGTCGATTGTTTTTGCCTACATTCATAGTGGTCAAAATGATTGGTACCGATTACACTTTGGAATTGGCGGGTGTATTTTATTCAGGACAGGTAAGTCAAAATAAGTTCTTGTAGTAGATACTTCTTTGAAATCATTGTTAATTGGAGCATTAGACTTAATGGATTGTGTTTAGGTGGAACCAGGGTCATGCCTACAAAGGGTCGTGGGAAACATAAAAACTGGGATAATTCTTAAAGATGTCTCTTTTACTGTCCATTCAGGAGAAGTACTCGCAGTCTTGGGTTCAAAAGGTTAGTGATTAGTATAGAATCCTCATAATTTATCAATTCCACATTTCTTATGTCACCAGGAAGTGGTAAAAAGGCCCTTCTTGATGTTATTTCTCGCAGAGTCCAGAGCCCAATAAGAGGTCAAATTCTACTAAATGGGCAACCAATGAGCGTTTGCCTTTTCCAGCAGCGTTGCGGCTACGTAACTCATAAATGTGACCTCATTGAGGGGCTTACTGTTGAGCAGACACTCTACTACACACCTACCAGAGTAATATGCATGCAGTTAACTTTTTACATCTATCAAGCACCATTTTTGTTTTCGCAGTTGACAGGATACTTAAAAAAGTCGAAAGTAAAGCAGGTAATGGCGGATCTGGCTCTGTCGCAGGTATCCAACAGGAGTGTGGAAAACTTGAACAAAAGTGAATACAGGAGGTTGATGATTGGTATTCAGCTTATTAAAGACCCCAGTATGTTTCTACATATCTTCGTTTATTAGTGTTTAATGCGCTTATTGTAGTTATACTTTTATTGGATGAGCCCACTTGGGATTTGGACCCGCTTAATACCTATCTTGTGGTGTCAATATTGTCAAATGCTGCCAAAAAGTACGGGGCCGCAGTGATTCTCACTATGGAGAAGCCCAGATCAGACGTGTTTCCGTTTTTGGACCGAGTTTTGTATCTTTGTTTAGGTAAGCGCTCAAGAAAAACATTAAATACAAGTTGTTCGTCGTGGAGTTGAAACTAGAATATGTATAGTTCGTACACTATAACTTTACTTGCGCAGTAGGTCATGAAAATCCGATAGTTTGCCCCCTGTATATTATGACAAGTATTTTATATGGGTACATCAAAAGCTAAAACTTTCGCAGTAAAGTGCTACTTCCTTCGTGCGGTAAAGCGACTTTATCGCACACTCGTCGGAAAAATTAATAAAGATCTAGAGGATGTTAATAATTAATAAGTTTTTTAGTTATTGTCTGATTTTGACATTATTTTTATGGAGACAAAGTATCACATTTATATTGCAAAAATCAAGTCCTATTGTTTTTTTTGGGTCAAAATTTCAAGAATTTCCAAGAACTTTTCTCTTTTTTTTCAAAAGAAAATTTCAAAATTTTAAGAAAATTTCAAGTTATTATACAGGGTGTCTTTTTCAAGTGTGCGTGCTGTATTGCTATCTCCACAACGGCTGTAATTACGAAGAAAGGTTTAGCCGTCTTGTCAAAGTCTGTTTAGAAAACCTTTTTTGAGTGGTTTCTGGAATGAAAATCGTTTATATATGCGCCACCATGACAGTAGCGGTGACTTTTGACTTTACTTTTACTGCCTGGGACTTTTTTGCTACTTTTTTGGTCTCAGGATTAGAAAGCCCACTTTAGGTGTGCATGTAGAGAAAACAAATGACGTACTTTTAGTCCGCTTGAAAAAAAAATATTTTATTTCAAAAACTATTGGTGACACAAAAAAAGTTTAAATTACAAAGTTTACTACTAAATACTACTAATATTTGTTACATTTTCTACACAAAATAAGTTTAAATTACAAGGTTTACTTACTAGATACTACCTACTAGTATTTTTTACATTTTTTTAAATATTCCAGAAACCACTAAAAAAAGATTTTCTAAACACAGTTTGACAAGACGGCTAAACCTGTCTTTGTAACTACAGCCGTTTCGGAGATAGCAATACTGCACGCACTGAAAAAAGACACCGTGTATAATAATTTGAAATTTTCTTAAAATTTTGAAATTTTCTTTTGAAAAAAAAAGAGAAAAGTTCTTTGAAATTCTCTAAATTTTGACCCAAAAAAAAAACAATAGGCCTTGATTTTCGCAGTATAAATGTGATTTTGTGTGGTTTGTCTCCTATACAGGGTGAATCAATATTCAGACGTTTTTTTCCTATAAACATGGGTCCTAAAATGAACCCCCTCCCACCTACTGGCGCTTGGAAAAAAAAATCTCTTTTTTTAAATTGTGGCCTTATTTATTCATGAAAATTCTTGAAAATTTGTACATCCCCGTTTCTCAACGAGCTTTTTCATTTTTTGTCTCGGAAATGGCGACATTTTAATTCTTCGCAGTTTTTGTTTTTGTAAGTAACAAGTTTGTTATTTTCTCCGTTCCTAACAGTCATGAAATGTGAAATAGTTATTTTCCTAAACAAGTGCGGAAAATTGTACTATTCCGCATGCAACTGCAGTTGGTCGAACGACGCGTAGCGGAGTTCGGCCATGAAGTTGAGTGCGGAATAGATACTTTTCGCAAGTGTTCGGAACAATATTTTTTCTATGAGTAAAACTCTGTCAATAAAAATATATATTGGTATTTATTGCTTCAGCTGCGCAATGAATGATGTTTGCTTACTTTTATCGCACCTATCAATAATTAAAGAAATCAATCTTTTCATTTAAAAAATGTTGAGATCGATACCCTGCCTTTTTTTGCAAAACTAATATTAAAGATTCAGTACAGGCATAAGTAAGATGGTATACCAGGCACCTAATGCCACCATTCCTGACAACAATAAATCATCGTAGTTTTACTGGTTCTTATTACGTTCTTCCATACCCACCATAGTAAACAAAGTTATACCTATAAAGCAAAATAATAGCTATTTATGTAACCAGTTACGAAAAGTCCGATTTTGTGTAACGAATGAATGTTTGCGGGACGAGCGCATCGAGTTCCCGCAATTTGAATGAGATACACAAAATAGTTATTTATGTATTAAGAGCGAAAAGTACAACTTTTTTGCTCGGAGAGTGAAGTTTGCCGCGCGACGCGAAGCGGAGAGCGGCAATCACTCGAGAGCAAAAAAGTTACTTTGTGCTCGTAATGCATACAACGTTTTTTCTTCAAACGATCAATTTCAAATAATGTGAATCACAACTGAGCATAACTGAAAACACAATCTGAAAATTTAAATCAAAGTGACAATGACGTTTTTAATAATTGGTTGAGTGGTGGTAGTTGCTGTTGACAGCAAGCGAAAAAATCTTTTTCGCTTGCTGTCCTGGGCAACGCGCGGAAAAGTACACTCACATTCTGATCCTCAAAAAAGGCTAGGTTTTCGTTTGTCAAATGAAAGCGTAAAATGCGTCATTATTTGACGTTTGTAGAAAAAAAGGTTTTTCGTCACGTGTTTCATACAAGATTTTTTCTAATTTTGACTACAAATACCTACTTAGAGAGAGAATTATTATTATTACACTTCAATATTTACTTTTAAACCACTTTGTATCTACTTAATACCGTAAAACTATAGCAACGGTGTGCCACAGCCGAAACCTGCAACTGGTGGTGACACCAACTTTTCATCACTAGTTACGAAAGATTTTACTTTTCGTAACTAGTTACGAAAAGTAGGACGTTACGTCACTGTCATCAGTATTGAAAAGTGCCACTTTATATGTCAAAATTAGAAAAAAGATTTTTTCTAATTTTGACTATAAACACCTACTTAGAGAGAGAGAGAGTTATTATTAATAAACTTCAATATTTACTTTTAAACCACTTTGTATCCACTTAATACCGTGAAACTGTAGCAACGGTGTGCCACAACCGAAACTTGCAACTGGTGGTGAAACGAATTTTCATCACCAGTTATGAAAGATTTAACTTTTCGTAACTAGTTACGAACGTCACTGTCATCAGTATTGAAAAGTGCCACTTTATATGTCAAATTTAGAAAAAATAAATTGCGGAAAAGTAAACTTTCGCGCACGCGAGTAGAAAAAAGGTTTAAAATACATTTTTAAAGTTTATGAACGTCTTTGAATGATAATAGTTGTTACCATTACATTAGTAAAATTACAAAGTCCTAGCCTCCTAATTTTTCCTTATTTTGATGATGATACGGCAGCCTTTCAGTCAATCAACAAATGAAAGATTTTTGTTTGGCCTACTAGATAGTGATGATGAATTTAACAAAATTCACGGAAAACATAGAATTTTCGTCATCATAATGACAGCATGTTCTTAAAAACTTCGAGGAATTAAAACTTCGAGGAATTAAAACTTCGCCATTTCTGAGAAAAGAAATATCACCCTGAATATAAAGCCGTCTCCCAGAAGCAATTTTGTTTGGAGAAATTTGGTATTTTTTTCCTTTCGACGCTTATAACTTTTAAACTACTAATTTGACGAGTTTTAGCAGCATTGCGCGTAGGTACAGAAATGAACGGGCTTTTCCTAACATGTGGTCGGTTTGGTAGTAGGTGCGGGGGGGGGGCTGACCATGGGCGTACCAAAATAAAAAATGCGGTTTTTTGGATACTCAAATTTACGACGGTTTTACTCGCTATGTGTATTTTCCCTCATATGTGTAGATGATAAATTTTTAAGTCTATTCCGATAGGTTAAATAGGAAAATTGAGAAAAATTCGCAAATTTGAGACAGTTTTTTAAATTATTTTTGTAATGGTCAACTTCTTGGCATTCGTACACCCCCTTAATTAGATGACTGGCCCCATGAGCGAGGTACCAGGAGAAATTGCATATCCTTGGGCACTTTTAATCCTATCTCCCCAAAGACGTCACTTTAATACAGTCTGAGTAAAAAATTTCCAAAAACAGTTAAGTAAAAGTATCCAAAATAGTATAGTAGTTTTTTGCGATTTTTACGAAAACTTTAGCGGAACCCAATTTCGGTTGTATATGAATAACCAAAAGACGTGGAGAGGAAAAAAATCAGTTGTTAGTTTTGGTGTAGCTCTTATACCGGTCGACCTACAAAAGTTTTTCTGTGCCACATTTCTTGCCAAATTGAGTGTACTTTTCCCACATTGCACCCTGTAGATTCCACAATTTTGCAGCAAAAAATCTGGAATAATTCAGGGAGATAGTAAACATACGGGTTCTTGCTCAGGCCAAAAATCAAAGGCCTAGCTTTGGATTTGAAATTTTGTCGAATTTTTAAACTTTAAATTTCAAACTGCCATTTTGAGGCATACTTGTCTCGCGACCGTGCATTCAATCGAATGGCCTTCTATCCCAGATGATACCTTGGAATGTTTTCTTGTTGATACTTAGAAACCACTTTTTGTTAGGACGTCGCGTAATGGTTTTAATTGAATTTCGAAGCGATAGATGCAAATTTTTCAAAATTTTAACCCAAAATCTGGTTCCGAATCACGTCCACCACGGAGGTGAAGCATTCAGCGGCGGCGGCTTCTGCCACTGACAGCTGAGATTTTCTGAAATGTAAACATTGATTTTAAAGGCTTCGGCTAAGGAAAATCGGCCGAAAAGCGGGGAAAACTGTGTGGCAGGAGAAAATTTGAACATTTTCAGGAAGGTTATTGGCAAAATGCCCGGACCTCGAGAACGTTTTCGCAAAGACTGGTCTATTTGAAAATTTCAGATCAAAGACCTTTTGTTTCCGATGTAGTTTCAACTCGAATGTAAAAACTAAAATATTCTAAAAATACCTTTTTCTACGACTTCTTCGAAAATTAACAAATGCGCACTACTAACTAACGTTGAAAATCTCATATTGCAAACAGCGTGCGCAAAGCGTACTTTGCGTACTCTGTTCGCTCAATATACCCCATCATCAGGCTTTTATTATGTCCGTTTACTCGTTGGTTCAAATTTGAATGAGGGAAAACCTACTGAGGTGCCGTAAAATGTGAAATAGATGAGGTAGCTATCATACCGACGATAGCTGAGATATAGCTGTTTCATAAAGTTTTATGAACCGATGGTCGAATCGAGTTCAAAATCTAATGGTAGGTTTTCCTTATGTAATATTCAAAATAACATCTTAAAAATCCAAGATGGCCGCCGTTGCAATATAACTGGAACGATTAGAGCTAGGTAGCTGAAATGTGGTATACAGCTACCTTATGGAACGTTCTAGAGGTCGCAAGTAGCTTAAACCTTGTCGTGGGTATCAAAGGTTCTATTATGAAAATTTTTTCGAGATTTTTTTAGTTTTTTTTTGCCACAACTAAGAAACTGTTGCAATGTGATGCCGAAACTAAGTTTATCCGAAGTTTCGACTTTTTGTTTACTATACGCCATCATCAGGGTATACTTTTCTATTACATTTATTGCTTTATAAATGTGCCACGCCCAAACAATGAGTTTTTCGTAGATGACAGACAAAATAGCTTTAACGAAGACCTTTCGACTGGTACTAACTGTTCGATTTTATCTCTTTTAGCTTCCGAGGTACTATCGATAAAATTCCTCCTTGATAGGGGTAGAGTCTCAACTAAGCGTGAGACGTCTCAAATACTGCTCAAAACGTATATTACCGTTTTGCTTAGTTTTATAACAGTCTCATAAAAAGTGAAAAACTCTTAAATTTGTATGAAAATTACCTAATATTTTATTTAGATTGACCATTACGCCAACTAAATTGGAAATCTGGAATGACAAATTTAGCTGGTATTTTGTGGTCGTGAATGAAAAGTAGATTGGTAAAATATTTTGGAAATTCGCATTTAAGATACAGCGTACGTTATTAGCGATAGAAGACGTACGTTCATTAAAAAAAAAACCTCAAGCAGGCCATGGAATTAGAGCAGTAGCTCTGAGATTACTTCATGAAAACAATTGAAAGTCTAAAATGTCATAAAATGTTTTTTTTAATACACAATATACAACCGAGAACGTTATTTACGTATAGGTCACGTGTCGTTCAACGGTTTTCGTTACATCATTAATTTAAAAATAAATTTTTACATTAAAAATGGAAAAAAAATACCATTTCGCTGAACAGTAAAAGATCACCAGAGAAATGAAAACACACACATGGTTGCTATGGTAATATAAGTTTAACATTATTCTTAATGGCCGGCGTAATTCTTAACGGAATTCTTAACGCACGCCGGCCATTGAGAACCGTTTATCAAGTCATTTCACGGTTCTGTTAAATAAATATAACAATACAGTGTAACAAAAAATATTTTTCTGAATATACTTTTTGTGCAAACTATTCAATAGATGCCCGAGATAAATAGCATATAGAGTTATCACTTTTACAGTGCTCACCATAGGAATCTCCAAAAGACTGTAAAAGATTTCACGGATGTTCAAAATACAATCTAAAGAGTTTTCCGGGCTTTGAAGCAGTGCTCCAATGGAATTTCTTCCTGACGTTTCGTCTACAGCTGCGACAGACATTATCAAAGGCGATGAGCCAATGGGGAAGTGATCTCCCGTGCTTCCCGACGTTGACTGATTCGACTGTGGTGAGCTCCGTGGTACTTATTCCCCCACTGTCGCGCTGCAGTGGAAGAAGTGGGGTGAGAGCAGTGGTGGCGCGGGGTTTTGGAGCATTTGAAGTATGTCGTAGAACTCGCTTCCAGTCTGCATTTAGAAACGTAATCCTCCTTCCTGTTGAAATTGTTGTCGTGTATAAAGATCGCAATGGCCTCTCTGGTTAGTCTCGTATAGAAACGCTCCGAAAGATATAAGATCGCTGAAAAGGATGTCGTGACCGTCGGAGAGAGCGTGCTCTGCTACTATTAACTTTTGTGTTTGTCCCAGCCTACAACTCTTCTTGTGTTCTTTAATCCTCGTGTTGACACTGCGTTTTGTGGTGTCAATGCATACCGAGCCACAGCTGCATGGAACTCGGTAAACTTTGGGTGCTGCTAGGGAATCTCTGCGGTCTTTGGCCGACCTCAAGCTCTGATTGAAAGAATTGGTTTAAAGACAGTTTTAACATTATACTTTTCCAGTAGCCTGCCGATCGTGTCCGTTACTTACTGACATATACTGACAGCTTTATAAAGCACTCCACTCATTTCGTCGAAAAACTGCATTCTTTGACTCTTTCTCCATGAAATCAGAACTTCTCGTTAGGTTCGATGTTGTTTAGCTCTTCACGATGGGACTCGTTAAGGAAGCCATGGAATATTTAACTAGGAGTTTCCACAAGATATTACCAAGTTGTTCCAACATTGACTAACCACCACATATTTTCAATGGAAGGGAGATTTCTACGAACAAACTGATAGTGTAGCTGTGGGCAGCCCCCGTAGTCCAGTACTAGCCAACCAATATTTTATGGAAATTTACGAGGCCAAGGCGTTGGAAACTGCAAATAAGTGGCCAAAGTGCTGGTTCCGATACGTGGACGACACCTTTAGTACTTGGAGCCATGGCGAGGGCAAACTTCAAAACTTCGTCTTACACCTCAACTCTATCAACCCAAAAATTCAGTTCACTATGGAGATAGAAAAGGAAGTCCGCCTACCATTTTTTGATTGTTTTAGTATCAAGGAGGCCGAATGAAAGCTTGCGCACACCGTTTATAGAAAACCAACACACACTGACCGATACCTCAATAACGACAGAGTCATATAGACTCTGTCTGTGAGAGCCAAGAGAATTTGTGAGCCGGCTGAATTGGAACAGGAAATGAAGCATCTGGAAAAAGCCCTTTGGTTGGAATGGATACAGCAACCACGAGATCGATAGGGGCGTTCGTCCAAGGAATGTAGATCGTCAGGAAGGAACAACGAGAGAAGATGAAGAAAAGCGTGGATGGACTAATCCACGAGACATCGACAAGTAACGGACAGGATCGGCATCCTCTAGGGGCACCCGGAGTTTACCGAGTTCCATGCAGCTGTGGCTCAATATATTGGCACCACAAAACGCAGTGTCAACCCGAAGATTACGGAACATAAAAGGAGTTGTAGACTGGGACAAACACAAAAGTAAGCAGTAGCAGAGCACGCTTTTTCCGAAGGTCACGACATCCTTTTCAACGAGGTGAATATCTTATATCAATGACAACGTTTCTATCCGAGACTAACGAGAGAGGTTTTTGAGGTCTTTAAACACGACAACACTTTAAAAAGAAAGGAGGAAATTACGTTTCTAAATGCAGACTGGAAGCGATTTCTACGAGATACTTCGAGTGCGCCGAAACCCCCCCCCCACTACTACCCCCACCCCAGTCCCTCAACTGCAGCGCTACAGCGGGCTAACAAATACCATGGAGCTCACCAGAGTCGAATCAGTTAACGTCGGGAAGCACGGGATATCACTTCACCCATTGCCTCATCGTCTTTAATAATGTCTGCCGCAACTCTAGACGAAACATCAGGAATAAATTCCAGTGGACCACAGATTCAAAGCCCGGAATATACTTAAATTGTATTTTTTTAAATTTGTTTGATACCTATAGCTGTTCTTCAAGCAACCGGATTGATGACCGCTGACAAGCCAGTCAATCCGATCGCTTGAAAATCAGCTATTAGCGATTAACTCGAACCGCGGTTTCCGAAAAGGGCTATTTGTGTATCAATTTTTCACCTTACTAGATGAATATCTATAATCCATTCACTTGTTATTTCTTATCATTATATACTCAAGTAGGCGTTGGAGATCTGACTCACCTTTTTATCGCATCTTCTCAACATGCGCTGAAAGGAGAGGGGTACAAAAATATTATTTCAAAGGTAACAAGATGGTAAAAATAAGTGATTGAGATATATTTCAAATAAACTCGCCAATAGAATAAAAATGCACGGGTTTACAGGGTGTCCCAGATGAAATGATATATATGGGGATTTCGTAAACGGTAAGAGATACAGTTTCAGTTAAATAAGGAAAAAGTTGTGGTGTTTGAAGCCCAATCAGATGCGATATTAACATCCACGATATCTACAGGGGTTTTCAAAATATCGGGCTAAATCTAAAAATTGGGTTTTTAGAAAACCTGCATTAATCTCGCCATATTGAATCCGATTTTAATAAAATTTTGTAGTTTTAGGTTATCTAATATAACCAATCGATTGACGTTGACGATATTTTTCTAGACATTTTAGATTTTTTGCAACCATAGTCAACTTTGTTATTTCTTATGGATGCCATATTGGATTTATGCGTCATTAAATAGCACGTAAAAAGACCTTTTCAACCATGTATAACAACCCTATCTTGATATAGTGAGTGTGAAGTGATATGAAGTCCTAAACCTGGTTGTCGTCTTTATAAAAGCGCTCATTGTACATTTCCCTCGCTCGTTCAGCATTTCTGCTGCACAATATGAAGCAATCATATAAATCTACCGTTTCTCTATTTGTAACATCTTAAATTTATTGTTGAGTAAAGAGAGTTTATCACAAAAACGAAATTGTTTATTTTAAAACACTTGATTAACATAAATCTTAATAAAATAAACCAAAAAATAATTATTCAAAATATCAAACCTATTACAATAATCAATAACTTTAAAAATATCACAATTTAAAAGTTTAAAAGTGTTGACAGAGTGATGGCATCGACCATGACAACAATCCCGACATTTTTTTTCACAGCCAACAAATAGCGTTTTCTTTTGGTAAATTTCCTTTAACATGAGGGTTGAACTAGTTATCCACCAGTTCTACTCTCATGGAAAACTGGTGCAGTCTCAATTGAACACGAACGTAACCAGTGCTCGAAGAGGTCGTGCCAAAAAGTTGGCACTCAGTTCAAAACTGGCCCAACCAGTTATCCAATAGAACACACAAATATGCACGCGTTTTACCAAAAGAACATACAATCCGCAACAGTGCAACACTAGTGCTGCCCGATTTTACCAAAAGAAAACGCAATAAGTGAAAAAATGTTTATTTTTTGTTAATTTAATTTTCCGCCATATCAAGACAGGGTTGTAATACATGGTTGAAAAGATCTTTTTACGTGCTATTTAATGACGTATAAATCCAATATGGCGTCGATAAGAAATAACAAAGTTGACAATGGTTGCAAAAAATCTAAAATGTCTAGAAAAAATATCGTCAACGTCAATCGATTGATCATAGTAGATAATCCAAAACTGCCTAATTTTATTAAAATCGGATTCAAGATGGCGAGATTATTGCAGGTTTTCTAAAAACCCTATTTTTAGATTTAGCCCGATATTTTGAAAACCCCTGTAGATATCGTGAATGTTAATATTGCATGTGATTGGGCTTGGATCAGCACAACTTTTTCCCCATATAACTGAAACTGTATCTCTTACCGTTTACGAAATCCCCATGTATATCATTTTATCTGCGACACCCTGTATACGTCAGCCTTATCCCCACTTCCGTTACTTCATTCATGATTTTACAATTGAAGTTTTTTTTGTGCTTTTATGAATGACTTGTCTTTTCTATGTAGTGTTGATGTCTTGATTAGATAGCACTTTTAATACCCAATTTTTCTCCCTTCAATCTAACTAATGTTTTGCTTTTGAAAGCCAATTTCACGGAAAGAATAAGTTATTCTTGTAATTTGAAGATTCTTTATTAATATATAGGAGATACAGTCTATGCCGGAGGAACAAGACAAATGCTCGAATACTTCGACGCTATTGAATTTCCCTGTCCTCAATTGGAGAATCCTTTGATGTATTATTGTAAGTAATTAATAATTGAAAGTTTAAAGGGATCTACAATTGTTTGACTGTATTGTTTTAGTATGTCTTTCAACTGTGGACCGTCGCTCCAGAGAACGCTTTCTAGAAAGCAACCATCAGATAGCGGAGCTCGTAGAGAAGTTCAAAATTGAAGGAAACATGTACAGGAAGGGGACCTCTATGAATCCGATACACCCACCTGAATACAAAGTACCGCTGTTGTTAGGAAAAATTGGGGTTTTCAGTGTGGCTTGGACGATTTACATGTAATAATGAACCATGCATACCAGAAGAGTATTTGTCTAAGTATGTCCTTTTTCTAGGAGGCTTTTAGCTGCCACTTTTGCATTAAAAAAAAGTGGAGTAAAACAACTAAGCTTGAGACTGCTTCTTGTACCTCTGTACTTCTTCATTTTATGGATATTTTTTAACAACATGGGGCCCTTTCAGCATACCTTTGTTACCAGAAGCGGCTTAGTGTTGAATTCATTGGCTGGAGTTTATTTATTGGCAATCGTAAATACAGTTTTATTATGTAAGTTTCTAACATTTATATATTTAAATTATGTTTATTTTATTTGTGACTCTAATCTCTAGTTCCTATGTACCGCACCCGATACTTTCAAGAATCTCAAGAAGGCTTATACGGCGGCACAATATTTCTGTTCACATATAACGTTCTAACTATTCCCTTCTCGTTTATCTCCTGCATGGCTGCGGGGGCCGTTATATATCCGTGAGTATCAAATTTGCCAGAAATATATTCAACTGTGGTCACAAATTGAATTTTAGTTTAATTGGCTCCTTCGAAGAACCTCTGGAATATTTGTTCTTCTCACTGATCCTGTGGGCCTGTTACATATTTGTGGAACAACAGACCATCGCCACGCTCATGATTGTCAAGGACCACCTTGTGGCAGCCATAATCAATATCTACATCGTCTGCGTTTGTCTGAGTTTAAGTAGCGGTATTCTCAGGTAGGCAGCCATCAAAAAATGGTATGATCCAAACAAATAATTTTGCTTGCTTCTTTTTGTAATAGGTCGATTAAGGGTTTGCAGGAGTGGCTGTTCAACCTGACCTACGCCACGCAGGCTCGCTACGCGGCTGCTTTTTTGAACAGACAGGTTTTTCTTTATGGAGATTTAAACAGGCCCTTGCCCTTCGATGACAGGCATAACTGTACTAGCATGAATTTGATTGAGACTTCTACGGCTAATGGGTTCACTAATCCATACTGCAGGTTGTAGTGTTCTATTTTTATTCAGTGCATGCTAAAAATATTAAGTAAATTGTAGGTATGCCAGTGGACAAAGTTTTCTCTCGGAAAGATACACAAGAGACTCCGGTGATAATATTTTCAATGGGATACTGGACTCCGATTTAAATATTGGTATTACGTTTGCTTTTACTTTGGGAATGATCGTTTTTAATATGTTCTTGTACTTGGTGCCTCTACCATCTTTTGTTAAAGCTAAGTTTAGGGAGTGAATGGAGTTTAGTTAAGGAGGAATTACAAATAATAGTGCGATGATGGTGGTTGACAAACAAGGGTGTAGGAAAGAAAAGTTTATACTTTGTGGAAACTAAACCACTTACAGGGTGTTCGGATATTTCCTATGCCAAATTTTAAGATATGGTTCTACAATAAAAAATACGACAAAAAATTCATATAAAAATGAGTCCGGAAATGTCTCTATAACTCACTAGAGCTCTTCGAAAATGGCGTTCAAAAAGTAGATTTTACATTTTGCCACAAAAATAGGGATATACGGGGTGACCGTTTTTCGGTTATTTGAAGAAATACGAACAAGGTTAAATTAGGGTAATATTGAAATCCAGAAAACTAACGTTTTCAAATTTCGTGAATTCTGACTGGTTTCCGGAACATTTGCAAAAAATCGAAATTTTGAAAAAAAGTTTTTATTTTTTCTAGTCTTAATTTATAGAGATAACTAAAAATAATTGACACTTCTTCATAGCCACTTTTTTTTTGTGCTTTTCAACGTGGTCATTTCAAATTTAAAATTCGACGTTTCGTTTTCATGCAACCATCATCAATTTTATTTTTTAAATAACTGTCCTGGATTTTTTGTTATATGGAATTCTGAATCTCGTTGCAATTATGCATTTGATGATATCCGTCAAATTAATAATTCTATTAACTGTTAGGTTTTGCTGATTTTGTGAAGTGATTTTTAAAATGTTTTGATAAAGTGTGGTCACGATCTTTTTGGCTCCCCCAGACCACAGACTTTTTCATTGGCCGATAGTTTAGTAGGATGGGGTTGAATAGTCACACACAGTACATCACAGCTCCAGGGGGGGGACTTGTATTTATGACATTTTTTCACGTAGATTTTCACATGCTTCTCAAATGATAAACACTTTTTACTTTGGCTGAGATTTATTTGTAAGCTAGAACGCATATTTGCTATTCCCTTTATTTAGCTTCTCTGGTTTTCATGATTTTCCAAATGATATTCTTTGCTGCCCGCCAGTTTTTCCTGTTTTCTAGTATTCCGTTAATGAGATTTCCCGGAGATAGGTTTTCAATCAGTCCTGTCAGTCTCTCTCTCTCTTTGAACTACAAAGCGCGGGCAGTGGAATAAGCAGAGTTCTGCCGTATCCACGTCCCCAGAGTAGTTCCAGATATTTACTGTTTTCTTTATGCGGTGGGTGTATGCCCTAAAGCGGCCGTGGCCAGTTAAAAATTGGGTCAAATAGTTCGAGGTTCTGTGTTTACATTCTACCCACTTTTCAATATTCGGTATCAGTTTCTTCGTACACTGTCCTTTGTCGGTAGTAGCGTCCCATTTTGTTTGCCATATTTCTAAAGTGCGTTTTCTAGCTTCTGCTTTTATATGACCTCTGAGTATTCTTGCGTATAACTCAGTTCTTTCCGTTATCAATAGATCTATGAGCGGAGTTCCCGCTATGAAGCCTAAGTTCCCGAAAGAGCCTAGTTTCCTTAGGCTGCTTGGTGTCGTGGTCGCGGCGTGTTCTGAAAAGTACAGGTTGGTTCCGAAAAGCACCCCCATACATACTTAATATTCACTGTTGTAATTAGCGTCCTTAAGTTGTAAGTTGTTGGTAAAGTTAGCGGGATTAGGACAAATAATGCACCTCTTCTTTATTTGAAAATGGCCGATGTTTCGACTATTTATTTAGTCTTCATCAGGGCTATTCTCACTTAGAGAGGGTAGTCAGTTAATATATATAGTATAAAATAAAAAAAAGTCAGTTGAATCGAATTTTAACTAACTACCCTCCCTACGTCAGAATAGCCCTGATGAAGACTAAATAAATAGTCGAAACGTCGGCCATTTTCGAATAAAGAAGAGGTGCATTATTTGTCCTAATCCCGCTAACTTCACCAACAACATACTTAATATTCTTTATTTTCAAACGTCATATAACTACAACTTTAGTGCCTGTTTTATGAAGGTTTATGAAGAAGTGTCACATTTTTGACGTCTGTTTTGAGCTGCGTATAAGTGTTATAATCAAGAGAAAATATGCACACTGCAGCTACTCTCGGTGGCGTAGCTGGTAAACTTGTTTCTTCTACATCTGACTTATTGCTATTTAATCGGCCTCTAACTTAATTTAAAACATCTTTACAAAAACGAAAACCTGACAAACATATCTTGTCATAAAATTTACTTTAGAGACATCATTGTCAGCTGGCGTTATACGGTAGTTATGGATACAAAGCAAACTAAAATTAGGAGGTGTTGTTTTTTAATGGGATTGAGTGGACTTAGCAGTTACATTTCCTGTATTATATGCATTAATTGTTTGAGAATAAAATATTGTATTTTATTCGGAATATAAGCTACTCTATGTGACTCGTGTGAATTTAATTCGCCTCGCTACGCTCGGCGTTTAAACTTTCACACTCCGTCACATAAAGTATAACTTATACTCCTAATAGAATAAATATCTATTTTAGGGGTTATCTCTATATTTCCCGCCCTCTGTTTTCTCTGGTGCAAGCCTTAGTGAATGCTCACGAAGCCAGTTTTCACATCTAGAGATTGCTGTATTTCCCACCTCCATCAGCTGGTGTCTAGTTTTGGCGCTTATTACCAATGCAATGTCGTCGGCATAGCCTACAGGTAGAACCCTCTCTGATGACGCTTCTCTTAATATTGGATCGTACATGATATTCCATAATAGTACGGAACCCTGGCGGATTCCGGCAGACATAAAGCACACTTGGTCCTTCTCGATTTGGATTCGTCTGTTCTGAAAATAGTAATTTTTTACGTTGTAAAGGTATTCAAATACTCTCCGGATTTCCAGTTCTCGCAGAATATCCGGCCATGCTGCACTATTGGAAGCATTCCTAAGGTCTAAGGTGATCAGAGCACACCATCTTTCTCCTTGTCCTCTAAGTTTAGTGTGGATTGCCTTATCCATTACCAGTTTTAATGCGTCTATTGTTGACCTTTTTACTCTGAAGCCGAACAGAGAATACGAGTAAAGAGCCCTCTCGACTACCTCTGCTTCCAGCCTCGCTTTTATGAGACGCTCGTATAACCTTGCCACGGAGTCTGCTATGCAGAGAGGCCTTTATGAGTTAGGTAAGTCAGGTTCCTTTCCTGATTTATTTGTTATCATAAGCCTACTTAGCTTCCATATATTTGAAAATTCTTGGTTTTTCAGTAATTGGTTCATAGTTCTAAGTTACATCCGAATCGGTTTGGATGAAAGCTCGTATTGCCTCCGAGGGAGACCGTCTGGGTCTGGTGCCTTTTCTAATTTTAATTTGTCGACTGCTCCATTTAGTTATGACATTGGAAATGTATCAAAGCGCGCCGGATATTTTTTATCGGGCATTGTTTTGTAGTTTTCAGGGAATAGGTGCCTGGCCGTTTCCCATTTTTTGTTCGTGGTAAGTTCAAGCAGAAATTCTTGTCCTCTCTGTCCCCCAGATATCTTCGTTTAACTCGTTGCAAAGCTGGTTCCATTTCTTTTTCTTTTCTTGGTTAATTAGTTTGCCCAAGAATTTCTTTTTTATTTTGTATTCGTCCCAAATGTGCGCCGAGTTTATCGATGTCACATTTCTGCAGTTTGCCCTGGTTGCCTGCCTCCTTGCCCTTATGTAGTTCATTCTAGCTTCTTCGATACTTTCGTTCCACCAGTACGGCTGTTTAAGAGCTATTTTCTTGGCGGTTAGACGCGGCCTTGCATGTTTTGAATGCCCAATCATTTGGTCAATTCTTTGACATCTGACAACTGTTTCAGACCTGGAAGTGGTCTTTCTTTCAGCCCCGTGAGCGGTTTTTGGATGCTAGCGATTTCGATGCAGATGTGTCTGTGCGGCGAGCATGGCTTATTATCTAAGATTTTCCAGCTTTTGATCTGTTTTGCTAAATTGTTGGCGAAAGTAATGTATATGAACCGCGTATCTCTTCTGACAAAGGTAGGTTCGCCCTGTATTGAGCGTTACCATGTTAAACCCGGCGCACATCTGGGACAGGGCTGCACCCCGGGCGTCTTCGTTTGGCGATCCTTGGAGTTAAAGTAGCTCAAAAGCAGTGTATCGCCCTTAACATTATCATATATTACTATGTTATGTGCTAGGAATTGCTCGAAAGCTGCATACGCGCAATTCGATTCGACGATTTGAATGTGTGAATAGTCGCACACTAGAAAAATTAAACTGTTTGATAGGTGGTAGGTACGTATTGTCCAGCGGTATCTCGCATAAGCACCACTGGAAACCACCAAGAAATCGCACTGGAAATGTCCGCATCCACGCGGAAAATTGACTTTGACATTTTTATCGTATCTTCTCAACATGTGTTAAAAGGAGATGGATATAAAAAATAGGGTTTCAAGGGTAACTAGATGACAAAAATAAGTGAATGGATAATAGATTTCTTGCAGAAAATGGTTGCACTTACTGCGAAAGTATCTGTGTTACAACCAACACCAGTTTTACAACCGAAGTGCACAAAACGTACCTGCCCCTTGAGTTTTTGGTAGGTACCAATTACTCTAGTTTTGCACTAGGGTACTCAATCGAAAATACTATAAGATGAATGAATAAGACAATTATCTAATTTAAGTTTTGATAAGGCCACATTATAAAGAATATACAAATTTACCTATACACTGTCGAGATACGGAACTGCATTATGGGGATTTCGAAAACGATGTAGGAATTTAGTTCAATGAGTAGAAATCTTGCACTTTTGAGCTTGATGATATTTTAAACTTGCGAAATTTGGAATCGTTTCGAAGTTACGCAAAAAAAAGCAAATTTTATCGATTTTGTTCTTAACAAATAGTCACTTTATAGTTAATGTTAATGTTATACAGGTACTTTTTAATTGTCTTTTACATTTACAAGTAACAAATTGAAATCCGACGTTTTATTTTTGAGTAACCATCATCAGCTTTGATTTTAAATAAAGGTCCTGTTTTTTGACACCTAATATTAGAACAGCTGGTTATTGTGCATACAACACATATATCACACTTTATCGTTTAATTAATTAATTTAATTATTGTATAGCATACTACAGCAGTACCTACTGTATCCCTCCCATTCATTTTAAAACTGATTTTCATTTATGAGTAGGCTAACTCCGCATTTCTCATCCTAGTTATGAAATAAAAAAAATAAATTTGGTTTGGGCTTACAAAAGATTTGAGCCTACAAAATTTGCACCGTATTTTATGGCCCACTGTGTATATAAAAATTTTACTTTAGCAAATTATTTATAAGAATTAGTTTACATGTGATATTTTTATGGTAGCATAGCATAAAGCCTTATCAAATCCGTCCAATTTGATTTATATACACTTTATTGATAATTTATTTATAATTAGTTTGTAACTTTTTAAATTGTAAGTTAATCTGTAAATACATAAAATATAATTTTATTTTCTTAATTACCTAAAAATGTTTTAATTCCTATATTTCTAAGGTAGCTCAGATTTTTTTTCGGTTAATTTACGTTGATTCGCGAAAAAATCTGCGCGTATAGCGTTGTTGAAAATTAAGGAAATTTTTCATGTAAAACAAGTGAATCGATCCACCCCTGTAAAGATGTGTTCCCTTACGGGGTTAGCTAAAAAAGTAGTTTTCAGAAGGCTTTAATTTTGTAGTTTTAATGTTGCCAATGAGAACTTGCTGTCTCTTAGCTTAAAAAGTCGTAAAGCTAAACGTTTGCTTAGGTGTCACCTTACGCAAAGTCATCAAAGAGCGTACTCATATTTTTACCCAGATTTAAACCCAAATTTTTGAGTAAAGTTTCGATTCACCTTAACCTATAAACGGGTATGTCCAGTCTTGCATAATCTGTAATCAATATAGTAAATAAAAATCGTATTATGGGTATTACAAATAAAGCAAATAATAACAAAAAATCGCATTAAGCTATTGTGTCAGGTTGTGATGGGGAGTAGCAAAAACCAGTAAAGCTTAAAGGGACTTGATTTTTACCGTTGCCAGGGATACTTATGAATAAAACAGCTAGAATGGCTTCTGCCTTATTCGGCAAAAAGTACAGGGTGATTGGTTAAATTTGATCTTATCATTGTCTCATCAGCCATTGAATTTATCAAATAATGTTTAATGCAAAGTTATAAAATTTTATTGAAATGTTTTGCAGGATATTAAATAAATGCAAGGTTTTGTATAAATCGTGGCAGACCAAACTTCGATTTTTTTTTTAAGTAAGTACTTCTAAGTAAGCTTTATGTAGCATAACCTATATTGACCTTTTACTGCTAGAAAAAAAAAGGATTTTAAAATTGCTTGCACTTTAGCTGTGGTTTACTTTAAATGCAAATGGCCGCAATTGGGATGTTTGTCATGCCTACCAACTTTTAATAATATTAAAAGTTAAGAAAGGTACATATACAAAAGGGAAATCTATATTTATTGAAAAAAATATTTTCACGTTCAGTACAAACTTGAACTGGTACATATGTTCAGAGTCAACAAATGCCGATATTTTCCTAAAAATTGTCCCGTTTTTTGGCACTCTTAAGGTTCATAGCTTAAGGCACAAGCGTCATAGCAACTTAAAGCCGGACTGTACGTCGATTGTGACGACTATTTTTGATTTTTGTTAGGTTGGAATTTAAGTATTAGAAAACCTTGGATCTATAAGCCATTCACTTATTATTGTCGTCAAGTAGGCGTTTGAAATTGACCTTGACATTTTTATCGTATCTTCTCAACATGTGCTAAAAGGAGATAGGTATAAAAAAATGAAGGATTCAATGGTAACTAGATGACAAAAATAATTGAATGGGTAAAAGGTCAGCTAAGGGCTAGGAACCCTAGCGCTCTAGCCAGGAGATGGATGTAAGTTCGATATTTGATTGGATTGGAAATAAGAAATAATAATATAAATGAGAGTCACAACTGTTTTTCAATAATTTGACGCAAGACATCATGACGTCACGGACACATCACTTCCGGTGCATATCGTCACCAGTTTAAAGGTTCCCGCTGCTAAAAAGGGGGGCCAAAACTGTAAAACAGGATGGGATCTCTAGATTAGTTCGATGGGTGCGACAATGAACTTCCTTATAAAACTTGTATCTCAATATACGTTTCTCTCATTCTTGCCGTGGCTTCAGTTATTTGTGTTACAATATAAGGCATACAATGCATTTTGCATGCACATGGCGTCTGATTTGAATATTTTTTTAAATACTAGTTTTTTTTCTCTTGAAGGTAGAAATAACACAAAGATTATTTAATCGTGGGTGGGGGTCTGCCGGAGCTTCCAATCTGGGTTAAGTGGGAGGCAGTGGCATCTTGCAGGAGGATGGATTGCTGCGACCAGTGGAATGATACAGTTATGGGCAGTGGTAACACGCAGATCTCTAGGTCCCATTCAGCGCAGGACATCCCGATTGACCTGTCGCAGGAGGTGCGCCCACGCGATCGTCTGAGACCCCCCTGAAACAGCCATTTGAAATAAACATCCCCACAAGGGACGAATTCAAGGAAGGGCTACGTCAGCAACCTTCTGAGAATAATCAATTATGGTATACAGACGGATCAAGAATGGCTAATACACAGTGGTCAGGAGCCGGAATATACAAAGTACATGTCCAGGACGATGACTTCGCCTTGGGAAGCCACACGACGATTTTCCAGGCGCAGGAGTTTGCAATACTAGAGGTGGCCACACGAACAGAAGTCAGACAGGGAGCAGAGCAGGACGTCTACATCTACCTACCGACAGTAAAGCAGCTCTGCGAGTCATTTGAAGGAGTTCAAAGCTCGTTCAGGACTGCAGGGACTGTAGGGATCCTCTAGAAAGCAGAAACAAAAATGGTAACTCTTGGATGGGTTCTTGGACATACGGTCATGGAGGGGAAAGAGCGTGCCGACGATTCGGCCAAGCGTGGTTCCCAGACATGCTTTAATGGACCAGAGCCCTGTCTAGGAGTAAAAAAAAGGTACGTCTCTCACACTCTAAATGAGTGGGCATGGGAGAGTACAAAGACCAACTAGACACAATCAGGAATATGTAACCAGACCAAGGAAATCTACCCTAACCCGGATAGATCCAAGTCCTCGTGCCTTCTTGGGAGAAGCCAGCAGTGCCTGGGAGACCTTACAGGAAACCTTACTGGACACTGCATACTAAACAGCACATACACCTCATAGGAATACCTCAAAGAGTCGTCATACCACTTTCTGGGAGTGGACCATAGGTGGGCGCGACTACGCCACTAGGACCCTTGGAGCCATTTTTCTTCAGAGGAGCTTTCGACTCTGAAATGGGACGGAATACTGTCCTTCATTAGAGGGACGGGTCGACTTGTGGAGGGAACTAGGGCCCTGATGGAGTAGGGATGGGTGCACCTGGGGACTGTGAAAAGGGCCCCTACAGCCTAATCGCAATGATTCGGCCTCCCCCCCCCCCGGGGGTTTATTGTTTGTTTACTACTCTACTATTACTAATCGTGGGTTGGGTTTGACTTTGCATTAAAGCCAAAATCATTTTTTCTTGAACTGGGAGCTTAGGGTATGTCTAAACCTTAAACTTTAAACACCCTGTTAAAATTTAAGCTACTTGAAAAACACTCCATAGGTACATTGATCCAAGCAATAAATCGAAGCAAATGAATATTGTAGTGGCAGCCCACAACATAACAATATTTAACATTACCATATATAATTGGTTACTAGAGCCGTTATTATCTGGTTTACGTTCTTCTACTACTAAATCTTCTACTTCCTCTTCTACTAAAACTTTGAAGACATATCTAATCTTCTATGCTAATACTAATATTAATGTAAGATTGAAAACTAGAACTTTTAACTGGGCTACATATTTATTGTTAATATTTATATATATATTAATTGTCACCCACGTGGCGAAACAACTTGTTGCCAACAAAACAAAAGAAACTCCGATATTTGATCAGTCTTGGCACCGGGTCACAAGAGAAAATAGTGCCATAGGAGAGACAACTTTATCAGAGATCGTAATGCAGAGAGACATCGATAGAAAAAAGAATGTTGGACCTTTTGGAAACAGAGTTTTAGTCTATTCTATTATCTGGATTTCGATGGACATTAAATATACAAAAAAAAAACAGTAACCGGAATCTTCGGTCTTTTTACATATCTTTTTGGTCTGGACCGGAAAAACGTTACTTTTAGCTTGAAAAATTAGACAGAAAAATCATCACTCACTTTCCGGTCAGTTGTACAAAAACTAATTTTACGTTAACAAAAGTCGATCTTAATCTCCTGGCAATATTTTATTTAAAAAACTGAAAAAATAAGAAACTGCATTACCATTCAGTCTTGTTTAGCGAACAAACCTTGAAGGAATAAAGTAAGTTCTGACGTCACAACTGCATTTTTAAACATCTCTGCTATAGCACACATGATTCTCTGTATACTCAAATTCCAAAAAATCTGAAAAAAAAAGTAACAGGATCGATAATACATACAGTCGAGGGTATTGTTGCGGTAAATTCCGATTCTGAAAACGATTCAATTCTTTCTCGTACCTTAAATTCCACTTTGGATGGGTACTGCACGTACCATACCAATCTAAACGAGGATATAAGTACGGAGAAACACGTTTCTTCGGAATTACGAAATTCGAATCATCTCACGACTATTAACAACGGTCTTCTACACGGTTGTCCAATAAATTATCGTACAAGGTAAGTACTATTAGAATAATGATAAGTATTAATAGCTAGATGGATATATCAGGAAATATAAACCATTCACTTATTATTGCCGTGAAGTAGGCGTTTGAAATCTGACTTTGACGTTTTTATCCTATCTTCTCAAAATGTACCGAAAAGAGATATGAATACAAAAAATTAAGAATTCAACGGTAACGAGATGCCAAAAATAAGTGAATGAGATATAGGTACTTGCATAAATTGCATATGCCATTGTCGTGAATTCAAATCACTAACGCCCAGTGAAAAAAAGAGCTCTACACTATCTTGGAGAATATATCCTTAAAATGTTTTTATACTATATTACGTTAGGTATAAAATAGTTATTTATGTATCAATATACAAAAAATATTAACAATACATAATATATTTAATTAACAATAAACAAAACATTTTTTCTTACAAAACAATACCAAATAATACGGTATATTTTATTACTTCGTAATACCTAGTTTACAACAGAATTCAAATAAACTGACTTTAAATCTTTGTTTGGTTCTTGTGTTGGTACTACTATTGACATGATATGAACAGTTTTGCGTATTTTATCCAGTAAAATAAAGTACTGGAATATTTCACTGGGGTGGGCTAGTAGTAGAGCGGGGTTTTGGCGCACTTGAAGAGTGTCGTAGAACTCGCTTCCAGTCTGCATTTTGAAATGTAAACCGCTGCAATCTAAAAAAAGGTAATACTGACCAGACAGCTTTATAAAAGACTACTCATTTCACCGAAAAACTGATTTCTTTGACTCCTTCTCCAGGACAAATGCTTGTCAGCTTCTCTTGTTTCGTTCTTCACGATAGTACCCATTAAAGAAGCCATGGAACATCTTCACCAGGAATTTCCACAAGATATCGCCAAGTTACTATCTAAAGTGTTTTCCGGGCTATAAAGCCGTGGTCCAATGGAATTGCTTCCTGACGTTTCGTTTACTACTGCGGCAGACATTATCAAAGGCGATGAGGCAGTGGGCGAAGTGATCTCCCTTGCTTCCCGACGATGACTGATTCGACTGTAGCACGCTCCGTGGTATTCGTACCGCCGCTGTCGCGATGCAGTGGTGGGGCCGGGGTGGGGGCGGCGGCGCGGGGCTTCGACGCGCTCGAAGTGTGTCGCAGAACTCGCTTCCAGTCTGCATTTAGAAACGTAATTTCCTCCTTCCTGTTAAAATTGTTTTCGTGTTTGAAGATCTCAATGGCTTCCCTCGTTAGTCTCGGATAATAGCGCTGTGATTGATGTAGGATATCCACTTCATTAAAAAGGATGTTGTGACCTTCAGAGAGAGCGTGCTCTGCTACTGCTGACTTTTACGTTTGTCCCAGCCTGCAACTCCTTTTGTGTTCTGTGATCCTCGTGTTGACACTACGCTTTGTGGTGCCAATGTATACAGAGCCACAGCTGCATGGAACTCTATACACTCCGGGTGCTGATAGGGGATCTCTGCGGTCTTTAGCCGATCTCGTACAATTCAACAGAGCTTGAGATCGGCTAAAGACCGCAGAGATCCCCTATCAGCACCCGGAGTGTATAGAGTTCCATGCAGCTGTGGCTCTGATATATCGCCAAGTTGTTCCAACACTGCCTAACAACTACATATTTTCAATGGAAGGAAGATTTATACGAACAAACTGATACTGTAGCTACGGGCAGCCCCATTAGTCCAGTAATATTCAACTATTTTATGAACAATTTCGAGGCCAAGGCGGTGGCAAGGAAAATAAGAGGCTAAAGTGCTGGTTCCGATACGTGGACGACACCTTTGTTATTTGGAGCCATGGCGAGGGCGAACTTAAAAACTTCCTCTTACACCTCAACCCTATCAACCCAAAAAATCAATTCACTACTAGAGTAAGAAAAGGACGCCTACCGTTTTTGCATGTTTTAGTATCAAGGAGGCCGAATAGGAAGCCTGCACGCTGCATAAATAGCAGCACACCATTTATAGAAAACCAACACACACTGATTGATACCTCAATAACTCTTAAAATCATCATCGCAGACAGAAAAGGGGAGTCATAAAGACTCAGTCTGTAAGAGCCAAGAGAATTTGTGAGTCGGCTGAATTGAAACGGGAAATGAAGCATCTGGAAAGAGCCTTTGGTTGGAATGGATACAACAAACACGAGTTCGATAGGGCCGTCCGTCCAAGGAATGTAGAGCGCCGGGAAGGAAAAACGGGAGAAGATGAAGACAAACGCGGATGGACTAGTCTACCATACATCCACAAAATATCTTTAAACCTACTCGTACAATACAACAGAGCTTGAGAGCGGTCAAAGACCGCAGAGAATCCCTATCGGCACCCGGAGTTTACCGAGTGCTGCAGTTATGGTTCGGTATACATTGGCACCACAAAACGCAGTGTTAACACGAGAATGACGGAACACAAGAGGAGTTGCAGAATGAGACAGACACAAAAGTCAGCAGTAGCAGAGCACGCTGTCTCCGAAGGTCACGATATCCTTTTCAACGAGGTGGATATATTATATCAATCGCACCGTTTCTATCCGAGACTAACGAGACAGGCCATTTAGAACTTTAAACACGACAATCATTTCAACGGGAAGGAGGAAATTACGTTTCTAAATGCAGACTGGAAGTGAGTTCTACGACATACTTCAAGTGCGCCGAAACCCCGCGCCACCACTACCCCCACCCCAGTCCCTCCACTGCAGCGCGACGGCGGGGGAATAAATACGACAGAGCTCACCACCAACGTCGGGAAGCACGGGAGATCACTTCGCTCATTGGCTCACCGCCTTTAATAATGTCTGCCGCAGCTGTAGAAACGTCAGGAAGAAATTCCATTGGACCACATCTTCAAAGCCCCGAATGTAGATTGTATTTTGACCCTCCGTGAAAGCCTTCACTGTCTTATAGCATATCAATAGTATATTAAGATACAAGTTTCATAAGGAAGCTCATTGTCAGACCAATCCAATTTGCGTAACTATTGCGTTGGTGGTGACCTGATCTAAGGGCCACGTGTTCGTCTTCTCTGCAAATAGCTCTGCACATGTTTTGAGGAGGACAATAATCTACTCATGAAATATTTGGTTCAGAATGTTTAAGTCTGCAACGTCCCCGTCGGCTGTTAGCTCACCGTTTAGTAATATAACAAGTTCGATCACTCGACAGGTGGCGCCGAAACTTTCTTCCCCTGCCGTCTCTAGCGTCTTGCCTACCAAATCCCTACCCAAGGTAGCAGTAAGTAAATATAAAGATACGTAAATATACTTGAACTGTATCTATTAAACTGTGGTTACTTCAGGTATAGAGATGGAGGTCTGGCTTTTCGAGAACCAGGCTCATACAGGTGCAATTCTCTGTGACCTGCCTAATACAGTAAAGCCTTCGACTGCATTTCTCATGAATTTTTTTTTGTGCAGCTCCGGCATGGTTAGGTGTAATCGCATGGAGTCAACTTGTTTAAGAAATATTTCACAGTCAGAACACAGCATATATCCCGTAGGGGTAAACTGCCTGGGGAAACCCCAATGGCACATGGAGTCCGACAAGGGTCTAGCCTTGGACCCTTGCTGTCCTTGATCTAAGTGAATGATATTTAGACTGCTACAAAAATCAGTCGGTCATGTTTGTGGACGACACCGTTTGTGTTACGACCTTGATAAAAGATATTTAACTAGAAGACCTAAGGCTTCATGCTAAAGACTGTGTTTGAACATTTACGAAGACCAAACATGTCAGTTTTACATTGAAACTTGATTACCAAAACCAGTTCCTTGGCACGGCAAAGTTGGTGAGGTTACTGGGAATATATGTTAACATCTTGTTATTTGTTAACTTCCTTCCTGATTAACACTAAAATGTTGCTTGTGGGCACAATGGCAGCAAATGAAACTCAATGAATTAAACACTGCTGTCACTTTTGTCACTTTTAAAATGTAAGATACTTCTCAAAGTAGAGCTTAATAATATTTATGAACAGGAGCGAAACCTTACATTAAATAAACATACGAAATGCTGAACTAAACTTCGGAAACGGTACAAAATCTCAGTAGTTTTTTTTTCGATAATATAAAAAATGAGAAACAAACTGCTGCTATGTAGTACTACAGACAGCTTTAAACTGAAATAACCATAAAAATAGGGTGATTTTGGTGCTAAATTAAATGACACTCTTTACAAGACAATCAGGGTTGTTACCAACCTATTTATGGTGAATTGCATCCAACACTTTTTGAAGTTCAAATTGAAGTAAATCACTTATTATTTTGATTCTGTCTAACGCCAATTGGAGGATATTGTTTTAATGATGTTTCATGCTCCGTTCCAATCTCATTGCGGATACAGAATTGTAGTATAGCGAAAAGGTTACAAGTCCGATGCAAAGAGCATTTTCATTAAACTAAAAATCCTCACAATACCATTATGACCTGCCGTGACCTTACTCTTGTATGTCAGAAATTTGGGGATTATGATATGTGCTCGACCCGGTACTCACATACCAACAAGGCGGAGTGAATATTCATATACCAACTGAGAAAACAAGTGAAATTGAAAACATTCCAAGTAAGCACAAATGTATAGGTTTTAGTTTCAGTAAGCACAATTTATAGTTGACTTTGTTTCATTTTCATTAATAAATTGGGTTATTTTTCCTATATCCTGTCGAAGTTTTGCTATTGTCATCTCTGGTCTTATTTGCCAGTTTTGAATTCTTAATAGGGTAAATGTAGGGAGGTGATACTTTGGTCATTGATAATCTTGATGATATTTGAATTTTGTTAATTTAGATTTAGTTTGGGTAGCGGAGATCTGAAAGATGAATTGGTTGACTTCCATTTGTGTGTTTGTCTCGCTTGTCTCGCTCTCTTGTATTTCTCATCTCGGCTTGTATCATACACATCAACAATGTGAGTGAAATGTCTATCAACACTCAGTGTCAGTGAAACAAAACCCACTGGGTGAAACAAACACTGGGTGTGTAATGGAGCATTTGCCTACTTTATTTGCATTGTCAGGAACATGATTGAGTATTTCAGTTATGGGAGTTTCACTGATTTGGTCAATTGTAGTTTTTGTGGAAGCTGATTCATTTGCGACTTCCTTTTTGATGTTTGGGGGTAGCGGAGATCTGAAAGCTGGATTGGTTGCCTTCCATTTGTGTATTTGTAAGTGCACCTCGGCTTGTATCATACTCATCACCTATTCTGCTTCAAGAGACGATCTTTCATTACCAGAAACACCAACGCCCAGTGTCAGTGAAACAATACCCAGTGGGCGAAACAAACAATGGTGCATTTGCCTACTTTATTTACATTGTCAGGAACATGATTGAGTGTGTCAGTTAAGGCAGTTTCACTTATTTAGTCAATTGTAGTTTCTGTGGAAGCGGTCATTGTCACGGTCATTGTCAGGAACATGATTGAGTGTTTCAGTTAAGTCAGTTTTACTGATTTGGTCAATTGTAGTTTCTGTGGAAGCTGATTCATTTGCGACTTCTTTTTTTATGTTTTCTATGTTGCACTGAGTTAACCGTTTGTCTTAAAAACGGTTAATCTAAATCACCCTTTTCTGGTCAATAAGCTTTTGAGCAGAAACTACTTGGCTTAGTTCCAGATATACATTAAGAAACTGTTGCTGTAGTTCATGTCTGTAATCGGCTTAGATCGTTTCTAGATTTGTAGTTAGAGTTCTGTTCAATCCTGCCTTGGTCGTTTCTGGATGACCCAGCAAAACACTTTGGGCAGGTTTCCGCTTGTTTGGCACTTCCTCAGTCATTGGCTGGAATTCTTTGTTCACTTGATATTTGGAAGTAGTGGAGGATCTAGTGAAAGGTTTCTTGTGAATCGCTTTTAATAGTTCGAAATGTCCTGTTTCTGGGTAACCTAGGAGAACCAGATCTATATTATTAGGATGACATGATTTGCTCATGATTGTGGCCTTTTCTGTGATTTTCATTGTAGACTATCCTCGGTTTGAATATACACAGAAATTGATCTTAGAGATTTTCGATAGAGCTGAAGTTTTGAAACTTGTTCCGTAGGTTGTTGTTTTTCTCATTTCAGTGTAAGATGTTTATTATCATTATTATTATCTCTTTTCTCGCGTAGTTTCACTGCCTTACGGTTTTTAGAGGGAACGCCGAGAGCACACCGTGCTCCTAGGGTGATCCCTCGTGGTGCAAATGCTCCAGTCTATAGCACTTTGCGCACTATATGCGCAGTGCTCAGCACAGCCGACTTCTCAATCGTGAGGAGGTTGTGTCTTCCAGAGATTTGTTGGACTGCTTCAGAAGTTTTTTTGCTCCATTTACAGTCGGTATTATTGATGTTTCCGTATTCCACATTCTTTGGATTTCTATTTGTAAGCCTTTATATTTCAACTGTTTTTCTACCTCCTTTTGTGCGATATTGTATTCCGATGGTATAGTCTATCAGTACGCATTGCCTACGTTTTTTGTCCCTGACAATGATGTCTGGTTTGTTTGCTTTAATGGGTCTATCTGTTTGCATCTGCGTATCCCAAACGATCGTTACATCGGGGGTATCTATAATCTAGTCAGGAATATGTTCGTACCATTTGTCCTCCACCGTTATGTTAAATTCCTGGCAAATGTTCGAATGGATATGTGCGGCGACACCATTGTGCCGGTTCAAGTAGACTTTTTTTTCCAAGACCGGACAGCCCAAAACGACCTGGTGGACAGTCTCCTGGTGTGCCCGACAGAGTCTGCAATTAGGGCTCCACCAGTGTTCATGATCCTGGCCCTCATATAGTTGGTGGCTATCGCTCGCTCTTGGAAAGGTGGGATAAGTGCTTCAGTATCCATTTTTAGGTTAGCGTAAGTCAGCCACTTTCATGTTTGTTCTTGATTTATTGTTTTTTTTTCTTTAATTTTTCATCATTTGTCCATGCATTGCCTTCTCTCTCCATTTCATTTTACACTTTCTTTGATTGTTCTGAGTTGTTCTAATAATAATAGTAATAACGTTATAATCACCTTACCTCCTTTCTGGGTTTCGGCTTCCTCTTGTGTTTGTCTATACACCATGGCTAGGTAATTGTCATTTCCTTTCAATCGGAGGTAAGTTCTGTGATAGCGATGCTATGGTTCGTTTTAATGTTTGGCACTCCTCATCCGCCGTCTTTTCTTGGGTCGTATAGTTCAGTTAAGCTCCATTTAATTATTCCAAAAGTGTACAGAAGAACTGACTTTGCCGTTCAATTCAGTTTTCAGTGCCGCTCTCACTCTTCTAGTGTACTCAGTTTTCAGCTTTGTTTTTAACATTTCTTTGTTGAATCCCATCGTGCTCGTCAAACGCCAGATATTTGTACACCTTTTGTTGTTCTAGTGCTTTAATTGTAATAGAGTTGTTTAAATCTATGTTTTGGCTTTCTTGGAGTTTACTTTTATAAAACTTTGCTTTGGCGCATTTGTCAAGGCCAAATTCCATTCGGATGTCATCACTACAATCTTTGACGAGCGTGAGTTGTTCTGTAAGTTCTGCCTCATTTCATATTAATTTGAGGTCATCCACATAAAGGAGGTGATTAATTTGTTCGGTTTCATTTTTACAGTTTTGGAAATTCCCAAGATAGTGCTGAAAGGGAGCAATGCCATGCAGCACCTCAGCGGTGAGATTGAATCGCCTTGATAGATGCCATTTTTAATCTGGATGTCGTGAATTGTTATTGTGAACGTTCTAGTTTAGGAGTGGCAGTGACGTTCGATAAATTTGTAGCGTTTCTATCAGCCAGCTGTGAGGAATTTTGTCAATTGGAAAAATTGAAAAAAGGCAAAAGCATTTAAATCCTTTTTTGTAGTCAACCCATACTACCTTCTCTTCTTACATCCATAGGTGTTCTTTGAACATCCTTTTTGTTCATTTGGGAAGAGGCCTTTGTAAAAGGTAGTCTTTCAGATAGTATCTTGGTGAGAACTTTGTAGATGTTGTTTAAGCAGGTGATTGATCTGTAGTTCTTCTCCTCATGAGTTTTCACATTCTTGGATATCAGGTATGTCTTTCCTTTTGTCAGCAATTGCGGTATGCTTTGATTGTCGTTATAGGCGGTCGTTAAGTTGGCTTGTGCAGCTACTAACTTTTTTAGCCAGAAGTTTGGTATGCCGTCAGGACCAGTTATTAATGGAGTTTAGTACTCTCAGCTCTTCCTCAGACATATCGTTCCAGTGCATTTGCTCTATTTGTGCTGTGTTATTGTATGCTTGTTTAATCCATTTTGCTTTTCTGTTATGTGTTGTGTCTGTTTCCTATAGGCTCCTCCAGTAGACTTCAATTTCCTCTCTGGGCGGCATGTCTTTTACTACCAGTTTCGTACCAAGTACATTATTGTAGAATTTACCCGGAGGTTCTGTGAATTGTTTGTTAAGGTTGTATTGTGCAGCTCTTTCAGTGCATCTTTTCATCCTGCAGGTCTTTGTTGGTACTAATTGCTTTAGTTTTTCTGTTGCTTTCGAGTGGTCTTTGTCATTTTTTATTTTATACGCTGTGTATAATAATTTATTTGTTTCTGTTTTGCTGATGTTTTAATTCACTGATTCCTTTAGCAGCGAGAGCTCCTTCCTTAGTTTGCCAATGCGGGAATTTATTTTCGTTTTCACGGTGCGGAGATATTTAGTTTTCCCATTTTGGCAATGGTGGGGACAGGAACCAAGGCATTCTGAATTGTAGCTGCTGTGGCATAAGTGTATTAGTCTATTCACGGCCGTTACTGACTGATATTGGCGTGGGGCTGTGTGTATAATCCTTGTTAGAGCCTCGTTTCCTAGTTTTATCAACGCTTTGATTCTTCCGTTGTGATTATTTTGAGGGGAATCTTCTTTAATTCGTTTTCGATAGTTTCTTCTTCTTTATGTGCCATGTCCGGTCTTCCGAACGTTAGCGATTACTATAGAGAGTGCGTCTCTATCTTCTGCAACCCTGAACATGTCAACGGCGCTCCGGATGCCTGTCTACTCCCCGATGTTCCTGAGCCAAGAGATTTGCCTGCGTCCGACACCTCGCATGACTTCTATTTTTCCTTTCATGATCAAGTGCGAGCAAGATGTGGCCAAGGTAAGCAATCTTGCGATATTTCAGTGTGACCAATATTTGTCTCCCTACCCTTGCTCGTCTCAATGCTTCCTCATTGGTCAGCAGATCAGTCCACGGGACACGCAGCATTCTACAATAGATCCACATTTCAAATGCTTCCAGTTGATTTATTGAGCTAGTCTTTAAGGTTCAGCATTCCGGTCCATACATAAGAACCGACCAAATAAAACACCTCACCATACGCTGGCATAACTTAAGGTTCAGGTTATCGTCGCAAAAAAGTGTTTTTCTACGAGCGTGCTTATTATGTCACTTTACCGCACGCATCTTGTTTTCGAAAGCTTTACTTTCCCTCACGGCGTGCGTGAAAGTAAATTTGGCGTGCGGGAAAGTAAATATTTAACGAATGACTGATTTATAATATAATTTAGACTTTATAGTCGGTCTATCTAGATAGGTGCCGTGCCAAACATTTTTATCTGTTTTAAGGAACTATTATGTTTGCTTTTATTGATTTTTGATACAAAATATCCCTACAATATAAGTACTTTTTATTCCAATGTCACCAGTTCATGCCTGACACATTACGTCACGCCAACAATCACACCAAGTTTTTGTCATAACAACCAGTTGATTGTTGATTAATTCAGCTGTCATACTGTTGACAAAGATAACGTTATATCATAGGGTTGATTATCTGTTTCTTTACTTCGGCTCGTAGAAAAAATATTGTTCCTAACTCGTGCGGAAAGTGTCTTTCCCGCACTCGTCTGCTGCCCAAACTCCGCTTCGCGTCTTTCGGGCATCGGCAGACAGCGTCCGTCATCCGTTGGAAAGTTGTTCTTGCCATTTCGATGCGACATCTTATCTCAACATCGGGGTCTAAGGTGTCCGTTAATATACTTCCCAGATATTTAAACTGGCTGACACGTTCTATTACCTTTCACTCGATATTTAGCTGTTCGTTCTCGTAGCTATTTCGACTAAAAATCATAAGCTTTTTTTTTTAACATTTATGTTGAGTCTGAACTTTTGGCCAGCTACACTGCTTCTGTCAACAGTTGCTGCAAGCCATCCAAGGTATCACTCAAGACAACAGTGTCATCCGCATATCTAATTGTATTCAGCAGAACGCCGTTTATTTTGATTCCGCACTCTGCGTCTTTCAAGGATTCTTTAAAGATTTTACCTAAAGATTAAACAAGAGTGGTGAGAGAATACAGCCCTGGCGCACACCCCTTCGAATCTTCACACCAGGTGTGGTAAGCACACTGACTCGTGCCTCAGCCGTTTGACCCCAATATAAATTCTCGAGTACGCGGATGTACCTACCATCCAATTGGATGTCCCGCAGTATACTCATCAATTCAGAATGACGCACCCTGTCAAAGGCCCTTTCATAGTCTATAAAACAAGCAAATACATCCTTGCGCTGGTCTCGGCACTTCTGGAGAAGGATATTTATTCCGAAAAGGGCTTTGCGGGTTCCAGAGGCGATCTTGAACCTTATTTGAGCATCATCAAGGTCGAATTGCGTTTTTAGCAAGTGGCTTACTGCACCCACGTATTTCTAATTGTCTTCTCGTCTATGATGGGGTGGTTTGACGAGTCCAACAAGACGACATGGGACGGATGTCGTTTTTTATAGGTTCCTGCTATTTCTTTAATTTTCTTATGCATTTGAAAGATATCATGCTTGTCCTCAAGTTCCTCCAGTTCTCTACACCTGTCTCTCACCCAACACTCCTTCGCTCTCCTGATTTCCGCCCTTATAGTGTTGTTGATTGTTTCATACTCGTCCCTGTCGCTCTTCGCCGGTCTCCTAGTTTCCATCAAGCCTTAGATATGGTCGTTCATCCATCTTTTCTTTTTGATTCTATTACGGGGTCGCAGATTGTCACGGCATACGGTGGTTAAGATATTCTTCAATTCTTCCCACGAGGACTATACTATCTGTGCAGCTGGTTCGGTGTTGAGCTGCTGACTTACTTGCTCTTTTACTTGCGGGTTTTCTAGGGTTGATGTATCAATTCGAGGGATTCTTGGGGCGTTTCTAACTAATTTCAATTTCAGTTCTATGTTTGCTATGAGTGGCACATGGTCGGAGCCAATGTCTACATCGAGGTAAGTCGTTACATGTTTTTCACTCATGGGTACGCAACCTTCTTTTTCGGCTGGTGATATCCAAGTATAAAGGCGCCTTTTGGGGAGCTTAAACCACGTATTCATGACCACCATTTCCTTTTCCTGACAAAATTAAAACAGTCTGTACCCTCTTGTATTGCTTGAGCACAGTCCGAAGTCACCAACCAGGTCTGCTAGTCGGCGTTGTCCTATTTTGGCATTAAAATCACCGATGATTAAGCTAAGCTCATCTTTGCCAAGTTTACTGAGGACTCTGTCCATCAGATCGTACAAACCTTCGACCTCTTCATCATGTTGCCTCTCTGCTGTGGGGCATACACCAGTATTACATTGATATTGAACGGCTGGCCCTGCAATTGGAGGAGCATTATGCGATCCGTGCTCAGCGTATAACTGATGACGTACGGGGTGTTCATTTTAAAACTTCATCTAGTTGGATGTGAAATGTCAAAAGAAAAGGATGGATAAACAAAAGTCTATTTATTTTGATTATGTCATCCTTTTCTGTCAAAATTTCATAGGCTGCTAGATGAAGTTTTATAATGAACACCCCGTATTTGTTGCAGTCAGTGCAGACAAATATTTCCACTCCGTTCCGATGGTAACGGTCTTCAGGTGCACTGCCAGACTAATAGAGAGTGCCATGTTCATTTGTGCTCATCCCTGAACCCGGCCAGCGCAGTACGCTGATTCCCAATATATGGATGTTAAGTCTTTGGGCCTCTTTAATGGTATTATTTAGCTTGCCAGCGGCAAAAATGCTCCTCACATTCCAAGTTGCTAGACGCAGATATGATTTTACTATGTTGAGCCGGGAGATTCTTCGCACCCCTTGCTCACTTAAGGGCTGCCCGGAATTGGGAGCCGCTGTTTTATTTTCTCTCCATAGTAATATCCTGGGAATTTGTATACTGGGGTGGTTTTCCGTTGCTTTCCCCTGTATTGATTCAGGCGCTCCTAACATGGAGTCCGACACCCTCGGTAGCCGCCCGTTCTGGGTCAGACGCTACCTTGCCTGATGGTCCGCGGGAGGTATTTGATTTCCCTCCTACCCCCCCACATCTAGGAGGCATTCCCTTATTCGCTTTTTTTAGTTTTATTATTATTTTATTAATTAGATATATACATTTAGTCTGGGCCAACATCCTCTAAACGAACTACTTCTACCTAAATATTTCGATGACCCAGTGGATTTTATTTTTTTGTTTCGTTAAAAAAATAGCTACTACTACTCACTACCTCCAGTACTAACCAATATTTGATTCCCAATTCGGTACCGCTTTTTGTCTCAACCAAACCATGAATAATGAGATTCGGCTCTTCATCGTGATAATCATCGCTTCGATGAGTTCTCTTACCAGCGATGTCACTTTTTTGTCGCGCTCTGTAAAATACACACCGTCGATTTTCCTGTTTACCAATTAAACTCGATCTGCCGTTGCTGTTCCTGCTAGTGCTGCCCAACCTGAACCCGATCGGCGATCGGCTGTCACGGTTTGGACGGTTAGTTAGTTAACCGAAAGTCTTCGCTTGTGTTGGTAGTACCGGTAATACGCGGGCGAAAGTACACTAATAACATGAGGGCGCGTTTATAGTGATTAAACGGATGTTTATTGTAGAGCTCTATACAGTTCGCCCGTTTGTATATTGCACTGTTTTCCTTTGAAAGGGTCATTTTGGTAGGTTTCCAACATTTATCATGACCAATTTGCTGGATATCATCATAATTATTAGTTTTCTCCTTTATTCGAACCTATATTAATGGTAAATTTTATTGTGGAATTAGTGCGAACAGGAAAGGTGAGATTGCGAGTCCATGACCTCTTTTTGTTGAGTTATTGCTGTATGTTTATGGTGCAATTGCCATGTACTTTATTGTATTGCTTCAAATATTCACGTAGGTTAAATAATACATACGGGACCTCCCACAATACCGAGATTTCACTATGGGCTGGCGATACAGTTCTTCAGATTTAATATTAAGAGCAGAATAATTAAATTTCGTTTTATTCATAGGTACGTTCTGGATTTTTTTTGCTTGTTATTAATGGTGTATGAGCCAATTCTTTACTTTTATTGTTACTACTCTTTTACTATACGTATTCAATTTTTTTAATTATTGTTTTTTTTTGTTTTACTTGGGTATGTAGTATCAATACCATGTACAAGGTGACGCCTTTCGATGGATTTAGTGGGTATTGGCAAAACAATATTAGACAGTTGAAAATCGATTTCACAGTCTCGGCCACGATTTTCAACATAAATTTTATGATTTAATTTATTCCTGGCCAGCTTGATTCTTTTGAAAACAGCGCTTTTGACATGGCTCTTTATCTCGCCTACTCTAGAAAATAGAACAAAAAGTGAAATAGAAATGTTTTAGAGTTTGTCATATGTAGTTTAGTGGAGCAGTTGTAATTTTTTTATTGATATCGATTTTTAAGTTATAATATAAGTTAGGTTTTAATGGGACACCCTATGGTTCGTTTGATGGCTCTTTTTTAGTTGATTCCAATGATGTGAAGTATTATACCATTATCTCTGATATTATATAGTATATCTGAAATCAACGAGTAATTATTATTATGTTTCATCTAATATATTGCTTCTTTTGAACTTAAAATTAAACGTTTTAGACCTTTTTTCGAAGTAAAATAAGAACTTCGAAGATTTGAGATCTGTTGTCTCTTTCTAACATTACTCTTTATGAAAAAAAAAATCGAATTTATTTATATATCGAAAATCGGAGCTGACAATGTGCAGAGTGCATCTACCTATTACGGTTTTGCTAATACCCCATAAATCCATCAAAAAGGCGCTACCCTGTGTAAAAACAAAAATGTACACTGCGCCTTTTTGATGGGTATTGCGGCATACAGTGTGTCCCATTCTCATGCGAATACTACAGGCATTTTCGTTATTGATGTTATAGATATCGACACAGATGTTTAATCGTACTGATGCAGGTTAGCGTCTCCAAGATTCCAAAAGGTCTTGTTTTAGTGGGTTTAGGACAAATAAAAACTCCTTTTTCTCTCGAAAAACGCCTGCGTTTCGACGTTTAATTTACATCTTTATCAGGGCTGAAACATACGCAGGAACATTACCACACACGACGAAGGCTCTCATAAAAGAATAAAATTTAAATTAAAAAAATATGCAGAAGGCATCACTTGTTCATAATAATGCATGATGTAAACCAACACAAACTTGTTATTTATCCTAAACCCACTAAAACACGAACTTTTTTTTAATCGTACTGTTTAGAATCAAATTCTAGATATGATTGATGGGTTTGAGGGGTCGGTGGTTGAAATGAAAATCTTCTTTCCAAGTTGGTCTACGTTTCGCATTGGTTTTATTGCATCCTATAGATCCTAGTAACAACAAGATAGAATATAGAATAGACTTTAGGTGTCACAGTACTCTTATTCTTTATATTGTGGCATATTTTAATTAAAAAAAAACAAAAGGAGGGTAACTCACCTATCAGTACCACATATAATGCGAACGGCAGCTCTGTAGTTATTGGAAGCTGGGTCGAGATTCGTATAAAGGTTGTAAGGCTTATGAGGCCAAACTATCTTTCTTTTCTTGTTCACACTACTGTGTTATCGTCAATAAATGGTTGTTCTTTACCATATACATATAATCTTGGGTCCCAGACAATGTCCTCTGGATTGTCTTGTCTAGCTGAGCTTTACTCTCATCTAGATAGCTTTAAAAAGATGTAGGGGCAGATGCTGCATCTTATACTGGTGTGTTAAACATAAAGCTGCATGGCTGCTTTACTAATGGATATTGATCGGGAAAACTGGTAAAAGAGTATATGCTGTGGCTAGTGGCTACTGAAACTATCTATGGAAATCTATAGTAAAATGGACCATGAAAGCTATGTGAATCGTACCAATAAAGGAGAAAACCCTAGAATGGTGAAAAGATGCTATGGAGCCTATGAAGGCTCCAGAGCCAAGTCTAGCATAAAAAGGGGAACTAACTCCACGTGGTTCTATATAGAACTAGAAACTTACCCATAGCAATTGGTTCTCAGGAAGTCTCACGAAAACTGCTGCTCTGGAATTATTTAATAAAAAATAAATAATCCTTCCCTTTTCTCCGGTGTTTGGATAAAAGAGCCGTGTCGTCAGCATAGAGTGCGAGCGTAGTCCTTGGTGTTCTAGGAATAACGCTCGTGTACAGCGTGTACCGTTGCGGCGACAATACCGACTCTTGGGGGACACCTGCCTCTAGCGCTCTGGGCGCTGGTACGGAGGTTCCGACTCTTACAATCACCGTCCGCTTTGTGAGGTAACTGTCGATAAGTTGGCAAATGTATGCCGGCAACAAAATAGAAATTTTCCCCTCTTGTTCAGCAGTATCACCACTCCCCGTTTCCACCGTGATGGAAAGTGCCGTAGACTCAGCGTTGCGTTCGCCACAGCGCAGAGACAGGCCGCACCCTTCCTCGTCAGGTTTTTCAGCACCTTTACGTTCTACAAGGGTCCTCAGTATGTCCCTGACTTCCCTGGGGGTGATGGGGTCAATTGAGCTTTGCTGACCCTTCTGAGCCTTGAGCTCGCTCCTCAGGTGCCGGACGGTTCTCTCAAACGCCAGGATGTGACGTTCATCATCGTCACGGTGATCATTTAGCTTACACTCTCGTTCGTGTGTCTGGCCAAATGCTTCCGCCTTGTCCTCATCGCTGTACACCATACTGTTTACGCTGTGCAGCGGTGGTATGGCGATTTTCTCACGCCTGAGGCTTTTCTGCAGCTTTCGTTAAGCAGCCTGCGATTGTTTTTTGAGAGGCCACTGCTTTACAATCTATGGAGTCGTCTCTGTTCCTGAACGAGCGTCCGTATATGTTCGCGTGGTATAACCGCGTGGTTTTTGCACCTCGCGCTCATTGTGGATAACCTTGGAGTCTGCAGCACGTCCTCCTCGAACGCCTGTACGGCACCCTCCAGCTGGGTCACATCAGCAATAATCGGGACGGTCGCAACTGCGTTAAAATGCTCTTGAAACCGTTTCCAATTAGTGTGCTTAGAGCGAGTCGTTTTGACTTCGGCATTCGCTTCAACGGTCAGTCTTATTGAACAGTGATCCGAGGTACCTTCATTCACCGTCACCAACTCCGGCCAGAAGCAGAAGTTCCTCAACACCGCCATGTCAAGTACGTCCGGTCTCCTGCCCCCGTTGGGTAAACATGTCGGTTCTTCGGACCCCATTACCACTGCCCCGGCAGCGCTCATCATTTCCAATAACCTGACAACTTGCCTGTTAGTAACTGTAGAGTTCCACGAGAGGTGCTTACAATTGAGGTCGCCAACTAGCACTAGTGCTTGTTGGCCACCCAGGAGAATGTCGAAATCTTCCTGCTGTAGTTCGTCCTGCGTGCCCACGACGATGGAGATTGCATTACTCTCCGTGTCTTGGACCCCCAGGAAATGATGTACGATGTCGTCTTTCACCAGTCTAGCCACCCCTCCGTTATTGGGGTTCCTTTTGTCGTAATGGTACATGCTGTAGCCATGCAAGCCAGAACTTCCGGCTCTCTTTCAGCCACGAGGAGCTCCACCTCGCACTTCCTGGCGCACAGCCCGTTAACGTTCCAGGACATAATGGTGAGCTACTCGGGATGTTTAGCAGCCATCACCGGAGCGGAGTGCCTCGCGCTCCATCCTCCCAAGCAGTTTTTCAGCTTGGCTTCGATCGCCTTGATGAGGCCATTAACCTTCTGAGGGCTTTTGCCCATTGTCGCTTTCGGGTTTACGCCCGGCGTTTTACCCTCCGGCTTCTTCCCCTGCCTGGGATTTTTGGCTTTCGCTTGCTTGCCTTTTGGGGCCTTGGAGCACCCCAGCCCGTTGGCGAGGTGGCCTTCCGCTCCACAAAGAACGCACTTCGCGTTGCTGGTGCCGTCCGCGGGTTACGCTAGCGGGCACTCGCGTCCCGCGTGGTTTCCCGCGCCCCTCACACATCACTCCTCATGATGGCATTTGGACTGCCCATGGCCATATCGCTGGCAGCGGTAACATTGGGTGTGCAATGCTTTTTTCTTCTCTTGTTCATCTTTAACGTAAAGAACAAGAAGCTTTTCCACTTTAAAAATCATGGTATCTGAGCTCTTGGTCAAAACTAGGGCCAGTTGTGCCTTGGTCTTCCTGTTATGCATTCTGAATAGGTCTGCTGTTACGTTTTTCTGAAAAAGTTCGGCCTTGAGGTCCGCGTCCTCAGGCAGGCCTCTGATGACTGCATAAGCACATTTGTCCTCCGGCAGAGTGTAGGTATGGAACCTACGCTCCACGGAGGCCAGCACAAGAACCGCCTTCTTGTAGTGCTCTGCAGTTTCAGGCGCCAGCCTGAAGCCCTCTTTGGTTAAACTGATTTTGAGAGGGCTTTCGAGCCCTTTTATATCCGTAGGACAGCACCGGAAGGCAAAACTGAAGAGTCAGCGCAGTACGTTGGCGGGGGCCAACTAGATGAGGTTTTTAAATGAACACCATACTTGATACCCATACTTGATAATATGTAAAAAATCAGCAACAAGTAAATTTCAATGCGGCAATTTTTGACAAATTTCTTTTGACACCAATTGCTGTCGATCGGAGAAATTACATGGCATGGGTTGATGTCAAAAATAAGTGATTGGATAATAGATACCAATTTAATTATGTATTTCTCAGGATATATCTCAGGATAGTCTTGACCTTTACCACTCGAAATAAATATATATTTTTTAATATAACCTGACATTTTTCCGCCAGCTGACCGTTCAAATCCAGTTGACATTTTTATTATGTATTTTAATATTTGTATTTTATACAATATATACTTAAACAATCTTGTCTCTTAAGGGCTAGTTTTTGTAAGGGAGGGCCTCCTTAAGGGCTAGTTTTTGTGTAAACTGATCGTGTCAAAATATACTCAAAAAAATATTCATCTTTTGTGACTCATAACTACTGAATATATTCATATGAAATCTCATATGTATTGTATGTATTGAATATCTTCTCGTGCCGTGCACGTGTACAAGCGTTGGCGGTCATCATGTCAATCAGTTGGCGGTATGTCTCTCGGTCTTCGACTATTCTAAAGTCCGAAGAGTCCGGTCTCTGGCGAATTTTTTACGGCCAATTCACGCTCCCTCCACTTTCCCCCGAATCAGTAATTTAAGCAGGTCGTACTTGGGGCAACAAATCACATGTCTGAAGTATGATAACTTTCTTCTTTTGATGGTAGGCAGCAGTATGCGATCTGTGCTCATCCTTCTTAATACTTCCTCGTTGGTAGTATGTGACGTCCAAGTCACCCGTAACATCCTACGATAGCACCATAGTTCGAACGCCTCCAGCTTATTCATAGCATTGACCCTTAAAGTGTACAGACGTTGGCATAGAGCAAGACAGACCATACGTAGCATTTCAACACTTTCTGACGTGTACTCAACGTTAGGTGTCTATTAGTTAAAACCGTTTTCCAGTTATTGAATGCACTTCTTGTTATTTCAATTCTGACTCCGATTTCCATGTCTGGGTCATTGCGGGAATTTATCCAACAGCCGAGATATTTGAAGCGGTCAACCCTCTCTATGTTGTTGTTCTCGAGTGTTAGTGTGATATTCGGCTCTATTGATTTTGCCCACTGCCATCCATTTGGTCTTGAGAGCGTTTGTGCTTAGCCCTTTGTCTTTACACGCTTAGTTTACTCGATTAAGGAGTGTTTGCAGATCTCCGATATTCTCAGCAAGAAAGGCCGTGTCATCGGCGTATTTGATGTTGTTAATAATTTCGCCACCAATCTTGACACCAGTGTTGCTATTCTTCAGGGAAATCTGCTCAGAGTAAATGTTGAACAATGATGGGGAGAGTACGCCTTGACGAACGCCGCGCTGAATGGCGATTGGTTCTGAAATTGTCTGGTCGACTCTTATTCTCGCTGTTTGATTACAGTATAGATGTTTTAATATTTTTACTTCCTGATGGTCAATGTCGATGACATCTGGGTACTCAAATAATTTTCGGTGATCCACAGAGTCAAAAGCCCTTCGGAAGTCAATAAAGCACACAAATATGTTTTTACGAAATTCGCAAGATTTTTGGAGTAGTATGTTCATGCAGAATAAAGCTTCTCGCGTTCCCAGGTCTCCCATAAATTCGAACTGCTCTCTATCTACTACTCTTTCACAGGCCGAGTAGATCCTATTATGTATAATTTTCGAAAATATTTTAAGTGAGTGACTTATTATTAGGGATATTAGTCTATAATCTTCGCATGTGCTTGGTTTGCTGTTTTTGGGAAGGGGGACAAATGTGGACTCTAGCCAATCATGTAGTATCTGGCCGCTTTGAATATAGGGGTGCTTATTTGAAAACGACATCTGATTGGCTGTTAAATGTCCTTATTGGCTGTGAAATGTCAAAAGAAAAGGATGAACTTTCACTTTACCACTTATCCACCGAGTTACCAGGGTTAAATTCATTTTTTTAACGAACCTTTAGTCAGTACATCTTCCTATTACGTTGAAATCATTTTAGATTATCTATGATAAACTTATAAGTTAAAAAAAATATTGTTATTTACTTTTTCAATCAGAAGTAAGCACAATTTAATTTTACAATGCTAGATTAATTTATTAACTGTGAAATAAAATATGTAGTCCCCTATTTAATGAAGAAAAATTTATATGGACATCTCAGTTGGTGAGTTCCGCATTTGTATGTGGGAAAATCTGGCATATTACATTTTATATCAAAATGTGTAAAAATAAAAAAATATAATTGGGTTGCTTTAAAAAAAAACTAAAAACAACTTATACAGATTTACTTACTAAAGATACCTCACAAGCATTTAAGACTATAGACAACTCCGGATTAGTATTCGAAAAAAAAATATTGAAATTTTTGCCAATGTTTACATTTTTTCTACATATATCGGAAACCATCCAAAACTTGACGTAGAGGTATTCTAAAAAGGCTCTACTTAACGCATTTTTTTGCTCATTTAACCGACCTCGTAATTGAAGCCGTTGCGAAGATAGTAATACTGCTTTGCCACTTTAAAATTAATAATTTTTTTAAAAAACAAAATAAATAATTTTTAAATTACCACTTAAAAATACACCCTGTAATCCCTGCATATCTGCTTCTCTGATGAATATCCATAAAAACCTAAAAAAAATATTATTGAAGATTAACTGATCAAAAACTATATTTTTTGCAATTTCTTGATATGCCTAGCTTCATTTCAGCATATAACAAGTTACAGTAATGTCTTCATAATAGAGTAATCACCCAAACAAGTTAAACAGAAAAACCAGAGCGTCGCTTAAAACCCACTTTACGAGGTAGTTTCGTAATTGGGTAAATTTCGTAAAAACACATTTCTGTTTCAATTGACGGTACGTTAGTTGATAGGATGGAGTGGCTCTTTGAAAGTGCGAGAGTCCTTGAGACCACTGGGAAGTGGGTCTCCGAAAGAACAACCGGTCTCTGCTCTCAATTTTTTTTCTTTTTCATCTAAATACGCACGACTTAATTTTCACATAAATGGGATTTTTTTTTTCAATGACACGCACAAGTAGGTTTGAAGTGAAATTATAACGTGACGGTAATAATTTGAAGCATTGTGTAGTAGGTATTTCTTATTGCTAAACTTCAGAGCAGTAAATACGTAGAATCAATCTAATACCTACCAGTTTAGAAATAATTCTTACGCATTCTTTTATACATGTTATGTACCTACTAAATGCGGTTGCTCCAAGGTCATCGCATAATGATTATTGCCTTGTTTAGTTAGCTACATGTATAAGATCCAAGACCTCGACAGGAAGTTCAATTAGCTTAGTTAATATAATAGTTAAGTTGATTTAGTATTTCTAAGGCCCTTTCAAAGAAAACCAGCTAAATTACTAGTCACTAGTTTGTACACATATAACTGCTTTCGTTGCTGCTTAGTGTCCCGGATTAGCACTGTTTGCTCTAGCAGGTTACGGACGAAGACAAAATAAACATCTTTTTCTTAACACCCTGTCCCTAGCCTACTAAAGCAAACAAAGTGTATCTACTATCTTATCTTATTACTAAATCTTTATTAATAAAGAAAAACGCTGAGAGAGAAAATATAAATTACGAGTGTTATCTTGCGATACGATTACGACTTTGGTGCTATTAAAAGGGAGATAAGCGATTTAGACGTGTACAGGTTTTATCACGATATTACGTATGATTATTGTTCAAGTTAAACTCAGTGTTCGATTTGGTACGAGGGTACGAACGACGGTTTCGACGAACTAAAGAATCGAGAGTGTGATGGACAATCAAGTGTGGCTGTTAAGGATTCCTAATTAGGGACACCTGGCAACTCTTGTAAGGATTAAATTGCTCAGGTAAGAATTTTAGAGATAAGGTAATAGCAAAAGCTATAATAATCCTGATTTTTACTTTAAATGAAACGCCGTCAATAATAAGACAAGATTGACCTGCTGATTTAAACTCTGATTTTTTTTTATACAAGAAGCCTTTTGCGAAGACTGCGAGAGTACTTACTTGACGTGTATGTTGACTAAGTGAAATAATTAATAACTAGTCTCAAGCTCAGCTTTCACCTATGCATATGCAAGGATTTGTAAAGTTCGGTCTTTTCTGGCTATTTTAGCCCGGGAGCATGTGACCGATTAATAGTATAAACAGCAAGTGATTTCAATAAAAAATCATAACAAACACGATAAACTTACTTTTTGATGCTTCTGTGGGTCATAACGATGCCATCAATCGGTGGTTTTAATATAATTCAAATAGAGATGTCGATAGAGAAGGCTCGGGAATATGCACATGAAAATAATGAAACAGTTACTGTTCTGCATCAAAATAGCAATAAATCATACTACTCACCGGGGGTCCGAAGCACCCCCGCGTCGGGCCTCTCTTGCCCTACTAACTCCATCAGTCCATGTACCGTCTAGTACTAATATACACTCGTAACATGGACCCGGAAAAATGTAAAAATACATAATATAAATGCTCTCAATATAAGTCACCAATTACTTTGTTACCTTCTGATCTTCGACAACTAGCTAGTGCCCCCCTAAAATTTATTAGTAAACGAGTTGAGGCTCGCACCCGAGAACTCAGAAGCCGCTAAGCAGTGAGTATCTCTAACCAGCAGGTACGGTCATCAGGCTGACACTACATACCCGCTAGTGTCGACTGGGGAGCATAAGAGATACCCCCAAAACTCTTATGTATCGGCAACCCCAGAAGCATAGTACTATCCCCACCCCTCGGGGTGTCGCCGGGGTTTTTCCTCATCAGTATATGCATATACATTATCAACAACAAAAAAACAACTTTGCCTAGGTCTTACCAACTTAACACCCCCCTTCGGTTGGGCCCCCAACTACTTATCACACACCGCTACTTTCACGGAACCACTCCCTTTCGATGCCGGCACCATTCTCTTCTTTTTCGCTCAATCTCGCACACATCCAACATTCACCCTCTCTTCCCTCCTACATTCCAGAGCCCCCTCTGTATTCTAGGCATGTGTCCCTTATTCCTCTTATCGACTTTGGTCTCCAGTTTTACCATTTCACTTTAACCAGTATTTAATTATCTTGAGACGTAGGCCTGACTGAATTAGGTTATTAAAACAGCTAGAGTAAGCAAAAGTTGTATATTGATTATAAGCGAATTAATGGGAATATAAAAGTAGTAATTAAGTTTATAAAAATAGAAAAATATTGAAATATATATAAAAAAATACTTAAGTAAAAATTATAGGTTTTACAGATTATAATAAATATGAGTTAGCACATAAGACTGATTTATTGTTATTTGCCAGCAGCACATCACATCAGCTTATTGCCAACTTTTCGAGGTTCAAGTAGAACTCGATACTTAACAAAAATTCATTGCTTTGCTTCGACCTTATGTCCACATTTCGTATTACGCTGTTACCCTACCTTTGCTGTCTATTATTACTAACAATACTCCAAATTGACATTTTTACTTAAGTACAGGGATTAGGAGATTATTTACTTATACCTTTCAATACAATATATGTCGAGAGCCCTAAATATCCACTGGCTTAGATAAGCTTGTAATGCTTAGATACGCTGTAATCCGATATCCTGATTTCAATAATTATAGCTATCTTATCTATTTGAGCGTTGAAATTAACAGGATTGAATTATACCATAAATTTAAATAGAAATGCTAATCGAACAAACCGGATTCATCCTGCTGGAAGGCATTTAAAATTTTTGGTTAATCTTTACAAAGGTAAAAACCCCAAAATTATTATTTGTTGTTGCGACTCAAAAAGACCTAAACGTCAGAGACTTGCACTAACGGGTAAAAAAATTGGTTATTCGAAACAGATTAAACCATAGGTTAGTGCAAATAAATTTATTTAAAACACTTATTATTTATTTACTCGACAAACAAACACAAGTAAAATTCGTCTACTTATGGTCCACTATTTATCAGTAACACTTTACTATAACACTCTATATTTTCGCCTTGTTCTTTTAGCTTACTGAGACTTGATTAAGAATTAGACTAACTAGACCCGCAGCGTTCCCTGCCTTTTAGGTCTACAGCTTGTAAACTAGAAAATTCCTTAGAACATTCATCGAAGTTTAGATAACACTAAAAGGTCGGGTAAATAAGATAATAAATCACGCGCGGCGACATCCGAGTCGATAGGTCCAAGACACTTAGTGTCGCCCGGGTCCGAGTGATGTTACTACTGTATTTTAATTTTGTTGTAATATCAGTATCCGGCAGTTGCCGTCATACTGTTACTTTTGTTGACATTAGTATCAGTATGACGGTGGTTGACATTATTAGATTTGTCAATTTCTGTATTTCATTGACGTCAAGACAGAGAAATTCGGGCCCAAGGCCCAAGAGATTCGAATGATCAATTTTCGTATAAGAACGACGCCTAAACAGAAAAAGTATCTGACAGCTTGCCGCTAAAAATCTGTCACTGACGTAATATGCTGATATCATTCGAATACGCAAATTGACTATTCGAATTTCGAGAATTCGGGCGCTGGGTCTTTGCCATTATTAAGATGTTTCATTTCGTTCATCACCTTTTCTGTTTTGGGTCTTTGTCGATGTCTTTTGCATCCTGTCGACTCTTTCTATGTGCATTTTCCGGTTGTTGCTCGAGTTATTGGCTCTCGCTCCATGAGTTCAAGTTCATAATAGTATATTATATATCAAGGGACTAAAGTAAGTCATTTCACCTGAGAGTAGAGATTGTAACAACTTCTCAAGGGATGTAATGATAATTTAGTACCGTGGTGTATACGCTACAGGAAACCTTGCCCAAAAAGTCGAAGATGATCTATCGGAAACAGTATGAAGCATTCCTTCAATGGTGTTTTGACTGGCCTGTCAAAAATGTCAATGTAAGTGCCTTGTTGGCATATACATATGTTGCCATATACATATGTTGCCTTGTTGGCATATACATATGCGCATTACTCGATGTTGAAGAGCATGCTGAAAAAATAACATTGAAATTGGCAAATTTCCTAAATTATCAGCTTCGCTGAAAAGGATAAACGAAGGTTATAAACCCAAAAAGTTAAAGATTTTGAACATACCTAAACCAGATCGACAGTTTTTAGTGGAGGCCCCAAACAATAAATTTTTAGTGATGAAGGTCCAAAACTTTTTTATATAAAAACTTCACTATAACATACTTTAATATATATCATTGTAGGTGGTACTTATTTTCGGTATTTCTGGGGCCTGCAGAACCCAAGAGTTAGTTCAAATGATGGTTGAAGATGTGACAGATTTACCCTATTACTTTTTGTTCTCCGGCAGGAATACTAAAACCAAGATAGACAGTAATTTAGTGGTGAAAAATTTGTAGACGGTACATGTCTTTAAGAAAGGTTGACACGCCCCATTCAAGGATTTTTGTGCTTTATGAAAATAATGTATTTTCACGCATACGCAATACGCAATACGCAGCCTGTAGGCAAAAACGCTCTTGAAAAAGCACCCGAATACGTTGTTTCAATTGCAGAATTTTTGAAACTACCTACGCCATCATTATACATGCGTCATTGCATTCGCTGCACATAGCAGATGCTGGAGCTTCTATAGACGTTTTGAAACGACATGGTGGCTGGAGATCATCTGCCATAGCTGAGGGATATGTAGAAGACTCCGTTGATAATAAAAGAAACATAGCAGCCAAAAAATGGCTTCACAGGTGAACATCCAGCTCTTGATGTACCCTGCAAGACAACATCAGAGATCACTAGCGAAATTTCAACGTCAACACGAATAGGTATTGTCCAGTCTACCGATATTTCTAATGTAGACCCTCATAGTTTGTTTCAACTTTCCAATTGTTCCCATGTTACTAATTAATTTTCATAAGTTTGATAAATAAAAATTCGTTTATACCTCGGCTTATACATTATAGCGCTTTACTAACACTTAACTCTCTGGGGATTAGAAAAATTTGCTTTACTTCGTTGGGACTAAATAGAGAGATGCTGCGACAGAAAGCAGACGCGGCCCTCACGGGCAGCAGTAAAAGACAACTACGACTAGAATGATGAAACCAAAGGAAAAGAATAACTGAACTAACCTGAACTAACCAAAGAGCTCAAAACCTACATAGCCAAACAGGCTCTGTAGGGGCCCTGAAGGGCCGCACTACTAGAAACAGCAATACTCTCTCCATACAGGGAGAAAAATAGCAACTTTACTCCCGAAAGTACAAAAAGTTAATTTTTCATTTGTAGTTTCACACGTATTTGTTATTTATTTGTACTGCATCGTTTACTTGTTTTTTCGCAACTCAAAGTGTTTTCCATATACGCTTTCTTGTTCCGCTTAAGTCAACTTCCATTTCTCTGCTGAAGTTATCGCAATGTTTTTTTACTGCCCGTGTTATATTTTTTATGTGTTTCTTATTTCCGATATTGTATATAGTTCCTGGAAGGCTTGTTGGCTTTGTACGTTAAATCAGCTTTTTTCTCTTGGGCTACCGTTTTTACCTGTGGTGTAAATGAAGGCTTCTCTTTACCTTGCGACGCCCTTTCTCAGGTCCGCTGTTACTTACTTAATTCGTTGAGTCTCGGGCGCCACCCTTTGATATTTATAAAGCGACAAAGGGACCGCTATTGCCTACAAGGTAGCTTTTAAACAGGAGAGAACTATTCCAGGGATTTTTAGATTAAAACACCAGGAGTAAGGAACAATAATAAGGTGTCTATTAAACTACGGTAAAACAACATTCAAACACCTATTAATACTACGAACTGTTAGTGAATCTCTATAACTACATACGAACACATCCTAAAACTATGAAATTAATAACAGCGAGAGGGGGTGGGGGGAGCAACAGTTAGTTACTTAGTAAAGGAAATTCTGATGAACCAGGGAAAACGGGAGGTTTCGGTAATAAACCTGTACATTCTGGACTGGATCGGTCGGGGTCGGAAACGTCAATATTGCGTATAATCCATTCAGTTATTTTTGGCATCAAATCATGCCATGAAATTTCACCAGTATAGACAGCGATTGTTTGTTTACTTGTCGCCAAGACAAATTTGTCAAGATGCGCGTCACTAAAATTTTGCTGTTGCCGACTTTTTGTACACTTAAGCGTGCATTTTGTAAGCTAATTTGTTATTAAAATATTTCTTAAGAAAAAATGCCCAAGGCAATTAACGCGAAAATGCGAATTTGCATTGAAAAATGCTACCTCCATTTTAGAAGAGAACTCCCCCAAGAATCGCCCACTATAACCTTGGCTAAAGTTTCCAATATTTTTGGGGTAAACATTAACTCTTCTTGCCTTCAATTGCCGCTGACAGAGACATATCATTTTTCCTGTTCTTCCCTAACTGTATTCCGCCTTTATTTTAGTCTAAAAAGCAAACTTCTTATACATATTATCACCACAACCACATTCATATAAACTTATTAACCTCAACTATTATCGTTGTAAAAGATTCATTTTTAAATGCATCAATAAAATATAATATTTTTGCTAACGTAGAGCCCCGGCCCATTTTTTACTAGATTCTAGGTTAGTGATCATTACCTAATCAGTATTATAAAAAGTTTGAACTAATGAAGCCATCTGGCAACTATGTGAGCAAAACAGTAAACAATATCCTTAACCTCAAATTGATTATTAAGGTCACTGTCAGTCATGTTATACCCGGTGAAATATGTCAGATTTCCAACGCCTACTTGACGACAGAAATAACTGAATGGATTATGTAAGCAGTAACAACAATATGAAACGGTAACGGAGCTTTCGGACCACTGGGTGGGTTTCGGAGGAAGCGTACTTTATAATTCGGAAACGGATATATTCGGTTTCGGTTTAATCACATCAAGGCTGGCTTTGAAGATCGGTGCTACGGGCAGCCCAGGATGAAAAACAGGACAGTGACCGAATCGGTGATAGGTCCAAATCGGATTTGACGGAAGCACATGAACGCACCCTATGATGAACAAAATGAACGCGGCCAGAATCAGCATGGCACATGCGTCACTTGTACGTCACAGGTACACCGGTGGAGCATGACAACTCCAACTACACCGGAAAATCACAAATCCACGACCCTCTTCCCTCTTGTGTCGTAAAACCCTAGCATGACGTCAGGACAGTGCTGCCAGATCAAAAATTTCTGGCTCGGTAGATTCCGCCTATTGAAAACGGTAGATTTGGTACTGAAAACGGTAGATACATATATTTCGATATTTGACTGACTCGAACGACTCGTCTACTCTGCTCGACTACTGCGAATAAAATTTGATTTTGGTAGGAAACGTGAATTTTGTATATTTTTTTTTAAAGATGTGTTCATTATTTTGTTGGGTTTATTGATTTTCGAATTTTGTGTAACACAACTCGAAAATCTAAAAGAAACAAACACATAAGGTTATAACAAACAGTAATATAAAATTTTTATAATACACAACAAGACGATCACAGTCTGCCTAATCTCTGTTCTGCCTAATAGTTAACACATATCTATTCTAATATTGGGTATTGATGCCTATAAGCCATTCATTTATTATTGTCGTCAAGTGGGCATTGGAGAATTAACTTTGACATTTTTATTCTATCTTCTCAACATGTGCTAAAAGGAGATAGGTATAAAAAAATGAAGCTTTGAAAGGTAACTACCTAAACTACCTATATGACAAAAATAAGTGAATTGGTAATATTATAATATGTATTTATATAATTGTACCTACGTTATTCAGACCCAGAGTATTGTTAAGATTTTTTATACATAGCGCTATTATTATATGATAATAGCTTATCAGATATTTGTTTTTTGTTTCCTTCGCTAATATTTCCGAATGTTCTAATTACGGTAGATTTTTAGGTCTCTGCGGTAGAACGATAATCGGACTCTCAAAACGGTAGGTCTGGCAGCACTGCGTCAGGAGCCGAAAAGTGAAGCAACAACGTCGTCCCCCTTGGTCAGATATCCGATACTAACTCACCTAGTCTTCCTACTAGACCCCTCGCTCGACCCCGAAATGTTCGAATTATTGTACTAGTCTTAACAACTTCTGTCGGCTTGTTAAGCGCAACAAACAGGTGGCGCCATCTATGGGCGCACCCGCGGACTTACGGCCGGTTTGGCTATTGCCTTTGTTTTATATGGGGAATTCCGGTTTTTTTTATTTAAATAAAAGGTGTTGTAATGTGTTGGGTGATGAAATATAAGGAAAATGTAATTGTGACGTCATTACCTGTGAGTTAGAGAAAAACTTCGTTACAACCTTCATGTGGGGTTGATTTAACTGTTCCTTCTTGCAGTGCTCCTTCTGCCGCTTTCAACATTCTCAATGTCGATTCAGCGTGGTAGTTCGCTGATTGGTGCTTTCTCTCTTTGATTTTTATGGCTGCGCGTTTTCTGTAGAAGCGCTCTCTGTTTTTAGTGAACCAATGGTGAATTTTGCTGTCGAGCCGCAAGGCCTGTTTGCTTTTAGACAGTATGGTGGTCACTAACTTACCGATGAACCCATCTGCATTTCAGGGTCTACTCCGGTCTACTCTTCATCAGTACTGCTTTGCCTGGTCGACGAATTGGAGAAAAGAATTTTTTACGCTTTTACAATTTGTTTCGGTACCGATAAGCGAGAGAATGCAGAGCACTAGAAAATGTCCCTATAAGAAACCACCCATACCAACAAAACTCCAGCACGTTGCAAGAGGTGCTGGATGTTGTACACAGCTGCTGTCCAAAGGAAAACCTAGCAATAAACCCTAGGAAAACGGTGATTGTGCCATTTACCTGAAGGAAGAGGCTGTATTTCTTGAAGGCTGTCTTTGCTCGGGACGACAATCCCGTTTACCAACGAAGTAAAGTTTCTAGGAGTCATCCGGGACAAAAAATAACTCACATGGACGCCACATGTGACTCGTACCATTAGGAGGGTACACCTCTCCCTTTGGTCGTGGAAGAACCTGTGCGGCAAATCATGGGGGATGGGACCCCAACAAACTATGTGGCTATACGTGACGGTAATATGACCGATAATCACGTATGGGGGCTATAGTTTGGTATCGAAAGAGCAGGCAGAGCTCCATCAAAGCTAAGCTCTCCTCACTGCAAAAACTAATTTGTCTCTGCATCATGGGAGCAATGAGAACGACGCCCACGGCAGCCATGGAGCGCATGCTCGACTTACTTCTACTTTCAATACTCCTGGAACGAAAGGCAATGAAGGCGGCAAATAGTGACGAACATAGCATCGCAGCTATTCGATGGTTGGACCTACAATGCCCAGACTGGCTTGGAAGGCCTTGCGATGTTAAATATGGTCTCCGACCTAATGGAATCAAAACGTGCATTGAACACTCGCTACGTCGTCAGGGTTTCCTCACGGACAGACTGGGACGAACGAGGCGAAGATCTACAACTGGCAGGAAGTGCCTGGTAAACGGACGGATCCAAAACCGACGAAGGGGCTGGCTGCGGAGTGTATGGGAGATCGGATGGCATCTGCATAGCAGAGAGCCTGGAGAGCCTGGGGCGATTCACCACAGTGTTTCAGGTAAAGATACATGCCATTGAAAGAATTGTGTGCCCGACACCTATTAGAGGAGGGAGGACACAATAGATCAATAAAGATCTGCTCGGATAGTCGGGCAACGCTTCTAGCACTTATGTCTTTGCGCTGCAATTTCAAAACTGTTTGGAACTGCCACAGGACTCTGAACACCCTATCGCAGGAGAACATTGTCACACTGGTATGGATCCCGGACCATCGTGGTCACAAAGGCAATGAGAGGGCCGACTCTCTAGTTAGGAGGGCGGCGGACTCTGCATTCGTAGGCCCGGAGCCGGCACTGGGAGTCCCATACTCTCTGGTCAAAGATGAACTCCAGACATGGAGCAATGCCAAGTCCCAGGATTGGTGGGAGAACCTACCCGGACTATTATACTCTAAAAAAATTATCACGGGAACAGGGAGGGCAAAAGCTCAAACATTCCTCAGAGTACATAGGAGACAAATCAGAGTGGCCACTGCACTGTACACAGGACATAGCCACCTAAGATCTCACATGCACAGACTCGGACTGTCCGAAGAAACGGAGTGTCGGGTGTACTTGGAGGACGACTGTTGAGCATTTCCTATGTGACTACCCGGCTATTGCCAGATCGAGATATTCACTATTTTGAAACACGATCATTGAATTTCAAGATTCAAACACAGTGTCGCCCGAGAGACTCATCAGATTCGTTGAGGGTCTGGACATAGTGAGTGACAACTAGTGAAGCTAGCAGGGGCAATCCTTGTTGGTAACACTTCGAGTGCGCTACTATAGACCGCAGGTGGCGGTGGAGCTAACCTGAACTACCATGCAGTATCATATAATACGCTGGAGGATATCGCCTGCTCTTGCATAACATCTCACCGCTTTTACCATTTATTTTTGGTGGAAATGCCAATAACACGGCTTCAATTTGTCAATCAGCTAAAGCTGTACTCATGTGTACCACACGGAGAACACCATAATTAATTAAAAATAGGAAAGGCCGCATTGCTAATAAATAGTTGTTATTTATTACAAAAGTAACCACTTGACACACGTCGGCAATACTAAAACTAAATGAAATTCGTAAACTAAATTATGATACCGTCTTTGCAACTTAAATATGTGCTATTTAAGCAAATGAATACATACTAGCAGTAGGTACTATTTAAACAGATGAATATTTACTAGCACTGTATACCGTTTATGCAGATATAAACTCTAAACAAAGAGTGCAATGCACTGCAATTTTTAGTACTCAGTATTATATGGATGTATCTGCCATTTAAATCTGGAATCCTTCCACAACGGGTTCATCCAAACGAACAATCCACCACACACGATACGCAAAGAAAAACCAAACAATGCAGGACGTGTTTGTTACATATCGATTCTGATTTGAGAATAAATGTCTGACTAAAACAAGTCACTTTAAATGCACAAATTACGTGAGCATTTCTTTTTGGATTACTTATCCTAAATTATCATTAGTCCAGAACAGAAAATAGTGTAGTTATATGACACTAACTACACTTTACTTGGATACACAGAGAGAGAAACACTATTTATGCAATAAAATCACGTTAATATATTTCAAACTACGAGGAACTAATCTGCACACTTGCGCACTGTGACACACACTATCGATAATGCACAGATAACCGAAACACACTTAATCCCAAGCTTAATCCAGTACACGAGACTGCGATTAAGCTCGAACGAACACCAAACGATTTACTTTTTCGAACCCTCAGCCAGCTGGCTTAGTGACACCGACACTTTTCGAGCAATGTAATATTTCGCCCGGGACACAGCAATATTTCACCTACGAAATCTGAATCTGAACTTGAACTCTGGCTCAGTTTTATTTTTTTGGGGGTGAGGGGAGGGGACAGCCCCGCACTGATGTCCGGTAGTGTGGGATTCTTACCCACTAAAAAAAAATCCCCTTTTTTTTTTCTTGGGGATTCCGGGTCCAGTTGCCTATAAATCCCCGGTCTGCAGCCCGCAGTCTTCTCCGGAGCACGCTCTTTCCTGTTTGCGACATATCTTATAGCCTCGTCAGCTTGGCTGATTTATCATAACATATCTTGCAGGAGATGTGAACCTTGCTTCTCAGGGCGGTTTTTGCCTCTGCTGCCACTCTACTCTCCAGCTTGATCTCATAGCTGATGCCGTGGACGCTTCCAGGGTTGCCCTAATGCGCAATCCGGCTCGTACTGAATCAAAGCCGGCAGCAGGTCGTCTGGATGAGCTTCCGCGCGTCTGAAGGTCTTCTCAGTTTTGACTCTCATAAAGTCGCGCACTGTTTGTCATAGGAGATTAGCATGAATTTCTTCGTTAATAATTTACCATAAAGCATTCACCGTCATACGGAGGTAAATGTTTTCAACAGCTTCTACCCTTGAGAGGGTGGCCTCCGTGGCGCACCCCCATGAGGGCGATCCATATGTTAGGATCGGCCGTATGATTGTTTTCAGCAGCAGGAGCTTCTCCCTCACGGGCAGATAGCTTCTTCGATTGAGCACGGCACACTAGTGAGGCCATAGCTCCTCTAGCTTTGGCAGCGGCGACGTTGACATGGGGGCCCCAAGTCAGCCCTTTATGCGAGGTTACCCCCAGATAAATAGCCGAGTCTTGCCGCGTCCCTTCAATGCCATCGATCACAAGTTGATCCGTGATGGCATCGCGACGTCTACCTGTCAGGATTCCCGGGCTCTTGATTGGATTAATCTTAATCCTCTAACGTACCAGCCACTCCTGGAGGTAACTCTGCCTCAGCCGGGTGAACGAATGCATTTATGCATTTTCGTCCGCTCCCGAGGGGACATCAGCTAATCATAACGAGCGGTCCATACCATTAATCCTTGGCGAAGGTGCACAACTAATGGGGAAATCAGCAAATGCATTCCGATGTCCTCGTTATTTAGGGTAATAAAACTGTGGTCTGGGCTATTTTTAGGTTTTATTCCGACGGCTTTCTTTGAATATGAAGACATTCACCACGATTGATTGGCTTTTTGTCTGCATGGAAACAGAAAATTTATTTGGATGTTTACTGTTTGAAATCGTTCGAAAATGCCCTTCTTATGTTGAGTTTTCCCTAACAATGCTGTTGGTTGTCGCCTGCTCTTGCACAACATCTCACCCGAGATCTCACCGCTTTTACTATTTTTTCTTTCTTTTTTTATTGTTTTCTCATTCCGGTAATTTTGCCCAATATCAGAGTGTGATCTGATCCTATGTTTGCTGAGATTAGTGACCTAACATTTGCTGTTTGTTCCGGTTTGATGGCTCTATTCGTTAACATGTATCCTACCATAAACAGTGTATGTCTACTTCCACGCAAAGTGATTTTATGTTGAAGTTTATGGTTAAGGTAAGTGTTATTGATTCTCAATTCATTCTACATACAGAAGTTGATAAGCAATTCGTCTCGACCGTTTGTTTTTTTTTCGTTAAACGAGTTTATAATTTTTGGAATTACTTCCTTTCCCACTGTACGGTTCATTTCTCTTAAAATAATAATTTGGTCCTACTTGGATATCTTGTCGATTGTCAGTTGTAACTAGCTGGCTTAACTTGATTTTCAAGCTACTTGATATATATGATGATGAATAAACAACTGTCTTATTTCAAACGTTGGTTTTATTGACTGATGGATTGGCGATGGGTAAATTGTGTAGATATGGAGGTGACTGCCTAATAGCCAAGTGGTTCCGTTTTCTTGGCCGGAAGTCCGCCATGTTTGAGAGGACTTTGCTAATTCTTTGCTTGTACCTAATAGCCCATTGTTTGGTGTCCGTAAGTCAAACGTTAATCTATGATAATATCAACAGATGAAATGAGCGTCATGTGGAACAAACTTAAGGTGGTACATTTTACTGATTTTTTGTGGAGTAAGGAGGGTAGCGAGAGCAAGTATTTTGGATGTCGTCCAAAAACGCTTTTCGGCAATAATGAGAATTGTCAATCGTCAATTATTCGTCGCACTCCGGGGCTCTCGGCCAGTATCTTTTCCCTACCTCCACTTTTTATCGATTAAACATCGGAATATTGGAGATCTTTCTTTCTCGTTCAAGACACGTCGAAGACACCACTCATCTCTTCGCTGCTACTCATTTCGACATAAAAGTGTAAACCGCCACGTAGGATTTGCAGTAGAATTTCAATTTTCCTGAGTTAGTATTAGTTTTGTGGTCACTCAGCCAGTTGTTAAGACATTTTTGGGTGTGGGAAATTGAACCAAATTTCGGGATTGTGCAGCAGGAGAGCTGGGGCCTATAAGCAAAGCATTTGAAAACTTATAATCCGATCCAGGGCCACATAAGCCACTGTACTACGTGTCAGCGAGGTTAATGTGAGAGCTAAGAGCAGCCACGCCACGTGTTTTTTTGTTGTGTTGTTTTTGAGAATCTTCGTGGTACGAGGGAATTTCCGAGGAGTAAAAACCACCACCTTGGTGTGTCCAAGGGGCTGACCGCAACCACTATTGTGTCCAAGAGGCTAACAGCCACCACTAGTGTTTCCGAGGGGTGAAAACCACCGCCTTATTGTTTCTAAGGGGTAGACAGCTACGTAATCCTTTTTGGAGGGCCAATAGACACCACTTTTTGCGTTGTTTTGGACCTAAGGCGCCTAGCGTTTGCGACCAACTGAAATAGCTTCGTTTCAAGCAAGTAGTAGTATTTAAGTTAACATTTTTTTTTATTGACATAGCTGCTAGATGTAGCTTCCTCAAAAGTATACTCCAAAGCTTATCGGGAACAGGACAAAAGAAAATTTCCACAAATTAAGCAGAAACTGCCGACGTTTCGACGTTCATTGACGACGACGAAAAGCGCCCCGAACTCACTTTACCAGCCGACTTTGTAGCACTTTTAGTTCATAACTTGATACTTTTCCCTGGGCTCTTTTTGTATATTCTAAGATACCTTTAGTGAAATTAAAGTGTTACAACTTCGATTATCGCATCATTTCTGGTCAAGAATTAATAACCTTAAATAAATAACACCCCGTATGTGCCATTTAAAATCCGTAAATGAAACGGTAAGTGATATAATTACAAATATTATATATACTCGTATAATATAAACTGGGAGTGATAGCAATAATATTTAGTATACTATCACTAATACTATAACATACTATACTTTAACTATACTATAACACGAATTAGAATTATATTATATGTTGTTGGCTGTTAACATTCCATTGTATGTATATAAATAAAATAGGTATGAATATTAAATTATTTAAACACTTTACTCCTTTTTTTAAGACGACCAAAAACACATAATCTAATTGTAATTCGTGTTAGATATAGTATACTAAACATTATTGCTATCGCTCCCAAACTGCGGACCGATGACGAATCGGCACCGCAATGGAAATGATTATTACTAATTAACCATAATTTACGTAATGTTTGTGACATGACACTGTTTGGTGTTAATGCTCTCTGGGTTTTGAACTCATAAAAATATGCATTTAACTTCTAAATAACAGCTTTAGTGTCCTAAATTAGCTTACTTAGACAAAAACTTACTACAATGAATAATAGCAAAAAAAAACCTAGTTAAACACTAATTATTTAACGTTGATTGAGACAAAAGAATTTCTTTTCCATTGCGGTATACGGTTTAATTGGAATGACTTCACTTTTGCGGAACCTTTCTTTTAGCGGGTACCTTTTTTTTTTTTTTTAGCCATGTAATGGAACCTCGAAAACGCACCTATTTGGGTATAAAGCAGATTTATACAATAATTCGATCCGGGCTTTGCTGAAGTGAAAGGATTATCCTTAAAAATGCATGGCGCGGTAATGGTTGAACAACAGGCACGTTTTCTACAAATTATTTTTTTTCAAGCGGACTAAAAGTACGTCATTTGTTTTCGCAATACGCACACTTAAAGTGGGCTTTCTAATCCTGAGACCAGGAAAGTAGCAAAAAAGTCCTAGGCAGTAAAAGTTAAGTCAAAAGTCACCGCTACTGTCATGGTGGCGCATATATAAACGATCTTGATTCACCAAAATTATTTGAACACTAGATGGCACCAGATAAATCGATCTGAGGGTATTGCCATCTTTACACTCTTATTGAAAAAATAAAGGGTAAGAATACTCTCAGAGCGCTCGAGAGCACCACCCTAAGGTTCTCGAATGCTGAGTTCGTCTTTTAAATGTCATGCGCGTCATCACATTTATCTGTCAATGTGACAGCCCCGCAATGTGACTTTTATTAATTTAATATTGATAATAATGTTACAAATTTTTAGTTTACAATAATTTACCTAAACCACCTAAACCATTGGTTATGATTTAATACCATTAAAACCATTGAACATTGAAAACCACCGTTCTAATACATTCTATTTATTTTACAAATAATATACACCACTAATTGGGTAAGAATCTAGACCCGCTTAAACAGGATGAGAGAAAATTTCAAAACTGAATCACTCTGAAATAGACTTCTTATTTCCTGCATGCTTGAAAAAGAATAGTATATGTTACTCGGAGTAACAGGTCTTTTTGTGCTTCGCGAAGTTGCAGGCCTCAGCTTCGCTTAGGCCGTCAATCTCTGGGCTCAGCACGAAAAGACCCACTTTTAGGTACTCCTAGTGACATAATTTACTATTTTTTGCAAGCGGTCTAAAAGTACGCTATTTGTTATCCCAATGCAGGCACTTGAAGTGCGTTTTCTTAATTCTCAGGGAAAAAAAGTAATAAAGAGGTCCTAGGCAGTAAAAGTAATTTCCAAAAGTCATTGCTGCTGTCATGCTGACGCATATACAGGGTGTCCAGTTTAAAATGATATAAATGGGGATATTGGAAACAGTTGGAGATACAAGGTCGCTTAAGTGGAAGAAAAGTTGCGTATTGGTTTGCTTAAAAATGATCTGAGGCAATGATATTGTAAATCGATATCGTTCCGATGATACAGGGTAAAAACCAAAAAAATGCATTTTCGAAAAACCCTAATAGTTGACTTATTAAAAGAGGAGGACTGGCCTGCCATCGCAGGGTGGACATTTGGCTTTAAACTTTTGATATATTGAGGTACAAGATTATCAGAGTGAACCCAACTGACGAGCTCTAGTGGGAGCGAAACGCGTGTTGGGAGGTAACGCTCTCCTGTGGTCCCTACTAGTGGACGATCTTCTGGCTACTTTGGAACTATGGGAGTCGAGTTCCAAGCATACGCAGACGACATTGTTATCCTTATAAGAAACCTCCCATAGCAACAAATCTGCAGTACGTTGCAAGAGGTGCTGCATGTTGTACACAGCTGGTGTTCAAAGAAAAACCTAGCAATAAACCCTAGGAAAATGGTGATTCTGCCATTTACCCGAAGGACGAGGCTGGACTTCTTGAATTCGCCATCCTTGTTCGGGACGACAATTCCGTTTACCAACGAAGTAAAATTTCTAGGAGTCATCCTGGACAAATCACTCACATGGACCCCACATGTGACTCGTACCGTTAGGAAGGCACAGCTCTCGGCACAGCTCTCCTTTTGGTCGTGCAAGAACATGTTCGGTAAATCATGGAGGATGGGACCCCAACCAACTATGTGGCTTTACGTGACGGTAATAAGACCGATAATCACGTATGGGGCCATAGTTTGGTATCGGAAGAGCAGACAGAGCTCCATCAAAACTAAACTGTCCTTTCTGCAAAGACAAATATGTCTCTGCATCACGGAGGCAATGAGAACGACGCCCACGGCAGCCATGGAGCGTATGCTCGACCTGCTTCCACTTCCAATACTCCTGGAACGAGAGGCACTGAAGACGACATACCGGCTGCAACAAATGACGAACATAGCATCGCAACCATTCGATGGTGGGCCCGACAATGCCCAGGCTGGCTTGGAAGGCCTCGCGGTATTGAACATGGTCTCCGACCTAATGGCATCAAAACGTACATTGGACTCGCTATGTCGCGTCGTCAGGGTTCCCTCACGGGCAGACTGGGACGAACGAGGCGAAGATCTTCAACTGGCATGAAGTATCTGGTACGCGGACAAATCCAAAACCGACGAAGGGGCTGGCGCCGGAGTGTATGGGAGACCGGATGGCATCTGAATGGCAGAGAGCCTGGACCTATTAGCCACAGTGTTTCAGGCAGAGATACATGCCTGAATTGTGTGCCCGGCACCTATTAGAGGAGGGAGAACACAATAGAACAAAAGATATGCTCGGGTAGTCGGGCAGCACTTCTTGCGCTTATGTCTTTGCGTTGCAATTCCAAAACTGTTTGGAACTGCCACAGGACTCTGAACACCCTATCGCAGGAGAACAGCGTCACACTGGTATGGATCCCGCGCCTTCATGGCCACGAAGGCAATGAGAGAGCCGACTCTCTAGCTAGGATGGCGACGGGCTCTGCATTTGTAAGCCCGGAGCCGGCACTGAGAGTTCCATACTCTTTGGTCAAAGCTGAACTCCAAAAATGGAGCAATACCAAGTCCCAGGACTGGTGAGATAATCTACCCGGACTATCTATCACACTCCAAAAAAATTATCACGGGAACAGGGAGAGCAAAAGCCCAAACATTCCTCAGACTAAATAGGAGACAAACCAGAGCTGCACTATACACAAGACATAACCACCTAAGATGTCACAGGCACAGACTCGGACTGTCCGAAGAGACAGATTGTCGGCTGTGTTTGGAGGACGACGAGACAGTTGAACACGTCCCACGTCCTATGTAAGTGCCCGGCTATTGCCAGATCGAGATACTCAGTGTTAGGAAACACGATCATTGAACCTCAATATGCAAACGCAGTGTCGCCCGAGAGACTTATCATATTCGTTGAGGGTCTGGGCATAATGGCTGACAACTAGTGGAGCTAGCAGGGGCAAACCTTGCTGGTAACACTTCGAGTGTGCCACGGTAGACCGCAGGTCGCGGTGGAGGACTGTATAAGTCCACTCACATTGAATACAATACATACTATCAAGGAGAGTTCTTGAATATTTGAAACTCACGCCTGCTTACTTACGTAAATCACAGGTAAAATAATGTAAAAAAAGTAATCATAAACCTAAACATTGCGTAAATTACTAAGTGTGATACATCAATGAATTTGTAATAAAAAATTGTCTTAGAATCCTCTTAGAAAAAACTTACCAGGGCCGTATTTACAAAAAAAAAGTTGATGATCATTCTTGACAAACGAAACGTCGTAGGGTGAAACCAAGACTATCATTTTGAAGCTTATGAAAAACTGCAATGAAAAAGTGGTTTCAGTTTTTTTCTAACAGATACCATAGCTCAAGAAAACAAATAAAAAAGACATTCGAAATTTTATCGATATAACTAAAAAAAGCAAAAATAATTTAGTCGTTTCGTTTGCACTATGAAACTACTCCCTTGAATTTGCAACTTTTCTCCCATTTAACCAAACCTGTATCTGTTGCCATTTACGAGATCCGCCTGGTAGCCATTCTTACCTTGAACACACTATACAACCTCTCAAATTTGAAAATATTCGAAGTTTTGGCGATGTTTGATGGAAAATCAAAGGAATATAGGTATAGAAAATGTTTTACAAAAGATTTTTAGAACCAACCTGAGATAGAGATTGAGACATAATTATGTTTACATGTTTTTGGTTATGTTTTCTTTAGAAAATACGTAAATTACATCTTCCACGTTTTGTGCGCCGCCCTGTATATTCGTATAGGTACCATTTTAGAATTTCAATATTTTATAATTTTAATTTAAAACGAAACATTACACTTTTAGAAATCATAACACCCTGTAATAGGTACGTACTGGCAAAATATAAACTTTTTTCTACTTCCACAGGGATATTTTCGGCTTTCTACCAGTTTATGGAATAGATAAATGGGCTATTACAGGTAACTGAACTCCTAGCTATGAGATATGAAATAAACCAATCATAAGGACAATTCTAACTGTGCAATATGAAATAGCCCAATCACAGCTAATCCTATCTATGAGATATGAAATAGGCCAATCATATGCCCTCAAAGTATACTTCGAATGGAACGGCCAAAAACTGGGAAAGTTATCGGCGACTGAGTAATCAGGTTGGTTCTGCCGTGACAAGAGAAAAGAAAAATTATGTTCAAACCAGATTTCATATTGACGACTCTAGGGAGAACTGGAAATTACTTAAGGATCTTAATATAGGTAAATTAAAGCGCGGTGCATTATTCAGGTGGACCCAGACCCCGCGACATTATGTTGATTTGCTCATACCTGTCCTACGTACTGCCTTTACCTAAGTTAATCTCTCCTTCTGGTCTTAATGATTTGCGTCCAATTAGTATTTTACCGACACTCTCTAAGGTTCTGGAACAAATATTGAATGATCAAATACAGAATAATATTCTTCCAACTGCCCAGTCAGGTTTTAAACAGGGTCACAGTTGCACTTCGGCCCTCCTCAAAGTGACGGATGATATATTCCCGGCAACGGAGAGAGGGGGACTGACACTGCTTCTTCTATTAGACTATTCGAAAGCTTTTGACAGGCTGAACCGCTATATGCTGCTGGCCTTGCTGGAGCACCTAGGATTTTGTCGTGCCGCGCTGGGGTTGCTGGGCAGATGCTAGACAGTGAAATTGCAAAACAAGTTTTCTGGAACAAGAGACATCATGTCTGCCATACCGCAGGGTTCCCTCTTGGGACCTTTGATTTTTTCAATTTATACATCACAGCTGGTAAAAAGCCTCAGGGCCTGTAATGCCCATTTCTACGGCGACGATACTTCAATATATCTTTCGCTCCAGTCAGTCCGAATCAACTATTCTGTTGCGCAGATTAACAGTGATTTGCGAGCTATTGTGACCCTCTCAGAGTCTTCAGATAAATCCCTCCAAGTTTGCTGCCTTGTTGTTTGGTAGTAATAGGTGGTTAGCATCTCAGATAGCTGAAGAGATTGACTTAACGATGAATGTTGTAAAGATAAACTTTCTGCAAAGAACTTGGGATTTCGCTTGGATGTCAAATTAAAAATTTCGGATCATATTAGTTAATTGCATAAAAAGGACTTTTGCTGCTTTTAAACTAATATACTGCCAGAGAATGTTCTTTGACGAACCTTTAAAAATTATCTGCTACGTGATTCGTTGGTTTTGTCACACCGGAGAGTGTCCGCGAATTTGCGTGATATGGTTGAGAATGGACGAGAGACGAGTCCTGCATGCTGCGATGTTCTTTCATAAAGTAATTACTTTTAAAACTCCCGAATATCTTTTTGAAAAGTTAGAGTTTAGAACGAAAGTCCATACCTTGAATCTACGTCATAGATTCATAATCTCCACACCTGCCCATATTAATGTTCGAGCGGTCATTCACTTGTTATGTTGGAAGGTTGTATAATAGAATCCCCTTGCATATTAAGTTATGTAGTCTTGCATCCTTACATCCTTAAAATATGTTATTATTATTATTATTTATATATACATATATGGGCAATTCTGTCTATGCGATATGAAATAGGCCAATTCCATCTAATACTATCTATAAACTATTCACTTATTATTGCCGTCAAGTAGGCGTTGGAAATCTGACTTAGACATCTTTTCAACATGCACCGAAAAGAGATAGATATAAAAAAATGAAGATTTCAAAGGTAACGAGATACCAAACATAAGTGAATGAGGTATATGAGATATGACATAGACCATTCATGGGAAATTTTATCTGTGCGACACAAATGTGTTATCTATTTTGTTAAAACTGTCAAACTATATTAAACATGGAGACGTACCTAAAGTAATAATTTATTACTATTAAACTTTGGTATGATTTCAATTAGTCGTAGAAAAATAGACTGTGTAAAACTCGGGTGGATTATCCACATCGCATTCAGCCGGTTGGACACTACTCTTGTTGTACGATATACTATTATTCTAAGCGCAATAGTACTGTTTTTATTTCCATAAATGCTGACAAAACCAATTTCTGTTTGTTTCAGATTCATCGAAAATCCGTAAAAATGTTTAGAAAACATCGCACCAAGGCCATCCCGCCACCTAGCGTCCAAAACGGCCACGAACCGGAAAACAACAACGTAGTCTCCAACAACAAGAATCCTCCCGCTTCCCCTGTTACGAATTCTCTACAATTCTACTGCCAGTTAGCCCACGGAAGCCCCACAGCCTTCGTGTCTGGATTCTCGAACGTTAGGGAATTGTACGAGAAGATCGGGGACGCCTTCGATATGCCAGCTTCAGATGTAAGTATTTCAGAAAAGTTTTAATAAGGAACCGATATTTGAAAAATATATATTTATTTGTAATTCATATACAAGTCGTTTTTCTTGTTAAAGCTGCTTTTTATACCGGGTGTCCAGCAGAACCCTGGACATAGTAGATTAACATGGGAAATCGGTTTTTATTTTTTTGCGCCTGTACGGTTGATTTGATTGAAAAACTTTTAAGAGTAAAGTTGTAGAGCTTATGGTCAGTTATCATCCTGTAATTTTTTCAATACCTCAGTTTTGGCTGTTTTTTTGGAAAAACGCCTCGAAAAGGGCAAGAATTTGAATTTGGCGCGTCACCTCCGCCATGCATGTGCAGTGTCGCCAACATAATAATTTCTTATGTCATTCTTATGTCAGAGTCAGAGCCGATTTTCCTTTCTTTATTATTTTGTGAGTGATATAAATCTGTGAATGAAATAAAAAAATCAGTGAAAATATGTTGGCGACACTGCATATACATGCCGGAGGTGACGCGCCAAATTAAAATTTTTGCCTTTTTCGAGGCGTTTTCCCAAAAAACAGCCAAAACTGAGGTATTAAAAAAATTCTTGGTATCCACTCAACTCGCGTGTTTCTTCTCTCGTAATAAAAAATAATGTTTTTATTGAAAAATAATGTTTAAATAAAATCAAATTATGGATCGTTTGTATTAACAAATCCATGAAGCCAGGGCAAGCGACCATAAATGGTGACCCCTACAGTTCTACAAGAGTGAACAACAGCCCCACATCCTGGCCATCAAACCCTGCTGCGCGTTGCAACACGTGTTCCATCCAATTGTTGAACACAGGAAAACTACCTTTTTTCACGCAAACCTTACTCAAATTAGTAAATTGAGGGACATTATACTGTTGCGAACTCGGGGTTCAATAATTCCAGTGTAACGATTTAACACGAAGACACTATTTATTTATTCCACAAATACACACAACTACTAAATAACTCGCTACTTTAACACTTTATAGCCTTCTAATATCGTTTCGTACTTTAACTTACTTATAGCTCGCTTAAAATAAGACTACTCTCCTGCGCGCTCTATACGCTTTTTATATACAATCCTAAAATTACAGAAAAACCTAGAAAGTTCTTTATAAGAATTCTTGAATTATCCCACATAAAAAAAAACGGTTGTAAACAACTACCTTCTAAATTAAGCCAGACGAGCAATAAATCACTCGTGTCAGCCATGACGCAGCGCGGATAGGTCGCGAAGCTCCACCAACCAACACGCTCCCATGCGTTGCCCCGCCTCCCATGCGGCGATGCTGCGAATCGTAACATTGCCCTCCTCCTAAGGCTGTTCGTCCCGAACAGATAGAGTTCCATGGTATCGTGCTAATCGATCCAAATGAACGACCTTCATCTTTGACCTAGGGGTCCGCTGGATCCTATACACCACATCATTAATCTTCTTTATAATTGTATAAGGTCCTTCCCAATTTTGGCTAAGTTTGGGCGACTTCCCCACCTTTCGCCTCGGATTGTATAGCCACACCGAATCACCATCCTGGAAGCCGCGGGAGTTAGCTAGTAAGTCATATCTTGCTTTGGCTCGATCACTGGATATCCGCAGTTTATTCCTGACTTGTTCATGAACATTGTCCAGCCTCTCCTTGAGCTCCTCCACAAAGTTCTCAGAGTTGAGCGAGTCTTTTTCTGGTGTTCCATACATCAAATCTGCAGGAAGCCCCATTTCCCTTCCGAACATCACTTTCGCCGGAGTATAACCAGTGGCTTCATGCGTAGAGCCTCGATAAGCCATCAACATGAGAGGTAGATGTTGGTCCCAATCACGCTGATGATCTGCCACCATTTTAGACAGGTAATGTTCCATGGTCCGATTAAATCTCTCTACCATCCCATCCGACTGTGGATGCAAAGGAGTTGTCCTGGTCTTGCGAATTCCGAGAAGTTCCATGACCTTCTGGAAAACAGCCGATTCAAAATTTCGGCCCTGATCAGAATGAAGTTCGAGAGGGACTCCAAATCTGCAGAACATTTCATTTACTAGCACCGTTGCCACAGTCGTTGCTTCTTGATTAGGCAGGGCGTATGCTTCAGGCCATTTAGTGAAGTAACCCATGGCGACCAAGATGTATTTATTGCCCGACTCAGTCTGAGGAAACGGTCCCGCGACATCAATTGCTACCCTCTCGAATGGAGCACCTACAGTGTACTGCACCATTCGGCCCCGTAATCTTGTTCGAGGTCCTTTTGTGGCACAACAAACTTCACACTTGCGGCACCAAGATTCGACGTCTTCATGATAATTCACCCAGTAATACCGCTCTTTAATTTTTGCCAATGTTTTATTGACCCCAAAATGGCCTCCGCTTGTTCCGGTGTGCATTTCCTGTAGTACATCTGATTTTCTGCTACCAGGAACTACCAACTGACTGACTATGGACTTGCCATCCGGACTCTCCCACGCTCTCTTCAGTAGTCCATTTTCTATTTTAAGAGAGTGCCACTGGGCCCATAGCGCCTTCAGGTTTGGACTTTTACCAGCGATTTCTTGCCATTCTGGTCTCTTGTCGTCAGTCTTTGCAGAGAGAATGGGTCCAATATCTGAATCATTCAACTGTTCTTCTCGAAGCGTCTGTGTGGTCCAGCCATCGTTTATTTCTACCGACGTTCTCCTTACAGAAGGAAGTCCCTCACGCTTGTCAGTTCTTTGACAATGCCGACAATCTTCTTTACATGGCCGTCTAGACAATGCATCGGCATTTCCGTGAGACCTTCCTGGTCGATGTTCAATTTGAAAATCGTACTGCTGCAGGCGCTCTATCCATCTGGCTATTTGACCTTCAGAGTTTTTCATCTGTAATAACGATTTCAAGGCCCCATGATCAGTTCTAATCAGGAACCTTTTTCCATATAAGTAGCGATGGTAATGTTCGACTGCTTTAACGATGGCCAACAGCTCCTTTCTAGTGACGCAATAGTTTCTTTCTGGCTTACTTAAAGTCTTACTGTAGTACTCAATGACCTTCTCTTGCCCGTTTTGTCTTTGAGAGAGTACTGCACCTAGACCACAGTTACTTGCATCCGTGTCCAGAATAAACAGTCCGTCCTTTATAGGGTAAGCCAAGATTGGACTAGAACAGAGGGCAGCTTTAAGCCTTGCAAATGCCTGACTGCAATCATGGTTCCACAAGAAGGGTGTTTTCTTTTCTGTTAATTTGTGCAGCGGTTTTGCGATGTCGGCGAATCCCTCTACAAATCTCCTGTAGTAAGTACATAGTCCCAAAAAGCTCCTTACTTCGTGTTTGTCTCGGGGAACAGGCCAATCTTTAATGGCAGATATTTTACTTTGGCTAGTTTGAATGCCTTGTTCTGAGATAGTATGCCCCAAGTACTCGACTTGCTTTTGGAATAGGCTGCATTTCTTGTAGTTTAACTTCAGGTGAGCATTCCGTAACTTGCTGAAGATTTCTCTTAAATTCTTCAAATGCTCGTCAAAATTACGTCCCATGACAATTATGTCATCCAAGTATACCAGGCAAGTTTTCCAAGTCAGCCCCCTCAAAACAAGTTCCATTAGTCGCTCGAAAGTTGATGGAGCATTGCACAATCCAAAAGGCATAACAGTGAACTGGTATAGCCCAGAACCAGTAGAAAATGCAGTCTTCTCTTTGTCTTCGGGAGCAATCTTTACTTGCCAATACCCACTTTTTAAATCTAGAGTGGAAAACCACTTTGATCCCGATAAAGTTGCTAAGGTGTCGTCTATACGTGGCAACGGGTAGCTGTCTTTCTTGGTCACATCATTAAGTTTCCTGTAGTCAACACAGAACCGCGTTGAGCCATCTTTCTTCTTAACAAGAACCACAGGCGACGACCATGGACTAGATGATTCTTCTATGACGCCCTCCTGTAACATTTCATTCAGCAAACTATTAACTTCCTGTTGTTTAGCCAGAGGGACCCTTCGTGGATGTTGTCGTATTGGCTGGGCATCTCCTGTGTTGATCTTATGGACAACTAAATCGGTTTGACTGTCGTTGCTCTTGAAGTTAAACATATCAGATTCATCCATAGCAAATTTTATAGCAGACTGAAGTTGTTCCTTTGACAGGTGACTCCACTGTCGCTTAAAAGCATCAATAACTTCTGGGGAAGCTTGGTTAGAAGATTTAACTTTGGATGTCTCTGCTTCGACACAATTACATACCCATTGCACAGGCTCATAATTGGCAAGAACTGTTCCTTCTTTGAGCTTGATGGTCTTTTCTCCAATATTTGCAACTCGTACTGGCATAGTCTTCTTCGTGTCGGTCAAAGTTCGTGCTACCATGATTTCAGTCGTCAAATCCAGGTTAGGTTCTATAAGTCCTATGGACCACCCAGGATCATTTTCAGAAGTCACTGTGATAATTTGTTCTGAATTTGGAGGAATTTTCACATCTTCCACCACCAGTAGACGGACACTAGTTTCCACATTTCCATTGGTTAATGCGAACTCCTCATCTCCAAATGTGAGAATATTCCGTTTGTGATCATAGGAGAATCCATGTTTCCTGATGAGATCCATTCCCAAAATGAACTCGTCTTTGATTCTGGCAACCAACACTTTATGGCGAACTTCGAGTCTTTCTCCAATAATGATGGTGACATCGGCTTCTCCGTCTATAGGGCAAGACTCTCCAGTGACTGATTTTAACATAATAGGATTGGGCAATGGTTGTATGGTATATCCGACAAGTTTATCTGGCCTTACAATGGTCACATCTGCTCCTGTATCGATGGTAATCTGGATTTTCTGTCCCTTAATGCGTCCGGCCACTGTAAGACTTTTGCCACCTAAATTATTGACTTTAAAGATCCTGGGGGTCTTAACGGGCCCGGTCAATTGCCCCCTTGCATTGACCGGAATTAGTTTTCCTAGGACCTAGGGCGTTCTTGGTCGCCGCTCGGTCTTCTAAACGACGGCGACGGACTTCTTGCCCTATTACGGCAGATTGTCTGTTGATCGAGGCGTCCTTCCCAACAGGGCTTGTATATTGACTGCCATATCCTTAATCGTTTTATGTAAACTGGCCATGGATTCAGTCCTTGACGTATCCTCCTCGTCATCGCAAGTTGCCATTCTTACACGTGGAGAAGAACTAGATGACACTCGTGACGCCTCGAATTCCAGGGTCCGAACTAGTGCCTCGCTGATATTCCTGGGCCTTACTAGACGTAAGTGGTATCTCATGTCACTATCTCGAACTCCCTCAATGAACCTTTCGGCGGCAAATTGCGTTTGAAAACATTCAGGGGCTGATGGGTATGCCAGGTGAATTAGTCTGTCTATGTCCGCCTCAAATTCTTGTAAGGATTCACCTGACTTCTGCTGTCTCATCCTCAGCTGGGCTTGGAACACGGTTTCTTTGTGCTCGTTTCCAAATCGTAGTTGCAGAGAGTGTACTAAAACTGCATAATTACTTTGATCAGCTGCCGACAGAGATTGGAGTAGTTCAGCCGCTTTTCCACGAAGTGCTACCACTAATGATGTAGCTTTCTGGGGTTCGGACCAGCCATTAGCTTTTGCAGCTGCCTCAAATTGTGTTTTATAAATTTCCCACGCCGTAGTACCGTCATAATCGGGAGGCTTAATTTTAGCGTTGGCTGTGCTAAAACTCTCTGTAGACACGGTGTCGTCCTCAAGTTGTTCCCGGAATTTCTTTTCTAGCTCGAGAACCCTCTGGTTGACAGCTTCGAGTCCTTCGTTAACGGATTCATTAACGGATTGCATTATTCTTCCTTCCAACTGTTGCTCCCTGACTGCGAGATGGCTCATTAATTCTTCTTTGAATTGTTGATGACGTCGCTCTTGCACTTGATCACGTTTTTCCTGCTCTTCTTTTTGTTCTTTATAACGTTTTTCCTGCTCTTCTTTTTGTTCTTTATAACGTTTTTCCTGCTCTTCTTTTTGTTCTTTATAACGTTTTTCCTGCTCTTCTTTTTGTTCTTTATAACGGCGCTCCTGAATTTGATCACGTTTTTCCAGCTCTTCCTTCTGCTCTAGATAACGGCGCTCCTGAATTTGATCACGTTTTTCCAGCTCTTCCTTCTGCTCTAGATAACGTCGCTCCTGTACTTGATCACGTTTTTCCTGTTCTTCCCTCTGTTGTTGCATAAGGGACAGCAGGGCGGCAAGTTGATCCTCCATTGCTTGATGCTGGCTTCTGGTCACTGGCATAAACACGTAATGTCCGGCAATGAAGCACTCACTTACAGTTCAGCAATATTAGTCCTCAAATTCCCACTGGAATCGCACTTCTGACACCAATTGTTGCGAACTCGGGGTTCAATAATTCCAGTGTAACGATTTAACACGAAGACACTATTTATTTATTCCACAAATACACACAACTACTAAATAACTCGCTACTTTAACACTTTATAGCCTTCTAATATCGTTTCGTACTTTAACTTACTTATAGCTCGCTTAAAATAAGACTACTCTCCTGCGCGCTCTATACGCTTTTTATATACAATCCTAAAATTACAGAAAAACCTAGAAAGTTCTTTATAAGAATTCTTGAATAATCCCACATAAAAAAAAACGGTTGTAAACAACTGCCTTCTAGATTAAGCCAGACGAGCAATGAATCACTCGTGTCAGCCATGACGCAGCGCGGATAGGTCGCGAAGCTCCACCAACCAACACGCTCCCATGCGTTGCCCCGCCTCCCATGCGGCGTTGGTGCGAATCGTAACAATACTAATCAAATCCACACAAGATGCCTGGGGGTGAGCCAGAAGAGAATTCAGGTAACCAACACCACACTGAACGAGTTTCTATCAAACCTCCTCCATTTTGGCGAGCAGATCCAAAATTGTGGTTTGTGCAGTTAGAGGACCAATTTTCGTTGTTTAATATTACTTCTGACAATACCAAATACAATTATGTAATAAGTGCCATCGACGCAGAAGTTTTGACCCAGGTAGCTGATTTTATAGTCTCTCCTCCACCAACAAACAAGTACCAAGGCATTAAGGATCGCCTAGTTTCAATTTATTCCGATTCTGAGGAGAAAAAGCTAAGGAAGCTCCTCTCAGAGGTAGGCTTGGGAGACAAAAAGCCCTCGCAATTACTTAATGAGATGTCTCGGTTGGGTGGAACTTCAGTTTCCCAAGAGTTGCATGTTATGGATGCAATATTTGCCAACGCAAGTACAATCTGTCCTGACTGCCAGTATTGACACAGTGGACAATCTAGCAAAAATTGCAGATAAAATTGTGGAAATCTAACAGCCTAGAACATATTCCATACAGGGGCCAAACAGCAATATCATGGCTGCCATCCAAAAATTGACTCAATAAGTAGAAGAGCTAAAAATGCAAACATGAAGCCATTCTAGAAGTCAAAATAGATCCAACTTCCAAAGAAGGCGCAATCGATCCAAGACACCTAGTAGCAACAGTAGCCTTGAGGACCAAGATCTTTGCTGGTATCACAAGAAATTTGGAAAGAATGCTCACAAGTGCACCCCACCATGCCAGATGAATGCTGAGACCAAGGGAAACACAAAACCACGCTAGTGATGGCGACTGCTGGTGTGGAGTTTACAGGTCGTCAAGAAAATCCATCACCTTTTATCAACTATACTACTTACCGACTATCCATCAAGAACCCAACATCAGGTAAGCCTTTTTAATAGACTCTGGTTCAGATATCTCTTTAATTCCAAAAACTTTCAAAGATAGGCATTGTAAAGTTAGCAAGTTTACTCTTTATGCAGCCAATAACACTCCTATTTCAACTTTTCGATCAAAAACTCTTACAGTTAGTCTGGGACTGAAGAGAAGTTTTAACTGGTTATTTGTGATAGCTCAGACTGATCATGCTATTATAGATGAACTTATAGATCCAACTACAAGTTTAGAAATTAAAGGAAAACCCAATTCAAACCCAAATCAATCTGTGGGGAACAAGGCGTGTGTCGGCCCTCTGATAGCCCGTGGACTAGCCCTTTGCATTTGTTCAAAAAGAAATCTGGTGATTGGAGACGGGTAGGAGATTACCGTCGGCTCAACTCTGAGACCACTGAGGATAAATACCCTGTCCCAAATTTATAGGACTTCTCACAAAATCTTGAAGGCAAGAGCATATTTTCCACAATTGACCTTGTCCGTGCTTATCACCAAATCCCAGTGGAACCAACTTCCATTCCTGTCTTAGGAATGGACTTTTATTATTATATAACTATTATAACACCTTTTGGTTTGTTTGAATTTACTAGAATCCAATTTGGTCTTCGCAATACAGCTCAAACATTTCAGAGGTTTATTTATGAAGTCTTACGAGAATTTGATTTCTGTTTTCCTACATAGATGATATTTTGATAGCTTCATCTAACCCCTCTGAACATGAAAAACATCTTCAACTTATTTTTCAAAAATTTAAAGAGTATGCATTAACCATTAATTTGGAAAAATGTGTTTTTGATGAGCCAAAGGTACATTTCCTACAAATGCTTCAAACTTACCCACTGCCCAAATACGCAGGTGACCTAAGGAGATTTAAAGAAATCCCACTGAATTGGTCACCAGAGACTCTTACTGCTTTTGAACAGTGTAAGTCCAGCTTAATAACAGCTACCCTGTTAGTTCATCCCTCATCCTCAGCCCCAATATCTCTTACAGTGGATGCTTCTAACACTGCAGTGGGTGCTGTAATAGAACATTTTGAGATTTCTGAATGGAGGCCACTTAGTTTCTTCTCCAAAAATTTTAATTCCGCTCAAAGTAAGTACAGCACCTACGATAGAGAACTGCTGGCCATCTTCTCAGCAATAAAATACTTTAGGTATTTTCTTGAAGGCAAATCATTCCAAATATGCACAGATAATAAACCTCTCACTTTTGCTTTCAGTCAAAAATCCGACAGAAGTTCTCCCAGACAAATTCGCCATTTATATTATATTGGACAATTTTCAACTAATATAGTTCACATTAGTGGAAAAAATAACATAGTAGCTCTACATCAACAACAGGTGACTGACCCAGAACTTCAAAATTTACTTCAAAATCCAGATAGTTATTCATTAAAACTTAAAGAGTATGCTTTTGACAACCCTTTTACGGGTTGTCAAAATTTATTGTGACGTTAAAAAATCTAAAGTTCGCCCATACATTCCAGTCAATTATAGACGCCATATCTTTGACAAAATGCATAATCTATCTCATCCTGGAATTAAGGCCACTAATAAACTTATTTCTTCACGCTTTGTTTTGCCATCCATGCACAAGGATATTACCTTATGGACTAGTCATGTGTAAATTGTCAAAGATCTAAAGTCAATAAACACACCCTAACCCCTTTCCAAAAGTTTCAAATACCTGATGAGAGATTTCAAGTTGTAAATTTGGATATAATTGGATCATTACCTCCATCTCAAGGTTTCACTTACTGTCTAACTTGCATTGACCGTTTTTCATGTTGGGCTGAAGCATTTCCCCTTAAGGACATAGCAGCAGAAACTATTGCTGCATCTTTCTATGCTAACTGGATATGTAGATTTGGAATCCCAGCACGAATCGTCACAGATCAGGGACGTCAGTTTGAAAGCTCTTTATTCACAGCCTTGGCAATGGTTATGGGTTGTGAACGTGTACGTTCATCTCCATATCACCCAATGACGAATGGGAAGATTGAGAGATGGCACAGGACATTAAAAAGTGCTATTATGGCCCACGCCTCAGAACACTGGACTGAAGTCTTGCCCATAGTTTTGTTAGGACTTCACTCTGTGGTAAGGAAAGATGTAGGTGTATTCCCTGCAGAAATGGTTTATGGAACCACTCTCCCTCTTCCAGGAGAATTTTTCCTAAATTCACCACTTTCAATTATTGACCCCTCATCATTTGTTAATCAATTAAGACGAAAAATGGAATTGATTAAACCCATCCCTGATAGTAATCATTCGCGACAAAAAGTCTTCATGTCTCCTCATCTAAATATTTGTTCCCATGTATTTGTTTGAAAAGACGCCGTTAAAAAGTCTCTGGAACCACCGTATGAAGGACCTTTTCCAGTTGTTAAACGCAAAGAGAAATATTTCACTGTTCAGGTGAATAACAAGAAACAGGTCAACATTTCTTTAGATAGATTGAAACCAGCATTCTTGTTAGCTCCAGATAATGTTTGTCACGACCATACATACTCTTCCTTAAGTACCATTAATACTAACATGACTAACGCTAATACAAAAAAACTGCCTAAGACTGTAACTTTTGATATTTAATGGTGTCTGAATTATCACCGGACTATGCGCATGTATCAGGCATATATTGAGGCTTATTTCTGTTACAGACTGCATTAACATAGGTGTAATTTTAACATAACTTAATAAATGCTATGCCAAGTTCTGTGACGGCATGATATTTTAAGGTTAATCTTTTTAGTTTCTACTTATATTTTATTTTAATCTTAGTTCTAGTGATCCTGTTATAATTTTCGAAGTGTGATTTAACTTGAATGACTAAGATTTAGTTTAACATTCAACATTTGCATTCTTTTTAAGTTTAGTTGTAAATCTTAACTCCGTTATTCGGGGGTGACTATTGTGGTGTCATCGGGATTACTCTCAGCCACGATATTAAATATCTGACAAGCGACAGCTGATTTGACGCAAGTCAAAATCAGTCGGTTACGAATTTGAATATAAAATTACAGATTCCGATATTATCTTTAGAGAGACATCTTGGTATCCAGTATCCACTCAACTCGCGTGTTCCTTCTCTCGTAATAAAAAATAATGTTTTTAGTGAAAAATAAAGTTTAAATAAAATCAAATTATGGTTCGTTTGTATTAACAAATCCATGAAGCCAGGGCAAGCGACCATAGCTCTTTCTTGACGAAAGTGACAGCTAACTGATGGCATTTATTTAGTAGACCATAGAGGGGTAGACCGTAAGTGACAGCTAATAGATGTGATTTATGGAGTAGACCATAGAGGTAGAACTGAGGGTAACCAACAAATGGCGATATTTCTCTAAAATTTAAATTAATTTAAAATTTTTGATGGGACCATTGTTAAAAAGGGAAGCTAAAACTGTTAGACCAGGAGGGTCTCTCCAGATGTAATATACTGTGGTCCATTTCAAATAGATATTTATTTAGCAGGCTGAGGAATTGACAGATTCGTCCTATTCCTTCCACGTAAATGTGTCATTTGTATGTCAATTTCTCAGCTTACTAGAGGAATATCTATTTGAAATGGACTCTAGCTCGCTGGAGTCGGCGGGTAGATTTTGTTTGATATCGACAATTGACACACGCACACGTCACGACATGAGTGCTAATAAAATATCGATATTTTAATTTAACTATCGATATTCCGATATATCGATGCAAAAAAATCGCTCTAATATATCGATATTGGACATAAGATTACCTATATTGTCTGGGGGGCGACGTTCGGCAGAGTATCAAACTCATTTCTTTATCAGGCAGATGAACCATTCACGATCATCCTGCATGCCCTAGTGGAACCACGTGCCGTCGTCAGATGGTGCCACTTACATACAAATACAGGTTTTTAAGCAAGAGTTAGATCCAATTGCCGTTCAAACTTATTTTTCTGTCAGGTTCGAGGTATACCATACTGATGAGCTCTAATAAGAGCGAACCCGGTCTATGGGTCCTCTGCCTGATAGAGAAATGAGTTTGATACTCTGCTAAACGTCGCCCCCAGACAATATAGGTACGAAATCTCGGGCATTTGTCTGAGGGAAGTGACAATATTGCATAAAACTGGTTTTTGGTTCGCTTCACGATAATAATTATTGTTATTATATTATTTTTTATTGGTTATCTTTAAATGTGCATTTAAAAAGAACGCTTCTATCACGATATAATGTAGCGACGTAACAACGACCCTTGCCCAGCCAGTGTAGGGGGCTGCTCTTTCAACTTGCGAAAAAAAATCTCGATGTTGCCACTAGGGCTAGTTGGTGACCGGCTAGGATTCTGCTGCTTGTGTCGGAGTGATAAAGGGGGCTAAGCTGTCATGAAGGAAACCACCTGGGCTATTCTGGATCTTCTCGGAGGGAAAGAGTTCGGGCAATATCCAAAAAATCAAACATACATGACTGGCAATGCCGCAATACAGGGCAAGACAAGACGTCTTGTCTTGAACCAGCTTTTTGTGCTGTTTTATAGATTTATTAACAAGTTTGTCTTGATAAGAAACAATTAAACTCTTCGTAACGTTCCTTCGACTTTTTGGGAAGCAAACCCTCCAAAGCTTCTTCTGCTGCATTTTGTATATCCTCGGGAATAAGGCCAAACTCCTCCAGATTGACCAAATCACTTAAGCTATGTCTATGGGTAGACACTTCTCCGAAATTTGTATTTGTTCTGGCCACAAATTCTTCTGACCCTAGACCACTCATGACCGATTGCAAGTTGCAAACACCAAGGTAACTTATAGTAACTATAACTATACATTGTTTGCTGATCATTTTTACTGGTGACCAACCGTGGTTTGTAAATCAAATAATATTCTACTTCTAAAGACAAAAAAATACCATTTGTGCGTAAAACGTTGTACGTACCACGGGCCGCATGAAGGATTACGCCTTTGACCGAATAAAATTCAATTTTCGGCCGCGGGCGTAATCTTCTTTCGGCCCTTTGTACACGTAAACAACAATTTTTTGTTATTTACGTGTACCTCATTGTATATGGCAGACTACTTGCAAAGAAAGTGTGGTAACACACAAGCGTGAAATATTACCAGGCAAGGGTGGCAATGACGATGATAAAATACAATAATCCGTAATGCTAATATTAGGAGTAATATTGATTACAACTTCTCGGGTATGACGAAGACCGCAAAGTGTCTTTAAGGATTTATTTCCTGATACGATTCAATAACCAGTCTCATATTACTAAATAAAAAGGAAAAAAGCTTGAAATCGAGGTACAGTGTGTGCGGAATATTCATTTAGTTTTTACTAGAAAATGCTACAAAAAATGTAATTAAATTAAACGTGCAGTGTGGCGAGTCGAACCTTGAAATGGGGAACCATGGTTGACCGCCAATACGAATGTGCGATATGCATCTGCGTTTTGTTTGGTAGGTAAAGCTGCATTATTATTTCTTTAGTTCTTTACACCAGTTTTGTTAAAACCCTTTTCATTGCAACTTTTTCTATTTTAAGATAAACAAAAAATACAATAATTGCTATGCTCTTTTTGCGTAGTAAATTAACCGACCATTGACGAAGAACTGCCGTTAAGTGAAATCCAAGCAGCGCTTACGAAACGGAAACCTTTTACCTAATATGCAATGGTAAATAGTATACGCCACTTTACAAACGCTACACGGTCATTCTAAAATAACTAGGCATTTATCTTAAAAAGTGAAACACTAGTTAGCACACACGTAAAAACGAAAGCAATTAGGATTCCTATAACCGTGTTCATTCTCTGAGATATACACGTGTATCTCGATTATATACCGTTATGGTTATAATGTTGAGGTTTTTGTTCAGTGATCAAGAGAAACTCATTCTTCAAAACTGAGAATATATTAAACATTTTACATAATAAAACCTTATTGGGAATATAATGGCGCCCCAAGTTAGCAGCTAAAAAATTTCAATTGTGGTTGTTAGTTGGTAAAAAAAAGTTGCTATAAAAGAGGCATCAAAGCTTAAAAAACCTGTCTGGGTGCATCATACTCCGTTACCACTCAAGCTATCAAATATCGACCATTCGACTTGGTGAGTTTTAGTCACGACCTTTAACGTCGTGACAAAAATTGAAGTAGAATCCGCCAAGATGGATAATAACAAGAGGAATAGCGTCACGAAAATTGGCGATTCCACGACTTTAAGGTCAAGAAATATTATTTCTCCATGCATTTTCCTGGTATTTGAGCTTTTTCGACCTCCATTTAGGTAATATACGAGTATGATTTAAGCGTGCTAATTATTAGTAATGGCAAGTAGGTAATGGATATATTATATTCAGGTGGTTTTTACAAAGCTAAAATTCTTCATGGCAACTTTTTGTTTCATTTTCATTAGTGAATACAATATTCGATAACTAATAGGCATCTACCAAAAAAATATACCTACCATTGTTATCTTAATCCGTTGCATGATTAGATAACGAATGACATTCCTTAACAATGACCATAGAATTGCTTTATCATACTGATGACATCACTGATGTATTTATTTCGATTTCAGATAATATTTTGCACACTGAACACTTTTAAGCCAGACATGAAAAAGCTTCTTGGAGGTCAGATCGGATTAGAAGACTTCATATTTGCACATAGAAAAGGTAAGAAGCTCGATGGAGAGACTCTTGATATATTATATAATACCTATATTATTTAGAATTAAACTATATTACCCAAGTGTAATGCATCAATCTCTTTAAGCCTCTATATCCCGGATATCTTTATAAGAAAGTGGAAAAAAACGCGAAGTAACGCATATAAGGCTGCATTCCGAGGAGTGTTTCTTCTAATGGAACTGTAAATGTTGCATTGAAAGCCAATAAATTAAACGTATTGGTCGTTGACTCCTCGGGTCGAAACGTGGTATAACGGCATTATAGTTATTAAAGCCGAGGCGAGCGGCTATTATCTCGGTCAATAATGCATTTTCCTAATTTACTTACACGATAATCACACGAATCTTCGAGAGGTAATTTTTTAGGTAAATCCATGATAAATGCCTTAAAATAGTATATTGTTTAACCAGAGAAGAAAATAGCATTTTCTTTCGCAAGAAAACTGTTTAACAAACGAGGATAAGCCCCGAGTTCAGTCAAGGGATAGAAAATGCTTGTTGACGAGCAAAAGACTATACTGTTTCTTCGACCATGCTAACATATTAGGTCCTCATTAACTTAAAAAAAATCTCTGTACCGGACTTCGTCTTTCTTTAAATTGACTAGCTCTTGAGTGGACTGTATTGAATCACTGCTATGCATCCAAATGAAACTCTTTGGAAACTCGAAAGCTTCTATTGTACCAATGAATCAATGAACAGCAATTAAATCAGAATTTCGACGAGAGCTTTCTTTAGGGATCTTTTGACATCTATCTTTTTTGCTTGACTTCCTTCTGGTTGCTTTGTTTCAAGACACCTGTAAACTAGTTACTTTTTAAGGCTCTAAATACAAAATTTAATAGATTTTAGGGAAAGCCTTAACATACACCCAGCCTAAAGCACTCATACTACTTAAAACGAACTTAAAAAACTAGTTGACTATAACTCAATTCTCTTGACTAATTGGTAAAGGACATATTTTAATAACTGATGGTTTGATTTCTCCACCTACTACCCGTAAACTAACAACGCGCACGATACCGTCCTTTCCCGGATACAACTTAACATTGCCTCCTAACCGCCATTTGTACGGTGGAAGATTATCGTCCATCACTAATACGAGCGAATTCAGCTTTACACAACAGCCATGTTTTTTCCACTTAGAATGCACTTATAATTGAGATACATACTCTTTGGACCATCGTTTCCAAAATTGTTTTTTTAAATGTTCTAACTGTTGAAAATACGATAAACGATTGCTAGGGACACTTAGAGTGTCAGGGTACGAAATAAACTGCTCGTCAAAATAGTCGGAACGGCCAATTTTTTGCTCATTTTTGAAAGGTTGTATCTCAGAGACGCTTTCACCGATCTCAATGAAGTGACATGATTCTAAAAGCCCATTTCTTGTAGAATCACAAAAGATACCTGGTTTGTGATAAACTTTTTTGGTGAGAACTATACAGGGTGGATTAAAATGTCGTGTAAAAAGTACTAAATTTTAACCCACTGCATTTGGTTGCTAGAGTTATTACAAAACTTTCCCTACAATGGCATTTAGAGATCCTGATGAATATCTCGGGACCTGTTTGGCCGATTTTTGATTTTTGATCTGTGAAAGAAGTTACAGGGGTTTGTTAAAAAGTGCGTATTTTGTCCAAAAATCTGCCGAAATCACTAACTTTTATGTCTATAGAACGGATTTTTTATTAACACTCAGGGAAATCTAGCCTAAACTGATATAAAGTTAACCTGCTTTTCAAGAAAAAATATGAATTTACAATCATACAGGGTGAAACAAAGGTCAATGCAAAATTCTTAAACTTAGCGGCTTTCTTACTTGCCCCCTGATGTTAAGAGTTACCTTAGAACTTGCATTTTTATAACATTAAGAGGTCCTAGTTCATCTCTCGGGACGTATTTGGCGGATTTTTCATTTCTGTTCTACGAAAAAACTTACCGGGGTTTGTTATAAAGTTCGTATTTTATCTAACAAACTGCCGAAATCACAAATTTTATGTCTACAGAACTGAATTTTATTAAGACTTAGAAAAACATAGCCTAAACTAACATAAAGTTAACCTGTTTTTCAAAAAAAAATATGAATTTACAATCATACAGGGTGAAACAAAGAGCAATGCAAAATTCTTAAACCTTAGGGACATTCTTACTCACCCCCTAATGTTAAGAGTCACATTAGAACTTGAATTATGATAACATTGGGAGGCACTGATTTATATTTCGGGACATGTTTGGCGAGTTTTTAACTTTTGTTCTACAAAAAAAGTTACACGGGATTGTTAATAAGTTCGTATCTTATCCAAAAAACTGCCAAAATCACTAACTTTTATGACTATTGAACTGTCTTTTTTATTAACATTTTGGGGAAAATCTAGCCTAAACTAACAGGAAGTTGATCTGTCTTTTAAGAAAAAATATGAATCTACAATCATACAGGGTGAAACAAAGAGCAATGCAAAACTCGTAAACTTTAGCGACATTTTTACTCGCCCCCTGATGTTAAGAGTCACTTTAGAACTTGCATTATGATAATGTCGAGAGGTCCTGAGTCACATCTTAGAACATGTTTGGCGGATTTTTCATTTTTGTTTTACGAACAATTTTACAGGGGTTTGTTAAAAAGTTCGAATTTTATCCAACAAACTGCCAAAATCACTAACTTTTACGTCTAGATAACTGATTTTTTATTAAGACGTAGGAAAATCTAGTCTATGCAAACATAAACTTAATCTGTTTTTAAAAAAAAAAAATTAAATCTACAATCATACAGGTAGAAACAAAGGAAAATATAAAATTATTAAACTTGAACGGCTTTCTTACTGGCCCCTTGATGTTAAGCGTCACTTTAGAACTTGCATTATGATAACGTCGAGAAATTCTCAGTCATATCTCGGGACATGTTTGGCAGGTTTTTGATTTTTGTTTTACGAAAAAATTTACAGGAGTTTGTTAAAAAGTTCGAATTTTATCCAACAAACTGCCAAAATCACTAACTTTTACGTCTAGATAACTGATTTTTTATTAACACGTAGGAAAATCTAGTTTACGCAAACATAAACTTAATCTCTTTTTCAAGAAAAAATATGAATCTACAATCATACAGGGTGAAACAAAGGGCAATGCAAAATTCTTACAACTTTAGCGATATTCTTACTCGCCCCCTGACGTTAAGAGTCATTTTAGAACTTGCATTATGATTACATTTAGAGGACCTGCTTTATATCTCGGGACATGTTTGGTGGGTTTTTTAATTGTTGATATACGAAAAAGGCTACAGGGGTTTGTTAAAAGTTCGTATTTTATCCAAATAACTGCCAAAATCACTAACTTTTACGTTTATAAAACTGACTTTTTATTAACACATGAAAATTTAGCCTAAACTAACATAAAGTTAATGTTTTTCAAGAAAAAATATGAATCTACAATCATACAGGGTTCATAACTTTAGCCGCCCCCTGATATTAAGAGTCACTTTAGAACTTGCATTATGATAACATTTATAGGCCCTGATTTATAGCTTAGGAGGTATTTGCCGGTTTTTGCGTTTTTTACGAAGAAAATACAGGTTGTTTCAAAAAGTCTATTTGGTAAACAAAACCGTTTAAATAACCAAGTTTATATATTGATAAGGCTGGTTTTCTATTGCCCTTTTGAAAAACTAAGCCTAACAACTAACTAACTAAAAACTAACATGTAGGTATTCCAAGAAAAAATACTATAGGTTATACGGAGAATTGTGGTATTACGAGCGGACAATTCAAAACAGCAACTTGATGTCTCATTTTATTTTAATATCGCGTAGGCCCACCTCGTACTCGCACCAGTTTGGCTGTCCTTCTAGGCATACTGTCTACCAAGCTTATGATGAAGTCTTGGGGAATAGCCTCCCATTCTTCCCTAACCGCAGTCGCTAATTTATCCAAATTTTGAAATTCTTGTTCTCTCATACTCAGTTTCAGTTTCATTCTACTCCATAGTAGCTCTATGAAATTCAGGCGACCTAGCAGGCCAATTCATTCGCTCTATGCCATTTTCTCTCAGAACTTCTTGGACAATTCGTGCTCTGTGAGGACGCGCATTATCATCTATCAGAATAAAGTTGTCCCCAAAGTTCTGAGCAAATGGCACAACAATTTCATTTACACACATATCTCGATATCTAATTGCATTCATAGTTTCTCCAATCAAAATAACCAAGTCACTCTTTCCGTCCCTTATTACACCACCCCATACAGTCACACTTCCACCACAAAATGGCACTTTGCTCACCATATTCTCTTCAGTAAATCTTTCATTCTTTCCTCTCCACACTAAAATTCGCCCATCTGATGCATACTATGAAAACCGACATTCATCAGAAAACATGCAACAACTCCATTCGGCTACTCCCCAGTTCAAATGCTCTTGAGCTCAAACTCTTCGAAAAGCTCGGTGGACAGGTTGAAGAGATGGACAGATGGCACGTCTTCTGGCGTTCAGACCTCGCTCATGCAGGCGTCTTCTAATAGTGCTAGTTGAAGCTCTTGAGCCGGTAGTAGCCTTAGCTTGTGTGGCATTTAACTGTCTTCTTCTTCTGACGGATAGGTTTATTAAAATGTCCTCCCTGCGAGTAGTGCATCTTTTTCTTCCACAATGTCCAGCCTTTAGATAATTGGGAGCACCATAATTTTGGCTCCTTTTTATTGTCCTATAAACTGTGGATTTTGATGTCCCTACTAGGTCCGCTATGTTAGGTACACTTAGCCCTCGTAAGTGCAACCTGTTTAAGATTGCTCGTTATTTTTGTAAAATTGTTAACCTAAAAAGAACAAACTTACCGCATAATGTTCTGTAGTTCATTTTGGCTTAACATTGGCATTTCTATATCAATGAGAATTAAATAAATTTAAGTGAAACCTTCAGCTTTATACTTGTAATTAGATGACAGACATCGGCTTCAGATTATTTACTTAGTTTCCATAGCAACCCATATTTTGTTTTTCTAAGGTTGTTCGATATCGGAGACCTAGTACTGAAACATCACCTCTAAAGACGTGAAAGTAAGATGTTTTAACAGTTTGGTGGATAAAAAGGGACTTTTTAAGAAAATCCTGTAACTTTGTTCGTAGAATTGTTATGCAGAAGCAGGCGTCAGACCACCAGTGCATTTAATTAAATACGATCTGGTAGATGGCTCTCAATACGAGAACCTGCCTATAGTGCCTTGCATCTCGTCGGTTGATTGACAAATTAGTGACCACCATACCCTTTTTTGTTCGTAGAACAAAATTAAAAAACCCGCCAAAAGTGTCCCGAGATATGAATCAGGACCTCTCAATGTTATCATAATTCATGTTCTAAAGTGACTCTTAATATCAAGGCGCAAGTAAGAAACCCGTTCAAGTTTAAGAATTTTGCATTTTCCTTTGTTTCACCCTGTATGATGGTAGATTCATATTTTTTCTTAAAAACACACTAATTTTATGTTAGTTTAGGTTAGGTTTTCCTAAGTGTTAATAAAAAATCAGTTATGTAGACGTAAAAGTTAGTGACTTTGGCAGTTTGTTAGATAAAATACGAGCTTTTTAACAAACCCCTGTAACTTTTTTCGTAGAACAAAAATCAAAAATTCGCCAAACGTGTCCCGAGATATGAATCAGGACCTCTCAATGTGATCATAATGCAAATTCTAAAGTGACTCTTAACATTAAGGGGCGAGTAAGGATATCGCTAAAGATTAATAATTTTGTATTGCCGTTTGTTTCTCCCTGTATGATTGTAGATTCATGATTAACGTGAACAATGATAAAGATCAACTTTATGTTAGTTTAATAAATCAGTTCAATAGTCGTAAAAGTTAGTGATTTTGGCAGTTTGTTGGATAAGATACAAACTTATTAACAAACCCCTGTAGCCTTTTTCGTAGATCAAAAATTAAAAACCCACCAAACATGTCCCCAGATATAAATCAGATCCTCTAAATGTAATCATAATGCAAGTTCTAAAATGACTCTTAACGTCAGGGGGCGAGTAAGAATATCGCTAAAGTTGTAAGAATTTTGCATTGCCCTTTGTTTCACCCTGTATGATTGTAGATTCATATTTTTTCTTTAAAAAGAGATTAAGTTTAGTTTGCGTAAAGTAGATTTTCCTACGTGTTAATAAAAATCAGTTATCTAGACGTAAAAGTTAGTGATTTTGGCAGTTTGTTGGATAAAATTCGAACTTTTTAACAAACTCCTGTAAATTTTTTCGTAAAACAAAAATCAAAAACCTGCCAAACATGTCCCGAGATATGACTGAGAATTTCTCGACGTTATCATAATGCAAGTTCTAAAGTGACGCTTAACATCAAGGGGCCAGTAAGAACGCCGTTCAAGTTTAATAATTTAGCATTTTCCTTTGTTTCACCCTGTATGATTGTAGATTTAAATTTTTTCTTGAAAAACAGATTAAGTTTATGTTTGCATAGACTAGATTTTTCTACGTGTTAATAAAAAATCAGTTATCTAGACGTAAAAGTTAGTGATTTTGGCAGTTTGTTGGATAAAATTCGAACTTTTTAACAAACCCCTGTAAAATTGTTCGTAAAACAAAAATGAAAAACCCGCCAAACATGTCCCAAGATATGACTCAGGACCTCTCGACGTTATCATAATGCAAGTTCTAAATTGACTCTTAACATCAGGGGGCGAGTAAAAATGTCGCTAAAGTTTACGAGTTTTGTATTGCTCTTTGTTTCACCCTAATGTAAAAGACAGATCAACTTTCTGTTAGTTTAGGCTAGATTTTCCCCTAAATGTTAATAAAAAAGACAGTTCAATAGTCGTAAAAGTTAGTGATTTTGGCAGTTTTTTGGATAAGATACGAACTTATTAACAATCCCGTGTAACTTTTTTTGTAGAACAAAAATTAAAAACTCGCCAAACATGTCCCGAAATATAAATCAGTGCCTCCCAATGTTATCATAAATCAAGTTCTAATGTGACTCTTAACATTAGGGGGTGAGTAAGAATGTCCCTAAATCCTTTTAGCGTTTAAGAATTTTGCATTGCTCTTTGTTTCACCCTGTATGATTGTAAATTCATATTTTTTGTTGAAAAACAGGTTAACTTTATGTTAGTTGAGGCTATGTTTTTCTAAGTCTTAATAAAATTCAGTTCTGTAGACATAAAATTTGTGATTTTGGCAGTTTGTTGGATAAAATACGAACTTTATAACAAACCCCGGTAAGTTTTTTCGTAGAACAGAAATGAAAAATCCGCCAAATACGTCCCGAGATATGAACTAGGACCTCTCAATGTTATAAAAATGCAAGGTCTAAGGTAACTCTTAACATCAGGGGGCAAGTAAGAAAGCCGCTAAGTTTAAGAATTTTGCATTGACCTTTGTTTCACCCTGTATGATTGTAAATTCATATTTTTTCTTGAAAAGCAGATTAACTTTATATCAGTTTAGGCTAGATTTCCCTGAGTGTTAATAAAAAATCCGTTCTATAGACATAAAAGTTAGTGATTTCGGCAGATTTTTGGACAAAATACGGACTTTTTAACAAACCCCTGTAACTTCTTTCATAGATCAAAAATCAAAAATCGGCCAAACAGGTCCCGAGATATTCATCAGGATCTCTAAATGCCATTGTAGGGAAAGTTTTGTAATAACTCTAGCAACCAAATGTAGTGGGTTAAATTTTAGTACTTTTTACACGACATTTTAATCCACCCTGTATAGTTCTCACCAAAAATGTTTATCACAAACCAGGTGTCTTTTGTGATTCTACAAGAATTGGGCTTTTAGAATCATGTCACTTCATTGAGATCGGTGAAAGCGTCTCTGAGATACAACCTTTCAAAAATGAGCAAAAAATTGGCCGTTTCGACTATTTTGACGAGCAGTTTAGATTGTAACGACCTACCTATCAAAAAAAGCGCTAGAGTTACCGCTTCTAAATCATTAGGATCAGCTGCAGACAATGCTGTAAGCGGCCTCGAATTCATTAAGCATTCTATCTGCGAAATGACTTTATAAAACGACTCAAATGTAAGTAGTATGCCTGAGACAACTCTTTTAATATGAACCCACAACCCTCCTTGATGAGGTGAGTAGGCAGGAATTAAATTCCATTTAATGCCTACTGAATTTTCTAATGTTTCCTTGAGCAAATTACGGTTACCAGTCAGGAATTTACCACGCTCCAGTAATTCGGTCTTAGCGCCTATAGAGTTGGTGCCGTTGTCGCTATAAATTTTTGAAGGCTTACCTCGACGCGCAATAAATCTTTGCTATGTTTCCAAAAAAGCTGAAGTACTTAAACTTGTTACTCGTTCTAAGTGTACTGTCTTAGTACTGAGGCAAACAAACAAAGACAAGTAGCACTTTAAAGTTTCGCATCCTCGTTCATTTCTGTCTTTAATTAAAAATGGACCAGCAACGGAGGCTCAGGGGAAACCAGCGGGTAGGGTAGTTGCCCCATCAATGGATGAATAGATCGTGGTTTGCATCAAAAACATTTTGCACATTCTCTGACAATACGTTTTGACAATCCTTTTCCCGCGATCGCCCAATATTTTTCTCTTACGTTCGCAAGTTAGAGCTGGGGACCACAATGAAAAGAGTTTATATGTTCCATTCTAAAAATCAACTTCCTTTTGATTTTTCGAATTTTCCCTTTGAGCCAATTTAGTCAAAACCTGCAGTGCATTATTTAATTCGTCCAATGTTAGAGAACCAGTTTGTTTTTGATTTAGTCTGATATTGTTTATAAATCGCAAATAATAAGCAGCAACTCTTTTAATCCGAGTTAACGAGAAAGGTCCAGAAGAAACGTCTGAGAACGTCCAAGAAATCTTAGAAATGGAAACAGTTCCAAATCGACTTCGATAAAAGTTTGAAATTGTTTTTTGGTTTCTGGTAGATCCTGAAACAATAAGGGAGTTTAAACAGAAACATCCTGCGGCCAACAATCTAAATCCTCCGCGATACAACTTGGAGCATTGAACCATAAATCCCACTTTGCAAGAAGTTTAGGAGACATTCCACTGGTCAAAAGGTCTGCTGGGTTTGAATGTGTGGAAATGTATCTGCAACGTGAAGACTCAGTCATTCTTTGGATGTCCGAAACTCGATTACCAACAAAAGTTTGAAGTGTGTGAGGTGATGCCCAAATCCATGATAAAGCAATTGTTAAATCTGACCATAAAAAGTAACGCTCAATGTGAATTGTTAAAGAAGACTTAACCTTTTCGAACAGTTTTGCAAGTAAAAGCGCGGCTCACAACTCTAGTCTGGGTATTGTCATAGCTTTTAATGGACTAACTCGAGTTTTCGACGTTAACAACTGAGCACAACTATTCCCAACGAAATCCACAATTTCAATATAAATGCACGCACCATATGCACTTTGTGACGCATCCGAAAACCCATGAACTTCGATTGTTTTGGAATTGCTCGAACACACGTGTCGTTGAAAACGCAAATTATTGAGCTCTTCCAACTCGGATCTGTACTGGTACCATTTGACTCTCAATTTCGCAGAAACGTCTGGGTCCCACGAAAACTTAAGAATCATAAGTTCTGTAGTAAAATCGTAGCTTTAATGGTGACAGGACTTATTAAGCCTAGAGGATCAAACACCCTTGCGGTATCGGATAAAATAACACGCTTGGTAATTTTCTTATTGTTAGGAGGCATCTCAATTTGAAACCCAAAGGTGTCATCTTGACATGACCAAACCATACCCAAAGCCTTACTATTTTTTGGAGGACTGAAGTGAAGAATTTCTTGAGAAGAACTAGCAACATTCATTTCTTGTAGTAGTTTCGGATCGTTGAATTTCCATTTCAGTAGCGTGAAACAGCTTGACTGAAGAATTTGTGAAACCTCCTTACAGAGCTGCACTGCTCCTTCAATAGTATCTGAACATGTTAACAAATAGTCGACGTAAAAATCTCTTCTGATGGCTTGTGATTTTTCAAGGTTTTTTTTTTAATAGAGCTTATTGGTTTAGGTGTAGCGTCCTCAAGATTTTTATTTTCAGGAGAAAGGTAGCGGGAGAAGGACCCAAAATAAAACGTCTACGCTTCCGCAGAAATTGCCGACGTTTCGATGTTTATTTTTACTTATTTCTCAAGGCTTTGTCCGTTTTTGTTTTTGTTTCAATGTACGTCACTCCACGTGGTTGTTCCGATGGACAATAAACATCATTACTATCTGACGATAAACTTCTTCAATTTAAGTGGAATAGACTTGAAAAAGACGTAAAATAAACGTCGAAACGTCAGCAATTTCAGCGGAAGCGTAGAAGTTTTATTTTGGGTCCTTCTCCCGCTACCTTTCTCCTGAAAATAATAGAGCTTATGGTCATGCTGCCACTCTTCAGAAATTTTCACTTTCACTTCGCTTCTCTTTTCTTTTCCAGCTGTTTTGAGTCGGTTTAGTTCTTCCAATCTTAGATTAATTGGTGTGACCTCCGCTATAACCAAGAGACTCTCTGTAGAACCCGTGGTAGAGATGGGTAAAGATGATTATTGCAGCTATTCTGTTGATTCTTTCTAGTAGCTTTCTATGTTCAAACTTTATCGCCTTTATCCATATCGGTGCAGCATATCCTGTTATAGAGCTCACAGATGCGGCAATAACTTTACGTGTTTTGCTGTTGGTCCCTCCAACGTTCCTCATTAGTCTTGATAAGGTAGTTATCATCTGAAACGTTTTTTTTGTATAGAATGGCAACATGATCGGTCATTCTCATGTTGACGCCAATATAAACTCCCATGTATTTTATCACCTCTGAGTTTTGTACTGCTATACCTTGTATATTAATAATAAATTCCTTGATTTTTCTCCCGCCCTGTAGGACTACTGTGTTGGTTTTTCCTGGAGCTATTTTGATACCCATTTGATTTAATTCAGTAATAATTTTATTTACTGCATAATCAGCTTTGTTTTTAAGTATTTCAGGTGCATGGTCAGGTATTTCAGCATATGCAATCAAGTCCACGCCGTTTGTTATTTTTAACTCCAGTATTTTATTCTAAAAGAGATTCCACAACCCTGCGGTACCCTCAAGGTCACTGTGACCACTGTTGCCTCTTCAGTAATAATTTTCCTTTCAATCAGGTAATTTTATATAATTTTTATAAGGTAAGGACTTATGTCCTTTACATTGGCTGCTTGAAGTATATTCTGCAAGGAGCGGAGTTGAAAGCGTTTTGGACATCCAGAGTGAAGAGCATACCGCAATTCCGATGAGCATAAGATTTTTCCTTTACCGTATTAATTATCTTTTTTCAGGTCGTTTAGTGCGTCTATGGTGGAGTGTCCCTTGAGGAAACCATGCTGTCTTAGGCGTATTGCTTGCTTTTGACTCAATTCGTTTTCAAGTCGGGTTTTAATTACTGTTTCCAACAGCTTTCCTGGTATAATAGGCATACCGGTCTGTACGTATATGCTTCAGTTTGATCCTTTTTTGGTTTTGGGATTAAAATCAGTTTCGCCACTTTCCAGGCTTTTGGAAATATTCCTTCTTTAATGCAGTAATCATTTTTTTTGTATATGTGGTATATTGCCCATAATGGTTTTTTTAATAATTTCCGGTGTTAGAAAATCGGAGAAAATCGGACCAGGTGCTTTCTTTGGTTTGATTCTTTTTGCTGCTTACTCTATTTCTTCTGTCGTAACTGATGGTATATTTGTGGCCGGTTTATCGACTAGTGCTGTTGAAATATTTTTTTTATTTGGGACATTGTGTCTTCCCTTCCTTGTTTATTTGTATCATTGGAGTGATTTTAAGCTTGTTGCTTACAATTTTGTAAGTCTTCGCATAACTCGTGTTAATTTTTTTTCTTTTGCTTCTTGATTTCACACTTTAGCTCTCGTTTGGTATCTTTGTATTTCGTTGTTTCCTCGTCACATTTTTCTTGGTTTACAGGTAAGTCATTGTTTTTTTAAGTCGAGTTATTGACTTTCGAAGCTGAATATATTTTTTTCTCATTTCCGCTATACTTGTTGTCCACCAACATACGGGTTTTTTCCGTATACGTTTTGTGATTTTTTTCCAAACGCCTCATCGCACAACGCTTTGATTCTCTCCGTTATACAGTTTACCGTTCCATCTCCCATTGGTTCTATATTACTCAACAGATTTGGGTACTGCTTTTTGTATTCTTTAAGGCATTTAGTTGTGACTTTCCATTCAATTTCCCGTTTCTTCGCTTCCCAATTCTCGTTTGTTAGAGTATTTTAGAAGGCTTTGAATTTTTTACACAAAAAGATAACATTATCAAAGTTAATAGACCTTTGTTCTTTTATCAGTTTCTTTTAACGTTTCACAGCCAAATAGATAACGTTTTCAAATGAAAACCCCTATTTGTGAAATCTGCTTCTTCACCTTTAACAGAATAGCGCTAAATATAAGTGGGTATAGCGCTAATAAAGTCGCTACGCCTGGATCTGAGATCCGCCTTAGATGCCATATGGGTGCCAAGTATTACATTTTTAAGAAGTGCAATAGAAAAACTTCTTCTAATCGACTGGACTACTTAAAATGATGTCTCTTTACAAAACACTTTCATGTCCGTGATAGATGTTATATCGAAACTTTCTTGCTCCCTATATGATGTTAATTTCCTTTAAAAGTTGTGCAAATTATCATTGACGTCCGTCAAGCACCACGGCTACGGGGACCATAAGGCGACGTACTAAAACTATCGTTATGGGCACATTACTTTTGATAAGATTGTGTGTGGTTGATTTTTGATATAGGTACTTGGTGTGAAGTTTGAGTTGCATCCACTGCAACAGCCTATGGTTAACCTATAGTAAGATACGGCTAAGTGCCAGACATGCAAATACGCTTAAATTTCAAGATAGTTGAAGAACTGTCTTTCCACGTCGCAACAATAAAGTTATTGTGACTAATAGTGGATTATGTCACTAGGAGGAAAAGTGGGTATTTTCGTGCTGAGCTCAGAGATTGACGGCCGAAGCGAAGCTGAGACCAAAAGACCTTTTACTCCGAGTAACATACTTTTTTTTTCAACCTTGCAGAAAATAAGAAATTTACGTCAGAGTGACTCAGATTTACACTTTTCTTGCATCTGTTCCTTTAGGCGGGCCTCGGTATTTCCCGAGTGGTGTATTTATTCGTAAAATAAGAATGTTTTAGAATGATGGTTTTGAATGTTCAATATATTTTTGAACCAGTACATTTGAAACCTTGTATATCGGTAATCAAGAGAGAGATTTTTTTTGTATACAAAGTCCTCACATTATTTTGACACCCTATGTGCGCGCAAATATTTATGATATGACTTTTTACCACACCCTAGATGAATGTTTCCTTATTAATTAATTCATTTGCTATTGTGCTTTCAGGGCGGCCCAAAGAAGTAGAATTGGAGAAAAGTGAAGACTCGTTAGGACTAACAATAACAGACAATGGAGCCGGTTATTCATTCATCAAAAGGATTAAAGACGGTTCAATTATATCCAATATTCCTCACATAAAAGTAAGTACAGACATTATTCCATCAACTAAGTTCCAAAAAGAAACGTCACTACAAAATATTGGATCTAAAGTTTTGAGTCAACTTTATCCATAAACTTTTGTTGCTATGAAGCCTTTACCTGTGCCTTTTGCTTGTATATTATTAGGTTGTGCGCTTTTTTTTCTCCTAGTAGAGCATTTTTGGTGAATAATTTATTGGACCCTTAGTATAATTAGTGATGTGGTATTATTTCCATGTATTGACGTTTTAGTATGATACTCTGCTTTACACCTTCATCAGAAGTCACTACAATATGACAGATTCATGATGTAGTAGTAGTAGTAAACATTGGGGGGCGAAGCCTTGCGACTAGGCTTTAAAGGTCCCCTTCACAGTCCCCCGATCTACCCACCCCTACTCCGCCGGAGCCCTCATTCCCTCCACGAGTCGACTCGTCCCTTTAATGAAGGAGTGTATCCCGTCCCACCTCAGAGACGGAAGGTCTTCTCGATGGAGGAAGGCGGCCCCCAGTGTCCCCAGAAAGTGGTATTACGACTCTTGCCCTGCTCCACAGTGGGTGTGGAGTGGACTGTCCACCATTCCTAGGAGGTGCATATGTTTGTTTAGTCTGCAGTGGCCAGTGACGATTTCCATAAGGTCTCCCAAGCACTGCCGACTTCTCCCAAGTAGCTACGAGGCCTTGGATCTATCCGGGTTAGGGTAGATTTCCTTGGTCTGTCTACATATTTCTGACTGTGTCCAGGTTGCCCTTGTGCTCGCCCATGTCCACTCATTTAGTGTGTGTGAGACGTACCTATTGCTAACTTCTAGACATGGCTCCGGTCCAGTAAAGCACGTCTGGGAACCACGCTTGGTCGATTCATCGGCGCGCTCGTTTCCTTCAATGCTCCTATATATTCAGGAACCCATCCTAGGGTTACCCTTTTTGCCTCTGCCAGTGACTCTAGAGCGTCTCTGCAGTCCTAAACGAGCTTTGAACTCGTCCTGTTCCTGCAGATGGCTTGCAGGGCCGCCTAACTGTCGTAGTAGATAAAGATGTTCTGCTCCTTGTTTGACTTCAGGGCGTGTGGCCACTTCGAGTATTGCAAAAACCTCCGTCGTGCGGCTTCCTAAGGGAAAGCTCTCGCCTTCAACAAAGTGTATTTCCCTAAATAAACAATTTTTGGCAAATTGATTTTTCGTTTTTTTGAAATAACTATATTGCTACACATACAGAGTGGACCGTAATAAATAGGCAGAGAGTAACTGCAGATTCTATATTTCATAATAATATGATTTAAGCAAAAATGTCTTGGTAAAATGTTGCTCCGTTTTGATATACAGGGCCTGAAAAGAATATTAAAAAATTAATAAAGCGAATAGAAAATATATTGATGTAATTAGTGGACATTTTGCTCCGTCACCTAATTAGTACCTACTTAACTTATTTTAATGTCAACTGACTAAATTGTCATAATGGAACTTTGTTGATGTAACATATCGAAAATATTTGGAAAACGGATGGTTATCGACATCAAGCAAGAATAGAAATTAAGTTAGAAGTCTAGTTGCTGGTGGCCAAAAAGCTCTAATTCAAAAATGTTGCCGACAATTTTGAATTAGAATTTAAAATTATAGAAATTTTCACGTAAGTCTGCAGAATCTGCAGTTATTCTAAGGTTCATTCATTACGGACCAATCTGTGTAATGTTGTACCTATTAATTTCGACTTTTGGTAAAAAATTGTTACTTGTAACTTTTGGATTTGTATAAGTATTTCCATCTTTTACTTCCTGTATCTATCACTATGGTGAAAGTACTAAGCAGTACACCGAATCGTCATTACATGGAACTAAGAATTAAAAAAATCTGTTTGTCTTTTCTTTCTACACTTTTCACACGCTGGGACCAGAGCCCAAGAAAAGCCACTGAATCCCTTCTCTTTTCTTCTGTAAAAAGCTAATAAAAAAAGACGTCAATATTATTAATTGCAATTGTAGCACCTCATACACCTAAGTAATATTCGTCAGCTTCCCAAGAACAGGTAAGGAACACACATTTTTTTAAATTTGAAACCTTATAACACAACACCCGGATGTACTTACTTAGAATGCTTACGTATGATTCATAAGAAAATTCTATTTTAAATTCCATCAAAAATGTTACCATTACTTTTCAATTGTGGAGTACTGTAGTTAAATTGTTGTTGACTTACACTCTAATATGGCTTTCAGTAAAACTTTACTTTGCACATGTAGGTAGGCGACCATATCGAAAAACTGAATGGTCAAAATATGGTGGGCAAACGGCACTTTGAAGTGGCAGCGGCCCTGAAAAACATTCCCTTAGGATCCACGTTCACTATTAGACTCATCGAGCCAATGAGCAGCGGTTTCGGACAAATCGCCCCCAAAAATAGCACACGGGCACCGAAAAAGGCCGGATACGGGTCTGGCAAGGAGACTTTGAGGTTTAAGGCCGGAGGGAAAGCCGAAATCCAACAACAGGTAGGTACATAAATATTACAAGTCTATTAAACAAAAGAAAATGTTGTATATATAAACCATTCACTTATTATAGATATCAAGTAGGCGCTGGAATTTACTTTGACATTTGTATAGTATATTCTCAACATGCGCTGAGAGGAGGTAGGTATAAAAAATGAATATGTCAAAAATAAGTGAATGAGTTATAGGTACTAAAACACAATTAAAATTTTTGCCTGGGACAAAGTAGGACGGTGAGACTCAGTTAAGAATAAATTAGACTTTACATTACATTAAAATCAATTGAAATGATGACGATTTGAAAATTTACAAATATACATGGTTTATGCTTTCAGCAAATGTTTAAATTAATTGATGTTTCGAAATACTAGACGGAAAAAGTGTTGACGTCACGCTAGCATAAGATTTAGAATAGTTATTTTTGTGCCAAGGGTGTAAAACCCGCCGTTTACGCCCGCATGGGAAAGTTGTGGCCCGAACGAAGCGAGGGCAACAATCATATGCGGGCGTAAAAGGGTGCAAACAACATTTTTTGTACGACGGGAATGATTCACAGCAGAATTGTGTTCTACCAAGCAGAGGCGGATTAAGACTTTTTTCGCCCCTGGGCAATCAAAACCATTTCGACCACTTTATTTAAGGTTTTTCGTTTTTCTTTCCTTTTCTTTAACTTTTCGCCCCACATTGATTTTTCGCCCCTGGCGATCGCTCATTTTACCCCTATACTTAATCCGCCCCTGCCACCAAGACAGTTCCTTCTAGTGTCACAAAAGAGATTGGGGTTTCAGGAGAGAGCATCCATTTAAAAAAGTTTTCCTGGGATAAATATTTCTAACTGGAAGAACTGTACTTTTAGCATAACGTTGAATAAGCAGTAAAGTTTCTGTTGTTATTTATCTCTAGTGTTATTAATATTTTGTTAAACATAAAAACTACTAGTTTATCGCTTTTCTTTATTTTTAAGCCCGAAGACGTAAAAATTATTTTTTTCTACAAACGTCAAATAATGACGCATTTTACGCTTTCATTTCACAAACGAAAACCTAGCCTTTTTTGAGGATCAGAATGTGAGTGTACTTTTTAGCGCGTTGCCCAGGACAGCAAGCGAAAAAGATTTTTTCGCTTGCTGTCAACAGCAACTACCACCACTCAACCAATTATTAAAAACGTCATTGTCACTTTGATTTAAATTTTCAGATTGTGTTTTCAGTTATGCTCAGTTGTGATTCACATTATTTGAAATTGATCGTTTGAAGAAAAAACGTTGTATGCATTACGAGCACAAAGTAACTTTTTTGCTCTCGAGTGATTGCCGCTCTCCGCTTCGCGTCGCGCGGCAAACTTCACTCTCCGAGCAAAAAAGTTGTACTTTTCGCTCTTAATACATAAATAACTATTTTTTAATTCATTTTACGCTCTAGGGCGTAAAAGTGCTATCTAGAACGGAAAATGAGGCATCTGGAAAGAGCCTTTGGTTGGAATAAATGCAGCAAGTATGAGTTCGATAGTGCCGTCCGTCTAAGGAATGTAGAATGCCAGGAAGGAACAACGAGAGAAAATGAAGAAAAGCGCGGATGAACTAGTCTACCATATATCCACAAAATAACGGGCAGGATCGGCAGGCTACTGGAAAAGCACCATGTTAAAACTATCTTTAAACCCACTCGTACAATACAACAGAGCTTGAGATCGGCTAAAGACCGCAGAGATCTCCTATCGGCACCATGAGTTTACCGAGTTCTATGCAGATGGGGCTCGGTATACATTGGCACCACAAGAGGCAGTGTCAACACGAGGATTAGGGAATACAAGAGGAGTTGCAGTCTGGGACAAACACAAAAGTCAACAGTAACAGAGCACGCTCTTTCACGTTGAAAAGGTCACGACATCCTTTTCAACGAGGTGGATATCTTATATCAATCTCAGCGTTTCTATCCGAGACTAAGGAGAGAGGCCATTGAGACCTTTAAACACGACCACAATTTCAACAGGAATGAGGAATTTCTCAATGCAGACTGGAAGCGAGCTCTACGACATACTTCAAGTGCCGAAACACCGCGCTACCACTACCTCCATCCTAGTCCCTCCACTGCAGCGTGATGGCAGGGGAATATATATCACCGAGGTCACCACAGTCGATCAGTGAATGTCTGGAAGCACGGGAGATCACTTCACCCATTGCTTCATCGCCTTTGATAATGACTGCAGCAGCTGTAGATGAAACGTCAGGAAAAAATTCCATCGGACCACGACTTCAAAGCCCGGAAAACACTTTAGATTTTGGTAGTGAAAGCCTTCACAGTCTAATTTCACTCTTATTATATTTGTTACGTTAATAGGGGATTGAAATCTCCCATTCCGATCAAAAACGGCAAACAACATTACCACTATTTTTTCGAAATTGACCAAAAGTAAGGGATTTTCTCTCTTTTTTTCTTAATTCCCAAATTTAACCTCTTGCAACTTTAGAACGTGTGGACTGATTGGATTGAAACCAACGGTGTTTTGTTCTTTTTGATGTCCTCTTTCACCTCCTGCTACAGAAAGTCCCTTAGGTTCAATGCTTTGGAGATATATCCTTTTGATGGTCGTTTTTAAGGTACTTTAAGGATAATTAAGGTATTGGAGGAATTTAGAAAAAAGTCACCTTATGAGACCAATTTCTTTCTTATAAGTTTGTTCAAATAAGTAATAATAAGTAAATTTAAAATTTAGATTTTTTTAATATTTAATCAAGTCAGTATCTCCCATTTAACCAAATCTATTATATTGTACGAGAATCCTATGCGGACATCTTTATTTTGGACACCGTGTATTTCTTAATACTGTTTTACTCTCGAGGTGCCTTCTGCCCCTGTTCGTTTGGAGATTGTTTACTGACCTGGTCAGTAGAGTGCTTCTATAAAACCACATCCCTTCGTATTTTTATCTTATAGTTTGAAAGATCAAACAATCGGTATGCTTTGCTGTCCTCGCAGTAGCCCAGAAGAGGGTACTTTTCATTTTTGGACTGAAGTTTACTTCGCTTTGCATCTGGGACGTGTGTATAGCCCTCAGATCCAAAACCCTGAGATTTTTAAATTTGGTCTATCCCGATACCGAATAATATGGAGTTTTGCCTAAAATATTCTTTGTAGGAAAACTGTTGGTTAAGGACACCGCAATATTTGCTGTCTCTGCCCACAGTCGCTTTCTTCCATCGTAGACCTAGCTTTCTCCATGATGGTTCTGTTGTAGCGCGCTCTTCTATACCAGGTCGTGTATATGGAGCTATCAACTGATGTTCAATTCCTCTCTGTCGGAAAAGGCTTTTCACTTCTCCGTTATATTGCTCAGTGCCATTATCGGATCTAATTTTCTTGACCTTTAATCTACACTGTACTTCAACCATATTGTAACTATTTGTGAGGAATTTTTGGGCGCTGATGATGGCTGCGCCGAAGCCGCTTTTTTTTAATTATTATTATTGTCGGTAATATCTACCAGATTTTTAATCCCATAGTTTCAGAAATATTACCGGTTAAATATTCGAGACCGCAATACAACACCAGGTGTTCAATAGACATAGTCATCATGGAGTTCCTAGAACTATAGAAACCTGTGAGATTTGTCAAGACAGTTATAGTTTAGTAGGGTTTAACGATGCTTGGCGCCAGGGATTGAATTAGTAGAATTAAAGCAGTGGAATGAAATTGTATTCAATAAAAAAAGTCATCAAGTTGGCTATGAATTATTGACAAGAAAGAATAGAATAATAAAAGTAGGAAATTTCTTTTGACATTTAACAGCCAACTTAATGACTTTCTATTAAACACCCCTTACCTGTATTACGTAATAATGGTTGCAAGAAGAATATTAGTACCATGATTCCCATGAGTATACCATATTCACTTATTTTTGGCATCTCGTTACCTTTGAAACCTACATTTTTTTATACGTATCTCCTTTCCGAACATGATGAGAAGATACGATAAAAATGTCAAAGTCAGATTTCCAACGCCTACTTGACGGCAATAATAAGTGATTGATTTATACATAAATGCTTTACAACCCGACTTTCGTACTATACTTTACCTTCGATCCTTGCAAGCTATCTAAAAAGAAGAAAATAATTTGCTTTTGACAACCAAATCTGTTCCTGATAAGTAAGGACTAGTAATTGAAAGTGATTTTGTACTAATAAATAGCAACAAGGCGATACACATCTTGATGTCTTCAAGACAGCAATTGTCATTTGATCTCTTAGGGAACCTTCACAATAGCAACCACTAAAGAGTCTCATCAGTATTTACACGGTTACATATAAATCCTACACATATAGAGTGATCTTTTTAACTTGAGACAACGAGATATCTTGAGAACTAGTTGGGTAAAAGATTGTGTTTCAACGGGGTCTTATATGGTACAGAGGGGCCATTTTAGGAAAATGTTACATAATGAAGCAGTAGGGCTCAGAAAATTGTGACGTCATATATTTTTTTTTAATAGGACACACTTTATTTTTACTGTAGTTTGATACCTACATCTCATAGCTTGTACTGGTACTGGACCATAAAAATTTGTCATTGTTGCCTACAGTGGTTTAAGAGGATTCATTAATAAACAGAAAGTATCTGGTATGGGGTATCATGTATTATATATTCACAAATTTGACATCTCGTTAGCCTTGGAAATTTGGCGTCGACGTTGTTTGCCAATCTTCTGACATGAGCAAAAGGGAAATGGGTAGAGAAAAAAATAACATGTCATAACCACTATAACACACAAATAAGAGCTCTAAGATCTATCAAAATCTAGTAAAAAATACACGGTGTCCTATTTAAAAATATTACATTTTGTAACGTCACACTTTTCTGATCTACTCTGTATACGTTATAAAAAAATGTTTGTACTTCCGGTAGTAAAGTTGCTGCTTTAAGCGTAAAGTTGATCATTTAGTCCCGAGGGACTAAAGTAAATTTTTACTCTCTAATTTTTATTTATCAAACTTATGGAAATTAATAGTAACATGGGAAGAATTGGAAAGTTGAAAGAATCGATGATGAGTGTCTGCATTAGAAATATCGGTAGACTGGACAATAACCATTCGTGTTATCGTTGAAATTTCACTAGTGATCTCTGATGTTGTCGTGTACGGTACATCAAGAACTGGATGTTCACCTGTGAAGCCATTTTTTGAGTTGGAACCACCAAAAATTTGGTACGCCTGTTTTTAATAATCAACGGAGTTTTCTACATATCCCTCAGCTCCGGCAGATGATCTCCAGCCACCATGTCGTTTCAAAGCGTTTAGAGAACCTTCAGCATCTGCTAGTAAGGATGCTGATGTGCGGCGAATGCATTGTCCCGTGTATAATGATTACGTAGGTAGTTTAAAAAATTCTGCAACTTGGGATACCTTTCCTAGAGTGTTTTCCCTACAGGCTGCGTGGTGCATACATTATTTTCATAACACACAAACCATCTTGAATGGGGCGTGTCATCCTTTCTTTCCAAATCATGTACTGTCTGCACAATTCTATAAAGTTGACTGCTTCATCCAAATTTTTTATCACAAAATTTCTGTCTATCTGGGTTTTAGTATCCCTGACGGGGACCAAAAAGTAAGCGCTTAGATCTGTCACATCTTCAACAATCATTTGAACTAACTCTTGAGTTCTGCGGGCTCCAGAAATGCAGAAAATAAGTACAACCTACAATGATATATGTAAATTAAAGTATGTTGTAATAAAGTTTTCCTAAAAATGCTCCTAAAAGTTTCGTACCTTCATCAGTAAAAATTTACTATTTGGGGCCTCCACTAAAAAACTGTCGATCTAGTTTATATTCAAAATCTTTGACTTTTAGGGTCTTCGCGTTGTTGCAGGACTATATTTGTTGGACTGTTCTTGAAAATATACCAACAAGGCACTTTCATTGACATTTTCGACACGCCTGTCAGAACACCATTAAAGGGATGCTTCATACTGTTTCTGATAGATCTTCTTCAACTATTTGGACAAGATTTCTTGTACCACATCTTCTATTGCCTTTTCTATATCAAATCGGCCATTGGAACCCTACATTTCAAGGACTTTTATATTTACCCTATTAATTCTCCAGCGATCTGGCTGTCTCAAGTTAAAAAAACCACCCTGTATACGCAGTATACGCAGTACTAATGATTTATGATAAAACCGCCTAATATCTACTCACTAGATTCACCAGCAGCGTAGATGTGGGTTTAAGTGTTACAGTGTTAAATTATAAAAAGACAAGTGAAAACTTATTAAAAAAAAGATAAACATTAGCTGTTGTGTTGTCGAACAAAACTTCATCTTGTATTTTTCAGTATGAGCCGGCAAAGTACTGGGAATAACAAAAAATTAATATAGGACAAAACTGACAGGTACAGAAAAAATCAAGAGATAATTTTGTTCGACAAAAGAAAGGGGCAATGATTTCGTTTTCCTTTTTTTTTTCTTTCGATAAGATTTTGTCCTTTTATCAGTTTACTCAATAAAAGCTAGTTAATCAACGACTACCTATTTAATACCTATACTTTCGCCACTGGTAGATCTAGTAACTAGATAATACGCAATCTTATGGTGGCAAGTAATTAAAGTATTCTGCAATGAATTTGGAATGAGATGCTATGACAGTTAAAAACAATTTTTTTTTCAATTTTACGACCATCTACCTCATAAGGAACAAAATCAGACCTTATAAACGGAACAACTGGGCCAGCAGAGAAGACATGAAGGAAGTTGAACCTTTAAAGGCTTGGCTTTATTTAACTTGCTGAAAAAACATGCATTACTTGAAAAAACTCACGGAGTTAACAAGAAAACAGGACTTTGTAGATTTTGTACACATAAAACAGAAAGTTCAAATACCTGAAAGAAAATTAACAGTTCCACTTTCATATAATTCTTAGAGTTGCAGCTTAGTGTGGAGCTATCACATGTGAATCCTTGAATCAAGGGTTCAGTTACTATTAGTCTACTTTAATCAATTATTGACACGCGAGTAGATATATCATTTCTGTGATTCGTTGAAAATTGCATCCATGAGATCTTACCCGAAGCCTTTTGATTTAACTACATTCTATTTTAGAGATGTAAGTAACTAATGTGTTTTTCTTTTCAGGACGACGCTATGGATACCGGTATAGAGAAAATAAACGGAGTATTGGAAAACTTCATGGGCATAAACGACTCTGAACTGGCCACTCAGATATGGGAGATGAGCGATGGTAAAGTCAACTCCATGGAATTCGCCGAGGCCATCGACGATTCGGACTTGGCAGCTTTCGAGTTTACCGATGAACTGATAATTGAATTGTGGGGTTGTGTGACAGATGCCCGACAAGGCAGATTTAAGTGACAATTCTATGAAACCTTAATTCGTTTATAATTGAAACGAGTAACGAAGACTACCTACTTGTAAGGGACTGCAAATTCCTTAATATATTCAACTCTGATATGCCATATATATTTTCAAATCACTTTAGGTGACAGAAACAATAAAAGTGTGTTTTGTGCTAGGTGAAACGAATTTTTAAGTATGTTTTATTTTTGTAAATAGTGCAGGTGTTTTTACCCCCTTTTAGTCGATTATGTTTGGCTTTTGGGCCTGGTCAGACGTGTTTTAATGTATTATTTGGCACATTATTACAGTGTAAGATAAAGAAGGTTAGATATATAGTCTAAGTGAAGAACAATTATGTTTAAGATTGACAGAAACAAAAATTTAATAAATGGCTGTTTATTGAAGTTGATTTTTGTTATCTGAAGTACAGGCAAAATGAAGAAAGTTGCAGAGAAATCGAAAGGTAAGGTAATGTTATTGTGCCTATAGGTATGTATAGTGTTATTGTGATTTGGATTGCGTGAATCGTTATTGCTGGAGCACTGGAAAAAAAATTGAATTTGCAGAAGAAAGAAATTAGAAACTTGAAAAGTTATATTGCAAAATAAAATTAAAAAAATATAAAATTACTTCTAAAATACTAATACGTCAAAAACGTCTAAACAATTAGGTGAAGGATTTAAAATTCAATACTGAAGCTTTAAGATTTTTCTTTTTTAGAGGCTTTTCTGGCCAATTTGGCATCTACCATCTCACGAATATGCTCAACCTGAAATAACCCAATATTCCATTGTGTGTAAAAACAAAATAAAGTGGCTCACCTCTCTATCGTATCGATCCATATTCTCCAAAATCCGATCCCGCACTTTCTTGTTTGTGGCCTCGATGTCCAAGCAGCTGCAGACCACCTTTTTCGAGTACTCCTTCCAGGCTTCGTTATTTCTCTAAAATCAAATACCTATTGCAAGTAATTAAAAAAAACCTGCAATAACAATTATTAAGAAAAAAAGAACAACTGTACCAATTTTGCTTTGCATTTCTAGAATATCTCTTTTGAAACCAGAAAACCAGATGTAAAGCCCCATCCTACAGTTAACTATTTGTCTACATATACATACGATATTATATATTAGGTCAGAAGGAGCTTACCCGAGATTCTTTTTCCAATTTTTTTAATGTAACAAAGTATTTTTCTTCCCGTGCCCCGGCTAAAGTTTTGTATTTATCGAATTCTCCTCGTAGAAGTTGTAACTCGCTCAATAATTCGAGTTTTTCGCTTTCCAGTCTAGTTTTGCAGGCCTCGCTTTCCGTGAGGAATACCTTTAAATAATCTCTAAACCTAAATTACAAGAAAACAAAACTAAATTATGACACAACAATGTGGACAACATAATTACTTTTTGTCTTGTACTTCTAATTCAGCTTTTTGTTGCTTACATAAGTCGTTTGTCTCTTTGAACGTTTTTTGATACAACTTTTCGATGTCGCTGATGCGTTTCTGATACTCGATTTGGAGTTCGTCCCGTAGTTTCAGCTCACATTTGACCATTTCTTCTTCAAGAAGGACTTGTAGGTCTGTGAAATTAAATGGTACACTTGTAGTATATTTACACGGCAACGAAAAATAAAAAGATAGTAATATTTTCATTTCAATTTCAAATTGAGATTCAAACTATTAAGCCGATTTTGAAAACTTTTTTTTACTTTGTGGGTACGTTCACAGTCCCAAGCGTAATGAATGGAAAAACGTTGTTGGTGCAATGCGACAGCGGAAGCACGCAAGCATGTTTCCGTGTACGCATTTTCTTCAACCCGTACTAATTTAGTGACAGCTGTCAATGGACAATTTTCTGCCCAGTCATGAATCCGTTTTCGCTTTAAAAGTACCGGTACTTTTTCTGCACTTCTGGAGATTTTTTCTGCATTGGTATATTTTTATTAAAAACTTAAACTAATCATATTTTGGGAAGTGGTCATAACGGTAGGCCTTGCTTGTAACAGTCGCCATCGATACTTTTATAATACTTGTTTGACATTTATTGTCATTCAGGTATAAATTTATTTGAAATTAAACAATCATGCCACGTCGTAGTTTTAAGTTTTGAGAAAAGAAGTAGAGCTGTAGGTATGCTGGAAGCCGGCACTCTACATGATCGGGCATGCCCGAAAGCAAACATCTTCGTCTTTTCCAGATTCAGATCTAGTTCACGTTCGGCAAACGAAACAGCAACGGCATCAAGCGCGCTCTCCATTCACCTAACCCAGATCCCGTCCTCTGGCAAGTGCGGTAATGTCGCCGCAAACATCACCAAATCCGCACCAGGACCCACATCTATCCCATTTATATAATATATAATATTTCCGCATATTTAACGCATAGCTTAAATATTTCCTAACTTTTGACTTTGTCTGAATATTTTCTCAGTCAGTTATCCGATTTCAATAATTCTTTTACCGAATCGTAGCTTTATTCTTGGACAAAATTCAGGTTATCAGATAAAAACAGAAATTAAATAAACGTATTGCACAGGGTGTTCAAATAGTGTCATGTTTTTTTCGTCAAAGTTTAAATTATTCTGCGGGCAATATCGGGGAGCTCAGATAGAAAATACATATACCATGTTATAGCCTCATGTCTTCTGAGTAATTTGTATCTTTAATTGTCTGTTTACCTTGAGCCTTTCGATAGATATTAATTTTTTTATGACCTGTCACATTTGTCATACGAAATTTTTTGAAAATTTTTTGGCTGTGCAAACAAATTTTCATTGCAAGTTGGCAAATCTTTTATTTTGTCATAAAGGAACTCCATAAAGAGATATAACAAAATTAAAAACAATATCCTTGGACGCGAAAAAAAATTAACTTATTCTTAGGAAAGCAAAAACATTAAAAACATAATTAAGATAAACACATTTAATAATGTGCCTGGATACTGATACCACCCCACACCATAACAGATCCACCTCCATAGCAAACAGTTCCGACAATATTACATTGAGCGTATCGCTCGCCGGGACGGCTATAAACCCTCCTTCGGCGATCATCACTGAAAAGGCAACACCTCGACTCGTCTGAAAACATGACATTCTCGTTCTCCCCAATTTTGATGCACCTGAGCAAACTGAGGTCGTTGCTTTCGATGTACAATTGTAATGTTAAGACAACAATTGTAATGTTAAGCGATTTTCCTCCAAAGAATTTCCCATACGCAACAAATTTTTAGCCATAAAACGCCCAACTCTAATAGTATATTATTAATCGAGCTTTTTATGATAGCCATTATTCCCTTAGGGGGACGTTTGCGTCACGAGCCGAAAACGAGGGGGCGCAAGTCTCCCGAGAGAATAATAGCTATAAAAAGCGAGTATAATACTATACTTTGTCCAAAGCCTTTGCCTAATAATTACTTACAAATTATAAAATCTATAGGTAGTGTAAATAAAATTATTGTAATGTCAAAGTGACACTCGCGTTTGACGGCAAAGCCGGTACCATCAGTGCATTTTTTACGCTGCGGCATTTGATATTGCGTTGTTGTTTACTCCTACTGGTTGCCAAGGCAAATACTTGGTTGCCAAGGCAATAACTTCAATGGCGAGCGGGAATAATGATATTATTCCCGCATTTTTAACTCAGTTATCCCTCTGACGCTATATGAGCCCTATTTAACTTTTGTCAATAAGCTGAATATCAATATATTATTAGGTGGTCGTGGACAATAGTATATTATTAATCGAGCTTTTTATGAAAGCCATTATTTCCTTAGGGGGACGTTTGCGTCACGAGCCGCAGGCCAAGGGCGCAAGTCTCCCGTGGGAATAATGGCCATAAAAAGCAATAAGTGTTATACTATACTTTGTCTAAATAATATTATTATTCCCGCTGTTTCAACTCATATATCCCTCTGACGCTATATGAGCCCTATTTAACTTTTGTCAACAAGCTGAATATCAGTATAAGTGGTCGTCGACAAAATATTTTTTTGCTACTTTGCTTGCAAGGTTCCTACTAATTTGGGTACAGCACTTTTTCGATTCCTTGAGCAAATGCTAGACATATAAGCCATTCACTTATTATTGTCATCAATTATGCGTTGGAAAATTGACTTTGACATTTTTATCGTATCTTCTCAACATGTGTTAAAAGGAGATGGGTATAAAAAAGAAGGTTTCAAAGGTAACTAGATGGCAAAAATAAGTGAATGGGTAATATGTAAACCATTCCCTACGTACGAAAGAATAGTAGGGATATACATTCCGAAATGCGGGAACCTGTCAAGTGTCCCAAAAAATTAAAAACTATTTGAAGTAGCAGAATTGTTATTAAATATAAATATTTGATTTAAGGGGGTTGCTACCTTTACTAGAGCACCTCTGAGATTAATAGAGATTATTTTCCATACATCCTGGAAGACAGCGCTGATATTATAGTAAAAAGCCACTCAATCTGTAAAGACTCCAAAACAATTTAAAAACTAATTAAAATAGCACAATTATCACTAACAATGAATATTTGAATCAATGGAGCTGCTACCCCTTTACTAGATCACCTCTGAGATCAATAGGGATTGTTCCCCATACATCCGGGAATACGGGGATGATATAGCAGTAGAATACAACCTGCCAAGAACCCCAAAAAAAAAATAAAACTAATTAAAGTAACAGAATTCTCACTAAATATAAATGTTTGTATTAAGGGGGTTGCCATCCCTTTACTAGAGCAATTCTGAGATTCATAGGGTTTTTTTTCCATACATCCTGCAAGACAGGGATGATATTGCAGTAGACTGCCACACATGCCAAGAGTCCCAAAAAAAAAAAACTAAGTAAAGAGCCGAATTCTCACTAAATATAAATGTTTGATTTAAAGGGGTTGCTACCCCTTTACTAGAGCACCTCTCAGATTAATATGAATTGTTTCTCATACACCTTGAAATACACGTATGGTGTTGCAGTAGAATGCCACACCCTGCCTAGAGTCCCAAAAAAAACTAATTATATTAGCAGAATTTCCACTAAATTAAGAGGGTTGCTACCCCTTTACTAAAGCACCTCTGAGATTAATAACGATTGTTTCCCATATATCCTAGAATACAGGGATGATATTGCAGTAGAATGCCACACCTGTCTAAGGTCCAAAAAAAAAAAATTAAAGCTAATTAAAAAACCAAATTCTCATTAAATATAAATGTTTGAATTAAGACGGTTGCTACTCGACGGGTATTAGTGAGATGGTGCACATTTACATTAACGACACTATTAATGACAGAACGGACATCCAAAACTTAAATGTAATCTATTGTAACTTGTTACATCACATCAAGAAAAAATAAAGAAGTCTATCATTCCCAACATCAGTATAATTACAATAGATTTAATATAATATATATATAAAAAAAAAGGAGAAAGCAAATATTTAGTTTTATATAAAAAAGACCATAATAGTATTCCGCCCACTGGTGATAGGAGAACTAATATCTTTCCATCGCTTATTCTGTCCCTGGCGGTTGATGTTTCGTTTTGTCCTGAACTTGTGTGGTCGTTGCCTGTTTGTGGATTAATCATTGTTTTAATGTTATGTCCGGTAAAAGACATACATGTAGCTTAGGTGACATGCTTCTCAAACCGAATTAAGGTAAGCAAATCCACTATTTATCAGAGTATACCGTCTATCACTTTGAGAAAATAGGCACGTACAGATGCACGGTTTATGTCTTTATTGTAGAAAGTTAAGTGTATTTGTTAGCTGTTCAATTTGCTTTTTTAATGTTTTAATTTTTTAATTGGTAAATATGTACTTTTATGCATTTTTATCGATGTACTTATGTGTATTTTTGATCGATGTCTTTTAATGATTTTGTTCATGCATTGAGTGTTTTTATAGAATGTTCATTTACCATATCTTTTAGCCCTGAAGAAGATCTAAATAAAGATCGAAACGTTGGCGCATTCGCAACTGTGAAGTAGCTGTTTAATTGTCCTACACCCGCTATCTGCAGTTCCATTAAACATTTATATTTGGTGAAAATTATGTTATTTAAATAAGTTTTTATTTTTTTGGGCTCTTGGCAGGTGTGGCATTCTACTGCAATATCATCCCTGTCTTGCAAGATGTATGGGGAATAATCCTTATGAATTTCAGAGGAGCTCTGAAGCGAGGTTATAGAAACTCAGCAATCCATTAACGGATTCAGTTCTGTCTAAAAGTTTGCCAGTAGTTACCAAGATGCTGCTTGTAAGACCCGAGTCCGTTTTTGTGCATAATTGAGTAAATTACCCTTTAGTGTTTCGCTTTGTTCTATCGTATCTATATTGCTCTGTTTATCTAGAAGGCAGTTGTTAACAACCTTTTTTTTATGTAAGAGTATTCAAGAATTCTTATCAAGAACGTTCTAGGTTTTTAAGGTCTAAAAGCGAATAGCGCGCGCGGTAGTAGTCTTATTTTAATGGAGCTATAAGTAAGCTAAAGTACGAAACGATAATAGAAGGCTATAAAGTGTTAAGTAGTGAGTTATTTAGTAGTCGAATTGTACTTGTGTGTATTTGTGGGACAAATAAATAGTGTTTTGGTGTTGAATCGTTGCACTGGAATTATTGAACCCTGAGTTCGCAACAATATAATATTGGGAGCTGTATTTTTGTTTGTAGGTGCGATCCTGAGGCTTTAAGTTGCGTGTCAAAATGTAACATTATGCAAACTACTATTAACTAACTCTCTTACCAGTTTCTTTTCTCTTCGCTTCAGCGTCTCCTCCTCCTCCTCCGTCAGACTCAACTAACTTTTCGGCACCCTTCTTGATATCAATACACCTTAACTTCTCATTTAACATTGCATTTTCTTCTTTCACTCTGTCCATCTCTTTCTTCACTTTATCTAGCCATTTCTTGGTCTCTTTCTTCTCTCGCTCATAATTTTTTATCGATTCCAAGAGCTTTGTCAACTCGCCCTCTTTAGATTTAAGCTTCTCCTTTAGCTCATCCAGATTCCTTAGAAGGTTTGCTGAAATATTTATTATTAATATTATTTTAATAAATTGACACACATGTAGTTTCTAGAATTACGTTCTACTTCACTTTGGACCGATTTTAAGTGGACTATCTCCTCATCCTTCTTTTTTAAAGACAATTTAAAATCTTCGGCCGCCTTCTCCAAATTAACGTTTAAGCCGCGATTCTCATTCTCCTGCTCGGCAAGTCTATCCTTCAGCTCCTGAACCATCCTTTCTAATTCCTTGACTTTCATAACCGCTTCTGTATACTGCCGCTGTAAGGCTTCGTTAGATTCAACTTGAAGTTCTTCCAGCATCTTTTTCCAAGAACCAATTTTTTCTTCTATTACTCCCTTTTCAACGGTATCTCCTTGGACTTCTTCCAAAAACCCATCCATTTGTGTAATAATATCCTGTACAATTTGAGGAGCTTCTTTAGAAGATTTCTTCTCAAGATGCTGCATAACATTTCTCAGTTGCGTCTTCAAAGCCTCGTAGTCATCCTTTACTGGACCCTTCTCAAGCTGCAATGAAGATTGTAACTTTTTGTGTTGAAGTTTCGCTTCTTCCAACTCGCTTTTGAGGTGAAATAACTAAATAAAAACCTAGATATTAGTAGGAAGTAGTATTAACCACCATACGAGCCGTCATGCCTCGTTTTTCTTGTACTCTAAATCCACTGCAAGCAGACGGTTTTGCTCCTGTTCGTTAGCAAGTAGTTGGTTAACCATTCTCAGGTCGTTTCTACATTTTTCCACTTCGCTTAGCAAAGCTTCTGTATTTTTCTCATTACTTTTGTTTTCCAGAGTTTTTAATAAACTTAAGCGCCTCTCTTCTGATTCCTGTAAAAGTACATAGGTGCTAAATTATCAATGTCCCAAAAAATTGTACACATCAGTACCTCAAGTTTTTCCTGTAATCTCTTCTCCTGACTCTCAGCCTTTTCCAACTCCTGCTTCATCAATTCCAACTGAGGAAGACTGTACTTGAGGGAAATATTTTGAATTTCAGATCTAGTCTGCACCAGCATCTCCTCAATTTTCTCCTTTAAATCTTTATTGTTGCAATGCAAACTGGAAATTTGACGGTTTTTGTCCTCTATCAATGTTTTGTAGTTCTTGAGTTCATTTTGTAATACAAGGAAGTCTTTGGTATGGCTGGGATTATCTAAAAAAAAAATTACATCCTTGCAACTACAAAAATAAGTGTGTCGGTCCTATCTTACCACAAGTATGAAAGTCTTTTTTCCAAATTTCGGCTTTTAGTTGCCTATACTCTGAAAGTTCGTGTAGATCTGCCTCATAAAATCTAAAATTGCACCTTAAAAAGCTCCTTCTCATAACCGCTTGCAATGACTTACCTAAGCTTCACTTTTAAACTATCCAACTCAACCGACTTGTCAACTAACATTCTTTTAAGCTTCTCCTCATTTTGGTTGTTTTCCTTAATCGAAAACAATATTGAAACCAATAAAGAGAGAGTTAATTACTTAATAAAGCGTGAAACTTACCAAAGATATATTTGACATAAATTCAGAGTTTTTCTCACTTAACCTAGCTAAAAACAAAGTTAAAATACAGAAACACATAGTAGATAGAAACGGGATACCTTTGAAATGGTCGTTTTCATTCTTCAACATTTCAATAACTTCTATGAGTTCCCTACATTGTTTCTGAGCGGCTTCAAAACTTCTGAAAATTGCACTGTTATCGTTTTCTAAAGCAATTTTTTCTGAGATTAAACGTTCCACTTCATCTTGCAGAGCATTCTTCTCTTTATTCTGAGGAAATTATCTCAGTAGATTACATCATTTAAAAAGTTAATTAAAGGCTTACGCAAATATCAAATTTTATTGCTGCAGCTTCTACAGAGCTCTGTAATTGATCGATTTTATTTTGCAAAGATTTTTTCAACTCCTCCGAATTGTATTTGGCGTCCAAATTAAAAGGACCTTTCTGCGATTGCAGCTTGACATGCAGGTCGGCTACCTCACTTTTATATGCTGAGAGCTCTTCCTCATACTAAAACAACAATTTGCTGTCTTTCAAGATCGAACTTGACTATTTTATATGCTTACTTTGGAAATAAGTCCGCTAAATTTATTCAGCTCTAAATCTTTCTCGGTTACGTCTTTCTTTAATACTTTAATAGTTTCATTTTTGTCAACTAAAAATTAGAGTGTGACGTTTTATCAGATGCTGGTAAATGTATTACTACCGGGACTACAAGAAGTCAAACCAATCCCCAATGGTCAGAAACGCAAGAACTAATGATCAATATACTGCCCATAATGCTGCTTGTTTCTGAAGGGACTGGTTTGACTCTCTATTGAAGCAAACCTAATAGTAGTCTTTGGAGGTAACGAGTGCTTACCCAGTAAATTTTCTGAATTTTTCAGAGATATTTGCAACTGTCTTAATTCAGCTTCAAGTAAAAGTTTTTGATTCTTTTGAGAGTCAATTTCATGCTCTTTCTCGATTTTTAACTTGTCGTAATCACTCTTGAGGGCCTGCAATTCTCTACATCTAAAAAAAATATTTAAAGTTGTTAAGTGATTTGACGGAGACCTTCTCTAGCAATTACATCTAATAGCTATTTATGTAACCAGTTACGAAAAGTCCGATTTTGTGTAACGAATGAATGTTTGCGGGACGAGCGCAGCGAGTTCCCGCAATTTGAATGAGATACACAAAAAAGGTTTTTCGTCACGTGTTTCATACAAGATTTTTTCTAATTTTGACTACAAACACCTACTTAGAGAGAGAATTATTATTAATAAACTTCAATATTTACTTTTAAACCACTTTGTATCTACTTAATACCGTAAAACTATAGCAACGGTGTGCCACAGCCGAAACCTGCAACTGGTGGTGACACCAACTTTTCATCACTAGTTACGAAAGATTTTACTTTTCGTAACTAGTTACGAAAAGTAGGACGTTACGTCACTGTCATCAGTATTGAAAAGTGCCACTTTATATGTCAAAATTAGAAAAAAGTATTTTAAGAAAAGCTTAACCAGAGGGTTGATTTGAATGTGGCAAAAGGTGTTGAGAATCCAACAATATACAAGTATAGGTAATCCAAACAGCATTTAACTTCTTAAGTTTTCGTTCATGGTTTAAAACTCCAGTAAAAATTTATATTTTTAAATACATTTCACACACTGTTGAAGAATTGTTTTAAGCGTGTAACAGAACAAGCTTTGGTTTTATCTGTTTTTGTGGTGGAATATAGGCCTATTGTTGAATATTGTTACAGAAATCTGAAAATTGATTCCAGTGCGAATTTGAGGACTAATATTGCTGAACTGTAAATGAGTGCTTCATTGGCGGCCATTACGTGTTTATGCCAGCGACTAGAAGCCAGCATCAAGCCACCCTGCTCTCCCTTATGCAACAACTGAGGGAAGAGCAGGAAAAACGTTATAACGAACAAAAAGAGGAGCAGAAACAACGTTTTAATGAACAAAAAGAGGGGCAGGAAAAACGTTATAACGAACAAAAAGAGGAACAAGAATTTGGGGCGGACATAGACAGACTAATTCACCTGGCATACCCAACAGCCCCTGAATGTTTTTCAACGCAATTTGCCACCGAAAAGTTCAATGAGATACCACTTACGTCTAGTAAGGCCCAGGAATATCAGCGAGGCACTAGTTCGGGCCCTGGAATTTGAGGAAATCTAGAGCTGAATCCGTGGCAAGTTTACATAAAACGATGAAGTATAAGGCAGTCAATATACAAGCCCTGTTGGGAAGAACTCCTCGATCAACAGACAATCGGGGCATAAAATGTTTTAACTGCGGCAGACTGGGTCACATCAAGAATAACTGCCGTAATAGCGCAAGAAGTCCGTCGCCGTCGCTTAGAAGACCGAGCAGCAACCAAGACCGCCCTAGATTCCAGGAAAAACCAGTTCCGGTCAATGTAAGGGGGCAATTGATCGGCCCCCCTGGGGCAAAGACCTCCAGGATCAGTCCAGTCAATAATTTGGGTGGCAAAAGTCTTACAGTGGCCGGACGCATTAAAGGACAGGAGATCCAAATTGAACATCGGCCAGGAAGCTCTCACGGAAATGCCGATGCACTGTCTAGACAGCCATGTAAAGAAGATATTTATTAACTGAGCAGCGTGAGGGACTTCCTTCTGTAAGAACGTCGGTGGAAATAAATGATGAATGGATCGCACAGAGGCTTCGAGACGAACAAACGAATGATCCAGATATTGGACCCATACTCTTGGCAAAGACTGGCAACAAGAGACCAGAGTGGCAAAAAATTGTTGGTAAAAGTCCAAAACTAAAGAAGCTATGGGCCAGTAGCACTCTCTTAAAATAGAAAATGGATTACTGAAGAAAGCGTGGGAAAGTCCAGTTGGCAAGACCGTAGCCAGTCAGTTAGTGGTTCCTGGTAGCAGAAAATCAGATGTACTACGGAAATGCACGACGGAACAAGTGGAGGTCATTTTGGGGTCAACAAAACCTTGGCCAAATTTAAAGAGCGGTTCTACTGGGTGAATTATCATGAAGACGTCGGATCTTGGTGCCGCAAGTGCGAAGTTTGTTGTGCCACAAAAGGACCTCGAACAAGATCACGGGGCAGAATGGTGCAGTACACTGTAGGTGCCCCATTCGAGAGGGTAGCAATTGATGGCGCGGAACCATTTCCTCAGACTGAGTCAGGCAACAAATACATCTTGGTCGCCATGGATTATTTCACTAAATGGTCTCAAGCGTACGCCCTGCCTAATCAGGAAGCGCGATTGTGGCAACGGTGCTCTTAAATGAAACGTTCTGCAGATTTGGAGTCCCTCTCGAACTTCGTTCTGATCAGGGCCGAAATTTTGAATCGGCTGTTTTCCAGAAGGTCATGGCACTTCTCGGAATTCGCAAGACCAGAACAACTCCTTTGCATCCACAGTCGAATGTGATGGTGGAGAGATTTAATCGGACCATGGAGCATCACCTGTCTAAAATGGTGGCAGATCATCAGCGTGATTGGGTCCACCATTTACGTCTCATGTTGATGGCATATCGAGGCTCTACGCATGAAGCCACTGGTTATACTCCGGCGAAAGTGATGTTCGGAAGGAAAATGAGACTTCCTGCGGATTTGATGTATGGAACACCAGAAAAAGATTCGCTCAACTCTGAGAATTTTGTGGAGGAGCTTAAAGAGAGGCTTAACAATGTTTATGAACAAGTCAGGAATAAACTGCGGAACTCCAGTGATCGGGCCAAAGCACGATATGACTTACTGGCTAACTGCCGCGACTTCCAGGATGGTGATTTGGTGTGGGTGTACAATCCGCGGCGAAAGGTGGGGAAGTCGCCCAAACTTAGCCAAAATTGGGAAGGGCCTTATACAATTATTAAGAAGATTAATGACGTGGTGTATAGGATCCAGCGGACCTCCAGGTCAAAGATGAAGGTTGTTCATCTGGATCGATTAAAACGATAGCATGGAACTCTATCTGTTCGGGACGAACAGCCTTAGGAGGAGGGCAATGTTACGGTGAGCGGTAGCTGGGAGGCGAAGCGACATTGGAGATTGGATCTTCGCCGCTCGCGACCTATCCGGGCGCTGCAGCGTGGGAACTGTCACGAGTGATTTATTGCTCTGTTTATTTAGAACGCAGTTATTTACGACCTTTTTTTTGTGACTCTTAACAATTATTTTTCTTCTAAGAATGTTCTAGGCTTTTCTGTATTTTTAGAATTTTGTATAAAATAGCGCCGCCGTTAGTAGTCTTAGTCTTATTTAATGGAACTATAGGTAAGCTAAAGTACCAAACAATAATAGAAGGCTATAAAGTGTTAAGTAGTGAGTTATTTAGTAGCCGAACTGTACTTGTGTGTATTTGTGGGATAAATAAATGGTGTTTTCATGTTAAATCGTTACACTGGAATTATTGAACCCTGAGTTCGCAACAATATTAATTCATTCTTTCCTATCTACTGCCTGGAAAGTAATTACTTTCCGTCCTAGATCAGTAATGCCTAGAAAATATTCAGTAAATCGCTGAAAATACGTAATGAATAAATAATATTCAAGAACATTTTTTAATGTTATTCAGAGAGTACTTAGTGGATGAAAATAAAATAGTATACATATACTCAATGGGGAGTTTCATTACTGTTTCGATATTTCGAGTGTATCGAGAATTTATTTATCTCGACGCTACGCTCTACATGATCTCTGGACAGTAACGAAACCCTTCCCAACTAGTATTGTAATATACTATTACAGTACTTATTTGATCTTTTTTAATAGAAATGAGGCACAAAACTTTTTTTCAACTTTACGTGAGTTAATTTAATTTAGATAGGAATGAAAACGGGGAATATTGCTGAATAGTGATTTCCCTATTTTCAAGCAAATGGTTTAAGTTAGGTTTAAGGAGAACGTTTCGGTCCTCGTATTAGAGCCAACTACAAGGCTACAACTAGGATATCTTGTACAGAAATGAATAAACGATATACAAAAAAAGTGACAATATGCAAAATTAAGCTTGAAATCAAAAATTGATTTCCGGTTCTTGGCCCTAGTTGTTTGTATGACACAGCACATCTAGCCTATGTCCGGTGTATATACGTCTATCTGTTTAAGAAGAATAATCTTCTCTAACCCAGCGAAAAAATTCACCGAAAGGTTGTGTGAGATCATCAGAGCGTTACCCCCAAGACGCGTTTCGATTCCACTAGAGCTCGTCAGTTGGGTTCTCTCTGATGATCTCCCACCTCAAAATATCGAAAATTTAAGCCTTATTGGCGTCTTCTATTTCGCTGAGTCGAAGAAAAGCGATATACCAGTGGTTTTTATTTTTAACAAAATTTTAATAACATCAGAAATAACAACAGGAACTTTACTGCTTATTCAACGTTATGCCAAAAGTACAGTTATTGCAGTTAGAAACATTTATCACAGGAAAACTTTTTTCAACCAACGCTGTCCCGAATGAACGCAATCTCTTTTGTGACAGTAGAAGCAACTGTCTTGGTGGAACTTACAAGTCTGCTGGCTAACTTAACTTTGTTCTGAACCGAGTCTTCAATGAAATCTTCACCCACTCACGACGAGCGCTAATCTCCATGACGTTTTACGGCCAAAACCAAACCGAAAGCAATGTCCCCTATAGCCCTCTGGGTTTGTTAATTTCAAATACTTTTTTATTACACTGGGTAGATTACCCATAGTATTTTTTCCAAAGGGTTGCATAGAGCATTTATCTTTCTTGTATGACAAGAAAAAGCGTAGACTGCTGATAGATTTTGTTCTCAGTGTGTGGTCTCATATTTCTTCGTTACTGTCAAGAAATTGAGACCATCTCCATTACTGCAGTTTATTATAGAAACTACTCTTTGAATCTTCATTTTTGTCTGACGCAATTGCACCAGCATAAATGACTCCATAATAATAATATCACCAATCTGTAAAGCCGTCAACATTCGCCCTGCAGGCACCTGCAATCCCGAAGCTTATAATAACCTTACAGAACAAATAGTTTTCATCTGGAGCAGTTACAAAGAATCTCCGGATTCCCTCGCTCATAAAAATACTGGACTTCTTCGGAATATGTCCTTCCAAAGACCGTTTTAGACATACTATAACTTTCGGGAACTTACTGATATCGATGTCTCTATACACAATTATTGTGACAAGCATTGAGTAAACTGACTACAATGTTGAGGGCTTCATGTTTTGGCTTCTTCCATACAAATGACCCAACATAGCACTTTCATTTATGCAAGTCGTTTGCCTTAAATCGCACCATTTAACAAAGTCTTGATGTGATTTGTCATACAATTTTTGAGACTTTTCTGGCAGCCACTGAAAGCATGGCTAGTGGCTGCCTCCTCTAGCTTAACTTAATTTACCATGAAACCCAACTTTTCCGCCCTTGGTACAAAAATAACTCTAACTCAAAAATAAGATCTATTTTTGAGTAAAAGATGTTTAATATTCCGTGAATATCCGATGGTGGTCTAAATATACATATAATGGAAAAGTAATTTTTCCATTGTTTATCTTAGACACAGAGAGGCAGAATTCGCAAACTTTTTCAGTAGATTTTGTTTTGGTACCTTTAAAGTATTGTAATTGTAAGAACAAATTGTTGATCTTGCAGAAAATCCTCTATAAAGACTGATCTTGAGGACTAGGTCTGTAGTTCGTAATTTTCTAGTATGACTTGATCAATGTCACTGTTATGTGGCCAGTGCACTGCTTTGCAAAATATGGTTGGCAATGTTTTATTTAAAAGAACCTGGAGTTCACCTATTTTATTATTAGTGCTTCGCTTTCAAACTATAAAAAGGATTTATTTGGGAGTTTGAAAGAGTTATTTTGCTTGGGTCACCATTGTCTAGACAATTTAAAAATTTGTGTCCGATATTTTTGTGGCTGGCATCACAATATTTAAGAAGTACTGGTTCTTTTTGAAATTGAAACAACCGACAGCCACATGTCGGCGCCAAAATTGTGGATTGTACATTTCATCTTTTTTTCTAGGGGGGCGATAAGAAGAAAGAATTTTAAGCGATCTTTATCTGTAGGAATTTCATTTACAAATATGTGTGTCTTTTCAAAGCCGGTCTTTTTTTCAATATATTGTTTAATAACATAGCCATGTCTTCCTATCGCCGCCTTCAAAGTTTTCTTCCGTGTCTCCTGTTCCTAGGTTTTTCCTATTCCTTTGAAATGTTTTCTTTTTTACCAATTGAAAACCATCGATGTTGGAATTCATATTCATATATTAGGATTTTCATCGCTACCTGAATTCGCCGGTAACGTATCTACTTTTTCGTGAATGTTGACACCGCCTCCGATTCTCCAATGTGCGTTTGAACAAGTGAACGCAAAAAATTTAGAAGCGGAGTATTCGTTTCTTTGTTGCCATTTCCGCTGTTGCCTTCTTTACTTTTTTACATTTTCCAGAAGATTTTGGCTACGGTAGGACAGCGGTCTTTGTGTTACTATATCTCTATACTCTATAGGAAAAACGTTGTTGCAGTTGTTATTTACTAGTTTTGCATTCGAGGTTGCTAATTCTTTCTAGCAATAAACTATTGTTTAATTTTAGCATATTGCATTTATCCATCGACTCAGCAAGTACTGTCTCCAGGTATTTGATCTGTAGATTCAATTTTGATTTATCTGCTTCACATATGGCACTATCTAAGTGACTGGCTTCGTTCGCGCCTTTCCTAACTTGTATGCAGCATTCCACCTTTGTATCATTGATAAACTTTATTGTGTTGCCCTTCTGCTTGGCACAGATGATGTGGTACATTGTGTAACAATTTACACAAACATATACACAACATCCTTTCTTTTTACAGCACTTAAAACATAAGTTTGTATTGTTTAGAAATAATGTGTATTTCTATAGACAGATCAGCATGACACAGCATTTCATTTTGCAATAAACCATAGAGATGATGATGTAAGTTAGGCCTTAAGGCAACATTTTAATGTGAACTTCTATATACGGATCAGCAGGATACAGGTGCAAGAAAGACAAAACAACATGGCCTAATGAAGTTATTAGCGTTTCGTTTTTCTATGAACTCTACTCATCCCATCAGCTTTAGACTATGAGCAACCAGTTAAGAAATCAGGCAGAGTTCATCACCCACATCATTTATATATAATTACTTGCCTCCTATCAAGCACTCAATAGAGAGATAAAACCTGCTAGCTTAATCATATATTGTTATCTGACCTGAAGAAGAACCGCCAGGAAAGCCCTTAAACACCTTACAAATTTTACAAACATTACTTAAATACATGCAATAACCTGCAATCCTATTATTAGTTCTTAATAGTAAAGTTAATTCTTGTTAGTATTGGCCACAGTTCTATGCTGCTTAGTGTTTTGTGCACTTTTTTATCATATGAAAAAAAAACAAATTAACCATGTTTTAACTTTTTACATTATTTGCATTTGAAAAAGCAAGTATGCATGCCCCTGTCTAAAACCACACAGCATAAGAAATTTGTGGGCTGAGCCAGTTTGTGCATAGGAGTAAAGGCTTGCAAAAAGTTTTATAAGATTTAAGTTCTGAGTCAGATTCGGATGCAGATTGAGAATCAGAAGTTTTGCTGTTCAACCTGTCATAAAGAAATATTACCGTCAACCGGGGTGAGCTTGATTTCTTGGGGTGACTTTGATAAAAGCAAATATTTTTATATTCCCGCCAGAATTGTGGAAATATCGTAATCTAGCTACATCCGCTTGGGTGCGCTAGTAGCCTTGTACCATAACGGTCATTTCAGTTCAGTAACTTCGTTAGGTTTGTGTATTTTTTATACAACCAAAAAAGTTACACGTTTTTTAAGGATTTCTTGCCTGTCAAAATTAGGTAAGTACTGATTCAGTATTAAGTGAAACTATTTACCTATGAAATTACTGAAACTATTTACCTATGAAATAGTAAAAACATTACTATGTGTCTGATTGATATAAAAACATGGCGTCTGCTTTTCTTAAGTGGGGTGACTGATAACATTTTGGGGAGAGATTGATTTCTATCAATCTCGCCCCGGGATAAAATCTATATTATTGATTACATATAAACTATTGTTTATTTTTAGGTATTAGTTAAAAAACACTTAACAACACTATGGTGCGGATATATAAGTAAAAAATCGGGACTCGGCCGTACGGGAAATCTTGCGACGTCATAGAGATGGCTTTACAAAAAATTATTAATGAAAACTGGTCAGTCAATAAGCCTGCAAAAGAATACAAAATTGCTTATGGAACGCTGTACAACAAGTAACACGGCTTACATATTAAAAAATCCGGGGGGCAACCTGTTTTCACATGGGAGGAAGAAAAAATTATTATTAAAGCCGCAGCAACATGTAGTGATTGGGGTATGCCACTTTCGATACAAGATTTGCAAATGATTACAAAAGGTTTTTTGGATATTCAAGGTTGCCAAATATCAAAATTTAAAAATAATATGCCAGGAGTAGACTGGGTGCAGTCTTTATTAAAAAGGCACAAAGGCGATTTAACAAAAAGACTCGCGGCTAACATTAAAAGGGTTCGAGCTGCTGTATCGGTAGACAACATCAAGGAATATTTTTCAAATCTAACGGAGTCTATTCAGAATGTACCACCCGAAAATATATTCAATTACGAGAAGACGAATTCTCTGTCGAAGGGGCACCAAGTATCCTGAAAACATTATTAATTTTAGTAAGAGCGCAACATCCGTAATGTTTTGTGGCTCAGCATCAGGTGTATTGTTACCTCCATATATAATATACAAGGCCGACAATATGTGGGATAAGTGGACCGAGCAAGGCCCTAAAGGCAGTCCTTGCTGCTCAGAGAGATGCTGTGTATCGGGTGCTCGATTCAACAGATCGAAAAGTGGATGACTGGAGGCATCAATTTTTACAGATTGGTTTTCCTCAGTATTTTTGCCTCATGCCATTAGATTGGAAGGGAAAAAAGTGATTATTGGGGACAATCTCTCTGCCCATCTTACCGATGAAGTGATTGACTTATGTCTCCAGAATAATATTGCTTTTTGCTTTCTGCCAAAAAATTCAACTCATTTGACCCAACCACTTGACGTTTGTTTCTTCCGCCCTATGAAAGTGGCATGGCGAAAAAATCTTTTGCAATACAAAATGAAATCAAAAAACAACTCGACTCTTAAGAAAGACTTTCCCAAACTTTTAAAACAAGCATTAGAACAAATGGACTCATATGAAAGAAATGGGGAAAACAATTCCATTAGAAGAGATTTGAAAAGTGGATTTGCCGCGTGTGGTATTTATCCCTTGAATCCTAATATAGTCATTGAAAGGCTTCCAAAAGAAAGTGATGATAATCAAGCTGAAAACTTTGTAGGGAATTTCAACTCTTCACTAATTGACTTTCTTAAGGAAAAACGCTATAATTCAACACCTGTAAGATCACAACCAAGCAGGAAGAAACGAGTCGATATTGCCCCAGAAAAAAGTGTTGCTAGTGTTGCTTCAATAGACTCATCTGCAGACAGCGGCGAAGAATCGGACAGTCCAGAAATGAGTTATAATGAAGACATTGAGGATGATGTTATCGACAGCAGGGATATAGATGATGAAGAAGTAGATTATGGCGAGGTCAACATAAATGCCATGGAATGCGGTTCATTTATCCTTGTAAAATTTAAAGGTGGAAAGCGCAACTCTGCTACATATCGATATGCAGCAATAATACAAGAGAAATTACCTGATTTAGAATTTCGCATGATGGGTTTAACGAGCATGGATACAGCACGAAAGACTTTTAAAGTAGATGAACGTGACATATTTGATATACAAATTGAAGATGTAATCGCTGTACTTCCACAGCCGAAAATGAACAAAAGTGGTGAAAGGTTGAAATATATTTTTTCGAAGAGTGTCGACGTCTTTGAAAACTAAGTGTTATGTAGTTCTATTTTTAACATTTTTTATTTCAAATAATCAATAAGGTTTGAATTGATTTCATTTCTAGGAGTTGAATTTATAATTTTGTTAAACTGATATAATAAGGAAGTGATATGTAAGAAGAGACTGATTTTAGCTATTTTGGTATTTAAAGTCTTTTAACTTATTTAATGCTGTCATTAAGACCCAATACTTCTTTTATCTTTTCAATAAAATATTATTTAGAAGGGGTTAGTTTGATTAGAAGCCTCATTGTGCATGGCTAACAGGGCTTATCATTGTCGCCCCAAGAAAAAAAAAATTGAAAAATTTTGTTTCTACCCATCCTTTGTTTTCCAGGGTAAAAATGATGATTCTTAAGGTCAAACGGGTTCTCTATATGCCATAAAATTTGTCTTATCAAAGTCGCCCCAAACTATGTTTAAGATTGATAATACATAATTTCTGAATTTGTTTGAAAATAAAATAAACTTAATTAAATGTCAATGATTTTTTAGTGAGCTTATTAATAAAATCATACAAATCAACAAAAAAATCTGAATATTAATAAAATATAAAAAAAATGTTATAAAAAAATTTGTACTTTATCAATTTCACCCCAGTTTTTTTTTGATCTAGTTACTTTTGAAACCTTCATTTTTTTTTATATCCATCTCCTTTTTGCATATGTTGGGAAGATATGATAAAAATGTCAAAGTCAAATTTCGAATGCCTACTTGAAGATAATAATAAGTGAATGGCTTATAAATCATATTGGAACAGCAATTACATGAAAGAAAAAGTGTTTTGGTGGCCATTGAGGTGGCCAGTGTGTTCCAGATGTTATCTGTTACTTTAAATTTCATATATGAGGTATCATTTGTATCATACAGAACAGGAAAATTTATAGCAGCCTCAATTTTTTCTGCACTTTCCTATTTGCAAAAAAAGGCACACATCATCTGGTTATGTTTTAATTTTATTTTAACTCTTTATTTTATTTTATTTATTGTATAAACCCACCTTAATACTAGAAATAGAGTAGGTGGTTTACCCCCTAATTACACTTCTCCTACAATCTCTACAATCTCAAACCGTACTTTAGTATGCAAATACAAAAGAAACTTACCGCACTTCATATAAAACCTTTAGTTGTTCATCAGGAGTGATTGCCTCTTTGTAAAGTTGATCTAAATTATTATTTGATATGACTGAGACATTTGGGGAAGAGTTTATGGTACTGTCTTCATACTTAAAGTCATCAAGATTCGCTTGCAACAAATTTTGGAGCTAAAAAAGATAATTAAAAATTAGATATATATAACTAAAAAGTACTTGATGGGGCTCCTTGGCAAAGAGGCATAGAATTACTTCTGAATTACCTCTTCCTTTCTTCGTAGCTGGTCCTCTAGATCCTCCTCTTCCTCAATATTATTTGAATTGTTTATATGTATATCTGGTCCTTGAAACAGGCTCATACCCGGATTATCCATTGTTGTGAAAAAAATATAGATACATAAAAAAATATATCTATATATTGGGGGCTTGCAAGTAAAAAGCTCTAAGTGAAGAAATTGGGAAAACACATTTTTAGCAGTTCTTATACCAACTTCATTTATGTACAACTATAAATCACAATCACACTAAGTCGGCATTGTACCTGAAAATAAAACTACAACATCAGATCAAAAATTAGGGTACCATGCATACATTAAATTTATTATAACTACGAAACTTTAATTTAGACTATATAAGCTAAATTATAAATAAGTTCTTCAAAATGCAAGAATAGAAACCCTAAAAAACAATTCAAAACAAAACATATAAAGCTTTTAATTAAGTTTTTCCAAACAGTTGGCCACATACTTTCATAACCTACCGGACATCGCTTATCTTTTACATTGTTGACCTTGGACTGCAAAAGAAGGGGATGAAAAGTATGAAAACAGAATTACAATACTCAGTACATTGCAATTTCTGCACATGTCCAAAATTGGGCGCTCTTTTGAAAGCGGCATTGTTGTACCAACGTCCAGCTTCTTAAGTTTGTTGTGCAGACGGAAACCTCTATTTACATGTGAATTCATGTGTGGCATATTGGCACCTCTGTAAAAGCCATTTTCGAAACTTTAAGCTATTTGAAGTTTTTTCTGTTTTTTGGTTTTCGGAATAAACCAGTCTCATGAGGCCCTAAATACACATCTGGTTGCAATATTTGTATTTTTCGTCCAAGCGCACTTCTTTTTGTTAGATTTTGGACAGGCACTTTCTACATTACTTGGAAATTCCAGCCACAAAACATAAAACCCTACAATTATATTACACTACATTATATACAATTATAGTGAAAGCCGATATGCCCTTCTTCTTTAACCGGCAAAGGCGCTCTTTTAAGGGATGATGGTTTATGGCCCCTTAAAAGTATTTTAGACCTATACGTGACCCGAACAATAGTTGAGTAACTAAAGGGATTTCGCGAATATCGTTAATTGAAATTAAAATCTTATTCTCTCATCAGCAGATAGAGCTTTTAGTTTCGCATCTTTTGAATGTAAACTTGACAAATTTATGTTCTTAATTGACTGGACCAGGAAATTAACGGTCAATTTGAAAAAAAACTCTAATTGTCAATTAAACTATGTCATATGAGATGTTGTTTTAAAGAGCATTATTTACTCTGTCCAATGATTACATTTTCAATCCCTGTTTCCAACAAATTTTCGAGAAAAGTTTATTTTCAAAATTTATGCCCACGTCATCGGAAACGCCGTATAGTAGCTACACCGGCGAGGGAGGTATCGATTTTTTCTTGAATACCCTTTCGGGGATGAGAAGTAACGATAGGGTGGTTCCGAGGATCTTCGTGAAAAAGAGAAACGGTTTTTGAACTCGCTAGAGTTATGACCTAGAGAGAGACGGTTTTTGAACTCGCGAGAGTTATGACTTAAAGAGGAAGACGGTTTTCGAACTCGGTAGAGTTACGATCTAAAAACGACGATCTAACCGGGAAGACGAAAAAGTTCGAATTTTACCGCAAGAAAAAAAAGTCAGCCCTTGGCTCCGCCGTTCTGATTATCGCCAATTCGTAATTTTTTCCGCTTTTTGAATCCCGTTTTAAGTCCGCCGCGCTAATTATTTGTATTTTTAATTACTGCCAAAACAATTAAATCGCTTATTGCCCGCCTACGAAACGTTTCGTGGAGTGTTTTTTCGGTTATGCCATATAGTGTCGACCCACCTGCCCATTTCCTCAATAGGCCATTTTCTTTTTGCTGACCATAATATCGAGGGTGCCAGCGGCCTGGCGGAATTCTTTTCTTTTCTACACTGCGTCGTTAGTTCAGTTCCCTTTAATTTTGGTTTTTCAATTTTAGTAAGAAATCGTGTACCCGTCAAGCACTTTTCTGGGGCCACTGAGCTTAACGCAAAAAGTTCACGTCCGCCGCTATTTTATTTCAGATTCCCGAGATAATTGAAAATTGTCTTTTTTATTATTATCATAATAAATTACTATTCAGTTATTTTTTTTTGCGTTTTGCAGGTGTTGTCTTAAATAATAAAACCTTGCTGGCATCCCCAAAATATTAAATTTTGTCTTATTTAAATTAGCATTTATTAATTATATCCGTTTGGCAATACGATGGAAGTGTTTTTTCGCTACAAAGTAACTAGAAGCGGTGGGGGGGGGACACGGAGCGACAAGCTCTTGCCTAGAAGAGACAATTTAGGAATATATTAAAAATATATCTCAAATCAAACATGAAACATGAAGATCACAAGTTTTAAGTTCCGTCTGACATTTAAATAGGTTGCTCCGCCATATTGCCTCCAGGGGCTGGTATGTCAAGTGACGTAATTCTGGAATGATTAATCAAGGTCAATTCTATTTATAACCCTTTTTAATAGTGGTTATTTTGTTATTATTATTTACCTAATAACTTTTTTGGTAATAACCAATAACTGTTTGTTATATCTGTGTGTTTGTGATATCTGATCACTTAATATCTTTTTTTGTGCTGCTTTGAAAGAGAATAGATAATTGATACAAATTTTATCTTGATATATTGATAAAATTGTCTATAAAGTTTTATGATATTATTTTCTTTTTATGTAGCTAATATAATTTTAGAGAAACCAGGATACTAAATCCTCATTTCATAATGGGATATTCTATTGGATCTATACTTCTAGCATTTTATGCTTTTTCAGCAGGTAAAGTACCAACAATTATCACATCTATTTCTATTACATTACTTGTTCTTAGGTGAAAAAGTTCTGTAACAGTTTAGGTACTATCCAGGAACCACCTTATTTTAGTTTTGTAAAAAAACACCTATATTATGCTCAACAGCAGAGAAATAATACATAATTTGTTGTTGGAAAACATTCCAAGGACTCACTCACCCCAAATTTTTGCAAAAAGAGTGTAGCTTGAATACTAAATAATTAACACATAGTAACAGTTTACTATCCAGACACTACCTCATTTTTAGTTTTTATGTGGAAATTTCTCTCAAATATGTGTAAAAACAGGTTTAATAAATAATCCATTGTCAGGAAGTGTGCCAAATTTCGAACACAACCTAACCTGAACTAAGTAACGTAACCAAAGCACCCCACATTAGAAAACAAACTAGCCTTAATGGGCCACTTTAAAAACCACCAGTACCAAACAGTACTGAAGTAACCTAAGCTAATCTAACCCAGTGGCGGCTCATGGTATAAAAAGTAGGGGGTTGCACGTAGAAGGAAAGACGCACGCCCAGTTTTGGTAATTAGAGTAGGACAAGCACAACATTATTTAATAGTTAAATATCTATATAAATAAATACAAATAACACATAATAAAATAAAAAAATTGGGGACCTTCCTTTTGGGTCGATGACTACGAGTATGGCCCTTAAATGCTGGTGGTTTCTCCTTTCTACAAAAATAAAACTATTTATTTTAATGAAATTCTGGTTATTAAATAGTAATACATAATCACGTAGCTTTTATTTGAACAGAAAGTCCATTACAATTAAACTTTCCACTGAATTCATGGTTAAATTTAAATTGTTGCAACTCCGCGTCTGGTCCCTTCAAACGTCGCCCGCGCATTGTTTTGTTTGCACTCAAATTGCAACACCACAGGGCTTACGGGAGCGTACAGGCGCGGCCGGGCATATTATCACGTGGACGCCGGCGGACCGCAGTAAAACAGTGGAAAGAAAGCAGAGATTGGTGTTTGCAGCCGGACTGCAACACCAGCCTCGTTGCCACTTTTCCTATCCTATACATGATCGCAAGCTGGATTTTATTGAAATCGACGTAGGCTCCGCGCCGTACATCATGATTATTGTTTCGCGGGCTAATTCTACTGACATATACAATATATAATAATGCATTTGTATATTGTCAATATACATAATATTCATTATTCTGTAAAATTAAAATAAAAAATTAGGATAAAAAAAATCATTGGCAGCTCAAAATTTTGGTTGTTGCGCAAACCTGCAAACCCTATTACGAACTGCCACTGATCTAACCTAAGGAAACAAAACTAAACTAACCTGAAGTAACCTAACCACACTACCTACCCCCCCAGATAAGAAAAAATGGGCTCCTTTGTCCCATATTAACCAAATCAAAGGAAAAACATAAGTGAACTAACCTAACTAGAACAAGAACATAACTATACTAACTTAACCAAAGGAGAAACCTAAGTAAATTAACCTAACCAAAACAAGAACATATCTGAACAAACCTAACCAAAGCACCTTGCATAAGACTACAAAGTGGCCTAACAGGCTAATGCCAAGCATTTCCAGTGCACAGTGCAAGAATAGATACTGTTTAAAGCAAAAGTAATCATTAAATGATTCATCAAATACTGCCAAACAGACACTTTGTAGTAGTTTTTGAATATGATGGAAAACTGCAAAACGCTCTCTGACAGTAAATTATTCATTATTCAATTGTCTATTGTTAACTACAATTTAATTAATTTGAACCAAAAGAAGTGAAAATGAGGTGATGCCTGTATTGTAAACTATTACTGTGTGGTAATTATGCGCTGCTCTTTTTGCAAAAATTTGGGGTTTGTGGGTCGTTGGAACATTTTCCGATAATGAATTACCTATGTATTAATTATCTGCTGTTGAGCATAATATAACCGTTTTTTAACAAAAAATAGAAGGTGCCTGGATAGTAAACAATTACCAAAAGTTCTTTACACCCATAGTTTTCTACAAATAAGTTTGACTATGTCCCTCAATTCTCTTTGAGCCATTGCTAGTTTGAACCAATCAAAGCACTAATCAGGGGATACTTTTCCCCTTAGTGAAAATTGCGTGTGCACAAGGCATTTCAACTAACTTAACAATGCAGTGCCAAAGTAAGACCTCTTGTCTGTTGCATTACAATTTGTTACAATACTTGACTTTATTTATGCAAGGTGTTTAGGAGATGTATAAGGTGTTCCATTTTTGATGTTTTTCTGGGTATCTTATTCAGTGTCAAAGATTTTTCATGACATTTTAGGTTTTTTCAGTAGGGTGAAATTTTGAAAAGGGGGTTTTAAAAGTTAATTTTTCAAAATTGCTTTGTATCATAAAATCCAAGAGTGTCATGAAATTACTTTTATCTCATTCACCTATCCCAGGTTTCTTTAAAATATTTATTACTTCTTCAAATTAAATGTAGAATAAGATTGTCAAGTACCTATGTAGGTACTAAAACGCTTCTCAAACATCCTGTATGCTTACCATTTCCATCACATTTCCTTGCTTCATTAATCATAATTGTGACCATATATTCATAAAAATCTTCATTAATCCCTCTTATTTAGGAATCATTTCTAGTATCATCATCACATATTCATCATCATAGTATTTAGGCACCAAATTATTAAGACTACCCTATTCAATGAAGCATATTATTACCCTTCAACTGAGTAGGTACTTCAGCCCAGCAAAAGGTTAAAGGTCGGACGTTGCTAGGTTTCTCACAGCATATTTGGGAGTAATTGCTGTGAACGCTAATCTGTGGTTTATTTTATAGTTGTATTTTGGTTTTAGTTTTAGCTTTAGAATATACTACCGATTTTAATTTATATGTGTGAATAATATTTGCTTGTTGTACTAATTGATAATAATTGCTCAGATATAATAATACCTACTGAATTCTCACATATTTGATTTCAGTATTCCTCCTGGCGTCTAGTGAAGACCTTTCAGGAGTTTCTAAATTGGAAACCTTCTATTATGACAAGTGTCTTAAGGTGTCAGGAAGCTCCGGGGCATTTGACAAGTTGCGAACGGACGTGTATGAAATGTACAAATACCTCCAATACGCCATAGAATTCTTGCCTGCTCAAAAAACCCAATTTTGTAATGAACAACGGAAGAATTTACTCTACAGAGCCAACGAGATCAAAGGCGATTTGAAAGCCTGTCTACCAAAGGAAGAGAAATTTTTGGCAGATTTTTTGAAGGAAAGCTTTGAGGAGTTTTTACACTTTTTGTGTCACAAGAACGCCGTTTATTCAGTCCGTAAGTTTGTGTGTCTAAATGTGGTAGGTATAGACAATAATGCATTCCTATTTTAAGAACAACAAATTTACTGTTATTTTATATACAGTTGTAAGGCTGAATTTTTTCCCATTCGTTATTAGCAAAACGTCATCAGCTTTGCATAAATCAAGTCCAAAGATCAAAACAAACTTTGCCAAGTATAGAGGTCAAAGTTTTACAAAATGTACAAGCGATGCAAAGGGTATCATAAGCCTGACAAACTATCATGGTATACTTATAAGTAAAGTAGTGGCAATAAGTCATGGAAACTGGCGATATGGGTACTACAGTCTTTTACTATCCATCTGTTGGTTGAACGTTGAACATGACACTTTCACAATAAAATTTGACAGGCAAAACTTAATATGAAGGTATAAAAAGTCGCTTTCTTGAAAAGAAAACATTTTGTAGACATACTTACGATCCATCTTGACCGAAGGTGAATATAATTGCGAGCTTAACACTTGCTGCTATGACACAGCTACCTATCTCTAATAAACAGGACCAAAAATGGATTGCAAATAGCAAATTCTATTGATGAAATTAGTGCCGCATTAGAATTGCAGGAGAGCTGCACTAGTTCGTTGCGATTGCAGTAAAAATGCAAATCCAATAGAGACAGATTTTATGACCTTGAAAATATCTATTGAGGGAAATTTCCTAATATTTTAAAAATTAAGCATTGTGTCTGTTTTCTTAGATAGGTATTAACGTTCTAAAGCATTCCAGTTAAAGAAAAATGGGTGATTTTGAAATAAAATTTAAAATAATTGATCAAATTGAGACTGAAATAAACTCATTAAATATTTACTGTCTCACAAAGCTTTTTATTTTGGGCAAATACTTTTTTCTTTCCAAAAGAGGAAATTATTCTTCTTCACTATCCATGCTGGAAGCGAGAATCGACGATACGGCAGTATATAATTTTCCGTTTATTTGATTAAAGATACCTATAATTACCAATTCCTGAATTCATTCATAACAGAATCTCAACATTTAACTTCAAAAAATTATAAAAATATGCTTTTTTGTCCCTCACCAATCAATACTCAGCCGCACCATCTACAGTTCTGTATATAAAATACGGCTCCAGCTGTAGGTAGCATAAAGTGCCACATTCATTTCCCAATGGAACGCCCAAACTTGTATTAACTTCTCCAATGGTGTGCAGTACTTGCTTTGAAACGGTACCAATTTTACCAATGAAATACGCTATAACTTATCCGTGACACCACGGGAAAAGATCTACCGTTACAACTGTAGACGAAATTACTTAGATCTTCATTGCCTTTAATATCAAATATAACTGACATTAATCCGGGGATTATTTGCTTATATAATGGTTAGAGCGACATCGTTACCCCTTGGTTGATTGCGAGCTTGTGTGCAACCGACCTAGCACCAGTTTAACTGATCAATCTATCGAAGAAGAAGCCTGAGTTATTTCTAATGAAGAAGGCTTTCTTAAACTTTCGAATTTTCTCAACGCATTCTCCTGTGCGGAAATTTAGCTTTAGACCAGTGTATATTCTAATAAAGTAACAAACTGAATAAATATTTTCAGTTTGTCAGATATCAAAATTTAAATTTAAATTGTTAAAGTCAAACATGGAGGGAGGAATCCAAATGAGTATAATTGATATTCAATCATACTTGATGAAGGATTGTACTGGCAAATATTGTCAAAAATTACTGGAAAATACTTGAAAGTCGAATTTTATTTCTAGGAAATGCCTTGCAATATATAATGGTTATATACCACTTGAAATAATATGGGGATTTTTTTACACTTTCCGATAAGTAATGGATTATATTGTATTTATGGTGATGGCTTAATATTGTGAGAAACTGAAAAATATGATTGCTAACAAATCATTATAAATAAAATCATTAATCGGTCAACAACAACGAGCTGGTATATTACATCTGGACAGATCCTCTTGTTTCCTGTTTTACAGTTTTGCCCCCCCCCCCCTTTTTTTATCAGTGTGTCCCAAAAAATACGGCGTCATTTCCGGCGAATTGACGTCACTTAACCTATTATTACATTATACAATTCGCCAGTTGATGTGCTTTAACTGAAACTGAACTTTGAAATATCGGTGATGACAATGACAATGAAAATTGACAAAAAAAGTAGGTTTTTATTAACAAATTGACAATATCGACATGTATATATGTCCATGGTAACATTGTATTTATTATTATATATAGTTAATTAAGTGTCATTCTTGGCAATCCTGGCGAACCCAAACAGAGAAGCCATTCGGAGCTTGAGAGGTTTTTGCCCAAGTACGTCAATAACGTACAGGACATTCCTTAGTGACCTTGATGCCAATATATGGGGACTCGGATCTGATTCACTATGCGCGTGTGCGTGGGTTGCCAAATCTCGAAACGTACTTTGTTAGAATCACATTCTTCCGTATCGAAAATTGGTTGTTATGCCAAAAACTTGGTGTGATTGTTGGCGTGACGTAATGTTTCAGGCATGAACTGTTGACATTGGAATAAAAAGTACGTATATTATAGGTATATTTTTTTCCAAACAGTTGGCCACATACTTTCATAACCTACCGGACATCGCTTATCTTTTACATTGTTGACCTTGGACTGCAAAAGAAGGGGATGAAAAGTATGAAAACAGAATTACAATACTCAGTACATTGCAATTTCTGCACATGTCCAAAATTGGGCGCTCTTTTGAAAGCGGCATTGTTGTACCAACGTCCAGCTTCTTAAGTTTGTTGTGCAGACGGAAACCTCTATTTACATGTGAATTCATGTGTGGCATATTGGCACCTCTGTAAAAGCCATTTTCGAAACTTTAAGCTATTTGAAGTTTTTTCTGTTTTTTGGTTTTCGGAATAAACCAGTCTCATGAGGCTCTAAATACACATCTGGTTGCAATATTTGTATTTTTCGTCCAAGCGCACTTCTTTTTGTTAGATTTTGGACAGGCACTTTCTACATTACTTGGAAATTCCAGCCACAAAACATAAAACCCTACAATTATATTACACTACATTATATACAATTATAGTGAAAGCCGATATGCCCTTCTTCTTTAACCGGCAAAGGCGCTCTTTTAAGGGATGATGGTTTATGGCCCCTTAAAAGTATTTTAGACCTATACGTGACCCGAACAATAGTTGAGTAACTAAAGGGATTTCGCGAATATCGTTAATTGAAATTAAAATCTTATTCTCTCATCAGCAGATAGAGCTTTTAGTTTCGCATCTTTTGAATGTAAACTTGACAAATTTATGTTCTTAATTGACTGGACCAGGAAATTAACGGTCAATTTGAAAAAAAACTCTAATTGTCAATTAAACTATGTCATATGAGATGTTGTTTTAAAGAGCATTATTTACTCTGTCCAATGATTACATTTTCAATCCCTGTTTCCAACAAATTTTCGAGAAAAGTTTATTTTCAAAATTTATGCCCACGTCATCGTGTATGTCCATGGTAACATTGTATTTATTATTATATATAGTTAATTAAGTGTCATTCTTGGCAATCCTGGCGAACCCAAACAGAGAAGCCATTCGGAGCTTGAGAGGTTTTTGCCCAAGTACGTCAATAACGTACAGGACATTCCTTAGTGACCTTGATGCCAATATATGGGGACTCGGATCTGATTCACTATGCGCGTGTGCGTGGGTTGCCAAATCTCGAAACGTACTTTGTTAGAATCACATTCTTCCGTATCGAAAATTGGTTGTTATGCCAAAAACTTGGTGTGATTGTTGGCGTGACGTAATGTTTCAGGCATGAACTGTTGACATTGGAATAAAAAGTACGTATATTATAGGTATATTTTGTATCAAAATTCAATAAAGGCAAGCATAATAGTTCATTAAAACAGATAAAAATGTTTGGTACGGCTGTAAGGCAGATGCACCTATCTAGATAGACAGTCTATAAAGTCTAAATTATAGTATAAATCAGTCATTCATTAAATGTTTACTTTCCCGCACGCCAAATTTACTTTCACGCACGCCGTGCGGAAAAGTGAAACTTTCGAAAACAAAATGCGTGCAGGAAAGTTATATATTAAGAACGGTCGTAGAAAAAATATGTTATAACAAAACACATTTAAACTAAGGTAATATGTCCTCGCGCATTTTTGTGTGCTTTTGTCCTATAATCTTATTGGTCCATTTTAACAATTTGTTTTCCTCTTTATAACAAATGACATCACTAAGAGTGTTGCTTAACTTTTGTGTGGGTTGCTTTCGGGGGTAGCGCGACCTCTCGAATAGAAGCTGGACATAGATTCACTGCCATCGAGCTAATCTGGAGACGCCTCCTGTTTTACAGTTTTGGCCCCCCTTTTTACCAGTGGAAACTTTTGAACTGATGACAACGTCCGCCGGAAGTAAAGTTTAGGTGACGTCTTACGGCAAATTATTGCAAAACAGTTGTCACTGTCATTATTTTTATTACTTCTAATTTTCAAATCCAATCGAATAACGATTTTATATTCATCTCCTAGCTAAAGCGCTGGGGCTCCTATCCCATAGCTGAACTAGCTCCAAGGTTTTCTAAAACTTCTAACCTAACAAAAATCAAACACAATCGACAATTAATATCTGGTCCGGCTTTAAGTTGCTTTGACGCTTGTATGGCGTGTGCTGACGACAAAATTCCGTCAGGAAAACCTTTGAAGGCCAAGAAGGGGGGACTGTCCATATCTGCTAGGTCATTGCTCACTCCAGAGCCTCGCCATTTATAATTGCATGGAATAATTAAAATTTATATTTTGACTTCTGACAAACTGGTCATGTTCACCTAAGAACTAAATGTGGATTGGTGTAATTCTTTCTAAACAATTATTATAAATAATTAAAAAAAAAATGCAGAAGCTCCTCTAATTTTGTGAACATATGTAGTTTTACTATGTTTTTAATTCTGCTTGGACTTAGAGTTTTAAATGGACCTTAACTCCTTTTTTAAGTGCGGCCTAACCTCGGGGGTTTTTGACGCAACAGAGCAGCAATAGTTTATTTTATGTAGCTACTTATATGGTCTTATAATTTTTTCCGTCAACTTCGTGCCCCTTACAACAAAATGGATGCTAACAGTCAAAGTGCCGAAATTGGTTCTCCTAAAAATGTCATTAAAATTATACAAGAATTATACTCCTTTCTCACGATATAATATGCTAGTCATATATAGTCGTCTAAATGTTGGTTTTAATTACCATTTTCGAAATATATAGGTACACTTAGATATTTTTATTGTCGTATCTTTAACCCGAACTATTGGGTAGTCCGAACAAGCCGTGACAATGAAATATGTATTTCGATTAAAGGGGTCAACTAAAGGTATTCTGAAATGACCTGCGTGCCCCACTTATTATATTTTTAATAGCGATACAAAATGAAATATAAATCGTTTTTATTATTACATAATATTTGAGAGTTGAAGTTACTTTATGCGACTCATATGGATATATGGAATACTTCTTCTAGTTAACAACGGTTTAAACTTATAACTTAATAACTCTTTTCGTCGCATAAATCACTTATGCTCCTGATAAAATTTATCTATTATCAAAAGATTATTATATTTATCTTATATTGTTCAAAAAGTATTTTTAGTTTATTTTTTTTCTTTTCTTTTCTTTTAACCAACAGAGTTCTTTGACAAAGAAAGTCAGCAGTGCAGGGAAGTTATAGAAAAGTCAAACACCAACGACTTGGAGTATTGTCTTAACAGAATATTTTCTCCTACCAGAAACTACATAACAAAGTCTGATATATGCGAGTAAGTATAGTAAAATTAACATTATTTTTTGTAGTGTTAGTGAAGATTTTTGCATTTTCTACTAAATAAGCTAAATCCCTTTGAATTTGGTGGGGTACGGCGTAGAGCGAAGCAAATAGTTAGAAAATTGCTTTGATTATAAAATATTTGATTATTTTGCATAAAAAAAATATAGTGAGAGGTCAGTGTGTAACATTATTCACAGTTATTAAAGACTCTGCTTTAAGAAAGATGTATCGGCATTTTTTTACAAAAATTATATATTGTTTTACGCTGAAAAAATACCATCATATAAGTTTTGCGTCTTTTATATCAGGTCTATAGAAGTGAAAATAGCGGGTGTAGGACAGAAATAACTACATCAGATTTGTGAAAGAGCCAACGTTGCGACCTTTATTGAGGTCTTCCTCAGGGATAAAATATAAATAGTACATACATATAGGAAATATGCAGTTACAAGTACCTATATAACACAGATAAATTTAGTTTTAAAATTCGACATTTCGACAAAAGAACATCACTAAAATTGACAGTACATGTCAATGTCATGTAGTATTAATCATGTAGGCATGGTAGCAGAACCCTCGGCACACGTTTAAACTATGCGAAACAAGTCAGCTCGAGATACTTTGATGCGCGCTCAAAAACCAACGGCGAGTTGGTTTTTGAGCAAGAAAAGTAAAAATTTTGATTTTTCCATTTCCCGTTTAATTTTGAAGGCAAAAGGTCTCTTGAAAATTTTTCTTCCGACGCACTGTTTTCGAGTAATCGAAATTCGAACTTATCGAGGCAATAAACTAATTGTAAGCAACAAAGAACTAAACATTTGATAATAGTTATTTATGTATTAAGATCGAAAAGTACGAGTGAAAATGTACCTTTCGTAAAAGAGTACGATCGAAAAGTCGAGTGATTGCCGCTCTCCGCTTCGCGTCGAGCGGCAAACTTCACTCTCCGAGCAGAAAAGTTACTTTTTGCTCGTAATGCATACAACGTTTTTTCTGCAAACGATCAATTTCAAATAATGTGAATCACAACTGAGCATAACTTAAGACACAATCTGAAAATTTAAATCAAAGTGACAATGACGTTTTAAATATTTGATTGAGTGGTGGTAGTCGCTATTGACAGAAAGCGAAAAAATCTTTTATTTACAACCATATAAGTAATGCTATCATTACAAACGTCATATGAGGGTGGGAAATTACCTATTACCTACCTGTAAATTAGACGTACGTAATGGGTACTCATTACCACCCAAGGGCGGTAATGGCTTATTACCTACCTGTCTTTCAACCCTCATTTCCCATGCTTATTTCTTGGCCCCTAAAATTTAATGTCTTTATAGAATTAAAAAGGTGTCCCTAGTAGCATCGAACTAGATAAGATAGTTACTTGATAGACTGGTAATTTTTAAAAAAGATAGTTTAAAATATTATAAATATCGTATATGAAAAATATTTATGTAGGTTGATAACTATCTTTATCATATTATGTAGCTTATAAATAAAATGGTATACACACCTCGCTAGGAAGTTTCCTTACCGTCTCGAGATTTTATAGTTCATCTCGACGCTACGCGTTCTACTATCAAATCTCTCGACAGTAATGAACGACTTCCCATCTCGGTATGTAATATACTATTTCGCTTGCTGTCCTGGGCAATGCGCGGAAAAGTAAACTCACATTCTGATCCTCAAAAAAGGTTAGGTTTCGTTTGTCTAATGAAAGCGTAAAATGCGTTATTATTTGACGTTTGTAGAAAAAGAATTATAATAATTGTTCAAAATGGTGTCCTTCAACTTCAATGCATTTTCTGCAACGTTGGACTGCTAGAATTGACTGCTCGTAAAATTTGCGGAGGATCGTTCCGAATTTCTTGGCAACCTTCTTTTTTATTCATTAACTGGTACCTGTAAATACTTTCTGGTTATTGTCAGTTTGATATATTTTTTTAAGTTACGTCAACTTGCGATTAAGATAATTTGCAGTTGATCCGAGAGTTAGTCACATTTGTTAAGAAAGAATCACTATGCCTAGAGAATTCACTAATCAAGAATACGCAGATATTTATTTTGTCTACGGATATTGAAATACCAGTAGTAATGCCGCAGTTTGTGTATATCAACAGCGATGTCCAAATAGAAGACTTCCTAATGCAAGAGTGTTCACAAATACGCATCGAAACTTTTCTCAATTTGGAATACGGCAGAGAGAACCAAATCTAGTAAACGATCAGAGATCGCGTCAGAAGAAATAATCAAATTTTACTCATATTTGTTGTTAATCAAGTGATAGACCACATAACATTAAAAGAAGATTCACGTTCCTATCACATTCCCTCAAGCTACCCAAAAAGAACATTCTTTAAATAATATGAAGGTAACATGAATGTAATGTTCTCTGGAAGAATGTCCAAAAAGTACCTTCTTGTCATGATCTCACATATGACGTGCTTTTCGGTATGAGAATATCACATGACAAGGAGGTTAGTGAAAAGAAGTTGTAATGAATAATATGATAAGAACGTTTTGAAAGGAATTTAGTCAATTAAGTAAAATATTTATATCCCATTTATTAAATTACCAATAAATAAAAAATAATAGTGATAATAGAAGTAAATTTTAAGTATGATAATATTTCACATGAATATTACATGTTCTTCTCCTGAGAGGTTTATTCTTGTCAGGTGCTAGGAATGTCCCAAAGGAACATAAATGGTGCAGTTTATCATATCACAAAAGAGTGTATTTATCACGTCACATGCCACGGAACATAATTGACACGTTCTGAGAACCTGAAAAGGAGGTCGCGGGACACGTTCTTCTCATGTGATAAGTACGACATGATAATTTTTCACCTGAATATTACATTCCATCTCCTCGAAGGCATATTGTTGCGAACTCAGGGTTCAATAATTTCAGTGTAACGATTTAACACGAAAACACTATTTATTTATTCCACAAATACACACAGGTACAATTCGACTAGTAAATAACTCACTACTTAACACTTTATAGCCTTCTATTATCACTTCGTACTTTAGCTTACTTATAGCTCGCTTAAAATAAGACTACTCTTAGCCGCGCGCGCTTTGCGCCTTTTATACACAATCCTAAAATTACAGAAAAACCTAGAAAGTTCTTGATAAGAATTCTTGAATAATCTCACATAAAAAACAGGTTGTAAACAACTGCCTTCTAGATAAACAGAGCAATAAATCACACGCGTCAGCCATGACGCAGCGCGGATAGGTCGCGAAGCGGACCAACCACACGCGTTGCCCCGCCTCCGGTGCGCCGTCGCTGCGAATCGTAACAATATTCTTGTCAGATGATAAAAATGTAAAATTGCGGGAAGTACACACAGAGCTGCGCAACAATTGCAGATTTCCCAATCTACGGTTTGGCGCAATTTGCATTCAGAAAGCCTTTCCATTTCAAACCCGTTCAAAATTTGCAACCGGAAGACCCTCCCAGGAGATTAGCATTTTGCCGCTGGATGTTAGACATGGTCGAGCATGGTAATCAGTTTTTACTTAAAACTCTACGGACAGACGAAGCAAGCTTTACCAGGAGTGGGGTGGTAAATTACCATAATTTACATATTTGGGCTCACGAAAATCCGCATGCCATTCGTTCACATGATTTCCAACATGAGTTCCGCCTGAATATCTGGAGTGGCTTAATTGGGAATACGCTTGTGGACCCCATATCTTACCCGATCGCCTGCACAGTCAATTATCTTATGACTTTCTACAAAACCATTTATTTGAGTTGCTTGATGATGTAACCCTTCTTCTAAGGCCAGAGATGGGATTCGGCTGGATGGAGCGCCAGCGCATTACGGAAGAATAGTTCGACAGTGGCTTGACAGAAATTATCCGCAACGTTGGATAGGTCGCTCAGGACCTATTGCTTGGCCACCTAAGTCCCCCGATTTAAATCCACTGGATTTTTATTTTCGGGGAGTTCTTAAAGAAAAAGTGTATGAATTACCAGTTTACCAGTCCAAACTAGAGACCAGTTAATAAACCGCATCCAAGAAGGTTGCCAAGAAATTCGAAACGACCCTCCGCAAATTTTATAAACAGTTCAATTCTTTAGTCCAACGTTGCAGAAAATGCATTGAAGTCGAAGGACACCTTTTTGAACAATTATTATAATTTTTTATCAAATGTTTAGTTCTTTGTTGCTTACAATTAGTTTATTGCCTCGATTAGTTCGATTTTTGATTACTCGAAAACTGTGCGTCGGAAGAAAAATTTCCAAGAGACCTTTTTCTTTCAAAATTAAACGGGAAATGGAAAAATTCAATTTTATTTTTATAAAAAGCATTGGCGTATCTTTTTTTTCTTAAAAATTATTAGGTGACTTATTAATACGCGCGCCACTGGTGGAGATAATCCATTTTTTAATTGGCGAATAATCGGCTCTTTATGTTTCTGAAAACCACAAAGTTTCATTAAAATATGTAGATGCGTTTTGACAAAAAAATGAATTTTGTGTTTTTTGTATAAAAGTCAACACCCAGTACTTCAGTGATCAAAATTTTTAGCTTTTTCGCAGAAAACTCTAGTTTAAAATATGCAAAAATTCAATATTTACTAATTGGAAATTTAAAACTTTTAAAATATGCAAAAAGGCAATATTTACTAATTGGAAATTGAAAACTTATCTGCTTTCAATATTTCCAAAAATCTTGCAGCGGTTAAGAGAGTAGTAAGTATTTTTGCTTAACATATACATTTAGTAGCTTTGACCCATTCGAAAAGAAACTTTAATTTCTCTTTTATGCTATATTTTTTTGTTTTATTCTATAGCACTTTCTTGTATTTCATCTTTGCTTTTATGTATGTTTTCTATAATATTTATGCTTTGAAAGAAATGGTATAATTCAATGTCGGTAGGGGTATTAGCCCTCAAAGTAGTTGTTTCTATTTGTTTCCTTCTTTATGTATAACTACAAGGCTTTGGAAATGCCGAAAGCAGACAAGTTTTCAAATTTCCAAATTGTAATTATACATGTGCAATTTTTGCATATCTTTATTAAACTCTAGTTCTATATTCTTTGGAAAAAGCTTAATATTTTTTGGCTTTTTGGCAGTGATTTTTTATTACTTTATTAATTCATTTTAATATATTTGTTGCTTTATAAAATGAGCTTTGAAACAAACAGTGTAATTCAATGCCGGTAGGGGTATTAGCCCTCAGAGTAGCTGTTTCTGTTTGTTTCCTTCTTAACAGCTGCAATATTTTTGGAAATATTGAGAGCAGATAAGTTTTCAATTTCCAATTAGTAAATATTGCCTTTTTGCATATTTTAAACTAGTTTTCTGCGAAAAAGTTAAAAATTTCGATCACTAACATACTTCGCAGAAAATAAATTTCTTTCAACTTTCATAACTCTGTATTTCCTTAAAGACGCATTTCCGGGATATAGTTTATAGAACAACCTGGGATTATTTTTCGACGTATAATACCTGTTTAAAATTCGTGTATTAAAACCTGAATCACCCTGTGTATATATACAGGGTGTGTATATACAGACGGTTGATGGTCCGTTGTTAATCGATTACGGAAAAATAAACACATAATATTTCTGAACATTTGTACATATAGGCAATCGGTCTGGCTATGTCGATTTAAAAATTTTTTAAAATGGCGAATCTTCCATTTCTACCGGAAGTAGATGTTAACTTGCGAATTTTAAAGAGTATGTTTTTGTCTAAAAAGTGGCTTATTTCAAACGTCAATATTTCGAAAACAGTTGAAAATCGGAATAGGTTGTGTCACTCAAAATATTCTTAGAATTCTGAGAAGAATCCAAAAAATGCAATATACAGAGTGTTATTTTTAAAATATACAAGTTAACATCTACTTCCGATATAACCTAAGGGCGTCATGGCCGCCATTATGGAAATATTTTAGGTTGATAGTACATGACCGATTACCTACAGGGTGTTCATTATAAAACTTCATCTAGCAGGCTATTTTGACAGAAAAAGATGACATAATCAGAATAAACGGACGTTTGTTCCTGCATCCTTTTTTTTTGACATTTCACAGCCAATTGGATGAAGTTTTATAATGAACACTCCGTATATGTGCAAATTTTCTACGTAACTCCCGCAGTTTCCGAAATACCGATAAAAGTAGAACGAAATTGTATGTCGTACTGTGGGTGTAACCTCTACTGTAAAATAGAAAAAAAAATACAGATACATCTTTCTTGTTGCGAAGTCTTCAATTGACGAGCTCGCCTTCACAATTCAGTTTAGTTTATTGATAGAAATAGAGATGTTGACATTTCCATGTATGACATTAAGCAAAGACCGCATAAACATAGTACAATTACTGCTTTGGTTATGTGCGTTCGACTATCAAGCATTCATTAGCTTCTGATAAAGAAGTCAGTGACTATAAGTTTTCCAAAAGCAACCTTCAAGTTAACCGACTTGAGAAAATGGAATAAATATTCTGCTTTAGGTAGGATTGAGAATTTACTCAGCATGGAATGTTCAAGTCAATTTCAAAACAATTCAATTCTGCCTGCATGAATCAGTCTCCAGTGCAGTTTCAATGACGCTTTGTATTGTTCAATAAACGCAGTCACGTTAATGGTGCTTCCTAAATTACCCGTTTGAATTTAAGACTTGCGTGTTTGTATGGTCTTTGGATCAAGCTTTAATTTAAACCTTCACGTTTTTTCAGTGACTTGACGGTAGCCAGGAAATGCTTCACGCAACTTGTGGAGCAGTACTGCCCTAGGTCGTACGACACCAAAAATTTAAACACCAAATTCTTCGATTATCTTTCAAAACCTTGCTCCGCGTGCTCAAACTCCTTTAGTCTAGTTATGGGATTAGCACTGGTTGTGTTTAACTATATTTTCCGTTAGCCCAATATAAATAATTATACCAAATTGTAAGCAATTGCAACACCATAGTGTAAAAATATTATTATAGAGGGTTTTTAAGTTTTTGTGCACATATTTTAATAGCGTAGTTTACCTCGCAAAACAAGAAATAGTTATCAATGAAAAAGAGCTCATTTGGGTACCGTTACTGTATTTATGTTTTATCGAAGAAGGCAAATTTATTTTATAATTTAGTATCCTGGTATATAACGTAAGCGCCATAACAGTAATATTTCACGTCGGTAACTCGGTGAGTGCGTAACTCCATGAATATGTAAACCTTTACAACCCGAATTTGTTTTGTCAGAGAATCTTCAACAGCTTTGAAATAGTATATTTCATTAGGAGTATCGAAAATAGCCTTTTTCCGTGCGCGCTTGACAAATGTCACGTCATGTAAGCACGGGAAAAGGCATTTCAGACGTGTAATGAACGATACTTTTCATTACGCTACTCAGAAAATGAAATTCCGGCGTGCACATAGTGTTGTAAACATGAAAAGTTGTATGTGACAATAGGGTGACATAAGCCTGACAGAAATCAAAATCAACAAATCAAATAAGTTGTCAAGGATACTTGCTAAAGCTGAAGTTCGCAACTGGTGGCCGTCTTATTTTAATATAAGTAGTGATATACGTACAACTGGGAACGGCAAATAAACAGCGCACGGAAAACGGTTTTTCCGTTCCCTTACGGCAAATGTTTATTTTCTGTACAGTTAACTGGCCTGGAAAATGGTCATTTTCTGAGTAGTGTAATGAAAATTGAGAGTACGAGTATCATTATTTAAAGAATGCGCGTGTCCTTGGCTATGTTGCTAGGTGACGTGTCGACTCTGCGCAATCACTGTCACAGTCAATGTCTCTTTTTGAGTGGTCTTTGCCAGCAAAGTACAGTCGGGCTACTTACTTAGGATGCGTTCGTTTTGAAGCTCGATGGAGCGAGTAGATCGAGCGCCGAGCTTAATGACGTCAGCTATAATTGCGCGGTGTACGCTCCTTGGCACGCGAACAAAATCGAGCGCCGGAGCGTCAGTGTCAACGTCAAATCTAGCAGAATAGACGGCAAATTTTAAATTTCAGTGCGTTTTTTCACAACTTATCATTTTGTTGTTAATGCGATGAATATTATTTCATCAGTTCATCACCATCACCAATATTTATTTCAATACTCCATTTGCTCATGAGCGGCGAGTAAGAAGATGACGAAACCAACTCAGGGCCGCGACTCACTCAAAAAAGTTGAAGATTGTGAGGAGAAAATTATCCCCTGTTCTTGTTCCTGTATTCTGAAATGTTAGAGAAATTGCTAAAAAAAACGAAGAAGTAGACCCACAAACCCGTCATCGCCGCGGCAATAATAATGATAATAAAAATAATAATAAGCAACTCAGCAAACACAGAAAACTACACCCAAAATCATGTACCCAGAGATTTACAATCACAAGAAAAGACGGAGGTCGGGGGCTAATTGATCTGCATGAAATCCATGACAGCCTAATTAAATCATTAAGATCTTATTTCCACAAAAAGGATCATACGCTTCATAAGAGTATTTGCTCCTTGGACAAAAACTACACTCCGCTCAATGTAGCGAGTCGGTTGAAGTTGATTCTGTGAGCAGGACCAAGATAAAACTAAAGGAATGGGCAGGAAAGTAGCTCCATGGGAAGCACTATGGAATTGTAAATCAAGAACATATAAACAAAAAACTTACATAGGCATTTTTGCACAATGGTCACCTTTATCCCGAAACGGAGGGCTTCATAATTGCTATGCAAGACCAAGTTATAGCCACCAAAAACTACAGAAAATATATCATGAAGGACCCTACTACCAACAATGATAAATGTAGAAAATGTCAATTCCCAGAGACGGTTGACCATATAATATCTGGTTGCAAATTACTGCAGGAAATGCTTCTACTGATAGGCACAACTCTGTGGCTAAAGTTGTCCATCAAGCCCTAGCCTTGAGATATGACTTGCATACAGACGCAAGCCCATACTATGCTTACTCTGCAGAACCTGCATTGGAAAATAAAAACTACAAACTCCTATATGATGTACACATTCACACAGACAAGACAGTAATGCACAATAGACCTGACATCGTCTTTCAGGACAAGGTATCAAAGTCAACATACCTAATTGATAAAGCCGTTCCATCAGACCAGAATACTCTGAAGAAATACTCAGAGAAGAAAACTAAATATCAGGAGCTTGCGATCGAAATTGAGAGGCTATGGAAACTAAAAATTGTTCAGATCATGCTATTGTTATTTCTGCGACAGGTGTTACCCCATCCACATTTGCTAAACATCTGGACGAGCCGGATCTACTCAGGGATATCTATTCAGTGGCATAGAAAGCAGTTATACTGCACACATGCAACATCATGAGATCGTTTCTTAATGAAAAATAACTTCTGATGAACTTGGCTAAGTCCCATCTATCAGAGAAAATCTGCCAGCTAAACATCTAGCTGTGGATTCCTAACCAGGAACGACATAATAAGAAGTTTTATTTCCAATGTTCATTACACTTCATATACATGAAAATATACTGAGACAAAGTAAATAGTAGTAAATAGGATACATTATTTGTTTTCAATATGATTTCTAAAGGGACATGAACAGACAGAATAGAAATCAGTGATTGTTTTATCTGCACTTTAAAGGGTTTTTGTGTATTAAGCATTTGATGTTATCTGGTAAATGATTAAATAGCTTGAGACCCATATATGATGGGCTTCTCTCTGTCAAAGCTAGCCTATGTATTGGATAAGTGACATTTTGTGTTCAATGAACATGCAATGAATCAACACCCATAAGAAAGCTTTGAAACAGCTCTTGAAACAGCTACTTATAACAATCTAGTATATGCCAAATTTTGAATGTTTCAGGTACCTACCTATAGTTATTCAATTCCAAGCCGGACTCAAAGTAAAGAAAAACTAGATAAGAAAAGCTCTGGAAAGTCATAAGGAGAATTATAAACAAATGGTTTACACGGATATATGTCGGAGATGACTACTGAAAGTACTAATCACCTAATGACTATCCAGAGCTTTTTTTGTCTATATATTTTGTATCAATATAATATAATAAAACTATAGTATGTACTCAACTAATACTAAGTACTTAAATATGCTAAACAACAGGATATTGAAAAAACTCATTTTCTGCAATGAATAATAGAATGAGATGTACAGAACAGAAGCAGGCGACATCCACTAGCGCATTTTAGATCCAATACTGCATGGCATTATTGGAATAATAGAATCTTAATAAATTGTCCTCTATTCTGCTTCTATGGTTGGATAAAACTGTGTGCAGGCAGTCATCAACATCATATACACGCTGACCATGGTAACTTAGTAACTTTGGTCAAAATTGTGGGCTGGTTAGAGCTGCTATATAGGCATGTATCTGTTGAGCAAGCATGAACAAGTCAAGTTATAAATAAGAAGGCCCCCTTTGCAGATGCAGATCCTTTTAAAATTGGATTCTTCATGCCAGATTAGTAGGTAGGTAAAAATACCATTTTAACACATATTATACATCAAAAGCATTCCGAATGTGCATGACTACAATGCATAGAAAAGTGCAGCCAAAAGAGAACTTTCACACTGAAGTGTCTCTTTCAATCATTCATACTCTAGGATTAAAATTTCCATTTTATGATTTCGGAAATCTTTTTGTATAGATTTTAAAGCTTTTTATGCGTGGGACATGTAATATCGGTTGCCTTGCTGTCTACACTTTCTCCCATATTCCATATTTCACATGAAGAATCCAACTCTAATAAATAAAAGCCGCGTCTCCCAGTACGGGCTTTTTCTGACATGATTTAATGGCATGGTTTCAAAACACTTGTTTATAGCTCCCTTACCTGCGTATCTTCCATATTTCCCTGCTTTGTGTATATTGCATAGTGAAAAACGAAAACAAAACAAAAAACTTGAAAAATTTAGGAAAAATTGCTAATATTGCTATTTACAGGCAATTGGCTTTTCTGTCACGTCAAGCCGCCATTTTGAAGCTCGGCATTCAGGGACCGAGCGAAAGGAGCTCGCTCGGAGCGATCAAAAATCGTTCACGCGAACGCAAAAGAGCTTGCTCGGAGCTTCAAAAAAAACACAATCAAGCGAATAGAGCGCGCGCCGAGCGAATCGAGCTTCAAAACGAACGCGCCCTTACTAGTCGTATGTAAGTACGTATCCAGGTCTTTTCGGAAAAGACCACGCCACCTAGTACAGTTGCCAGGATATCGAATTACGACTGCTCCTTCAGAAGAGTGAAATTGTGGCTGAAATTCGCGAGCGTGCTAAGAAATAACTTTGTGTAAACATGTGGCAAGAGAAATAATTTTCACTAAACGTTATCTCTCTCTCCAGGAATTGTCAACATTTTATTTAACGCGGAGCATGGAATCTTACGTGTTAAATTTCAGGCCGAAGTTGGAATTTCTTCCACTTCAACAATCGGCCAGAAACTTGTAAATTGACACTCTCAGATTTAAGAATATTAAGATGTAGCCAAATTAATAAATTATTAGCTTTAAAATTCGTGTTTCCACACAGTTGCACCTTTTATGTACAATTACTTCTCGCATCAGACGATGGAGATGATTGTATACTTTCACTCCCTAAAACAGTATAGAGCCTCTGACGAGGCTAGAATGAGGCATCCCCCAGTTTCTTGGACCCACGTCCAAGAAACCGCCGTCTATGCTTCTAAATAACACACACTGTCTCCAATATGAACAACGATAGAAGGATGAGGATTTCGTGAGTCCGAAAACGGAGGTGGGAATGAGCTCCCTTTTATTAACATCTCTACTAGGTTTGAGAGCGTGGACAGAGGAGCTAGCGTGATCTGCACCCCTATGAAGTAGAATAACCGACCATTTTAAGATAAGGTAGAAACAACCCAGAGAGAAAAGTTTTAAGAAACATTTTAAAAATGATAAATTAATTGAATCAGAGAGTGCAATGCAGCTCAAGGCGACTGACTTTCAAAGACCCTGGTGGAGATACAATTACCTCCCGCCAAGTTTTGTTCCTCAGAGAGAAACATGAAGTTCATCTTATAGTTTTGGTAGGAGGAGTAGGCGAAAAAACAGTAAAAGAGTCAATTATCTCAATATCAGAGAAATGTGATAGTGGATAAACCCTGGAGTCAATATATACTTGTGAAAGTGGGCCCCACTGAGCAGAAGTAGTAACTAAAAAAATTTCTACCGTTATTTATTTCATTTGTCCGCTCCACTCCATCGGTTATCTCATTTACAATTGACCCCATCTCTTGCTGCCCATGACTAGGCACTACACAGACTCATAGATCTTCCTGTACGAAGTTTATTATACTTATTCATCCCGATGCCGGCATTGTAATGGAAGGGTTGTATTGATTTTGCAGCACGACACCCTCACCTGTTACAAAATGAAGCGACAAGGAAACACATTTTAAAGTTAATATCTCAATATTATTTTGGTTCAATGAAAATGTTGCTAAAGCACTTACGCCTTCCAAGTGTCAGGTCGTTTGCTGGAGTGGAAGAGGACCTGAACTAACATGAAGTTTAAAATTTAACACTTAACATTGTTTAAAAAACGCACTGTTTTTTACAACATTTAGAATTTGTTTTACAGTTGATAACTTTTTACTGTGTATGTCTATCGTATTTTTTGAACTCTTACTTTTTCATCAATCGGGTGTTCGGTGTTTGTTTGTCGAGTAAAACCGATTTAACGGACATTAAGCCGCCAACGAAGAAACAATTCGATCTTTTTTTTACCAACGTATTTTAACAATTTAATTTTTGTGTTCTAGAAAATGATAATTTGGTGTGTTTTGCTTTTAATTTTTCTTATACTCGAAATATTGTATTCATTAAATAGACTTTTCTTGAAACCGACAAAATATCTAAATAAAACACGATTATTACAAATGCGCATGATGTAATTAAAATTTACATAGTAGGCGTCTTGAATGTGGACAGATATTAAAAAAAAAAAAAATACTATACAAATTTTAAAGTGCTTAATTTACTTATTATATGTTTTCAAAGTGGAATAAGCTGTTAAAATGTATGCACTTAAACTTGAAAATCACCCTGTAGAATAGAACAGCATAGATTCGCATGTGCTGCAAATTATGTTTCGGCTTTCTCAAACGCCATGTGTAAAAATGATGAAAATGTATCCTTTTGTTACTTGGTAAATTGCTAAAATGCAAGAAAAGTGGACACCATAGGATTGCTTACGTCCATAATAAGAGACAATACAAATTTTTTCTGGCTGATGCGCATCAATAATGACGTCACCATCTAACCCGCACCCACGCCAGCACTAGCTTGAGCAGAGGAGCGAGAAACGACAAGCCACTAATCAAAAACAAATAAGTTTTTCTATTACCAATCAGCTACTGGACACTTTGCTGTGACGTCATCTGCGCGCGAAATTGCAGAAAAGTCAGTCAAGTTTGCAGACGACAGATGCATTTACAGTATAGTACATTGTGTACATAGAGGGTAATCATTCGAAAAGGTCTTCTAGTAGACTGTGAAATTTCAGAAGAAATGGATGAAGAAATAAAAGTTCATTTACTTTGATCATGCCATCCTTTTCCAATATACAGACGACCCCTTTACTTTTCCAAGTGCGACAATGAGTGGGTTATGAAACTTGTATCTTAATAAACTAATTAATTATTAAAGCTCGGTGATCATTTTAATGTCGAGTTTAAGTCAGCCACCCTTAACCCAGAACACGGTTCAAATTTGATATTACATTGTACAACTGAATTTTAAGTTTGGTCAACATTTCATTTAAATGATACATGTTTGATACAAATTTGATAAAATAAAAACGAATACAAGTCAAAATGGATGAAAGTGCCATTTTAACACGACAAAAATGTTGTTGAATTTAAATTATTATATTATTAAAAAATATTAAAATGCAACTTCAAAATTATAAACAAAATCCCACATTTTGACATTTTGAAAAGAGGAATTTGTAATAAGACATATTCCGTGTATCGAAAGAAGTTGTCCGATTTGTAGTTAACCGAATTTTTTTATCAGATAAATTCCACAATAAGAATTGTGAACCGAATTTGATATTTTAGAAATTGGGATAAATAGTGTCCCTACGTCTATTATTACACTACAGAAACAACTGCCATTTTAATATCAACAGTATAAGAATAAATTAAAGAAAACTACAATTTTGCCCCTCTGTTTAAAGGGACATTTACTTGTACAACTCGATGTCAAATTTGAACCAAGTTTCAGTTTAAGGATGGCTCAGTTGAGGTTGACCATTGAGGGGTTTATTACATATGGCCAGACTTTCCAATTTTTCAGTTTTGGCTCTCCCTTTTTAGCAGTGGGTACCTTATCTCCGCTTGAATTGACATTACCTGACGTCTTAAGTCTAATCATTTGAAGTTGTGATTCGCCAATCGATGTGCTTTGACGATGATATTACGTCATTATCCTAAAAATGGCAGACTTCTGGCCAAAAAAGAGACCATTTTTAGGGAAATATGTTGGCTCTGTCTATATCTCGTAAGTCATTGAGCTTGACACTAAACGTAAGTTGTAGTACGTAATTGCAGCAATTTGAATGCCAGCAGTTTAAATTTAAATTTGAATTGCATAGCAGATTTTTTTTAATTGAGGTTGTACAACCGGACCTAAAATTATTTTTAATATATTTCTGTTAGTATTATTCGTTTTCTAAAGATGTAAATTTAATTGAGCTTGTGCCCTAATGACGGGAAAGTTTGGACATGTGTAACCCTCGTTTCTACTATGCTGATTAAATGCGTTTTTGAACGGAAGTCGGGGCCGTTTTAGATAAAATAATAGATATTAGGACTGTTTGTTCCAGACGATCTTAGAGTTAAACTATCTGGTTAGAGAGGGTGTGACTTAAGATAAACGCTCGCTATCTGGTGAAGAAACTGATATCTGCGAAATTCCGACAATTTTTTATTATGGTGGCCTCAGACATAATACGAGGGTCGATTGCAGGTTGACGTCGAGAGTTGGGGGTTGTAGGTACAAGGACAGGCCGATGTGAAAAAAACTCATCTACTTATCGCGTCCACACTGCATCAGTTGGTTAAAAGTACTGCCCTCTTGGCAGGGGTTTTGGTAGCCAAGACGCTAGAGACGGAAGGGGTAGTATGGCTTGTCGCTACACGTCCAGTGCTCGAACTGGTAGTACGGGATGTTCACTAAAAAACGTCATTTAGAAGCGTGTACATTTTTGACCGAAAAGGATGATATAATTAAAGTAAATGGAAATTTGTTCCTTCATCCTTTTCTTTTAACATTTCACAGCCCACTATATGACATGTTTAAATGAATACCCCTTAATAGTAAACGGTGACATTATCATTAGTTTGATTAACTGCGATAAGCAACTGTTTTGGCGCCTTTTTCTGTTTAACCAATGACAATTTTGAAAGCGTCACCATTGTTAGTTTAAAAACTCATCAATTAGTCATTAATAGAATAAAAAGAGAAACGTTATTACTGAAGTGGCTTCTGTCAATCTGGGACATTCGCTCCGGTATAAAAGGTCAACTGGTTCTATTTGAACGAGTCCGATTGGTGTCTGAGTGACAATTCTTAACACATAATGTGAGTGATCTTATTTGTGCCTGATACTAAAGTAATCAACTAAAAATATGCTTGTAGCACTTAGTCATAAAAAGGTGTTTCAAATAGATTTGTTGCCTTTGCTTTGTGCTTTATTAGAATAATACCTACATAGTAATAGTTATGTTAGAGAGCACATAATAAAGTTAGTTCTAGTCTAAATTATGAAATTGTATGTGTATTGTTAAAGCAAACAAAAACTGCCTTTAAGTGAAAATTATAGATTGAACGACTTTTGTGAAGGTGAAATCTTTAATTCGGATTCAAAAAGTGTTAACAATACTAACCTAACATACCTTACTCTAGGTCAATCATTTTCAAGCAATATTTTTCAGCTTAAAGTTTTTATGTTAATGCAGTGAGTTTTACATTTTATGGCCACTTCGGTTTACACTATTTTAGGAAATTTTATGGTTTAAGCAGTTTGCTACACTCCATATTGTGATTTGTTGTAAGATATATGTATCTCTTTAAATTTGTGATATTATAGGGAATAACTTTCTTATAATTGGATTAAAAGCGTCTCAATTGTTTTAATTTTTTATAAATTTTTTGACAGACCCTTACTCCCTTATATGCTGTAACGAAAATGATCAATACAGTAAAATTTGTATTTAAAGAGACTTTGAAATGCGTTATCGCCTATATCATGTTCGATGATTCATATATGGAATAAAACCAGCTGAGAATATACAGGGCCAAGAAAGAGCTTTACTAATGGTTAGGTATATTTCAACTTCAACCCACTGTATTTCGGTAGCTACTGAAAGTTCACTGTTAGTCGCATAAAATTTTGTTTTTGATCGGTATCCCTGTTTTCATGGTTCATATTTCCTGGTTCATGTTCAATGGTTTACTGTTTTTTTTAGCATACAAAAAAAATGCAGCAAAGTTTTCAAAAAGTTTGCACTTTTTGAATCCTATTTCCCGTATCATAGATATAAGCAGTTGATTATAAAAAAAACTAAAAAACTAAATGATCTATAAAAGTTCATTTAGTGTAAAATCAGCTATACAGGGTGTGACAGATACGACGCCATCTTGATTTTTTTTAAATGGAAACATATTTACCTACAATCTAATAGGGTTGAAGAAGCAGATTACAGAAATACACACAACGTCCAATCTCTTGGACCCCGAGAAAAAAATTCGGACGATCATGTTTTGGTTATAACTTAGCAAATCATTAAATTTTTTTGTTAGTAAACAATGTCATAAACATCAAAAGGTAAGAAAAGTTTCTATTTGTATCGACATTTATAAGATATTCGTCACTTTTATTCGGTTGCTGCTGATTGTTATCTTTGCAAATATTGTTTTGTTGCATACAAAATGCCAGGATGTGAAATTTCCGCATTTAATAGAGCTAGATTTGTCGCCTTTCGTGAAGCTGGTCATTCAAATCACGAGATATGCAGACTGTTAGAGATTCCAAGATTATTCATTACTCGAATTCTTCAAAGGTATGAAGAAACTGGCACAATCGAAAGGAGGCCACGTAGTGGGCGTCCACGGCTTTTAAATGAAAGAGAGGATCGGTACTGAGGTCAATATGCACGTAGACATCGGCATGATCCGGCTCCAGCCCTTAGAAATCATATTTAGCGGGCTTTTCATCGTGTTTTATCAACCTCTATGGTAAGAAGAACACTTCACCCGCTTCACTGTAACTTCACTTTCGTGCAAAAAGGCATTTAAGAGTACCTACGAGCTACGAGACACCGAGCCGCTCGCCTACAATGGGCGCGTGACCACTGAAATTGGCTTTTGCAGCAGTAGCGATGGATCATATTCACAGATGAAACCAGAATTGGATTGCAGAGTCATGATCATAGGCAAAGGGTATGGAAGGAGCCAGGATGTCAAGAAAGGCTTTTTTCCCCGTGAAGTTGCTCCCTATCAAGGAAGGAATGTAATGATTTGGGAAGGAATTATGCACAATCGACGAACCCCATTAATTCCTATTCGTGAGAATATGTTTTATTTATTATCCTTATCAATTATCCTTCAATTACGAAACCAATTAGGCGTTAATTTCATCTTCATGGCCGATAATGCGCAAACACATGGCGCAAGGACTGTGGAGAGAGTTCTTGAAGAAGGGAACGTTACCAGATTACCTTTCCAGCCAACTCTCCAGATCAAAATCCCATGGAAAACCTGTGGGATCACCTAATCTAGAGCAGTTCACCGCCGTATCAATCCACCCGAAAATCTGGATGGTTTAATTGTTGCGGTATTAAAGGAATGGAACAATATTCCACAAGAGATGATTATCCAATTGATTGTCTCAATGCAGCGCCGTGTCAATTTATTGCTGAATAGAAGAGGAGGTCATACTGAGTATTCATTGTTAATGTTAAAAGTTCAAACAACTTTTTTTATTATTTTTTTATTTTTGGTGTCATTTTGATACATTTTCTCATTATCGTTTTTTAAATTCTTAAAAAGTTCTAAAAATATTGTTGTTTCCAAAAATACTTTAATAAATAATAGTATATTATACAACAAGCATTTAATGAGAGTCGTTATTCTCGAGGGTAACGTTTGAAGCGAGTAGCATAAGTTGCCCGAGAGAATAACGCTCATTAAATGCCAGTTGAATACTATATATTTTATCCACGAACAAGATTCTGGGTTTTATCAAATATGATAGGTTATAGGTGCCACAAAGATAATTCCCAATTTTAAATCCACGACTGGTTTCGCTAATCGACGGCGCTACGTTTGATGCGTCGATAAATGACGATCTAGTCTCCCGCGCATGTTTATTTCAATGCTACGAGGGTGGACGATAAATTACCTCATTTTTTGACCTATTTTAAGTATTTTCCAGTGAAAGTACATTTTTTAGTGAAAAAGAGAAACTGTAACCCACATTTGTCTCAATATATCTTATAGGAATAGATAGAATAGAAGGACAATTATTTGAATGAACCAGTGGTAACTGCCGATTTCATGTTTAGGGCAGTTTACTTTTTGAGTTGTCAGTTACCTACGACATGTTTCGTTACCATTACAACTCATTATTCACAAGTGAGTAAAGATTAGCATTAATCTTGAGAATGTGCCAGAGTAATGTAATTATTATAGTATGGTCGTGGATAAACATGATCTAACTCGTATTTTATTTCAAACTTCAATAACTTACCAATAACATATGGGGTCCAAGACTTTTGACGTTGTGATGTCTGATATGACATAGTATATCTATCTTTAGTTGTTTCGATTATACAGGGTGGTAAAGTTGTTGTATTTCGAAGATCATTTTAAGTCTCTCACTCGATTAGCAGATTTCCTGTTAACCTTTGTAAAATTTTGATACATGGGGGTCGTATGGCATCTAAGGCCGACCTCGGATTCTGGGCTAGCGACGTGATTTGCTGCCTGGTTTGACAGATACGACGCCATCTTGATTTTTTTTATGGAAACACACAGATATCCGACAATCTAATAGAGTTGAAGGAGCAGATTGCAGAAATATATAACTTCGTATGTCTATCTCTAGGCGTTTCGATTATACAAGATGGTAAAGTATTAAATTTCGAAAATCATTTTAAGTCGCTCACTCAATTAGCAGATTTCCTCTCAAACTTAACGTAAAAACGTAAAATTTTGATACATGAGGCTCGTATGGCATCTAAGGCCTACCTCAGACCATGGGTTAGCGACATCATTGGCTGCCCAGTTTGACAGATACAACGCCATCTTGATTTTTTTTTAAATAGAAACATATATTTACTTACAATCTAACAGAGCTGAAGAAGGAGATTGCAGAAATATATAACTCCGTATATCTCTGTACAGGATGGTAAAGTTGTTGAATTTCGAAAATCATTTGAAGTCACTCACTCGATTAGCAGATTTCCTGTTAAACGTCGTAAAATTTTGATTAAGATTTTGATACATTGAAGTTTCGGTCTAGAATCAACCGGATCAGATTTTTTTGAATTTTGGAGTGTTGAATTTTTAATTGTGCTGAATTTAAGTACCAATGTACTTATTTAGTGGAAAATAGGCAATTGTACCGTTTCATTTTTCTCGACTTTTCGGTAAATTCTTGCTCATTAAAGTCTAAAATCTTCTGTGTATGTCTTTAGTTCATATGATGGCCTTTATTCTAACTCCTCCTTAATAATTTATTGCTAGCTTTTTCCATTTTTTTGGTCCTTCAAGCCAGTTTTTTGCTCGATTTTTGGCGGCTTTAGTGCTAATGCAGTTCGGTAGGAGCTAATAGCGAGACCGTCTCTTTTTACAGTTTTGTGCCTTTTTTTGATATTGCACACAAAGATGGCGGACTTTCGTCTAAAAAATGCATCCAATTTTATTTGAAAAACCGGCAATGGTTTCGAGCTCTTTTTTATGAAATAAAAACTTATTTTTAATTTTTTCTTTTTCTCGACTTTTTGGTAAATTCTTGTTCAGTAAAATATAAAATCTTTGTATGTCTTAGTTATACAATTGTACTGACAGCAACAAGTTTACAAGAAGAGCCTTGTATTTGAGAGTTTTATGTTTTATCTGAGGTTATCAATAATTATTAGTTTTACCATTTATATAAAAACATTGGTTGTAGAAAAAATCTCGTGTGTAATTCGAGTGCAAAGTGACAATGTCGCTCTTGTGAAATAGTCAAACTTCTCACTTAGAGCGGCAATATATCACTTTGCGCTCTTAGTACACAAATAGCTAAGGTGTAATTCGAGCGCAAAGTGTTTTTGTTGCTGTCGAGTAACTATCCTCCTCCAAGTCTAACGTTTCTCATCGAGCGACAAAATACCCCTTTGCGCTCTTAATGCACAAATAAATATTGTTATAATTTAAAAAAAAATTGTAAGAAGTACTTTTGTCCACGACCGCTTAATATACTGATATTCAGCTTGTTGACAAAAGTTAAATAGAGCTCATATAGCATCAGAGGGATATAGGTATGAGTTGAAACAGCGCGAATAATATCATTATTCCCGCTCGCCATTTAAGTTATATATGTTGCCTTGGCAACCAGTAGGAGTAGGCAACAGTGCAATATGAAACGCCGCAGCGTAAAAAATGCACTGGTGGCACCGGTTTTGCCGTCAAACGCGAGTGTCACATTGACATTTCAATTATTTTCTTTACACTACCTATAAGATTTTATAATTTGTAATTATTAGACAGTGGCCGTTGACAAAGTATAGTATTATACTCGCTTTTTATGGCCATTATTCCCAAGGGAGTTGGGAATGATGGCTATCATAAAAAGCTCGTTTAATAATATACTATTATGAGAAATTCCGTTATAGCGAAGCAACGTTTAATAGCAAATTTAAGGTTTTTTTTGGCAACAAAAAGAAGCTTTGATGACTTAAAATAGAGTTGTATTGTATACCCTCAATTACTTAAAAAAATAATTTCAGAAATATGTCGTTGCTGACTCGTTGAAAAACTCCCTGTCGTCTTTGCTGGATGAACGTTGCAAAATCAACGAGTGGTCACCGCACTTTAAGGTAAACCTGCGCGCTTGACGTCAAAACTTTAATAGGACTATACAACACTCCCTGTTTGGTCGACAAAGGCTTGACATCGCCTTTAGTAAAAGGACCTCGTGGCGGCTAACCTGTCGTAAATAAGACAAATTCGGCGGCGAAGAGCCTTGCAGAAATGTTTCGAAGCCTCTGCTTCGGTCGGAGGTAATGCCGACGGTCAGTGATAGCAAGTATTATACTTTGGCTAGAGAAGAGCTTTAATTTCAGACACCCGGATGTACATGAGCATGAAGAATTTAATACTCTATAATATCTAAGGAGTCCGGGAATTGCCCAAGATAGACTTGACTCCCACAGACTAGGTGGCGAATTTCCCGAAAGGAGCAGAGTGATCGAGAAGTGAACAGATCAGAACAGGACCATACTAATATGAGATAAGTAAACAAATAACTGCTAAAAAACGAAATTTATTAATAATATTATAAAACAATAAAATTAAAGCGATTTAATGTAAGCAAAGTATAGATAAAGATCACATCAATTAGCTAACTATTTGTTTAAGGAAATAGATAATTAGCAAAGCGTACTTAAAATTTTTTGTAAATTTGCAAAATCGAGCTCCAAGTTTATTATTCTCGGCTCCGGATTGCCGCTCATCTGGGAAACTGGGATCTTGACAAATCCAAGTTCGACCGGTTCGCCCTCCTTCAAAGCCTACGGAGCAAAACCCGGTGTAAAATGTAACTCAGTTTCGTTGTTTTGGTTCTGAGTTATTTTAGAATTGCCTCTTAAGGTATCACATTTTTGGACTTTGAAGAAGAAAAACTGTTTGAGCACATTTAGGCTTAGAAAAAATTGGCTCCTTAAGACGCAAGCAAACGACTCTTTGTTTAAATTTAATTTTTTAACATACCTTAACCATTTCTTTGGTGGGGAAAATGTTGAAGTCCGCTTGGATACGTCCGCCATACTTCCTCCTCACGACTTCCTGGGTAACTTTAGCCTGGAACTGTTCGGCCCTTCTTTTTAGATTGGCCATTTTGCTTTGCTCTTCGATAAAATGTCGTGACCAGGCGGCTTGAATCTTGCCCGGTTTTGCCTTGTAGATTGGAGGAAAGACGGGCTTGGCGAGAGACATGAGGATTTCCTAGAAGGACCATGTGTGTGTAATGAATAAAAATCAAGCAGTTCTGTTACTAGTCAAATACTAGTAAAGCAGTAGTTTACTAGGAAACTAATGCTAGATCTTGAAAATACTAAAGCTATGAAGCAAATGGTCGAACAATTCGTTGAACACTGGATAACACTGTGTAAAGTTTGCAATAGAATACAGGCAAAAACAAAATCTCTATAATTTGGTACTGTACTCTAGTCAAATCAAAGTACTGCAGCAAATACTTTCAAGATAGCAGCTATTTCGGTTATACCGGACGCCAAATTCATTTTTTTTTCAAATGGAAGCACTCAATTTTGATTGCAAATTTCGATTCTATAGTCGGAATAATCATCTTGTGGAATTACGTCATAAATCGTGACGTGTCCTGTAAATGACAGCCCGTCGTAAATAAGATTTTTTTACTTCAAAAATTTACCTACGATTTACCATTAATTGCAACTTTATTTTTGGGCTATGTTTTTCTAAAGGATAACTTACATTCGTCGCATATTTAAGCTGGAGCTTCAGCGTGTTTGAATAAAACTTTAAATGGAAAACAAGTTCTTCTTTTCAAAAAAAGAAGAACATTTGCCTTTTGTGCTATTAATTAATTTAAAGATAGAATATTACTAGATTACAGAGCAAAATTATATTAAAAATAACAAAGTAACAAAATTAACGGCTTATCAAAAATATGGAAACAATATTAAAAAACATCTTTTTGTTAAATGGTAATTTTGAATGAATGATGATCTGATGTGTTTGTGGTTCTATATTTTTCAGTACCTGTTTGCAGTCCCACGGACTTGCAACACTGCATCTACTCGCCTTAGCATACTATCTGTCAGATTTCTAATAAAATCTTGGGCAATGGCTTCCCAAATATTCAATACCGCTTGCGCCAAATCATCCAAATTTTCAAAATCAATCCCTTGGCGACTCAAATGTAACTTTAATTTACTCCAGATATGCTCTATAGGATTCATGTCAGGTGACATAGGCGGCCTTACCATTCTGTCCATATTATGTTCCCGTAGTAACTGAATGGCAATCCTAGCCCTTTGAGGTCTAGCATTTTCATCAACTAAAATAAAATTATCCCCAAGATGTCTAGCAAATTGCAATATCTTTCTCCATTCATATTCTCGCCCATATCGGCCTTTCAATTTCTATTTATACCACCCCACACAGTAACGTTCTCTTTGCCAAATGCCACTCTTGTTTCCATGTGCTCTTCTCGGTACCTTTCACCCGTTTATCTCCATACCATAATACGCACATCAGAACGATAAGGGTTAAACCTTGACTCATCCACAAAAAAAAACACCTACCCCATTCTGCCACTCCCCAGTTTGAGTGCCTTGCTGCTCTGAGTGCCTTGCGTCTTCTTGCTACTTTATGGGCACGATTTACGAAACCGAAATGTCTAAATTCTATGAAAGAGGTAGCTTTTAACCCTGCCCTCCAATTTGCCCCATAATAAAAATATTGATAAAAATTTCGTATGGAATGTAAAGACTTGCAAAGGGCAAGCTAGACGTATAGGCGTAATGGCTATAAAGTTAGACACATCTACAGTGGCGAACAAAAAGAACACTTTTTTCAAAAATTTTATGATTTGGTGCAAGAGATATTGAATGCTTGGCCACTCCCCAAGACTTTATTAGGAATCTGATAGATAGTATGCCAAGGCGAGAAGATGCAGTGCTGCAAATTCATGGCGCTGCAACCAGGTACTACAAAATATAGAGCCACAAACACATCAGATCATTCATCCAAAATTACCATTTAACAAAAAATGTTTTTTATTATTGTTTCCATATTTTTAACAAGCTGTTAATTTTGTTGCTTTGTTATTTTTAATATAATTTTTCTCTTATTAAAGTAGATCAGTGACTTTTTATATTACAACTTAGTACACACCCTTAGTACAGTGGGCATTGCTTTGACTCAGCCTAGATGAATGGTTTTCAAGGATTTGGAATCATTCTCAAAATTCTCGAACGCAGTTGAAAGTTTCAAGTTCTTAAAAACGATTTTAGATTGTTCTAAGTTTTTCCTATTTACTCAACTTAGAATCTTTGAGTGAGTTCAAGGCCCTAATGTTATTCATCTTCATTGGTGACATCTTGTTATTCGCCGTTCTTCAGATTAGCCGTACTTCCTGAACATATTCAAATTAAAAATTGCGACTATCCGTTAATTCTCTCTGATTCTATCAATACAAACAATTTTCAAAGTTCACTTTTATTCAGTCAGAATTCAGAATGTAAAACTTAAAAAAATGAGGATTAATGTCAGTTTCGTGGATCACCCTGTACATCTAAATAATTAGGCATAGCTCTGGTTCTCAGATGACTACGTCCAATTCCAAATTTTTGTAATACTCATTGAATAGGAGATTTGTTTTTTTTATGGTCTGGAAATGTTACACTTTTAGAAAAACCCATTTTTTAAACTAATGGATATATAAAGAAGGACAGAAAGAGGTCCCGAGGTATTATTAATAGCTGCAATAATCAGGCAGCGGCTTTCCAAGTTAATACATACATTTTGTTCCACATCACTTAATTGGGGACATTCGATTATCACTTGGATATTTGAAAAAAAAAATTCTGTTCGCCACTGTAGATGTGTCCAACTTTATAGCCATTACGCCTGTTCGTCTTGCTTGCCCTATGCATAGTCTTTATATACCATATGAAATGTTGATCAATATTTGTATTATGGGGCAAATTGGAGTCCCAGTGTTAAATGATACCTCTTTTATAGAAAAAACTAAATATCTACGGAACCAGGCAAAATATCCAAAAAACACTAAACATGTCCGGAGGTATGACGCGTCTCCACATACTTCCGTAGCAAAAAATGTTCTGATTTTTTTTTCAGCAAAGTTATGTGCTCATAAAGTTTTTACAAAAATGCATCAAGTTTTGTTGAACCCTGTATTAGAAAACCTGCAAAACATATAACCGGGTACATGACCAATTAAAGCGGTCTATACATGGATCTTACGAAAATGGCATCGCCAACGAAAATCGGTTGAGTAGTTTTAGAGATAGGCAGTTTTAAAGTTCATTCAAAATTTGGGGTGTATCGTTTCAATTGATTCTGAGTTTATTTGCGTTATTTCTGTATTTATTCTCGTTGTCGCGAAATTTGCTAGAGTAGGTTACTTTTAAAGACATAGAAAGTAGAAGCCTTGGTACCCAAACCGCAAAAAGTCAGTAAAGTAGAATTCAGCAAAATATTTTTACAAATCTAATTATTCTATTATGCGAAAAGATCGTAACGTGACAATAAGAGCGTAACGAAAATCGGTTGAGAGAGAGATAGTTTAAAATTGAATTCAAAATTTTGTGTTGGCCTCTTCAATTCCCGCTTAGTTCATTGGTTGCCTTCCTCAGTCTATGGAAATGGTCTGGCGACATCAACAGCAATTTTTTTTAGAATGGGGCAAATGAAGTGTTTTTAATGCTCCATTCGACCCCGATTGTTCGAGGTCCTTTTGTAACACAACATACTTTGCACTTGCGGCACCAAAACTCGAATTCTTCGTGATAATTCACCGAGCAGAATCGCTCTTGGCAGATTCTTATTCATCCCAAAGTGACCTCCACTGGTTCCATTGTGACCATCCATTGTGACTACGGTCCTGCCATCCCAACTTTTCCTCGCTTTCTTCAGTATTAATTAATTTTCTTTTCTAAGAGAGTCCTACTTAGCTCATAACGCCTTCTACTTCGACCCTTATCAGCAGTATCTCACCATCCTGCCCTCTTGTCCTTAATTTTTGTCAAGAATATCGCTTCAATGTTTGGAATTCATCCTCAAGTGTTTGTGTGATTCAAACACAAACATCACTTCAACCACACAATTCTACCTGGTGTTTCACTTTAACTGGCCACTAGTTTATTTGATAAAATGAAAATTATCGTTGAGAAGTTTTTTCTCTAACGTTTTTAACATTGGTCTAAAGCACGTATAGATCAAAAACTAAAAAACCGATCGCTATTTTTTAAGTCTTAATTCTCACCTGTTTTAGAGCAGCTCCTTCTTTAAACAAATCCTCGATGATCTCATCGCGAGTGCTCTTGAACGAAGGTAAAGGACTCATACTATCCAGCTGCTTTTTCAAGTGGTCGCTCTGCAGTCTTATGCGCTCGTTCCTTTCCTCATGGAATAACTTTCGTAAATTGTCGATCTCGCGCATCAACATTGGCGAGTCGCGAACCACCGCCGGAAGAGTTGGCTCCAAAGATGATTGCAGGGACATTGAACCTACATAAAAGTTGGTAGCCATCCGGGATAGTTTTATCTACAAACTAAAGCCGTACCTGAGAAGCTCCGTGTTATCGAGGACGACATCTCCATCTGCGCCTTCTTGGCCAGTATCTTCAATTTTTCCTTCATCTCCCCTCTCTCGTTCTCCAGTGAGTCGATGTCTGTTTGCAAATGGTCCATGGTTTCTTCGAATTCCTTCTCTTTCTTTTTGTAATTGTTGTGAGCCTCCTCCAGTTTGCGCTGCAGCTTCTCAATGGTCAACTCGTAGTCTTTGTTGACGTTTCCCAGCTTCTTTTCGGCCAACTCTTTGCGGATGGTCATTTCCGAAAGCTGTTCTTGCTTTTCCTTGAGCAGTTTTTTCAGCTCCTTTATGTCTGATTCTTTGTTTTCTAGTTTGCTGGTCAAAGTCTTGGTTTGCTCCAGTTCCTTTTTGACGTTCTCAGCTCTCAGTTGTATAGGCGGGGTGACCTGTAAAGAGAAATACGTTTAGTTTTTATAATAGTTATTTACGTTATCAGTCCGAAAAATATAGTTTTACAGTAGGAGTAAGATGTTTCTGGACGAGGCGAGGAATTTCGAAACGAGTACTGTAACACGTTACCGTATTACCTACAACGTTTTACTTCATACTTATTAAAAAAAATATATAAAACTATATAAAAAAAAACAGGAAATATATTAAATTTATGCGAGGCGAATATATTTTTGAGAAATCCGGTAAAGTTTCACTACGGTATCCTGCACTATAATGAAATTTCATTACGCTACTCAATTCTGCAATAGTAAATTTTGCAACTAGTGTCAAAAATTGAACTTTTCACACAAGTGTTACGGTTTGGACACGAGCTGTAGGAATGATACAATGTCGCAAGAATGTGAAGTTTTCGTACGTGTTGTACACTATACTTTTTCTACGACTGCAATTTTGCTTCACAAATGATTACTCGTATCTTATGCTTGCATATAGTAAATATCTGCAAGGCGTGTGCAAAACAATCAGAAGCTAAAAAAAAAACAGGAAATATATTAAATTTATGCGAGGCGAATATATTTTTGAGAAATCCGGTAAAGTTTCACTACGGTATCCTGCACTATAATGAAATTTCATTACGCTACTCAATTCTGCAATAGTAAATTTTGCAACTAGTGTCAAAAATTGAACTTTTCACACAAGTGTTACGGTTTGGACACGAGCTGTAGGAATGATACAATGTCGCAAGAATGTGAAGTTTTCGTACGTGTTGTACACTATACTTTTTCTACGACTGCAATTTTGCTTCACAAATGATTACTCGTATCTTATGCTTGCATATAGTAAATATCTGCAAGGCGTGTGCAAAACAATCAGAAGCGTGTGCAAAGTGCACTGTGCACAAGCTTCTGTATGAGAGCGTGCGCAATGTGCACTTTGAGAACGCTGTTTGCAATATGCGATTTTCAATGGTATTTAGTTAGCGAGTGCGCATTTGTTAATTTTCGAGGCAGTCGTAGAAAAAGTTTCTTTACGGTATCCAGTAAAAGTGTCCTAAATGATACAGTTGAAGAAAAAATATTTTTTATTCAGTTCGATATACAGAAAATATCACGTCGTAGTCAATTGTTTCAATAAAATACATTATCAGAATAAACCGGTTTTTTTTCATGCTACATCGAAAGAGACACGAATTTCAATCTAAAGTGTTTTGCGGGTTTTGAAGCCGTGGTCCAATAGAATTTCTTTCTGATGTTTCGTCTACAGCTGCGGCAGACATTATCAAAAGCAATGAGGCAATGGGCGAATTGATCTCCCGTGCTTCCCGACGTTGACTGATTCGACTGTGGTGAGCTCCGTGGTATTTATTAATCCGCCGTCGCGCTGAAGTCGGTATCAACACGAAATCCTCGTGTTAATACTGCGTTTTGTGGTGCAATGTATACCCAGCCACAGCTGCATGGAACTCATTAAACTCCGGGTGTCGATAGGGGACGTCTGCGGTCTTTGGCCGATCTCAAGCTCTGTTGTATTGTATGAGTGGGTTTAAAGACAGTTTTAACAATGTGTTTGTCTAGTAGCCTGCCGATCCTGTCCATTACTTTGTGGATGTATGGTAGACTAGTTCATCCGCGCTTTTTTTTTCATATTCTCCGGGTGTTCCTTCCTGGCACTCTACATTCCTTGGACGGACGGTCCTATCAATTTCGTGCTGGCTGTATTTATTCCAACCAAAGGCTCTTTCCAGATGCTTCATTTCCCGTTCCAATGCATCCGGCTCACAAATTCTCTTGGCTCTCACAGAGTCTTTATGACTTTTCTGTTTTGTGTGATGATGATTTGATCCGTTATTAAGGTATCGGTCAGGGTGTGTTGGTTTTCTATAAACAGGGTGCGCAAGCTTCCCATTCGGCCTCATTGATACCAAAACATCCAAAAACGGTAGGAGTCCTTCCTTTTCTATCTCAGCAGTGAATTGAATTTTGGGTTGATAGAGTTGAGGTGTAAGAGGAAGTTTTGAAGTTCGCCCTCGCTATGGCTCCAAATAACACAGGTGTCGTCCACTGAATTTGAGAGAGCATAACTCTGAAATGAACTGAAAAAGACGGATTTCTTTGATCGAAGCCAGTTTGGATCGACTTCTTCTTATCCTCTCCCACTAATTTATAGGTAAGTTTAAAGCAGGTAAGTTGTTCAGGTGAAATAATACGAGGTTTAAAATAACATAATGCAATTTTTCTTACACTTTTCCTTTGCAAAATTTTCAGAACAAAAAAATCAAAACTAATTTTTGATATAGAAATATAGAGAATGATGCAGCATCTCAGAACATGTTCGGTTGTTTTTTAATACATATAGTTGGTTCGTTTAACCGTGCGTCGTTCTTGGACCCTGGTTGTATTATATAGGGAGTGGTTCTTACGTTATGATCCTATATTTTAGTGAGGAAAAACAAATGTTTCTTTCCTAAACTTCTTTTATGTTCCAAATGTTTCGATGCTTTTTAGCATCTTCAACACTGAATTATACAAAATACTCTCATTTGTGAGATAGGTGACTGGTGGACTTCTTTTCTCTTTATGTGATGTTTTCTCAAGAGTTTTGTGAAAATGAGTGCAACGTGTTGGACAGTCTTGCTATCAAGTTATGGAAACCAACGCTTGTAGTACTTCGGATAGTATTGTATGTTAGTATATTGCTTAGGTTATTGCTTGATTCCCATTTTCTCACTCGTTTTCTAAAATATTTTAACTTGAAATGCATTCTGCTTGACGTTTTTAATCAATACTCCATGCAGGCTCGATGAAGTATGATCACAGGAACTTATTCATGCGCTAAAAGTGACTTCAACATCCGTCAGATATACAGTGGCAAGAAAAATGTTAAAGTTGTACCATATTTTCTAACATATGATAAAATTATATGTATGCTTTGTGTCCTTTCTAATACAGTGGAAGTGTAGATAGCGGGTGTAGGACAAATAAGAAGCTACTTCACCGATGCGAATATACCAACCTTTCGATCTTTATTTAGATCTTCTACAGGGCTTTCTGTTCAACAAGGCAGCCAGCTTAGTCTCGAGATTTGCCCATGTCTTAAGTACTCCCAGAGTTCGTTCACCGTATGCCTGTAGGATGTGTCGAAAAAATCCCCTATTTCGCGACATTATATGTATACTTTGCGTGCTTTCTAATACAATGGAAGTGTAGATAGCGGGTGTAAGACAAATAAGAAGCTACTTCAGGGCTTTCTGTTCAACAAAGCGGCCAGCTTAGTCTCGAGACTTGTCCATGTTTTAAGTACTCGCAGAGTTCGTTCACCGTATGTCTGTAGGATGTGTCGAAAAAATCCCCTATTTTGCGACATTATATGTACTGTGTTGTGTCCTTTCTAATACAATGCTAGTGTAGAGAGCGGGTGTAGGACAAATAAGAAGCTACTTCACAGTTGCGAATACACCAACGTTTCGATCGTTATTTAGATCTTCTTCAGGGCTTTCTGTTCAACAAGGCGGCCAGCTTAGTCTCGAGACTTGTCCATGTCTTAAGTACTCGCAGAGTTTCTTCACCAAATTCAAAACATTTATGAATAATATTCATCATGTGTGTGGGATTTATCAAATCTGAAAATGTGGTACGGCTTTATCATTTTTGAAAGTTGAAAGAAATTTATTTTCTGCGAAATATGTTAGTGATCGAAATATTTAGCTTTTTCGCAGTAAACTCTAGTTTAAAATATACAAAAAGGCAATATTTACTAATAAGAAATTGAAAACTTATCTGCTTTCAATATTTCCAAAAATATTGCAGCTGTTAAGAAGGAAACAAACAGAAACAACTACTCTGAGGGCTAATACCCTTACCGGCATTGAATTACACTGTTTGTTTCAAAGCTCAATTTATAAAGCAAAAAAAAATATATTAAAATGAATTAATAAAGTAATAAAAAATCAATGCTAAAAAGTCAAAAAAATATTAAGCTTTTTGCAAAGAATACAGAACCAGAGTTTAATTAAGATATGCGAAAAATGCACATGTATAATTACAATATGGAAATTTGAAAACTTGTGTGCTTTCGGCATTTCCAAAACCTTGTAGTTATACATAAAGAAAGAAACAAATAGAAACAATTACTTCGAGGGCTAATACCCCTACCGACATTGAATTACACCATTTGTTTCAAAGCTTAAATATTATAGAAAACATACATAAAAGCAAAGATGAAATACAAGAAAGTGCTCTAGAATAAAACAAAAAATATATAACATAAAAGATAAATTAAAGTTTCTTTTTGAAATGTGGGTCAAAGTTACTAAATGTATATATTAACCTTGATCTCTTTACCATTTTTCATAGTTGCATATCAATACTTTTTGTTATTCAAGCCATAAGAAATGGTATTTTGATATTTAATTATTTTTTTATCAAACTTAAATGCGTAGGGCATTAGGCTATGTTACAATGATTTTCATTGATTTACTCGAAAACGGTGCTTTGTATGGAGTGGGTTCTTTAGTATCCAGTTTTTTAGCGGAATATTTTTTTATTGCAAAATGTGCATCTTCCATAGGAGTCAAAGCATACCAAATTTCATTAGAACATCTCTTACGCTTTCGAAATAATCAAGACATGCCCTTTGAAATTCTAACTTCAACACCTTGTAACTTTTAACAAAGCTCGATAGGAAACCCGATTGTATGACAGACCTCCTTTAAAATCCACCAATAATATAAGATTTATTTTTCGACCACTTATTATGACTCACCTTGTATAAATTGACGACAAAAAATTTGAAGGTAAGTGCTTGGTTAAAATATAAGTAATAGTAGTTGTAGAAAGTATTGCGGGTGTAGAAAGTATCATGATGTCAGTAATAGTAGTTTAAAATAGTGATTTCTTAATTTTCGACAAATCAGAAATATGGCTGTGTCCTTCCATTTCCATTAAATTATTTAATCAAATAACAAAAACAAAATAAAAGGGTTATAGGCAGCATCTTAAACTGATTCAGAATAAAACATTCTTTTAAAATGCCAGAACTTTAAGGATGAGCAGGAACGGTTCAGAATTCAATTCACTTGTTCTTGGAACATTACGCTAAGCTCCGAATTTGTAAAGAGACTTCTTGGAACGTTGGAACGGTAAAGTTCCGTACGGTTCTGAACTTTTGTTGGAACAAACCCTTATGCAGCTTTAAGTTAGATATTGTAATGTCCTATATAATTTCAACACCCACTTCCTACCACATATAAAATCAGAAGCTAGGCTATACCTATTTTGATCATCTATTACATTTAACACCTCTTATGTTTCCATTGGTAGTCGCGGCAAAAGGCTTAGAATTTCGATTTAATCATCGTTATAAAATTAATGAGGTGTTAAAATTTAACGCTAATGTTATACACTCAGACATCTGTATCTCAAAAATAGTGTTTTCTAATAATAACTTTTACGAGTAAGCTTCTAATTCATCAAACCATCACAGCATTGTCGCAAAAATTACCTTTTCTTCTTTGCTGAACTGCAGCTCGTTGTCCTGAAGCACTTTACAGAGATTGGTGATTTGATTTACCAGAAGGGACAGTGACTGTTTGACGCTTTGCACTGGTCCCAAGTCATCTTGCTCATAGACTCTATCTGAAGCCGTCATAGCAATTTCTTTGAGTTTTTCTTCGGACAAGCCTTTTTCGTTTTCTGTAAAAGAAATAAAGTTTGTCAGATTACCTTTGATCGATCCCACCGGGCGACTACATCAGACTCAATCCCTTTCAAATATGCTATTTCTGAATGAAAAAAAAATACATAATATGCCTTTAGAGTTTCTAATGAATGTCTAATATTGATAGCGTTTGTTGCCTTTGCTGTCGTGTTTATTGACACAGTTACGTATGTGTAGGTCGTACATTATAACTTTATGTGCGCAGGCAGCCATGATATTTTTCCATTAGATTGGCACTTCTGAATTGTTAGCTCTTGTTTGCCACCCTGCTTCTTTAAGCCGAGTCCATAACAACCAAAAAACAAGCCGAGTCCATAACCATAACGAGGTGCGAAATCAAAATCTTCCAATAAAATTGATTTTTGACAACATTCGACCAATCGTCTTCAAGGAATCTGTTTACCTATGAAATTAGCTTAATGTCAGTTTCAAAGGGGCCACCAGCAATCGCTTTTTAAAAATTGGACGTTGTCTAATTTTTTGCTTTTTTCAAGTCTGCGTGTTTCTATATAAATCCTACTAATTTGAAGATCTACCGTAAAGTATTCACTTCTGTTTGGTTACCCGGAAGGAAGAACTAACTGGAAAGACCTGGAAGGAAGACCTAATAAGCCCGATCATTTCAAAATTATGTACCATCAAGTGTATTATTCATACTGAGCAAATCGTTATTGTGTAGCATGAGAAGTAAATAGTGTCCAAATGGCAAGAAAATTAGTTTCTAATAATCTAAGTAAACTACAAAACTGATTCCTCTGACCCAAACTGGTAGCTAGGCAAGAGGTAGGTGCAATTTTCGAGAAAATTATGAATTTTATAGTTTTGGCTAGTAACTAGAGTAGCATGGGCTCGGAGACTGAAACGAAAGAGGAAATGCGCTAAGTTTATTCACTGCAGAGTGCAGAACCAGATCCTAATCCAGATAGAATTTCTACATATTAACGTATTGAAACACCTAGAATATGAGAAACCAGAAGGAGTAAATGTTAGGAAATTACAACCAGAATACACTGTGTCTACCTTCTTGTAGAATGATAAGTCAATCAATACTAAATTTGATATAAATTATAATTATTATATATATATATAACATCTTTATTTCCAGGGAAATAGGCTATCGACCATTTGGTCTTTCTGCCCATGTTATAATATTACACAAATGAATTCCATATATATATAATATATATAATTATTATTTATCAATAAAAATCAATTTTCTTTAAAATGCATATTTTATAAAACGAAATTAACAATTGTTAATCAGATGGTTTATATTCATTTAATTCGTCCTGGCAACCATGGAACCAAAAGTTATAACCTCTTAAGTCATACATATAACCTAAAATATATGACAATGCCTGTCATAATATACAGGGGGCAAAATGTCAAATTTACATGACCTACTGCGCAAGTAAAGTTATAGTGTACGAACTATAGGGCACTGATAAAAAGTACCATATTGTATCTAACTCTAGGCGTTTCGATTATACAGGGTGGTAAATTGGTTAAATTTCGAAAATCATTTTATGTCGCTCACTTGATTAGAAGAGTTCCTGTTAAACTTCAAAAAAATTTGATACACGGGGGTCGTATGGCATCTAAGGCCGACCTCGGATCCTGGTCCAGCGACGTCATTGGCTGCCCGGTTTGACAGATACGACGAAATTTTAATTTTTTTTTAATGGGAACACTACAATCTAATAAAGCTGATGAAAGAGATTGCAGAAATAAATAACTTCGTAAATCTATCTCTAGGCGTTTCGATCTACAAGGTAGTAAAGTTGTTGAATTTCGAAAAGATAGTGTCGTAGCTGTCAAACCGGGCAGTCAATAACGTCGCTAGCCCAGAGTCTGAGGTCGGCCTTCAATGCCATACGACCCCCATGTTTCAAAATTTTAAGTTTTAAGTTTAACAGAAAAGCTGCTAATCGAGTGAGTGACTTAAAATGATGTCCCTGTATACAGAGTGTTACGGGACGAAATGTACATAGTAATATTGGAGATAGGTTTCGACCATGCCAACACATATTCAGTATTAAAAAAGTTCGGAACTCATTTCTTAGTGATACACAGGGTTTTGTATACATTTTGCCCAAAACAAAAATCAATCATATTTCTCAGAATTTTTGCAGTAATCAATTCAAATTGCATGTGCGTGAGACGTTAGAGGATAAGCACCCAGGAAAGTAACAAAGTTCTAAATTTCCAGAGCCGGACTAATAAAATTGTTCTTTTCATGATGTCGCAAAACAAACACTCAGTATACGATTTTTTAAAACTTTTGCAATAGATGTGAAGTTCACAAACTCCAGACAATAACAAATCGCAAGAATTTAAGTTTGTCGCATTTTTTTTCTCTACAATTTTTTAATTTGTAATCAACTGCGTTTGGGGTTACAAACGACTTATTAGGTTTAAACTTGCGTAACTCCTTATTATTTATTGTACCATTTCTTGATATTTATGACAAAAAAAAAATACATATAACAAATAACAGAGATGAGAGAATAATAACAAACAAGCATAAAAGATGAATAATTTCAAATACAAATATATCATAATATTTTGTTTATTTATTAGTGACCATTACCCCAAAAATATTACACATTTATCTAGTTGCCTGATGTAGTAGTTGTCTTTCCCAGAATTTTTGCATGTATGATTAATTTTATTTTGGCCAAAAATTTATACAAAACCCTGTATATCAGTAAGAAATGAGTTCCGAACTTTTGTAATACTGAATATGTGTTGGCATGGTCAAAACCTATCTCCCATATTAGTATGTACGTTTCGACCCGTAACACCCTGTATAGTCGGTTGGAAGAAAAACGGGCTGGGTTCTTTTCGATGGGCCACCCTGTATATTTTGGCGATGCACAGCACCACAACTTCAAATGCTGAAAACATATTTTAAATTAGTTCTATAATATTTAGTAAAATTTAAGCAGTATGGCAAATGTATGGCAACAGTAAGCAATAATCATAACCTCAAATTGGTCATCAATCATGTCAGTGTTAGTGATGTTATACAGGGTGCAATGTCAAATTTCCAAGGCGAACGAGATGCCGAATATATTGAAACGTGCAATATGTAATGATGACAACTGTATTTTTTAAATTTTGGAAGTGTCACAATACTGTTCTAGGACGATAATGGGACCATTACCGTTCTAGAGCTTGTTTACGTTATGATTACCGTTACTTGGCGCAATTAATAGTTGGCACTGCGAGCTTATCTCGAATTGCCAATAGCTTCCATTATTTATAAAGCTTCCATTATTATTACAGTATAAGGAATAATACATTATATAAGTAGCCTCAGTCGGTCGAAAAATCAAAACTCCTTTCCCCCTGCCCCGTCCGCCCGGCTGCCGACGGTGCACCAACAAACCGGTTTTGGCAGTACATCGATGGTGCTTGAGTGATACACAGTGGCCACAGCTCGGCGGTAAATTTAATTTGCGCCGATATTACAGTGTCTTCTAAAAATATCATGAAAAAATTTGTTTCAGTGGATCGCTGCGAAAGTTGTTTAAGAGAAGGAATGACATTTTTTAGATGTCCCTAGAATCAAGAAAGATAGATATGTATTAAATTGAATAAATCCGAAATAATATAACACAAAAAATGATGTATTTCAAAAATGGTCTCCTAATAAATCCATTATTTATTACATTATCTATGTAGAAATATTACAAAGGTAAAATAATCCATAATCAAAGAAATAAAATTACTTTTAAAAATGACCCCGTAGCACACTCCTCGAAAGATTCCATCCAACGGCAGCTATATCGCATTTCCAAGTGCAGGTGCGCGCGGCACCCTTTAGTTTTGGAAACATCAAAGTGCCGACACGAACTGACGATACTGATATAATGTATTATTTCTTATACTGTGACGTGACCTACTTCTTGGATCAAGTGGCCTAACAAACATTGCAGAGCAGCAGTACAACCAACCATGTGGCTGCGCTGCAAGCTTTATAAACCGAACTAACAAAAGAAGGACCTAATCAACTTTTTAGATCCAACGTTATCCCCTTTGATAAAAAGTAGTAGATGATGTGGACAGATTTGTGCGCGACTATAACGCTAGCTTCACACGATCTCCGAGATTCCTTGACGAATGTCTCTTTGAAACCTTTGGCGAGGCAAGAGCGAGGAAACATGTTTTCGGTAAGATGCTTTGCCCCGCAGCATAACGCGTCTCGCCTTCTTTGACTCGCTACTAAAAACCGAAAAGGAAGGGAGCGTTTTGAGCGTGTCGAGATCGACAAAGACAAGGCGAGCGTTTATACAACACTCACGCACTCTGATTTTCTCTCCTTCTCTGGACTTATTCACACAATCGAAGACGATGCGGCAAGCTTCTCGTAATGAACAGGCAGTTAAGGGTGACTTCTACAACTATCAGTAAAAAGTCAGTATGAAGTTAAAATACCAGATATGACGTGCATTGTTTATCTGTCAGGTAAACAATGCAATGTAGTTCATGTCTGGTGTTTTAACTTCAAACTGAAGTATTACTGATAGTTGTAAAAGTCGTCCTAAGGACACTCACATTGAGTTGTCAAACCCGCATGCCTACTGTCATGGAGCAATAAAGTAGTGTATTTCTTATTCGGTGTCTTCTTCCAAACAACCCATTGCATTAATTCTCATAACAGAACTTACCTCCACTTGTTGCCAACATTTGAGCGGCATTCCGAGCAATCTCGTGTATAGTTTTTGAAACATTTCCAGCGTGCTGAAAACACTGGCACAGGTTGTCCATCAACTCTTTTCCGAAACCAAGATTAGTGACGGTGGTGTCTGAGGGAAGGCGCCGCTTCGCCTGCTTCAACTGCTGTTGCAGCAGTTCTGCCGTAGTGATCACGTGCTGCGCCAACAGGCAGATATCACCGACGTTTGCGCTCTAACAAAACCATACTTTCGTTAATTCGACTTGGGTTTGCCAACTTGAAAAATTCACACCTCCGATAAGCATCTGACAACACTGGCATCGCTGCTGAACCCATCCACAGCCTTCGACAGCATCTTAATATGGTCGGAGACAAGGTGGTTTTGATTGACCTTCTCCGCACCACCCAATAGAACCGGATAAAGAGTATTAAAATAGTTAAAACATTTTTCCAGTGGCTCCAACAACACGTTTTCATCTAGCTGGTCGCGTTTAACCAGGTCCACAAAACCATCAAATACCTTCTCTTGAGCAGCCATCTCTGGGTAAGCTGCGCCAACTTTTAAAAGAGCCTCTGGTTTGCATGTATTTAGTGCGTAGTAATATTGATGTAATACACTCTGAAACGTCAAAAAAACACATATATAAAAATAAGTGACCAAAAGCTTCATATAAGGTTGCAACCTGTATCGCATAGGTGTAGAAACTCAGCCTGCATCTGAACGAATACTGCTCCAATTGATGGCCTTTTAGAACCGCTGCCCTGTCGACTTTCTCGGGCACCGGGAATTTATCCCTGATTTGTCCCAGAAGAATTTCGGACTTGTGAATAAGCCGGGGGACGAGAAGAAGAACCAAGACAGCGTCATGGTCTCCACCGCGGTTCATAAAAGAGTCGGGCATGTAAGCGCTCAGGTATTTGATGTGCTGTTGCAATTGCTGCACGTCCACTCGGCGCAACTCCAAATCGATCGCTTTTAAAAGTTGAAGCATAGAAAAATAAAAACACTTTTTGCAATTCCTACAATGTAGTTTACCTTTAGTATGAGCCTTAGTTTCGATAAACATCTTTTTAAAATCAACGATTTCCGGAAGTGATTTGACTGGTTTGCTGCTTTCCTTCTCCAGTTGCTGTTGTAAGTTCAGGGACTGTTCCTGCAGCTGCTGCACCAACGTTCTGAACTTATTTATGGTTGCTTCACGATCTGCAATGGTCTCCAAAGCGGCATCCCTATCACGTTTTGCCTGAAATTCGCTCAATTTGCCATAATCGATGTAAATTTCTTTTTTTTCCAAACGTCATTAAAATGCAACTTTATTGAAATATCTCTTCATTTTATTAGTCGCAATGGGGTTGAGCAAAGCCTATAAAGTAAAGTACTTCCCTGACTCCCATCGAAGATAAAATAATTTCCTACTACGCGAATGCGCTAAACTGTTTAATAGTTATTTGTATATTAAGAGCGCAAAGTGATATTTTAAAGCTTAATGAGAGACAACGCAAAACCGAGCGCGGATAGTTACTCGAGAGCGACTAAAGGGTGGAAATCTGAACGTTTGCCTCTGTATAATTTTTGAACACTGACAATGTTATGAAAATAGTAAAGCAAGGATTCCGCCAAACGACGAGTTATCCATAAACTGATTTGTCAAAAATGTGATTAACAGGATTTTAACCAGTAAATTAGAAGCAGGCGATTTTAAATGCCAATAATAATTTCCCACGAGTTGTTATCTCAGGGACGGTTTCATGTCGTTTCACATTAATTCTTCCCCTCAGTTTGGCACTGCGTAAATGAAATTAACTTTATCCACGGCTGTACAATATTATCTTTTGTCAGGTTGTAAGCACATAATATGGTGTATTATAAACTTTGAACTGGAACATCGTGAATAGTATTAATTATTCACGCTGGGTCTTTGGTTTTTTCATTATATACTACTTAAGAATTGCATGCAGATACACCCATGTTCTAAAATTACAAACAAAACAAATGAAGGTTCCAACTAGTATGGCCGACCTGATGCGGCCGCCATAATAGTTTTAACGTCACTTCGACTTTGACAATTTTAACAACGCGTGTTAATGACCGAGTTATCTAATTGATTACAAAGTCCTGTAACCATTGCAAAGAAGACTGTCTCGACCTTTTAGAATGCATTGCGCTTAATTACCTTATATATTTGGGGTAAGTTGGATACGGAGTCCGACACCAACATTTTTGGTAACGACAGTACTTTCAAACTTTATACAGAGGGTAATCTGTGATTTCTTCATGGCCACCTGTGTCGAAAAAAGCTTTAAAAATAACTGTTGATCTTTCTTAACCGCCGACGTTTCGACCATATGCAGTGTTTCCAAATTGGCTTTTTAAGTATATGGATCTCGGAAACTATAAAAGCTACGAAGTCGGTTAAATGGGCAAGTTGTAGACAGATATGTTAGTAACGTAAGGTCAAAAACGTAGTCGATTTAACCATTCACGTTTTTGAGAAATTTTGAAAAAACCAAAATGGTGCATTTCTAAAAACGGTTATGACACTTTTAATCTAGAAGACGATCGAAATTTGTGAAAACATTTCTGAAGCAACTTTGAGAGTGAAATACGACAATGAAGAAAAAAAATTAATTCAACGTTTCGGTTTTGTTCAACCATCATCTTCTTTTAGTTTTCCTATGACGGTCATATTGGATATTTACATTTTTGGGTAGATGAAAAAAAAATGTGATTCAACTATGTAGGAGGTGCTCATTTGGAAACGTCATCTAATTGGCCGTAAAATGTCAAAAGAGAATGATGAAAAAATAAAACAAAAGTCCATTTACTTTGTCAACGTTTTCTGTCAAAAATTTAGAGCCTTCAAGATGACATTTTCTAATGAACACGGGTATAACAACTTCACCAACCTCTTATCAATTGATTAAAATGCGAAAAAAAATTACATTTTATTGGTAGGGTATGCATTGCACTTCTCAGAAATATGAAGTTACTATAGTGGATACGTCAACTCCTGCTTTCATCTAATCAAATTACATTGGAAGTTCATCAACAACAATGGAAGTTCATCAGTCTTCAGACTGAAAGCATTGGCATTACATATTCCCTGAAATAATGTTTAAAACTCTTTGCAAGCAATGTTTTGAAATCTATTTGCAGTTCGGTTTGTACTTCACTATCGAATCATTATCGTGTATGTTGGATTTACTTGGCTTTGTGACAAAAAAGTCCATTTTATATATTTAATAATATTATACGACTTGAAATGTTTTCAACTATGCTGATATCATTCTTCATTCCGAACATTTTCCTGCATATTCAGTTTTCTTTCGTATTCAGTTCTTGTATTTCTTATTCTCTATTTCGTATGTTCGTATTCTGTTATTGTTGGCTTGAAAATGGTTGGCACGCCAACGTTTTACTCATTTTAAGTAATTTCAGGCCATTTTAATTGAATTGTGTTGAACTTCGCATTAAATAGGTAACGCTCTGTCACTATTACTTCTACTAGTCATCTTGATATTGTTTTTAGGCATCCACGATAACAACATCATATAACTGACAAGTAGAATCGATGGTCTACTCGTGAAAAGTACATTCTTTTCCAAATTTTCTAAAATAGAATAAAGTCTTGGTAATATTACTATAAATGATGGAATCACATTTTTTGTCCTCAGTGCGTACATGGAACAATTATACAGAGTGGGAACGTTCAAGGTGACTCATAATTGGGATCTTGGAAATGGTAATAGTTACAAGGTTGGTTAAATCGAGAAGTTTCGCCATTGAGTGCCCGTTCAGAATGTGTCTTGATATCCAAATTATCAACAGGGGTTGTCAAATGATTGTAAAATAACTAGAATCTTGCATTTCCTTTTATTTGTAACCGGTGACATTAAAACAAAATGTCAAATACAAAAAATGGATAGTATCCTTTAGGCTATCATTTGAAATATGAAGAGAGAAAGAGATAGAAGACTTAGAAAATTATGTCTAGGTCCTAGGTTGCGCCACTTTTGTTTTTATTAAGGACGCGTATGGGTTTTTTTATTTTTCTAAAAGAGTTTGGCATTCTAAATCTATCGCTAAACCCCTACAATAAAATATTATCTTGTTTCCATATTAATCAGTTCTTTTCTTAAATTTTAATTATGAAATCATTAATTTAAGGTTTATCCAGCATCATAGCGTTTGTTTCATACTCGTAATGTAATAGTATTTTTTTATGGCAAGCTAATAAATTACATATAATGGTTAATATCAATTAAAAATTACGGTTATAACGCTGAATAATCCTGCTTTTAGATCCAAATTCAGAAACCACACTGAAGTGTGGCGATTCAATTGATATTTTGGACAGATTTACCAAGTATTTTATGTCAAGAATATCAATTGAGTGAGCTTTGAGGGCGCACTAACCCTTAGGTCCGATTGTACAAGTCACCCTCAAAGTCGGGTTCAGCAAAACTCGACTGGTATATGAACTCGCCCATAAGAATGGCATTGCTGTGAAATTAATTTCAGTTCCGACACTTGGTGACGCCTTAGGAGTCGTTTCTGCATTTGGCCCTTAGATTGACTTTTGAAATAGGTATTCAATAGTAAAGGTGCATTTCTAATCAATTTGCAATTGAAGTGAAACTTAGGCACGTGTGCTGGATTGGAATCTATGCATCTTCAATGTCATCTCAAGCACAAATTGGTTTTTGTCCTACGTATACATTAAGAGGTTATTCCACAAAACATTATTTAGGTTATTCATTTATATTTGTAACTTAAAACCCAAATACCTATGTATATTAGAAGCATTAACTGGACTAACTTTACTTTTTTGTGATTCATAGTTGGTTTATATGTAGTACACTTTCAACTTATAGTTTTAATAAATATTGACAACTCGTGTCAGCACGGATTTCAAAAGCTTGCAAACAATTTTGACGGCATCTGCACGCGTGCGAGCCCCTGCTGAGCATGAATTGAATAGTAAATGGAAACATTTGACAACCAATGAGCAAACAAGCGGGTCGAAGTTTCACTTCAATTGCAAATTGATTAGAAATGCACCTTAAGTTTTTGATTATGAATGATTGGCACTGACATTTTGATTGGGGGTTAACAATGTCATCATTCTGCGGCCATCATTTTCTTGTTAGATTACGCAAAACATTTTGATATTAAATGGCTCAATATAATGCTGTAGAAAGAAAATATATTGTTGCGAACTCGGGGTTCAATAATTCCAGTGTAACGATTTAATACGAAAACACTATTTATTAACTCCACAAATACACACGACTACTAAATAACTCAGTACTTAACACTTTATAGCCTTCTATTATCGCTTTGTAACTTTAGCTTACTTATAGCTCGATTAAAATACGACTAACTTACTCGGGCGCTCTATGCGCCTTTTATATACAATCCTAAAATTACAGAAAAACCTAGAAAGTTCTTTATAAGAATTCTTGAATAATCTCATATAAAAAAAAACGGTTGTAAACAACTGCCTTCTAGATTAAGCCAGACGAGCAATAAATCACTCGTGTCAGCCATGACGCAGCGCGGATAGGTCGCGAAGCTCCACCAACCAACACGCTCCCATGCGTTGCCCCGCCTCCCATGCGGCGTTGCTGCGATCGTAACATTGCCCTCCTCCTAAGTCTGTTCGTCCCGAACAGATAGAGTTCCATGGTATCGTGCTAATCGATCCAAATGAACGACCTTCATCTTTGACCTAGGGGTCCGCTGGATCCTATACACCACATCATTAATCTTCTTTATAATTGTATAAGGTCCTTCCCAATTTTGGCTAAGTTTGGGCGACTTCCCCACCTTTCGCCTCGGATTGTATAGCCACACCAAATCACCATCCTGGAAGCCGCGGGAGTTAGCTAGTAAGTCATATCTTGCTTTGGCTCGATCACTGGATATCCGCAGTTTATTCCTGACTTGCTCATGAACATTGTTCAGCCTCTCCTTAAGCTCCTCCACAAAATTCTCAGAGCTGAGCGACTCTTTTTCTGGTGTTCCATACATCAAATCTGCAGGAAGCCTCATTTCCCTTCCGAACATCACTTTGGCCGGAGTATAACCAGTGGCTTCATGCGTAGAGCCTCGATATGCCATCAACATGAGAGGTAGATGTTGGTCCCAATCACGCTGATGATCTGCCACCATTTTAGACAGGTAATGTTCCATGGTCCGATTAAATCTCTCTACCATCCCATCCGACTGTGGATGCAAAGGAGTTGTCCTGGTCTTGCGAATTCCGAGAAGTTCCATGACCTTCTGGAAAACAGCCGATTCAAAATTTCGGCCCTGATCAGAATGAAGTTCGAGAGGGACTCCAAACCTGCAGAACATTTCATTTACTAGCACCGTTGCCACAGTCGTTGCTTCTTGATTAGGCAGGGCGTATGCTTCAGGCCATTTAGTAAAGTAGTCCATGGCGACCAAGATGTATTTATTTCCCGACTCAGTCTGAGGAAACGGTCCCGCGACATCAATTGCTACCCTCTCGAATGGAGCACCTACAGTGTACTGCACCATTCGGCCGCGTGATCTTGTTCGAGGTCCTTTTGTGGCACAACAAACTTCGCACTTGCGGCACCAAGACTCGACGTCTTCATGATAATTCACCCAGTAGAACCTCTCTTTAATTTTGGCCAAGGTTTTATTGACCCCAAAATGACCTCCACTGGTTCCGTCGTGCATTTCCTTTAGTACATCTGATTTTCTGCTATCAGGAACAACCAATTGACTGACTACGGACTTGCCATCCGGACTCTCCCACGCTCTCTTCAGTAGTCCATTTTCTATTTTAAGAGAGTGCCACTGGGCCCATAGCGCCTTCAGGTTTGGACTTTTACCAGCAACTTCTTGCCACTCCGGTCTCTTGTCGTCAGTCTTTGCCAAGAGTATGGGTCCAATATCTGGATCATTCATTTGTTCGTCTCGAAGCGCTTGTGCGGTCCAGCCATCGTTTATTTCTACCGACGTTCTTCTTACAGAAGCAAATCCCTCACGCTGCTCTGTTCTTTGACAATGCCGACAATCTTCTTTACACGGCCGTCTAGACAATGCATCGGCATTTCCGTGAGACCTCCCTGGTCGATGTTCAATTTGGAAATCGTACTGCTGCAGGCGCTCTATCCATCTGGCTATTTGGCCTTCAGAGTTTTTCATCTGCAATAACCATTTCAAGGCTCCGTGGTCAGTCCTAATCAGGAACCTTTTTCCATATAAGTAGCGATGGTAATGTTCGACTGCTTTAACGATGGCCAACAGCTCCTTTCTAGTGACGCAATAGTTCCTTTCTGGCTTACTTAAAGTCTTACTGTAGTACTCAATGACCTTCTCTTGCCCATTTTGTCTTTGAGAGAGTACTGCACCTAGACCACAGTTACTTGCATCCGTGTCCAAAATAAAGAGTCCGTCTTTTATAGGGTAAGCCAAGATTGGACTAGAACAGAGGGCAGCTTTAAGCCTTGCAAACGCCTGACTGCAATCGTGGTTCCACAAGAAAGGTGTTTTCTTTTCCGTTAATTTGTGCAGCGGTTTTGCGATGTCGGCAAATCCCTCTACAAATCTCCTATAGTAAGTACATAGTCCCAAAAAGCTCCTTACTTCGTGTTTGTCTCGGGGAACTGGCCAATCTTTAATGGCAGATATTTTACTTTGGCTAGTTTTAATGCCTTGTTCTGAGATAGTATGCCCCAAGTACTCGACTTGCTTTTGGAACAGGCTGCATTTCTTGTAGTTTAACTTCAGGTGAGCATTCCGTAACTTGTTGAAGATTTCTCTTAAATTCTTCAAATGCTCGTCGAAATCACGTCCCATGACAATTATGTCATCTAAGTATACCAGGCAAGTTTTCCAAGTCAGCCCCCTCAAGACAAGTTCCATTAGTCGCTCGAAAGTTGATGGAGCATTGCACAATCCAAAAGGCATAACAGTGAATTGGTATAGTCCAGAACCAGTAGAAAATGCAGTCTTTTCTTTGTCTTCGGGAGCAATCTTTACTTGCCAGTACCCACTTTTTAAATCTAGAGTGGAAAACCACTTCGATCCCGATAAAGTTGCTAAGGTGTCATCTATACGTGGCAATGGGTAGCTGTCTTTCTTGGTCACATCATTAAGTTTCCTGTAGTCAACACAGAACCGCGTTGAACCATCTTTCTTCTTAACAAGAACCACAGGCGACGACCATGGACTAGATGATTCTTCTATGACGCCCTCCTTTAACATTTCATTCAGCAAACTGTTAACTTCTTGTTGTTTAGCCAGAGGGACCCTTCGTGGGTGTTGTCGTATTGGCTGGGCATCTCCTGTGTTGATCTTATGGACAACTAAATCAGTTTGACTGTCGTTGCTCTTGAAGTTAAACATGTCAGATTCATCCATAGCAAATTTTATGGCAGATTGAAGTTGTTCCCTTGACAGATGACTCCAATGTCGTTTAAAAGCATCAATAACCTCTGGGGAAGCTTGGTTAGAAGATTTAACTTTGGATGTCTCTGCTTCGACACAATTGCATACCCATTGCACAGGCTCATAATTGGCAAGAACTGTTCCTTCTTTGAGCTTGATGGTCTTTTCTCCAATATTTGCAACTCGTACTGGCATAGTCTTCTTCGTGTCGGTCAAAGTTCGTGCTACCATGATTTCAGTCGTCAAATCCAGGTTAGGTTCTATAAGTCCTATGGACCACCCAGGATCATTTTCAGAGGTCACTGTGATAATTTGTTCTGAATTTGGAGGAATTTTCACATCTTCTACCACCAGTAGGCGGACAGTAGTTTCCACATTTCCATTGGTTAATGCGAACTCCTCATCTCCAAATGTAAGAATATTCCGTTTATGATCATAGGAGAATCCATGTTTCCTGATGAGATCCATTCCCAAAATAAACTCGTCTTTGATCCTGGCAACCAACACTTTATGCCGAACTTCGAGTCTTTCTCCAATAATGATGGTGACATCGGCTTCTCCGTCTATAGGGCAAGACTCTCCAGTGACTGATTTTAACATAATAGGGTTGGGCAATGGTTGTATGGTATATCCGACAAGCTTATCTGGCCTTACAATGGTCACATCTGCTCCTGTATCGATGGTAATCTGGATCTTCTGTTCCTTAATGCGTCCGGCCACTGTGAGACTTTTGCCACCCAAATTATTGACTTTAAAGATCCTGGGGGTCTTAGCGGCCCCGGTCAATTGCCCCCTTGCATTGACCGGAATTAGTTTTCCTGGGACCTAGGGCGGCCTTGGTCGCCGCTTGGTCTTCTAGACGACGGCGACGGACTTCTTGCCCTATTACGGCAGTTACTCTTGATGTGACCCAGTCTGCCGCAGTTAAAACATTTTATGCCCCGATTGTCTGTTGATCGAGGGGTCCTTCCCAATAGGGCTTGTATATTGACTGCCATATCCTTCATCGCTTTATGTAAACTGGCCATGGATTCAGCCATAGACGTATTCTCCTCTTCATTGCAAGTTGCCATTCTTACACGCGGAGCTGAACTAGATGACACTCGTGACGCCTCGAATTCCAGGGCCCGAACTAGTGCCTCGCTGATATCCTTGGGCCTTACTAGACGTAAGTGGTATCTCATGTCACTATCGCGAACTCCCTCAATGAACCTTTCGGCGGCAAATTGCATTTGAAAAGATTCAGGGGCCGATGGATATGCCAGGTGAATGAGTCTGTCTATGTCCGCCTCAAATTCTTGTAAGGATTCACCTGACTTTTGATGTCTCATCCTCAGCTGGGCCTGGAACACGGTTTCTTTGTGCTCATTCCCAAATCGTAGTTGCAGAGTGTGTACTAAAGCCGCATAATTACTTTGATCCGCTGCCGACAGAGATTGGAGTAACTCAGCCGCTTTTCCACGAAGTGCTACCACTAATGATGTAGCTTTCTGGGGCTCGGACCAACCATTAGCTTTTGCAGCTGCCTCAAACTGAGTTTTATAAATTTCCCAGGCCGTAGTACCGTCATAATCAGGAGGCTTAATTTTAGCGTTGGCTGTGCTAAAACTCTCTGTAGACACGGTGTCGTCCTCAAGTTGTTCCTGGAATTTCTTTTCTAGCTCGAGAACCCTCTGGTTTACAGCTTCGAGTCCTTCGTTAACGCCGTTAACGGATTCGTTAACGGACTGCATTATTCTTTCTTCCAATTGTTGCTCCCTAGCTGCGAGATGGTTCACTAATTCTTCTTTAAACCGTTTCTGTTCTTCCTTTTGTTCTTGATAACGTCGCTCCTGTATTTGATCACGTTTTTCCTGTTCTTCTTTTTGTTCTTTATAACGTTTTTCCTGCTCTTCTTTCTGTTGTTGCATAAGGGACAGCAGGGCGGCAAGTTGATCCTCCATCGCTTGATGCTGGCTTCTGGTCACTGGCATAAACACGTAATGTCCGGCAATGAAGCACTCACTTACAGTTCAGCAATACTAGTCCTCAAATTCCCACTGGAATCGCACTTCTGACACCAATTGTTGCGAACTCGGGGTTCAATAATTCCAGTGTAACGATTTAATACGAAAACACTATTTATTAACTCCACAAATACACACGACTACTAAATAACTCAGTACTTAACACTTTATAGCCTTCTATTATCGCTTTGTAACTTTAGCTTACTTATAGCTCGATTAAAATACGACTAACTTACTCGGGCGCTCTATGCGCCTTTTATATACAATCCTAAAATTACAGAAAAACCTAGAAAGTTCTTTATAAGAATTCTTGAATAATCTCATATAAAAAAAAACGGTTGTAAACAACTGCCTTCTAGATTAAGCCAGACGAGCAATAAATCACTCGTGTCAGCCATGACGCAGCGCGGATAGGTCGCGAAGCTCCACCAACCAACACGCTCCCATGCGTTGCCCCGCCTCCCATGCGGCGTTGCTGCGATCGTAACAATATGTACGACTTATACATTAGAAATCAAAAGAACTGTAATTTAACACTGCAACGGTATTTTGGAGGATGTTCGGAAAGAAAGCAGCCAGCATAAAAAACGCTAAGCCGTATTTGCAGAAACCTATCCACATATGGAAATTTAAGTAATCAAAACAGAAAAAGCAGTACGAGACCAGGGGTAAATGATGTGAATGTTCTTGCCCAAATTTTTATAAACCCGGGAACAAGTAGCCGAGCTATTGCAAGAGAGTGCGGCTTATCGGACAGAGATGTGAGAAAAATTATAAAAAGGCATAAGTTCCATCCATTCAAATACATACCAGTTCAAATGTCCGCAGGAAATTGCAATAGAAGCTTAGACTTTTGTCACTGGTACAGAAACAATATTCGGGAAGATCCACATTTTTCGCAAAAAATCATGTGGAGTGACGAATCTACATTTACAAATTGTGGCATTTTCAGCCGCAAGAACAAGCATTACTACGCCATTGAAAACCCTCATTAAAAACATCCTATACGACCACAAGTTAGATTTAAAATCATTGAAGAAAACTTAAATCAAAACGAGCATTTAGAAATTCTTCAAAACAGATTAGAGGACGCCCTAGATAATCTGCCACTAGATACTTTGCGACTCTTTAGATGGTTTCAGCAAGACGGTTGTGCCAGCCATAATGCTCGTAGAGTCAGACACTACCTAGATGGACGTTTTCCTAATTCATGGATAGTAACACACGGCCCCATACCTTGGCCTCCGACATCTCCATGCTTAAATCCCCTGGACTATTTTTTGTGGGGTGCCCTAAAGGATGAAGTTTATTTTCTTCCCAGCAATACCGAAGAGGAATTACGAATGAAAGTTGAAAACGCAGTGCAAACTAAACTATTATTGAAAGTGGTGAAAGTATTGAAAATGATGGGAGGCATTTTGAACATATTTAGACTGCTTAATTTTGTTGCGTGCCTCAAATTATTCTGGTATGCTCACAGTTAGTTACTCTCCTGTTATAAATAAATAAAAAACAAAATGCTTATATGTTGGAAACAAGATGAGATTTTATTGTAGGGATTTAGCGATAGATTTAGAATGCCAAACCGTTAAAAAAAAACTCCATATGCGTCCATAAAAAAAAACAAAAGTGGCGCCCTCTAGGACCTATACAGAATTTTCTAAAATTATCTCCGAATGTCAAACTATAACCTGAAGGATACCATCCATTTTTTGTATTTGACATTTTGTTGTGATGTCAACGGTTAATAACATATTTGTAAAAAAAGAAATTGCAAGGTTTTAGTATATTTGAAATAATTCGATAACCTCTGTAAATAACTTAAACTTAGACTATTATCGTTTCCAAGACACCAATGATGAGCCATCTTGACAGTTCCCACCCTGTATATCCAACACGATATTGTCATTACGTTACCAACAGAATTGCCTAGGACTTTGGACATTTAACCGACTCCTATAGTGTTCAAGATCCCAATACATGGAAGGTCATTTTGGGACACAGCGCATTTGATCATCCTCAGGGCTATTTAAGTCCAAAGGTCCTTCTTGTCAATAAGGAAAATGTTCACCTTGAAGCATGACTACAGCGAATCAATCGGTGGTAAAGAACTGAAAAACGCTAGGAGCTATAAGCACAATAACAAATTATTTTGTCCACGACCATTTAATAATATTCTGATATTCAGCTTGTTGATAAAAGTTAAATAGGGCTCATATAGTGTCAGAGGGATATATGAGTTGAAACAGCGGGAATAATATCATTATTCCCGCTCGCCATTTAAGTTATACATGTTGCCTTGGCAACCAGTAGGAGTAGGCAACAACGCAATATCAAATGCCGCAGCGTAAAATTGGTGGCACCGGTATTGCCGTCAAACGCGAGTGTCACTTTGACATTTCAATAATTTTATTTACACTACCTATAGATTCTATAATTTGTAATTATTAGACAATGGCCGTGGACAAAGTATAGAATTATACTCGCTTCTTATGGCCATTATTCCCACGGGAGACTTGGGCCCCTCGTCTGCGGCTCGTGACGCAAACGTCCCCCTAAGGGAATAATGGCTTTCATAAAAAGCTCGATTAATAATAAACTATTATTTTTAACACCCAAATGCGATTACTCATGTATGTTATCATTTGGGTTCTTTGGTTGTGGTATCTTCAACAGTAAAAAACATTCAAAACACTCTCATGACAATAAGAACAAAGAATATTGGAGTCGTTTCTGGGTGATGGAGTTCTTATATTAGTGACTAAAAGTTACGCATTCGAAACCACCAGACGTTGTACCAATACAAAGTTACGGGCACGGAATATTATTAAAATATTGGGATATTGCAGGTTGACTGTAGTTTGATTTTGTAGCCTCAATATTTATCACTGTTTTGGTACAACGTCTAGTGGTTTTCCTTGACCAAAATGCCATGATGAACGAATGAGTCAACTTTACTCAATAACATAAAAACTACATCACAGAGAAATAAATTACCCAGATGTTCGCTATGTTGGTCTAAGACTTTTACTACCAGCCACTGCCGGCAAGAAAAGTATTTACTTACTAGCTAAGGGGAGCAGGGCAAGACTGCTTGTTACAGCTAAGCTCATCGATAAAATTACTCTCAATAATATAGAGCATTTGAACGTTTGGAGAAAAAAATTATGATTTATTCGGAGTTAAAGTGATTAATCTGCCTTATACTGCAGAACCTCGCCAGAAAAGTGACAATTCGCTCCTTGCAAAATTACATACTATTACTCACCTCACGAGTGGCAGCCATAGCCATGTCGAGTTCCTCTCGTAAATCAGCTTCAAGTTCCGCATTACTTTCAACAAGCTGATCGTTCATATCTTGTAGCGCCTCTAGTTCGAGCACCTCCTCTTGCAGTTGAACTACTTTCTCTTCCAAGGTCAATTTCTGTTCTCCTAAAATGACAACCATTTCTTCCGCTCCCAATGCTGCGTCTACCTGCTCCTGCAGATCCGATATTTGCTGTTCCATGGCTTCTACCCTAGCGCTTAATTTTTCTTTTGTTTTGCCCAGTTCTGTGATTTCTGATTTCTTTTGGTCAATGTCTTTCAGCAATTTTTGGTACTCGTGCTTGTCATGAGCAGATAAATCCCTCAGTCTGACCAGCGTTTCTCTCAACCTAGCGTTTTGTTGCTGCAGCTGTTTGACTTCATATGTGGTAACCCCTTGCTCCTCTGTGCCTGCACCTAAGGCTTTCTCTTCCATTTCGGTTCTCAATATTTGCAGGTCTAAAGTAACTTCCTCCAATTTTTCTTTGCAAACCTCTAGTTCAGCTTGAAGCGCTTCGGCTTTTTCTTCAGCCATCTCCTTGTCCAGCGTAGCCATCTCGACGGCTTCAGCCAAATCAGCCACTTCTTCAATGTGCGCCTCCTTGGCTTCTACAGCTTCTTTGGCCTCTTGTTTGGCACGTTGCAGCTCCCTTTGAAGACTGTTTTGGGCTTCCATAATCTTTGATTTGAACTCAATCATTTGCTCCAGTTGAATTTTCAATTTATCGTAATCTTTTAATTTCTCTTTATCATCCTGACGCCTCAGTTTTAGCGTCTCGATTTTCTCGGTCATATCTTTTAATTGCTGATTACGATTCTCTAGTTCCTGCTGCAGTTGGAGCTGGCTTAGCTTATCCTCCATGGAAGATATAGGTGTCGGAGTTGCCAAGACAGCACCAGGAGTAAACTGCGGTTTAAGGGTTTCCACAAAGCCGGTCTAGAACAAATTGTGACTGTTTGTACAAGCTTTGGACTTGTGTCAGGAGTTGAATAGAAAAAAAGTCAACAAGATGCAATAAAAGCCAATTTAATTCTTTTATTGCACCCTCTATTCCAAGCGACATTCCACCACTATTGATGACTTTTTCTATTAACGCCCTATACCTATTTTAGCGAGTTTAGCGGTTTCGTATTTTTCTTTAAGTTAAATTTTTTAAAAACGATAGGCACTTTGTTTTCTCAAAAATAAACCTACCTCAACAAATGAAGACCGTTTAGGAGTTTGCGGCTCGATGTTGGAGCCGTTACCTCCTTCAGGGGGCTTCTCTGATGCAGGGGAAGGCAGATGGCTAACGCTGCCAGTTAATGACTGTCTACTTCCCGCCAAAGATTGTCGACTGCCCGCTAACGATTGCCGACTGCTGGCGAGTGACAGTCTAGAGCTAAAGATGTGTTTTAGTATGATAAAAAAATGATACATATAACATGAACTACATTTACAATAATAATGATAGGATTCTACGTTGTATAAGTATACAAGACAAGGAGTAGAGGTTCAAAATGGGTTATATAGGATCATGCAACAAGCTTTCTCTTGGTTTCCTGCAAACTGTACTACCTGGAGGCCGACAGAGAGGTAAATCCTTTAGATGTCCTATGGCGGACACTTAAGGTGGGGCGGTATGTGGAAAAATAACAATATGTAGGTATAAAATGGCATCTTGAATAATAATACAGCTTAAATTATGCAAATGAGATGTATGTGTGGATTTGCATTATCTTATTTTTATTTTGTTAGTAAAACTTACGGGGTGGGTTGAGGTTTCGTCCCTATGGTACTGCACGTAACGATGCAGCAGCACGACAAATAGAAACAGTTTAAGGAAACAAGTACACAGAAAGATCATATAAACATTCTCTTACTTGATGGGCTGTGTTTGTTGTCCAGAACTTTATGCAGCAAAACAGAAATACGTTAACATAAAAGAACATTTAGTAATTGCAAATTTATTATATTAACCTAAAAATATATATATACAGGATGTTTCCTAAATAAATTTACTTAAATTAGTGAAGTTTGTTCTTGACTGCCTGCCTTGACTTCATAAGAAATATTTATTTTATCAGGAGTATAAGTGATGCGACGAAGCGTGAAGTTTAAATTTACATGTCTTTAGATTAAGCTGCATGTAAGGGTTATACACGACTGAATGACAAGGTCAGTTACAATTACCATAAATACAAATATCAGATAGCTAAGTTCCTAGGTATTATTTCGCCCTCATTAATACACTTAAACAAAAATTATGCAGTCATTGGTTTTGGTTCCAACTGATTTGCTATAAAGTATAGATATTTCTTAATACACATATGAATCATTAAAAAATAAAATAAACACAACTCCAGAACATAAAGGATCTTGACTTATACTCATGATACAGTAAATATATATTATTTTAGAGAAAAGTTTTATTACTAAAAATTTACAAAGCCTGAAAAGGTTTGTATTATTCTTTAATTTTGGTTGGTTGTTATCAAAGTTTGCGAATTTTCTTCGTTAAGAACGTGTGTTTTAATGTAAAAATATTCAAATGTAATCTTATAACTCTGGAAACTGGGCAGACACAATGGGCAAAACCAGAAAAAAATAGAAACAATTTACCTATTACCTATTTTTTCATCTTCTTACATTCCCACCTAGACATAATTTACTAGTTTACCAATACTCTCTGATGTTTTTTTACAGGAATAAAATAAAGTCAAGGTAAGTATACATACGTGGTTGCCCTTGAACGAGCGATTTTGGATGCAGGTGGCTCTGTGGCTTTGGCAACTGGTATAGGTCTGCCATCTTCGTCAAGTCGTTGAACTTGCGTCTCTCTCACAAAAACCCCATGATTTGGTTCACACTGGTAAACAAAAAAAGTTTTTACATATATTATTAAAAGAAAGGAATGTTCTTGACTGAGAAATGTGACAACTTTCGAAGTTCTTGGGTTGTCGGTCTGTATAGACCGAAACGACTACAAGTTGTTTGCCCTTAAAACCAATTAGGTAGTGATATAGAAGAATACTCAGAAACAGTTTTGTTTTCTCCTGATGAACAGGAAGCTGAAGCAATTTTTTACATTACAACGGCTCAAAATTGTAAAGGTCGATTTATGGTTAAAATTCCATTGAAACAATCACGATATATAATGGGTGATTCCAAAAATATTGCTAGATGGAAAGGTTATTATCCATTGAAAATAAACTAGCATTAACTGAAAATCTGAGACTACAATATCACAATGTATGGAAGAATATTTAAAACTCAACCACATGGCCAAAATTAACATCTTTTAATTGAACAAACAAAAAGCTTATTATATTCCACATCATCTAGTTTTAAAAGACAATAGTTTAACTACCCAACTCATCTAATAGTTATATTATATTTATTACTTACTTTTATTTTTATTTATAATAATTGTAATTTATCTATTAAGTTACTGCATGATCTTTATTTTTAGCATTATGTTTCAAGGACCTGTTTTTAATCATAATAAATTATTATTGTAGTTATTCACTGATGAAGATGCTAAAAAGCATCGAAACGATAAAAGAAGTTTGTGAAAGCATTGTTTTTTTCATCACTAAATCATAGGACCATAAGACTCATAGGACCCAAGAACTCTCCATATAATACAACCAGGGTCTAAGAACAACGCATGCTTAAACGTTGCAACTAGGCATAAACCTGCGAAGATTGATTATTGAGATAAAAAAACTACGAATTGTAAACTTACCAAGGTGTATATTTGCATATTTATTTATTGTCCTACTAAAGCTGTGCATTTAAACCTTCTCAGTGAACTAACTGAGTTATGAGGCATTTTTAACCGATACCGATTTATATTGAGGTAAGTATAAAGGTAAATGCCAAAAAATATATTTTGATAATGGTACTAACTTCGTAAGTGCATAGAGCTTTAAAATTTTTTGTTTCAAAGGAGTGATTGGTTAATTGATATTAATATGATAGATATGATACAATATGATAGATATGACACAACAAAATATGATAGAATGACACTTTATACGAGGGCCGTTTATCTCTTATGAGAGCGACGAGTACAACAGCTTTATTAGTTCATGACTCTAGTCGCGAGATGGCGGCTCAAGCGCCTTCCGCCACGGCGCTCTACGAATTGGCACTAATTGCAAATTTTAAGCGTTCTCTTAATCAAAATGTTTTCTGTTGTGTACCAAACTACAAAAACCGTAAAAAGACAACATGCAATATTCAGTTGCATAAATTTCCAAGAGAAGAAGGGGTAAGTAAATCTGAAAATACATTGTAGTACCTAATGGGGTAGGTACCTATATATAATATTGAGCAAGGATTTGGGTTTCAGTTTTCCCAAATATTCGCAGAAGTCGCATATCATACAAACAATAAGCTTTTTGATCGGTTGACTGCTTTGACATTTGGTATAGCAAATTATTTTATATTTGAGATTTTAAGGTCGACCCCACGGTCCACCTTATCTTCACTTTAAGGCAAATATATGCAAATGATTCTAAATCGTTATGAAGTCAGCCAATTAACAAATTTAAAGAGCTGTTTATTTTGCATTCAATAAAAAAATTAGATGGTGAGCAGCTTATTTCTGCTAACTATAGGTAGGTACCTAGTGCCGACTGGCATATATCGATATGTGCTCTGTGCGGGTCTCTAATTTGGTAGTAGCAATGTAATGGAAGATATTAATCAAGTAAAACATTATTTTAACTCTGTAAGGTATGGATAGAGAAAATAGCCAGGCCAGGTTGGGAAAAGATGGCAATCGAACGGATCCAAAATGCATATAGGCTATATATTTTGCATTATTCAGAAGACTGTAAGTACATCGCCAGCGGCAGCACAAACAAGTCCTGAATTAGGAAAGATGTTGTTCCCAGTTTGTTTTCACTATCAGGGTCCACCAACATGACAAGTAAGTATATGTATAATATATATAATAGGTAATATATGAAATAGGTAATTAATTTTATTCATTGGTGCTAAAACTAGTGTATGATGAGCTCATAATTATCTATGATGAGCTCATAATTATCTATTTATTAAGAGGTAGAAATATCTTTTTGTCTACTTTTCTTGCGGGAAATGATCGGAATTCGTTTTTAAATAGTTGAATTTAGTACACAAATTAAACTTTTTAGTTGGAGTTTTAGTGTTAATACTTACATGAGTTTTAACACTGTGATGCCACAATTTTAATGGTACGGATTTTGGTTATTACCAGCATTTAATTTTTATCGTTTCTTATCAATTTAGGTGATACCGAGCAACGCTCCAAAGAAAATCCAAGAATCACCATTCCACCCGAGCCGACCATTAATTCCACCTTGCAATTACCCTTCAACCCATCATCCATTACATAAACCTCCCCGAAAATGATCCCATCTCTTGGCCCAAAAGAGAGGTTAATACACATGGACTGTCTTATTCATAAAGTATTAGCTTTGAGATCTCCAGATTATGTGGTGGAGCTGATTGTCAGGAGAAGTGACATATGCATCTCATCTCAAACAAAGCCCATCGAACTGAGTTCTTTAAAAAGTTTTGTTTATTTGTCTGGTCATGTGTATAAAATCCTCCCAGAATATTTTAAACAACTAATCACCATTAAAACCATTAATAGAAATAATTTATTTGCTGACAATTTTTTTTAATACTTAGTTGATCAGATTAGTTGTGCAAACTTGACTATTTACCACAGTATTATTATGGCTTCAAAAAATAATTCACAGCAAAATTTCCTCGCTGGTAAGCAAGGTAGGTAATTAATATTATTTATTTTCAAACGTCATATAACCACAACTTTAGTGACAGTTTTATGAAGGTATTAAGTGTCACTCTTTTGACGCCTGTTTTGAGCGGCGTATAAGTGTTATAATCCGGCGGCGTATAACACTTATACGCCGCTCAAGGGAAAATATGAAAAATAAACTGCTAATTTTGCCACTGCAGCCACTCTCGGTGGCGTAGTTGTTAAACTTGTTTCTTCTATATCTGACATATTGCTATTTAATTGGCTTCGAACTTAATTTGAAACACCTTTACAAAAACGAACACCTGACAAATATATCTTGTCATCAAATTTACTTTAGAGTCATATGTCATTGTCAATTGGTGTTACACGGTAGTTATGGCTACAAAGCAAACTAAAATTAGGAGGTGTTGTTTTTTAATGGGATTGAGTGGAATCAGCAGTTACATTTCCTGTATTATATGCATTCATTGTTTGAAAATAAAATATTGTATTATATTGGGAGTATAAGCTACTTTATGTGACGGAGTGTGAAAGTTTAAGCGCCGAGCGTAGCGAGGCGAATTAAATTCACACGAGTAACAAATTCACACGTTCAACAAGAGTATAAGTATAACTTATACTCCTAATAAAATAAATATCTATAATTGATAGATTTAAATTCCTCCTTAATGACTTACACCCTTTATATGAGTGGTTGCCTGCACAGCTTGAGCAACACCCTCTCCATGATGCAAACCTTAGCAAACTGGTGGTACTAATAAATTCCTACTTTTCAAGTCCTTCATGTATCTCAAAAATCAAAAAAATTTGTTGGGTCCATCTTCAATTTTACGGAAAACAAAAACTTCAATGTCACAAAAAATAACTAGTTAGGTACCCTCTATTAAAATAAAGGACATGCCCTGCAAAAGTGCCAAAATGAAATACCCTTCGATTGTATTGCATATTGTATAGTATTGTTGTCAATACCAGATAGTGTCATGCACTGTAAGGTGAAACTATGAGCAAGGGGTTAAGCTGCATGTAAGTGTAGGTATACCATTGACATATTATATAGGATAGACATACAGTTCCTCCACAGAATAGTTGACTGTGGTTTCTTATGGGAGTTTTGTAAATTTCGATATTTTTTTTTGCTATTCTTATTTAATTTTATCAAATTTGTATTATCATGCTTGGTTACTGAACATTAGAAGAACATTAAAAAACAAATTTAATGCTAAATTGTTTTTAATACTCCTGGTAGTCCTGGTAAATGGATATGAAAGCATGCAAGTTTCATAGCCAAAAGCTGCTACTACCATACTTAATTGTATGGTTTTTGAACATATAAGCAACTCTGACAAAAAAATAAATTCATACCTATATTTTGTAGATTTTCTACTGCTCAAACTGTGGGGAAAAGGTAAATACTTAATAAGGATGTCGCAAAACACATTTTTATACTTTTGTTTTAAATAATTTTCTCAGCGATTGAAGTGTAGTCGAATAACAGTGGACAAAGCATGCACGAGTTTTAGGCAGAAACTGGATTTTTACTTTTGGGGAAGTACAATAATTCCTTTCATATTCATTATTCCAATGAAAGATGGAGTAACATGTCTTAGCATGTTACTCCATCTTTCTAACAGCTAACCTGCTGTTTGTTTTATCAGGTTAGTTTTAGTTTAGTACACATCAGCCATGAATACACCAAATATCCAGTGTCCACAACTACATATAACTCTTCTGGCTATTGTTTTCTAATACACTATGCAGAAGGACAGATTTCTGTAAACTCTGTTCCCTTTGGGAGTATAAATTCTTCTATAGATTTGTGTCCAGTTTACCGTGAGGTATAGGGTCATCTAATGAGGATTTAAGGTAGTTATTTCAAGAGAGTTCAAGTTTAAGATTGCCATAGGACAGTTTGAACTTTCTTATTGGTAAAAAGAAGTGCAAAAGTAGGGCTCTGTGCAGTTCTCATTGGATGACCTTGTACAATGGAGTTCTTGTACAGAGATAAACTAAACTGTTTGAGGGATACAAAGTCAGTTCAATGATGGAAAATTATATTACATTTTCTGTATTTTATTCATCCTGTAATTATTTGTATAAAAAATATAAAATAAAATAATGTAAACTTAAGATAATTCAGCTTTTTCATAATATTACTGATTTCCATAAAACCATAGCCTTTTGAAACTTGCATGCTTTCATATCCATATACCAGGAGTATTAAAAACAGTGTACTAGTAAATTCTTTTTTATAATGTTTTTCTAATGTTCAGTAACCAAGCATGATCATAAAAATTTGATAAAATGAAATAAGAATAGCAAAAAAAAATATTGAAATTTACAAAATTCCCATAAGAAACCATAGTCAACTATTTTGTGGAGGAACCGAGGGAGGAACTCTTATGTTCTCTTATCTCATATCTTGGTATGCGAGCTTCTTAATAACAAATTAAACATTTGCCACGTCCATTTTAATTTATTATGTCAACGAGGTATACTCACATTTGACAATGGAAACAATTGAGAAATTTTTTGTTCAATTATGACATTTGCAACATTTGTAAGACATTTGTTAGACCAGTCAAGACCACATTTGCCTATACCAAATATAATAAATGTCAGCAAATACAATTACAATACAAGAGCAAAGGTGTTCAATATTGGGTAAATGTATAAATTGTTAATCAAATGTGACCACATAATGAGAACAAATGTTTATCTTTAGAAACATTAGTGATGAGGAAATTTTATAAGATCTAATGTACCAATACCTAACATTTGATGCTGACTGTACCCTACACTTGCAGAGTGGTTAGTCCCTCAACTATGAAGTATCAGCCAGGTAATAAAGTTTTTACATGTTTGTGATGAGATCAACTTGAGATCTGCTCTTCAGGTTAATCCTCGGGTTAATTACTATGAAAGTTTTTTCAATTTGGTTTTGGGCCTTTATCATGTCCAATATCTCAGGAACTTTCGCTTTGAGAAAAAAAAGTGATATGAAAAAGCAACATGTTTTGATGTTTTCCACATGCACCTGTACCTGTTCTATGCCCATTATCTATTATGTTGTGAATGACCCTGTGCAATAAGGAGCACCTACCTTAAAATATTCCACTCCCTGAACAGAACCATCATTTTTTCCTTTTGCTTCATTTAGGATTAGGCCAATCCATTTTCCAGCTGCGAAACTGGTTTTTCCAATATATGCCACAACCCCTTGTATATTTTTATTGGTGATTTCGACCCTTTGGCCGATTTTTATGGTTTCAGCCATGGAGTTGTGCTGTATAGTATTTTTTAAACTTACACACAAGAAAACGAAAGAAAATCTAGTTTAGAAACTAGATTTTTTAAGGCTTCTGAGGCTTCTTTAACTATTTTTTAGGAGTTTTAAATAAAAATAAAAACAAGACATTAAAAAATTACAAATTTGTACTTGAGAATGACAAATAAACTTGTTCACACAGCGATAACAAGTTAGTTTGCATTCCATTATAATCAACTATTCAGGCCTGGATAGGTTAGAATTTCAATTCAGATTACATTGAACCAATGGGTGTCTGCTTAGCAATTGGAAACTCAATGCGCTCTGACCGTTGGAACATAGCTCAACCGTCAGTGTCGTTGTCAAAATGTCAATTGTCAACACTTTCCAATAATAACCGATGACCTAGAAAATATGGACAGAGTAAACAAACGCCGGTATTTCCAAAAAAAATTGCCGGTTTTTTAGTGGGATGTCTGCCATTTTTAGGGTACCCATGACCATTGTATTTGTCATCGAAGTAATCTGGAGCACTAGGTTTCTAAAGTTTTTATAAAAATTAACTTCTAAGATAACAAAAACCAAAAACAATTGTCACCATCAATATCAGGTCCGGCTTTAAGTTGCTATGACGCTTGTATGACGTGCGCTGACGTCTCTGACGACAACATTTCCTTGTGGGAACCCTAAGAGTGCTGGGAGTAACTTTAGTGAAATATTGGCATTTGTTGGCTCTTCAATATATTCTAGGTACTGGTTGTATTTGTTTGTTTATCTATATATCAGATACAAAGACAATCACTACCTGTTGTGCAAATACTGCAATTTCTGTTTGCATATGAGTTCATGTGTAGCAACATGAACACATGAACTCATGTGTCTGGTAAAAGTTCTTCTCGCGGTAAAATTCGAACTTTTCTATTTTCCCGGATAGATCGTCGTTTTTTAATCGTAACTCTACTGAGTTTAAAACCGTCTCACTCTTTAGGTCATAACTCTCGCGAGTTCAAAACGCGTCTCTCTTTTTCCAAAGATCCTCGGAACCACCCTCTCGATACTTCTCATCCCGAAAAACACTGCAGAAAAAATCGATACTATCTTCGCAAGTGGCCATCACGGTATGGCGCTTCGGACGGTGCGGGCATAAATTTAAAAAATAAACTTTTCAGGAGAATCTCCAAAATCTCTTGAAACAAAGACATTGAAAATGTGATCATTGGACAGAGGAATTAATGCTCTATAAAATGACCTCACAGAAGATAGTTTAATTGACAATTAAAACTTTTAATTTAAATTGACCGTTAATTTCCTGGCCCAGTCAATTAAAACCTAAATTTTTCAAATTTACATTCAAAGGATGAGAAATTAAAACCTCTATCTGATAACAGAATAAGATTTTAATTTCAGTTAACGATATTCGCAAAATCGCTTTAATTACTAAACTATTGTTCGGGTCACGCACAGGTCTGAATTTCTTTCAAGAGCCATAAACCACAAAAACCGGCGCCTCTGTCGGTTAAAGAAGGGCAATTGTAGGTTTCATGTTTTATGGTCGGAATTCCCAAGAAATTGTGAAAGTGCCTGTCCAAAAACTAACAGAAGAAATGCTCTTCGACGAAAATTAAAAATATTGGGGCTGGTTTATTCAGAAAACCGAAAAATGGAAAAAAACTTCTATAAGTTTAAAAGCTTAACAGCTTCGAAAAATGGCTTACAGAGTTCATGTGTTCAAAAGTCAATCCTGGACTCTGCCGTTCTGATTATCGACAATTTGTATTTTTTTTCCCTTATTGAAACCCGTTTTAAGTCCGCTAATTATTTGTATTTTTAAATAGTGCCAAAACAATTAAACCGCCTACGAAAAGTTTCGTGGAGTGTTCTTCCGGTTGTACTTTATAGTGTCAACTCACCTCTGCGCCTTTCCTGAATAGGCCCTTTTCTTGCAGATAGCGGATATTTTGCAGAAGTATCGGCAATTAAGTATTTGTAGAATAGTTGTAGAAGTTGAAACATTTAGGATATTATAGTAGTTAGTTTAGTTTCCTTTGTTGTTGTTTTTCCAATTTTAGTAAGAAAACGTGTACCCGTCAGGCACGCTTCTGCCGACCATCTGAGCTTATCGCGAAAAGTTCACATTAGCCGCATTTTATTTCAGATTCCTAAGAAGACTGAAAATTGTTTACTTTTAATTTTATTATAATTAATTACTATTCAATTAGTTTTTTGGGCGTTTCGCAGGTTTTGTCTTAAACAATAAAATCTTGCTGGCATTCCCAAAATATTAAGTTTTATCTCATTTAAAGTAGCATATTTATTAATTATATCCGTTTGGCAATACCATGGAAGTGTTTTTCCGTATCAAGGATGAAACGCCACGGATTAATTATCAGCCTTTTGCCCCCATAATTAACGACCTAAGGGACGTCAAAATAGATAGATCCGGTCCAAGAGTTGGGTCACCCTTGCAGCGTGGTAAAAGAGCTTTGGCACACGAAGATACGTTGAACTTAGAACATCCACGTAGTCGAATCTCCGCAGATACGGCAACACAGTAGCCTCAACCACAGCCGCCCCCACGCAACGACCGAATAGCGGGGAAAACGTCGCGACACACCATTAATAACTAGAAATGATAAGGTTTACTTTTCGTTGTTTAATAAAAAAAAAAAAAAATACAAAACATTAAAAAAAAGTCAGTGGCGTATATTTTTTGACAACATTATTTCTAAAACTGCCTCTCGGAACGTTACTGGAACTAACAATTATAATCTAATTAGTGCTACTTTAGAGTCGAAGAAATCGGCAGACGGATTCTTGAGACAACTATTCTTAAAAAAATTATTTGACACCCTGTATCTTGAGAACCAGACTTTCTAGGACATAAGTTTATATGAATTTTTCTGTTTGAATTTACATCCGGAATGCGCTTTGAGATTTGCAACATAACATTAACTAACACCTTTTATAATTTGTGTTTATTTTTTAGGAAGAGATTGATAGGGAAGAGTGGGGATACCTGATCGACCTGTAGGCTTTGGTCCCTACTTCAAATTTCCCGGGTAAAATATGTTTTCAAGGTTGAGTGGGCACCCACTAATCCTAGAAAATTAGAATCATTTGTATGTTTACCTACGAGTGCGTCGCGCGTCCTGAAAATATTTAATTTGAAGAATTGTGTTTCTTGGTGCTTTAGTTGTGATTAAATGAGTTAATTGTGATTTATAGGGTTATAAGTACATAGTTAGTTACCAGTATTTTCTATACCGTAAATAGTATATTATGCAACTAGTGTCGAAAATTGCACTTTTCACACGAGTGTGGCCGTTACTTTACAAGAGTGTGAAGAGAAATTTTCGTACGTGTTGCACGCTCTACTTTTTCTGCAACTGCGATTTTGCTTCATGAATGATCACTCGTATTATAAAATATATGCAAGGCGTGTGCAAAACAATCAGAACCATGTGCAAAGTCCACTTTGCACACGGTTCTATTTGGGGGCGTGCGCAAAGTGCACGTTGTGCACGCTGTTCGCAATATGAGATTTTTAACGATAGTTAGCAGTGCGCATTTGTGCTTCATTTTCGAGGCAGTCGTAGAAAAACATTACTTTGTAGGTTAAGTTTCTAAATATTTCGATTTCCTCAATTAATTGAATGGCGGGGAGAATTGATCCCTCGATATAAGGGGATAGGTCTTTGATCCGGGATCAAGTCTACCTTTGTCAAGATCAAGTCGGCTTGTGTCTTATGACTTTTTGCAGATGCCGAGAAAATATAAACCAAAAGAAGGTGCAAAAAAGCGAATTTTTGCCTGACTCTGGAACTATAGCCTCGGCCGTTGCAACCGTGAAAAGCGGTGCGTCATGTAAACTAATAGCAAAGCAATTCAATATTAACGTAATGACCCTTAAGAGAATGATAAGAAGAACTAAAGAGAGATTACCCGGTTTTAAAAAGGCACAATTTTTAACACGGAAGAAGAGACAGAACTTGCACATACCTTCGTTCATGCATCTCGCTTGAATTATGGCTTATCTATTCATACTACAACTATATCTATTCATACTACAACCTCTCAAAATCATAGTTAAGAAAGTGTCAAACAAGTCGCCAAGGTAACATCGGGAGAAAGAGGGCAACTCGTAACAGTCTGTAACAGTGCGGCAATAAATGCATGTGGACACCATGTAGATCTCGTATGCTTTATGGTTCACCTCCTGGCTCTTCAGGCGCTCTTGATCCTTCTGGCTGGATGACCAAAGACAACTTTTTGAAGAACCTTTTACACTTTCAGAAGCATTCCAATTGCACCGTTGACAACAAATATCTAATAATCCTGAATAACCATGACAGTAATGTCAACCTTGAAGTCATCGATTTCGCCCGAACCAACGGAATTGTGCTACTAACTCTACTTCCACATACCTCACATAAACTCCATCAGCTGGACCGGACCGTTTTCGGATCTCGGGGCTGGTACAGTTGAAGGAAGTCGTTATTACTCATTTTTTTCGAAAATTTTCTTTAGGAATTATTAGAATGGACAAAATAGAAAATTATAAGTGGTGGTAGAACTTAAAAACATTTATAATAACATCAATTTTTAGAATAAATGTAATAATAAATTTCACTTACCTGAAACAAACTATACAATGGAGGCTGACAATGGAAGTTGACTTGACTAACGTAAGCCGAGTTGAGTAATTCCATCCGAGCGCTCCGAACACAGACCATTTCCCAAAATCTTAACAAGCTAGAGTGAGATAGACTGATATCCCGAACGCTCGGGATGTAATTACCGAACTCAACTTTTATGTTATTATTTAAAGCACTGTCATGGGGATATAAATTGAAGCGACATTTGTCACAAATGTCAACAAGTGACATTTTTGAGACTCTGGGTAGCCATGGAAGTTATGTAGATTATCTTGAAAAATATGGTAAAACGCACTACTTTACAGTTTTTTTTTGCCACTCAGGCTTACGTCGCTATAAGGGGCCAAGCGACGTAAGCCGGGCCGCTTTGTTTTTGTCTGAGAAATCTTTTGTTTAGGTTAGTTCAGGTTAGTTCAGTTCTAGTTTCCTTTTGGTTAGGTGAGTTAATTTATGTTTTTCCTTTGATCAGGTTAGTTGAAGACTGGGTAACTTAGTAAATTATGTAGATTAGGCCATGACGGGCCGCTTTGTCTTTATCTAATCTGGTCAAAGGAAAAACATAACTGAACGCTTTAATGACTAACCTGAACTAACCAAAACGAAACTAGAACTGAACCAACCTGATCTAACCTAAGCTAATCTGAACTAACCTAACCAAAAGATTTCTCATAAAAAAACAAAGCGGACCGTTACGGGCCGCTTGGACCCTTATAGCGACGTAAGCCTGTATGGCCAAAGCGGCCGCTTTGTCTTTAACTAACCTGATCAAAGAAAAAATATAACTTTTACCATATTCTTCAAGATAATCTACATAATTTACAGAGTTTCTCACTAATGTCACCTGTGACCAATTTCGTTTCAATTTATATCCCCATGACAGTGTTTTAACATAACCTCATAGCTCACATTACGTTAGTCAAGTCAACTTCCATTTACTTTATACGTACTGTATCATTTAGGACCCTTTGACGTACTTGATTTTAGTCCGGTAAAATCAACAAATCAAATAATAGAAGTTGTCAAGGATACTTGCTAAAGCTGAAGTTCGCAACTGGTGGCCGTCTTATTTTAATATAAGTAGTGATATATAAAGCTTTTCATTATATTTTTCGGAAAAGTAGGTCATGGAAATTTGACAGATTGCCCCCCGTATAATATTTGAACTATGTCAGTTTTATTGGTTATATTGATATAATTTAAAGGTTATAAAATGCTGCCATTACAAAAAATGTTGTTGCCAGAACTTACCAAAAATAGTAGTTGAACAACTTTTTTTATACTAGAGCTGGGACATGCCCTGTGCAACATTATATATATTAAGAGAAGGTTTGTTAACACTGAAAACCACTAAAAGGTCTTACGTAAATGGTTCTTATTCCTGGAACCATAAAATCTTTCTATTAAAAGTATCTTTGCAGTTATCTACTCACTGTATATGAGCCCTTTACACAACGTTAACAGTTCTTCATTGTAGAAATCTAAAAAAAAGGGAGGGATATACTAATGCTATCAAACAAGGTGCACATAAAATGCATTCATACCGCCCTCAAAATTTGACCAAGAACAGTGTTTATCTGCACTTCGGATATGGTAGGTACAACGCTCTGCCTCAAAACACTAGGCTTCTTTCCAAGGGGTAGTTCGGCAGAGAAATTAAAACGTTATTCTTGAATGTGCTAGCTACTGTGTGATTTTGAGAAAATTTATAAGCTGATAAAAACTTTTTTTAATATAATGCGAGCAACATCGAGGAAATAAATTTGATTTACTCAAAGTCAAACTGCTGACAGATATTAAAGTAAAACTACATTAAACCGTCATAACAACTTGTGGGGCAGTTGCCATTGGCGTTTACCTTCACCTGATTTTAATTTATTGGTTCTGGTAAAATCTTGTCAATCACATTTTTGGCAAATCGGTTTATGGATAACTAATATGTCGCGTTTTTGGCGGACACTTTCCTTTACGGTTTTTATAACATAACCATTAACATTGACACAGTTCAAAAATTATATAGGGGTCATGCAAATAATTGGGAAAACTTTATGGAACGGTTTATACAACTGCGAACGGCAAATAAACAGCGCACGGAAAACGGTTTTTTCGTTCCCTTACGGCAAATGTGTATTTTCTGTACAGTTAGCTAGCCTGGAAAATGGTCATTTTCTGAGTAGTGTAATGAAAAGAAATTTTACAGTATTGAGTACCAGTACATCCGGTGACGGTAGTCAATAATCCATTACGGGTACTGGTACAGGTACCGGTACAGGATACGGTACAGTTTGTTTCAGGTAAGCGAAATTTATTATTATATTATAAATCTTTTTAAGTTCTACCACCACCTATAATTTTCTATTTTGTCCATTTTATTATTCCTAAAGAAAATTTTCGAAAAAATGAGTAATAACGAGTTTCCTCAAGTGTACCAGAGCACGGATCTCTCAAAGACGTATTACAATGGTCTTCTTCCGATTGGATGACGAATAATCTAGGAAAAAATATAACAATATTCGACATCGCAAGTCTCCTTGGGAAAACCTATATTTCAAAGCTTTCACTCCTGCGAACATTCCAAGCGGATTTAGAATTTCCGGGATTTATCCATTTAATAGCGATGTGTTCCCGGATGACAAATTTTATTCAAGTTTAGTAACTGACCGACCCAATCCTGAAGATGTAATCGCAAATGAAGTGAATTCAGAACTCTGCTAGACAGAATCGAACCAGTTGATACAAAATCGCCAAACTGATCCGTCTGGTCGGTTGCATCAAAGGGTTAATAATTCTGCTATCTCCCCTGTAGATGTGCGATCATTTCCTAAATCACCACCAACTAAAGTTGATAACCCAGCAAAAGGACGCAAGCGAGGTAAATGTAGGATTTTAACCGAAACAGCGGGAAACAATGAGCCAAAAAAGACATCAGGCGTGAAAAGAAACTTAAATGGAAAAGTCGATTTTTCAGTTAAGTGATTCAAGTATTGTATTAAGTGATTCAAGAATTGGGCGCCTAGTGATGATAGTCTTGATGACGTCGACCCATACGCGCAGAGCCAACATTCGGATGAAGATGTTCCAAATAACTTTTTTAACGATACGTGTGATCCAAAAATCAAGGACTATGTGTTCGTTGAGTTCACAGGGAGGATAGGAAATAGGACAGGGAGGATGAAACATCTCTTCATCGCAGCAAATATGACTGACAAATATAACTTATATTTGTCAGTTTTTTTGTTCATTATTTACCTAAAAAACTAAAAATGGGATGAAGTATCCCTACTCTCCCCTACTAAACATCAAAATTTCATTTCTGCAGTGAAAACGTTAATTTGTTTTCCTCTCCTGCTCTGAAAAGAGGGACAAATGTCGTAACACTCAGATTGTGTGCGGGATACGGGACAGTTAACTCAAAAAGCGGGAGATCCCGCCAAGAGCAGGGCAGTTATCGTAACCAGCCCTAGAATGGATAAGTAGACAAAATATCGTAACTGTATAAAATATTGTTACGGTGAGCCGGCGCTGGGAGGCGGACCGACATTGGAGGTTGGACCTTCGCGGCTTGCGGCCTATCCGGGCGCTGCCACATGGGAACTGTCACGACTGTTTATTTAGAACGCAGTTATTTACGACCTTTTTTTAAAGTAACTCTTATCAATTATTTTTCTTCTAAGAATGTTCTAGGCTTTCCTGTATATTTAGGATTTTGTATAAAAGGCGAATAGCGTTGCCGTTAGTAGTAGTCTTATTTAATCGAGCTCTAGGTAAGCTAAAGTACCAAACGATAATAGAAAGCTACAAAGTGTTAAGTAGTGAGTTATTTAGTAGACGAATTGTACTTGTGTGTATTTGTGGAATAAAGAAATAGAGTTTTTGTGTTAAATCGCTACACTGGAATTATTGAACCCTGAGTTCTCAACAATTGGTGTCAGAAGTGCGATTCCAGTGGGAATTTAAGGACTAATATTGCTGAACTATAAGTGAGTGCTTCATTGCCAGACATTACTTGTTTATGCCAGTGACTAGAAGCCAGCATCAAGCGATGGAGGATCAACTTGCCACCCTGCTTTCCCTTATGCAACAACAGAGGGATGAGCAGGAAAAACGTTATAACGAACAAAAAAACAAAAAGAGGAGCAAGAAAGTCGTGATCAAGTACAGGAGCGACGCTATCAAAAACAGAAGGAAGAGCAGGAAAAACGTTATAACGAACAAAAACAGGAACAAGAAAGACATGATCAAGTACAGTCTGGTAATCTCTGTCGGCAGCTGATCAAAGTAATTATTCAGGTTTAGTACACTCTCTGCAACTACGATTTGGAAATGAGCACAAAGAAACCGTGTTCCAGGCCCAGTTGAGGATGAGACAGCAAAGGTCAGGTGAATACTTACAAGAATTTGAGGCGGACGTAGACAGACTAATTCACCTGGCGTACCCATCAGTCTCTGAATGTTTTCAAATGCAATTTGCCGGATTTTTTGATAGTAAAGAAGAGACGTATAAAATCACGTCGTAACTTAACTCGCCTTTTAATATTTGTCACTGTCACTTGTTGACATTTGCCACATATCTATTACCTGTCATTTCGGGTGGCAGCACTAGACAGGTCAGATTCTCATCTTTACATCTTATCGAGAAAACAAAAGATGAGGATACTTTCAAAGCGCTCTGAAGCCGGCAGTGTCATCCCCGGACATTTGACTTTACAAAAGTGATAACGTAAGAAAATAACGAAGGAAGTAATTCACGACGTGCGTCAAAATAACAAATAAATTTCATAGGCTAGTCGACGGATTCTAATGAACACATGGTATGGATTCTATGCGGATTCGATAGTGTTTATAAAGGAGAACAAGGCTCTGGTAATAAGGTACATTTACCTGTGTATTGCTGATGTTGTGTTTCAATCGTCTCTCAAGATGGCGGTGGTAAATAATATTTTTAAAATAAGTGACAGGAATTGCCTGTCAGATTACAGGCCCATCTCGCTGTTGCTAATCTTTGCGAAGATCTTTAAGACGTGCATAGCCTAGGTGGAGTGGAGTCGGGCAGGCGGGCGGTAACTGTAGGGCTCTACTTTTACTTATCTATTAACGATCTGCCCGAGGCGTGCCGGAATGCCACTTCACTCTCTTTGCTAGAGAATACCACAATTTTCTCTAACCATCATGGCTGCGTTAGTGCACTTCGGCTTCTGCATCGGTTTTTGTCGAGGGCTGGACAATGGTTCATGGCAAACAGGCTGTTGTTGAACAATGACAAAAACTTAATCTATTACGTTTTTTTCGAGGCTTGTGAATGGTTGCTGGAATGGATGATCCTCTGAGGGTGTTGCTTGGATTATCACCTTCGCTGGCACCCTACATTGTGTAATGTGATAAATTGGCGTCTTTCTGCTGCGTGGTCTCTCTGGTAGGTTACTCCAGCTGTGCCACTTGATATTGGCTTATGCGATCATTGTCTGGGGGACACAGCCTTGGTGCAGCCAATGTTTTCGGTCTGCAGAGGAGTGTATCGCGGATGATCTCTGACATGTTCTACCGACGTGACTGCAGTTTAGACGTTAGTTTTGAAATTGTAAGATCCTTCATATATACCATCACACCTCTACACAGTGTTGCTGCAGTGGTACATAATTTAAATGGAAAATACACGGAGTAGTTGGGAAATCATTAAATAGCCTCCTAACATTCGCGACATCACACCACACATTGTTTTATTTTGCAGCCATGTCAAAAATTGTATATATGTAATTGTTATTGCAGTATAGTGAGTGAGAAATTCGGATCTCAAATGCAATTTTACATTGAGGCGTACGGCGTTCATTCGTGGAACGAAAATATCACTTATATTTTTAACTTTACATTTGCATAGACAATGTTACTTTTCTAGCCCCTATCAAAAAAGTCCAGAGGTGCAAGATCTGGCGATCGCCCGGGCCAAGGTGTGGTTTCGCCCCAACCTATTCACCATCCAGCATAGGCATCTGGCGATTCTCTCATGAACAGGTGAGAATATTCTCTCACACAGACAGGTCATAGATTCTCTCATTAGACGGAAAAAAAGAGCCGGAAAAAAAGGTTACCTTAAATTGAAATTAGGCTTACTGCCTAGTGCGAATTGAAATACCTTCAATCATTTTATTACGTGTTCTAAAACTGCATTTAAAAATTTCTAAAAAGGAAGTTTGGTTCAGTCTATATAGTAAAATGTAGGTAGTAAAAACTCTTAAAACCATGTTGTTAGTGAGTCCCAACCAAACATTAACTGAAGGTTCGTGTTGGAAATTACTTGGCCTAATTTAGTAATAACTTTCAGTATGAAGAACACTTTGGAAATTAACAATGACTCGTAGCGTGAGTTTTGAATCGTCACTCCATGATACTTGTGACAAGAAATTTCTAATTTCTGCAGTTTTCAGCATTATTCTGCAAAAGTGTAATCGGTTAGGTGGATGATCTTCTGGTTGAAAACCTTGGAAGGGTTGGTTCTCATCAATATTCTCCAAATTTCCGTCTTTGGCATTCTTAATTATTCTGAAGTTTTCCGTCTACTCAGCTTTCTGTTTTGCCGAAAAGAATTTATTATTCATAAGTGTCTTCGCCTATTGAACATAGGAGTTCGCGATAGTCACATGAGATACCACTTACGTCTAGTAAGGCTCAGGACGATCAGCGGGGCAGTAGTTCGGGCCCTGGAATTCGAGGCGTCACGAGTGTCATCTAGTTCTTCTCCACGTGTAAGAATGGCAACTTGCGATGACGAGGAGGATACGTCTATGGCTGAATCCATGGCAAGTTGACATAACGCGATGAAGGTTATGGCAGTCAATATGCAAGCGCTCTGTTAGTAAGAACTCCTCGGTCAACAAGCAATCGGGGCATAAAATGTTTTAACTGCGGCAAACTGGGTCATGTCAAATGTAACTCAAGAAGTCCGTCGCCTTCGTTTAGAAGACCGAGCGGCAACCAAGACCGCCCTAGGCTCCAGGAAAAACCAATTCCGGTCAATGTAAGGGGACAATTGACCGGGGCCGTTAAGACCTTCAGGATCTCTAAAGTCAATAATTTGGGTGGCAAAAGTCTTACAGTGGCCGGACGCATTAAGAGACAGGAGATTCAAATTGAACATCGACCAGGAAGGTCTCACGGGAATGCCGATGCATTGTCTAGACGGCAATGTAAAGAAGATAGTCGGCATTGTCAAATAACTGAGCAGCGTGAGGGACTTCCTTCTGTAATGAGAACGTCGGTAGAAATAAACGATGGCTGGATCACACAGAAGCTTCGAGACGAACAAATGAATGATCAACATATTGTACCCATACTCTTGGCAAAGACTGACAACAAGAGACCAGAGTGGCAAGAAATTGATAGTAAAATTCCAAACCTGAAGGCGCTATGGGCCCAGTGGCACTCCCTCAGAATAGAAAATGGATTACTGAAGACAGCGTGGGAGAGCCCGGATAGCAAGACCATAGTCAGTCAGTTGGTTATTCCTGGTAGCAGAAAATCGGATGTAGCAGAAAAACCTTGGTCAAAATGAAAGAGCGGTACTACTGGGTGAATTATCATGAAGACGTCGAATCTTGGTGCCGCAAGTGTGAAGTTTGTTCTGCCACAAAAGGATCTCGAACAAGATCACGGGGCCGAATGGTGCAGTATACTGTAAGTGCTCCATTCGAGAGGGTAGCAATTGATGTCGCGGGACCATTTCCTCAGACTGAGTCAGGCAACAAATACATCTGGGTCGCTATGGATTATTTAACTAAATGGCCTGAAGCGTACGCCCTGCCTAATCAGGAAGCAGCGACTGTGGCAACGGTGCTAGTAAATGAAATATTCTGCAGATTTGGAGTCCCTCTCGAACTTCATTTTGATTAAGGCTGAAATTTTGAATCGGCTGTTTTCCAGAAGGTCTAGAACTTCTCGGAGCTCGCAAGACCAGGACAACTCCTTTGCATCCACAGTCGGATGGGACGGTAGAGAGATTTTATCGGACCATGGAGCATCACCTGTCTAAAATGGTGGCAAATCATCAGCGTGATTGGGAGCAACATCTACCTCTCATGTTGATGGCATATCAAGACTCTACGCATGAAGCCACGGGTTATACTCCGGCGAAAGTGATGTGCGGAAGGAAAATGAGACTTCCTGCGGATTTGATGTATGGAACACCAGAAAAAGATTCGCTCAACTGTGAGAATTTTGTGGAGGAGCTCAAGGAGAGGCTTAACAATGTTCATGAACAAGTCACGAATAAACTGTGGATCTCCAGTGATCGAGCCAAAGCAAGATATGACTTACTAGCTAACTCTCGCGGCTTCCAGGATGGTGATTTGGTGTGGCTGTACAATCCGCGGCGAAAGGTGGGGAAGTCGCCCAAACTTAGCCAAAATTGGGAAGGGCCTTATACAATCATTAAGAAGATTAATGACGTGGTGTATAGGACCCAGCGGACCCCCAGGTTAAAGATGAAGGTTGTTCATCTGGATCGATTAACACGATACCATGGAACCCTATCTGTTCGGGCCCAACAGCCTTAGGAGTGCAATGTTCCGGTGAGCGGGCGCTGGGAGGCGGGTCGACGTTGGAGGTTGGACATTCGCGGCTCGCGGCCTATCCGGGCGCTGCGGCATGGGAACTGTCACGAGTGATTTATTGCTCTGTTTATTTAGAACGCAGTTATTTACACCAGGCTGAAGTTAGATTCAGATTTAGATTCAATATTTAGATTTTTACAACGGACCAGATAAGTAGTGAACATGATGAAAAAAAAAATTATGTAAATGGGTGCTGACAAAATACCACGCAGGCATATGCACTTTTCACACCCTACTAACGAATAAACTCGTTAGGGGTGAAATCTACCCCCTCTTGGTAAAGCAATAAAATTCAAAATTCTGCAAATCTGACGTTGTGCAGTACCCAGTAAGGAGAAGGAGGGAGGTGTAGATGCACCTTATAACATCCTATGAGAGATTCATTCGAAATAACTTCGTGGTAGGTAGAAATTACCCTTTCTCCCTAAAGCAATAAAATTTAAATATAGCGCAATCCTGACGTTGTGCACTATTCTAGTAAACAGTAAGAGGGAGGCCTAGATGAACCTTATAACATCCTGCGCCAGATTTATTCGAAATAACTTCGTGTGGGGTAGAAATTACCCCCTCTCCCTAAAGCATAAAAATTCAAATATAGCGCAAACCTGACGTTGTGCACTATTCTAGTAAACAGTAAGAGGGAGGCCTAGATGAACCTTATAACACGCTATGCAAGATTCATTCGAAATAACTTCGTGAGGGTAGAAATTACCCCCACCACGAAAAGCAATAAAACTCAAAATAGCTCAAACATGACGTTGTGCACTATTCTAGTAAAGAGTAGGAGGGAGGCATAGATGAACTTTATAACACTCTATGTGGGATTCATTCGAAATAACTTCGTGGGGGGTAGCAATTACCCCCACCACGAAAAACAATAAAACTCAAAAATAGCGCAAACCTGACGTTGTGCGCTATTCTAGTAAAGAGTAGGAGGGAGGCCTAGATGAACCTTATAACACTCTATGTGGGACTCATTCGAAATAACTTCGTGGGGAGTAGAAATTACCCCCACCACGAAAAGCAATAAAACTAAAAATAGCGCATACCTGACGTTGTGCGCTATCTTGAGTTTTATTTATTTTCGGGGTGGGGGTAATTTCTACCCTCACGAAGTTATTTCGAATGAATCTCGCATAGGATGTTATAGAATGCACTTAGTCTTCCCTCCTACTCTTTACTAGAATAGTGCACAACGTCAGGTTTGCGCTATTTTGGTTCTATTTCTTTTCAGGGTGGGGGTAATTTCTATCCTCACGAAGTTATTTCGAATGAATCTCGCATAGGGTGTTACAAAGTGCATCTAGGCCTCCCTCCTGCTCTTTACTAAAATAGTACACAACGTCAGGTTTGCGCTATTTTGACTTTTATTTCTTTTCAGAGTGGGGGTAATTTCTACCCCCCACGAAGTTATTTCGAATGAATCTCACATAGGGTGTTATAATGTGCCTCTAGGCCTCCCTCGCTCTCTTTACTAGAATAGTGCACAACGTCAGATTTGCGCTATCTTGAGTTTTATTGGTTTTCGGGGTGGGGCTAATTTCTACCTCTCAAGAAGTTATCTCGAATGAATCTCACATAGGGTGTTATAAAGTGCATCTGGACCTCCCCCCCTCTCTTTACTAGAGAAGTGCACAACGTCAGGTTTGCAGAATTTTGAATTTGATTGCTTTTCCAAGAGGGGGTAGATTTCACCCCTCACGAATTTATTTCGCGTAAGTCTCGAGTAGGGTTTAAAAAGTGCATATGCGTGCGTGGTAGTTTGTCAGAACCCATTTATATAATTTTTTTCATGATGTTCAATTATCTGGTCTAAATCTGAATCTAACTTCAGCCTGGTGTTATTTACGACCTTTTTTAGGTGACTCTTATCAATTATTTTTCTTCTAAGAATGTTCTAGGCTTTTCTGTATTTTTAGGATTTTGTATAAAAGGCGAATAGCACCGCCGTTAGTAGTAGTCTTATTTAATCGAGCTATAGGTAGCTAAAGTACCAAAAGATAATACGAAGACTATAAAGTATTAAGTAGTAGGTTATTTAGTAGGCGAATTGTACTTGTGTGTATTTGTGGGATAAATAAATAGGAGTTTTCGTGTTAAATTGCTACACTGTAATTATTAAACCCTGAGTTCGCAGCAATATATAATAATCATCCATAAAAAAGTTTCACTAAAAGGAAATGTCTTGAATTTATCTTGATCCTGACTGGAAAGCAGGTAAATTGATGTTTGCTATTCTCTGGTATAACATCTTCGGTGTATTCTTAATTGGTATACACAACACTGACATCTTTTCTATTATACAGAAATGGCATCAACTGCTTTTATTGTAGGTCTTCTAATAATCACATACGTTTTGCGTCCTTTTACCAATTATTTTTTTTACTACTATATGAGTATTACGCCTCAATACAATTATTTGGTGTTTCTTTTGTTGTTGGAAACCGAATTTCGCACTATTCCCAGTAATCTTACTGAGAATACTAATTTACCCTGAAAAGGGCTCCGACGAAACACCTAGTTTCTACACAGACTAGTTCCTACACAGACGTTTCGGCAACTTGTCTGTTGCCTTTTTCAGGACAATACCTACAAGAAAAAACTTTAGAAATTGTGTAGTCATTAATTCTGAAGAAGGCAACAGACAAGTCGCCGAAACATCAACTAAAGTGTTTCGTCCGAGCTCCTTTCAGGGTAAATTCTTTATATTACTTTACCATGAGGAAGACCTCAATAAAGATCGAAACGTTGGCAATTTCACAAACATGAAGTGTTGTTTATGTCCTACACCCGCGATCCACCTCTTTCACCTTCTATAATAGTGTCATCGTATTTAGATGTGGGAGCCAATCGTCAAAAACCGCTACGACCAGACTCATCGTCAGCAATAAATTACTTTTAATGCCTATAGCATGTCTTCGAAACTAATTATATTGCACCCGATGAAAAGAAGTAGTTCTGCGGCGACGGCGACCAAGTTCCACCCATTGGATATCATAAGCATCAGTACCGGGCAGTGGCACTTTCCCAATCGCGGGTACTGGTACTGCTACTGCAAGAACTTTGCTGAAAGCAGTACCTAGTCAACTTTTGCCGCTTTGGTACCTATACGCGATTCGCGTCGCCCAACCAAGGATCGGTTATTTTGCGGTACCGCTTACGGTCTGTTGTGTGTGCAGTACTTGATATAATTGAGTTTCACAATTATCCACTTGACATATAAAGCCGCTTAAAGGAGGACGACTACGTTACTAATCGCAAAAAGGTTTGTCAATAGCTGCTTCTTTTGCGGTAAATGTTGAAAGAATTTATAGTTGCATACTCTGTATCAGTCTTATTGAAAATATTATTATATGAAACTTTTTCTTGTCATTAAATAAGAAGCGGTGAAAATTAGGTACCCTCTGGGTAATTATGGCACCCAACCCATATTATGGGATACTGATTGAAAAAATGAAAGTTAGTGCTGGAGAAGGCCATTTATTGCAATCGCGTCAGCGATGGATTGAAGATCGAACGAGAGAAAGGCTTAAAATTGCTCCAATTTATTATTTATAACAATGGATTTCTTACTATTGAAAATTTAATATAATGTATTGAATCTTTCAACAAACAGGAAACAATACATACACTTATTGAAAGTATGTGAGAGAAAAACAGATGCATTATTGTACATATGCGTCTCATTGTGGAGACATTGCTATTTATATTTCATTCACTTATTTTCATCAGCTCGTTACCTTTAAAAACTTCATTTTGTTACACCTATTTCCTTTCATCACATGTTGAGAAGATACGACAAACATGTCAAAGTCAGATTTCCAACGCCTACTGAATGACAATAATAAGTGAATAGACACATATTTGCTTGTCAACTCTAATCTATTTAGTCTAATAGTATGAGTGGTGCTAGTTGAATTAGCACTTTTGGAAAATTTGTAATTTTCATTAGTAAAAATGAAAGTTGTAGACGTGTAAATAGAACGATAATAATTTTATTGCGTAGATAACACTTTTACTATTTTCCAACAAGTAGGTAGTGAGTGGAAGTGAAGAAATGAATAGGATGCTGATTAACGATAGAACATAAATATATATTTTTCAACAAATATGAATATTTATACATGCAAGCTTCTTCTTTGTTCATGAATCTATCTAAAACAGAATAGATACGGTTTATCTTAGAGTGCACCTCTTAAAGTCATGCAACTACAAGAACAAATCCAAATGACAGTCATGAGAACAAGGCTTTGAGGGACAAAATTGTAAGAGTCACACTCTCAAGTTTCAAGATAAGGACGATAGTGAAGTTGATGAGTGGCAAAAGTATGAGTATGCAAGTAAGATTCCATCTTGGATTCCATGAAAGACTGTAAATGACGTAGTTAAAAAAATTGGGATGTGACCAAGGATCTGACTCAGTGACTCTACTTTTTTTGTTCAGGTCATCCCCAAGAACATAGCTCTTGTGACCTCAGACTTTATGTTACTGTGATATCGAATAAAATATTAAACCCCCCTAATAAGCAGTTTAAAGTAAAACTTGTTACATACGAGTACATATATTCTGAAAAGGTTTCCAGGCACCCAATCTAAATCTATAGGCGTAGTGACATTGTCATGTAAATTTAAATATATACATTCTTATTAAAATTTTATCATAGTTGGTGGAGCACACCAGGTTTCGTTGGGACATTTGGCTGAGTTTTATCATGGTTAGAAGAGTAAACAATGTTCACTCTAATAGTAAGTGTATATATATTTTAACCTCCGTACGAATTTTACAGTTGATGTTTAGCGGCCTCAGCGGACAGAAGAATAATAATTTAAATGAAAGAAAAAGTACGCTTTCATCCGGATTTGAACTAGCAATCTTCTGCTAGACGCGCAACTTACGCGCGCTTACCAAGTGAGCAATAAAGGCGCGTCGCTGGTTCAAATCCTGCTGAAGGCCATTTTTTTTTTATTTTAAATTAATATATTCTTTTGTCCGATAAGCCACTAAATATCACTTGTAATAGTAAGTTTTAGCCTCAACGACGAAAAAAGCTTTAGAAAATAGTCAGGACAAGTTTGTAAGCAAATTTAACATTCCTACTAGAAAAGATTTTGAACCAGTAAGCCACCTTTAAGAGTACTTTTATGTCTGAGAAAAAGTTTTAAAAGAGAGTTGAATAGGTTAGCTGGAAGGATATTAGGCTATTATTAAAGTAGATGACATTGTCCTTAGTTCAAGTATCAAAAGGATTTTTCTGGTAGAAAAACAGAATGGAAAATTTAGAATTTGCTTTGATGATTCTGATCTTACCAGGTACCTACAGCGAGACCTAAAGTTAGAAAACTTCAAGTTATCCCCACCAGTGATAACTGCTAGTCATGCGGGTAAAAATATTTATCACATTTTTTAACCTCACACAAGATGACTTACCATCATTTAGAATTTTTAAGTGAAGCTCCATGGAAATATTGTTTTGCTACACCATTAAGAGTTTAGAGATATAACGTACTCCCTTATGGATTATCCAAATGCAAGATATATATTAAGGAGAAGTACTTAAGTAATAGATAACATGATTGTGACAGGGTTCACACAGTAACACACTTTGTAAACACCCGTGAAGGATAATGTTGACTGACAATAGTTGTCGGACAATCAGAAGTGTTTTGGTAATTTAAAAAAGCGAATCTCCCAGTCTTGTTTTTTGACGCCCCTAAAACCAGAGTCTTATAATGTGTGGCTCTAAAATGCGGTTTAGGTTGCAGGTTGGGTCATCACGAGTATGAAAATAAATTCTTGAAATTACTGGTATCCTGTGTTCAATGTATGATCGTGGCTGTGTTACAGTCCATATTTTCAAATAGACTTGGTTATAAATATGTAACAGTAACTCAGGGTCTGATACCCCAGATAGCCAGAAACCTTAAAAATAGTGGCGATACCCGCCAGAAGTGACGTCTCGGTGACTTCATGTCGTGACGTCTTGTCACTGTCATTAATTTTATTAATTTTTATTTCCGATCCAATCGAATATCGAACTTATACAGTGTGTCCCAAATTGTTCTTCCATGTATTGGGATCTTGGAAACTATAGGAGCTTCGAAGTCGGTTAAATGGGGAAAGTTCTAGACAATTATGTTAGTAATGTAATGACAAAAACGTGGTGGCTACAACCAATCGGTTTTTTGAGAAATTTTGGAAAAACCAAAATGGTGCATTTTTAAAAAACTGTTCTTCTCTTCTTCTCATGCTATCCGTTAACGGATGTTTGCGACTACATTCTTCATTTCATCCATGTTCCCAGCGGTGTGAATCAGTGTCTGTATGTTGTGCATTCCCGTCCAATGTCTAATATTCCGTAGCCAAGACATCTTTTTCCTTCCTACTCCTCTCCGACCCTCTATCTTACCCTCAATTATCAATTGCAAGTATTTATATTTTTCGTTCCTCATGACGTGCCCTAGGTATGCAGTTTTCCTCTTTTTGATGGTGGTGAACAACTCTCGCTCTTTGTTTACAGATGCTAGCACATCTTCATTTGTTATTCTTGCTGTCCAGGGTATTTTGAGGATTCTGCGGTACAACCACATCTCGAACGCTTCTAATTTGTTGATGGTGTTTACTTTGATGGTCCAACCTTCCATCCCATAAAGAAGCACCGACCAGACGTAGCACTTCAGGAATCTTAGTCTCAAATCAAGATCGAAGTCCGAGCAAGTGAACACTCTTCTCAGTTTAAAGAATGCTTCACGCGCTTGTTCAATGCGGCATTTAATTTCCAAGTCAGATGTCCAGTCCTCAGACAACCATACTCCCAAATACTTAAATTTATTAACCCTTTCTATGCGCATCGTGTTGAACGTTATCTCGGAGTCTTCAAAGGCATTCATATCCTTTGTGATCACTAAAAACTTTGTTTTCTTGGTGTTTATATTGAGACCCACCGATCTACTGTGTTCCCCCACGATGTTGACTAGTCGTTGTAAGTCCTGCATATTATCAGTGATCAGCACTGTGTCGTCGGCATAGCGGATGTTGTTGATCCACATCCCGTTAACCTTAATACCGATCTCTTTCTCTTCGAAAGCCTCGCGAAAAACCGCCTCGGAGTACAGGTTAAACAGTAGCGGGGACAGAACACATCCTTGTCGCACTCCTTTCTGAATCTGTACGTTGTTAGACAATTCGCCATCCAATTTAATCTGTGCAGTCTGGTTCCAATAGAAATTTTCGATGCATCTTATATCCTTTTGATCTATATCAAGGTTTCTCAGGAGTTGCATTAGTCTATGATGTTCGACTCGATCAAATGCTTTTTCGTAGTCCACAAAGCACAGGCAGATGTCCTTTTTGACGTCACAACAGTTCTGGATAAGCACTTGTGTAGCCACCATCGCCTCCCTTGTGCCCATTCCCTCTCTGAACCCAAACTGTGAATCACTAATATCTCTTTCGCACTTTTTATAAATTCTTTGGTGGATTATTTTTAGAAATATTTTTAGGGCATGGCTCATCAAGCTGATGAGTCGGTGATTTTCGCATGTTCTTGCGTTGGTTTTTTTGGGCAAGGGTACGAAGGTGGAATTCAGCCATTGTTGTGGGTATTGTCCTGTTTCATAGATGATGTTAAATATCTTGTGTAGAGCTTCAATGCTTGTTTCATCCAAAATTTTCAAAATCTCTGACGGAATCTCATCGGGCCCGGTGGCCTTGTTGTTCTTCGAGCTACGAATTGCTTTCTCTACTTCCGCTTTTAAAATCGGTGGTCCCGTCAACTGCCTATTATTTTCACTCCCAACCGAGGGTCTGTCTTGGTGAAAAAGTTGTTCGATATATTTTTTCCAAATTTTGACTTTCTCTTTGATGTCAGTAACTATTTGATTGGTTTCATCGACCAGTATACTAGATTTCTTCCCTCGGTGCATTCCAGCAGTCGCCTTGAGCTTTTTGTGGAGGTTAAACCCATCGTTTTTCTTTTGCAGTTCTTCTTTTTCAATACATTCCTCGTTCAGCCATTCGTTCTTTGCCATTCTTATTTTTGATCTAATTATTTTCTGTATGTTCTTGTATTTGATGTCATCCTTGTTTTTATATTTTCGACGTTCGTCCATCAGTACCAATATTTCGTCATTCATCCATTTTCGTCTTCCAACTCCATTCCTATATCCCAACTTAGTTCTGGTTACATCTGCCACAATTTCCGATATTTTTTCCCAAGACATTGTCAGATCATCTCCGATTTTTGTACTGATGTCATGTATCTGTGTGTTGATTTCGTTGCTAACCTCGTCTCTTGTTATAGGATCCCGCAATTTTTCTAATGCTACCTTTCTATTGGTGTTTAATTTTTTGATCTTCTTTGCTAAGGTGGTTTTTACAACTGCCACCAACAGTACGTGGTCAGAGGGTACATCCGCTCCGGGATATGTGCATGCTTTTTTGACGGATGACTTGAATCTATCGTTGATGAGGACATAGTCGATCTGATTGCGTACCAGTTTCTGTGGATTATCGGCTGGAGATTTCCAGGTATAGAGACGACGTGGGGGAAGCTGAAACCAAGTGTTTGTTATTGTTAAGTGTTCTTCCTGACAGAATTCTAATAGACGGTCGCCTCTCTCATTTCTTGTTCCAAGCCCATATGGTCCGACTAAGTTCTCGAATCTACCTTTTCCTATTTTGGCATTGAAATCGCCCATGATCACATTGACGTCATGCTTTGATCACATTGACATGCAAAAACTGTTATAAATCCTTTATTTTAAAAGATAATCGAAAATGGTGAAAACATTTCTGAAGCAATTTTTTGAGTGGAATACACCTGTAACGGTAAAATTTCGATACAACGTTTCGGTTTTCTGGAACCATCTTCTGTTTTTCTTACGACGGCCGTATTGGATTTTTACAGTTGTTTACAGGGTACAAGAAATGCGTTTCAATAATGTATAACAACCATAGTAAGATTTTATAGTATTTTAAAAAATCAAGGAAAATATAGTTTTTACTAGTAGGCCATGGATTGAACTTGAGGGTAATATGTGGTTATTATCGCGAATGGTTAAAAACAATATCACAATGGCTGTAGAGGTCACACAGCAATATTTGTCGAATGCAGCGTTCTTAAAAATTAAATTGAAACAGCTGGAAATTACTTAAAGTAAGGGAAATTTTGACATGCGGGAATTTCATTTCCGAGCTTACAGAAATATTAAAATTTCAAAAACAGACTACGAAGGAAAATATCCGGAACGAGGAACGACTTCGGCATAGTTTAAAACAATTCTTGAACAAGTCTTGAAGTGTATCAATTTATTAAATTCAAAAAAATTTTATTTCTTCAAGGCCAAGTAATATTACTCTCAATTGAAAAAGAGACTTTTTTGAGTTAGCCATGTATACCAATACACAATACGAAGTCACTTATGTAGATACGTCAACGTTAGTCCCGCTTGCATCTAACCAAATCACTTTGAAGGTATCTAAAGGCTTCAAATTGGTCGCGCTAGCATTTAAACCACTCTGAGAAGATCGATTTTGGTAGCCTTCTTCGAGTGTCTTTTGAACGATTTTAAAATACTTTGGAAGCATAATTTTCGAATCGCAATTTATCATTCGGTGGCTCTAACGGAAATTCTATGTCTGATTGCAATATTCTGTTTTTCAGTTGAGTTATCGTGTATTCCTCACTTAGGTGCTTGGCCTTGAAGTAAGAAATTTTTCTTTTTTAATTCAATAAATTTATAGACTTCAAGACTTGAATTGTTTTAAACCATGCTGAAGTCATTCCTCGTTCCGCATATTTTCTTCCGTAGTCAGTTTTAAAAATTTGAACATTTCTGTTTTCTTGGAAATGAAATTTCAGCATGTCAAAATTTCCCTCACTTTAAGTAATTTTCAGCTGCTTCAATTTAATTTTTAAGAACTCTGCATTCAACAAATATTCCTTTGTGATCTCTACAGTCATTGTGATATTGTTTATAATCATTCGCGATAATAACCACATATTACTGTCAAGTTCAATCCATGGCCTACTAGTAAAAACTAATTTTTTCTTGCTTTTTTGAAATACTATAAAATCTTACTAAGGTTGTTTACATTGTTTACATCGGCACCTATACGGGTGTTCATTATAAAACATCATCTAGTTGGCTATGATTTTTTGATAGTGAAGAAGAGACGTATAAAATCACGTCGTAACTTAACTCGCCTTTTAATATTTGTCACTGTCACTTGTTGACATTTGCCACATACCTATTACCTGTCATTTCGGGTGGCAGCACTAGACAGGTCAGATTCTCATCTTTACATCTTATCGAGAAAACAAAAGATGAGGATACTTTCAAAGCGCTCTGAAGCCGTCAGTGTCATCCCCGGACAATTGACTTTACAAAAGTGATAACGTAAGAAAATATTGAAGGAAGTAATTCACGACATGCGTCAAAATAACAAATGAATTTCATAGGCGGCTAGTCGACGGATTCTAATGAACACATAGTATGGTTTCTCTGCGGATTCGATAGTGTTTATAAAGGAGAACAAGGCTCTGGTAATAAGGTATATTTACCTGTGTATTGCTGATGTTGTGTTTCAATCGTCTCTCAAGATGGCGGTGGTCAATAATATTTTTAAAAAAAGTGACAGGAATTGCCTGTCGGATTACAGGCCCATCTCGCTGTTGCTAATCATTGCGAAGATCTTTAAAACGTGCATAGCCAGTTTGTGCTTTTTTCCGTTTGTCAGTAGGCTCTGAGGTAGTAAGGCTAGGTGGAGTGAAGTCGGGCAGGAGGGCGGTAACTGTAGGGCTCTACTTTTACTTATCTATATTAATGATCTGCCCGAGGCGTGCCGGAATGCCACCTCACTCTCTTTGCTAGGGAATACCACAATTTTCTCTATTCCTCATGGCTGCGATGATGCACTTCGGCTTCTGCATTGGTTTTTGTCGAGGGCTGGACAATGGTTCATGGCAAACAGGCTGTTGTTGAACAATGACATAACTTACTTTTCGACGTTTTTTTCGAGGTCGGTGACTGCTGGATGATCCTCTGAGGGTGTTGCTTGGATTATCACCTTCGCTGGTATCCTACATTGTGATAAATTGGCGTCTTTCTGCTGCGTGGTCTCTCTGTTAGGTCACTCCAGCTGTGCCACTTGATATTGGCTTATGCGATCATTGCCTGGGGACACAGCCTTGGTGCAGCCAATCTTTTCGGTCTGCAAAGGAGTGTATCGCGGATGATCTCTGGCATGCTCTACCGACATGACTGCAGTTTAGACGTTAGTTTTGAAATTGTAAGATCCTTCATATATACCATCACACCCCTACACAGTGTTGCTGCAATTATACAGAATTTAAATGAAAAATACACGGAGTAGTTGGGAAATCATTAAATAGCGTCTTAACATTCGCGACGTCACACCAAGCGATTGTTTTCTTTTGCAGCCATGTCAAAAATTGTATATATGTAATTGTTATTGCAGTATAGTGAGTGAGAAATTCGGATCTCGAATGCAATTTTACATTGAGGCGTACGGCGTTCAGTCGTGGAACGAAAATGTCACTTGGCATTTTTAACTTTACATTTGCATAGACAATGTTACTTTTCTAGCCCCTATCAAAAAAGTCCAGAGGTGCAAGATCTGGCGATCGCCCGGGCCAAGGTGTGGTTTCGCCCCAACCTAATCACCATCCAGCAAAGGCTTCTGGCGATTCTCTCATGAACAGGTGAGAATATTCTCTCATACAGACAGGTCATAGATTCTCTCATTAGACGGAAAAAAAGAGCCGGAAAAAAAGGTTACCTTAAATTGAAATTAGGCTTACTGCCTAGTGCGAATTTAAATACCTTCAATCATTTTATTACGTATTCTAAAACTGCATTTAAAATTTCTAAAAAGGAAGTTTGGTTCAGTCTAGATAGTAAAATGTAGGTAGTAAAAACTCTTAAAACCATGTTGTTAGTGAGTCCCAACCAAACATTAACTGAAGGTTCGTGTTGGAAATTACTTGGCTTAATTTAGTAATGACTTTCAGTATGAAGAACACTGTGGAAATTAACAATGACTCGTAGCGTGAGTTTTGAATCGTCACTCCATGATACTTGTGACAAGAAATTTCTAATTTCTGCAGTTTTCAGCATTATTCTGCAAAAGTGTAATCGGTTAGGTGGATGATCTTCTGGTTGAAAACCTTGGAAGGGTTGGTTCTCATCAATATTCTCCAAATTTCCGTTTTTGTCATTCTTAATTATTCTGAAGTTTTCCTTCTACTCAACTTTCTGTTTTGCCGAAAAAAATTTATTATTCCTAAGTGTCTTCGCCTATTGAACATATTTGAACATCTCTTCGGTTATTGATCCCAGAGTCAAGACCCAGACTTCAAGTTCGAAAAATTGTCTTTGCACAGTGCTCAAGACACGGTGGTGGGGCTGACTCTTATTCGAAAATTTCCAACAGTACTCTGATTCTGCAAAATTTCCATGACATAAAGTCAACATTTGATCCTTCTTAGGTGAAAATTGTGTAATTTCTGTTACATTCTGTTTAAAAAATGATAGTGGTACATCATCATCCGAGTTATCATCACTTCGAAAGTGCAGAAGTTCAGATGATTGGATAATCTCTTTTGTTGGTGTGATGGAGTATTTTTCAAATGAAGTACCCGAGGCATTTTACAATATAATAATGTTCAACTTAAAAAACTTTAGATTCATTGGATAATACATATAGCACATTGATTTGGGGAATTCAGGAGTCTAGATGATTGCATAGTCTCTCTGGATGTGATGGTGGAATTCCTTTGAAATGAAGTACAAGGAGCATTCTGTACAAGATAAGGAGCATTCTGCAATATATTAATTGTTGTTCGTATTTAAATTAATCAGATTGATTGATCAATCAAGAGAATTGTCAATTTTCTGAACAGCGTGGTCCTCGGGCCGATCTGTTACTGAACACATCTCATCAGTAAAAGGATCACTTTGTTGTTTAAAGGCTTTTGCTCTTTACATTCCGTAAAAGCCCTCAAGACAGTATTTTCCGTATAACCATTTTGCATCAAATCCTGTTTAATATTCTGAAGTTCCAAATTTACGGATTCTTTGTCGCTGCATATTGTTACACTACGCATCTATATAAAATTTTAATTATTCCAATTTTTGTTGATCATGTTAGTTTGAAAGGAAGTTCAGGTACTGTCCCGTGTGCATGACCTTACGGTTAGACAGAAGTTCTTATATGACCCTCCGATTAACGCACCAGTACATTCAGAAATGGCAAGCAGTAGTTATTTTCAGTTTCCATTGTGAATTTGGTTTCACAGTTGGTTTTATACTATTTAAATGATTCAGGAATTATTGCAACCCTGTCATTTCCATTCCACACAATGATGTCATCGATATACCGGAGCCAGATTTTGGGTTTATGCGTAGCTTTTTCAATGGCGTGTGTTTCAAACCACTCCATATAAATATTTGCCATAACCGGAGATAGTGATCCCCCCCCCCCCCGTAAGCCCATCTTCCTATTTAAAAAACTGTTGTTTTTCCAACCAAAAGTTAGATGATTTGAAGGAGAATTCTACTTAGAGAACTTGTTGGCCAGTCTCTAGAACTTGTGATTGGCCTTAGGGGCATAGTTGTTTTGTGAATTTTAGGTAACCCATAGAGATGTGGTGGTTTACTATGGTGTGAAGTGAGAGACCTCCTAGTACCTCCAGGAATGTGACGTTCATATTTTTTCTGGGCTCTGTAGATTTGTCTTTCAATTCTTTTAGTCGGGTCATTAGGTGTTATTTTGTATTTACCATTTTTCAGAATGGTATCTTCTCGTTATACTGTGTGGCATCCACGACGACGGTCGCATTTCCTTTGTCAGCTGGATAGATCTTGATCGATTTGTCCCTCTGCAGTTTCATCATGGCTAATTCCTCTTCTTTTGTGATATTTCTCTGTGGGTGTTGTGGTTTATCCAATAGTGTTCTGACTTTCCACTTGAATTCCTCTCTTTCTGGCCCCTGGAGTATCGTTGATTCTACAGCACTTATTATGTCAAGCGCTGGAGTTGACTTTGGAGTAATTGCAAAGTTCAATTCTTTGCTAAGCAGTTTTTCTTTAGTGGAACTCAAGATGGTCGATGATAAGTTGACTATTGTCCTCTGGCCTTGCTGGTGGTGGTCGATTTTTGTCTCCTTTCTTTGCTTCATAAGCTTCTCATTGTGCTTTTTGGCCAGCTTCTCTTTCAGTTTGATGCATGTATTATCTATTGTCTGGAAAATGAGTGTGTGGTCTTCCTCCAGTGTAAATTCCTTGATTTCTTCAAATCTAGGTAGGATATCGTTCAGGAGATGTGATTTTTTCCATCTGTGGTAGCTGATTTGGGACCGAATAAGTCCATGGCTGGCCCTGTCCAGAATGCGGCGAGCTCGATCACCAGGGATTGGTGATTTTCAACGAAAACCTACTGGAATGATGTGGCTGTCCCTCGCTGTGCAAAGGAAGTGAATGTTTTCTTCCTCCTTGATCTTTGCTTTCGTCCTCTCTGATTTTCTCGCTAATACTAGGTCCGTACCGGTTTTCTAAGGTTTGATTAAAGGTGGTAAATAGTGATGTACTATTAAGCGAAACATCTTGGACTTGTGAAACTGAGCATTAAGCTCGAGTCTACTTGCTTATGTACTAACACAGCTAACCACGTCCACCATTCCTATTGGCAGGGTCGTCGCCAACGTCGCGCGTCAAGCGATCAGCACTCGTCCGCCGTTTCAACGGTTGCCATTCCAAAGAGACGTCGTAACTTGGTTTACTAAAAACGCCCTCATTGCTTCCAATGCAGACTGCTTCCTTAAATTTTCGTTTCTTCAAGTGCTGTTCGCTATGCACAATTTTGGCTTCCAACCACTTAATTTTATGGTGTTCGGACCAAAGCGTGCTCTGCAATTCCCGATTTTGACGTTTCTCCTCTTATCGTATGAGTTTTGTGTTCCTGAACTCTTACATGAAAAGGACGCTTGGTTTCTCCTATGTACGACATGCCACACTCACACGGGATCTGGTATATACAATCTTTTTGCTGATTTGAATTGTCCGGTTTGGTTTTAGAAGGTATGCTTGTCAATGTATTTTCAGTTTTGAAAACCGTTCGGATGTTGTACTGTTGTGCGTCGAAGCTTTTCTGAAGTCTTATACAATTTAAATGATTCAGGAACTCCATAATATTAAGTGGTCGGAAGCCAAAATTGTGCATAGGGAACAGCACTGGAAAAAAACGAGGCGTAAGGAGGCAGTCTTCATTGGAAGCAATGAGGGCGTCTTTAGTAAACCAAGTTGCGACGTCTCTTCGATATGTCATCCGTTGATACGGCGGACGAGTGCTGGTAGCATGACGCGCGACGGTGGCGACGACCCGGCCAATAGGAATGGTGGGCGTGGTTAGCTGTGTTAGTACATAAGCAAGTAGCCTCGAGCTTAATGCTCAGTTTCACTCAAAAACGAGCAGATATTCCACTGCTCGAAGCGTCGTGTAAAATAACTCAATAAAGACAATGGAATTCTAAGACGTTTCGCTTAAAAGGCCCACTATTGAATGAGAAAATTCCCGTTTTCTTAAAACCATCTAATGTACTTGTTTATTAAAAGAAGATTCATATGCCAGTTTTACAAGTCCAGCAATATCATACAAGGTAATTGTTTTTCCAGGATGATTTGTCATCCAGTCATTGCAAGCTGAGTTGTATCTTGATTTAAATGGGCCATAAATGGAGACATCGAAAGATTGCAGTCTATGGCTGCAATGTGGAGGAAAAGTTAATAGAACTACTCCTTGATCTCTCTCTCTCTCTCTCTCTTTATTAATTACATCAATTTGCACATGACTCTCATGGTTATCCAAAACGAGCAAAATAGGGTTTTCTTTGGTCATCCACCCACTTTTATGACTCAAGCTCAGACTTCCTCTTGGGGCGTCCTTCAGAAAACCATCACTTGGACGAAATCGTGGAAAAATAAATACTGGGGGTATATCAACAGCAGCATTTATTGTTAATAAACTGTAACCAATTGAGCTGAGACACCCCATTAGGCTAATATTTTTTTGAGTGTGTGCACCGTTGTTACACCTGTCTCATCTGCATTACAAATCCGGTCCGGAGTAAACTTATATTTATCATATAGTTTACTTAAATTATTCAGGAAACTGTTTACATTATGTTTGTTAAAACTCGTTGCTCGAGAAAGGCTTGTTGCTTCAGGGGCTCTTAAGTGTAAGAGTTTTATGCCTCTCTCGAAACCCAAAATACCAGTCCTTACCAGTTATCTTTTTCTCGGTCCATGCGACTACGGATATTTTAACTTTAGAGCACGTGCATACATCAAACCGTAATGCATATTGTTGGCTTTCAGTATGTAGGAACATAGCAATTTCTCTTGTTCTAAAGAGAATACTAAGCTGCATGTTAGGTTGCTTCTAAAAGTAATGTTGGTCTTCTCAGCTAGTGTTTTATACTCTGAAATATGCCTGGCTAGTGCCGATTTAGATAGATTTATTATTTTTACCATATGCCTACTGCTCTCCCATATCACCCCCAACAGTCTGTCCCACTCCTCCCTTTACTACAGGTGGTACAAATAATAAGCTGTTTTATCGTTTGTACCATCTCGTTAGGTTAAAAAAATCATTAAATGTGTAAATCCTGATAAATCCTGGCTTTGTGTCCACTTTTTTACTGGAGTTATTTAAATTAGTTTTAGCAATGAAAGATTTCTTGATATTAAACAATATAATACACACATAGTACTTACATTTTGTAACCAAAAACACACAATTCAACTGACAGAAACAATAACAAAACCTCAATAACAGGGCAGGCAACAGCTGCTTGATGTATGCATGGGAATTGAATTTTCTGCGGCAAATTAGAATTTTTAAAAGAGTTGTCCCATACCTTCCGCCGTCCCATTCCTCCCGACTCTCCCTATTCTTTCTGACACTGATGTAAAGGCTTTTACACACTGCGCTATTTTCCTGTTCAAGACAAAACCCACACTGTGTTCATGTCTTCCATTAGCATTGCCTGAAAAGAAAACTCTATCATCTCATTTCACTTAGTCGAAGGATATCTATCTTCATCCTGGTTGTTCACCTGTTATTTAATAATTTCATTGTTTCGTATTGCTTTTTTGTTACTGAATTTTGCTGTCTAAGAAACTTTAGAAAATATTTTAAAACTTATAAAGCGCGTTTATTTTTAATACATGAAAGATAAAATCACAGCAAAACTCTTAAAGCTAACTAAACAAATAAGTGATACCAAAAGAAAAAAAGCCAATGTGTTCTGCAATTCACGTGAGTTCCTTAAAAGCACTTTTGAACAAGACTACCATACAATATTTTTTCTACAAATGCATTAACAATGAACCTTTTTATTATAATATATACAGTATTTAATTTTAACACGTGTGTTAAAAGTAGCCTACTATTAACCCTGTAGGGGGTATAGCAGGTAACCCTATAGTAGTTTAAGCACTAGTGCTCTAAAACGCTATTTTTAGTAGTTTGTTAGCGTGTTAAAGTTGAATTTTTAATGCGTTTGTAGAAAAACTTTTTTACCACGTATATGGCCAAATAGTTTAATTCTACAGTGGAGTTGTCGAATTCTCAGAACTTCTCAGAAGTGGTTATTCATAACATACATATAAATGGGGACTTATTCGTCAACGTGAGTTGTCTCCTTTTGCATTTTAAATTTCAGCCAACAAACCGTGCTCAATGCAACAAATCATGTTTCTTTATCCCACAATAGTAAACAATCCTACTTTCAGTTGAGTGAAAAGTTAAAAAAAACTTTTTTCTACCACTGCCTCTAAAATGAACAAATGCGCACAACTAGCTACCGTTGAAGATCGCGTGTTGCAAATAGCGAGCGCAAAGTGCACATTGCGCACGCTCTCATACCCAACTGTGTGCAAAGTCCACTTTGCACAAGCTTCTGATTGCTTTGCACACGCCTTGCATATATTTTATAATACGATTGATCATTTATGAAGCAAAATCGGAGTCGTAGAAAAAGTATAGTGTGCAACACGTTGACGTTGTCACATTCGTGTGAAAAGTTCACTTTTCGACACCAGTTTCACAATATACTATTTCAAATATATGACACCAAACGTCACAATTATCATATGAAGCTGTGATACTAATTGCAAATATTTCAAATCACGTCTGGCTGTTCTAAACGCTGCTGCCTATGTTTACTGAAGCTGCAAAAAAAGCTCATTTATTTAAACTTGGAACGGTGCACGCCACTCAAAACGCCCTTGTTACTCGGGACTAGCCCTAAAGCCTACTTTCGCCTTTCATGGAGGTGAATACGTCGTTGAAAAGTTTAAAATTTTCTTTCAGTGTAAACTGCGTTGACGAAATTGGATTTTACGTCGACTGGGATAATTTGGCTTTTATATAAAATTGTTTATATGGAATGCCACTAAACTCGTGCTGTCAACAGTCAAAAAAAAATGAGTTTAATGAATGTGCATATACATATACATACCCGAAATAAATTTGCTAAAAAAGAAACCATTCTTCGAGCCAATTACGTTTTAAAAACTACACTTTACTCTCCACGACCATTACCAATGATATGCCCCCTATCGATGTTGAAATCATTATCAAAACAAAATTTAGAAGAAAAACCTAATGAAGCGGAATTAGTAAAGGTCTAACGAGTAATTTAATAAAGAATTATATTACCAATCACCGCCCGGCAATAACTTTTAACAATTGGAGGACTTTTGCGGCAAAAATGCGAGCGCAAAAAAGAACGAGAATTAGAAATCGTGCACTTGTACGGGTGCCATATTAATTAGCAAGCACCATTTCAAGCCAACCTTCGGGCTCTGGTTCCGATTTTATAACGCGGTTATGCGATTGGCTGGCATTCCTAAACGAAAATCGTAATATTTATCTATATATATAAAATAATTATTATTGGCGCGACTTTCACTCTCATTTTATTATTGACATTATATACAGTGTAATTATTATTATGCAAATTAGTTTTAAATCAGTTTGAAATGGTACAGAAAAATATGATACTTTTTTGCTAACTACTGACCTCACCTATGATAATTTTAAACCGGTTTAATAAAAAAATGTGTTAAAACCGGTTTTGCTCTAATGACGTTGCAATTCAAAAACGGTTTGAAAGCATGGATGAATACGGTTCACAAAAAAAAAACGACTTAGGAAACTAATAATGTATTAATGTTATGTGTTTCCAATTTCCATTAAATTATGATTAATGGACATAATAAACAGAATACATTTTGGAAAATTATTATGTATGTTATTAGCTTGCGGGAGAAGAAGAGTTTTGCGTATTGCAGTTTTCTAAATTGCGTTCTTTGAGCAGTGGCATTTTTTTGTTTTTTTCAAATCTTACAATTTTTTTTAGATAAGTGTTATGTTTTAGATAAATAGATAGATGAAATCTGATTACACTTTCTTTACTATATATAAATTTAATGGTATCATTATTTTTCGGTCAGCTCGATTCGTTATCCGTATACCGAAAATTTTTGAAAAACCTTCATATTTGAGATGTCACTATATCTTGGCTAACTGTGGCAAATAGAACAAAAAATGAAATAGAAATATTTTAGAGTCCTTCATACGTAATTTAGCGGTGCAGTGAGAATGTTTTTATTAATAGCGATTTTTAAGTTTCATGCTTATCGTCCTGTATACTGACGACCTGTGTACTGAAAACGAATCAAGCTGACCGGAAAATGATGATACTATTAAATTTATCATGAATATCTAAGTTGAGAATGTGTCTATTATGGTTTTAGTTTTATCTGTTACGGTTTTGCCAATACCCCACAAATCCATTGAAAAGGGGCCACCCTGTACACAGCGGTTAAATACGAGGTGTTCATTATAAAACTTCATCTAGTTAGCTGTGAAATGTCAAAGAAAAAGATGGAGACACAAACAGAGACATTTACACTACGTAGACAAGGCAAGTCATTCATAAAAGTATAAAATCCCTATGGCAACATTGTAAAATCATCATTGAACTAACAAGAGTGGGGGAATGGTTGGAAGACAGCACGCGCTTTCTTAATCCATTGGCGTAGTCAGTTTTTTTTTCATGCTTCAAATAATTTATTCCAATATTAATATATTATATGTAAGGAGGGATTTTGGAGTGCTTTTTAGATATACATACCTAATTAGAGTTTATCCTGAAATATATCAGTAAAAATGGATCACAACTATTGAGGGCTGAATTCTGGTAGTTTTCAAATATTGCTAATGTTAGCTTATTTTGGGAGAATTCGAGAGGGCGTTAGGGAACTTTGGTTGTATTTCTTATGGAATCGTCTAGTACATATTATATATTCTTTTGTAAAGATCATTCCTGTTTTAATATCAATCAAACAAAACATTGATTATGTTACTTAATTTATTACACACCACTTTTTTTTTATAAGAATAACATTAATTTTCTTATAAAAAAATATCAACCTCTACTCTAACAATGTACATAGGTACAACCTACTTAAAGTAGAAGCAAAAATGCATTACATTATCATTATACAAGCATACTGATGGTTATCCCAGAGTTTCTTGGCCAGTCATTATTTATACAAAAAGTACGATTTAAAGCAGTGATACGGTTTACCGCACAATTTAGAAATGCAGGGAAATATATGATGATATTGGTTATTTTCCTTTGTGTGGATGAAGCAGTGCATGTTGATGAGGATGACGAGGAAAATGTTATTGACAGGCCACATTGTGGATGTCTTCCCGAGTACTTTCCTACCAGGATAGGACTGTAAAATAACAAACATTTTAGCCTGAACTCTAGAGCAATTAAAATCCAAACTATCCCTGATTTGGTAAGAAAGATTGTAAGCATTCTGTCGCTGGCGGTGGTTCAGAATCTTTCTGATCTATTGGTGTAAATCCTGTGCTTACAGGATCTTTTGGAGGACTAAAAGATTGCATTCAGTAAAGTGCAATACGTACTGAAAATATTATTAATCAACCTCTAGGTACTTAGTACAAAGAATATCCTACACCCACGTTGATTTAGGGTATGTAGTGTATTCCTTGTACTACTCAGCTTTTATAGTCCGTTTAAATATATATTCATCTAGCAGGCTGGGAATTGACAGATATTTCTTATTCCATCCATGTACCTCCCTAAATATGATCATTTATATGTCAATTTCTCAGCTTACTAGATGAATACCTATTTGAAGATAACTCTGGCAGTTAAACAGAAAGTTTAAAACTGAATTATTATATTTGATTGCATACCTTTCTACAACACTTAAAGAGCCCGATTTTTCTTGCTTCTCCAAATGTTCGTCATTTAGTTCTACTTCCACACTTGATGAGGTTCCGAATGAGCTACATTTAGGTACATATTATTTTCAACATGCAAGAAAACTATTTAAAACGCCCTACCTGTTTGACAACAAAATATTATTAAAATTGCTTGCCATCATTTTTGTAAAAATAACTCCCTTTATTAAAATGAAGTGAACACACCTTGAAAGTCTTAGGCATTTTTGAATTAGGATCGAGTCCTAGTGCTGCAAACCAAATATTCCGGGTTTCAGTTTTGGCAGGAAATCTAAAAAAAATAATTTTTATTTAATATACCAGGAATCAGGAAAGACTGAATTAACCAAATTAGAAAATGAAAGAGAACACACAACAGAAAAGAAATATCTCGAGAAATATTACAGCTTTTATTAAAGATTGTTGAAAACTATCTAAAGTGTTTCTCGGACTATAAAGCCGTGGTCCAATGGAATTGCTTCCTGACATTTCGTCTGTCGATGCCGTGACACCAAGAGCATCCCAAAATTTCTGAGGATAAAAAGAACCTTCAGATCCGGACAAGCGAGCAGAATTTACAACAGGACCGAACAATCGCTCCTCCGTGAAAGGATCCATGAGACCTGTAGAGATCTTGCATCTAATGACAAAAAACTTCTTTTTGTTAATTTAGAACTAGCCAACAGCTTGCATTGGAGCGACTGGGAAAAGGTGGGTCGTCTCACACATGACCGAAGGATTGCAGCCCAAGCCGCCGCAACGAACCGACAAAAGAATAAATTTGACGAACTAGGTGCCAACAACAATTCGTCGGACACAACAAAGTCCACATCCGAGGAAAGTCAGAGCAAGATTGTAGTCAATCTGACCGACAAACAACTGTCAACAGATGAGTTGAGCGTTCTGAACAAGGGAGGTAATTTTGCCATAACACCATCCAGGATACCTGTGGAAAACATCATAGCAAACGTGGAGAGCGGAATTCGTCAGCTTCCAATTCAGACGGCTGAACAGATAAGGATGGAGACATTACGAATTCTACTACGCGCAAAACCACCAAAAAGCAATCTCACCTTTGCAGAAAGGAAAGCTCTGAAAGCCTTGAACGAAGACAAGGACAATCTTATTCTACCAGCAGATGAATGAAACGCAACAGTAGTAATCTCAACTTTGGATTACGAAGGAAAAATCAGGACACTGTTAGATCCCACCACCTGGGTGGCTGTACGGTTTGCGAAGATCCACAAACCCGATGTGCCACTGAGATCCATCGTGAGCACCATAGGAAGCCCGACCTACGAAACTGCCAAACACCTGACAAAACTGTTGCAGCCAAAAATAGTAAATACTGACAGTTTTATAAAAGACTCCACTCATCTCGTTGAAAAACTGCATTCTTTGACTCTTTCTCCAGGGGATATTCTCGTTAGCTTCGACGTCGTTTCGCTCTTCACGTTGGTACCCATTAAGGAAGCCATGGAACATATTAATCAAGAATTTCCACAGGATATTGCTAAGCTGTTCCAACATTGCCTAACCACTACATATTTTCAATGGAAGGAAGAATTCTACGAACAAACTGATGGTGTAGCTATGGGCAGCCCTCTTAGTTCAGTAATAGCCAACTATTTTATGGAAATTTTCAAGGCCAGGGCTTTGGCTACAGCAAGGAAAAGGCCAAGGTGCTGGTTTCGATATGTGGACGACACCTTTGTTATTTGAAGCCATGGAAAGGGCGAACTTCAAAACTTCCTCTTACACCTAGACTCTATTAACCCAAAAATCCAATTCACTATTGAGTTAGAAAAGGAAGGATGCCTACCGTTTTTGGACGTTTTGGTGGCAAGGAGGCCGAATGGAAAGCTTGCACATACCGTGTATAGAAATCCAACACACACTGACCGATACCTCAACAACGGATCAAACCATCATCCAAGACAAAAAAGGGGAGTCATAAAAACTCTGTCTGTGAGAGCCAAGAGAATTTGTGAGCCAGCCGAATTGGAACGGGAAATGAAGCATCTGGAGAGAGCCTTTAGTTGGAATGGATACAGCAAGCAGGAGTTCGATAGAGGCGTGCGCCCAAGGAATGTAGAGCGACAGGAAGCAACAACGGGAGATGATGTAGAAAAGCGCGGTTGGGCTACCCTACCATACATCCACAAAGTCACGGACAGGATCGGCAGGCTACTGGAAAAGCACAAGGTTAAGACTGTCTTTAAACCCACTCGTACAATTCAACAGAGCTTGAGATCGGCTAAAGACCGCAGAGATCCCCTATCAGCACCCGGAGTGTATAGTACGAATACCACGGAGCGTGCTACAGTCGAATCAGTCATCGTCGGAAAGCAAGTAAGATCACTTCGCCCACTGCCTCATTGCCTTTGATAATGTCTGCCGCAGCAGTAGACGAAACGTTAGGAAGCAATTACATTGGACCACGGTTTAGAGCCCGAAAAACACTATAGATAGTATTATGACCGACCGTGAAAGCCTTCACAGTCTGATTGTTGAAAACTTTTATACATATCTTTATATTAACAAAGGCCAAATGCGAACACCGGAAAATATACCACGGATATTAAATCAGGGATCAGAAGAAGTAAGTTATTTTTTTTATTTTTATTTTGGGTCTGCGGAATTCAAATCTTATGGTATGCCAATGGTAATATTCGTTGTCTTTCTCTTAACATTGACAAGTACGTATTCGACTTCAAAACTGTGAAACTTCAAATTTGGATTTGAACGGGCTGTAATCCTACAAATTGTGCACTGATTCACCATGGTAATGTCCTTTAACACTCTTAGGCACTTAATTAATATCAAAAAGTCACTAAAACGCACAAAAACGTTAAAAATCTCTAAGCAAATACAAACGGCGTCGTTTTATTACCAATACTATGAACGTACAACCAACACGTGACACTCGCATCAGCGATGTCAGCGACGTTGTGACGTCGAGTGGTGAACACATGGTGGTGAATTTTATCCGTTACTTATTTTAACAGTTTTAATTCCGATTTTACAATATGGAGATTATAACAAGATTTGTTTATGTATCAAAACACTTCTCAAGTAGAGATATCTCAGTTATATTTAACCAGAAATGTTTCAATTATTGTAATTTTACTTTTATAGGCTATAAGGCCTAGGTAAAAGCGAGGCAAATAGGCAACAGAGCTGGAAATTCTTATGGAGTGGGTTACACTGGAAGACGGGCACGTTTAGGCTGTGATTCATTACTGGCAGGGGGGGGGGGGTGGAAACAAAATGCTCCATTTATGTAGATTATGTCATTCTTTTGTGTCAAAACTTCATAGCCTGCTAGATGAAGTTTGAAGTTTTATAATGAACATTATGTAGTATTAGCAGGTTCGCAACTTCAGTGGTTAAAAAAATTCAAGGGCTGAAATTTTAAACATTTAATTTTGTGCGTTATTTTTACAAAATCACAAATATTTGAAGAATGTAATGGTTGAGATGCCATAAGCCTTAATACCTGCAGTTTTGTAGGCGCCAAACCAAAAAAATTCGAATATCATGCCACTTATGATGGTCATGTCACGTCACTGGTTGACAGCTGACTTGCGACTTGTCACTGTTGTCTTTATTACAGTGTTGGCAAGGTTAATTAATCAACGTTTTTTAACCGGTTAATAACCGGTTATTAACGTTAAGAAAAAAAACGTTTTAATGATTTTTTACCTGGAAGAAACGTCAAATGTCAATGTCGTTTGTCATTTGTCTACGGTAGACGTATATTTGAGTGATTCCTTGTTTACTAGTTTGTTGTATTTTTAATACTTAATAATCAAATAATTTAGCTTAATAAGTTTAATATTGATGGGATAAAATGGGGCGTCAAGAAACCAATATTTGGAAACACTTCAGAAAAATATGTTAAAGGCCATTGTAAATATATAACTGCTCATGTGAGTACACTTCAAATGCAAGACGTATGGAAAAACATCTTGAATGATATTTTTGGATAAAGACCGCTTGCAATGCAGAGCTCGGCTTCCACACTTTTAATTGCAAAAAACATATTACAGGTTATTAACCGGATAATTAACCGGTTATTAACAGGTTAATAAGTTAAAAATATTTTTAACCGGTTAATTGCCAACACTGCTTTATTATATTTAGGCGGGAGCGACGAGGCTCTCTGGGTTTTTTTCCTGAATTTTTATTAAATATAAGGAATCCTAGGTGAAACTAAGTAGAATTTATTATTATTATTATACGTCGTTCCCTTTTTGCCCATTTCCTTAGCTTTATCTCGGTCCTGCTCACAGAATCAACTTCAACTCAACTCGACTCGCTAGATTGAGTGGCGGAGTGTAGTTTTGTCCAAGGCGCAAATACTCTCATGTAGTGGATGATCCTTTTTGTGGAAAAAAGATGTTAGTGATTTAATTAGGTTGTCATGGATTTCGTGCAGATCAATTAACCACCGACCTCCGTCTTTTCTTGTGAATGTCAATCTCTGGGTACATGATTTTGGGTGTAGTTTTCTGTGTTTGCTGAGTTGTGCCCTGGTAGCAATATTGAGACTGGTGTGAGACCATTTGGTGTCAGACCATTTTACTACTCCAAAAGAGTACACAAGAAGCGGAATGGCAAAAGTGTTGATAGCCTTAAATAAATTTCCTGAGTTTAGCCTAGATCTAAGTAACAACTTGAGACGAGATCTGTATTTTGCAACCGGTTCTTGTTATAGCGTGGTGTGATCCAGTTTGTTGTTTTTGTCTAACCCTAGGTATTTGTACTGTTCAGAAGTATCTAGTGGCTGTAGAATTTGCTCTGTATCTGGCAGAGCCCATTTCCCTGTTTTGATGTGGATGGTTTTACATTTATTCATTCCAAATTTCATTGAAATATCAGATGACATTTTCTCGATAGTTCTTAGAAGTTCTTGCAGCTGTTTTGCGCTAGACCTATAGAGCTTTACGTCGTCCATGTACATCAGATGGTTTATCGTGTACAATACAGTTCTACCTTTAATTTTATATCGATATTGGGAGTTTTTTAGGGCATTGGATAAAGGATTCAGACACATACAGAACCCTAGCTTCACCCTGATTGATATTAATTGGGTCAGTTTCTAGAAATACATTAGTGGTCTTGATTTGTATTTTGGTTTTCCAGTTGGTCATTGCAAATGCGAGAAACTTGTATCTTGGGTGCACCTTGTAGATGTCAAGAATGTTTTTAAGCCAGCTATGAGGAACCATATCGAAAGCCTTTCTATAATCAATATATGCAATACTGATGTTACGTTTGTTTCTCTTTACGTTTTTCATGATTTGTGTTGTCAATAATAAGTTGTTCTTAAATTTTGTTCTTTACATCCTTGGGAATTCTTCTTATAGCCCTTCTGTTCCTCGGTTAAAATATTGTTGTCCTTTAGGTTTGATCTATGTTACCCGCAATAATGGTTGATATGATTTTATAGAGAGTTGGAAGGCAGGTGATGGGCCTATAGTTTGCAGGGTTTTCACTGTCTTCTGGTTTGGGTTTTATAAAAGTTTTCCCTTCGGTGAGAAATGTTGGTAGAAGTTCTCGGTTATTAATTATTTCATTTATCTGTATGGTAAGATGTTTATGAGTTGATGTAAATTGTTTCACCAGCAGTTTCGCTGCAATTAGTTCTTTCTCTGTTGTTAAGAATTCACTCTGTTCCTTGATGTTTCTGACGCTCTCGATTTCATCATTGATTCATTCAGCCTGTGTATTATGATTGACTGATTTACCCCATATTTCTCTCCAGTACTCAGTCGGCTTCTCTTGTCGGCGGGACAATTACTTTGTGTTCATCTAAAAGTAGTTGATAAAACTGTTTGTCTCTGTTTGTCTCTGTTGATAAAACTGTTTGACTCCTTATACCGCTTAAGTCGCTTTGCATATGCAGCAAGCTTCTGCTTCAAGATTTCAAGTGCTTGCAAAGTTGTGTTCTCTGTTGTTGACGACATGCTGAATTTTTGTAATAATTGACTTTGTTTGCTTTCCATTGATAAATTGGGTTGTTCTTCCTATATCTTGGCAGAGTTTTGCTATTTTCATCTCCAGTCTTATTTGCCAGTTCGGTTTCCTAATAGGATTTGTAGGTTGCTTAGAGAATATAACTGACTTTCTGACTATTTACGATAAGGGTGGCGCTAGAGCAGGCATAGATAATGCAGTGGATATCCTCTACTGTTAAGTTTCAGTAGTATAGGAGGTAATAACTTGGTCATTGATTATCTTAATGACATCTGAAATACGTTTATTTAAATTCAGTTTGGGCAAGGGAGGTCTGAGAGTGGGGTTGATCGGCTTCCATTTGTGAATCTGAGACTGCACCTCGGCTTGTATCACACTTATTAATAGTTCTGATTCAAGGGACGATCTTTCGTTATCGGGTGTTTTACTGGGATTAGACGTTGGTGTGATGGTGTATTTATTTACGTTTGCTTCATTTCCACCGTCGGTAACATAATCGGGTAATTCAGCTATGACAGTACTTGCTGAAGTATCCGCTGTCTTTTGGTTATTTGGAAATCCGATGTCAAGGGAATCATTTGCAACTTTTTCATATTGTCTATTTCGCATTGTATTAACCGTTTGTTTTTCAAAATTACCCTTTTTGATCTATGAGCTTTTGAGAAGTGACTACTTGGCTAAGTTCGCGATATACATTAAGAAACTGTTGGCGTAGTTCATGTCTGTAACCGGTTGAGATCGTTTCTAGTTTTGTCTAGCTCTAAAATAACAACGCATTACTGCAGAAATCATCTTTTTCGTCCATGCGATGCGTTGTCTGTTCAATCCTGCCTTGGTGTTCAAAATGCCCTGCTTCTGGGTTACATAGGAAAAGCAGATCTATGTTATTAGGATGACATAATTTACTACGATTGTAGGTTTTTCTACGAGTTTTATTAACAACAATAAACCTAGACTTTCTTCGTTTTGAGTATACACAGAAATTTATTCTATAGATTTTAGCTAACATTTCGAGGCTTGTTCCGTAGGATGTGGCTTTCCTCATTTCAGCATAGTACTCCTCAAAAGTATTGCACGTAAGTAAAGCGTAATGCTGCAATTTTGACCAATACTGGCGAATAGGTTCTAATGCTTCTGAGCGTAGCATAGAGTGATGATCCTCATTACCATGAAGATAGAGGCTTACAGATCTAAATAAGCAGCTTCCATTGCCAATGACGTTGGTCTTGCTGAAGATATTTTATTATTATAATTATGTATATCAAAGTCGGTAAGTGCACATATCTTTTCAGAAGTAGGATAGTAGGGATAGGGAATCAAGAAGAGAGTGAAAATAATGCCTTATGATTCCTGACCAAGCACGTTTTGCATTGTTGAATAATTTGGGAATTTTCCTTGAGAGATGAACAATTGGGGTTACGAGTTTGATGAATTTGAGAAATTCATGAAAGGCCTTATGCCTAGCTAGAACAACAAATCAGGCATCAAACTCATCTTATGCTGATGCCGCGTCGACTGGTCACAGTAGTGGACCGATTGCGGCTTTCGCTTTCACAAATATAGATAAGTTGGTGGAATCCATGTCCGAATTAATGAAGCAAAACCCCTTTTTGTTGAGCATGCTTATGCAGAGAGAGAATGATTTATAGCACAGTTCAAGTGTGGTCCTTGTCCCAATCAAGCCAAGAATTTTAGATATCCAAGAGTAATATGACATAGGTAGTTCTTGACTAATCAGATGAGGAAAACATTTAAAAGACGAAATTTTTTTTGTATACGTTTTTAACTGTGTCTACGCTTTTAGATGGTTAAACGCGTTAAGTCATTTAAAAAACAAACTTCCATCCATCACTCTGCTTTGCCAATTTTGACATTGATAACATAATAAAAAACTAAAAGGATTTTTTGATTCTCGATTTACTCAAGTGCATTCAGAGTAAAAAGTGTCAGATTGACTGACACATGGTTTTCGCTTAAAAAAATAAAAATTGTTTATCTGCAAAATCAGATTCCGCTAAATGTATCTTCTTTTTTTAAATTAATATCGGTGATACTGCTGTCGATAAAGGGTGTTCATTTGAAAACGTCATCTAGTTGGTTGTGAAATGTCAAAAGAAAAGAATGACAGATCAAAAGTCCATTAACTTTGATTATGTCATCCTTTCCTGTTAAAAATTCATAGCTTTCTAATTCAGTTTTCTAATGGACACAAAATATTTTTTGAAAATTTGGTACACACTTTCTATTCATCAAGGGGCATTTTTTTTGTACAAGATGTTTTCTTATTTTCGAACAGTGGCGTTCGTGCAGCAATTGTCATCGATATGTGTATCGAATAAAAATAATTTTTGGAATTATCATTCCTTGCAAAACAAATGTCGTATATTGTTTTGTTGCAGCTTGACGTACAACATTCGCACGTTGTGTTATGAAATTAGGTACTAATAAAGATTAAAAACGATCTACTAGTAGGTAAGAAGGAGATTTTGTTTTGTAAACATAAACAGTTTTGACAGTTAGACTACCTAGTCTAGTTGTCACGTATTTAAGTCATTAAACTTGTTATTAAAAACATTTTTCAATACACGAATTCTGAGTTTGCAGATATGCATTACATTTTTGGGCTTGCTGACGGTAACACAGTTAAAACCAAGCGGTTGTATGAACAGCGTTTTCCAAATAGAATAATTTCGGATGCGCGAACATTTTCAAACATTCATAGAAGGTTGTGCGAGAAGGGGAGTTTTGAGCAAAATAATCACCTGAAAGAAGTATAACGTGCTGTAAGAACTCTAGAAAATGAGGAAGGGGTTTTGAATTCAACTGAGAAGAATCCCAAAGTAGGTACTCGAAAAATTTCGACTAATTTGAATATCTCACATATCCTTGTTTGGCGAATTCTCCATGATTTTTATTATATTCCTACCATATCCAACGGGTTCAGGCTCAATTCCTTCGAGACTTTCCATTACGGACGAAATTTTGCCAATGGTTTCTTCAAAAAGTAGATGAAAATCCATCATTTGATACTCAAATTGTATTCGCCGATGAAGTTAAGCTTTCCGGGGACACAATCCAAAACTTTCATAATAATCATTTTTGGGCTGAAGAAATCCCACATGCAATTTCGGAATATCGTCACCAGGAGCAGTTTTCCGTTAATGTGTGGGCTGGAATATCCGGTGATTATTTAATCGGACGGTATTTTCTTCATGAGAGGTTAAAGGGGCATAATTACTGACAATTTCTTGAAGAAGAATTGTTGTTTTGAAGAAGATCGTTGGAGGATGTTCCTATTTTACTATGAAATCATCTATGGTTTATGCACGACGTGGCGCCAGTGCATTTCAGTGTACTGGGGCGCCAATATTTGAACCAGAATTACAACAATCGCGGGATAGGTTGCGGAGCACCACAGGATTGGCCACCTAGGTCTCCGGACCTCAATAGTTTAGATTTTTTTCTGTTGGGTCATCTTGAAACGTTGGTTTACAGCACACCAATTCATAATGTAGAACAATTGAGAAATCGCATCATAGTTTCTTGCGTAACTATCAGAAACACTCCCGGCATTTCCCAAAGAGTACGCGAGTCCATGAGAAAAAATAGCAGAGGCTTGCGTACGCGAGTCCTTGAAAAAAAGAGCAAAGGCATGGTTATTTGCAACAGATTGATATTTTCAACATCCCACTTACTTTATTTCTCTTTACATTTAAGGAAATTTTGTTATAGTTCAGGTTCTGTTTCAGGTTTTGTAACACAAAATGTATTTAGATTACTTTAATTTCATAAGTTAATTGTTTAAAAACCAACTTTTTAATAAAAATTATTCTTCAAAGTTACACAAATTAGTTTTTCTCGTAAGGGATCTAACCAGATGCAATTGAATAAATTTATTATAGGAAATTTTTTGAAAACCTTTAGCACCCTGTATCTCAAAAGTTAAGACGTTTAGGACATATCTTTTTATGAAGCTTTTTCTCCAAGATGGGTCCAAGAATCACCTTCTTAAATATTAGTATTAACATGCTAATTTCTTAATAACTTAAGAAATACAAAATCGGCTTCTTACTTACTAGACCGTATTTAATTTTTGTTAATACCTAATTTCGTATCACAACGTGCAAATTTTGTCCGTCAAACGACATTTGTTTAGCAAGAAATGATAATTCCAAAATTAATTTTTATTTAAAAAAAGCAGTGGCGTACATTTTTGTCTTGAAAAGATGGCAGTCCCAAAACGTGTACAAATAGAAAGTGTGTACCAAATAAAATCTAAAGTGTTTTCCGGGCTTTGAAGCCTGGTGCAATGGAATTTCTTCCTAACGTTTCGTCTACAGCTGCGGGATACATTATCAAAAGCGATGAGGCAATGGGCGAAGTGATATTTCGTACTTCTCGACGTTGACTGATTCAACGGTGGTGAGCTTCGTGGTATTTATTCCCCCGCCGGCGCCGTCGCGCTCCAGTAGAGGGGCTGGGGTGGGGGACTGGTGGCGCGGGGTTTGGCGCACTTGAAGTATGTTGTAGAACTCGCTTCCAGTCTGCATTTAGAAACGAAATTTCCCCTTCCTGTTGAAATTGTTGTCGTATCCATAGATCAATGGCCTCTCTCGTTAGTCTCGGATAGAAACGCTGCGATTGATATAAGATATCCACCTCGTTGAAAAGGATGTCGTGACCTTCGGAGAGAGCGTGCTCTGCTACTGCTGACTTTTGTATTTGTCCCAGCCTGCAACTCCTCTTGTATTCCGTAATACTTGTGTTGGCACTGCGTTTTGTGGAGCCAATGTATGCCGAGCCACAGCTGCATGGAACTCGGTAAACTCCGGGTGCCGATAGGGGCCCTCTGCGGTCTTTGGTCTATCTCAAGCTCTGTTGTATTGTACGAGTTGGTTTAAAGACAGTTTTAAAATTGTGCCTTTCCAGTAGATGTGTGTACCACACATCAAAAATATCTACAGCAGTACCACCGTTATAAATAAAAAAAAAATAGATAATTTTAGCGGAATCTGTGTTTGCAGAAAAACAATTTTTATTTTTGTTTAAACGAAAATCATGCGTTGGTGAAAAAAAAATCAAGAGACCGTACGTGCTTAGAAATGAGTGAGAATTCCAAAAAAAAGTTTTTATTGGAACAAAAAGTAATGTTTACATCAGAAAATGCCCCTTAATGAATAGAAAGAGTGAACCAAATTTTACAAAAATATCTAGAGCAATAAAGCAGATATTAGAAAACAGGACATTTTTTGAAAATCTTTAACACCCTGTATTTTAAAAGTTACGACGTTGAGGACATATGTTCACATGAAGTTTGTTGTTCTCCACAATGGTCCCAAGAATCACCTGTTTATATATTAGTATATTATTAAGAAACACAAGTTTTTTAAGTCATTGTAATAACTGTTTTACTAATATTTATTATTGGACTTATGCTAAGAGAATTTTACGCTATTTTGTAGGTACTAAACATTATTGTTTAAAAATCTGTAAAGATGAAATTCGTTGAAGGAATTGGTGACACAGATTAGGCAACAAATAAGGAAGAGCGACAGGAAGTCCTACCCAAGTTTATTTTTGATGTTATCACGGGTATCAAGGTCAATTTCTTGGGAAAAGAACAAGCAATGAACTGCTGCGCTCTCTAGTACTAACGCCAAATAGGGGGGGTTCATTTAGAACCGTCATCTAGTTGGCTGTGAAATGTCAAAAGATAAGGATGAAGGAACAAAATCCATTTACTTTGATGATATCATGCTTTTCTGACAAAAATAAATAGCCTTCTAGTTGACGTTTTTTAATGAAACACCATACGTGGCGCTGAGTAAAACGTCGCAAGGTTTTTTAAATGAATTAGTAGGCTGTGAAGATGAAGTTATTGTTGCGATTCGCAGCAACTCCGCATGGGAGGCGGGGCAACGCATGGGAGCGTGTTGGTTGGTGGAGCTTCGCGACCTATCCGCGCTGCGTCATGGCTGACACGAGTGATTTATTGCTCGTCTGGCTTAATCTAGAAGGCAGTTGTTTACAACCGTTTTTTTTATGTGAGATTATTCAAGAATTCTTATAAAGAACTTTCTAGGTTTTTCTGTAATTTTAGGATTGTATATAAAAGGCGCATAGAGCGGCGGTTAAGTAGTAGTATTATTTTAAGCGAGCTATAAGTAAGCTAAAGTTACGAAGCGATAATAGAAGGCTATAAAGTGTTAAGTAGTGAGTTATTTAGTAGTCGAATATATTTGTGGAATAAATAAATAGTGTTTTCGTGAAATCGTTACACTGGAATTATTGAACCCCGAGTTCGCAACAATTGGTGTCAGAAGTGGGATTCCAGTGGGAACTTGAAAACTAATATTGCTGAACTGTAAGTGAGTGCTTCATTGCCGGACATTACGTGTTTATGCCAGTGACCAGAAGCCAGCATCAAGCGATGGAGGATCAACTTGCCGCCCTGCTGTCCCTTATGCAACAACAGAAGGAAGAGCAAGAAAAACGTTATAAAGAACAAAAAGAAGAACAAGAAAGACGTGATCAAGTACAGGAGTGACTTTTACAACAACAGAGAGAAGAACAGGAAAAACGTGATCAAATACAGGAGCGACGTTATCTAGAACAGGAGAAACGTTATAATGAACCAAAAAAGGAACAAGAAAGACGTGATCAAGTACAGGAGCAACGTCATCAACAATTCAAAGAAGAATTAATGAACCATCTCGCAGCTAGGGAGCAACAATTGGAAGAAAGAATAATGCAATGCGTTAACGAATCCGTTAACGGCGTTAACGAATCCATTAACGGCGTTAACGAAGGACTCGAAGCTGTCAACCAGAGGGTTCTCGAGCTAGAAAAGAAATTCAGGGAACAACTTGAGGACGACAACGTGTCTACAGAGAGTTTTAGCACATCCAACGCTAAAATTAAGCCTCCCGATTATGACGGTACTACGGCCTGGGAAATTTATAAAACACAATTTGAGGCAGCTGCAAAAGCTAATGGCAGGTCCGAGCCCCAGAAAGCTACATCATTAGTGGTAGCACTTCGTGGAAAAGCGGCTGAACTACTCCAATCTCTGTCGGCAGCTGATCAAAGTAATTATGCAGTTTTAGTACACTCTCTGCAACTACGATTTGGAAACGAGCACAAAGAAACCGTGTTCCAAGCCCAGCTGAGGATGAGACAGCAAAAGTCAGGTGAATCCTTACAAGAATTTGAGGCGGACATAGACAGACTCATTCACCTGGCATATCCATCGGCCCCTGAATCTTTTCAAATGCAATTTGCCGCAGAAAGGTTCATTGAGGGAGTTCGCGATAGTGACATGAGATACCACTTACGTCTAGTAAGGCCCAAGAATATCAGCGAGGCACTAGTTCGGGCCCTGGAATTCGAGGCGTCACTAGTGTCATCTAGTTCTTCTCCACGTGTAAGAAAGGCAGCTTGCGATGACGAGGAGGATACGTCTAGGAGTGAATCTATGGCAACTTTACACAAAGCGTTGAAGGATCTGGCAGGTAATATCCAAGCCTTGTTGGGAAGACCTCCTCGATCAACAGGCAATCGGGGCATAAAATGTTTTAACTGCGGTAAACTGGGTCACGTCAAGAGTAACTGCCGTAATAGGGCAAGAAGTCCGTCGCCGTTGTTTAGAAGATCGAGCGGCAACCAAGACCGCCATAGAATCCAGGAAAGACCAATTCTTGTCAATGTAAGGGAGCAATTGACCGAGCCCGTTAAGACCCCCAGTATTAGTCAAGTCAATCAATCAAGTCAAGTCAATAATTTGGGTGGCAAAAGTCTTACAGAGGCCGGACGCATTAAGGAACAGAAGATCCAAATTGAACATCGACCGGGAAGGTCTCACGAAAATGCCGATGCATTGTCTAGACGGCCATGTAAAGAAGATAGTCAGCATTGTCGAAGAACTCACCACCGTGAGGGACATCCTTCTGTAAGGAGAACGTCGGTAGAAAGAAACGATGGCTGGACCACACAGACACTTCGAGAAGAACAACTGAATGATCCAGATATTGGACCGATACTCATGGCAAAGACTGATGACAAGAGACCAGAATGGCAAGAAATTGCTGGTAAAAGTCCAAACCTGAAAGCGCTATGGGCTCAGTGGCACTCTCTTAAAATAGAAAATGGACTACTGAAGAGAGCGTGGGAGAGTCCGGATGGCAAGTCCGTAGTCAGTCAATTGGTTGTTCCTGATAGCAGAAAATCAGATGTACTAAAGGAAATGCACGACGGAACCAGTGGAGGTCATTTTGGGGTCAATAAAACATTGGCCAAAATTAAAGAGCGGTATTATTGGGTGAACTATCATGAAGACGTCGAATCTTGGTGCCGCAAGTGCGAAGTTTGTTGTGCCACAAAAGGACCTCGAACAAGATCACGGGGCCGAATGGTGCAGTACACTGTAAGTGCTCCATTCGAGAGGGTAGCAATTGATGTCGCGGGACCATTTCCTCAGACTGAGTCGGGCAACAAATACATCTTGGTCGCCATGGATTACTTCACTAAATGGCCTGAAGCATACGCCCTACCTAATCAAGAAGCAACGACTGTGGCAACGGTGCTAGTAAATGAAATGTTCTGCAGATTTGGGGTCCCTCTCGAACTTCATTCTGATCAAGGCCGAAATTTTGAATCGGCTGTTTTCCAGAAGGTCATGGAACTTCTCGGAATTCGCAAGACCAGGACAACTCCTTTGCATCCACAGTCGGATGGGATGGTAGAGAGGTTTTATTCGGACCATGGAACATTACCTGTCTAAAATCGTGGCAGATCATCAGCGTGATTGGGACCAACATCTACCTCTCATGTTGACGGCATATCGAGGCTCTACGCATGAAGCCACTGGTTATACTCCGGCGAAAGTGATGTTTGGCAGGGAAATGAGGCTTCCTGCAGATTTGATGTATGGAACACCAGAAAAAGACTCGCTCAACTCTGAGAACTTTGTGGAGGAGCTCAAGGAGAGGCTGGACAATGTTCATGAACAAGTCAGGAATAAACTGCGGATATCCAGTGATCGAGCCAAAGCAAGATATGACTTACTAGCTAACTCCCGCGGCTTCCAGGATGGTGATTTGGTGTGGCTATACAATCCGAGGCGAAAGGTGGGGAAGTCGCCCAAACTTAGCCAAAATCGGGAAGGACCTTATACAATTATAAAGAAGATTAATGATGTGGTGTATAGGATCCAGCGGACCCCTAGGTCAAAGATGAAGGTCGTTCATTTGGATCGATTAGCACGATACCATGGAACTCTATCTGTTCGGGACGAACAGCCTTAGGAGGAGGGCAATGTTGCGATTCGCAGCAACGCCGCATGGGAGGCGGGGCAACGCATGGGAGCGTGTTGGTTGGTGGAGCTTCGCGACCTATCCGCGCTGCGTCATGGCTGACACGAGTGATTTATTGCTCGTCTGGCTTAATCTAGAAGGCAGTTGTTTACAACCGTTTTTTTTATGTGAGATTATTCAAGAATTCTTATAAAGAACTTTCTAGGTTTTTCTGTAATTTTAAGATTGTATATAAAAGGCGCATAGAGCGGCGGTTAAGTAGTAGTATTATTTTAAGCGAGCTATAAGTAAGCTAAAGTTACGAAGCGATAATAGAAGGCTATAAAGTGTTAAGTAGTGAGTTATTTAGTAGTCGAGTATATTTGTGGAATAAATAAATAGTGTTTTCGTGTTAAATCGTTGCACTGGAATTTTTGAACCCTAGTTCACAACATTATTTTATATAATAACAATAAAAGTATCCAACTTTTGTCTGTAAACCCAGTAATGCATAAGCTATTACACATATTGAGGTCAGATACCAATTTGTCAGAAAGGCAGTTTTAAATAGACAGATTAAAATTAGGTATTTGTCAACTGAAATGCTGGCTGATCTCTTGGCGAAAGGGTTGTCTACTCTTAAACATAATTATTTTATTGCAAAATCAGGCTTTAAGAAAATAATTTTGTTTTAAACGTTAATTCGTTTGATTTTTTTGTGTTTAGTTTTTGAAATAGTGAGGGTGTCAGAAAGTGATTTCAAACTTGGTGTAGTTTATCAAGACTTATAAGTTCACTCAGCCCTTATAACTATCGTTATTCATAAACCAAATTTAATCTTGATTAAACCACGTATGAGCGCGTTTCATTTATTAGGCCTAAGGAATAATCATACACTCCTCCTCAGTCCCAGTAAGTAGCTTTAACGATGATTGCTGCTATAATGTAAAACTAAGCAATTGAACAAATCCAATTAGCAAAGGCATAAATTACAAAATAAACGTATCATTAAAAGTGCTTTAAAATTTCATAATTCAAAAATATGTTTAGGTAATACAGGATACATTTAAATCACGTTTATAAATGCCACGTGATTAAAACTATTTTCGTATGTATATCCATCTACAGGAAGATCAATGTATCATTTGGCTGCGCATTAATAAAAGTGCGTGTGGTCTTAAATTTGATTTAAGCATTATAATGTGATTGTTATTGTTTACGACAATTAAGACTCACCAAAGACACCAAATTGCTAATGGGCGATTACAATAAGTAGGTACTTACATTGTTGCAAAAAGTTTTCAAGGATTGGTGAATTGTAAATAAAGCTTCCTTTCGTTTTAAGTTAATCTATGTTTGGTGTTCTTGATACGACATTTCATAGCACTAATTGCACCTCATGTATGTAACCCCAATTTAATTGTTCGATACTTCAGTTAATTAGCTGTCTTGAGACAAAACTGAAACTAGCCGATGTTCCACAGAGATTCGCTATTTTCACACTATTATCCGCAATAATTTTTTAATTACGAAGTTGGAAGCAGTCATTGTGTGTTGATTATGGGAATTACTCTCCTTCTTAACCTAAAAAACGCATGAAACACTTTATATTACAGGCAACTGAGATTTCCAATTTACACTCTTTAAAATATTACGCATCTGATTTATTCGAAAAAATTAGGCCGGTTACTGTTACTACTAGTGCAGGATTATGAGATTAAATCAGCGTTTGCGGTTACACGGAGAAAAGACAAAAAGCAACCATATTTTTATATAATGTACGAAATGACTTAGATTTGGCAATAGCAGAATCAAACCGAGTTTTGTGTTTAGTAAATTTAAAATTTATTTACAATCATAGCGCCTAACAATAAACATTCTTTTAGAGCTCACTCGAATTTTTATTATTAACTTATGCATTATTAAAGTAGGAAGCGCATTTATAATAATAATTAACTTCCGATCTTAGAATGAACTTTCATATTCGCATGGCGGAATAAATATTGTGCTATACACCCATAAAAGCGACCATCATTAGTATGCGGATTCGCACCCATCACGCAATACGTAATTAGTAAAAGCCTATAACGCAATAGGAAATAAAACTCATGATGTGCACGAGGTGTCCCAATCCAGTGGCTAATGCTTATAACTTGTTTGCTCTTTAATTTTCTGTAACAAAGCTTTTAGGATATTGTAAAGTTTGGTCTTTTCTAGCTATTTTAACCTGAAGGCATGTGAACCATTATTAGTACAAACAACAAGAGATTTCGATAGAAATCATAATGCACATATTAAACCTAAATTTTTACGTTTCTGTGGGTCGCAGAAGTGCCAGGAATTCAATTAGAGATTTCTATACAGGGTGACATTTTTTGAGTTTCACCACGGGAATCTTGATTATTTGAAGAAATACGAAGAAGTTGAGAATACGAAATGACGTTTTTACATTTAAAAAATTCCGATTGGTTTCGACAATATTTGCAAAAAATAGAAATTTTTAAAAAACCTTATTTTTTTTTCTAGTCTCAATTTAAAGAGATAATTAAAACTTTAACAGTTCTTAAAAACACTTTTTGCTCTTATCAACTATTTTCAAATTTAAAATTCGGCGTTTCGTTTTAATCGTTTCGTTATCATTAAATTCTTTTTTTTAAATACGGTCCTGGCTTTTTTATATCCGTATAGTGATATTCTACAATTAATAATTTTTTTAACTTTAGATTAAATTTTGCTAATTTTGTGATGTAATTGTTAGTTGATAAAGTCGGGTCGCAATCTGTTTTCGCCCCTGCAGACTACAGACCAATATTTTTGAAAAAGTATTTTAGTGAAAAAGTTCTAATGTCCAGTTATTTTCTAGGATTTTGTATAATCTGGGTCCTAGCCAATAGACAGGACATTTTCGATTACCCAAAAGTTAAACTTTGTTAAATTCAAGGAAACTATCGATTTGGGATTAAAAATCATTAATTTAAAAAAATAGAAAATTGAGTTGTTTTAGAGGATTTTTATAATAGTGGTCGTAGCCAATAAATGAGACCTATAAAATACTCAAAATTTGGTTTTTTTGGTCAAGTTGGAGAGAATTTTCAGTTCAAAACTATCAGTTCAAAAACTCATCGTTTTAGACGAACTTGGCCTTGACTGAGATGAAATATTTATAAGACTCTGTAGGCTTTCACGGCCGGTCAAAATACAATCTAAAGTGTTTTCCGGGCGTTGAAGCCGTAGTCCAGTGGAATTTCTTCCTGACGTTTTGTCTATAGCTGCCGCCATTCAGATTTGAAAAGATGTCCTCTTGCTATTTTTGTTGACATGTATTGGCAATTTTCAAATTTTCAAAGCAAATATAGTTTGAAAAGATATTGAAAGTGGCTACTTTTCGTTGAACGACCAGGTATAAGAAGTGGGAATTGTACACATGAGTGATTGAGCATACATAAAATAATAAAATACTCAAATACGTGATTTTCTTTATTATAATAAATGAGGTTTATTAATCCTTTCACGCCTTCTAACTGGCAAATTAGAATTTTTGTCATGATGTAGTAAACAAATTTTATCTAGAATCGTAAAAAAAGGCACTGATTTTGGTGTAAAAAGTGACCTTATAGTGCACTAGTCTTATGAAGTTTTCGTTTAAACATTTTTTAAAGATCTCGTTGTAACTCTTCTGTAACTTTTCGTATATTTAACTAACTAGCTAATGTAACTCGAAGAAGTTTTCAAGATCTCAATAATGTAAACAAAGTCTTGCGGTCACAATGGGGTGTTCATGAGTCACATACGGGCGTTGAGAGACTTCATGAGAAAACGTCATTTAGAAGGCTATGATATTTTGACAGAAAAGGATGACATAATTAAAGTAAGTGGACTTTTGTTCCTTTATCTTTTTCTTTTGACATTTCACAGCCTACTAGATGACGTTTTTAAATGAACACCTCCTATGTATTGCATGTTTAACGCAATTTCGTTAAATGAAGTCATGTTTGCCAACTCTATCATGCACGTGCAACTTATTGACAATAAAATGGACATCTTTTTTATTCATGTCGCCCATATACTCATAATCAATGTATCACAAAATATAATATATAGAACTTAATAAAAAACGAATGATATCGAAATACACGCGCACAATGGCCCATTAATCTTGTAGCCAAACTTAATAATGCGTTTTACGTTAACCCATTAAACTGCATAAAATGTTGCATACGATTAAAAACGCCATACCAATTTTAGATGGGTTTTAGTTCCGAATACAAAAAAGGTAATTAGCCGTGATCTTTCTTTCTCTTTTTGAAAAGTAGAACGTGGCCATAAGTCGAATGACTCAACGGCTTGTCGTCGACCGCAGAGACGACTAATTTCTTAGTTTATTAATTTTTTTTTTCACATTCTAATTACTAACAGGCAGACCTTTTCCTGTGGTGCATGTTAATTTTCATTTTGATCGACCTGCCGTGAAAATGCCACTGTTAGAAGAAGTTAAAACTTAAAATAATTAAAATAACTTGTACGTTTTTTTAAAGACATTTGGGCTCTTTTTATTAGTCTAATGGCCATTTACATCATGGCTTAAGAGGATTTTAATATGTTATTTGTAATACACGATCCGAATCGTGTTGATCACTACCAGTTAAGTTGCAACCAGTTGGATAGAATGGTCTGGAACATTAATTAACAGTTGACCAGACTGAGTATGGAAGATGGGAAGAATTGAAGAAGAATTGAAAAAAGCTTGACAGTTTTTTCACTCCATTCTGTAGTTTATTGCAGTTTGATTTTTTTCTTAAAATGGATTCTTTCCATGAAAAAATTCTTCAAGAAATAATTGACCCAGCTATTGAAGCAAGTAGTCACTTAATTCCAAAAAAAATCGAAGAATCGCTACCAGAAGGAATATCTAGCCTTTGAAACACGGTATACTGAAAAAAAAACCTCTCGTCAATGAAGTATTTTTAGCATATTTTAATCGCCTGTCAAAAAAATATTCCCCTTCAACTTTGTGGTTAAAATACTCAATGATCAAGCTCGTTCTAAAAGTAAAGAAAAACATCGATATAAGCAAATTCTTCAAATTAACATTTTTTTTTTAAGAAAGCCAAGAACGTATTTAGCCCAAAAACTCAAAGGTTCTCGAAACAGAAGAAGCAGAACGATTTCTGTTTGAAGCTCCTGACTGTATATTTATTAATGAAGATTGCAGCACAGTTGCAACAGTTTTTGGCATTGCAGGAGCTTGCCGCAGTGAGGAGCTGATCAAACTTATCATAGATGACATTGAAGAGAAAGATGATGTCTTATTAGTAACCACACCAAATACAGAAACCAATGTTTCAAGGAAATTTGTAGTATGCAATAATGATGACTCAGAAACACGGTACACCGACCTTTACAATAAGTACAAATCCTTACGTCCTGCAAGTACGCCACATCGACGCTTCTTCATAGCATACAAGAATAGCAAATGTGCGAAGCAATGTGTGGAAATAAATACGTTTGGCAAAATGCCTTCATAGCAGGATATTTAGGCCAACAAAATCCTGAGTATACCGGCCATTGTTTCCGTAGATCATCGGCTACAATGTTGGCAAACTCTGGCTCTAATATCACCAATATTAAGAGGCACGGTGGGTGGAAGTCGACTTCAGTCGCGGAATCGTACATTGAAGATTCGCTTGAAAATAAAAAGAAGATTGCAGCAAATATACTTTAAAAACGGCGAAGCAGCAAATCCATTTCAATGACGTCATTATTAAATGGCTCCCCTAGCAGTCTACAATTAACATCAACACCATCGACTTCACAAGAAGCTACTAATATCCAGTGTACAAACCAGGGTCAAATAATACCAATGTTTGATTAAAGTCAGATTAAAGCCGGAGAGCAAAAAGAGATGGATTCCGCAGTAAATCTACAATGCGCTAGGAATTGTACTTTTAATTTCTTTTCTTACTGTTTGCTGACAATCCATGAGATGGTTCCTAATGAGATTTCTCTATATTTAAAACACCCAAACCCTTTCCCAGATATTTTTCCACATTGAGTACGGTAAAGTTACTTTATTTACAACCATATATCTAATGCTATCATTACAAACGTCATAGGAGGGTGGGAAATTACCTATTACCTACCTCTAAATTAGACGTAGGTAATGGGTATTCATTACCACCCAAGGGCAGTAATGGCTTATTCCCTAACTCTCTTTCAACCCTCATTTTCCATGCTTATTTTTTGGCCCCTAAAATTTAATGTCTTTATAGAATTAAAAAGGTATCCCTAGTATCATCGAACTAGATAAGATAGTTAACTGCTAATTTTAAAAAAAGATAATTAAAAATTTTATAAACATCTTATGCGAAAAATATAAATTCATATTATGTAGGTTGTAAATAAAATATTATACACGCCTCGGCAGGAAGTTTCCTTACCGTCTCGAGATTTTATAGTTCATCGACGCTGCGCGTCTCGATAAACTATCAAATCTCTCGACAGTAATGAACGACTTCCGACCCCGTTATGTAATATACTATTTCCACACTGAGTGCGGTAAAGCTACTTTTCCGCACTCATTAAAATAAATACAAGAATTCTACTCAGGTCAAAAAATGGTAAGCTTATATTTAGTTTTCTGATTAAAAATGCACGTCAGATCAAACTACTAAAATTACTATTAACTATTACTTTTTCTGTAAATGTTAATTCTATGTAACGAAAACGGATATTCGAAGGAAAAATTCGAAGGAAAAACATGCGTAATGTTTTTCGCCCTCAACTGCCTGCCTGCTTCGCGTCGTTCGAGCAACGACAGCCTCGTGGGGAAAAGTATACTTTCCGCACTTGGTAAGTAATAACTATTTACAGTAGAAGTAAGATGTTTCCGGACGAAGCAAAATGCATGTCTTGCTATGAAATGTTTTATCTAGAAACCCAGGCACTTTTTTGTTTGTTATTATGACACTAGCTGTCTCACGTGTATTAATCTGTTCGATAATGAAATCGCAAAACAAAACGTATAAGTAAGAGTCATTAATTCCTGATGAAATAATGCGAAAATCCCACAAAGCTACTAGTCAATTGATACTGGAAAAATCGTCTTCCGTTACGTCAAAGAGAACAACCCTATTTCTCGTTGGAAATTGAATAACAACGTTACCAACGTAAACGAAGGCGTGATATGTTAGATTTGTTTGTTAATAATACTTTCTGGGTTCTCAAAGAAATTTAAACCACCCTTTTTCTCTAACTAATTACCGATATAGGTATATTTTTTAGTCCAATGAACTGAAAAGTTCATTTGTCTGGTCGAAATATGCTATGGTCAAGGCAATGATGCCAGTCAACGAAAATTTGGATATATCTACCTTCCATAGGCTGAGGCTGTGGAAGGCCCCAGCCTATAGATAGTTCCATAAGCCACTGATAAGGGATACTTTCTGTTGAAAGTAAGATAGTGCAGTAAAGGATTCGCCAGCATAATATCGAAAATTTTTAGATTGTGACTTTACTTGGAATAGCGGGTAAGGATCGTCGAAAAAACTCCACCCAATAACTCTAAGGGCGACTTTTACAAGTTCAAGTAAAACTTCAGATTGAAGATAAAACACCAGACTTGATGTACATTGCATTGTTTACCTGACAGATAAACAATGCAATTAGGTTATATCTGGAGTTTTATTTTCAATCTGAAGTTTTACTTGAACTTGTAAAAGTCACCCTAAAGGATATTGATGGTATCGGTACTCCACTGGTAGTTACGATATCTGAAACAAAAATTAACCAGAGAAGAGTATTTACGGTTATAAATAAAACCGAGCAAAGTTTCGTAGCTTTATATAGAAAGTATTTAGTAATGTGACCGAGGGATATACACCATTCCTTTATTTTTACGGAATATCGTCAAAGAAGGTGCACAAAGAGTGGAAATCCATTAAATTAGAGATTCTAGAGTTTTCCAAAAAAAGTTCTTCATTTGCAGAATAATATAATGATGAATCAATAGAGCAAAAAAAAGAAGTATCTCGCATGATTCAGAATGGTAAAAATTTGTAGTTGAATTAAAACAAAGAAATAAAAATGTGTCAGCAACTATAAGTAGTAACAAAAGTGAGACTTAATACAAAATTCTAGATATAAACATTAGCTGTAATGGAAATTGTAGCATCCAGAATACGGTTATGCCATTGCAGGAATATGGTTATTCCATTCTTCCTTGCCTACTCGAGAATATGGTTACTCCAGATTCTGCTGTACTGTAAGTGCTGTGTAAATTTAAGAACAAGGAAGACAAAACCGAATTGTAAGTTGAGTGACAATGTTTACTGTTATAGAGCTATTTATGAGCCCTCTTTTTGTAAATTGCTCACATATAATTTTAGCGGCCTGAGGATGCAGAAATATATCTGCGAAACGTATACCAATTCAAATAAATGTCTTCGTCATTTCGTGATCCTGTTCCTGCCTAACCCATCACATTAAAAAAAGAAATATGTTGGACTAATCTAGAAGCCTCTTTTTACCAGACTGGTCCGATATAATTTCAATACGGTGCTGAGACTGTAATAGTTATTTACATTCCGTTATTTCCAAGTCCGGTAAATATAGTTTTACAGTAGAAGTAAGATGTTTATTTCTCTATTAAAAACAGGATAAAAATAATTTTATGCGCGGCCAATTTATTTTTGACAAACCGCCAATTTGACAAATAGTTTCATTACGGTATCCTGTAACGGTACCGGTTTCCAGGTTACCATGGATACAATGGATTTATTGAACATGTGCCGGTACTCAATACTGTAAAATTTCTTTACGATATCCAATCCTGTAAAAAGCTATTTACCGGATTAAATTCAAGTACGTAAAAGTGTCCTAAATGATACAGTATGAAGTAAAAAGCTATTTACCGGACTAAAATCGAGTATGTAAGTGTTCTAAATGATACAGTAGGAAATAAAGTAATATTATGTTCAGTCAAAAAAAAACCTGCCTTCTGCACCCGTTAAACCAATCGCTGGCTTTGTTGTATACCATTAGACTTTCTAGCACAAAAACTCTTTTAAATTTCCGACTCTGATAAGGCGAAGTCGAGATATTATTTAATAGTTATTTACCTAACAAGTACGGGACGTGATGCTTTACCGCACGCTGATGGCAATGATCGAACGACGCGGTAAAACATCACTTCCCGCATCTGTTAGGTAAATAACTATTACCGCACACGTGCGGTAAAAAATTTTACACGCACGCCTGTCAAAATATACCCCTAACTAGCTAGACGGAATACCATGATGCTGCTGTAATCTTCGCCGTATTCATTTTGCACACAACAAGTCGATCGTCTGATAATGAAATAGCTATTTATGTAACCAGTTACGAAAAGTCCGATTTTGTGTAACGAATGAATGTTTGCGGGACGAGCGCAGCGAGTTCCCGCAATTTGAATGAGATACACAAAAAAGGTTTTTCGTCACGTGTTTCATACAAGATTTTTTCTAATTTTGACTACAAATACCTACTTAGAGAGAGAATTATTATTATTAAACTTCAATATTTACTTTTAAACCACTTTGTATCTACTTAATACCGTAAAACTATAGCAACGGTGTGCCACAGCCGAAACCTGCAACTGGTGGTGACACCAACTTTTCATCACTAGTTACGAAAGATTTTACTTTTCGTAACTAGTTACGAAAAGTAGGACGTTACGTCACTGTCATCAGTATTGAAAAGTGCCATTTTATATGTCAAAATTAGAAAAAATACTTTTCATTACACTACTCAGAAAATGACCATTTTCCAGGCTAGTTAACTGTACAGAAAATACACATTTTCCGTAAGGGAACGGAAAAACGGTTTTCCGTGCGCTGTTTATTTGCCGTTCGCAGTTGTATATCACTACTTATATTAGAATAAGACGGCCACCAGTTGCGAGCTTTAGCAAGTATTGACCACTTCTATTATTTGGTTTGTTGATTTTGGTTTCTCTATCAGGCTTTTTACCAAATATTGCTTTTCTCCGAGCGTGCTTTTTATGTCACTTTCCAGCATGCATTTTGTTTTAGAAGGGTTTATTTTCTCACACGGCGTGCGTGAAAGTAAATTTAGCGTGCGGGAAAGTAAATATTTAAAGAATGACTGATTTATAATATTATTTAGACTTTGTGCCAAACATTTTTATCTGTTTTAAGGAACTATTAGGCTTGCCTTTATTGATTTACCATCTGCACCATCGGCAGACAGCGTGAGGAAAAGTATCACTTTCCGCACTAGTTATGAAAATAACTATTTTCTACAAACGTCAAAAATGACGCATTTTACGCTTTCATTAGACAAATGAAAACCTAACCTTTTTTGAGATGAGAGTGTGAGTTTACTTTTCCACGCGTTGCCCAGGACAGCAAACAGAACAGAAAATGGTTATTTTCGCAGCTGACGAGTGCGGGAAAGACACTTTCCGCATGAGTTAGGAACAATATTTTTTCTACGAGCCAATTCATTGTAACATATACAAGGAATAAACATACAATACATAAACAACTTTATCTTTGTCAACAGTATGACAGCTGAATTAATCAACAATCAATTGGTGGTTATGACAAAAACTTGGTGGGATTGTTGGCGTGACGTAATGTTTCAGGCATGAACTGGTGACATTGGAATAAAAAGTACGTATATTATAGGTATATTTTGTATCAAAAATCAATAAAGGCAAGCATAATAGTTCCTTGAAACAGATAAACATGTTTGGCACGGCTGTAAGGCAGATGCACCTATCTAGATAGACAGACTATAAAGTCTCAATTATATTATAAATCAGTAATTCTTTAAATATTTACTTTGCCGCACGCCAAATTTACTCTCACGCACGCCGTGCGGGAAAGTAAAGCTTTCGAAAACAAAATGCGTGCGGGAAAGTGATATATTAAGAACGCTCGTAGAAATAGTATATTTCATTAGGAGTACCGAAAATAGCCTTTTCCGTGCGCGCGTGACAAATTTCCGTGTGAGGCAAAACCGAACGGCAAATAAACAGCGCACGGAAAACGGTTTTTCCCTTCCCTTACGGCAAATGTGTATTTTCTGTACAGTTAACTAGCCTGGAAAATGGTCATTTTCTGAGTAGTGTAATGAAAAAGATTTTATTTTATATTGTCCGGTATATACGCCCTACATGCATCGATTTGAGTCCGGTAAATGGAACTTTACCGGACAAGTCCGGTAAAAGTTTCTAAGCGACCGATACTATACTAGAGAGCTACCGTCTAATATAAAATATAATAAATTTGATGAAGATTTAGATATCAGTCTATTTCACTTTAGCTTGTTATAGTGTTGGGAGTTGGTATGAGTCCGGTGTGCGGACATAATTATCGAACACAGTATATTTACAAGCTATCAAAAATTTGTGCATCATTTTAAAATTGACAGCTGTCAAGAAAACGTAAATCCGTCGAGGGTAAATTAATTTTTTTTTCATATTGCTTTTGAAATTTAAATTTATTAGTAAATTGTTTCATTATATCAAATTTAAAATCATACAATTGTGTAACCCGCCACGAGTTTAGTGATGTTGCGAAATAGCACAAATGTTTGACATACCTTTCCAAAATATTGTGGAATTTAAGACTGCAAGAAAAAGCATCATTTCGTGATATTCGAAACGAGCTTCTAAGTTATTCAGTGAAATTCAAAAATCTCCCCAGTGCCCACCAGAACCGACTTATTTCAAAGTCTTACATATATTTGAAGCAACACAAACACATTGTTGATGATTTAATGCTGACGATTCCATCATTTTCCCCCTTAGGAAAAGACTTCTCGAAGGAATTTGAGAAACATCTATTACTCGTATGTAGTAATAATTTCAATAACAAATAATTTGCGATAATAAAATCTTAAAACTAGTGGCTACATATTTTCAAAAGTTTATTTTGGAGCCATAAATAGCGTAACTTTAAATCATTATGCTATAGCTCTCGAATTATTAATTTTGACAGTCACAAGAATACAGACACCGCCAAATGTCAATAAATCTAATTCTTACGTGGTAATTTTTTATTATTTTTTTAAATTTCTGAATCATAAAAACAGTATGAAATAAAATATTGTACGATACACGTCCATTAGGCATTGTTACAGTACTCGTATAACTTTCCAGAGTCGGCTCCTGACGTCGCCTCGTCCGTAAAAATCCCGTACTGTAACAAGTCACCTACTAGGATTGTGACGTAAATTACTATTTTCGGTTACTGTCAATAGCAACTACCACCACTCACCCAAATATTTAAGACGTCATTGTCACTTTGAATAAAATTTTCAGATTGTGACTTCAGCTATGCTCAGTTGTGATTCACATTATTTGAAATTGATTGTTCGCAGAAAAAACGTTGTATGCATTACGAGCAAAAAGCAACTTTTTTGCTCTCGAGTGATGCTTCACTCTCCGCGCAAAAAAGTTGTACTTTTCGCTCTTAATACATAAATAACTATTTCAGAGGCTCAGAATGAAAAGTATCGTTCGTTACACGTCCGAAAGGCCTTTGCCCGTGCTTACATGACTTTCCTACTAAAATTTGTCCGCGCACGGGAAAATGCTATTTTCGGTACTCCTAATGAAATATACTATTTCTCTGGGGAATTCGGAACTCAAAGGCAATGACGGGTTTTATACAGATGAGATGTGCAGACAATGTAAGGTTCAAAGAGAAAGCAGCATTTGCTGACAATCTTCTAGTTTGGTGTGCCATTTTTAGCCTTCTGTGGGTCATGTACGGGGAGAGGCATTGGACAGCAGGCGTTCTATTGAAAACTGCCTTTCTAAACTTGTTGATTTCATTGAAGAACATCAGGGTGGTGCTCAAATAATGTTTTGAACAGACTTGACTTCTTGCCATTATGCAAGACAAACCCAAAATTGGCTTACACAACATGACATACCTTATGTACCAAAAACTGATAATCCACCAAACTTACCACCCATTGATGACCTTTGGGCATTGAAGATTTTTGGCCACTATTAAGTCGGAAGGTGTATGACGGAGGATCGACAGCTGAAAATGGAGACCAATTGCGCCGCAGAATTCTCAGGAAAATCAGGAAAATTGACATTGAGTTTGTCCAGAACTTCACGAGAGGTGTTTGAACTAAATTGCATCCCATAGAAAATTACGGACCGCTACATATAATGAAATAAACAAATTGCATTTTTTCATAGTAGGTACCTTTTTTGTAAAAAATAGTTCGCTTATTAAATGTTTGCTCTTTTAAAAATATGTTATTATTATTTTTTACCAAAACTTATAGCACACACGTTATATGTAACGAAAGCATACTTGAAATCTCGTTGAACTAATGACTTTACACTTGAGTGGATTTGAACATTCATGGTATTTAGTAACTTATTATTTTTGCAAGACCTTGTAGCAAACCGTATCACGTCTCTAGTACCGGTGTATTTTAGCCTCAAAAAGTAATTTTCGAGGCATTACAGAATAATCCGCTTTTAGCAATAGATTCTAAAATCTATTTTTAACGTTTGAAGTTGTGTTTAGTATATTTTCCTTGGTACCAAAGTAAATCCAAAAACGCCCATACGAAGATAAACATTACTACTTGGCTAAAAATGTCCTCAATATCACCAGCCAGTACATTTTTGTGCTACGATAGTAAACTATAGTAGTTTACAAAATACTGCTTTAGACGTGATAAAAGAAAGCTTAGCATTACAGCCTTAATTTTAACTGACCTCGTATATGTTTGATCAAACCTAACACCTTACGCTTTTAATACTGGGTCCGTCAAAATGTATTACTCATTTTATTTTTTTTGACACTGAAACTAATATTAAATTTTCCACGACAGCGAGAGTTTTGGTTGTAAGAGTAGGCTTTGGAAATTTTGTCACATTTTATGACAGCTGTCAAAATGCAGCGCTGGTCAGTGGAATATCGTGTTTTTTGTGTTAAGAAATATATCCAGTTTTCTTCAATTGTTGTTGTTCAAAGACAATTTCGTCACCAATTCAACATTCGCCGAGGCCCTCAACGTAAAACCATCATGTCCTGGTACCGTAAATGGGAAGAACGCGGATCAGTTTTGGATAAAAAATCAAGCGGAAGACCAAGATCTGCTCACACTGACCGAAACCATGAAAGAGTTAGAGCCGCTGTAACTCGTAGCCCAACAAGATCTATTGTTCAGCATGCTGCAGCTCTTAATATTGAGAAGAATGTTGAAGACAATGAAGTTTCACCTATATAAAGTTGCTGTAGTTCAAGAACTAAGTGCACAAGATAAAATTAATATTCGGGAACATCATCAAGGTATAGTAAATAACCTTTACATGAGCGACGAAGCACATTTCTACCTCCACGGTGATGTGAACAAGCAAAATTGCCGTTATTGGGCTAAAAATAATCATCGCGAAATCCACCAACGACCTTTACATAGTCCAAAGGTAACCGTCTGGTGTGCCATATCCTCTTCCAAGATTATCGGGCCATATTTCTTTGAGGAGAATGGTGCCACTGTAACCGTTACTGCTCCGCGCTGTGCATAAATGCTGCAAATGTTCTTTTACCAGCAATCCAAGACGAGCTGAGAGAATGTTGGTTCCAGCAAGATGGTGCAACAAGCCGTACTGCGAGAATCAGTATGGTTATATTAAGGGACGCTTTTCAAGAAAGATTGATTTCAAGAAACGACAACTTTCTTTGGCCTGCTCGGTCCCCAGACCCATCGGCTCCTGATTCATTTCTTTGGGGTTTTTTAGAGAGTAAAGTGTATGTAAATAAGCATGGGAACCTATGAACTGAAGGCTAACATAAAGAATGAAGTGAATGCTATTCCAAGGCCTATTCTTCGCGCCGTAATTCAAAGATTTATTAAGAATTTGGAAGAATGCATCGTTCGAGACGGCGGCAATTTGCCAGACTCTAGTTTCAAAACATAGGAATCTCCCGTCCCTTATCTGAATTTGTTTTGTTATTTAAGTTATTAAATTTTTATAGCTCGTTGAAAATGGGTAATACTTTTTGCCGGACCTTGTACAATGTTCAAAAATATACTTAAAGCCATCTAGAGGATTATAAAGAATAGCAAATTAAGAAGTAATCTAAATTCAGGAAATCACTTCTAGTTCAGTTAACACGAAAAAAATCCAAAATATCCTAGCAATATTATGCTTCTCGACATATTCATTGGCAAAAATAAAAGAAAAACAAAATGACCGTTCAAAATACAATCTAAAGCGTTTTCCAGGCTTTTATGTAACCAATTAGGTTACATAAAATGGTCCAATCGTGGTTCGTGGTCTGAAGCCATGGTCCAATCGAATTTCTTCCTGACGTTTCGTCTACAGCTACGGCAGACATTATCAAAGGCGATGGGGTAATGGGCGAAGTGATCTCCCGTGCTTTCCGACGTTGACTGATTCGACTGTGGTGAGCTCCGTGGTATTTATTCCGCGCCTTCGCGCTGCAGTGGAGGGACTGGGGTGGGGGTAGTGGTGGTGCGGGGTTTCGGTGCACTTCCAGTCCCAGTCTGCATTTAGAAACGTCGTGACCTTCGGAGAGAGCGTGCTCTGCTACTGCTAACTTTTGTGTTTGTCCCAGTCTGCAACTCCTCTTGTGTTCCGTAATCCTCGTGTTGACACTGCGTTTTGTGGTGCCAATTTATACCGAGCCATATCTGCATGGAACTCGGTAAACTCCCGGTGCTGATAGGGGATCTCTGCGGTCTTTGGCCTATCAAGTTCTGTTGTATTGTACGAGTGGGTTTAAAGACACTTTTAACACTGGCTTTTCCGGTAACCTGGCGATCCTGTCGGTTACTTTGTGAACCGTTTCAGTTGGAAGGCATCCAACTGAAACGGTAGACGTCTTTCCTTTTCTATCTCCATAGGGAATTGAATTTTCGCGTTGATAGAGTTGAAGTCTAAGAGGAAGTTTTGGAGTTTGGAACCAGGATGAGGGCGAACTTCAAAACTTCCTCTTACACCTCAACTCTATCAACTCAAAAATTCAATTCACTGTGGAGATAAAAAAGGAAGGACGCATACCGTTTTTGGAGAAACCACAGCACCATGCATCTGTTGCTCGGTGTACATTGGCACTGCAAAACGCAGAGTCAACACGAGATTATGGAACACAAGAGAAGTTGTAGGCTGGGACAAAAACAAAAGTTAGCAGTAGAAGAGCGCGCTCTCTACGAAGGTCACGACATTCTTTTCAACAAGGCGGATATCTTATATCAATGGCAGCGTTGCTATCTGAGACTAACGAGAGAGGCCATTGAGATCTTTAAACACGGCAACAATTTCAATAGGAAGGAGAAAATTACGTTTCTAAATGAAGACTGGAAGCGAGTTCTACGACATACTTCAAATGCGTCGAAACCCCTCACCACCACTACCCCTACCCCAGTCGAATCAGCCAACGTGGGAATCACGGGAGATCACTTCGCCGGATTTCGGCATACCAAGAGTTTAAGTATGTGTTTCGGCATACCAAGAGTATAAATGACGCAACATTTGCTTTTATGGATACTCTCTATTCGGATCAATGATCGTGAGGGTGTTGATCACTTTATTCTGTTGACAGTTTCACTCGCTTTTAATTGACTAATTAAACTTCTCTATATCCTAGCAACCGTGTTAGGCACGTCTGAAAAGACGGGGTGTAACGACGTAGTCTTTTACTCGTCAAAAAAGCATTTTCTATCGCTCGAGAACATTACCAAACTCGCCTGAGTTGGTAAACTGTTCTCTTGTGAGAGAAATAGTTATTTATGTATTAAGAGCGAAAAGTACAACTTTTTTCTCGAGAGCAAAAAAGTTACTTTTTGCTCGTAATGCATACAACGTTTTTTCTACAAACAATAAATTCCAAATAATCTGAAATTTGAATGAAGACACAATCTGAAAATTTAAATCAAAGTGACAATGACGTTTTAAATATTTGGTTGAGTGGTGGTAGTTGCTATTGACAGCAAGCGATAAAATCTTTTTCGCTTGCTGTCCTGGGCAACGCGCGGAAAAGTAAACACATTCTGATCCTCAAAAATGGTTAGGTTTTCGTTTGTCTAATGAAAGCGTAAAATGCGTCATTATTTGACGTTTGTAGAAAAATGCTATTTTCGTCACTCGTTAAACAATATACTATTAATCTTATAAAGAAAAATTACGGCGATATACTTTATCGATGTACTGATCAATTGCTAGTTCTTGAAACTATCTAATTACATATAGCTCTAGCGTCGCTGCCTTATCGAATCCTGTCGATTTAAAACTCAAAATTGCATGTTTCGTAAAAAATTCTGCTCGACAATTTTTTTATTACAATTGAATAAAAGACCACTCGAGCTATAACTTTTGTGTTCTTTTCAGATTGTAAACGAAAATGTATTTCGTAGAAATTTGTGAATTTTTGATAAGACAACTTCACTATCGGTATATTAGTGTTGAAAAGATGAAAGTGTAAAGTTATAGCTCTGGATATGTTTTCCGTGCGTCATCAATGAAACATTAATTCCATAAGAATCAAATCCTTATTTTCTTGATGTAGATATAAAAATTTTCTTTCACCATAACCTACAAACAGGTGTGATCCAGTCTCGTATTTTCTGTGTGCCGGAACAAGGTTTGAATAAACCGCAAATCGTATTATGGGTATAGCCCATGAGTAAAAAACGACTAATGGAAAAATGAATGTAATTAAACTATAGAGTCACGGTTGTGACGGAGCGTAAGGGAATTTTCCAGTAAAAGTCAAGGGACAAACTTTGTTCCTATTATCTACAAAAGGTACAAGACATGCAAACTGTCTTCATTAATGTATTCTTATAAGTATGTCGTATATCAAGACGCTATATGGCTATTATACAAGGTGTCCCATAACTATAGACGCACCAACCCGCTTAGAGTTGCCAACCTTCCCGCATTTTACGAGACGTCCCGGATTTGGACAAAGTCTCGCGTCCCGCACAAGTTTTGAAGTTTTTGTAGTGCAGAGAGGCAACATTAGTTATAATATGTCTCTTCTTCTTCTTCTTCTTCTATTGCCCTGTCCGATTACGGACGTTGGCTATCATCATAGCTATGCGGATATTGTTGGCTGCGCATCGAAACAGTTCAGTAGATGTTGCTCCAAACCATTTTCGCAAGTTAGCCAGCCAAGAAATTCTTCTTCTCCCAGGCCCTCGTCGGCCATCAACCTTGCCTTGAACTATGTTTTGGAGAATTCTGTACTTGCCATGTCTCATGATATGGCCAAAATACTCTAACTTTCTACATTTCACAGTAAGCACGATTTCAGGCCCACATCCCATTCTTCGGAGTACTTCTTCGTTGGTAATTCTTTCCATCCAAGAGATCCTAAGAATTCTTCTGAAAATCCACATTTCAAAAGCCCGCAACCTTCCCTCCATAGCGTCTGACAGCGTCCAAGCCTCCACACCGTTGTCTCAATAAATAATAAATATGTATCTATAAATAATATACATCATGGCACTTACGTGCTACTGGTTTGAGTTACTTTTTCATAAACATACACTCGTTAAGCGCTGCAGTGGTCCATTGGCCCGCTAAACACTTGCTGAGACAGGGCCAGGGAGGTCCAATAGACCCCCATGTATTATTTTACCTTTAGAGGCAAAAAAACCATTAGGGCCAAAATTGTTGATTTTCGTAGTTGATATTGATGGATCAAAATTCGCTCACTGAATGCAATAGTGGCACAACTCAAAAAAGTCGAAATTCTAGATAACAAAATGTCCGAACTAGAAATGCCAACCTCTACCTTAAGCCAAAACAGGCACAAAATTATTTCTTTTTATGATCCTATTATACATAATTCATTTTCAAGTCAAAACAGTGTCCTATATATAACTCAAATCTTAATTATTGATTTTCTCAAAAGAATGTTTTTTGACTTGCGCCACTATTGCATTCAATGAGCGATATGTAAAATTTAAACTAAAAATACAACAAAATAACAATTTGGTGTTTTTCTAGAAAGTGATGATAGGATTAGGGCAAAAAATGACTTAGATATTGCTGTAAAAATACAAATTTGTAGTTTTCGGAAAAATTCCAGTTCCTGCATAATTAGGGCCCAAAATCGGTTAAAAAAATTACCTAAAGCAGATAAAATTGGAGGTTGAGATTAGGGCTTAAAACGCAAACAATAGTTTAGAACAAAAAAAAGGCAAAAACTCATTCAAATATTCTGATATATTGTTTTTACTAAATTCCACTGTTGGACAAAAGTCAATAAAATTTGGCTCAAAACGCTTCAAAATGCGATATTGGTTCGAGAAACTCAAGTTAAGAATAAAGCAAAAATGCGTAAAAAACATACTCCAAAGATGTAAAAATGCAAATTTCGGGTATTTGTTGCGAAAAATCTGTTAAAAATGACTGAGAGCGTGTGAAAAGGAGAATTTGAAGTCATTGCAGGTTACGATTAAGACTAAAATCATCTAAAAATTACTCAAAGTGTCCAAAAACTTAAATTCAAAGATTTTGGAAAAATGCAGGTTAGAATTAAAGCCAAAATCGGTTTAAAATAACTCAAAACGCAAAAAAAATGCAAAGTTTGAGGCGTTTGAAAAAAGTGCTTGCAAACCTTTTGATTATTATTTTGACTTTCTCAGTATATAGCGTCATTCTATGCATTGCACTTTTTTCGATGTTACCCTAATATAAAAAAAAGTTGTGCATCAAAGGTTTCTCACTCTCAGAAAAAAAAAATATTATCTTGGGTATTACCTGTCCATTACTATGCAAAAAAACCTCTTTTTGTTTTATTTCGCGTAAAGCATCGTTTTCTATTAAAAAAATAAAACATTGCTTACATTCTGATTTTCGCCAGTTTGTAGTATTGTTTTTCCGAAATGAGCAACAAAAATTGCTCAATGTTTTTTTTTTAATGCAGCTTTTTCCCTACAGGGTGTCTAGCCGGGTGTAGGTACTTTTTTTGGTTTTATTATAAAATTAATATTGTGGTTATTTGAGAGACTAATTAGTCTCAAATTGTCAAGGCTATTTACCTCGACAATTTGAGACTACTAACCTGAACTAATTAGTCTCAAATTGTCAAGGCTATTTACCTTGACAATTTGAGACTAATTAGTCTCAAATAAGTTCTCAAAGTTGTTCAATGTAATGATATTTAGTACTCAAATGTAATGATATTTAGTGGAATTTAGAGCAATTTTAGTTGAATTAAATGAAATTTTAATTTTTTGTGTACACATTTTATGGAGTGATTTCCCCCTCATCTTAAAGCTAATAAGACATTACATTAAAAATTAAAAGAACTAAAAAATTGTGTAAATTACTTAGGAACTTCTCATTGAATATATAACATTGTTAAATAGCCAAATTTGGTACAGAAAATGTTTTTTTTTCAACAGTGACGAAGTTTCTAAAATAAATCGATTCAGAACACTGATTAAAAAGTTGGGGTAGTTTTTGTAACAAGACAGTGAAGAACTTACCAGTTGACCAAGGTGGATGGACATGGAACCCTTGGTCTTACTTAGAAACAATTCCACAGTGAGTTTCATTAAACTCCATTCTATCGTTCTTTGGATATTACAAAAAACACAATTTTTTTTATGAACTTTGCCCAGCCAAACCTCGTCTCGTCTCAAGTTTTTTCTTAATAAAGGTTTAATCAAATCGTTTTCTTTTGAACCAGAAAACCTTGCAATACACTTTTATTCATGTGCTTACAAGACACTCTGTATATGTTTTTTTAACACTTTTTTTCCTTTGATTAAAGATATGGAATTTACAATCTAAAGTGTTTTCCAGTCTTTTCGTCTAAACCTGCGGCAGACATTATCAAAGGTGATGAGGCAATGGCCGAAGTGATCTCCCGGCTTCCCGACGTTGACTGATTCGATTCGATGAGCTCCGTGGTATTTCTTCCCCCGCCGTTGTGCTGCAGTCTGCAGTGGAGGGACTGGAGTGGGGGTAGTGTGGCGCGGGGTTTCGGCGAACTTGAAGTATGTCGTACAACTCGCTTCCAGTCTGCATTTAGAAACGTAACTTCTTCCTTCCTGTTGAAATTGTTGTCGTGTTTAAAGATTTCAATGATGAATTCAAGAGAAATGCTGCGATTGATATAAGATATCCACCTGGTTGAAAAGGATGTCGTGACCTGCAGATAGAGTGCGCTCTGCTACTAGTGACTTTTGTGTTTATCTCAGCCTGCAACTCCTCTTGTGTTCCGTAATCCTCGTGTTGACACTGCGTTTTGTGGTGCCAATGTATACCGAGCCACAGCTGCGTGGAACTCGGTAAACTCCGGGTGCCGATAGGGGATCTCTGCGGTCTTTGGCCGATCTCAAGCTTTGTTGTATTGTGCAAGTGGGTTTAAAGACAGTTTTAACATTGTGATTTTTCAGTAGACTGCCGATCCTGCCCTTTACTTTGTGGATGTATGGTAGACTAGTCTATCCGCGCTTTTCTTCATCTCCTTCCGTTGTTCCTTCCTGGCGCTCTACACTCCTTGGACGGACTGCCCTATCAGACTTGTGCTTGCTGTATCCATTCCAACCAAAAGCTCTTTCCAGATGCTTAGTTTCCTGTTCCAATTCAGCCGGCTCACAAATTTTCTTGGCTTTCACAGCTTAGTCTTTATGACTCCCCTTTTCTATTTGGGATGGTGATTTGATCCGCCATTGAGGTATCGGTCAGTGTGTGTTGGTTTTGTATAAACGGTGTGCGCAAGCTTCCTATTCGACCTCCTTGATACTAAAACATCAAAAAATGGTAGGCGTCCTTTCTATTCTATCTCCATAGTGAATTGGATTTTTGGGTTGCTAGAGTTGAGGTGTAAGAGAAAGTTTTGAAGTTCGCCCTCGCCATGGCTCCAAATCACAAAGGTGTCGTCCACGTATCGGATAGAACTTTGGCCTCTTATTTGCCGTTGCCAATGGCTTGGCCTCGAAAATGTCCATAAAATAGTTGGCTATTACTGGACTAAAGGGGCTGCCCAAAGCTACACCATCAGTTTGTTCATAGAAATCTTCCTTCCATTGAAAATATGTAGTGGTTAGGCAGTGTTAGAACAACTTGGCAATATCGTGTCGAAACTCCTGGTTAATATGTCAGCAGCTTCCATAATTGGTACCATCGTGAAGAGCGAAACAACGTCGAAGCTAGCGAGGATCTCTCCTGGAAAAAAAGTCAAAGAATGCAAGATGATATGGAACTTGTATCGAGAAAACTCAGCGATTTGAGCAGATGATACCTACACTTCTCAATTCATGTGCGTACAGGGTTTTTAATTGTAGGAGGTAATCCCATATTGAAAACCGAATTAGAACAAACCCTCGGTAAATTAAGCAAAGTAAAAATACTTAAATTTTATAGTTATTAATTTAATAAAACGTACCATAACCGCCATAAACATAATCATAAGTCAAAAGCATCTAATGTCTTCCTCGTGACTGGCAACTCACAAAACATTGATTAATGATTAATGCCGCAATATATAAAAAAAAATATATTTTTTTCAAGCGGACTAAAAGTACGTCATTTGTTTTCCCCATACGAACACCTAAAGTGGGCTTTCAAATCCTGAGACCAAAAAAGTAGCAAAAAAGTCCTAGGCAGTAAAAGTAAAGTCAAAAGTCACCGCTAGTGTCATGGTGGCGCATATATAAACGATTTTCATTCAACAAAATTATTTTAATAATAGATGACACCACATAAAGCGATCTGAGTGTATTGCCATCTTTACATTCTTGTTGAAAGAACAAAGGACAGAAATACTCTCAGAGCACTCAAGAGCACCATCCGAAACCGTTATTAGTCGAAATCGCATAGGTTCTCGAATTCTGAATTCGTCTGTTAAATGTCATGCGCGTCATCATATTTATCTGTCAATGTGACATTTATTAATTTAGTATTGAAAATAATGCTACAAATTCTTAGTTTACCATAATCATTGGTTATTATTTAATACATTAAAACCATTGAACATTGAAAACCACCATTCTAACATATTCTATGTATTTTACAAATAATATACAACACTAATTGGGTAAGTACCTAGACCCGCTTAAAGAGGATGAGAGAAAATTGCAAAACTGAACCACTTTTAAATAGATTTCTTATTTCTTGCATGCTTGAAAAAAAAAATAGTATATGTTACTCGGAGTAAAAGGTCTTTTTGTGCTTCGCCCAGTTGCAGGCCTCAGCTTCGCTTCGGCCGTCAATCTCTGGGCTCAGCACGAAAAGACCCACTTTTACTCCTAGTGACATAATCTACTATTTTATCGTTTGCATAATAATAAAGTGATTATTTCAGCAATTCAATATTATTATCTGGAGAGCAAAACAATAAAACTTTTTGATCAATGGAGGAATTTTAGTCATTTATACCGATTTTTTGTCTTTAATTATCTATTCATTTTATTATATTTATTATTTGTAGAAAATTTTGTTTAACTCTCGTATTATAGTAAAGTGTTATTTCTTATCCTCTCTTCGATAATATAAAACTCATTCTTTTATTATTGGTTTACATTTGAAAATCTGTTTTTGACATTTTTATCTATCTTCTCAACATGCGCTGAAAGTTACAATTTTACAGGTAAATGTCGAGAAATACAGAGTGTCCCGTATAAGTACATGGTCAAAACGGTGCTGCTGCACTCTCTACAATACTCTCTGCTTCTTGCCAAAAACACAATTTTTAGACTATCATCAAGAGAATCATTTTTTTTTTCTTAATGAAACTTTAATCAAAACGTTTTCTTTTGAACCAAAAAAGGCCGTAGGGCCCTTTCGATAATGTGCTTATGGGGCACCCTGTATTTAAGAAGTGAATAAAATCTATGATCATCAAAAAAATTTTTTTTAATTAGTAAACTGCTTTTTAGGTTTAAAGAAAGTTTAGATAAAACTGGCGTGCATCTGCCAAACTTAACATATCGGGTTGCACCGCCAAGCTTAATACGAAACTCCTTGAAAAAACATAGTTCATATTCAAAATAATTTTTCAAAACCTCAATAAGTATACTAAACTTTACTCTACATGTCCATCATCTTAAGATAATGTTATAGCGTTTAACTACCAAACGGTTGATACCCGCGCGTACACACGTCCATCATCCGTTAGGTAATTAGAAGCCGGTATTCGAAATTATTAAATTATTATTACCGTCAGTGCATCATCATCATTGTGTATTTATGAGATCCGAAGGTAAATAACAGTAATTTGCTAACGTCTAGTAAAACAAGCATTACAAGAAGACTCTCGTACGACATTCTAAATTTATGTAACAGTGTCAAACTGTCCGTTCACCGAATCATAATGAGTACTAAAATGAGGTTTATTGTTACCGATGAAAAAGTGAAGAATTATTTCCGGTTTGTATAATAATAATAAATAACCAAAGAACCGTTATTGATTAATACATCTTCCGATATAGTAAAAAAATAAAAATAACACACCTGCTTCAGTGAGATGCAATAAGTTCCTGTTGAGTTTATGTCGCAGAAATAAATACGAATAGACAGATCAGGGCCGGGCCGTGGCATACAAAATAATTTAAATATTTCATTCTACATTCACTTGCAGTAGTTAACCTTGCGCATATAATTTTTTGCTCAAACTTTACAGTTTACTACAGAATATTTTTCCTTTTTGTAGTGTGTCATAATAATGAATTCATTTAACTTAAATTATTACGTCAGACACTTACTTATTAGTTATAAATAAAAGAGCAATTTATGAAAGCTATGTTGTATAAAAAAAGGTTATAACGAGGGGTGTGGAAAGGTAAATTGAAAACGTGTTGACTGTAATAACACTAAAAATGTGAGTAAAACTTCTAGGCATCTTGTGCTTTCTTTTTCTTAAGTAAAAACGTGATTGAATCTCAAGCACGAGTTGAGCATTAGTCTTTGCAATAAGTTTCTCATGGGAAAGAAGATCATGGCCGCGGCGCGGCGTTGCTTCATGGACCGCAGTTTCAAAAAATTCCACATTCGTGTGGAATTTAATTACCCAGTTTCCCTTTATTTATGCATTTATTATTAATACCTGTAGCAATGCATTGCAGTAATAATTTATTCCACCTTCACAGTATACCAATAATTATTTTTTCTTGCAGTGTTTTATTCGCTGGGATACAACGTCGACACGAAATGGTCGAGTGGTAATGGAAAATGGGCCGATGAACAGCCGCAGGAATGCTGACGTAATTTCAATACACTGGACCTTGGATCTTGTGGAAAAAGTCGTCCTAATTTGTCTTAAATGATTAGGAAGAAAAAACGGGAATATTGCGCCTATAATGCTGTCCGGCACCTGTTTCAAATACGTTTGGATAACAGGATTCATTTACTTAAGTAAGTTTAATTTAACCACAAATTACAAGGAAGAGCATAAAACCAATGGTAAAAATTAAATTTTGTAATGTCCAAATTCTGTTATGACATTTATTACTACGTTATAAATTTAGCAGAAAAATCAGCCAAGTTAAACGATCATACAATATTTTAAGCATCCTTGAACCCGTATTGCATTTGCATGGTATTCAATGTGAGTGCCACCGCGATCTGCGGTCTATTGTCGTTCACTCGAAGTGTCACCAGCAAAGTTTATCCCTGCTAGCTCCACTAGTTGTCACCCATTATGCCCAGACCCTCAACGATTCTGATGAGTCTCTCAGGCGACATTGCGTTTGCATCTTGAGTTTCAATGATCGTGTTTCCGAACAGTGAGTATCTCGATCTGGCAATAGCCGGGCAGTCACATGGGACGTTCTCAGCTGTATCGTCGATCTTCAAGCACAGCCGACACTTCGTCTCTTCGGGCAGTCCGAGTCTGTGCATGTGAGATCTTAGGTAGCTTTGTCCTGTGTACAGTGCAGTGGCCACTCCGATTTGTCTCCTATTTAGTCTGAGAAATGTTTAGGCTTTTGCCCTCCCTGTTCCCGTGATACATTTTTTGGAGTGGGATAGTCCGGGTAGGTTCTTCCACCAGTCCCGAGACTCAGCATTGCTCCATTTCTGGAGTTCAGCCTTGACCAGAGAGTATGGGACTCCCGGTGCAGGCTCCGGGCCTATGAATGCAGAGCCCGCCGCCCTTCTAGCTAGATAGTCGGCCCTCTCATTGCCTTCGTGACCACGATGGCCCGGGGTCCATACTAGTGTGACGCTGTGCACCTGCGATAGGGTGTTCAGAGTCCTGTAGCAGTTCCAAACATTTTGGAATTTCAACGCAAAGAGATAAGCGCTGCCCGACTATCTGAGCAGATCTTTATTGATCTATTAATTGTGTCCTCCCTCCAGTAATAGGTGTCGAGCACACAATTCAGTGGCATGTTTCTCTGCCTGAAACACTGTGGTGAATCGGCCCAGGCTCTCTGCTATACAGATGTCATCCGATCCCGTACAATCCCGTACATTCCGGAGCCAGCCCCTTCCTCTCTTTTGGATCCATCCGTGTACCAGATACTTCCTGCCAGTTGTAGATTTTCGCTTCGTTCGTTCCACGTGTCTGTGAGGGAACCTTGACGACGTAGCGAGTGTCCATTGTACATTTTGATGCCATTAGTTCGGAGACCATGTTCGATACCCCAAAGCCTTCCAAGCCAGCCGGGGCATTGTTGGTGCCACCATCGAATGGCTGCGGTGCTATGTTCGTCATTTGCTGCAGCAGGTATGTCGCCTTCATTGCCTCTCGTTCCAGGAGTATTGGAAGTGGACGCAGGTCGAGCATGCCCTCCATGGCTGCCGTGGGCTTCGTTCTCATTGCCCCCGTGATGCAGAGACATATTTGTCTTTGCAGAGAGGACAGTTTAGCTTTGATGGAGTCTGCTCTTTCGATACCAAACTATGGCTCCATACGTGATTATCGGTCCTTTTAGCGTCTCGTATAGCCACATATTTTGGTGGGGTACCATCCTCCATGGTTTGCCGCACAGGTTCTTGCACTACCAGAGGGAGAGCTGTGCCCTACTAACGGAGGACACAGCTCTCTAACATGCAACGAGTCACATGTGGGATCTATGGGAGTGATTTGTCCAGGATGACGGCTAGAAACTTTACTTCGTTGGTAAACGGGATTGTCGTCCCGAACAAAGATTGCGCTTTCAAGAAGTCTAGCCTCTTCCTTCGGGTAAATGGGCATAATCACCGTTTTCCTAGGGATTATTGGTAGGTATTCCTTTGAACATCAGCTGTGTACAACATCCAGCACCTCTTCCAACGTGCTGGAGATTTGTTGGTATGGCTGGTTTCTTATACGGATAACGATGTCGTCCGCATATGCTTGGACCTCGAGTCCCAATAGTTCCAAAGTAGCCAGAAGGTCGTCCACTAGTAGGGACCACAGGAGTGGTGAAAGGACTCCGCCCTATGGACAACCTCCCGCTGTTGTGAATCTGATAGTGTAATCGTTTATTGATGTAGTGATCAGTCTGGATTCTAACATGTTGCGAATCCAGTTGGTTATTGTTGGTTCGATCCTTCTCGCTTTACTGGCGCTGAGGAGAGAGTCTGTAGGTGCATCTATGAAAATACCTACTGCGACACCCTTTGAATCTAGGGTATTTTGGATTTTCACCGCCAGGTTGTGGAGTGTTAGTTCTGTTGATTTGTTAGCCTGGTAACAAGAGCCTGGTAACGTTAAGGCAATGCCGACGTGTCGACCCATACTTTAAGTCATCATCAGGCTAAAACTAGTGCATCACTAATAAAAAGACACATCAGTAAAAAGCAGGCGTTAAGCTGCGATTCCACTTTGCAAAACTTACTCGAGCAATAGTTTCGCGATACAAGTCTCGCCTTGTTGTTGGTGTCCACATTGACCCCTGACATTTTCTTCATCCACCCGATGCCATCGGTGTCTTCTTTGTTTGTGGCGCACGATGGAAAACGTTGTGCGCATTCGGAAGTACTAGCGACATAACTGCTGCGCGCCAACTAGGGATGGCAACGATGCATCGATGTTTTTGAAACATCGATGTATCGTTTGGCAAACATCGATGGTTGGTCATTCGATAGATCGGTGTTTCGATATCGAATTGTTTTGGTACAAGAAATGTGGCTCGCTAGGAAAAAAGATCAACGGGAAATGTTGGAAAAAATCGAGGTTGAACTACTCTATCATACATCAAAAATGTCACAAATAGGATATGCATACTACTAAGAAAAAACACGTTTTAACTGACTCGCACTACACCACAGAGCATGAGGTCTGACAAGGATTTCTATTAGCAACCAGAGTGTACATCTAATGGTTCCATGCAGCTGTGGCTGGGTTTAAATTGCCACGACTAAATGCACTATCAACCCGAGGATTACTGATCTATTGTGTTATTGTTATTGTTCTTATTTTATTTTATTAAAAGAACCATTAAGAACAAACGTTATTCTTTTTATATGCGTTTACATCTGCAATTTTCTAGATATCGGGAATTGATGTTTCCATTACCACAATGGGTAATTGAAAATTGATGAATGTAGCTTAGAAAGTGGTCAACATGGGTAAGGCAGTTAATGTTCCGACAACAAAGCTTAACTGAATGACTACGGAGTTGCAGATTGGGACAAAAACAAAAGTCAGCAGCAGCTTGCTTCCTCTGAAGAGCATCATATTATCTTCAACGAATATCTTACATCAATCGCAGCCTTGCTATCCAAGACTAACCAGAAAAGCTATTGAGTCCATCAAGCACTAGAACAACTGCAACACAAAAAACGAAATTATTCCTCTAAATTCAGACTGAAAGCGACTTTTGCGTCACACGTCATGTGCGTCAAAACCATGCTCCACGTGAAATACGGGGTGTTCATTATAAAACTTCATCTAGCAGGCTATGAAATTTTGACAGAAAAAGATAACATAATCAAAATAAATGAACTTTTGTTTCTCCATCCTTTTCTTTTGACATTTCACAGCCAATTAGATGCAATTTTATAATGAACACTCCGTATAAGTTGTATTTATATAATCACAGTTCTCAAAGTTCGGTTCGGTGGTCGAACAATCAACGTAGAGACGCAAGGGAGATCACTTTGTCAATTGTCCAACAGTCATTGATAATGCCCGCCGCAGTTGTTAACGAAATTTCAGAAAGAATGTCTTGTAGACCAGGGCTTTAAAGCCCGGAAAACATCTTAATTTCAACTAACACAACAGCTAATATACAAGGGTTCATCTATAATAAGCCAATTTTCATATTACAATATTAGGATCCTTAAGACTACCAAGTTGTAAATTTTTCTTCGGTTTCGTTTTTGACAGATTGTACATTTGCATATTATATCTATTTTACAAAACCTCGTCCCATTCGATCTTTCGAAAAAACTCACCATTATCAGTAACATTGTTTAAATCGCCATTAATTTTAATACCCATAGTTTTAAACATTATTTCAGGGAATATGTAATGCCAATGCTTTCAGTCTGAAGACTGATGAACTTCCATTGTTGTTGATGAACTTCCAATGTAATTTGATTAGATGAAAGCAGGAGTTGACGTATCCACTATAGTAACTTCATATTTCTGAGAAGTGCAATGCATACCCTACCAATAAAATGTAAATTTTTTTCGCATTTTAATTAATTGATAAGAGGTTGGTGAAGTTGTTATACCCGTGTTCATTAGAAAATGTCATCTAGAAGGCTATGAATTTTCGACGGATGATTTAATCAAAGTAAATGGGCTTTTGTTCCTTCTTCCTTTTCTTTTGACATTTCACAGCCAAACTGGTGACTGGGTGAGGTTGTCAAATTAATACCTGCTAGGAGCTTCTTCAAGTAAAGAAGTGATGGAAGGCACGTTTGGATCCCATGCAATATTTCCAAAATGCACGTGTAATGTAATGTTATTTTTATGTTATTATTTTCAGCTAATGCAATACCACGACAGGAATCTACCTCGTCAATTTGGGAAGACCTACACGATGTGAGAGTGTATGATGCGGTAGTCAAGTCGATGAGAGAATGGCAGGCGAAGCAAGATGCCAAAAGAACTACTAACAGGTTGGTATTCATGCTTCATTGTTGGTGTAGTATATTTTGGAATGAGTATTGTACAGGGTGATTCACGGCCGATGCTAGCTGGAATTGATAGGTCGATGGTAGCCAGAATAGATGGGTTAGACGTTTATGGACAACGGGACATATCATTTTTCTGAAAATTTGCAGATGTAGGTAATGGGTCATGTTCTGTCGACCTCAAATATTTTCAGCAATGCGACGTTGCCGGTTAATAAAAAAGTAGTAGTAACTCAGATAAATTAAATAGCACACCCCGTAAATTATTTAATTTTTAGATTCGCTACTTCTTTTCCATCATTACTGCTTAATAACCTCTACCTACCTCTAGCGGTTTTCGAAATATTACTTATTCTTCTTATTTTTTTGTTCAAAACAAGGCCCTAATAGAACCTCTGTTACAACACGAGTCGAATTCGTAAAAAGATGAAATATTGGAGTTTGTTTCGGAAAGATACCTGAATTTGCCTCATGTAGAAATAGTGGTCCTACCTTGTACAGGGTAGCTCAAATTTAATGTTTTTACGGTGAGATACTAAACCCGCCTAAATTACATTTTTTTTAATAGAACACCCTATATATTACAAATACTATGAAAGACAATTAAATTTCCTTTAAAATAATGTCTTCTAAATGATGTCTTTTCCTTTAAAATGATTAAAATGATCATATTTCTAAACCGTCACATTTCACCAATAAAATGCGGGTTTATGTATTACTTAATTATAAACATTGAATTATTTTCGCATATTTCCCGCAGGTGGCACTGAAAGGGCATTATTTGAATGCTACAAAATTGTTCAAAGGGTTTGACAGATAGTGTCGCGTTTAAGTAAATGGCAGAAAACGGTTATTCAAGTGAAGTTTAACGAAATGTACCCTAATTCACAACAATTTATATGGAAACAACATAATGCTGTCAAATATGGAAACAAACACAAAAGTCAGCAGTAGCAGAGCACGCTCTCTTCGAAGGTCACAACATTTTTTCAACGAAGTAGATATCTTATATCAATCGCAGCCTTTCTATCAGAGACTAACGAGAGAGGCCATTGAGATCTCTAAATATGACAACAATTTCAACAGCACGGAGGAAATTACGTTTCTAAATGCAGACTCACGGGAAAGAACAACGAATACCGGGCGCAAAACCGCATAATCAACAACAAGATAAGAGAAGCAAAACAGAAATGGCTTTCCGAGCAATGCCAAGAAATAGAAGCAAAGGAAGCAAAACACGATACCTTAAACATGCACAAGAGGATAAAAGAGGCAGTAGGTATCTGCAGAAACACAAGCATGACGACTCTACAAAATGCACAGGGCAGTCTGATATTGGACATATCGGACAAAACTGACGGAATGGTGCGATTATATCGAGCTCTTATTTCACGATACCCAGTCAGAACTTCAGGAAGAATTCCTTGACCAAGACCAAGGCTTGGACATAACTAAGCCAGAAATCCAGTATGCACTGTCAATTTCAAAAACGGGAAAGCCAGCGGTCCTGATGACGTCCATATAGAAGTTCTAAAAATACTGCAGAACGAAGAATCACTGAACACACTGGTAAAACTATTCAACCTTATTTACCGAAACGGCAGTATACCTTCTGATGGGCTTAAATCTACTTTTGTCCCGCTCCCCAAAAATGCGAAAGCCAAGAACTGTGGTGATTATCGTCTTATTAGCCTGATAAGCTATGTGCTTAAACTCTTCTTGAAAATAATACCCAAAAGAATATAATATGCAAAGTGCAAGACAAGGATGGGTGACTCTCAATTTGGTTTTCGCAATGGTTTTGGAACAAGGGAGGCACTATTTAGCATACAGGTCCTTATCCAAAGGTGTCGGGACATTGGCGGTACCAGTTTACGCATGTTTCATCGATTACGAAAAAGCCTTCGATAAAGTGCAGCACGAAAAACTGATAGACATTCTTAAAGAAACAGGACTGGAGCAACGAGACCTCAGAATAATAGCCAACCTTTACTGCAATCAAAGTGCTCACATAAGAATCGGTAACACTGCGTCCGACGAGATCAAAATCCTCAGAGGCGTTCGTCAAGGATGCATTTTATCACCACTGTTATTTAATTTGTATTCCGACAGAATATTTCAAGAGGCTTTGGATGAGTGCGACGACGGGATATGTGTCAATGGGATTAATATCAACAACCTGAGGTACGCGGACGACAGGGTTCTTGTCGCCGATTCCCTTGAGGGACTGCAGGAACTGGTAAGCCGCGTGACGGCTGCAAGCTCAGAAGCCGGCCTTAGACTAAACGTGATAAAGACAGAGTGGCTAGCAATTAGCAAATCAAACAACGTGGACGGACACTTGACAATTAACGGCCAAGGAATTGAATGAGTTGAAACTTTTAAATATCTCGGGTGTCAACTAAATGAGAAATGGAACGGCATGCAGGAGATTCGTGCCAGAATAGAACAGGCCCGTGCTTCGTTCCTGAGGATGCGTAATGTACTTTGTAGCAGAAATTTAAGCTGCGCATACGAATACTGCGCTGTTACGTGTTCAACATACTGTTTTATGGAATGGAAGCTTGAACCTTCATAGATGCGATGTGCAAAAAATTGGAGGCCTTTGAAATATGGACGTACAGAAGGCTATTGAGAATCTCCTGGGTAGAAAGAGTGCGTAACACCGAAGTACTTCAACGCCTCGACAAGCAACTGGAAGTTCTGTTTACACTAAAAAAGCGCAAACTGGAGTATTTCGGTCACATCTTAAGGAATGACAAATATCGACTTTTAAAGCTTAATATTGAGGGCAAGATCAAAGAACGAAGAGGCCTGGGTAGAATAAGGATATCCTGGCTAAAAAACTTAAGGCAATGGTATGGAGTGAGCACTACCACTCGGAACCGCCGAGCTGTAGACAAGGTTCAGTTAGCGCTGATGATTGCCAACATCCGAAGAGGACAGGGCACCTAAAGAAGAAGAAGAAATGCAGACTGGAAGCGAGTTCTATGACATACTTTGAGTGCGCCGAAACCCCGCGCCTCCATTACCCCCACCCCAGTCCTTCCACTGCCGCGCGGCGGCGGGGGAATAAATACCATGGAGCTCACCACAGTCGGATCAGTCAACGTCGGGATGCACGGGAGAGTACACCTAGCCCATTGCCTCATCGCCTTTGATGTTTGCCGCAATTGTAGACGAAACGTCAGGAAGAAATTCCTTTCGACCACGGCTTCAAAGCCCGGAAAATACTTTAGATTGCATTAAAAATTATTCTTTCTATTGCGCGTGCTGCATACAAACTTGTATATCCCACGGGTTCATGTTAGTGCGTTTCGACAAACAGTTATTATTAAAAATGTTTTAAAACGTTTCTATTTTACGCCCGCGCGGGCCATAATGTCTACCATGTTCAGGTTTATGTATTTCATAATTAAGCAATAAAAACACAATAATGAACTGGTCGGACATAATAGTATATTATTAAACGAGCTTTTTATGATAGCCATTATTCCCTTAGGGGGACGTTTGCGTCACGAGCCGTAGGCGAGGGGCGCAAGTCTCCTGTAGCTGAATATCAGTATATTATTAAATAGTCGTGGACAAAATTTATATAGACGCTAACACACTTTTCAATTAGATTAGGGTTAAATTAAAAAGTCCATTTCCATCAATTTTTCTTACATGAATTTAAACTTATTGGTTTACAACTTATTTTCCCCTAGAACGAAACGCGAGGAGCCCTCAGTATGTTACGAAGGCTTGGGATGCTTCGAAGCCTCCGGACCTTTTGGCTATTTGGATATGTTACCAAGCAAACCCGAAGAAATAAATACCAAATTTCTCCTTTATCCCGCTCGGTAAGTTATTCTTTGTTACAAATAATTAGTGGTAGAAGTGTTAGCCGGCCGATTAAATAAAACGACGGTTATATGGGGCCCGGAAGTGAGCTGATGGAAATTGCGTACTTGAGATTTGGATGGAAATTTCAGATAGTGAAAACTCTTAAGCTACCAATAAACGCTTCTTAAAGATTGGTAGCTTAAAGAATTCAAATTTATATCGATACTTAAAAACACCAAAAAATAGTGCGTTTTTGAAATCAAAAGTCACAAGAGAAAAAATGAAAATGGTTTAGGTTTCTTTTTTGGACTCGGGAAATGTCATAGTTTACTTTTCTAAATGTTAATCCGATAAATAATGATTCGACTTCAGGATGACGAAATAGACGACCTTGAGAGAAATGAACAAATTTTGAAGTAGCTTACATTTTTCTTCGTTTCACATCGCACCATCACATCGCACCACTGCAGTCGAACCCACTGCAAACCACCCATGCAAATTTGAAAATTGAGGCAATTTTTTCGTATGTCGTTTTTTCATCTTTATGTAGGACACCATAGATCAGAATTTGTTTAAAGTTAAAGTTGCTCAAAAGATTCTTTAGCGAATTTATACCGCAAAACTCTCTTATTTGTATCTTTTTGCTATTCCGCTAGACAAACTTTAAATCGCCAATGATTTTGTCAAAAATTGGTCAGCGCCCACGGAAGTACCCTTCGAAAAACCAGATAAAAACACAATTTTTTTAAAATACTTAAGGAAAAAAATTATAGTCGATTTTGCTCAAAAGATTCTGCAGCGATTTTATATCGCAAAACTCTTTCTGTCTGTACCGTTGCTATTCTGATAGCCAAACTGTAACCCACCTTAAACTAATAAAACTGTTCTAAATAAATAGAAACAGACAGCGACGAAGTGGTTCAGCTCCCACGGAAGTCCCCTTCGAAAAGCTCGATGAAGCGTTTCATTGGGCTAAAGGTGGCTTCAACAAAAGTCTGCCTACCAAGGTCCTTATCCATGGCTTTGGTAGCGATTGTGGTTACATTTGGGCTTACGAAATCAGAAGCGCATTAATGGCTGTGGTAAGTAACATTTTGTCTAGAATAGTGTTTCCTATTACTCACATTCCTTGTTTTTTAAATAAAAAATAAAGGATAAGAATACTTGCTCTTAGAAAGGCTAATCGGAAACGCTGTAGGTTTAGCGCTAAGTGCAGCTAGTACATCAGTTTCCAAAAGAAGATAGGTATTAGATCTGATTTTCTGTTTCTTCCAACTCCAACTCTTTCAATCAGTGAAACTTATACATCTTCCAATTCGAAAAAACCTACTTTGCTACATCAATAATTGCTTTTCCTGCTTCTTGTTTTTTACATGGTTTACTCTTACTACCTAATAATAAAACATTAAAAAAAATCATACAAACTTTTAATTTATGAGAAAATATTTGAGATACTCTAATATAACAGGAAGAAATCAACACGATCTGCGTCGATTGGTCCCACGGAGCCGCTTTGCCCAATTATGTAAAAGCCTCAGCCAATACCAGGCTAGTGGGCAAGCAACTGTCTTTACTTCTGAGGGGTCTTGTAGAAAAGAATGGGCTCTCCCTCTCAACGACACACCTGATAGGCTTCAGTTTGGGGGCTCATATTGCTGGTTTCGCCGGAGCTTCCTTGGGAAATTTAAGTAGGATTACTGGTGAGTTAATGCTTCACTTGTCATTACAAGACCATTCGAGCTTTACCAAGTGCACTTAGCACATTTAGCCAACGAAAGCATCAGTGAAAATAGCGCGAAATGGAAAAAGAAATATTTTTACCTACGAACTAAAAGAAACCGTTTGCTTACATCAGTTTCCATGGTCCAAACACTCAGTTTACGACCAACGGATGTTGTTTAGTTTTTATCCAGGACAGCGGGCTCTAAAGTTACAATTACAAATATCTGTCGCTTTTGGCGCAAAATATCGTTAATGAATAACAACTTTTAATAAAATAACTAGATAATTTCTACCAATTGCTTAACTCTTACCAAAGTATACACTGTAACTGTCAATGTAACTCATTATTTCGTAATATTCCGGAGGAAGTCCGTTGGTCCGTTTCAGAGTTATGCTTTCTCAAACTTGGTGCAAAAATCGAGTGTTGCAAAGCAACTGACCAGCAATTTATTTGAGTCCTAGTGTGAAAAGTACCAGCTCCGATGTGTTTTTGCCTAAAATATGTATTTTCTATTTCGGTTTTAATATGGCAGTTTTTTCGCAATGTTACGACGTCAAAACAGTATCGAGTTGAAGCTCTTTTCGACACCTGTTTTGATTTTTGCCATGTAATATTGGTAGTGGTGACCAATCAAACGTCATCTTTAAGAGATATCTAAAATGAAACGATAGTGAACTATTTCGATATGGTAATCATAAAACGCAATATTCATAGCATTTAATGCAATGTTTTGCAATAATTGCGGACGAGTACAACTGATTTCTTGGTACATAATTTTTCTTTTAATATGAAAGTTGAAAATTATTTATGTCAAAATCTGAGGCTGATTTTTACCTTTACCAGTACTAGAAGTTAAAAAACGTACATAATAGAGAAAATTAAATTTATATTTATTTCAAATATAGTAGTATATTGTGCAACTAGTGTCGAAAATTGCACTTGTCACACGAGTATGACGGTTTGGGCACGAGCCGTAGGCGAGTGATACAACGTCACAAGAGTGCGCCAGTGTATTTTTTGCGCTGCGGCATTTGGTATTGCATTGTTGTCTACTCCTACTGGTTGCCAAGGCAACATATATAACTTAAATGGCGAGCGGTAATAATGATATTATTCCCGCAGTTTCAAGTCATTTATCCCTCTGACGCTGTATGAGCCCTATTTAACTTTTGTCAACAAGCTAAATATCAATACATTATTAAGTGGTCGTCGACAAAATAATATTATAATTATGGAAAACGAAGTAACTCGATTCTTTTTTATAACTTGGCATGGAAAATATTTATAGCTGTTCATTAATCATTTAGGTTTGGATCCTGCAGGGCCTCTATTCGAAGCTCAAGATACAAGAGCGCGACTCGACGAGACCGACGCATCTTTTGTAGACGTCATTCACAGCAATGGAGAAAATTTGATCTTAGGTGGTTTGGGGTCGTCCCAGCAAATGGGGCACGTAGATTTCTATCCTAACGGTGGTAGGATGCAAAAGGGGTGCAGTCATCTTTTTGTAGGAGCTGTTAGCGACATTATTTGGTGTAAGTATACGCTCGCTCAACTTATTACGTTTATTTATTACATATTATGTTACACTCTATTGTCCAATCAAGCGTCGTCTTTAATAGAGATTTAAAATGAAACGATACTGAATTACAATTTAAAGTGTTTTCTGGGCTTTGAAGTCGTAGTCCAATGGAATTTTTTCCTGTCGTTTCGTCTACAGCTCCGGCAGACATTACCAAAGGCGATGAGATAATGCGTGAAGTGATCTCCCGTGCTTCCCGATGTTGACTGATTCGAATGTGGTGAGTCTCGTAGCGCCTTCGCGTTGCAGTGGAAAGACTGGGGTGGGGGGTAGGGGTTACGCGGGGTTTTGGCGCATTTGAAATATTTCGAAGAACTCGCTTCCAGTCCCAGATTTAGAAACGTAATTTCTTCCTTCCTGTTGAAATTGTTGTCGTGTTTAAAGATCTCAATGGCCCCTCTCGTTAGTCTCGGATAGAAACGCTGCGATTGATACAAGATATCCACTTCGTTGAAAAGGATGTCGTGGCCTTCGACTTTGTGTTTGCCCAACCCTGCAACTGCTCTTGTGTTCCGTAATCCTAGTGTTTTGTGGTACCACACTGCGTTTTGTGGTGCCAATGTATACCGAGCCACAGCTGCATGGAACTCGGTAAACTCCAGGCGGTCTACATTCCTTGGACGGTCGGCCCTATCGAACTTGTGCTTGCTGTATCCATTCCAACCAAGGACCCTTTCCAGATGCTTCATTTCCCGTTCCAATTCAGCCGGCTCACAATTCTCTTGGCTCTCACAGACAGAGTCTTTATGACTCCTCTTTTTTGTCTTTGATGATGATTGATCCGTTATTGAGGTATCGGTCAATGTGTGTTGGTTTTCTATAAACGGTGTGCGCAAGCTTCCCATTCGGCCTCCTTGATACCAAAACATCTAAAAACGGTATTCATCCTTTTCTATATCCACAGTAAATTGAATTTTTGGGTTGATAGAGTTGAGGTGTACGAGGAAGTTTTGAAGTTCGCCCTCGCTTTGACTCCAAATTACAAAGGTGTCGTTCCAATTCGCCATAGAAAACGGTATCGACACGCTTTCGTTTCTCGATACCCCTCTCGATATCGAACGAAATGGTATTCCAATCTTAGTCGATGGAGGTGTCGAGTTACTCGCAATATATCGTAGTTTTCGTAGCGAGTTTGCACGTATGGATATGAAAACCGAGTAAACCGACAAATTGACTTATACTTCTGTGATTTGCCGTAATGAGTTCAGTGGACAGGAGAAAAATTTTATTTTTTCCACAGTTTATGCTTTCTATTACAACACTCAATTGATATATGTTTCTTAGCATTATTACTTCTCTTCTGCAGCATAAAGATGAGTTCTCATAATTTCACGAGTCCTTTAGGACGAGTGAAATTTGCAAGGAAAACATGGCAGAGTGAAAAATTATCTGGTTCGTTTTCAAGCTCGAGCGGTAGGTAGGGAGGTTATTGCTCAAATCTATGAAGAAATAAATAAGTAGTGTTAGAATATTCGGACGTCATCTTAAATAAGTCAGTCAGACAACGACATTGATTAAGGTTTTATGGTTGATTCTATGACAACGTGAAATTACCGCTGTAATTTTTTAAAAAATTATCGAATTACCGCTTATTAATACCTGTTTTGCTCCATAGCGACAATATAGATGAGTGAAATAATCGGGGGTAATACCACGAGAGCTTTAAAATTACCGATAATTTTGCACGATTGCATGTTTTCCATAATTTCACGAGTCCTTTAGGATGAGTGAAATTAGCAAGGAAAACTTCCAGAGTGAAAAATCATCTTGTTCATTTTGAAGCTCGAGCGGTATTTAGTGAGATTATTTCTCGAATCAAATTAATATAGAGAACGACATTGATTAAGGTTTAGGTTAGTGTAAGCGATAATACCACGTCGTCTAGGCAACGTCGAATTACCGCTGTAATTTTTTGATGAACAAACTCTCCTTATAGGAAAATTTATACATGAGTGAAATAATCCACAAAATTGTACGGAGGATGTCCCTCCATCAATTACTACGGACTAATAATAAATATTTAAAGTTTAGAAAGCTATAGAAAGCTACAAACGCCACTGAAAAATGCTAACGTAGTTCTGTATGGTTTTTCAATTTATTAATTGAAGATTAAGTTCGTCTCCCCTATAGATGAATCAATTATTACCTATCTTTCAAATTTTTACAATGATTCTAACCCCTGGGTTATACTTCAAAATACTTCAGTCTACCCTAAGAACTCTCCTCTCCGTCTAACTAGTCACCATTCTGATCTAAGAATGCCTAGGAAATACGTACTAAAGATGCCTAATAATTTCCAGAAATACTTCAAATGTTCTGGAAATACCTGCCTTTTTACTGCCACTTTCTAGGGTAGCGGTTGACCCTTTGGGACCCGTATACAGTCATATAGTCCACAGGACATATAGTCCACAGCTGCCTTATACGCTCCAGAGAAATTTTCTTGTACTCATGGGTATCCTTGAGTGCAGCTAATTTACACATAATACTATGTATGTTACAGATTTTAATACTTAACACCCTGTATTTCAGAAATTATAGAATCTTGTTGCGCCTATGAAGCCCATTAACTACAAAATACCAAACATTTAGGCAAATCGACAGAGATCCAATTTACCATTAAAATGGTTACGGGGTTCTTTAATGTAAAAGTTGATCATTTTCTACTTTTATAGTTTTTGTTTTTTTTTCATATTTTTATTTTACGTGAATTTTCTTATGAACGTTCATACGGAGAATACTTTGAGAAAACTTAAAAGTGCAGATATGGACTGATGACAGTGAAGTCAGTATAAAGCGAATAACTTGTTACAAGAAGTTATAACCAATAAATGTCACTAATGACAACGAAAGTCGATACTCGACTCTCGAGACGTAATACAGAATACAGTTCAGAGTAGGGTTAGAGGAACAGCCAAGCTACCAGAAACAGGAAACAGTAGAACCTAAACGATGGTCGTTTATTTATTATAACACTTTCTTTATATTTATTGAACTGACACTTAGCAGCCATTTGCTCGAAAACTGTTCATAGGAACACTTCTAGATTTGGAACATGGTTAGAGGAACAGCCAAGCTGCCAGAAACAGGAAACAGTAGAACCTAAACGACCGTCGGCTGTTTAATCGAATACTTGTATGTAGCTGCCCTCCTCATGATATCAATCTAAGAATGTAAATACAAAAATTTAAAAAAAAATCCGACGACACTGATCGTTCGGGTAGTTCCGCCAAAATGGCTGCTAAAATTTGGCTGTCAAAATCACATCAGTAAATGAAATAGTGTTTTAGGTTTTACATAAAAAGAATAAAATTCCCATTAAATGTGCGAAACAATGTTTCTTAACTTCAGTATACTTGTGCACAAAATGCAAGTTGACATCCATATTGTCAACACAAAATATTCATGGCTCCGTAAAACACTTTTCCTGTCAAGATATCTGCAAGCATTTCTAGTTATTCACATGACTTTCAAGTGCGATTGGAATATCTCAGTATATATATTGTCTTTAATTCGTTCGCTGATCCAACAGGCTAGAAATAATTAGAAAAAAAAGGCAATCCAAAAAAAAGTCAAAATTCTTAACGTTTTAAACTGTTTCAATAATGAAAATCGACAATGAACTCGGTCTATTACGACTAATTCGTAGGATAACCTCGGGCCGCTGTTATCTTATATATTCCAACAAAAACCTAATACACACTGCACATTAAAAGTTTAGAAATGATGGGGAGGATGTCCCTTTCAATGTTCGCTTCACACTTCAACGAAGATGTACTGAACATCTAAACTAGGGGTGTTCCTTTGAAAACGTGATCTATTTGGTTGTAAAATGTTAAAAGAAAAAGATGTAAGCTCAAGAGTCTATTTACTTTGATTATGTCATCATTTTCTGTCAAAAATTCATACCCTTCTAGATGCCGTTTTTAATGAACTCGATTTATAGGTTTCCACACAAATGGATCGGAAGAAGAAGGAGAGATGTCCCTGGAGAATGGTCCCCTAGGTCGCCCGACTTAACTCCATTACATTTTTTTTATGGGGTGCTTTAAAGATTAATGTTTACGCAACTCCTGCAAAACCTGTTAAGAATTTGTTTAAAGTATGATGTACTATTAAGCGAAACATCTTGGACTTTCATTGTCTATATTGAGTTTTACACGACGTTACGAGCAGTGGAATCTCTGCTCGTTTTCCAGTGAAACTGAGCATTAAGCCCGAGGCTACTTGCTTATGTACTAATACAGCTAACCACGCCCACCATTCCTATTGGCTGGATCGTCGGCACCGTCACGCGTCAAGCGACCAGCGCTTGTCCGCCGTATCAACGGATACCATACCGAAGAGACGTCGCAACTTGGCTTACTAAAGACGCCCTCATTGTTGCCAATGAGACTGCTTCATTAAACTTTCGTTTCTTCCAGTGCTGTTCCCTATGCATAATTTTGGCTTCCAATCACATAATATTATGGTGTTCGGACCAAGCTTGCTCTGCAATTTCCGATTTTGATGTTTCTCCCCTTATCGTATGAGTTATGTGCTCTTACATGCAAAAGACGCTTGGTTTCTCCTATGTACGACATGCCGCACTCACCCGGGATCTGATATATACAATCCTTTTGCTGATTTGAATTTTCCGGCTTAGTTTTAGATAGATTAGATATAGTTCCAAATGTATGGATTCTTTGTCGCTGCATATTGTTATGGCGCACCTTTAAAACTTTATATAGGCGCGCCGTAACAATATGCAGCGACAAAGAATCCATAAATTTGGGACTTCAGAATATAAAACAGGATTTGATGCAAAATGGTTATACGGAAAAAACTATCTTGAGGGCTTTTATGGAATGTAAAAGGCAAAAGCCTCGGCAAAACAGCGAGGACCAACCTCATGTTTTTACTATACCATACATAAAAGGAACTTCAAAGAAACTTTGATGCATCGCGAAACAGTACAACATATGGACGGTTTTCAAAACTGAAAATACATTAAGAAGCGTACTTTCTAAAACCAAACTGGAAAATTGAAATCAGTAAAAAGATTGTATATATCAGATCACGTGTGAGTGTGGTATGTACATAGCAGAAACCAAGCGTCCTTTGCCCTAACCAGAACTCATACGATAACAGGTGAAACATCAAAATCCGGAATTGCAGAGCACGCTTAGTCCGAACATCATAATATTAAGTGGTCGGAAGCCAAAATTGTGTATAGGGAACAGCGCTGGAAGAAACGAAAGTTTAAGGAAGCAGTCTTCATTGGAAGCAATGAGGGCGTCTTTAGTAAACCAAGTCGCGACGTTTCTTCGGTATGGCTTTCGTTGATACGGCGAACAAGCGCTGGTCGCTGGTCGATTGAATCACTTTGAAATTCTCATTATTCCAAATTTCAAAACAATTGAGTGTTTTTCTGTAGTTAATAGATTGTGGGTTGCTTAATAGCACTTCTTACTACGGCTTTAACAAGACTATTGTAGTTTGATAAGTCCATCCATTTCGAAGTGTCATCGCACTTATTTTACTCAAATTATAAAACCGAATTATTATTAAGTACGGTTTATTGAGAGCCCAAGTTCTTAAGCTTTCGACTTTGATAGCTCAGTTGTACTGAAAAATTACTGCGTTTTGAAACTGGAGTTTAATCTTAAATTTGTTTTATAAAACAGAAAAAAATATTTGAGTGAGGTGCAATTTTGTGGGTGCACTATACCGAGCTGTTAAACCCTGCTTTAAATTGAGAGCGTATTGTAATTAAAAGTTTAGTCAAGTTAATGGTAAATGTTTATTAAGTAGTATGTTGTATAATCCTCACTAAATTTTTAGTTTAAGTTATTTTTAAGTGATATTTAATAACTAGTTGCTCAATCAGATTTAATTTTATGTTGCGTTTTAGCCTCAGCAGTCGAAGGGCGCTCATTGTGCAATCACCGAAGAGCCTATAAGTTTTTCATAGATTCCGTTTCACCAAGGTGCCATTTTCCTGCTTTTCCTTGTGACACGTATGACAACTTTCTTTCTGGAAAGTGTTTTCCTTGTACAGACGAAAGGTACATTCTCATCAGAAAGTCTCTCAAATGAACTTTTAAACAATTATGATATTCCAGAAAATGTGGAAACATGGGATATTATGCCGACAGGTCTAAAGGAAGAGGTGAATTGTTTTTAATTACGCGCGAAGAAGAACCTTTTTGTGGTAAGAGGTATTATTGTAAGCAGTTTTAAGATATCAACCAATAAAATAATGTTGCAGCTCATCAATACTTGGTAAAAATTGAAACCAAATCCGCAGTGGTCCCTGTGAAAAGCTATGGCAAGATACAAGTCACCTTAATCAGCGATTCTTTCTTGAATGAGACTTTCGTGCTGACAAAGTACGTGAATTCTTATTTCCTTATTTATCTAGTTTTAATAATATTGGTACAGAAAAGATGACGAGGAGATGAAGCTGGGCGACTCTTTGTCGAAAATTGTGGTCCTGCACCCTCTTCTTTCTCAACCAACAAAAATACAAATTCTCTACACGGCCTACAGTGGCTGGCTCTCCTCTGGGCTGGGCCAATGGAAAGTCGATAAAGTGACATTAATGGACAGTTTCGGAAAGATGTAATGCTATAATTACCCTTAAAAATATTACTCAACTACAAATACTTTTATTTCAGTTCCTCCATATGCAAGCGTGATCTAGTCTTAAAGTCCGGCACTCCAGTCACATTACCTTTATATCCCAAAGATTGCGGCGAAGTTACGAGCAGCACGGAAACCAGTGATGAAACTAAGTTAGAACAGGCGGAAACTATACATTCCGGTTATTTGGACAACAAAATAATCGCCGAGGAGGGTTCGAATTCTCTGGATGGCGAGGCCGAATCTAGTCGAGCTTTTAACAGTCGCCCATCAAAGGCCGACAAGCTTAACAAAAACGATGTGAACGGAGACGGGCTGATACGGGAGGTGGTAGAGCCCATTTTGAAGACGCACCCTGCGAAGAACGGAAGGGCTCACGTTCTCTCGGAGAGTGAGAAGAGAATCGAGATTACTGAACCAATATTAGGACCGACTACCACACGTTCCGGGAATTCCAAAGAAAGTGAGGAGAAAAACAGTGACGGGGGAAAAGAGTGGAGCAGGCAAGATGAGGCAAAATCAATGAAGGAATTCGGGTAATTTTTTTTCATTATTAGTTGAAAGTTTTTGGTAAATACTCAAAACTGCACATTTTCTTTATTATTTTTGCTAATTTGAAGTTCAAAAATGTTTTCGTTCTTTGGTCGATTTTGGCGCAGGGTGGAAAAGGTTTGTCATCAAAAAAGAAAAAGCAAACAAAAAATTTTTACCCATATAGGCAGCCATAATAAGCGTTGCAGCAGTTTCTATTTTTTCCATTGTTTTATGATTTGCACTGGCAATAAATACATAAACTAGGGCCGATACCTATATAAATATAGTAGAAGAAGAGTGGACCGATTGAAGTGAATCCAACTGTTTTTTGCTCTTCTTGATGTCCTCTTTCACCTTTCATCAACGGGAGACCCATCGGTTCAATAGTTTCAGAGATGGGCATTGGGGCAGAGATGGAGCATTTTTAGACACTTTTAGAAACGAGCTTTTTGCCATTTTTAAAACAACCACTTGAGGAGTTAATTTTATTAGAACTCGGTTCTTAGGGAATTGCAAATGTGCCATTCCGACCAGAGACAGAAAAAAAAATACCGAAATTGTCTTTCAATTGACCAAAGGAGGGGGTATTACGTCTTTTTTCCAAATTTTCTAATTTAACGGCTTATAACTCTAGAATTAGTGAACCGACTGGAGTGAAGCTAAGAATCTAACTTTTTTTGTTCTTCTTGATGTCCTCTCCCACAATCCAAGTCCCGTAGGTACAATATTTCCGGAGATAGACTCCTTGGTGTTCGATTTTTAGGCACTTTTAGAATCGAGTTTTTTGCCATTTTTAAAACAACCACTTTAGGTTTTATTTGCATTCCAATTTAGTTTGTTATGTTCTCAGGGGACTGTAAACGTTATTCCGATCAAAAACAGATTTTTTTCCAACATTTTCTTCTTGATCAAAGGGGGTTTACGTCTTTTTTCTAAATTTTCAAGTTTGACCGCCTGTAACTTTAAAACGAATTGACAATTGTAGTGAATCCAATTATGTTTTTGCTTCTCTTGTTACCCCCTTTGACCTCCCACCAACGGAAGTCCTGTAGGTGCAGTATTTTTTGGAGACAGACCCCTTCGGTGGTCAATTTTTAGACATCTTTAGAATCGAGATCTTTGCCATAAAAAAAAATCCTTTAGGGGTTAACTTCATTTAAATTAAGTTTGTTAAGTTCTTAAAGGATTGCAAACGTGCCCTTTTTAATTAAAAACAGCAACAAATATTATCGTTTTTTTCTTTTAAATTGACCAACTTTAATTTTTATTTTTCCTCGTTTCTCAACTTTGACTACCTATAACTTTAAAACTAGTAGACCGTTTGGGGTGAATACAACCGCTTTTTGCGCTTCTTGATGTCTTCTTTCACCTCCCATCAACGGAAGTCCCGTAGATGCAGCATTTTTGGAGATAGACACCCTCGGTTGTCGATTTTTAGGCATTTTTTGAATCGAGTCTTTTGCAATTTTTGCAAACAACCACTTAAAGGATTTATTTCATTCGAATTCAATTTGTTGAGTTCTTAGGGAATAATCCCTATATTGTAGTAGTGGATTAGCGGGATGGGGACAAATAACGACAATTCAGCTTTTATCAATTGCCAACGTTTCGACCATATATTGTGGTCTTTATCAAGGCTCTTGATATGCCGAAGTCCTGTACATTATATTCAAAAACGTGTCCATTGTCCACGTCATGGGTAGAGGTTCTCACGATGACAAAAAAAAACACCAATAAATTAACATAAAACGATAACGCAAATTCAGTACGGAGCAGGCGAGCGACGAGCAACAGGACGACCACTATGTCTACGGAATCCCTACATTGTCTTCGAATTGACCAAAGGGGAGGGGAGGTATTACGTTTTTTTTTTTGTAAATTTTGAACTTTGACCGCTCTAACTTTAAAACGAGTGGACTGATTGGAGTGAATCATGTTCTAAGACGTATCACACTTGCTTGACTATATTTTAGATATTGGTTCCACATGAGAAACTGAAGGTCATACTTTATGTTCAATATAAGACTGTTTCGTTTATAACATTATGAAGGATTTCACGCCCAGTCAAAATACAATCTAAAGTGTTTTCCGGGCTTTGAATCCGCGGTCCAAAGGAGTTTCTTCCTGACAATTCGTCTACAGCTGCGGCAGACATTATCAAAGGCGATGAGGCAATGGGCGAAGTGAACTCCAGTGCTTCCCGATGTTGACTGATTCGACTGTGGTGAGCTCCGTCGTATTTATTCCCCCGCCGTCGCGTTGCAGTGGTGGGACTGGAGTGGGGATAATGGTGGCGCGGGATTTCGGCGCACTTGAAGTATGTCGTAGAACTCGCATTCAGTCTGAATTTAGAAACTTGATTTCCTCCCCGTGTTTAAAGATCTCAATGGCCTCTCTCGTTAGTCTCGGATAGAAACGCTGAGATTGACGTAAGCTTTCTACCCTGTTAAAAAGTTGAAAAAGAAAGCGTGCTCTGCTACTGCTGACTTTTGTGTTTGTCCCAGCCTGCAACTCCTCTTGTGTTCCGTAATCCTCGTGTTGACACTGCGTTTTGTGGTGCCAATATATACCCGCTACAGCTGCATGAAACTCAGTAAACTCCGGTTCCCGCAAGGGGATCTGTGCAGTCTTTGGCCAATCTCAAACTCTGTTGTATTGTTTGAGTGGGTCTAAAAACAGTGTTAACACTGTGCTTTTGCAGTAGCCTGCCGATCATGTCCGTTACTTTGTGGATGTATGGTAGACTAGTCCATCTGCGCTTTTCTTCACCTTCTCCAGTTGTTCCTTCTTGGCGCTCTACATTCCTGGACGGACGGCCCTATCGAACTTGTGCTAGCTGTGGTTCCATCCGTGCATTCCAACCAAAGGCTTTCTCCACATGCTTCATTTCCCGTTCCAAATCAGCCGGCTCACAAATTCTCTCGGCTCTCACGGACAGAGTCTTTATGGCTGCCCTTCTCTGTCTGGGATGATGATTTGATCCGTTATTGAGATATCGGTCAGTGTGGTGTTGGTTTTCTATACCCCTACAAGAAGCCAGCGCGTGATCCAACCGCCCGGATTCTGAGGGCCACCAACAATTTAATTAAGGACATGGCTTCGGATGAAATGAATAAGCTTAAAAAATCAGAAGCATTGCCACCAAGGCTGTACAATTTGCCAAAGATCCAGAAATCGGATGTGTCGCTGAGACCCATCGTGAACACCATAGGAAGTCCGACCGATGTTGTGTCGCTTTTCACGGTGGTACGCATTAAAGAATCCATGGAACATATCAACCAGGAATTTCCACGAGATATGGCCAAGTTGTTCCAACACTGCTTAACCACTACATATTTTCAATGGAAGGAAGATTTTTACGAACAAACTGATGGTGTAGCTATGGGCAGCCCCCTTAGTCCAGTAACAGCCAACTATTTTATGGAAATTTTCGAGGCCAAGGCGTTGGCAACCGCAAACAAGAGGCCAAAGTGCTGGTCATAAAGACTCTGTCACGACATCCCTTCAACGAGGTGGATATCTTATATCAATCGCAGCGTTTCTATCCGAGACTAACGAGAGAGGCCATTGAGATCTTTAAACACGACAACAATCTCAACAAGAAGGAGGAAATTACGTTTCTAAATGCAGACTCGAAGCGAGTTCTACGATATACTTCAAGTGCGCCGAAACCCCGCGCCACCACTATCCTCACCACAATCCCTCCACTGCAGCGCGACGGCGGAGGAATAAATACCACGGAGCTCACCACAGTCGAATCAGCCATCGTCAGGAAGCACCGGAAATCACTTCGCCCATTGGCTCATCGCCTCTGTTAATGTCTGCCGCAGCTGTAGACAAAACATCAGGAAGAAGTTCCATTGGACGACGGATTCAAAGCCCGGAAAACGCTTTAGATTCTATATCGTTGATGTTCATGTTTCCAGAGTTCAATTCCCAAAATAAATTCGTCTTTGATCTTTATTTTAAACTTCGTCATTCTGCAATTACGACAGTCACATCCACCTTTGCGTATGTAGGGTAAGAATCTCCAGTGATTGACTTTTTTGCATGTCCTTGAGCATAATGATGTGAGCATTAGCAAAAATTCGACCTGGTTTTGATTTCCACTTTGTCACTCATGACAAAAGATATTGACGCTTGTAATATATGTAACTAGTAGGAATATGAATGTAATGCAATAGAGAAGGGCAATGGTCCCTTAGTACATCCGACAAGTTTATTCGGCCTTTCAGTGGCTATTGTATCGATGGTAATCTGAATCTGTTCTCTCCTAATACGTCCAGCCATTGTAAGATTTTTGATTCCCAAATTGTTGCCTTTTATGATCTCGGGGGTCTTATTTGACCCGGAGTTGTCTCTTTACATTGACCGAAATTGGTTTTCCTAGAGCATGGTTGGTCTTGGTCTTGTAAATGACGCCAAGCGCTTTCGAGCCCTAATGCGGCAGTCACTCTTGATACGTCCCAGTCCGCCGCAAGTAAAACATTTTACGCCTCGGTTATCCCTACTTGGTAGCAGTCGGCAGTGGCCCTCCACACAGAAGTGGCCCCTAAACAGACTCATGCACCTCCTAGAAATGGTGGAGGACAGTCCACTCTGCACCCACGGTGTAGCAGGGGAAGAGTCGTCATACCACTTTCTGGAAGTGTGCTATATGTGGGCGCGACTACGCCACAGGGCACTGGTAGCCGCCTTCCTTCATCGAGAGGAGCTTACGACTCTGAGATTGGACGCGATACTCTCCTTCATTAGAGGGACGGGTCGACTCGTGGAGGGAATGAGGGCTCAGGCAGAGTAGGGATGGGGGGTTAGGGGGTGTGAAAAGGGCATTTAAGGCCTAGTCGGAAGGCTTCGCTCCCCCTCCCAAGTCAACTACTACTATTACTACTTGTGTAAACTTGGCATAGATATATCCTTCCCGTCATTGCATGCTGCCATTCTTACACGTGGAGAAGAACTAGTCACCACTCGTGATGGTACGAGTTCGAGGCCTTAAATAGTACCTCGCCGATATACCTGAGCCTTACGAGACATAAGTGGTGTCTCATATCGCTATACCGAACTCTTTTGATTAAACCTTTTGGCGGCTAATTGCTTTTGGAAACACTCAGAGCTTGAGGGGTATGCCAGGTGAATTGCCCAATCTATGTCCACCTCGAACTCCTGAAAATTACAGGTGATTAACCCGATTTCTGCTGCCTAATCCTTAGCTGGACCTGAAAAACGGTTTCCTAACGTTCATTTCTTAATCGCAGTTGGAGAGCTTGTATATTTAGTTTGCTCTTCTTCTGACAGCGATTGGAGTAATTCAGCAGCTTGTTCGGACCAGCTATTGGCTCTTGCAGCTGTTTCGAATTGGGTTCTGTAGATTTCTCAAGCGGTAGTTCCATCGTAATTAGGCGGCTTGATCTTAGTGTGGGTTGGGTTAAAACTTGAGACAGAACTGTGGTTATCCTCATTGTATTGTTTCAGCAGTTGTTTTTGAAGTTCAAAAACTTGCTCGTTGCCAACATCCACTTTTTCCATTATTCGATGTTCCAGTTCACGCTCTCTACCTGCAAAATGGCTCACTAATTCTTGATGATGTCACTCCTCTCCTCTTTTTTGATCTTGTTGACATCTTTCCTGCTCATCTCTGAGCAGCTTCTGTTCGTCCTTTTATTCATTACGTCGTCTTTCCTTTTGTTCTCTATAAAGAGTTTCCTGATCTTCTTTTTGTTGTGGCATGAGCTAATTTAAATTAAAGCATTTATCTACTTCAATGAATGAATAAGATTTAGGTACTTTAGTACAGAAGTGAATAGTTTCCGAGATACAGGTTGTCAGTGTGTCGAGATACAAGTGTAATTGTTTAATTAGAATAGTAACACAGTACACACTTTGAAAGTTTTTTGTTGCTAGACGATGGAGTTTTAATAACTGGTTAACCAATTTGGCATATAGGTAGGAAAAAAAAATTTTGAGATTTTTAATGCTCGCAGGAGCCCTCTAGATCAAAATAAATTTGCAGGAATTGGTAATAATTATTTTATAATATAATTATTTAATATTAAATACAGTCGAAGTTTGAGATTTAATTAGTTTTAGATATTCTTCAAACAAAAATAAAACCATAGAAATTATTGCGCATAAAGTCAAATACTAAAATTCCGTCGACAGGTTAATAGACACACGATATGTAGGTACTTCGTATATGAATTATATGACTCATTTTGAACAAAAAACATTTTATTCACTTTTCCCGAATTCCCAAAGGTTCATGAAATATTGGGGTTTCAAGTTACTAGGACATAAGTTGCTGCGAAAAAAATGACATTATTGCGACAAAGGGTTTAGTATTATAATAAAAAAGAAATGACAGCGTAATTATTATTAAAGCTGCTCAATGTGACCACCGTCTTGTGCAATGCACCATTCGATTCTTCGTCGCAGCTCTTATTCCCAGCTGGAGTCTGCTATATTGTTTTTCACTTCATCAAACGCTGCCTGAATCCTCTCGATGAGTTGGTCCCTGCAATTAGGATTTCCCATTGAATAGGTAAGTGTTTTGACATCTCCCCATAAGAAAAAGTCCAACGGGTTGAAACCTGGCGATCGCGGTGGCCAAGCAATGGGACCATCGCGACCTATCCATTGATTTGGATAATTTTAATTGGGAAATGCGGTGACAACTTTTTCACAGTGTGCCGGAGCATCATCATGTAAAAAGAACATCGAAGTTCTGGTTTGAAGAGTAAAGTCCTCAAGTCCTTCTCTAAAATAGCTCGATACATTTCACTCTTCCAAAATTTTTTTGTCAAAAAAATGTGGTCCAATAACTGCATTATTAATTATTCCAGCCCAAAAGTTAACAGAGTATCTTCTCTGAAAATGGGTTTCTCGAACAGCATGAGGATTTTTGATGGCTCACAAATGATCATTATGCAAATTGTTGATGCCATCTCTCGTAAATGTAGCTTCGTTACCAAAAAGGGTACTTGAAAGAATATACAAATAATTGTTCCACCATTCACAAAGACGAAATCTTTTGGGAAGATCAGTAGGGAGAAGTTCTTGTACCGGTTGGTAATGCAGTCCAGTTTCCGCCAATGTATCGTGCACAGCACATGTATCTTAGTTTGTCCCGTAATTGCAGAAATTCTTCTCGTACTTGCCCCTGTTCTTTTTATTTTCAGAGGTCAAAAACTTCTGTAGCATTATTTCACCGCAGAACTTCTCTTTCGCAAATCTGTTTAGGGAACGTATCTGTTAATCGAAGAGTAGTGAAAGTTGTATGGAATGTTCGCTTATTTGGAAGGCGGCTGTTAGGGTATCGTCGTTGATATTCTTTAACTGAGGCGGTGGTACTACCCTTACAATATTCATACACAAAAACCAATTGTCAATTATGGCAGTTAAATGACTGACAATTAGCAATTTTTTTTTCTAGTACCAGCCAACTCGCTAAATAGTAAATTATTACGCCCTCTTTTTACGAAAATGTCATTTACTCTTATAAGCAATTACTTATAAGTAGTCGTAACTTGACACCCAGATATTACATAAACCGTTGGGAATTCGGGAAAAGTGAATAGAATGTTTTTTGTTCAAAATCAGCCATAGAATTCATATACGAAGTATCGCTAAAACCTCAGCGGACACCCTGTATTTTGAAGCTCAACCGAAGGATTTTACCCTATCCTATTCATCTTCTTCTATTTGTAAGATTAACTGTTAGTTTTCAGCTAAAACCAGTAGAATTCGACGAAAAACGACTTAATACTTGTTAAAATGCGTATGTGAGTACAGTTAGTGGTTTTTTGGTGTAATTTTACGTTTTTAGCTAAAACCAGTAGAATTCGACGTAAAACGACTTAAAACATGCAAAAATGCGTATTTCAGTACAATTAGTGGTTTTTTGGTGTAATTTTAAGTTTTCAGCTAAAACCAGTAGAAATTGACGTAAAACGACTTAAAACGTGCTAAAAAGCTTATTTGAGTATAATTAGTTGTTTTTTGGTGTAATTTTATGATTTCAGCTAAAACCAGTAGAAATTGACGTAAAACGACTTAAAACGTGCTAAAATGCGTATTTCAGTACAATTAGTAGTTTTCTGGTGTAATTTTAAGTTTTCATTATATAAATAATATTTGACCTCTTCTCTTGCACCTATCTGCGTGTGTGACTTGATTTTGAAATTTACACAAAAAAAGTAATCAAAATCGACCAAATTGCTACAGATGTACAGAAATGAGCAAAAAAATAAACCGTTCTAACTTTTTTCTTTTCTAAAATATTTCTTTGAATCAATCTATAGGCTGTCCTCACAGCCGGCTCCCAATCCACTGGATGCCATAGTGACCACCGTCCAGTTTCTGCCACAGAGACTTGCCAGGATGTTCGAGCAGGCCGAAAAGTACGCCCGCGAAACCATTTTACCCCTGGTCAGCACCTACACTCCTCGATTTATCTCAGATTTTATTGGCCCTCGGGCTGAGCCCAAATACGTGCCTTTACACTACGAGGAGGATACTCAGCACGCCTCCGATAAAGCCCCTGTTCAAGAAGAGCATCGAGCCTCACAGCCTAGAGCAATACTCATCCAAGACGACGAAGCCTCGAAGGAGAACCTAGTGGTGTCTTCCTCGTCGCATTTGGAGAGTTTGGTGGAAACCACCACGCCGTACACTCATATTCAAAAAATTACCAAGAAAATCGAAATGGTGAGAGCTGAGAAACTCGATTGGACGACGACGGGACGAACAAATGAGGTTTCAGAACGTAAGGACTTAAGTAGGAAAACTAGGGATCACTTTAATCAGATCGAGACTGGTGACGACGGTCTTGGGCCCACTAAAGAGATTTATATTAATTTGCCCGTGTTTGATGATAGTGGTTTAGGGATTAAGTATATTCCATTACGTGAGGGATCGTAGAAGTATGTGTCACAGTTTTGCATATAATTTTCTTAATAGTTAAAACAGTAATTCAGGAAAGCTGGGATGAAAGGAGACAAAATTTTTAAGGGGTTCAACATGAAATAATCAAAATATCAGCGTTTTGACCTTCTTCGAGGTTAGTTACTTTTAATTGAATAGGTAGAAACCAGAGACTTTGTATTACTAGACACAAACATAGCCAATTGGTGTTTGCGAAAATGTCCAACATTATTTTTTCTTCCTATCTCTTTGTACATTACCTCTTATTTTGTTATCATAATTTCCTATTATTTACCTTTCCTATTAAATTACAATGTATTTTTTTATCAAAGTTTTTACAGCATACGTTCTATATATTTGTCCAAATCACCTTTTTTGCGTGGGTAATAGCCTATATAGCCAGCCACGTGCCCTTCGCTCGAATCCCGAAGTGAAATTTTAAAACTGCCGTCTTTGTAAAAATCGTCTCGAGGACTAGGTATTTCATAGGAAATCTCCCTCAAGATGCTTAAATTTTCATCTGCCATATGGTTTTTCCAGTTTTACAGCCGATTTTCTTTCCTCAGAGCGTTTAAAGTCGCTATTTATAATTCAAAAGTTTGAAGTGTCGGATGAGACGCGACTGAGACGCCCCCAGAACACAGAAGTCTGGAAACCTTAGAATAGGAAAAGAGAGAAAGGGGAGGTCTGTTACCAGTTGGCACCAAAGCCGATTGTATCAAAGTGCCAGTGGCGAAGATTTCGTTTTGTTAATCTGACAATTCGTCAGTTTAATACTTTAACGGTTTTAAACCACAAAATGGAAAAAAACATGATTCTTTAAGCAAAAAAAAGTAGATATATTTTGCGTAAAGCTCTTTATGATTGTGTAGCTCTGAGGAAGCTTTTGAATAAAGCTGAAACGTCACATTTTTCCTCTCTAGACCACCTTTCTAGAGGTAAAGGGAAATTGAATGATACCATTGCAGATAGCCAAAATCAATATCTCTAGATGTTTTTGTCATTTTTTGTTTTTGAGGTATTAGAACTTAATATAGAGAGGGAATCAAAATATTCTTAAAAATGTCGTTGAAGCAACAATAAAAGTTAGCATAACAGTGCTTTTGCGAAATCTGATGTACGAGGAAATCTTTATTGCGTTGACTCTATAATACTTTCGCTCCCCCTCCAATGGTATAACGTTAAATACCCAGCCAAAACTTGTGCTTAAGAAAAGTGTGTTAATAAGGCCCTAAGTGACATCACCACAACGTTTTCGTAATTTAACTAAGCGAATTGTCATAGTTTCAACCCAGCATTACCAAGAGTGTACAACTTACTATGAATAGAACATTAATATAATTTTCTTGTAAAAAGGTTCTTCATTTCATTCAAATTTCAATTTTGAATAGTTGTTTACAATTTAAGTTTAAGAAGAATTTGTACACAGTGGCTCATAAAAAGGGTACACATGGTTTACGCTTTTAAATTTGTAGGTTATTAAGATTTTATACTTTTATTATGTCAATAAAAGTCCAATTTTTATAAATAAGATATTAGTAACTCATTAGTACTATGATAATGAGACATGCAGAAACTTCGTATTATACCTATTTCCATATCAATTATTTATTTGAAAACATTTGAACTAAAACAAAAATTATACATGCGAGGTTCAATATGTTATCTATTCGCATTAGAATAATTTGTCATAGTTTTTCCACTGTACGTCCACATCCCGTTCCATTCCACCTTTTCAAACTGAATGAAAATAAATAGTCATAATACGTACTAAAATGAATGAGTTCTGCCACTTGTTGCCATCTTCAAATAATAGGGAAATCCGATCTTTCGCTTTCAGATTTGATAATTTATTATTATAAGTTAAAACAAGATTTTCTGCATGCTTTACTTACTATTGTTTATTAATATTTTTTAAAACCAAAATTGTCTCATATCTCAAAAATTAGACGTTTCAATAATATAACTAATTCAAGTTTAAAAATCCCAATAATAACTTACGAAGATAATAAGCGTACAAAATGTACCGTTTTTTTATCCACTGTGTATATTCAACCCCCCTCAGACGCCCTTTCTCCACAAATTTGAGTTACATCAAAATTAATGACTTTATGACAAACACATAATAATTAATAAAACAATACCTAAGGCCGTCTCACGTCTCGAAATAGCAGCCCCCCATTAAGGTCAATGAACGGTTTTAAGGTGTTCACCCTCAAATTAGACTAAAACTTAGAGGTTTATTAATTTTCTTAGTTACACTCACACCGTTTTCGTTAACTAAAATTGAGATCCGATATTAACCCTCATGTAATAAGTTTACCCTGGGCAAACTTACTAGTTAATTATGTATAGTTTTTTACCATATTTACTTTGTAAATTTTGTACTTTAGTTGGAATTGATTTTTTTAAGAAAAAATAAAATGGATATGTATTTATTGCACCAGGGATTTATAATTTTAACATCTTGACTAATATTAGTTTTCTAAGCTGCACACTTACTTTTACCTAACAATCTATTATCTGCTTCTTTACCTTCTTCTTCTTTCTTCTTTTCAGGCGCAGACACTACCACTTCTTCCACTGTTACCAACAATAACACTTCCAATTTCTCTAACGTTAGTCCGCATTTTAGTTTCAATATTAATTATGATCTTCCTCAAAAAACCGAAAGACCAACTTCTGACTTGGACCAAAACACGGTGACCAACAATAGTTCTAATAACCGAACTTTAATGCAGACGTTGACCACAAGCTTACAGAATATACCAGACAATTTTGCCAGAATGCTTGTGCAGGCTCAAAATTACACCAGAAGGAATATTTTGCCGTTTATGCAGACATCTAGAAGGCTATCTGACTTGATTTGGATAAGACCAAGACCCAATAGTACTTTTAGCGTAAATAGGACGCATATTGATAGTGGGGGCGTACAAGGAAAAAATGTTAGTTTTAATTGGTCGGTGTTCAGAGATTTTAATATTACTAAACCACGTGATAATAATGTATCCACAGCTGCTGTTGAACATTTACAAAATATAGAAAGGACTTCTTTAGAGCCTCCTATTAAGTCAACTTCAACTGAAGTACAAACCAGTGATGGAGTAACTTCTGATTTGTTCACACGAGTTAACCAAATAGTCCCTAAACAAGGACAAGCTACACAGAACCTGCCATCACGCATAGATAATGTGTCTTCTACTTTGCCAAAGGGAGTTACTCAAATTATTTCTTCCACAGAAAATCATGCAAATGTTGTAGATGATGTGCATACACTTGCTGATGTTGTGGTGGTAACAGAAGCTGCGGAAACTGATGAAATTAAAAATGGATCGCTGAATAAAACTGATTCGCAACCTAAAATTAACAAGACTGAATTTGCTACTAATAACTACGATCTTACTCCTGATTTTGCCACCCCACTTCCAACAAAACCCGCAACCATCATTTTAACTGAAACCAGTGCCATTCTCCAACCGACTTCTTCAAACATTCCATCACCAACTTCAACCACAAACTTCCCTCTCGTACACCATATCCAAAGAATACCGAAACGTGGAGAAAAACTTCCATATAACATTCCTCATCCTTTCACTATAGTAATTGACCCTAATGACCTGACGACCACCACAGCTGCTCCAATTGTAACAAGTACTGCGGAACCACAAAAGTTTGAATCTTATATTCAGAAAATTCCACGCAAAAAGGTTGTGGAGAAGCCCAAGTATAAAGTGATACGTCACCATCCTTGGTCCAAGGACTTTAGAATAGGGGAGAAGATGGTAAACGTGCACAGTCGATTTGGGGTGGATGTGCGACGGTATCGGATTGGTCCTGATGGGCGATTTGAAGTTTAGCTGGTGTTTACCTATTATTGTACAAATTAAATTATTAATTTTAAAATCGTAATTGTAAAAATAAAAATAAACGTGTTATGTAGTACGTGTAAGGTGATACTAGATGGTTGTTTTATTTATGTATTAGATACATATAAAAACAGGTAAACAATATTTATAAGTAATCAGCTTCCCCGCACTTTTCTAAGAATTCTTCCAAGTCTGCTAATTTTCGAGCTTCATGCTGAATATGCCGTATGTGGCCCCACCTTAGTTGTTTGAGCTGCTTAATGTAGATTTCTTCAGCTAAAAATAAAACCAATTAAAGCAATGTATGTTTGAATGTGGTAGACAAAGATGCATTACTAAAATATGAAAAAAAGCTTGAACTTTTATTGCTTTCTATCAACAGTTATTTTGCACAGATGTTTTCTAACAGTGCCAACCCTACCCACCAATTGAAAAAATAAAAAACTCAATAAAGACGTGACACTTTAAGAATTTCTCTCTACAACCGTATTCACTTGTATATTTCAAACGTTCAAAATTCGTTGCTCGCTGACCTGTTTCTTGCACATTTATATTATGTAAGTAATATGTTAGACCTTATACTATTAACGTAATATCAACTACATATTGCAGCAAACTCGTGGTTCGAATAATTCCAGTGTAACATCTTTAATTAAAAAACTATTTATTTACTCAACAAACAAACACAAATACAATCTCCTTACTTATAGTTCTCTATTAACCACTAATACTTTTCTATAGCTCATTAATATCGTTTTACTCTATTAGCTAATTTACAATCATTTAGAATTAGAGTAACTAATCTCTCGGGGTCTCTACCTTTATATACCTAAATCTAGAAAGCTTCATTCATCAAACAACCAATGAATTTGATTAAACGTTTTAAATACCACTAGAAGTAAACAGGGTAATAAATCATGCTTGGTTGCAGTGCTACGTGACGGTACAGTGCACGAGTAGCACAGTATAGAGAATACTATTGTTAGAGAGAAGCGGTCACGTGATAGATTGACGCTACTGTTAAAATTCTCTATACTGTAGTGACAGTAACAGTTGTCTCGGGAACACTCTCGAAGCCCCTTGGCTAATTTTTAACACTATTTTTACGTAATGATGATACGTATTTTTTAAATCATTTAATACGTAAAATGGTCGTTTTATATGGTTACCATCATTGACTTGGACGAGCAAACAACGTGTGAGTCTTTTTAAAAGCCGCAAAAGCAGAAAAGATACCCTTTACAAGTGTGCCTTGCGATGCTTTATCTACGAGCGTACACTTTCAAACCCTCTTTTGAATTAGATTTATGTGCGCTTTTATCTACGAACGTGCAAAAGTATCTTCTTTTTGCACTGATGCATTCTATTGCATTGAAAATGCGTGCTATAATAATACATTATTCGACGAGCGGTTTACGAGAGCCATAGTTCACGCAGCCGTTCGACGAGTGGCGGAATTCACCGAGAGAATTATGGCCAAAACAGCCGAGCAGGATACTATACTTTGTCCACGATTGTTATTAATAACAGAGAATTAGGAACGTATAGTATAACATAGAGAAATGAAAATATTATCTAAAGTATTTTCCGGGCTTTGAAGCCGTGCTCTAATGGAATTTATCCTGATGTTTTGTCTACAGGTGCGGTAGACATTATCAAGGGCGATGAGTCAATGGGCGAAGGGATCTCCCGTGCTTCCCGACGTTGACTGATTCGACTGTGAGGAGCTCCGTGGTATTTATCCCCCCGCCATGGAGGTGCAGTGGAGGGTGGAGCTGGGTTTCGGCGCACTTGAAGTATGTCGCAGAATTCGTTTCCAGTCTGCATTTAGAAACGTAATTTCCTCCTTCCTGTTGAAATTGTTGTCGCGTTTAAAGATCTCAATGGCCTCTCTCGTTAGTCTCGAATAGGAACGCTGCGATTGATATAAGATATCCACCTCGTTGAAAAGAATATCGTGACCTTCGGAGATAGTGTGCTCTGCTACTGTTGACTTTTGTGTTTTTCCCACCCTACCACTCTTCTTGTGTTCCTTAATCCTCGTGTTGACACTGCGGTTTGTGATGAAATCATTATCCAAGACAGAAAGGGGGAGTCATAAAGACTCTGTCGGTGAGAGCCAAAGGAATTTGTGAGCCGGCTGATTTGAAACGGGAAATGAAGCATCTGGTAAGAGCCTTTGGTTGGAATGGATACAACAAGCACGAGTTCGATAGAGCCGTCTGTCCAAGAAATGTAGATCGCCAGGAAGGAACAACGGGAGAAGATGAAGAAAAGCACGGATGTACTAGTCTACCATATATCCACGAAGTAACGGACAGGGTCGGCAGGCTACTAGAAGAGCACAGTGTTAAAACTGTCTTTAGACCCACTCGCACAATGCAACAGAGCTTGAGATCGGCCAAAGACCGCAGAGATCCCCTATCGTCACCCGGAGATTACCGAGTTCCATGCAACTGTGGCTCGGTATACATTGGCACCACAAAACGCAGTATCAACACGAGGATTACGGAATACAAGAGGAGTTGCAGGCTGGATCTAACGCGAAAGTTAGCAGTAGCAGAGCACGCTCTCTCTGAAGGTCACGACACTCTTTTCAACGAGGTGGAAATCTTATATCAATCGCAGCGTTTCTATCCGAGATTAACGAGAGAGGCCATTGAGAACTTTAAATACGACAACACTTTCAACAGGAAGGAGGAAATTACGTTTCTAAATGCAGACTGGAAACTAGTTTTTTGATATACTTTATGTGCGCCGAAACCCCGCGCCACTGCTACCCCCACCCCAGTCCCGCAACTGCAGCTCGACGGCGCCGGCGGGGGAATAAATACCACGAGGCTGACCACAGTCGAATCAGTGAACGTCGGGAAGTACGCGACGGGACAATTATTTCGTCCGTCGCCTTATCGCCTTTGATAATGTCTGCCGTGGCTGTAAACGAAACATCAAGATAAATTACATTGGACCACGGCTTCGAAGCCCGGAAAACATTTAGATTGCATTTTGACCGGCCGTGAAAGCCTTCACGGCCTTATAATATAAATAGTTTTGATTTTTTGGTGTCATTAGGTTAAATTTTGAATAAAAATAAATCAGTTGAAGTGCTTTGGTAGAAATTAACAAATTGGTCAGCAGAAATTTGGAGTTGGTTTGTTTATGGTGTGCTTAGATTTGAACGCGTCATTTTTTTTGCGTTTGATCACGCGCGCGGGGCGCCTATAGTTTAGGAAGTATCCGAACGATGTGGGCAAACTACTGCAGAACTTTTTTGGGTTAAAGACCATGCGCACGGAGCGCCCATAGTTTAGGAAAAATCCGAACGTCGCTCTTATGTAGCACAAACTGCCGTAAAATTATGAAAAAAGGACCTGATGATGCTTAAAGGTATCTGAAATGTCGAAACGTCTGAAAAATTTTATTTCATATTCGCAAACCTAGCAGCACTTGAAATATGGTAAAAAACGTGATAGAATTTATGAAAAGATGTAAAATGGTACCACCGGTACTCATATCAAGGTTCTCATTTGTAACAATTGTTTTCGATTATAAAAAGAACCTACAACCAAAATTTCAAGTGTTTAGATTTGATGGATCCTAAAAATGTAATATTTGCCAATTTTTGGGACATCCTATCTAAAGCCGCACTTGACAGCATTTTTTTGAGACACCCTATATTATCTAAAACGTAAATATATGCCCAATTTATCATAAAACTATTAGAACCAACGAATAAAATCGATTACTAATGATTTATAGGGGAAAAGTCGATATACCTATCTATGTTAAGCATATGGAGCTCTAGAACCAGCCCAAAAACCTAAATTTGGACATCAAGATCGTGCATTGCGTCTTTACAGCTCAAAAGTTTCGACGAAGATTTATCCGAAGAGAAGAGCTAAGAAAGTAGAATAGGGCTACACCTTGAGCCCATGTTTGAATGACTGTCTAAAACAGTTACTAAGCGTGGGTGGCTCAAAAATGTAGTACACATTTTGCTATTTTTTAATTTTCTCGAAAACCGTGAAAGGCAGCTTTGATGCAAGAGCAGCCTGATAGTCCTTAATGGCCTCTTCATACAAGATATTAACTTGCACAACTTTATACAACATATTAACTTATACAACATATTGAAAAATATCCCTTTTTTTAAAAGATAAACAGCAAAATCTTAAAATTTCACAATTTCAAAGGGCGGTTTGTCGAAATTTTCGGCCAAAAATCCAATGTTATAAATTGTATCAAAATAATCTCATATGAAAGAGACGACAAAATTATGTAAAAAATATGCACAATTGGAATTTTCAATCATTTCCTTCTCTTTCAAAATGGCGCCTAAAACGTAATTTCTCCACTTTTTATCGACATTTTAATACTTATATCCAAATAATTCGAAAATAAACATGATATAACGATGCTATTGACACCAATGAATAGATCATTCACGACCACAAAACACCTGCTTAATTTGTCATTCCAGTAATTTAATTTAGTTGGCGTAATATTCCATCAAAATAAAACATTAGATAATTTTCAGATAGATTTTAACACTTTTTCTCTTCTTCTGAGACTGTTATAAAACTAAGCAAAACGGTAATAAATGCTTTGAGTAGTATCACACTTAAATAAGATACTGTTGTTCTATTGTCATAAAATGGCAAATGTCACTCTTCATCTATCAATGAGAAATTTAATCAATTAAATCTCGGAAGCTAAAAGCGATAAAATTGAATAGTCTGCACTAATCGAAAGGTCTTCGTTAAAGATATTTTGTCAACCGTATACGAAAAATTGAATACTCTAATGATGGCGTATAGCATGCAAAAAGTCGAAACGTCGGATATATTTGGTTTCAGCGCCCTTCGAAAAAATAAGACCTTGTCGATTTTGCCTAGTGATTGGTATATCCAACGATGTAGAGAGTAAATGGTTACCTATATTCAAAATTTGAGTTAAATATCTCAAAAGCTCTAAGAGCTACAAAGAAAAAAAAATTCAACACCCTGTATCTCGGAGACGAAGCGTTTGCGGGTTATGTTTGTATGAACATTGTGCCCTATTTTTGCATAGGAATTTCTCAGTTAATTTCAGGATACCTTGTATTGTAACTTACAAGAATGTTCAAACTTTCTGTAAACGCCCTGTAATTGATTTAGGTGGCAAAAAACCAAAAAATCGCGAAAACCGTCCCGAGATATCGACCATAGCTCTTAAATGTCATTCCAAAAAGAGTCTTAAAGTTAAGGCTCCCGTTATGACATCGTAGTAAACAAAATTTTAATCAGTTTTTTATTAGATTTTTTGCCATCCTTGTACAAAATAGAATAAAATTGTTTTATTAATTACGAGTCTACGTCGCAGATTTTACAACCAGTTATCTTTTAGAGATCATTTATCTTATTAAAATCGGCTGCGGCATTCTCGCGATACACGGTGACTTACAAAAGAGCGTCAACTTTTTGAAAACCCCCCGTAATTTATTTTTTAGGCTAAAAAACCGAAAACTGCTGAACACGTCCCGAGATATCAACTAACGCCATTAAATGTCATAACAATGAATGTTCTGAAAATACGCTACCTACCAAATGCAGTGGGTTTAAATGCAACCATTTTGCAGTGCTTGTTTCTTTACCCTGTATATCCTTTAGAGAATACCTTATTTAAGATCAATCTCCCGCCGTGATTCCAGAAGAAACGACCTTTCAAAATCTCTTTAGGTGTTAAATTTCGGCTAAGGTATTTCCGAGATACAGACCCCCAAAAATGACAAAACATTTTGCTGTATCTATCTTTCCCGTTAGCAGTTTATAACACAATTCGTGATACCCTCGTAGGTACCTACCGTCCAAATTTCAACCATGCACCATTAACAGTATCCTAAATATGACGTAATTTACATTCCTCCCATATAATATGCATTGACCAATCTTTAATGGTACCCATCAATTTGGTATCTTAAGGAAGGCTTTATCCCCATTCTGCAGTCCATTCCCTAAGGAAACATGGCTCCAAATTTCAGCTCTCTAACTTCATCCGTTTCAGAGATATCACCATTCTTTCGGCCTATCACCCTGTCTACGGCGGCTATTTTCTTCCGCCTCCATCTCTTATTTATGACGAAATCAATATTGTCCCATTTAAAAAACATCTCACAATGTTCCGATGGGACGGTGTGGATTGTTAAAATGTACTGTATCGGATTGTTAAAATGTCCAGGATGCGAACAAACTATAAACCGCGTGGTCGGGCATCGACGTCATCAGCCATTATGAATCCCGACACGAAACTTTCAAATCGACCAGGCTTTGCAAAAACGTTTTCGAGGACTGGTAATTTTGCCAATAGTCTTCCTAGAAATGTTCAAATTTTCACCTGCCATACTCTTTTCCACCTATTTTCCTTGGTCTAAGTGTTTAAAGTTTAATCTGTCAAATGAAAAATTTCCAGAGTCGAAAAATGCGATCGCAGTGCACAGTTTACCCCTTTATTGTTGGGTCATTTTCCGAAAATAACTGAAATTTTGCCAAAATTAAAAAAATCTGCATCTTTTGTTTCAAAATTCAATTAAAACAATTTCGCCACGTCCCCGCGAAAATGCGATTCCTAGGTGCCGAAAAGAATACATCAGGTATCCCGTGAGATATAAAACCGTTCGATTGGATGTATGGTCTCTACACAAATAGAACTCAAAGTGGCAATTTCAAATTTAAAGTTTAAAAATTCGTTGGTGAAGTTAGCGGGATTAGGACAAATAATGCACCTCTTCTTTATTTGAAAATGGCCGACGTTTCGACTATTTATTTAGTCTTCATCAGGGCTATTCTCACTTAGAGAGGGTAGTCAATTAAAGTACGATTTAAGATAGTTACGCTATTTTATATATTTAAGATAGATTCGCAAATTTGGTACCTTGGGCAGCGGATGTGTGTTTTGTCGAGCCTAGGATACCAGGGTCACCGAACAATCGAATGGAGTTTGCTACCGTAACTATCTTAAATCGTACTTTAACTGACTACCCTCTCTAAGTGAGAATAGCCCTGATAAAGACTAAATAAATAGTCGAAACGTCGGCCATTTTCAAATAAAGAGGAGGTGCATTATTTGTCCTAATCCCGCTAACTTCACCAACAACTTATAACTTAAGGACGCTAATTACAACAATGAGTTTAAAAATTCGTCAAAATTTCAAATTCAAAGCTAGGTGCTTGATTTTTGACCTGTCCGAGAGCCCATATGTGTGCTACTTCTCTGAATTATTTCATATGTTTCGCGACAAAAATGTGGAATTTACAGGGTGTAATGTGAGTAAAAGTACACCCAAATTGGCAAAGAAATGTGACGCAGAAAAAAATTGTAGCTCGCCCAGGATAAGAGCTAGACCAAAACTAATAACTGATTTTTTTTTCGCTCCACCCCTTTTATTACGCGACATCTTTGGGGATAGGAGTAAAAGTCCTCAAGGATATGCCCTTTAGTCTGATGCCACCACTATTGGGCCAGTCTCCTAACCAAGGAGTCTACAAAGCCAAAAAGTTGACCATTACAATTTTTTTTTAACCATCCCAACTTTGCTAATTTTTCTAAATTTTCCTCTTTAACTTACCGGAATTAGATTTTAAAATCATCTACACATATGAGTGAATCTACTCATGAGCCATAGGGCTCTCCATGGGTAGAACCCCATTGGGTAGGAGTGGGGTATAGTACGTCACCTAGCCCCGGAGTTAAGGTAAAAACGCGAGATGATGAGGCTAGTTGTGCTGTGTCATTCTTACAAAAAGAAAAATGTGAATTTGCTTTCATAATAAGTGCTGGAAATGCCCCCCACCTGCAGCGTTGTCGTCCGTTGGAGAAGTATTTCGATGATGGCCATTTGGTTCTGCATCATACACCATTGACTTTACGAATCCCCATAAAAAGAAAGCGACTATCGAGTGGTGTACAGTTCGGGGAACGTGGAGGCCAAAGTATAGGACCTGCCCTACCGATCCATCGATCTGGAAACTTTCGTGCATAAAAAACAGGGTCCTGCGGATGTTCAATGGAACATTCTCCAACAATGCAGGCAATTAATTAATTAGAAAGTCTAAATAAGTGTCACCAATTAGTTCATCACCCACTATTCCTCCCCATACATTGGCTAAATTGTTCTTGATAACGAGATTGTCTAATTTGATGTGGATTTTCATAGGCCCAAACATGTATGTTATGAAAATTTACCACATCGTCAAGTGAAAACCGAGCCCCCTCGACGCGACAAGAAATTTGCATCTCTAGCCAAGTTATGAAGTAGCCACCTTGAAAACTCCAAACGTTGCGGGCAGTCCCCAGGAAGTAATCCTTGAACTCTTTGAATATGGTAGGGGTACCAGTTGTTCTTATGCAAAATCCGCAAGACCGTTGCTTGAGATTGGCCGTAATCTTCTTTTATTTGTCGAGTGCACAAACTCGGATTAACGAACTTGAAATTCAATGTCTGGATTTCGGGCTACTCGCGGCCTACCAGCATCATTCCGGGGAGTTTTGAAGTTACCAAATTCGCAAAGATGACGTTGAGAGTTTAAAAATGTTCTAACGTTGGGGAGCCTGCTATTAGGGAATCGTATTGCGTAAAGTCGCTGAACCTCGATCGCATTACCGTCAGCCAAGCCATAGACGAAATGAATGTCTGCCAATTGTTCAAATGGATATGGTTCGTTTTTCCATTTCAGATAGATGAATCCAGCAAACTAAATCTAACTAGACCAAAAAAAACTAAAAAACTGCTTTAAAAAAAAAATCGCATTTCTTAGAAAAGAAATGAAAAAATCTCGTTAATAAAAACCAAAATATTTTTTTCCCAACTTTGAGCGCCAGTAGGGGGGAGGGGGTTTATTTTAGGATCCATGTTTATAGGAAAAAAACGTTTTATTTTGACCCCCCAAATATGCCCCAAAAATCTTTATACTGAATTTTGAATCACCCAGTATATGGAGTTAAGTTCGACATTGTGACGACTGTGAGGAAGAGTCTCTATCCGTGGCAATTATTAAAAATTGGTAATACTTACAGCTTTTTAGTTCCACTTCTTTTTCAGTTTCTCGTTCAACTAAAGGTCCGTACTCTTCTTTCGGTGGTGCTGATGCGTTTGAGACTATGGAGTCTGTTAGTGCAGCCGCAACTTCGTAGCAAAGTTCTTTCTGCTCTGGCCGCTGTTGTAGCCTCCCTATGGTCGCAATCGCTTGATTCGGAGTCATGTCGGGATACGCCTTTCATTAAACTTAAATCGTTTAAAATGTACCTCAAGAAGAAGCAGAAACTGCTTTACCGACTGTTCTCTCGGCACTGTCCCCAACTCCCTACTCAGGGCCCTGTCGATCAAGTCGACAATATAGCTCTTCGACTTATGAAGGTCTAGAGCGCAGTGATCGTCCATCGCATGCACAGTTTTTCCGGACCTCTTGCTCTTCAAGGGCTCGAACAAACTCTTAACTTGTTCTTGACTGCGATCCGCAGGAGCCGTTCCCGGGCGTTCTTCTTTTTTTGATGTGGAATCCTCTTTGGCTAGGGAACATTTGCGAGCAAGTGAATCATAGTTAAAACTTTCATTCTAGAAAAGATTTCTTGTGAAAAGTTTTATTGTAATTATTATCGCTTAAAAACTAACTTTTTCTGCTTCAGCGTTGATTAGGTTATTGCAGGGATTTTTCTTCTTGCTACTGGTAGTTTTGCACGATGCTTCTGACTGACCCTCCAAGCTCTCAATATCTTCGCATTTTTGTAACCTATTTAACAATCTATCCAAGCTCATTTTCATTTTTGGTTGAAGACTCCGAGATTTCATGTCAGCCACCTGATCTTGTTTTAGTTTTACGGAAGACGGTACCTTTAAATAAATAAGTTGAAACTTGTATGCAGGGTATTCTAACTCTTGAGAAAAAGATTTAGCAAAATGCGTTCAACATTACATACTAGACAACCACTATCTCATTAACAGATTATGTCTGTAACTGTACTTGTGAGTTAATTCAAACATTCCTCGTCCAAGTTATTTTAGTAAAATTTATAATTTATAAAAAAATCATTCTTTTTTAAGTTCTTAAAAACAGTTCTACAAACACAATGTCCCAGATATGAAAAGTTGATGTGTAACTGATGACATCGAAGCACTTTGCTAAAGAACTCTGGGCTGACATTCTTTAGTGCATAAATATTAGATTCTGGTAGCTGTACTCAAATAGAAATTCCTTATTTTGAAATAAAATTGAATTTTATCAGGGATAATACCACAGCTTTAAAATTACCGGTAATTCTTCACGATTATTATATTTTTCATAATGTCACGAGTCCTTTAGGACGTGTGAAATTTGCAGAGAAAACGTGTTAGAGTGAAATAGTATGTTACACAGTAAGTATTTAATGAGAGTCGCTATTCCCGAGGGTAACGTTTGAGCCCACGAGCGAAGCGAGTGGCACTAGTTGCCCGAGAGAATAAGGCTCATTAAATGCGAGCAAAATACTGTTACGCCCGACTGTTTTTCCACAGATATTCGGGCCGAAGCGGCAACGCCGAACGCCGACCGCGACCCCGTAAACCCATCTAGACTAAACAAGAACCGGGAACAGTCGCCTCCGTTCTCGAAAGTACGAGAGTGTGTTCAGGCCGGGTATATAAACCAGCGAGCCGCGCGAGATGGGATCGAATAGATAGTGCAGTGTAGTAACTAAGCGAAATAAGCGGACAAGCGCGAACAGTGCGAATTGTTAGCAAAGAGTAATTGTGTTTTAAACGTGTTGTAATAGTTGGAAGTAATTAAAAGTGTGTAGTTAATTGACGATAAATTATTGGAACCCGTATCCCGTAACAACTGGTGTCAGAAGTAGGATAATTTTCATCAAATTTGTGACTGTACAGACAAAGAAAACGTCGCGCGCGTAGAATTTTGCTTGGTAAAGAGAGTGCAAGAACTTTGGTGTTTTCTACATACCATATACTCAATCTACGACAAAATTCTTGGATAAACAACTAGCAGCACTTATGGAAATGCTGAAGAAAGACAAAGAGGAACAAAATAATTTTCTAGAAGAACAAGAAAAACAAAGGCAACTTGAGAAAAAGGAAAAAGAAAAACAAAGGCAGCTCGACAAAGAGGAACAAAGGAATTTTCTGGAAGAACAAGGAAAACAAAGGCAACTTGAGAAAAAGGAGCAAGAAAGACAAAGGCAACTTGTGATAAAGAAACAAAGAAAACATCAAGCTGCTCTGTTTCAAGCATTAACGGATGGTCATCGCCAGTTGCAAGAACTTGTCTCAACCAAAATGACTGACGTCAAACAAGACGTAGATCAAGTCAAACAAGACGTAGATCAAGTCAAACAAGACGTGGAAAAAGTCAAACATGAAGTAGAGATGGAAATGACGAAGTTAGAAGAACGGTGGCGGATCTGTGAAACACGTCGCAGTGGACCAACTTCAACCGCTGAGCGACTAAACATTACTAGGCCTCCAGTTTTCGACGGCACTACCTCTTGAAGCATTTATAAAGACCAATTTGAGGCGGCAGCAGTTAAAAACCGATGGTCGGATTCGGACAAGGGTACCACTTTTAGTAGCTTTGAGAGGAAAGGCTGCAGACATCATGCCTACATTGTCGACCACTGAAAAATGTAATTACAATGCAATTGCCGAGGCGTTAAAGCTGAGGTTTGGTAATGCTCAGTACGAAATAATCTACCAGACAGAACTACGGATGAGGCAGCTGAACCCAGGCAAAAACCTACAGGAATTTGGAGCCGTGTATCCTGCGGCTCCCTCTAATCTCCTTGACCAGCTATCAGTCCAGCAGTCTATCGAAGGAGTTCGCGACAGTGACATGAAATGCCATTTGACGTTAAAGCGGCCTCCCAGTCGAGAATAAACACAGACCACAGAGTTAGAATAGTTGACGTACAGGAAGAGCCGCAGCCAAACTCAATCTTAAAGCAATTGTTGGACGAGCAGCGTAAATTTAGGAAGCAAATGAGTTCATATTTAAACCAATCAAGGAGCAGGGCACAAGATCCTGTTTCAACTGCGACAGAATGGGCCATTCTAAAAGGGACTGTCGCGTTCGATGGGAGAGGAGTCAGACTCCGCCAAGACGACAATCTGGGGGAGTGACACATCAGCCGGAAAACTAAGACCAGTCAGCGTGAAGGGGCGAACGCTGACTGGCCCCACCGAAGCCCCAGGATCATTAAGATTGGACAGCTTGGAAGAAGCCTCACCATCCCTGGTAAGATTGAACAAACGGAAGTTCTTTTAACCATCTGAAAGTTGGTAGTTGGGGAAAGGTTAAGGATTCATCACGATGGTGGCGGACATCAAGGACGAGTTCATTCTAGGTATGGACGTCATTGGGAAATAAGGATTTTCCTATGACAATCGGCAGCAGGTGTTGAAATATGGAAATGAAGAGTTTGTTGTAACGGGACCAAGTGCCATGGATTGTGTCCGTTTGATGGCGGAAGAAACTACGAGAATTTCTCCTGCCACTGAAAGGCTTATTTACGTCACTCCTGAAAATGACCCTTTGTGGTGCGTTGGATTCAACGCGCCACCAACCGGTTCAAACCGGACTTCAAACCTATTCATGGATTCAAACTTATTAGTGGCGAAAACGAGAGCGAAACGAGTAGAGTGCAGAGACAAAAAGGAGAGTTCCTGGCAACTTATCAACCAATCACTTGGATATGCCGTTTTGAGGAAGAAAACAGTGCTGCTGGTGGAAGTTCTGAGGAATTATTGTCCACTGTTCTCCATTAATTTGAAAATAACTGGAAACATTTGACTAAGGAACAACTCGAATCGGCTAGACGTTCTGTGACCACTCAAGGGGATGTCTTCGCTATTAACCAGAATGCAACTAAGACTGATCTTGTAGTTCATAAAATCAACACGGAGGATGCAAAAACAATACGACGACCCCCCAGGAGAGTGCCAATCGCAAAGCAAGAATAAATTGATCACCTGTTGAAGAGCATGCTAGAAGAGGACGTCATCGAAGAGTCGTCGAGCCCATGATTGGTGGTTTGGAAAAAAAAATGACGGAACAACTAGGTTTTGTGTAGACTACAGGAAGTTGAAAAGTAGATTCAGCGGTACGTCGTTCAACATAGCGGACACATCTCAGGACTTGTAGAATTTGGTACCAACCATTTAGAATCTGTCAACCTCCTCCTTAACAAGTTTTTCCAAAAATTGGAATATGTTCAATTCTACTCGTGTCCAAACCCTCATTGGTCAGTTCTTTCTTAAGGAAAACAGTTTTACAGGCTGCCGATTCACCACCTCTCTACGCCAATTCGACTGACATTATGTGAAACAGCTTTCATTCCTTCCGGATGATTTTCGACCCAAAAGTTTACTATCTTTTTAACTTCTTCGTAACTAAGTGCTTGAGAGCTTACTTTATGATTTGTTACATCTTTTTGGAGAATTTTTCTTTTTACATAGCGTGCGTCACGTACTCTTGGAAACTCGGGGTCCTTCAAAGGTTCAAATAATATGTTGTACGGTGCTGGTCAGTATTAAGTATTACGGAATTTCGAGGTTTTTTGAAATTTGCAATAAAGAGGTTTATCAACCTAAGTAGTTTAAAACAAAAAAAATTGCGGAATATTCATATTTGTACTAAAGTAATAAAATATACCAAAAAAAGTGAACGGTTTATTTACATTTTAATGCCCCACGGCGCACTCAGAATTAAGTTCAATTTATTTACTTCGTACATTGTATATGAATTCCAAGTAAATCAATGAATGGATAGTTCGGTCCCTCTCTGCCAGAGGGCCATGGGGGACCCTGTCAATCCTGTCAACTTCATGGGGGACCATAAACTTGGCAACGGTGGAAATGTCACGGCAAAAGTAAAAATAACCACAGCTGTACACTCTATACAAATAAGAACAAAATTTCTACTTCTTTACTGCATTGGGTGAACAAGGATGGATATATTCTACAAATATAAAGTCATTATAAAAACTAGTAATCTTGCAACGTAGAGAAAAATATATGCCATTTCGTTTGTCATTATTATTTATTAAAGTTTCGTTATGTAGTGTAGCTATAAGTATTTGTGATATTATGTTATTTTACTTTCTTTTTTTGGCAAATGCCGGCCGCAAAGAACAGTGAGAAAGGATGACCTTTATTACGTACTGTCGCCCCAACCATTTAAGTTATCCTATACCCAGAGCCCTGAGCCGTAGTTACAATGGGGCAGCCAGGGAACCCAGGCTTCAGAGCCCAGCATGAAAGACCTCAATGGATAGTGAATATTGTGATTGTATAGCAGTACGAATGCGATACACTCCTTGGTACCGGAGCTATCAGTATATATCTCAGCACTACGTGTGCAATATGGTATGCTGGATATGCACCGTTATTGCTCAGCTCACAGGGCATGCAAGTCCAAGTGCGAACAATCTGGAGAAAGGTACTACCCTTGATTAAAAACTGATTAAAAACTAGCTGATATGTCCAGATTTTTTGCTCCAATATCCATAAGATTTATAGATTCCCTGGGTTTTCGCGCCATTAGATTCACTCACTTCTCTGTTCACCACTGTTTTAAGTAACGGCAGCAGGCGAAGGCATTTTGGTACTTATTGAGTTATTTATCGGCTGCTTCATTAATTAGCCCAAATATCGAGCTTTTTTTGCTCAAATATCCGTAAAAATGTAGAAATTATGAATTAAAAGTAATTAAAAAAAACTGTGACATACCATGACAAATACGACTGTAGGCAAAGATAGCAAGGAGCATTTCGGAGATCTTTGTCTAGCTGACGTGAAGTCAGTATTACGTCAATTACAATTGCAACAACGCCGGAAATTAAACGGCCTTGAAGTATTTGTCTAAATGATGATGTCACTAGGCTCCAGTGACATCTAGTGAACACCATCATAAGTGCCATTGACTTACTATTAGATTTAAATACAATGCTTCGTATTAGCTCTCGCTGTCACCTATTAGATAGTTCTAGTTCACTAGGTCTAGGTTGCCAGTTTCTCTTTCAATATCCAGAAACTAGGCCTTTTCCGAAGCAGTTAGTTAAGTATGTATCGGATCCCGCATTGGCCTCTAAGTTCAGGCGGCGCGGCCCAAAGGTAAAGTAAAACTCTAATTCAGTTTGACTTTGCTTTTGGTTAAGTAGGTCCAGGTTAGTTCAGTTTTGTTTTGCCTTCGGTTAGTTCAAGTTAGTTCAGTTATGTTTTTCCTTTGTTTAGGTTAGGTTTCTGTTTTTGTCCTAAGTTAGTGAGTTCATTTATGTATTTCCTTTAGTTTAATTAGTTTATTTCTTTTATTAGGTCAGGTTAGCTCAGTTTTTTTACTCCGGCCACGGCTACGTGATAGCGGACCTAGAGAAAGTCGTCTTTATCTCATCCTAGCCGTCGCCAAATGTCAACCTAGAAGAACTGCAAAAACTGTTGTTGGATCTAGATGCCAGGATTGGCATGTTTAATAAGGGCATCGTGCTGGCAGCGGACCTGAACACAAAGGCAGCTGCCATAGGATCAACCTCATACAACGCCAGAGGGGTAATGCTGGAGGATTGGATAGCGGGAAAACAGTGGAATGTGGGGAGCGAGGGAAACACATCCACGTTCTACGGTGCTAGAGGAAGCTCACTCATAGACTTCACCTTGTGCTCTGATAACTTGACAGGGGAATTGATCGGTTGGAACCTGAGAACGGAGGTAGAAAATCCGAGCGATTACAGAACAATTAGTTTCAGTATAAAGATGTATCCGCAAGCGGGCAGCTCGAAGATTGTTAAAACCTGGCATAGCTGCAGAGTCTCGGCCAAAGACCTAGACAACGTCAAAAACCGAATGCAAGACATGCCTCAAAATAGAACAGACGTCACGTCAGAGTCAATGATGGCCGATATAACTAAAATATGCAATGCCAGCCCAAGAGAAATAACGCAAAGTGCCCACCTGTTTACTGGTGGAACGGAACTGGTGGCATCCCAAATAAAAGCACTGATTGTAACAAATGAAGGAGAAAACTCACAAGAATAAGAAGAAAACGTCACAGCATCGAGGAAGAGGAGGAAGAGATCAAGAATGAAATCAGAACACACAGAAAGGGCTTAAGAGAAGGCAATTGAGAGGAGCAAGTGAGATAAATGGCGCGAATTATGTCAGGACCTTGATAGGGACATCTGGGGTAAAGCCTACCAAATTATTACTAAAAAGCTGAAATTGAGGAGCAACGTACCGATCACCGAAAATATGCTGCACAGCCAAATAGAGAAACCGTTCCCAAAAAGAGACTCAATACGGTGGCCGAGAATCCAAATACAACATGCACCTTGCTTTACCACAGAGAAATTGATGAATGCAGCCCTGACTTTGAAAACTAGGAAGGCACCTGGGCCAGATGGCTTCCTAGTTTTCCCTTTCCGCCTTGGGCGGAAAACCAACAGTCCTGCAGGTTTTCAACAGCTATTTGCAAATGGGAGTCTGGCCCGATGAATGGAAATTGGCCAAACTAATTCTAATAGAAAAACCTGCTAATGGTACAATAACGAAAAAATCATACAGACCTATCTGCTTTATAAGATTCTATTACGAAACTACTTGAGATTATGGTAAAACACAGACTGCAAGAAAGTCTGGACTGAAGTGTGGGAATAACTAAAAACCAGTTCCGATTTCGGAAGGGGAAATCAACCCTGGATGCAATAGCATATGTCCAGGAGTTCTAGGATCGCATCACAAGAGGGGCTCACTTCAGAAAACAGTTTGGAGTTATAGTGACAATAGATGTTGAAATGCATTTAACTCAGCGCCCTAGGATGGGATTGTCACTGCAATGCAAGAAAAGATGGTCGACTGTTACATAACCAGGATGATACAGGCATATCTATCGGATAGGAAAATCGTGGACTGCATGGGTATGTGTCACAAAGTTACCTGCGGAGTGGCTCAGGGATCCGGATTGGGTCCGATATTTTGGAATCTCTTCTACGATCGTGTTCTAAGAACCGAAATGGAGGAGGGCGTGGTGTTGGTTGTCTATGCGAACGACTTGGTAGTTCTGGTAAGCGGGAAAAACAAACAATGAAAGTTATCGAGGAAATGAGGTTGAAGGTGGTAGTCACCAAGACCGAGGCGGTGATATTGGCAGGAAGACGGACAGTAAAAAAGTTTGACGCTCGATGTCCAAGACAGAATGGTGGAATTGGTGGAGGGTTGGGCGATGACGTTTGTCATAGACGTCAGGAGATGGAAGCAGCGTGTGGTAAAAGTGGACTTCTTCACGACACAGGCTATGACGGGGCATGGGGTATTTAACACATACTTGCACAGAATCGGAAAGACTGACAATAATCGATGTTGGTTCTGCCAAGAGGAAGATACACCGGAACACACGCTGTTTAAGTGCGAAAAATTTCGAAATGTCAGAGAGGAGACAAAAGGAAAATGTGGAGAGGAGACAACAAAGGACAACATCGGCGAACTTTTGATGTCCGCCACAGAATCTATCCTGGAGTTTTTAAGAAACATCATGATGTTTAAAGTTGAGGAAGGGCGACGAGGAGAGATGGCAGGGCTCTGGGAAGCCAGGACATTCCAACGTCGCCTTGAAGAAATGCCAACCGGTGATTCCTAGGGGAAAATTTTTTGAAGGTGAAGAGATGGACCACTCCCAGGTCGACCAACATCCAACCAATCCTCATTAAAAAAAAGGTTAGCTCAGTTAAGTTCAGTTCAGTTGTTGGTTAGGTTACTTTAGTTATGTTTTTCCTTCAGTATGGGCAGTCCAGTTGTAATTGTCTTTTAAGGCGGCCTGTTACGCACATGCACCTTACCGCAGCGGCCCTTTAGTGACTTTGCTGCACATATGTGTGGGCTCAGTTAGTTAGGGTAGTTCAGTTTTACTTTGCCTTTGGTTTAGTTAGTTCAAGTTAACTTGTCCTTAAAAACTTCGAAATTCCGTAATGCTTAAAACCGACCAGACCCATGTTGTACATATTGTAACATCTTTGTTGAAGCATCTGCGCAGTTTGGTTAAACGTGGTTTTTATGACTCCCTATTTGTAATCCGATTCATCTTTCGTCTTCATATTGAAGCCCCAATCTTCTAAAATTACTACCAGTTCTTCTTTTGATCTTGCAGAATGTTTCAAACTGCATCCATACAAATTTTTGAATTTGGTTTTTGAAGTGTTTTTTTGAGGTCTTTTCTTTTATTGATTTTTGTATTTATGAGGTGCAAGCACTTTCAAAGTGATACGAAATCATTTTAAAAAATTAGAGTCGTCAATTTGGCGTTAAAAGTGTCACGATATTATTGAGTGCCTGACGTATCCTAGTTATGCTAACAATGGATTTTTGAATAATGGCAGAGGCATTTGCGGATATACCATTAGTGGTATATCCACTATAATACTGCATTTATTTTCCAGAAATATGCATTTAAGGGGATTTTATTGGTGCTGACCTGATTGAGTGATATAACCACTATAATACTGCCCTTATTTTCCAGAAATATGCGTTTATGAGGATTTTATTGGTCCTTACCTAATTGAGTGATATAACCGCTATAATTTTGGTGAAAACGAACTGCTATTATAGCGGATTTAATGTATAAGGGAAATATCAGTTATAGTTTTCATGGAAAATTATTGAATTACCGCTTACTAATACCTTGTGCGCCATAGCAATAGTACGGATGAGTGAAATAATCCTTAACATTTTGCTTCTAATACACAACATTTTAAAGATGGGGAAAATTTGGCAATGATATAAATTTTCTGTTCTTTCTCAAGCAGTTCCCATTTAAAACAGCAGCAGATTAATAACTTGGCCTTAAACACCCATTCAGCCTTTTGATAGAACGTTTACGTTACCATAGCACAAGCGTTAACTCAAAATTTAACATTATTTCTGTTATAATTTACATATACCCTACGTTACAACAGCCCTGTGATGCTTCTTTCACAAAGTACAAACGTAACAAACACAACACATTCATAAATGTAAACGTAAAAGTTAAATTTTAATAAAGAGTGTAATTTTGTTCACAATGATATTACAATTATGTCTTTCTTTTGTTACAGATTATGACCGACCGTAACACTTACATAAAGTTAAAATTGAAATTTATGTTATTGATTTGTAAAAATCTAGTGAGTCAAAAGTGTTTGTTTAATCAAGCATACGCGTATGTATTTGATCAACCCCCATTGTGAACATAAAAGGACTTAAGATCCCTTTATGCCTCATTCACAATGTTTATAAACATAATGTGTACGTATGCATACAGTAACCTTAAAGAGATCTTAAGTCCTTTTATGTTCACAATGGAGGTTGGTCAAATACATATGCGTATGCTTGATTAAACAAACACTTTTGACAGTTTCATTGTCAAATTGTTAATTCTTGCTGAAAATATGAATACAGCCAAACTAGTTCTTTTTGAAAAAGCGTTTGAGAAAAAAAAATATTGTTAGAAAACGACGATGGTGGGTTCGACCTTCCAATCGCAATCGTTTGAAATATCATACAGAATTCAATCGATTGATGTTGGAAATAAAACTGCATGACCAAGAATGGTTTTTTTGTTATACACGAATGACCCCTGCCCTCTTTGGCATATTGTTAACTAGAGTAGGTCCCTTTTAAAAAAAAAGCAGCATTAGAGCCAAGTCAAAGACTTGCTATTACTCTCAGGTTTGTAGTTTTAAATTTATTTCTAAAACTCAAATATATACATTTATACATTACATTTGTAGGTACCTAAGTACAGGAGATTCTTATTTTTCAATTGCCAATGGATACCAAATTGGTAGATCAACAGTTTGTGTCATTATACATGAAGTGATAAATGTTTTATGGGATCAGCTGCATCCAATTGTGTTACCAGAACCAAAGAAAGAAGATCTCAAAAAAATTGCTGAAAGTTATCGATTAAAATGGAACTTGCCTCATTGTGTGGGAAGCATTGACGGAAAGCATATTCGAATAATGGCTCCTCCAAACAGTGGCTCACTGTACTACAATTATAAAGACTTTTTCAGCATTGTGCTTATAGGGGTGTGTGATGCAGATTATAATTTTACATATATCGATATTGGTTCATGTGGTTCAATAAGTGATGGTGGCATCTTTTGCACGTCATTGTTTGGCCAGCTGTTATTAAAAGGAAAACTACCATTTACTATATTACTTTTTTTTTTCAAGCGGACTAAAAGTACGTCATTTGTTTTCTCCATACGCACACCTAAAGTGGGCTTTCAAATCCTGAGACCAAAAAAGTAGCAAAAAAGTCCTAGGCAGTAAAAGTAAAGTCAAAAGTCACCGCTAGTGTCATAGTGGCGCATATATAAACGATTTTCATTCATCAAAATTATTTTAATAATAGATGACACCAGATAAACCGATCTGAGTGTATTGCCATCTTTACATTCTTGTTGAAAAAACAAAGGACAGAAATACTCTCAGAGCACTCAAGAGCACCATCCGAAACCGTTATTAGTCGAAATCGCATAGGTTTTCGAATTCTGAATTCATCTGTTAAATGTCATGCGCGTCATCATATTTATCTGTCAATGTGACATTTATTAATTTAGTATTGAAAATAATGCTACAAATTTTTAGTTTACAATAATCATTGGTTATTATTTAATACATCAAAACCATTGAACATTGAAAACCACCATTCTAACATATTCTATGTATTTTACAAATAATATACACAATTGGGTAAGTACCTAGACCCGCTTAAAGAGGATGAGAGAAAATTGCAAAACTGAACTACTTTTAAATAGATTTCTTATCTATTGCATGCTTGAAAAAAAAATAGTATATGTTACTCGGAGTAAAAGGTCTTTTTGTGCTTCGCCCAGTTGCAGGCCTCAGCTTCGCTTCGGCCGTCAATCTCTGGGCTCAGCACCAAAGGACCCACTTTTACTCCTAGTGACATAATCTACTATATTATTACTATATTACTTTTTTTTGCGGAGATATGCCTTTCCTTTATGCAAAAATTTAATGTGCCCTTATCCAGGGAAAAAGTTAGATATTGTCAAAAATGTGTTCAATTATCGTCTCTCAAGAGGAAGAAGAGTCATTGAGAACACTTTTGGTGTATTAGTAGCGAGATGGCAAATTTTTCACCGCAGTATTTCTTCAACACCAGATACAGCAAAAGCTATTATTAAATTTACGGTGGTATTACACAATTTCATTAGAAGTTATGACATTAAGCAAATATTCAGCCTTCAAACTATATGGATAATGAAGATGGAGATATTTTGGGGATATGGAGAAATGAAATAGAAACATCAATTGTTCGAAACTGTACCAAAGTCAGCAGTAATAATCCTACATACTTTGCTGCAAACCAAAGATATGACTTGGCAAAATATTTTTTTACACCGGCTGGATTTAAACCTGGACAACTTGAATATGTTAAACGTTTATAATTACTGTGTAACGAAACAATTGTCTGTAATCTATTCTACCAAAATAAAATATTATCTAAAGTGTTTTCCGGGCTATAAGGCCGTGGTCCAATGGAATTGCTTCCTGACGTTTCGTCTACTACTGCGGCAGACATTATCAAAGGCGATGAGGCAGTACTGACTCAGTCATCGTAGTATAGTTTCGTCGATAGTATTATGACCGGCCGTGAAAGCCTTTACAGTCTGATAAAATAAAATATGTTCTGCAGTACACAACCATTTTTATTACAAAAGTGCAAATAGTTTAAAATAAGTTAAATTGTCAAAATTTAACATATTGTATGTACTTATTATTTAATCAAAAATAATATTTAAAATTTTTCTTATCATATCCTTTCGTTTTACTAGATTTGTGACCCTTGTCAGTTCTAAGCTTACTAAATTTCCAAACGCTGATTCTTCATTTTCATCTTTCAAATTTGAAATCGCTTCTATAAGTTTCATATCAACTCGATCTTGAAGTTCAGGTTTGGATAATTTTCGTTTCTTAAGAGTTACTTTAGGCTCGGCAATGATATGGGGCGCCATCTTCAAAATATTTGCAGTTGAGCTTGGTTCTTTGAGGATGTCTCATTTGGCTCAGTTTCTGCATTCTGCTCTTCTACAAATTGTATATTATGAAAACGACATATATTTTTAAATTATTTCTAATAAGCATTTAAATTCAACCGTAAAATTCAACGGTTCTTCAACGGACTCTTGGTTTGTCTCTGTAAACTCTACTGGCATAATATTTACTTCATCCTCAGTAACAACAATGTCAGAAGATTTTACGAATATTTCTTGAGTATTAGTATCATAAAAATTACAGATTTGTGTGTTTTGACTTGAAGCGGCTAGATTACTGCAATTCCTATAGAAACAGTAAGCAATTGTGATAAATCCGTAATAAATAAATGATACACAGACACAATTTTCTTAAGTATTAAAAAGGATGTATTAATTTTACCTATTTCGTTCCTGAATGCAGTGATTCAAAAAGTCCATGTCATCATACCATACCCACTTATGGAAAGTACTGGCCCCACTTCCACTAGTATTACTGGCTTTTATTTTTTTTTCTTTCCCTCCTATACTTATCTCTTAATGAGATAAAGACTCTTTGACAAACCTCAGCTACAAAAAATAAAAAGATCAGTCCCAAGCTCTTTTAGGAAATGGGTAGATGCTATAATTTTTAGGGTTAACTACAAACAGCACATACACAAAACTGTACACATCTCGGTATACATTATGAAGCTTTTTTACCAGTGCTCCCTAAAGATTCTGCAACGTGTTGCCATGCATTTTCTTTCTTAATGGTGTCTTTGTAGCTTTTGTCCTGTTTCTTATAAAGGTAAGGAAATCCCCTTACCAAATTGATCAGCAATTCAATATTAATATTTGCCATCCTGTATTAATAAACAAAATAATGGAAAATGAAAATGGTAAATGGCACTTAATTATACGATTGAAGCACTAGAAGCAGGAAAAACCTGTTGAAAATAAAATGTGTATAATAGCAAAACCATACCTACCTATACTTAGTAGTAATAATAATATTCCCAATATCTTTTAGTTGTTAATTTAATTAAGCCAAAAACACAAAATCAAAATATATTTTGATCTTTTGGTGACATTACTGACACTTCCCGAAAAAAGTCATGCGATTTTTACATATCAATAACATAAAGTTCAATTTTAACTTTATGTAAGTGTTACGGTTGGTCGTAATCCGTAACAAAGGGAAGACATAATTGTAATATCATTGTGAACAAAATACACTCTTTTTTGTTATACACGAATGACCCCTGCCCTCTTTGGCATTTTGTTAACAAGAGTAGGTACCTTTAAAAGAAAACAGCAGCATTAGAGCCAAGCCAAAGACTTGCTATTACTCTCAGGTTTGTAGTTGTAAATTTATCTCTAAAACTCAAATATATACATTTAGAAGTCATGCGATTTTTACATATCAATAACATAAAGTTCAATTTTAACTTTATGTAAGTGTTACGGTTGGTCGTAATCCGTAACAAAGAGAAGACATAATTGTCTTCTTCTGTCTCTAATATGATATTACTATCATTGTGAACAAAATACACTCTTTATTAAAATTTTACTTTTACGCTTACGTTTATGTTTATGTGTTCTTTACGTTTATGTTCATTGTGAAAGAAGCATTAAGGTTACTGTGTGTATACCGTATGCATACGTACACATTATGTTTATAAACATTGTGAATGAGGCATTAGCCTAACATAACGTCTCTGTTAATTTAACGTGAATGTTCTATCATAAGGCTGATTATCTGACTGTTACAAAACTTTTGTACGATAAAATGGGCTTAGTAGAAATTACTTTTGGTTTCAAAAATTTTGCAAACTCCTTAACGTTAACATCTTCCTGGTCCGGTCCTATGATGTGCTTTTCGTAGTTATCGAGGAACGTGTCCAGGACCTCTTCGGTCATTTCTCCTTTCACGTCTCCCTCGGAATTCATTTTATGTGCCGAATACGAATATCCTTGGTCGTAAACGTTGCATTGGAACGGCCTGGTTTGCGGCCGGTTTCCCCTTGGTTGCTAAAGATAATATTGGATTTAGTTAAATTTTGTGTCGGCCTTTATAAGGATTTACCTGATTTGTTTTACTCTTTTTTCGAAACAACGATGGGTCGGGTTGCGTAAAGACGGGCACGCACAGGACAGAAGCTTTTTTGTTTACCTTTGCGGAAGGATTGGCGACGTACCTAGAAAACGTTGATAATCATTCCGGTATGTGTGTAGTCAATAAATAGGTAACTTTGTCATAGACCCGAGTTTCCACTTTAGATAATGTACTGACGTTTGACTGATTATAGGAGGGCTTTGATGCAGCCGAATTGCATCTTTGACCATTAAGTGACTGGTCAGATGAGATGAAATATGCGTTATCGGACTAAAATTCTATTATGGATTAATGGATATAAGGAAAATAGTTTAAGAAAAAGATAAATGCGTACACTTGGTGCATAAATTTAATAATATCCTTTTTTCTATAAATAAAAATGTAGATACTCCCTAAATACGAGTATTTGAAGCAGATTATTATTTTTTTACTACTTGCTTTTCGATATGTTGCTTCAGTACAATTTTTTGGATGCTTTGCTTGATGTTTCAATCAAAAATTTTTTCACAATTTTTGTTTGTTGAAATCACAATTTCAATCAAAAAATTGTACTGAGGCTAAATACCCAAAAATAAAAAATATTATGGTTGCTTTTCATCGACTCAAAATCGTAGATAAATAAAGCTTAAACTTGGAAAGTACATTATGGGCCGCCATGTTTGTGTGTCCCATGATGTCATCGTCAGAGCATATGAGTTGGCAAATTTGGCGATTTCGAATCGTTTGATGTAATACGTGCAGTGACGTTACTTTCTGCTGATTTCGACAACATTTTTGTGTGTTATAAAAATAGGAGCTAATACTGATGATAATAGATACAGATTTTTATCTCGAACGCTAAACAATATTTATAAAAGATACTGTTGTTGTTTATACATAAAGTTGCCTAACCTAACAGACACGTTACTTCTCTCTTGTCGTAATGTCAAGTATGAGAGTTCATTTCAAATAGATATTCATCTAGTAAGTTGAGAAATTGACCTATAAATGACACATTTACATGCATGGAATAGGATGAATCTGTCAATTCCTCAGCCTGCTAGATGATTATCTATTTAAAATAGACCATATAAATTTACAACGTCATCTGCCCGAGCAGTTCCAGCACTTATTACACTAGATTTGACAGAGACCTCATTTCGCAGCCATAGACTAGATCGCAGAGTAAGCTTGAGTACATCGAATGATATACTAATATCAAGCGCTGAATTAAAAACTCTATTTTCTTGAACGGTAACAATTAACCCTAATAATATACTCACACACAAAAATATTGCAAATTTTATTTTAACCCGTTATTTCAATTAAATGTTTTAAGTTTTAATACTCTTCAAGGTTTGTTTTGCTAGATTTCTTTCTTTTCTCCAAATAAATTACAAACCAAAGTTTTACAATAGATTCGTAGATAAAGTCATAAAACAGTCTAATGTCGGTTATAGGATTTAATGATGTAAAGGTTTTGCAGGTTTAGGACAAATAAAACTTTCTTGTCGTATGAACAAAGGCCAACGTTTCGACGTTTAATTTACGTCTTCTTTAGGGCTACACTCGGCGACAAAGGATGACGTCAATAAACAAAATTTAAAAAAAATACGCACGCCAGCACCATCAGATCACTAATATCGTTCGGCACGATATGTGAACTTGTGACATGACTCCTAGAAATTTTACTTCGCTGTTCCGTATTAAGGGGGTATGTTGTTAACGCTCCCTTCCTTATGTATAGGTCTAGCATCTTTTCCAAGCTTTTCAGCAGAAATGAGTGAGCGATTTAGGATCTTTTCCCCTGTATCCCATCTTTGGTATGTAGACTACCCTCACTCCGGGCCAGCAGTTTGGAATAAAATGCACGCTCTGAAGAGCTTTGTGAGTAAAGGTGCGAGTTGATCCAGGCCCTGTTTTAGTAGTGCCGGGAACCCTCCATCCTCCCCGGGGGATTTGTATGGTTGAAAAGCCACAATCGTATATTTTAGCAGGGTTGATCTGACCACTTTTTTTGAAAGCTCCCAATCTGCCCTGTTGGGCCGTTTAAATAGTCCTAAGGGCTTTGTGTTAGTGTCCAAACTTGGTTTAGGTGTAGCGTCCTCAAGCTTTTTATTTTCAGGAGAAAGGTTGCGGGAGAACAACCCAAAATAAGACTTCTACGCTTCCGCAGAAATTGCCGACGTTTTGACGTTTATTTTACGTCTTTTCAAGGCTATTCCACTTAAATTGAAGAAGTTTATCGTCAGATAGTAATGGTGTTTATTGTCCATCGGAACAACCACGGGGAGTGACGTACATTGAAACTAAAACAAAAACGGACAAAGCGTGAGACATTAAACATCATTAGTAGAATAGCCTTGACAAAGACGTAAAATAAACGTCGGCAATTTCTGCGGAAGCGTAGAAGTTTTATTTTGGGTCCTTCTCCCGCTACCTTTCTCCTGGAAAGAGTGTCCAAATTTGTCAGCCGGCTACCTGGAAAATGACAGTTTGCTAGTATCTCTAACGTTTCACTACTAGTGGAGGTGTATTCCATCGGACCGTTTTATCGATCCAAGCACCTGACATGACGCCTGCTAAAATCCTATGGATAGGGCTCCTGTTGCTAGGTCTTCAATTTCGCCACAGAACCTTCTCCAAGACTCACTTTTAGCAGCCCTGATCTGCTTGTTGTAGTTAGTTAGGGCTTTTCGGTAAGTGTCCCAGTCGCCGGTTATTTTTGCTTTATTAAAGAGCCGTCGGACGTTTTTCCTCTGACTTTCCAGGCAATTATTCCACCAGGATGTTTGTCTGTTATCTTTTTTTGTTCACGTTGGACAGTTGTCTTCGTAGACCTGAAGAGCAGCTTTTGCCAGCCGCTCGGCTGCCAACTTTATATTGACATGACTATCAAAGGAGATGTTGATCGTATTCAGTTGCATCTGGATGGAGTTCCTATACGAAACCCAATTTGCTTTTAGGATCTTTAAAAGTGACTATAGGTCTGATACCTGTTTTTAGGTTAAACGTTATATGTTTGTGATCGGAGGAAGATTGCTCCGGGGATACTCTCCAGTTGCAGACCTTATTTGAAATAAGGTTCGTGCTGATCGTGAAACCTAAAACTTCTTGTCTGTTGACAGTTACACAAGTTGGGCTGTTGCCTGTGTTGATAATTTTTAGGTCTACCTGTGTTAGGTAGTGACTCACCCCTCATGTTACACACCTCAAGGTACCGGATCACATCTTATGGCACGGACGCGAACATTATCATGCATTAGCACAAAGTTATCGTACCCAATTAAGCAGACAATATGGTAAAACATGTTCTTCAAGGACTCTGCACTCAAATAGAAAGACGAATCAGCAATCATTCTTAAATTTATCTCAACAAGCTCCGTGCGATTTTCCCAACTAATGCCTCCCCAAAGCATAATGGAACCGCCGCCATAGCTATTTTTTTGTGCAAAATTACATTAACGTTCTCTAGACCTTCTGTATAGTCGACCACAATCTGGCTTCCATAACTGTATTAGTGTTTCATCTGTAAAAAGGACTTTTTGCCACTGATGTTCATTTCAATTAGTATGACCTCTTGCAAATTTTAACCGTGTGATCTTGTGACATGGGAGAAGCCTAGGGACTCTGGCAGGATGTTTTGGCTTTAAACCGACCTCTTTTAGGCTTCATATTACGTCTCCCAAGCGACAGGATTCGTTTGGAAGACATTCCATATATTGATAGAAAATAAGGTGCCTTCGTAGCAACACATAACAAACATAACAAAGATAATCCCTAACCTAGATAACAATAATGTAACAAAGGTTAAAGCAGGAGATCAATTCACGAAAGACCTCCCAACACCAGGAGGAATTAGACCGGGTGACAGCCTAAGTCCTTTTTTGTTTAATCTTCTCGTGGATAAAATTATAAATAAAGTAATAGATCTTAACCTAGGATACAGAATAGGCAACAAAAGAATTAGTATGGTGTTACGCTGATGATGCTGCAATTATTGCCGAATCAGAAAACGCCCTGCAGAGACATCTCTTCCAGTTTTTCCAAGTAAGCCGCCAACGCAATATGAACATTTCTATCAACAAAACCAAATTTATGACAATCGCGAAAGATCCGCTCATACATAAGCTAGTGGTGGAAGACAATACCATAGAACAGGTGATGCAATTCAGATATCTGGGCATAGACACATCAAGCACTCACGACCCAGTTAAAGACCTGAGAAGCCAGATTAACAAAGAATCCGCACTATCAGTTTGCCTACTAGTCTGGTCAAACCCGTATATGCGCAAAGATAGCAAAATTCCAATCTACAAGACTTGTATGAGACCGATCATGATGTACGGTACAGAAGTCTGTGAAGACACCCACAAGACGAAACACATGCTAAGGGTGGCCTTAGCATGTGTTTCTGAGAGTGTTCAACTGAGGACAATAGTGGGGAAAACACGAAGAGACAGAGTAAGAAACACAGAGATCAGAGAACAATGCGAAATACAAGATATTGTGAGATGGGGAAGACAACGTAAGAGGCAGTGCTACAACCATGTAAGACGCATGGACGAGAGGAGACTTCCGAAAATAGTCCTAAAAAGCAACGCGACCGGATCAAGCCGAGAGATCACCTAAAAGATGGCAATCCACAGCTGAGGAAAAGGTGCAGAGGCAGCTTCAGAATTAACAGATCGACAGATCTCCAAGAAGTAGAAGATGCGTTCTCAAATATCGGTCATCTCTTGGTGTTGTACATTTTTCGCATCCTTGACCAGGGTGCTTTTTGTATTCTCCAGTTTCATTGCTTTTTGTATTCTCCAGTTTTACTATGCGAGAAATAGTCGATTGAAGAATATGCAGTTTCCGCGCAATCTTCTTGTTTGTAACACGCATTGGCTAAAGTAGCAATTTTAGCATTCATCACTAATTCAATTAAATGTGGCATCTCACTGACCAAAACTATTGATAGAAACAAGAAATAAGTCGATCGAAAATTCAGAGGAAATAAACGTCATTCGGACAACAACAAACAGAAGAGCAGTAGTGCTTAGTTCTTAATGCATCCATCAAGGTACACTAGGATATATTTGCGATACATAAGACTGTGGCTGGTCAAAATACAATCTAAGATCTTTTCCAGGCTTTGAACCTGTGGTCCAATGGAATTTTTTCCTGACGTTTCGTCTAGAGCTGCAGTAGACATTATCAAATGCGATGAGGCAATTGGCGAAGTGAAATCCCCTGCTTCCAGACCTTGACTGATTCGACATTGGTGAGCTCCGTGGTATTTATTCCCCCGCCGGCGCCGAGGCCGTTGCGCTGCAGTGGAGAAACTGGGGTGGGGGCAGTGGTGGCGCGGGGTTTCGGCGCACTTGAAATATGTCGTAGAACTCGCTTCCAATCTGCAATTAAAAACGTAATTTCCTCCTTCCTGTTGAATATGTTGTCGTGTTTAAAGATCTCAATGCCCTCTCTCGTTAGTCTCGGATAGAAACGCTGCGATTGGTATAAGATATCCATCCTGTTGAAAAAGATGTCTGCTACTGCTGAATTTTGTGTTTGTCCCAGCGTGCAACTCCTCTTAAATGCATCTAGAAACGCTCTTTGGTTAGAATGGATACAGCATGCACAAGATCGTTAGGGTCGTCCGTCCAAGGAATGTAGAGCGCCAGGAAGGAACAACGGGAGAAGATGAAGAAAAACGCGGATGGACTAGTCTACCATACATCCACAAACTAGCGGACAGGATCGGCATACTCCTAGAAAAGCACAGTGTTAAAACTGTTTTTAAACCCACTCGTATACCGTACACCCGGAGTTTTCCAAGTTCCATGCAGGTGTGGCTCGGTATACATTGGTACCACAAATCGCAGTGTCAACACAAAAATGAAAGAAATGTTGCAGGCTGGAACAAACACAAAAGTCAGCAGAGCAAGCTCTCTCCGAAGGTCACGACGTCCTTTTCAATGAAGTGGATATCTTATATCAATCGCAGCGTGTCGATCCGAGACGAACGAGAGAGGCCAAGCAGAAGTTCGATAGGGCCGTCCGTTCAAGAAATCTATAGCGCCAGGAAGGAACAAGGGGTGAAGATGAAGAAAAGCGCGGATGTCTACGGTCGATAGTCTACCATACATCCACAAAGTAACGGACAGGATCGATAGGCTATTGTAAAAGCACAATGTTAAAACTCTCTTTAAACTCACTCATACAATACAACAGAGCTTGAGATCGGCCAAAGACCGCAGAAATCCCCTATCGCCACCCGGATTTTGCCGAGTTCCATGCAACTGTGGCTCGAGATACATTGCCACCACAAAACGCAGTGTCAACACGAGGATTACGGAACTCAAAAGGAGTTGCAGGCTGGGACAATCACAAAAGTCAGCAGTAGCAACGGTCTCTCCGAAGGTCACGACGTCCTTTTCAACAAGGTGGATATCTTATCTCAATCGCAGCGTTTCTATCCGAGACTAACGAAAGAGGCCATTGAGATTTTCAAACAGGACAACAATTGCAACAGGAAGGAAGAAATTACGTTTCTAAATGCAGACTGGAAGCGAGTTCTACGATATACTTCAAGTGTCGATATACCACCCCAGTTCCTCCACTGCAGCGCGACGGCGGGGGAATAAACTCCGCGGAGCGCACTACACTTCGCCCATGGCCTCAGCGCCTTTGATAAGGTCTGCCGCAGCTGTAGACGAAACATCAGCAAGATATTCCATTGGATCACGGCTTTCAAGCCCGGAAAACACTTTAGAACTTTTATGACTCCCTTCTTTTTGTCTCGGTTGATGTTTTAATCTGCTGTATTGGTCAGCGCTTGTTAGTTTTCTATACATGGTATGCGCTGGCTTTCCGCTTGGTTTTCTTGAGACGAAATCATTCAAAAACTGTAGACGTTGTTCCTTTTGTATATTCAGAGTGAATTTAATATTTGGGTTTATAGAGTTGAGGTGTAAGACGAAGTTTTGCAGTTCATCGTCGCCCTCGCTCTAAATAACAGATGGTCTGGCCAAATAACAAGTCACTGGCCTGTGTTTCTAGCATGTGTTTATTTAACTTCGCCCCCAACATAAGCGAGATATTTTGTATCTCCGCTAACCACCACAGCTGCAAGTCGTATAATATGATCTAATTAACAATTGAAATAAATATGAACGTAACATTAGAAAAACCAGCTCGAAAATCAACAGATGCGCATGCGGCGGCTGCCAATATCCGCCCCTTAATTTGGAGAAAGTCTAGGAGTGTTTGCCATCTTTATATTCTTATTGAGAAATCTAGTTGTTGGGAAATGTCAAAAGAAAATAATGAAGAAACAAAGGTTCACTTACTTTGATTATGTCATCCTTTTCAGTCAAAAATCCATAGTCTTCTAAATGACGTGTTTTAGTGAACAGTCCGTACTTACATAGTTGAGAATGATTTAAAATTAACATTTTTCTGAAGTCATGTGATGTTCTTTTAAAATAAGAAAGATATATCCGTTTTTGACAAAACGCTACGCTGTAGCAAAAGACTAAACACGCCTTTTGGGGGAAAAAGTGCCACAAGAATATTCTTGTTTCACTTCAATATATTCATGACCAAAAAAGTTATAAGGAATTTTGTAAATGGCCTATATCAAAACAGCCCTTTAGAGAATTAGCTGAAAAAATATCTAAATAATGTTTTGGTTATTAATCTTTTCTCAAACATCGACCTTTTGACCTGTATGCTACTTTTGCCTATCTTGTCAGAATGTGGAGTTTTTCTGTCAAAAAACTCCAAACCTAAACACCTTGTACGATCTAAGTTTCAGACTGTTATCCTCTACACTATAAACGTAATGTGATAACAAAAGACTCACTTTGGCATTTTTACAGTAACAGGGTACTTCTTTCTAGCTGCTCGTCCGCCCTTACTGTTGGTCCACTTGACCTCCTTACCATCCATCCACTCACTATCATTGCACCCTCTCTTGTACTTCTGATGTAACACGCATTTGTTTTGATGCATCTTATATGTGTGATTTTTGTCCTCATATTTCTCGTAATAATCCTCATAGGCTTGTTGCTGGAAACTGTAGGGAGAAGTATTCTCATGGTACACGCAAGCATTTTGCACTGAATCCGCAAATGTCGAGCCGCGAGGTTGCGAAAATGCAGATTTCGGTTTTGTGATCTGCGGTGCACATCTAGGATGGGACGGTTGTTGGAAAGTTGGCGATTCGTATAAAGGATAAGCAGCATTCGAATAGTCGTAATAATACCTAAAACAAAGAAGTATAGTTTGATAAATTAATGCCTTTCAATTTCCGGTGAATAATTAATGTATCTGCTTCTTAACCTTAGAACTTTAAACTTAGGTAATTTCCGACAGCAGAAGTCTCCCAGCGGACTGGAAAATTGTGCGTAAAAGCGTGCAAAACGACACTTTAGCAATTACGACCCCCCAGATGTGTGTGCGTGGGGATGAAATTACAACTCAGCCAACTCTAAGAATATTTAAGCCCTTAATTTGCGAGAGCTTAAAACGAGTAGTAAGCTGGAAGTTTACTTGATTTGCATGTGTTTCTGTGGGTTGGCGTGGGTAAAACACCAACAATAATTTCGCCGTTAAGTCGCCTTTTAGGCGTGATATAGGGTTTTGTACACCGCCAAAGAAAACTGCTGAAGATTAGGTTAATTCCACGTGCAAACTTTGCGTATTTACCAGGTTTTTCATTGCTGATAAGGGCTTTTTAATTACTTGCCTCAGTAATATTAATTTACTGTAACTCCGAAAATTACCATACTGTACAAGGTGTCCCCCTTTCGATGTTTTTTTCTGGACATTTCATTTAGTGTTGAAGATATTCAACACTAAATGGAATCATGGTTATTGCTACTTTTTTGTGAAATGTTCAAAGCTGCGAAATTGGCAATGTATGGTTAGAACTAGCCTGAACTAACTAAGAGTGTCATGAAATAGTTATTTATGTATTAAGAGCCAAAAGTACAACTTTTTTGCTCGGAGAGTGAAGTTTTACGAATCACTCGAGAGAAAAAAAGTTACTTTTTGCTCGTAATGCATACAACGTTTTATCTGCAAACGATCAATTTCAAATAATGTGAATCACAACTGAACATAACTGAACATACAACCTGAAAGTTTAAATCAAACTGACAATGACGTTTTAAATATTTGGTTGAGTGGTGGTAGTTGCTATTGACAGCAAGCGAAATAGTTATTTTCCTAACAAGTGCGGAAAGATCCTGATCCTTGTCTGCACGCGACTGAAGTTCCCTGAAGTCGAGTGCGGAAAAGATACTTTCCGCAAGTGTTAGGAACAATATTTTTTTCTACGAGTAAGGACGACTTTTACAACTATCAGTAAAACTTCAGTTTGAAGTTAAAACACCAGACATGGGTTGTTTATCTGCCAGGTAAACAATGCAATGTACGTCATATCTGGTATTTTAACTTCAAACTGAAGGTTTACTGATAGTTGTAAAAGTCGTCCTAAAACTCTGTCAATATATTGGTTTTTATTGCCTCAGCTGCGCGATGAATGATGTTTGCTTACTTTTATCGTACATAGCAATAATTAAAGAAATCAATCTTTTCAATTAAAAAATGTTGAGATCGATATTCTGTCTTTTTTGCAAAACTAAAATTAAAGATGCAGTACAGGCCACCATTCCTGACAACTATAAATAAATCATGGCAGTTTTACTGGTTGTTATTACGTTCATCTATACCAACCATAGTTACCAAAGTTATTTAAAGCAAAATAGCAGCCACTTGAGGTTTTTTACTTTTCCGCACTGAACTGCGTACGGAAAAGTAAAATATCGCGCACGCGAGTAGAAAAAATCTTTTTCGCTTGCTGTCCTGGGCAACGCGCGTAAAAGTAAACTCGCACTCTGATCCTCAAAAAAGGTTAGGTTTTCGTTTGCCTAATGAAAGCGTAAATGCGTCATTATTGAACGTTTGTAGAAAAAAATATGTCTGTACAGGCTATATCGAGTTCTGTTGAATTGTACGAGTTGGTTTAAAGACAGTTCTTTCCATTTCTCAAAACTGTTTCAAAAACAGAGTTTCGCAAATTTACTTTTCTATTTCGGTTTCAAGTTTTGCCACTTATGACTTCAAAACAGTGCTGAAATGAATAGCAGTGGGACGAACGATAGTCAGCGGTAGCAGAGCACTCTCTCTCCGAAGGTCACGACATCCTTTTTAACCAGGTGGATATCTTATACCAATCGTAGGGGTTCTATCCGAGACTAACGAGAGAGGCCATTGAGATGATAAACACGACAATAATTTCAACAGGAAGGAGAAAATTACGTTTCTAAATGCAGACTGTAAGCGATTTCTACGACATACTTCAAGTGCGCCGAAACCCCCACCCTAGTCCCTCCATTGCAGCCCGACGGTGCGGCGGCGGAATAAATACCACGGAGCTCACCACAGTCGAATCAGTCGACGTCGGAAAACACGGAAGATCACGTCGCCCATTGTCTCATCGTTTTGATAATGTCCGCCACAGCTTTAGACGAAACGTCAGGATGAAATTCGATTAGACCACGACTTCAAAGCCCGGAAAACACTTTATATTATATTTCGACCGGCCGTGAAAGCATTCACAGTCTTATAATCGGTATCAAGCTTTTCATTAACTTTTTCAGTACAGGCGGCCGTGAAAATCTGACGGTTTGCCCCTGTATAATTTTTTAACAGTGTCGATGGTATTGGTTGTGTTATGTAAACTGTAAAGCAAGGATTCCGCCAAAAACGCAACATACAAGTTGACTATAAACTGATTTATCAAAAATGTGATAGGCAGAGTTTTAACCAGTAAATTAAACCCCAAAATTGTAAATGCCAATAATATTTTCCACCAAGTTGTTATGATCGTTTCATCAGCAGTTTTGACACTGAGTACCTAAATCAAATAAATTTTCTCGACATTGCATTATTAACAAAAGTTGTCAGCCAATACATTATTTCTATTCAAATAACCATAAAAGTTCCGGGCAAACTCAAAAAACAAATTATAAAGTGCTATAATCATTACAAAGTCCAGACTTTTTAGAATGCGTAGTCCTCACAAATATCTGATATATTTGGTGTAAGTCGGATCTGGAATAGCTGATTTGTTTATGATTGGACAGCTTATCACGGTTTTCTAATAAAATGATACAGATTTTCTTTACCTCGAGGACACAGTGTTAGAATTCCTTTTCACTAAAATGTTTCATTGAAAGTAATTAAATTGTAATAAACTAATTTGTACTCGTACCTATGTAAATGGTTTGTACTTAATTTTCATAATCAACCAACTTTCTTTTAACATATTGTGTTGTTTATAGTTTTAAACATTCTTCTTGCAGTTTTTATTTTTAATGAGCTCTGGCACCAACATTTTTGATAACGACAGTATTTTCTAACTTTTATATTTTGAAAATATGTCCAAAAACACTGACAACGTTAAAATTTTATATAGGGGCTAATCTGTCAGATTTTCATGGCCATCTATTCCGAAAAACTTAATGAAAAGCCTCATATCTTCGTAAACTCCGCCTATAGGTTATACAGGGCCCGATTGCCCGTACAAATGTACCGGGCCAATCGTTTAGCTGGTCAGAAGTACAGAAAAGGAGGAGTGAAAACACGCATTTTTTGGGGGGAACCAATGGCCATCTTCCAGAAAAGTGAAGACAGGGACTCGGAATAACTGGGTGAGTTAGTAGCGACATAATAACCAAGAGTAGTGTAGGGTCTGTCCTTTCCTGTAGGGGTGCAGGATCCTAACCAGCTGGGGACTGGGTACGACCCTGCTGCCTCTGTCGAGGAGGTACAAGCGCGACTGCTGACATCTCGTGAAGGACACCATCTCAGCCACTCTGTTCTTTCCTCGCAGGAGGGCGGGCGAGGGAGGTTGGGAATTACCCGAAGAATCATACACACATAACACATACTCAAACACACAATACACCACTGACACAGAGAAAATACAAAAAAATAAGAAAAGGAGAATCCTAACCCCACAGAAGAAACGTCTCCCAGGATGGAAACCAGTTCCACCCAGGAAAACGAACTCCTAGCCTCTTCAGGAGACTCGGAGGTCGAGAGGCTAGAGGGAGCGACGAAAATGGAGAAATCCTTCAAGGTCGAGTTCACGGTCCTTTCCACAGCCGAGTCAGGGACAAGAAAGGAAAAGAGAAAGGCGCACAGGAACCGAAACAGGACGAAGAAAAGGAAAGAACTAAGGGCCAATAGGAGAGCGTAGAGGGAGTCTGAGTCCGAAGCAAACCCGACTAGGCCGCCTTCAGAGTCTACTACAGTTGCTGTCGAGGAAACGCAGGCTGTCCAGAGCAAAATGACGACGCTCACAGAGCGTAGTCCGAGTGTCCAGGGCACCCTGCGGCCCACCGGAAAACAGCACGGACCCATCGCAAGGGACACTAAACGGGCTGCACCTCAATTGAAGCCAATTGAGCTTCCAGACGCACCTGGTGCTGTGCGGGAGACTGAAGATCAGGATTCCTCCTCCGAGGGATGCAGAGCTAATAAGCCGTCAGCACCAAGAGGCAAAAAGAGAAGAGCTGAGCAGGTTACACCACCAGGAAGGCAGAACAAAAAGCCAAAACATATATGACCACAAACCAACCGGCCGAATGAACCCACCGGTCACCGCTTTTGCACGGCCGGCGACAGGATCCAACCTTCCTCTAAGGAAGGGTAAGCGGGGCCCAGTAGTTCGCGGTCATACAGCGCGGGGCCACCAAGGGGAAGGCCACCAAAAGGGAAAACCAAGTGGTGTACGTCTCCGAGAGAGAGGGGGTGGAGCGGTGACGCCTGCAGAGGCGGAGCTTATCCGTGGCCACTTAATCAGGGAGATGAGAAGGGCCATGTGGGGAGATGAAGGAAATAGAGGACTGACCTTAAGGTTTCGGAGATCCTGCTTGATGGATTCCGGATGGTTCCTGGTCACCAAGCAAGGCGAGGAGTCAAGAAATTGGCTCTTGTCTGGGTGCCCTCAGCTGATGATGGAGAACTCCGTGGCCAGTGGAGGTCGGCTTCTCGTTGAGAAGTCCTGACAAGCCAAACGTCGAAGAGGTGAGAGAGCTGCTCGACCTTCAAAACGCGGAGCTCGGCGTTGGGAGATGCCAACACATCTTCACGGAGGGCAAAGCAGGAAACCGGCACCGGACCTTTAGGGTCAGCAGGGAGGTTTCCGACCGTCTTGGGACAGCAGGGTGGCTCTTGTTTTACGAGTTGATCACAATACGTGTTTGGTCGGTTCGTGGAAGAGCCACCAAGCCCGGACCATCGACGGAAATGGGGTGTCTGCCTCCAAACAAGGAAAAGTAACCAGTAAGTCTCCCCCAAATTTTGTATTCCATGGTTTGGTTAAATCAAATTAACCTTCAGCTGACCTAGTCAGCGTAATGGCCGGTAAAATAGGGATTATAGTTTTAATTCAGGAATAATTCAGGAACCTTATGTCTATCAGGGGCAAGTCAGGGGTCTACAGGTGGCCGGTCATAACATTTCGTCGGTCCGGCGGACAATAACTGCGCACCAAGATCGTGCATCCTGACGTCTAAGGACCTTCAGGTGACACATCTAAAAAACCTGAGATCCAGGTATGTCACAACGGCGATCGTAGAATATACGGTGAGTCAACAAAAAGTTAAAATGCTTATAAGTAGTGTATATCTTCCATATGACATTGTACAACCTCCCCCAAAGGAAGATATGGTAAATATATACAAAAGGCAAAAATTTCCCGTTTATAATAGGGTGCAACGCAAATACACACAACATTGTTTGGGGCAGCACCGACACTAATGCGAGATGTAATGCCCTACTGGACTACCTCGCATCGGATAATCTGGAGATAGCCAACCGAAATGCAGAGCCGACCTTCGTCAATCTCATCCGGCAGGAGGTGATAGACGTGACGGACGTCTCACAACGGATGGCCGAGAACGTAAAAAACTGGAGAGTATCTGAGGACATTTCGATGTTCGACCACAGGATGATAAGATTTAGAATCGAGTCAAACTTGACAGATGCCCCACCGAAAAGGAGACCGAGGACCACAGTCTGGATAAAGTTCATTGAGCTTTTAGGTCAGGCCATGGGTTGCAACTGCCGGCGGTTTCTCTCCACAGAGGAAATAGATAACGAGTCTATCGGCCACTCCTTTGAAGAGTAGTCCCACTTAGGAGGCAGGGTGCTCGTAGAGTTCCGTGGTGGAATGGCACGTTGGATCGTCTTAAGTTAGACGCCAGAAGGGCCTTCCATTGAGCTGCCAAAAAGTGTGCGCAGGAGTGGGATGGATACAACGAAGCCCGCAGAGAATTCAAAAAGTTGTTAAGAAGCAAATGAGCGAGATGGAGGAAGTTCTGCGCAGAGATGGACTCCCTTCCGGAACCGGCCAAGCTTGCCAAATTGCTAAGCTCAGAAAGAAGAAACCTACCAGGTACAATGAAAAAAAAAACGGAACATGGACGGAAGACCAAGGAGAGACCCTAGAGATTCTACTGGAAACCCACTGACCTAGAGAAAACCACGTGGCCACTCCTCCGGAGCTGGTTCCAGTCCGGGAGGACTGGATACTTGCAAGGGAAGTAGTCACCGACGTCATTAGATCGGCAGCAGGCGAATTGAGTCCATTTAAAGCAGCGGGACCAGACGGTATATTTCCAGCAATGCGGCAGGAGGGACTGGATAATGTGCTTTCGTCGCTGAACAGAGTCTTCACGGCGAGCATGGCACTGGGATACGTCCCTAAGGACTGAAGGTCCGCGAACGCCGTCTTCATACCTAAAGCTGGGAAATGTGACCAGAATGTCGATTTTGAGACAACCAAAGATTAACAGGCCTGCAGTAAAGAGAAGTCCACCGATATGACCCTTCACTCTGTAATGCATAAAATAGAGAAAGCATACTCGAATAAAGAAATGGTGCTGACACTTTTTTTCGATATTGAGGGAGCATTCGACGAAGCCAGAACAAATGATGCCCTGAGGGGCTGAGTTGGTAAGCTGGGTAAGATCGGTGCTCCGCAACCGCAACCGTCGGCTGACGGTTTTTCTGGGAGATCATCGGAGGTCGAGGGCTGTCCACAAGGCAGCTGCTTATCACCTCACCTATGGTAGACGGTCTTTTCGAGAGACTACAGGCCGAGGGGCTCAGTGCGCAAGCGTATGCGGATGACGGACTGGTAATAATACCAGGAAATTTCTCCGGCAGAGTTGGTGATCGCATACAAAAGGCATGTAGAATAATAGAACATTGGTGGACCGAGACGGGACTGTTAGTCAATCCTGGCAAGGCAGAGCTTGTGCTCTAAACCAAAAGGAGGAAACTGCTTCAATAACCTTCTGAGAACAATCAGGTATGGTACACAGACGGATCAAGAATAGCTGACTCACAATCGTCAGGAGCCGCATTATACAAAGCAGGTCATGTAAAGGGAGGGAGCTTTCCCTTGGGAAGCCACACAACGGTTTTCCAGGCGGAGGTGTTCCAAGACTCGAAGTGACAACACGGCCAGAAGTCAAGCAAGGAGCAGAACAGAACATCATCTACTGCGAGCTATCTGCAGAAACAGGACGAATTTAAAGCTCGTTCATCGCTGCAGGCATCCTCTAGACTCACTGGCAGACACGAAAAGGGTAACTCTGGCACTGGGTTCCTGCACATAGGGGCATTGAGGGAAACGAGCGCCACGATGAGTCGGCCAAGCGTGGTTCCCAGAAGTGCTTTACTGGACCGGAGCCATGTCTAGGAGTAAGCAATAGGTACGTCTCTCATAATCTAAATGAGTGGGCACGGGAGAGTACAAGGACAATCTGGACACAGTGAGAAATATGTAGACAGACCAAGGAAATACACCCTAATCCGGATAGATCCAAGGCCTCGTGGTTACTTGGGGAAATTCGCCAGTACTTGGGAGACCTTATAGCAATACTCACTGGTCACTGCAGACTAAACAGGCACATGCACCCTCTAGAAATGGTGGACAGTACCACTTTCTGAGAGGGTGCTATAGGTGGACGCGACTGCGCCACAGGACATTGGGAGCTGCCGGCCTTCATTGAGCGGAGCTTCCGACTCTGAGTTGAGACGGGATACTCTCCTTCATTGGAGGGACGGGTCGACTCGTGGAGGAAATGAGGGCCCAAGCGGAGTAGGAATGGGCGGATCGGGGAACTGTGAAAAGGGCTTTTATGGCCCAGTCGCAAGGCTTCGCCCCCCCCCCCCCCCTCCAATGTATACTACTACTAGACCTTCGTAACGATGCTCTCAAGAACTCTCATTTATTAGAACTTATGATCTTAAAACAATGCCAGATTCACCCCCTGAATCGCCCTGTATAATATGTCTATCTTTGTTTCAGCAGTTCTCAATATATTTCAGTTTAAAAATTAGCCCTCCTAGAAATACCTATATGAATACTAGCAAAACCCTCCGATCTGTTAACCTTTAAACGACTGATGATTCATAATTTCGCAAGCTCTAACAGTGCCCATTCACAGGCTAGTTTCGCCGTATACGGCTCGTCAGTGAGGCTTTGACACAATCAGAACATGCAAAATTTTCGGTACCCAAAACAGGTGTTCAAAGGTCGAACACAGCGTTTTCGTAGTACCGACGGGTAAATAGTTTATTGCTTCATAAGGAGTGAAAGTGTCACTTTCCTGGCAAGGCGGTGCAGTTTGGCGGACGAACGTAGTGAGGACGGACACGGACGAGCCAGGAAAGTCATTTTAGCTCCGAATAAAACATAATATTTTTTCTCCAAACCTTTGAATTATATTGTAATTAGTACTAATAGACATGTAGACAATCTTACCAGCGGCAGGTAAAGAATTTACTTGCCGCCCGTCGCCTGCAGGTAAAGTCTTTTCCTGCCGCCCGTCGCCGGCAGGTAAAGTGACAGCCACCAATGTCAAATCCTCTTTCAATCATCGAAAACGTATGGTAATACCCATAGGTACTATACATTGCGTTTCGATATTAAATTGCTACTACAATACTTATTTTCATAAAAATATTTGTTACCTTATTGGACTTTTCTGGTAATAATTCTAAAAAAGATTCAACTCAAAACATAGAAAGTGAAATGAAACCAGCGCCTATGTATTGTCGGTTTAGATCAAGCAGGCGTACGGAGTCAATGCAGCCAATGAGCAGTCACTTCCGAGTAACGAGGGTAGTCAGTTGAAGTTGTTCATGATGATTTTATATTGTTTTTAGATGCTTAAATATACCATTTTTGGTTCCAATACATGAAATATAGGTTATATTCGATGTGTTATAGCGATAGCAAAGCTAAAAGTATTGCACATAATTCAAAAGCAAGTGAAAACATTTTATTTAATGTCATTCTATGAGCAAAGTACATCACTGATTGACGTGGTCAAATTACGCGCTTTCAAAAATATCATCAGCTGTGTCTGTCTATATTTATATATTTGTAATTAGATAAGCTATGTTTCTACGTATATCCTACGTGTTTTCAAGAAAACAAGAAGGTCTTTATGTGAACAATAATATTCAATTAAATATCAATAATAATAATGTGTATGGGACATTCCTCCAATATCTTTCATATTACTTCATATACCGCGCTTACTTTTAAGCGCGGTTATGCGGAGAAATCTTAAAGTCTTCCGTAACGCGATGGTTAGAGCGACTGACTCTTATCCTGGCGGTCCAGGTTCAATTTGGCTCTTTTTTTAAATTATAATTTTATTATTCTCCGTTTATTTTATTGCTATTTTTTAATTAATTATTGTCATCGTCTCTCTATAATATTCTATTCAATAAAAAATTAAATAATTTTTTTAACTGCTGTAAAGGAATTATAGGTAATTGCTGAATTCTGAAACAATAATAAGTTTACTTCCAGAGAGGCGCTTGCTAATTTATTATATTATTATTAATAAATATAAGTAAGTATAAACTTCGCATATCGCAATGTTCTTGAGCGGCAGTAGAAGACTTTACCTGCCGGCGACGAGCGGCAGGAAAAAACTTTACCTGCCGGCGACGAGCGGCAGGAAAAAACTTTACCTTCGTCTGTTGTGTCAAATAAAGTAGCAATTTAATGACGTTTGGAGAAAAAAATATATTTCTGTCGTTTACAGTAATCTGCATCATTTTTCCTTAGACCGAGCAATGACGTTGATACTGGACGAGGGCAATCTCGTTAGTTCAACAAACGGACACGGATGGCGCCACCGGGAGACTTTTCCCGGTGCTGCTATGAAACGTGTCTTGAGCACCGAAAATTCTGCAAGTTCTGATTGTGACAAAACCTCACTGACAAGCCATATATGGCGACACTAGTCTAGGGATGGGCACAGTTAGAGCTTGCAAAATGATGATTCATCATTCGCTTAAAAGGTCGAAAACAGCTGTTTCAATAAACAGAGTGTTTTAATTAAAAAAAAAAAACATAACGTTAGGTCAATTTTCTTATCTTTCAAATAAGGTTCATTTGTTTTTTTCTGGCAGGGTGTCGTAAAAATATTTACAAAACTTTGTATAAGCAATGATTTTCTAACTTTATTTATAAATCCACAGTAACGTGTCAAGTTATACAAAACAATCCCGTACCATCGCTCGTTTAAAAAATTGGGGACAGTTTATGAAAATCGCTTCCTATCTTTTATATTAAATAAGATACCCGAGAACAATATCGGAAAGTGGACGCCTTGTACGTGAATTATAGAATAAGTTCTGAAAACTTTCCAATGTACCCTTCAAATTATAGCTAATTATTTAAATGAGTTAAAATAGTAGGAGATAGAAATTGAATTTTTTAGCTTTTTCGCAGAAAATCTTAGTTTAAAATATGCAAAAAGGAAATAATTTCAATTTGGAAATAGAAAATGTATCTGCTTTCTTTATTTCCAAAATATTGCGGCTGTTAAGAAGGAAGCAAGCAGATACAACTACTTCGACAGCAAATACCTTCGCAGTAGTTGCTTTGACCGACATTGAATTACATTGTTTGTTTCAAGCTCATTTCATAAAGCAAAAAAAGTATATTAAAAATAATTAATAAAATAACAAAAAATCAATGCTTAAAAGCAAAAAATATTAAGTGTTTTGCTAATGTTAGAAGAAAAAGATATCAGATGGATACACTTACTCAGATGGAATAGAAGGACTTGTGGCACGTCGGCAAGATCCTATTACTGGAGCTTCCGAGGGGGTACCGTAGTGCTCATAGTATTGATTACGAGAGGGGTAGACAGTAGAAATATTTTGTAAACCCTGCAATAGAGTAAGCATCTTATTGAATTGCTCTATTGAATAATTATTCTTAATACTGCTGAACATGACAGGCCGTTTTAACATAATAATATTAGTCATAGTCATGACACATTTGATGCTTAAAATTGATTTCAATATATATTGAAGCCACAAAGCTAGACACAATATTTGCATATCTAACAGAACGATCGTAATTGGTACTTATTCCTCGGAATCCTCTACGTTTAACCATAAAGGGTCATAAATCAATTATTGTAACACTAATCGGGCTATGCACTTTAGAGAGCCGCATCGATCCCTCCCTAAATAGCGCTGAACGTAGGATTCGCTTTTGTTTTGATAGCACTGATGTCATCACCAGACTCGTCGAATAATTGAAAAATTCAAAAGGTGTGTACTCACTTCGGGGTAGAGACGAGCGTTTGGGGGCTGAAGTGCAGAGACGTCGCCGCAATCTTCCTGATAGTCATATAATTGGTCGTCGTAATAGACGTTTTCGTAGTAGTCTTGGGGGTACCCGTCAGCGTTTTGATTCATTGTTCACTAAAAAGTACTTGAAAGGTAAACTAGAAATCAAGCTTCGCTCCGAAAGCAAAAATATTAATTTACCTTAAAATCGCAATTTGGCTGGCTATGAACTTTTTTGTTGTTTCAACATTGACTGTTTTTTTCAATATAAGTTTGTTACTGAAGTTTTAGAGGTATCTTGAAAACCTGATTGGCACTTACCACTAGTTAACGCATCGCCTCATCTATGATTTGCCTATGAACGTCGAGAATTCTGTTTAATTTTCACACAAAAAATAATCTGTTGAAAGTTTGAACATGTAAAATAAGACACGAAACTGACAAATAACTTAAAATTTGACTGTTTGTGACATTTACTTCACCACTGGTGGGATAAATAGGTAATTTTTAGTGATTGTGAAAAATTGGTGTCACTCATGGAGGTAGGACCGGAGATACCAATCAAGTGGCGATATTTTCCTGAAATTGGTCACTTTTTTTGGCCGGAAGTCCGCCATGTTTGAATAACTTTGAGGCTCTGGTACACTTGAGGGAAATCCTTATTATTCATTATTTTCAAAAAATTTCTTTAGGAATTAATAAAATGGACAAAATAGAAAATTATACGTGGTGGAAGAACTTAAAAACATTTATAATAATATCAATTTTTAGAATAAATATAATAATAAAGTTCGCTTACCTGAAACAAACTAAACACTGTCATGGCGATATAAATTGAAACGACATTTGTTACAAATGTCAACAAGTGACATTCGTGAAAAACTCTGAGTAACCTTGTAAATTATGTAGATTATTTTGAAAATATTGGTAAAAGTTAAATTTTTTCTTTGATTAAAAAAAAATTGATTTTCTTTGATTAAAAAAAAAATGAATTAAAAAAAAAGCGGCCCTGAGGGCCGCTTTGGCCATACCGGCCTATGTTGCTAGGGGGGGGCCAAGCGGCCCCTTAGGGTCGCTTTGTTTTTCTATGACAAATCTTTTGGTTAGGTTAGTTCAGGTTAGTTTTTTTTTGGTTAGGTTAGTTCAGTTATGTTTTATTATGAGGGATCCTTTGGTTAGGTTAGTTCGGATTAGAAACGACTAAATTCTAAAGTAGTGCATTTTACCATGTTTTTCAAGATAATCTGCATAATTTACAAGGTTACTCAGAGTTTTTCACTAATGTCACTTCAATGTCGTTTCAATTTATATTCCCATGACAGTGTTTTAACATAATCTTCAAGCAAACTTCCATTGTATAGTTTGCTTCAGGTAAGCGAAGCTTATTATATTTATTCTAAAAATTGATATTATTATAAATGTTTTTAAGTTCTACTACCACCTATAATTTTCTATTTTGTCTATTCTATTAATGCCTAATTAAAATTTTCGAAAAAAATGAGTAATAACGACTTCCCTCAACTGTCCCAACCCCGACTTTTATTTTATCGTCAGAGCATTAATTGGCAAATCGAAATTTCGAATAATTTCACGTAAGACGTCAAGTGGCGTCAATTCAACCGGATATCGCCGGCATTTTTTAGTGACCCACTGCTAAAAAAGGCGGTCCAAATAACAATCGAAAATGGCAAATTCTAGAGATGATTTCAGTCATCCATATTATTGCTATGGAGAAAAATACTATATTAAGTGCTGGTTGGTATTAAGCAGTACGGAATTTCGAAGTTTTTTGAAATTTAAATTAAAGAGGGCATCAAATTAAGTAGATTAAAGCAAAAAAAAAAATTGCGGAATATTCATATTTGTACTAAAAAAATAATAAAAAAATACCACAAAAAAATTAAACGGTTTATTTACATTTTAATGCCCCATAGCACATTCATAATTAAGATCAATTTATTTAAAGTAAGAATCATTTGAAACGATACACCCCAAATTTTGAATGAAATATAAAACTGTCTATCTCTAAAGCTACTCAACCGATTTTCGTTGGCGATGCCATTTTGGTAAGATCCATGTATAGACTGCTTTAAGGGATTATGTACTCGCCTAATACAGGATTCAACAAAACTTCATGCATTTTTGTAAAAAGTTTTTGAGCAGATAATTTTTTTTTTTTTTTTGGACATTTTGCCTGGTTCCCTAGATATTTAGTTTTTCTATAAAAGGGGTATCATTTAACACTTGGACTCCAATTTGCCCCATAATACAAATATTGTTAAAAATTTCATATGGAATATAAAGACTATGCATAGGGCAAGCTAGACGTGTAGGCGTAGTGGCTATAAAGCTAGACACAGTGGCGAATAGAAAGTAACATTTTTTCAAATAGCCAAGTGATAATCGAATGTCCACAATTAAGTGATGTGGAACAAAATGTATGGATGATTTTGGACTTCCGCTGCCTGATTATTGCAGCTATTAGTGATATCTCGGGACCTTTTTCTGTCCTTTATATCTTCCTTAGTTAAAAAAAAAAGTTGGTTGTTTTAAAAGTGTAAAATTTCAAGACCGTAAGAAAAACAAATCTCTTATTCAATGAGCATTAAGAGAATTTGGAATTGGACGTAGTCATTTGCAAACCAGAGCTATGCCTAATTGTTTAGATATATAGGGTGAGCAACAAAACTGACATTAATCCTCAGTTCTTTATCTTTACATTCTGAATTCTGACTGATAAATGAAACTTAATTTCGAAAATTGTTTGTATTCATTGTTGTAATTGGCGTCCTTAAGTTGTAAGTTGTTGGTGAAGTTAGAAGGATTGGGGCAAATAATGCACTTCTTCTTTATTCGAAAATGGCCACAATATTGTTCGTATTAATAGTAACAGAGCGAATTAACCGATAGTCGCAATTTTTAATTTGAATATGTTCAGGAAGTACGGCTAATCTGAAAAATGACGTATAACAACAAGATGTCACACGTAAGGATGAATAACATGAAGGCCTTGAAAACACTAAAAGATTCCAAGTTGAATAAATAGGAAAAGCTTAGAACAATCTAAAGCTTAACAAACGTAACAAATCATAAATGACGTGGTGTTTGTGGCTATAAAGATAGACGCATCTACTATGGTGAACAAAAAGTAAACTTTTTCAAAAATTTTATGATTTGGTGCAAGCGATAATGAATGCTTGGAAAACCATTCCCCAAGATTTTATTAATACTTTATTACTAAGTCTGATAGATAGTGATCCAAGGCGAGTAGATGCAGCGCTGAAACTTCATGATGCTGCAACCAGGTACTAAAAAATATAGAGCCACAAACACATTAGATCATCATCCGAAATTATCATTTAACAAAAAATGATTTTTATTATTATTTCCATATTTTTAGTTGTTAATTTTGTTGCTTTGTTACTTTTAGTATAATTTTGCTCTGATTAAAATTTTATCAGAGATAAATGTTCCAAATCAAGGATTTGGAATTATTAAAAAATTCTCGAACGCAGTTGAAAGTTTTAAGTTCTTAAAAACATGTTTGTTAAGGTTTAGATTATTCTAAGCTTTTCCTTTTTATTCATTTTAGTATCTATTAGTGTTTTCAAGGCCCTCATGTTATTTATCTTTACGTGTGACATCTTATTATACGCCTTTCTTCAGATTAGCCGTACTTCATGAACATATTCAAATTAAAAATTGCGACTATCGGTTAATTCGCTCTGTTTCTATTGATATAAACAATTTTCGAAGTTCAGTTTCATTCAGTCAGAATTCAGAACGTAAACATTAAAAAAATGAGGCTTATTGTCAGTTTCGTGGCTCACCCTGTACATCTAAACAATTAGGCATAGCTCTGGTTCGCAGATGACTACGTTCAATTCCAAATTGTTGTAATGCTCATTGAATATGAGATTTTATTTTCTTATGGTCTTGCAATGTTACACTTTTAGAAAAACCTACTTTTTTTTTAAAGTAATGAATATATAAAGAAGGACAAAAAAAGGACAAAAAACAATAATCAGGCAGCGGAATTGCAAAATCATCCACACATTTTGTTCCACATCACTTGATTGTTGACATTCGATTATCATTTCGATATTTGAAAAAATTTTACTTTCTGTTTGCCACTGTAGATGTGTCTGACTTACTATTACTATTATAGCCATTACGCCCATACGTCTAGCTTGCTGTAGTCTTTATATTCCATATGAAATTTTCATCAATATTTGTATTATGGGGCAAATTGGAGCCCCAGTGTTAAATGATACCTCTTTTATAAAAAAAAAACTAAATGTCTATGAAACCAGGCAAAATATATATAAAACACCAAATACATCCCGAGGTATGACTCGTCTCCACATACTCCCGTAGCAAAAAATGTTCTGAATTTTTTTTTTCGCAAAATTTTCTGCTCACAAAGTTTTTACAAAAATGCATGAAGTTTTGTTGAACCCTGTATTAGGCGAGTACATAACCATTTAAAGCAGTCTATACATGGATCTTACCAAAATGGCATCTCCAACGAAAATCGGTTGAGTGGCTTTAGAGATAGACAGTTTTAAATTTCATTCAAAATTTTGGGTGTATCGTTTCAATTGATTCTTAGTTTACTTCGTGTTAACTGTCTCTGCCACATATTAAACTAGCTAGGTTGCAAGTTCCGGATGCTTTTGGTTAAGTTGGTTCAGGTTAGTTCAGTTATTTTTTTCTTTGGTTTAGTTAGTTCAGCTAAACCTGTCATTAAAGGCGTCCCGCGAGGGGCGCCTTTGGACCTGTTGGTTAAGTTCCTTTTCTGGCATTGTGGTTTCAAGGAAAAACCACCAAATCAAATATCTGCATTTTACCCCACAGTGGTTTTTAAAGTTAAACAATGGAACCACTAGCGGCATCTGTTGTAGAGTAGCTGTAGTTAACGTCTTGAAGTTGCAAGAATGACAAATTGACTTTTTAAAAGTGATTTTTCTACCACTGTCAAAATATGGCACGGTTTGCGCATTACTGACAGTATGAAAACTAACACATATTTGCATTGTTATCTTTCTCGTATGTCGCCCATAGCAGCGTAAACAAAAGTTACTGGTTGCCATAGGACACGTGCGACAAAGTCTTTCTCGCACGCCGTCAATACAGGGGTAGCAGAAAAGAACTGTGAAGCTTAATTATTTATAAAATCGTTAAAGATGTTCCATATTGTGGCAGCTGGACTTTTATACCGTTGTAGAAAAACTGTTGTTCCTAATTCTTGCGCAAAGTGTCTTCGCGCACTTGACTGCTGCCCGAACTCCGCTTCTCGTCGTTCGGGCAACCGCAGTCGCGTGCGCGAAAGTGGTACTTTGCGCACTTGTTAGGAAAATAACTATTTCAGTTGTGTTTGGCGCTTTTTTATGTTAGTACAGTGAATTTCAAGAGCTTTCTATTATATTTCAAGTTTTTCCTAAATTAGCCGGTAAGTACATTATTTATTTCATTGTTCACTCTGTCGGAAATAGTCTTGTTGTCAAATGAAGACTTTTTTTGTGAAATACTTGTACCAAAAGCAATTATTTAATGTGGTTTTACTGCAAAACCACTATGTACTAACAGCTAAAATGTAATTTTCGAAAAAGTGCTAAATTATAAATTTTCAGTATATAGTTCTTCCTTGTTAATTTGGAAGCAGTATTGCTCTAAGCACAAAACATCTTTTCCAGGCATGGAAAGAATTTCTTTGGACTTGGGCAAACTAACATCACCACAATGTTATGACTTGTGTCATAACATTGTGGCGATGTTGAATGTTAGACGAAGATCCATCTGGTAATGATTCTGAAGTTCATTTTCCAGATTTAGTACGAGAACGTACGTTAGATCTGAGCACTCACGAGAATTCCCCTTCAAGCGATTTCGAACCTGAACTTCAGCCCCTAATTCAATCCATTCCGATAACTAGCGAAGTACAGAGCAATATGGGCTGCTTCTGTTGGATCTAAAACACGCTGGTGGATGTCGCCTACTTCTGCTCTGTACAACATCTCACCGGTACGTTTTTTGAAATGCGCCACTATTGCATTCAGTGAGCGATATACTTCAGGTTAGTTCAGCTTCGTTCAGGTTAGTTCTGATTATAAAACATCATTATAAAATTTCATCTAGTTCAGGTTAGTTCAGGTTAGAGAAACAAAAGTCCATTTATTTTGATTATGCCATCCTTTTCTGTCAAAATTTCATAGCCTGCTAGATGAAGTTTTATAATGAACGCCTCATATCTAACGTAATGAACCTAAATAGATTCAGCAGCCTTCTTTCTCATCTTCATCTCAACGACAACTTTGTGATGCCAACAAAAGGACAACATCAATACGATAAACTATATAAAATTCGGCCTTTTATCAACAAATTACGAGACAATTTTCAAAAACACTATGGTCCAACTAAGGAACAGACAGTTGATGAAACGATATGGGATTGTGCTCTGTTGGTTAGGTTAGTTCAGGTTTACTTTGCCTTTGATTAGTTCAGGTTAAGTCAGTTCTGTTGTTCCTTTGGTTAGGTTAGTTTAGTTATGTTTTCCTTTGATTTGGTTAGTCCAGTTTTATGGTGGTCGGTCAGGGCCATCTCTGCTTCTTCTTGCAGCTGCCCTTTAGGACCACCATAGAGCCAGTTGCTTGCTACACATTAAGTGTGTTAGGTTAGTTCAGTTTTACTTTGTCTTTGGTTAGCTCTGGTTAGTTCAGTTATGCTTTTCCTTTGGTTTGATCATTCCAGTTGTAGTGGTTTTTTAGGGCTGCCTGTTAGGGCCGTGTTTGCATTTTGTCGCTGTCGCTGTCATTGATTGCTGCATATAAGTGCGGGCTCTGTTGGTTAAGTAAGTTCAGTTTTGCTTTGCCCTTGGTGAGTTCAGGTTAGTTCAGTCCCATTTTTCCTTCGTTTAGGTGAGTTCAGTTATGTTTTTTCTTTGGTCTGGTGAGTTCAGGTTTACTTGTCCTTTCCGGCAGGCCATGGACAGCCCCTAGACCTTGTCGGAGTCAATTTAGTTTTACTTTGCCTTTTCTTACATTATTTCATGTTATATCAGTTCTGTCTTTTTTTAGGTTAGGTTAAGTTTAGTTATTATTTTTCATTGCTTTGGTTGGTTGAAATTATGTAAGTCCAGATTATTTCTTCATTTTTCTTTAAATTTTGCAACGTTGCATAGCTGTAGGAGCACTACAACGATCTGTCATCGTTATAAATGTCATTTCATATGTGCTTTTTTGTAGGTTAGAGGACAAAAATAAATAAAATAATTTCAATTTGATTTCTTGTTTGGTAATAATTATTTAACGAAATGAAATGAAAGAAAGCTTTGTAGATTAAAAGAATTTCATTTCAGTTCAGTTTTTGTACCCCCTATAACCCATATTTTGTACGACAAGCTCTCGTTTTGATTTTCTTGGTATAGGATCCTATTATTTATATATTACTTTTTTATTATTTTCTGGTACAAATATGAATATTCCGCAAACGTTTTCGCTTTAAACTACTTAATTTGATGCCTCTTTCTTGTAAATTTCAAAAAACTTCGAAATTTCGTAATGATTAAAACCGACCAGGCCCCTATATTATCCAACAATCTTGCAATGCTGGTTGATGCATGGTTGATGAAAGGTGGCGTTTACGTCCACAAGCGTAGTGAAGAGGTGGGGGCACACCTATTTACAGAACATCTCATCTGAGTTGATGTCATCAACCCCTTAGCCGTCACAGCCACCCTCTATAAATTTTCAAATGTCACCACACCATGTGTGACAGATGTTGCAATGGTTATTTCACATGAATAATAAAGTGCATTGCTTTCAAGCAATGGTTATTTCATATGAATAATAAAGGGCATGAACTTTATTATTCATTTTGTGTTTTCCGAAATGGGCCAAAAACGAGGAATACGGAACACAAGAAGAGTTGCAGGATGGGACAAACACAAAAGTTAGCAATAGTCCTTTTCAACGAGGTGAAACCAACAGACTGGAACCGAGTTCTACGACGTACTTCAAGTGCACCAAAATCCCGCGCCACCGCTAACCCCACTCCAGTTCCTCCACTGCAGCGCAATGACGTCGGCGCGCCCGGCGGGAGAATAAAGGTGGGTTTATACACAAAACAATAGTATATTATTAAACGAGCTTTTTATGATAGGGATGACGGGAGACTTGCGCCCCTCGCCTGCGGCTCGTGACGCAAACGTCCCCCTAAGGGAATAATGGCCATAAAAAGCGAGTATAATACGATACTTTGTCCACGGCCATTGTCTAATAATTACAAATTATAAAATCTTATAGGTAGTGTAAAGAAAACAAATGAAATGTCAAAGTGACACCCGCGTTTGACGGCAAAACCGCTGCCACCAGTACATTTTTTACACTACGGCGTTTCATATTGCATTGTTGCCTACTCCTACTGGTTGCCAATGAAACATATATAACTTAAATGGCGAGCGAGAATAATGATATTATTCCCGCAGATTCAACTCATATATCCCTCTGACGCTATATGAGCCCTATTTAACTTTTGTCAACAAGCTGAATATCAGTATATTATTAAGTGGTCGTGGACAAAATTATTTGTGACTGTCTAGAAAAGGTGATCCATGCTTCCACCATTCGAACGTCCCATTTCTTCCAATCCGATCATCAAAAGTGTCATTTTCATTTCCCTGAGTTGACGCACATTATTATAGCTCCATTGTTGCCATAAGGCACTATACCTGTTACGCATTATTAACAGGCAAATGTTCTAAAAAATTGTTCTGCATCAGTCAATAACAGGTTTAAGTAGCGTCCCCCTGTCATGTTTCCATCACGAATATCGAATAAGATGTTTTGTTCGTTTCATTGCACACCACACATTTACCCTGGGAGGACCAATCTTGTCGATTTTGCAATTACTAGTGTTGTAAGTTTTTTTTTATTGAGTATACGCGGTGGAAACTGATGACTCGTCTATCTATACCACTTTTTTAAAGAGACCGGAATCATTATTTAACCTCTTTGGCATGTGTAATATTGTAAACGTTGTGTCTTGTTTTCTTCAGGTAAATGTTGCACTATTGTAAATTTAAAGAGATGCATTTTGCATTTTCTTAAAAGTTTGCAAACTTTTGTTTTAGAAAAGTCCAGTTCGCGACCGAAATCTCTTGCAGATTTCTGAGGATTGTTGAAGAAAAATATTCGATTTTACCTTTCCTTAATATGGCGATTAAAAGAAAAAAAATGTCACTAAAGTGCACGAAACTTGCAACTACTCCTCTTCTTTCACTACAGCAGTTTTCTTTTCCTTTTTAATGATTTTTTACTGCAAGTTTTTCTAATTACATCGAAAAATTCTAATGAAAGGTAGTCTCTTTTTTTCCAAATATTTACGGTATTCACGTCTTGCAACATACAATTTTTTAATATTTTGAAAAAAATTAGAAACAAATAGAATTAGGGTCACCTCGTAATTTGCATTTAATTTAATAGCTCATAGTTTATTCAAATTTGTTTCGCCTGTCACATTATTTACTAACCTTATGAAGTGATTTTATCGTTATTGCTAACAAAATTTATGAAACTAAAGAACTTGCACTTGTCCGGAACATAAAGTTTTTGCGAACTTCAGTACCGAGTATTTCCTCTTCTAGCAGCGACAATAGCTTGTAGGCGACGATGCATGCTTCGAATAAAATTTTAGATCAACTCCTGAAGAAGATTGTCCCATTTCTGTAATCTCTGTTAGGTATTTGTACACATTCAGAGTCCCATTTCGGATAAAGACTAACTCCGTACGAGATTCAAGCCATAACTGAGCTTCCACCAAATGGAATTATATTATTATTATCACATAAATAGATACATATATAATTTGAAGAGTATAATCAACAGGTCCTGTTGATTATTGCACATAAATCATGTTAAATCAGTTCAGGTCCGGCCAGTTCAATTAACTTTTTAAGTTAGTTTTGGTCAGGTCATTATCATCCGGTCAGGCTGGTTAATGCAGGTTAAATTAGTACAGACTCAGTCAGGCATCGGCATTAGTTTAGGTTAGTTTAGTTCGGTTCAGAACAGTTCAGTTATCTTAGTTAGTTCAGGTAGGCATATAATTCTAAATTCACCAATTTCTTTCCTTACTTTTAGTTCTACGATAAATAGTACATTGATTTCTGTTTTAGATACTATACAGTGTCTAAAAAAATATTTTCCTGTTTCTGAAGTTTCCACATTTCTGCTACGTTTTACTTTGAATAAACAAACACGAAAATGAGAACAAAATGAGAAACTCAATTGTTTTATTGTGTCTGAAATTGTGTCAGGGTTGGTTGGATTGGAAAAATTGAAAGAAATGTGTGAAAATTATAAAGTTTTTTTAATTTGTCTGAAAATTATATGCCCGTATAACAAAGCAGATTAGATCAAGCGATAAGCTGATAAGTAGGGCTCACAAATACTAATTTTTTGTTTTTGAGATATCTAAACCTTAATTTTTAGAAAGAAATTAGTAAAAATTAACTTTTGTACGATAATATTTAATGAATGCCCCTTACGATCTGATGCCATTTTTATCAAGTTTTGTAACAATCGATTTCAAATTTTAACTTGTTTATTGAAATCTGTAAAAAATTCTATGTTTATAAACTCATACAAAACAATTATATCTTTTATACAATTTTTTCTTAACACAAGCATTCTTTCTTTGTATGTCACGGTCACTTTTTGCTCTTAGTGCCATTTCTACTAATTAACATACCTTGACGGTCTTCCTTGTATCCCTTTATTAAATTTATGCTAAACAATTGAAACATTCACTTTTACTTTCGATTTGTTATACCTTTCGATTTTTGCTCCGTTTGCACCTGCTTTTCACTCACTGTAGATTGATTCCCATTGGCCTGCTTTATTGTTATGGAACTATTAGTTTTATGCAGTAAATAGTGCCTTTGTTTTACCTTTGTTTACAACGAAACACCGGTTTCACATTTGTTTTTTTTTTCATTTTAGATTAAGTAGTTTTTATGCGACGGGTACAGGATTACTAACTTTTTCTGAGTTGATTCGATTAATTTAAATTAGCAGTAGCAAATAGGCTTAACCACGCCTCTCTTTTGTTGTTGATATTTCTTATTTTTGTTATTGGCATGATAACATGAGACTTGACGTCTTTATTTTATCTAATCACATTGGAGTGGAGAACGGATTGCCGTCGCCCTTGTGCTTGTGTTGCATAAGGATGCAAAGATGCACGCACTCATCATATTTTCTAAAGCGATGCCCCGTTGAGATTTGATTCGGCGGCACTTTCAATTCACCTGTTTGACGTTGAGTGACGAAATTATTAATTTCCTTTCCTTCTGCTGACTCGTTTCAATTCTGATTTATGGGGTCGGCCCAGTCCTGATTTGTTTATTACTTTTGCTAATTTTAACTTCAGTTATTAAGAATTTATCCTTAATTCGTCGTAATTTTGTCTGCTGAGCACGGATCATGCATGATGTCGCAGTTAATTGATTTCTCTGATTGGCCATATGACACGTGACTTCCTCCCATCTTTCCTCGTGGGCACCGGTGCAGCAATTCTGGGTGCTTCTTGCTTTCTTGTTATCTTGAACTTCGTCTAGAGACCCAGCCAAGGACTCGTGATCTGCCCTTTTATCGCCCTTGGATTTCGGCGGATTTGGGGCCGGGTACATATATTGATGTCTGGAGGCTTTTGTTTAATTGATTTCCTTTTGTTTTGCCTGCAACAGACAGTTTTTCTGCTCCGGCAGGATTTGGCTGCTCACGGCTCGGTAAGTTGCACACCACATTTTTCTCATCGCTGCCACTTTATTAAATGTGTCTGGCACGTTTTACAGTTCGCGGTTGAAGCACCGGCGGCCTTACCTATCACCGGTACCATCGAGCCCATAGCAAAAAGAAAGTTCTTTTTTTTTTTAATAAAAAAAGATACCCTCAGTGAGGTAATTATTGAATTTTTATTGTTTTTCAGTTTTTTTTTATCCAGTAAGTGTTTTTTTCTTATCTCATAAAATTTGAGTTTGCTAATTGAAATTTCACATAATTCAACTTTTACAGGAATTTTTTTTTGTAACTATGACTTGATGACTTGAAATTTAACTTTATTTATCAATACTTATTTCTCTCTCTTTTAATCTTCAAATTCTAGATTTAATGCTATTACTGGGAAAGTAATCACCTGCTTTAAGGAAAAATTGTTTGTATAATAGGTTTTCTTTCCCATTGTTGTTTTTTTGCGATTAATTAAGCATAAGCTGTGCCTAATTTGGAGCCACCTACTTACACTGCTGTAGGAAGACAACCAACATCGAAGACTGTATGTAAGCTAACATACAGTCTTCGAACAGTCCCATAACTAATAATAGATAGCAACTAGCAAACTACCAAGTTGATTTTTTTTGTCCTTACAAATTTGTTTATAATTTGGTTTGGTATAGAGTTCCAATATTCCATCATTGAGGTTTCTGGCTTTACTGTCAAAGCCAGCGGCGCTAACCTACCCCACTCTCCGAAATATCTGAGCTGGGGCATTCTAATTTGCCAGTCCACAGTAAACAACTCACACTCCTTTAGTAAACTTAATGTGCATTTTAGTTTCCTTCACCTTTATTCATAAACAAACCTTTTTCTATAAGCAGGACTTCATCCTGTAGAAAAGGAGTGGCATCCATCGATAAAATTTGTACGGCTCAAAACCGAAAAAAGTTCTACTAGCCAATAGAGGAAAGTGGATAGATAGACAAAAAACATTGTTTACTTTAACATAAATCAACGAACGAAACATTATTCACGGCATACTTCCGCCTGCCAAGAAAACATCCTCTTCCAATTTCACGAAGAAACATGTTTTTCTGGCCAAAAAAAGCCACACACCTAATACATTCAAGTAATCTAAATTTGAACTTTAATAATCATACGTAGATCGTGTAATGTATAAGAGACCATAAAAAGAAATATCTCACATATTGGAAAGAGATATATGACCCTCAATATTAATACCACTTTGACTGAAAGGAAATAATAAAGGTGCGTGTTAATGGGTCCCGGTAATGGCTCTATTCTAGTCCGTACATATTGCGCCATATTAATTAATAGCGAATTATTGGGTCCACTCGTCTTGAAACTTGAATAATATGCTTCGTCGTTAGAAAATGAAGAAAACTGAAACTTCAACTATATGCGTTTGATACGAAAAGAGTGGTAACTGGAAATGCAGAGACAGAAAAGTTGGAGTTTCCAGTCGGCGCTCATACGCCAATCAGTCGAAACTTTGGCGTCGCGACGCTCTCACGCCCGTTGCTCGTAGCGAGTTTTGCCGCAGTTTTCAAAGTTTCTACTTTGCCTTTAAGTTTTTTAAAGAATGGTAAGTACAAAACGAAAAAAATTATATTACTTTTAAGATCAAATTCATTTTGTAATAAAGAAGAAATTGATCTAATTGCATGACATCACTGAGGAAAGCCTTTTAGGATTTTTTCACATTGTATCGGATTTAGGGGGATTTAGGCTTTTTGCCCTTTGCCGTTTTACCCTTTTCCACTTTCATTAAGATGGAACGAAATGAAAAGGACCGGAGAAACTTCACAGAAAAAACGGACAGAACATTAATTACAACAAATTATACGGGAGGCAGTTTATCAAATTAGTCAGATGACAAATATAAATTGGATTACATACAAAAGGGATTCGAAGACATTTTAGTCGTTTAGGGAAAGTTAAGTCATTACGTTGAACGTTGCTCTTTTTGCTCTAACCGTTGATGATTGATAATTTCATAATTTGTTTGTATTAGAAGTCACATTTTTTCATTTTGGGATAATATTTTAATTATTTACTATAGGTAAGTGTTGAGTTATGTATGGAAATATTTCCTCTACAAGTACATATTTTCACCTACCGATACTTACACACATGAAGATTAACTTTGACTAAAACCATAAAATAGCTCTCTGTTTCTATTCAGACTTGGTACTTCAAAGCTCTAACTAACTTTTAACTCAATACAACGGAGACGTTGGATGTTGCTTTTGCTGACAGAGTTTGATTCTTATTATTATCAACAATATTCAGATATATAATATTTTCTACAATCAAATGTAAAACAGCATTTTGTTCTTCCCAGTAAAAGCACGAAAAGATGCTTTGCGGAGTAATTAGTGAGGTGTTATTTTGTCTCGTGGCAAGCAACAATAGTACGTATATTCTTTAACGAGTGACAAAAATAGCATTTTATCTGACAAGATAACAGTTTAACGAACTAGGCGAAGCCGAATTTGGTAATATTCTCGAGCGATAGAATAGCATATTATACAACAAGCATTTAATGAAAGTCGTTATTCTCGAGGGTAACGTTTGAGCCCACGAGCGAGTGGGACAAGTTGCCCGAGAGAATAACGCTCATTAAATGCGAGTTGAATATAATACTTTATCCACGACCAAGATTCCAGGTTTTCTCAAATATAGTACAAAGATAATTCACAACTCCAATATCACGACTGATTTCGGTAATCGACGGCGCGACGTTTGATGCGTCAGATAGATGACGGTCCAGTCGCCCGTGCATGTTCATTTCAATGCTACCAGGGCGGACGGTAAATTACTTCATTTTATGGACAATTTTAAGTATTTTTTAGTGAAAAGTACATTTTTTAGTGGAAAAGACATTGTAACTTCCATTTGTCTCAATACATCGTAATAGAAGGATAATTATTTGAATGAATCAGTGATAACAATCGATTTCATGTTTAGGGCGGTTTACTTTTTGAGTTACCAGTTGCCTACGACATGTTTCGTTTCCATGACAACTCATTATACACTTTTGAATAATGTTCATTATTCACAAGTGAATAAAGATTATCATTAATCTTGAAAATGTACACAAGAATAATGTGTAGTATGGTCGTGGATAATAGTATATTGTTTAACGAGTGACGAAAATAGCATTTCCTCTCGCAAGAGTTTACCAACCGAGGCGAAGCCGAGCTGTCACTAGAGACGAAAGTTAGTTATGGGATTTTCTCTCACTAGAGACAAAAGTTACGTTTTCGGCTATGGCAAGGTATGACAAAAGTTGTTTATTTGAAAGTGCTTAACATATCACTTTCCCGTACGCATTTTGTTTTCGAAACTTTTACTTTCCCGCACGGCGTGCATGAAAGTAAGTTTGGCGTGCGGGAAAGTAAATATGTTAACTTGGATGGCTTTTTAGAAGTTAAACATTTAAAGTTTATAACAAATCTTTAAATATGAAGAAATTGAACGCTTTAATTCCGTATAAATTAACAAAATAATACTTCGCCACGGGAGCAGTAAAAGTACTGAACATACAGTCTATAATCCAAACGTCGCCGCCTCGCAGTGGTCTTTGTGGGGCTTTCTTGCAAACACTGCATATTTCCAATAAGAAAGCCTAAAGCTTTGGTTGAAAAATTGCTGATGGTAACACGGCCATCCTGCGAAAGAGCGTCCTTGCGCCGTCTTTATTCTGGTTTGATCTAAGATTTAGAGTGCAAATGGTATAGCGGGGTGAGGACAGTGAATAAAAAACTTCTACTTTACGCAGAAATTGCCGACGTTTCAATGTTTATTTACGTCTTTATCAAGGCTAAAAAAGGAGGAAGACGTGCGTAAGCGTTTGTAAATATAAAATTAAATCATACAATGATAAACACAAAATGCCAAAATTAGACATTAAGATCAATAATGATCCTTGCATAAAATTCGTAGAGATAAACTAAAATACATAAAGCTAAAATTTACACATTACGACACATTACAATGATCTATAAAATAAACATAACTATTTATTAGAGCTCCCTTACCTATTCTGCAGAATGCGGCGAAGTTTTTATGTCATAAGTATGGAGATACATTTCTTGCCCAAGAAGAACTACGGAAGACAATGACAATAATACGCATTAGAACAAACACAATAATAAGGCGCCGTTTGGACCCCAGACAACTCAGGCCCAGCACACATCAAATTTAACTGTATTTGATCCACAAGAAAATAAACATCGTCCATATAGGTGGCAAACACACAACAATCTATCAGGCAAATCTGCATTCTCACATGCTTTAAATACGACCATGCAGCCTATAGAACTAAATTACTGCAAAAACCATCAATTAGAGATGTTCATTAATTTGATGTGTGTGCATTATTGAACAATACCGGCGATTTAGGCAAACCATGAATTGTCTTATATTGGTGCAACAGATGGCTATACTGAGTGCTAAGTCCCTGTGTGTCCGTGTGGGAATTGACCGTGCAATTGAGTGAGATACGAATCATCTCACTTATGTTCCTTCTGTAAAAATTACGTTCCCTATCCAATACTTCTACCTCGGAAAATTGAAAATCATGCCCCGTCACGAAATGATGTTGCGCTAGTGCGGTTTTTTCCCTTTTGTTTCTATTTTTTTCCTTACACTCATAGTCATGCAGGTATATTCTATTTTTTAAATACTGCTTGGTGGTACCTACATAACAAGAGGCACATCCCCCGCACGGAATTTTATAAATCAGATTAGATGACATATCTTTGGGGGTAGAATCGTTTAGTATACTAAACAAGGCACCGACTTGCTTAGTGTTATAAAATGCGAGACAAACGTTGGATGATTTCCGTTTAAGATGCTTTTGTACTTTTTTAGCCTTGATAAAGACGTAAATAAACGTCGAAACGTCGGCAATTTCTGCGTAAAGTAGAAGTTGTTTATTCACTGTCCTCACCCCGCTATACCATTTGCCATCTACTATCCTGAAGGAAGCTAATCAACTCCACTAAGATTCAGATCTAAGATTCAGAAACAGTATTTCAGTATGGACATGCTCATGTGGTTGAAATATTAGCAAATACAACTTCTGCTATTTTCTAATTATCTAATAGAAGTATATATTCAAGGTTGTTATTTATTACATCCACTGGGCTTGCCATTAGTTGATTTTCACCACCTAGGAGAACGTCTCGTAGAGTTCTTCACTAACTTAGGGAATTGCCATTAGTTTCTTCTTCAAATCCTAAAGAGACTGCCCTCAGTTTTTTCTTCACAACTTAAGGGGATTGCCCTTAATTGCATTTACAACCTAATGAGATGGCCATTAGTCTCAAAACCTAAGAGGATTGGCCTTAGTTTACTCTTTACAACGTAAGGGGTCTGCCCTTAGTTGCCTTTACAATCTACTGGGATTGCCATTAGCCTTAAAACATAAGAGGATTGCCCTTAGTTGCTTTTACAATCTAATGGGATTGCCATTAGCCTCAAAACTAAGGGGATTGCCCTCAGTTTACTCTTTACAACCTAAGGAGTCTGCCCTTAGTTGCCTTTACAATCTACTGGGATTGCCATTAGCCTCAAAACCTAAGGGGATTGCCCTCAGTTTACAACTGTCTATAACCTAAGGGGACTGCCCTTAGTCGCCTTTACCATCTTACGGGATCGCTATTAGCCTCAAAACATAAGGGGTTTGCCCTTAGTTGATTTTACAATCTAATGAGATTGCCATTAGTTTTTAGTAACGCATTATCGAGATTGTCAATAATAATTTTGTTACTATTATGTTAGGTGAGATTGCCACCAACACAATCATTTACACAATAAAAAATTGTTAAGTTAGCGGGATCGCCACTTTACTTACTTTTTGCCCATCTGTTATGAAGAATATGGTCTCAGCTGCTCATGCTGCTCATGTGGGGCCGTGATAGTACATTGCCCCTTCTGATGAAGTTGATATCTCTGGTAGGGTAGTACTGCCTGGACGGTGTAGGGACTTTCATATTTTGCTTTTAACTTGCCTCCACCTGCTAGTTGTGAGTCTTCTGTGGCTACGACATCACATAGCTTGAATAGAGCCGCACAACGTCGAGTTTTATTAAATTGCTGAGCACGTCGGGTAGCAATTTTATTGATTCTGCTTCGGGCTTCTACAACAGCTTTTTCTCGATCAATAAACGTGTCGGTAGGTATCTCAGCTTCTAAGAATGGTCGAGTAGCGCTTAATTTGTGATTTGTACGAAAATGCAGTACAGTAGGCGGAAAACCTATCACTGAATGAACTGTCGAATTCACCGACCCATTTTTGGTCAAAATGAACATTGGTACATTGATGGACTGGACTTTTTTAGATGCTTTGTTGTTTTCTTCCTTCTACATCAATCGACATTTATTTTGATGATGTCCTTGTTGACTGCATTTGAAACAAGCTTATCTATTTTCAGTGTGGATGCGAGAAACCTTTGTGCCATGTTGTTCCCTGGGTCGGGTTTCAATGGGTTGTTCATGATTAAATGTTGTCGATGTTCTTAAACACCGGGCATCAAACTCGCTGATTAAGAGCAATAATTCACATTGATTTATAGGTTTTTGAACAAGAATTGCAGAACGGGCTTCGTCATGCTTAGCTCAACTAATATTCTAAGGTAACTGGTAAAATCTGTTTTTCTACAAACGTCCAATAATGACGCATTTTACGCTTTCATTAGACAAACGAAAACTTAACCTTTTTTGAGGATCAGAATGTGAGTTTTCTTTTACGCGCGTTGCCCAGGGCAGCATGCGAAATAGTTATTTACCTAACAAGTGCGGGATGTGGCGCTTTACAGCATGCTGATTCAAATGACACGCAGCAATCGAGTGCGGTAGAGCACTTCCCGCACGTGTTAGGTACAGTGGTTTAAAAGTAAATATTGAAGTTTAATAATAATAACTCTCTTTCTCTAACTAGGTATTTGTAGCCAAAATTAGAAAAAATCTTGTACGAAACGAATCCAAGTTAACATCAGAAGTGGGATTGGCTCCGACTACCGCGTTGAGATTACATCCGTTCGAGTTCGTGATTTTATCCCAAAAACTTGGCAAATAAATTGCAATGGAAGACGGTAAAATCGTGAGTTATTTAGAGGAAGAAAGTGTAGTGAATGAGGATGAAGATGTCACACCAAAGCGTCGCAAAAATTAAGTGGCAGGAAACTCTTATTAAACTAGTTTCAGGACAACGGCAGCAAATTAGTGAGTGGTCGAAGCAAGATCAACACCAAGTTGCTCTGGTATTGACAATGGCCGCATGTATTCACAAAGACATTCATCCTTTCATATTACCAGTTATGATCCTGACCAAAGTGTCTACCCAATCCAGGAGTGGTTAGATGACGTCACAAATCTAAAAAATAAGCTTAAAGTAAGTGACGTTTTAACGATAGCGAAAGCTGGAGAGGCATTAAAACATCGAGGTTATCGATAATTCTGCGAGAAGACCTATTGCACGTACCTGGAATAATTTTTGCCAAGACCCTATAGTCGCATTTCCTGATAAAGAAACTCCCGGCACTCGTTCGTTCAGTGCTGCTTCATTAAATAGTCGAAGTTGTGATTCCTTATCGGATTATGGTAACCAGAAAATACGAGCTATAATGGTTATTTATGTATTAAGAGCAAAAAGTACAACTTTTTTGCTCAGAGAGTAAAGCTCGACGAGAAGCGGAGAGCGGCAATCACTCGAGAGCAAAAAAGTTACTTTTTGCTCGTAATGCATACAACGTTTTTTCTGCAAACGATCAATTTTAAATAATACAATACTACTAGGTAATACACACAATCTGAAAATTTAAATCAAGCTGCCAATGACGTTTTAAATATTTGGTTGAGAGGTGGTAGTTGCTATTGACAGCAAGCGAAAATAGTTATTTATGTATTAGGAGCGACAAGTACAACTTTTTTGCTGGGAGAGTGAAGTTCACTCCCCCGGGGAATGAATACCCATTACCTAGGTCTACTTTAGAGGTAGGTAATAGGTAATTTCCCACCCTCCTATGGCGTTTGTAATGATAGCATTACATATATGGTTGTAAATAATAGCTATTTATGTAACCAGTTACGAAAAGTCCGATTTTGTGTAACGAATGAATGTTTTGAATGAGATACACAAAAAAGGCTTTTCGTCACGTGTTTCGTACAAGATTTTTTCTAATTTTGGCTACAAATACCTAGTTAGAGAAAGAGAGTTATTATTATTAAACTTCAATATTTACTTTTAAACCACTGTACCTAACACGTGCGGGAAGTGCTCTACCGCACTCGATTGCTGCGTGTCATTTGAATCAGCATGCTGTAAAGCGCCACATCCCGCACTTGTTAGGTAAATAACTATTTCGCATGCTGCCCTGGGCAACGCGCGTAAAAGTAAACTCACATTCTGATCCTCAAAAAAGGTTAAGTTTTCGTTTGTCTAATGAAAGCGTAAAATGCGTCATTATTGGACGTTTGTAGAAAAACAGATTTTACCAGTTACCTTAGATTTTACCAGTTACCTTTTTAGTAGTTAAACGTTTAAAGTTTAAAACAAAAACACACAAATATGAAGAAATTGAACGCTTTAATTCCGTATAAATTAACAAAATATAAATACAGGCATAAACCGGAAGTAACCTGAACTTACAGTCTATAATCTAAACGGCACGTCGCCGCCTCGCTGTGGTCTTTGTGGGGCTTTCTTGCAAACTCTACATATACCCAATAACGAGGCCTAAAGCTCTGGTTGAAAAGTTGCTGATGGTAACAAATATTTGAAGAATAACTGATTTATAACATATTTTAGACTTTATGGTCTGTCTAACTATCTGTCAAACGTCGAGCTGTCGATTAGTGAAACCAGTCGTAATCGTGATTTTGAAATTGTGAATTATCTTTGTGGCACCTGTAACCTATCATATTTGAGAAAAGTCGGAATCTTGGTCTTGGATAAAGTATATTTATTCTCTCGGGCGACTTGTGCAACTCGCGTCGCTCATGGGCTCAAACGTTACCCTCCAGAATAACGACTCTCGTTAAATGCTTGTTGTATAATATACTATTATGTATTATATTTTTACTCATTGTATATGTTACAATGAATTCTTCTGATGAAGAACTTCCAGCGACAATATTAGAAGCAGCTCCGTAAGGGGGGGGACTTGGATTTCTTACCCGACAAATCAAAACAAAGGTATGAAAAACAGTATGCACATTTCATAAGCTAATGTAACGAAAAAGGTGTGAAGAGTTTCAAGGAAGAAGCATTTTTAGCCTACCTTGCCGACCTCAGCATGTTTCTTAAAGCTAATGCCCTATGGTCACGTTACTCCATGATAAAAAGTGTAGTAAAATTAAAACAAAATATTGACATTCGTAAATTCTACAAAGTGACCATTTTTATGAAGAAGAAAAGTATTAGATACCGCCCACAAAAAGCTGAAGAATTTGCAAAAGAAGATATATCAAAAGGGAAAGGTAAACTTTATGTCCGTCCAAAAAAAACTGGTTTTCTTTGAAAAAAAAATTACTGCAGGTGATAGATTAAGCTTACCTCTTTCACATTAATTGCGGATAAATGCCCTAATTTAAATAAAATTTACTTATTTTGGCAACTCCGATTACTTTCAAAATAATCTTGATTACGTTAGAAATAGCTGCTTTTTCTTTAATTACTGCATGTAATGGACTAACCCTACCTCTTTCATAAGAAACTTGTAATTTTTTGGCATCAATAAATTACCAATACTGGTAGTTTTGTTTTGAGGTTTTGTCACTCGTCTTGCCGATATCTTTAGGAAATTATAAACTACCACGTACTTACTGATAGCTTTCATCATTCTCGGCATTTGACAGTCCATCTGTAGTAGCTTTAAAAACCCGCCGCGCGGGCTTCTATCAATATTGGGGTTTCAAAAATGTCATGGATTAAAGCGGAGAACACATAAAGGCAATCGCGTTGTGACGGTCCTGTTGTGCAACAGACACTCTGGGTGGACCACCTCTGGCTGGCGCACCCACACCTATTACAGCCGAGCTTTATCTGAGCCACTTCACAGCCTCAATTTGTTGGCTTAAGGGGGATTTTGGTCACCAATTAATATTACACCATTACTACCCCATTTCCACACAACACGCCATCCGGAAGTGTAACCATTGTATATTGTTAAATTTGTTTTATTATTAATATATGACCACACCACATCACACAATGCTTTCATTTTGCTATTGTCATCAAAGGTGAAGATTTCCGGCGCTTTACATTCTGACATACTGGTTTTTACAAGTCTTTATTTCTCAGCACACTGCTGTTAATAAGCAATCTATGAAAGACCTAGATATCGGAAAATAACAGACTTCTTCGATTTTTCGTTTCGCACTTTTTTCGCTGCCACCATGTAATATACGTTTTAAGTAACAAAACGTATTTCTTTTTCTTCTTAGTGGCTATCTCGTATTCGAGGATCGTGCTTTCAAGAGTTCTTCTTCACAATAAGTTTCCATTCCTCCCTGTTCTCTGCCACCCTAAATGTGCATCACTTTGTCCCGTGATGTTAGTGATGAGGTCCGTATATCTAGTGGGGGATCTTTTCCGGCTACCATGCCCTCAACAGTGAGTCTTTCAAGGCCGTTTCTTCATACTACGTGACCAAAAAATTTAGCGATGTTTTTAGCTACTATTGTTCTTAGTATCTTTTTTGCTCTTATTTGTTGAATTATTGATTAATTGGTTCTTCTTTGTGTCTACGAGATTCTCAGCATTCTACACCAACAGAGCATTTCCAGGGCGTCAATTTTCTTGTCCGTTACTTTGAGTGACCCGCATTCTGACACATAGAGAAAGATTGAGAAGACCAGACTCCTTACCAGTCTCATTTTTTTTTACTACTTACTTTTGGGTGAAGCCTCATACACTTTTGGGCCCGATCCAAGGCAGCAGAGAAGTTGCCGAAACGTCAACTAGGTCGATTCGTCGGAGCCTTTTCTAGGGTAAATTGTTATTCGCAGTAACTTTACTGTGAGTAGGGCGAAACTCTTTCTCCAACAACGAACGAATCGGGCCCAAAAGTGTATGAGGCTTCACCCAAAAATTAAGTAGTAAAAAATGAACTTTCCGCCTCCAAGATTTAGGAGTCAGTCTCATTTTTGTTGCCAGAGATATTTCATGACTTCTCCATAAGTTTGTTAGTTTAGTCATAGCTTTCTTTGCTAACGAGCTTCTCCTTTTGATCTCTTCACTGGATCCGCCCTCGTTGGATATTAATGAACCTAGATAAATGAAAGTGCTAACTGTGTCGATGTTATTTATTTTCCTTATTTCTGGTTTATTGTTGTTAGCTCGGTCAACTATCACAATTTTGGTTTTCTTTTTATTTATTCGCAAACCAATGTCTTTGCTGAAATGCTCTATTCGTATGATCAGGTCGCAGAGTTCCTCCTCTGATGCCGCAATTGCTGTAGTGTCATCTGCGTAGCGAAGGTTGTTGATCTTTTTGCCGGCCAGTGTTATTCCTCCACTCCAGTCTTCCAATGCTCTACTCATAACTCATTCGCCATAGATGTTGAACAAGAGATTGTAGCGTTTTCTTTTGCACAAAGAAAACCTACTGGCTTCCCTTTCAGACTTCCATAAATAACTGTAAAATACCATTTTATTTCCAAAGAAATATGACTACCTTGGCCGCCATGTTTGTTCACCTTGATTATCGTTTCTATGCGATCCTTCTACTTCGAGTTCTATGGTTAGAAATCCTTTGAAAGTTGACTTCTTTTGGACATTGACATGTGTCAATGGGTTGATTAATTATTTTGCTATCTGTGCAGCATTGCCAAATTTCACCAATATTTTTACTTAGATTCCCTTATTTTCTTCATGTGCTCTTCTAATACTTTCCCTAAATTTATCTTTTATTTAGCAACAATGGCAAGATTTTCATATTTCGCGGTTTATTTTCTCCTCCTTTTATTTCCCCCTTTTGACACTATAATTTCCGTTTTTTTGACCAATTCAGAGCCCAGTTGGTAAAGGTAAAAACGTTTGATAGTCCCTTTTTCCCATGTTGACCACTGTCCAGGGCACATCGGACGTCAGCTTGTCCCTAAACCGCTACAGCCTAGCCATGTGGCTATTGTAAAGTTCTCGTATTTTTGGGTAAGAATTCCTTTAATTAATTTAAACTTATCTAACCTTTTCTTCGTTCAATTATTAGGTCCAATGAGTAGTCCAATGAGTAGTCCAATGAGTAGTCCAATGAGTAGTCCAATGTTTGAGTAATAAAACTCAATACCTCCTTTTTTTTCGGATCCTACAAGTGCAACGTTTCATCCTGCACGTGTGCCGATAATGGAGCCGTTAGTGACGGTGATGGCTCCTAGGTTTTAAACCGTCTGGGTTTTGGAGCCCCTTTGCCGAAAATGGAGAAAATGGAGCCGTTAATGACGGTGATGGCTCCTGGAGAAGAACCGTCCAGCATTACCACACATGATGCACTGATCCTCTACCTCAACTAGCAGGAAAGCCCTACAAACTGGCCAAGTATTTCAACCGGTAGGAGTAGATTTAAAAAGCAAGTGTACCTGCACTAACCTTAGGTAAGAACTAACACCATAATAAATAAATGTGCCTAATTTTAATAATTCCTGTTGGTTTTACTTTGGTTTGATCACCTAAACAATATAAACATCAATAATTGCTATGATAATTTTCTCAATTTTAATATTATAGCTATAACCTGTAACTTAAATTGAGTGGCGCCCAATTAACAGGTCTAGCTTATATAACTATACTAGGCTTCAACTCTTTTCATGTCATTTTGAACCATGACCTAGCTCTCCACCTACCCATAGCTGCCGTTCGCATAGTATGTGACTTTGCTAACTTTTACCTTTTTTTTAAATACGTCACATAGATATTTGACGCCCCACGTTGGGCGCCAAATATGGTATTTTACAGTTATTTATGAAAGTCTGAAAGGGAAGCCAGTAGATTTTCGTTGTGAAAAAGAAAACGCTACAAGATGACTCATTATGCATCCTTGCCTGACACCCTTCTCTACCTGAAATGGGTCTGTCAGCTCATTTTCCATTCTTACGGACGCTCTGTTATTTTCATTGAGGCTCTTGTGGGAGATATAAGGTGCCTTCGTATGCCCATCTCATCTAAAATACGCCAAAGGTTGTGCCATTGAACGCAGTAAAGGCCTTGGTATAATCTATAAAACACAAGTATGTTGCACGAAACCGGCTTGTGAGAGCTGAGACAAGATGTGAGGCTTTAGCAAAACGTATTTATTAAATAGTTTTTAGTTTATAATAATCTTCTGATTACTATTTATTATATCTAACTGTTGTTGACATCTGATGTGTTCGCCATTATTCTAAGTACACTGAGGGTAACACGAGATACACTCGTACAGTACAATCGGAAGATATTTGGATTAGACGAGATGTCCGACAGGATTGCGTCTGTCTCCGCTCCTGTTTAATCGCAGTCCATATTTAGAGTAGCATTGAACGAGGTCACAAGTCGGAATCAAGATCAATGGAACTGTGGTAAATAACGTCAGGTCCGCTGATGAAATGGTGTTAATAGCAAGCAACGCCTAAAATCTTCAAAATATAAGTAGAACAGGGGAATACCGGCCGTGGGGGGTAATTCTGGCCCTCAAATTTCTCCCCCTCTTAAATATTTCTTAAAGCTCATTCACTCAATGAACCACCCATAACAACCAACCTAACGCTTAGTACAATTTGGAAAGCGTTACGAAAAGGTACGCAGTTTTAACCGATAATTTTCGAGAAAAGCACATTAGAAACTCACTTATTCAAGAGCATAAATTGACAGAAATTGTTTTTATATCTAGAAATGAACTAAAATATGTTGACTTTCACTAAATTTGCTTTAAAACTAAGTAAATTTATTTATATTATAAGTAATGTATAGTGATGAGCAAAAAAGTCTTGGTCTTGTTCTTGCATAAAATGCAAGACCAAGACCAAGACCAAGACTGGATAGATGAGAACAAGACCAAGACCAAGACTCGATGTGCGAGAACAAAACCAAGACCGACCTTGCAAGACTGCAAGAAATGCAAGACTATATTGCAAGACTCTTGCAAGTCTTGCGAGCAATTACGAAGATTATAATAAAACTTATAATCTATTATGGCACAGTCACGCGTTTGTTCTCTTCGTTTTGTCACAGTATAAAGAATAATACATTATATTGCTGTAATTATTACTGTATATATTGTGTAATTATTGCATATTCATTCGTTTCATAAAAAAGTGATACAGTCTTGCGAAAACTACATCGTTCTATACCTTTGCTATTGCTAGATACCGAAACACCCTGCAACTGCAACGAAGTTGAGACAGCACTACACTAGAAAAGAAAAATTGGGTGGTTCCATTTTCCATTTAAAAAATTAAATTTGACACTTGTATCATATTTTTGACTCACCATGTATAAGTAAGTAGAAATAGTTTTAAAATGTGCACAAGGCAAAAACCAAGTCGACGGTCGACCTGTACAGGCGTTTTTGCTAAAATCTATTTATTCTGAAAGTTTTTAGTATACTCCACAAAAAAATCACCATGAATTCAGTTTAAAACGATGTATTTAAAATGTACAGACAGAGTGTCTCACATAACTTACAGTTATATCTTATCTCAAAAAGTATAAAAGTTAGCAAAAAAAAACTACAAATACAAAAGTTGCTTGGTTATGGTTTGTTAAGACTTTTTTAATTTATTTTAGTTTTCTATATACACCAATTTTTCAAAACGATCCTATGTCCTGTTTTCCGTAAACGTAACCGTCTAACCTGCCGTGCCATCGACCGTGAATCACCCTGTCACGGATTATTTTTAGCAGACCAATACGCAACCTTTTTCCATTTAACCGACTTTGTATCTTCAACGATTGCCAATATCTCTATGTGCATCATTTTAAACTGGACACCCCCTATATATTGTTTTTACCAAAATGATACGATACAGTTTTATGTTTGTCATATATCTGACAGCAATGTATTTGATTACACATTTCAGCACAGTCATTTTAACCTAAATTGAAGGAGAATTTGTGAAGTACATAGTCCTGTTTGCACTAATTTCCCATAAAGTTAAGCTAAGGCGGGCCTTAAATTTTGCACATAATATACATATTGCTTCCAGACGATTTTTCACTTACCATATTTTTACAGTTTTGACACCAGTGTATTTTATAATTGTAAATTAAAAGGTCCATCTTGGCTTAACTTTAAGGGGAAGATGTGCAAACGGCCTTTAATGGTAGTTCAATGCTTTAAGCTTAATTCTTATGCATCCGTCCATTAATTATATTATTTATTTATATTATTTATTGAGTATAGCCTACTTATAGTAGTTGTAGGATACAGAGCAATAAAAATTAAAAATGTTTAAAAATCTTTGTCTTTACAGATTTTAGAGATTGTAAGATTTTTATAAGAATAAAGGTTCAGAATCAGTTTTAAAACCGACCTGTGAACTTGGATCCTTGATTTATATTTCATTTGCAAGACTAGCAAGAGTCTTGTGGCAAGACCAAGACCAAGACCAAGACTCTGCATGCAAGAACAAGACCAAGACCAAGACCACCTTAGTCTTGGTCTTGGTTTTGTTTTGCTCATCACTAGTAATGTATTGGTAGGTAGATCATTGCTTTGGGGCTAATTTCAGCCACCATTGTGTGGGTTATGTCGGCATAGCCGGTATTACCCCCAAATGGTATCTTTAATATTGTTTTGCCTCCGCTGAAAATTTAAGTGAGTTAGTTCCTAGAAATAATGAAATAAAAAACAAAATAAGACAACAACGAAAATCGACAGACGCTATAATTTGAAGAAAAATAATGCCAGTACCTGGGTGTTCCCGAATGAACAATGAAAAAGGAAAAAAGTAGGAAAAAGCAATATTCTGAAATATTTACGTCCACTCCAAATAAAGACATTTTGGAAGAAAAGGAAAAGACAAAACAGGGAAAGCTGCAAAAGACGTTGAATAATTCAGATAATTCGAAAGTGAAAAGAGTAAAAAGCAGGTTTTCGGTGGATCGCATTATGAACCCAACACCATCATCACTTCAGTGAGCAACAAGAAAGTCTACACCATTGCCGAACCTTAGAAAATAACACTCGGAAAGAAGATTAAACTATCTTACCATGAATATGAGGAGGAAAAAGAAATGTCAGACGTTGAGGTTGACGAGGATATTTGTATTATTTGTGGAGAATTCGGGAAAAACCGAGAACTCTGGTTAAGATGGTTCGGGTTGGGCTCATATTAGCTGCACGAACGGAGAAAAGAGGAAATAATATATCTGGTATTTCTGTCAGTGAAGTTTTACTTATATATTTTTACTTACACCCATACCCACTTACACTCATATATTTTTGAAAAATCCAATTTTTTTTTAATTTTTGTTATTAATGCCTGATTAACAAGTATTTTGTGCAAGAACGAATAATCTCTCATTTAATCCTTCCAGATTCCTTTTAAGTCATCAAGCCTCAAAATATTCCAAGATTTTGCTTAAGGGGTATTCCCCCACTTTCCTCTAAATGAGGTAGTTCACCACAGCGAAATGTTCGGTTTTTATCTGAATATCTTTAAAACCAAAGTACTAGGCTTCGCAAAGACGCTAACAAACGCACAGTTACATGTCAATAGACAAACAATAGAACAGGTTACTTCGATAAAATACAACGTTAACAGTTCATTATAAAACTTCATCTAGCAGGCTATGAAATTTTGACAGAAAAGGATGACATAATCAAATGGACTTTTGTTTCCCCATCCTTTTCTTTTTACATTTTACAGCCAACTAGATGAAATTTTATAATGAACACCTCGTATGTCGAGAAAAGAAATAATATCAAGAATTGAACAAGCGAGGAAAACACTCGTGAGTATGAAAACATTTTTAACAAAATCAGACCTTAGTCTAGAGGTCCGAAGTCGAATGGTGAGATGTTATGTTTTCTCTGTCTTACTCTACGGGTGCGAAAGCTGGACAATGAACTACCAAACAGAAAAAAATAAAATGAAATGTACATTTTATTTTGAAATGCTGCTTTTGAAATGTACATATACATATATGGCTAAGAGTAGTTTATCGGGAAGCGGTCTGTGTCGAAGAAAAACTCATTCATTCATTAACTCAATATTTCGTGTATTGTTTGTACACTTCATCAGGAGAAGCAAATTGTTGGCAAGACATATCGGTATTGTAATTATTACAATACCGATATGTCTTGCCAACGCGTTGGTGTTTCTTGTAATTGTTATTTTAATTTTTGACTCTGAATTCGTTTCTCCTGATGAAGTGTACAAACAATACACGAAATTTTGAGTTAATGAATGAATGAGTTTTTCTTCGACACAGACCGCTTCCCGATAAACTACTCTTAGCCATAAAGTTAGTACGGTCGATATCAACATAAAAACAAACATATACGAATGCTACGAATTACATGGGTACAAAGGATTACTAACGACGGAGTACTCCAAGGCATGTGCAAACAGAAAGAACTGCTAAACGCCACCAAAGAGAAAAAAATGCAATACTTAGGTCATGTGCTGAGAGGAGAAAAATACGATTTACTCAGACTCATAATAGAGGGTAAAGTGGAGGGTAAAAGATCAGTAGGAAGACGCCAGAATTCATGGCTCGAAGATCTGAGGAGATGGTTTGACTGCTCATTTACGGAAATATTTCGTGCTGCTGCTTCCAGAGCCACAATCGCCATTTGGATCGCCGAAGATGGAGAGGGCGCAATAAGAAGATTATATGATCAAAAATAGAAAAGAACACGACTTTTCAATGCACTTTTTTTACGTACAATTCGAAATTGATTTTCTACGATTTTACGTATGATTTCTTTTTCTTTTCGTTCACAACCTAAAATTATCGTTACAAACATTTTATTACTTTCGTGGAAAAATTTCCTGTTACAATATTTACTTCTTTATTTGCTGTTTATTTTTAATTAGAAAACTCCACACAAAGTTAAAATCTCTAAGAAAAAAATGTTTTAAAATAGTTTTTAGAAACGAGCATTTTAGATGCAGTTGATGCCCTATTGAATAAGAAAGTAATTTCCAATACCTTAGTCACAATCAGTAATCAATATAATTCAGTAAAGAACTAAACTGTTTAAAAAGTTTTTTTATGAAAATGGTTTTCCTGCCATATGTTTCCTAAATCGTAAATTTACAGAAAATGAAAAAAACTCTCCAATGTTTCTTTTGATGACGGAGCCATGACAAGAAAATATGAGCTTTATAGGGCCAATATTAAAATAAATGATAAATGAAAGCTAAATGTTCAAAAAAAAGAATATATATTTTATATTTTATCGATATTGTAATACGGGTGAAAACGTGGGAGGCCAGCTGGAAAGCAGATGTTTTATAAATCAAATCGGTGTTTGTTTGCGAAGACGGATATGGTGCTTAATGAGGTTTTGAAATCAATCTTCTTCTCACTGAGAGAGTAGTAAATCATTTATTTAATCAAGTCAATATTAGATACTTTGCTGTGTATCCAGTGGGAAGATTGAGGCCGTAAATAACAGTAAGAAATAATAACTTGAAATTAGTTTAGGCAAAACTTTGGCGATGAGTCTTTGGTTTTATTTACTGTGTTAATCCGCCAATTTGATTCTGAGACGATTTTCTCTGGAAACCAATTTGTAGGGCACATTAAGCATCAAACTGATTAAAGTTTGTAATAAAGAAAACGTAACTGTTCAAGAACCGTCATTTATTGTTTTTGGTTTACTTATTTAAATCGAAGCACAATCCAATAAAAGAGTTTTTAAGAAAATCTTCCGGGTAGTCAGACAAAAGTCACATTTCCTGTCCTTTTTTTCAGCATAGAATGGTTTATTAGCGATAACCTTTCGCCCTTATTTTAATAACAAGCAACTTTATTAAAATTGTTTATTGCCTCCCAGGAAAGGGGATAAATTCATGGCAACACTAATCCACAGAGTTTCGAAAAAGTTTTGCATTGGTAATGAAGAAGTAAAATGTAAAATGTAACCCCCTAGGAGCTCTAACCAGCATGGCCACAAGTGAATGTTAATTAGAAAGAGGGGTCAGGACAACCCCGAAGCGATAAGTCGTAATACTTTGGTCGACTTGGCTGACAGATACTCCCTTATAACTGAATAAAAGACTGAAACGAGGCTCTTAAATCTTAAATTTTTCATATATACAGGGTGTGCACACAGTGACTTACTTAGTGTAAGATTATAAGCAAGAAGCAAAATATGAAAGTTGTAAGTTACGCTAAGGTAAATATAACTATGAATTATATAGAAAACCACCACTTATTATTGCGTCAAGTAGGCGTTGGAAATTTAACTTTGACATTTTTATCGCATCTTCTCAACATGTGCTAAAAGCAGATGGATATAAAAAAATATGAAGGTTTTAAAGGTAACTAGGTGACAAAAATAAGTGAATGGGTACTAATATTTGTACACATTTTCGTTCTGTGGTTGGTTTTAAATATTTTTTTTCCTATTAAACCTAGTGTGAAAACTTTGACATTTTTCGATTTGAAGGGTAATATGTCCAAAACCGTTTAAGATAAAGAGTATCTTAATTTTCGAAGATCTATCTAGTAATGTTCTATTACTAATTCGAAAATGTCAAAGTTTTGCTGTTTAATAGGAAAATAAATGAAGGAAGGTATAGGAAATGATTTACAAACAATGTTAAGAATCAACCACAGCAACAAAATATGTAAAGATATTTGTGTGGTTTTTAATGAAAACCACATAAATATTTTCATTTATTTCCGTTTTGTGATTGGTTCTAAACAAAGCAGATAATATACGGGGTGTTTATTATAAAACTTCATCTAGTTGGCTGTGAAATGTCAAAAGAAAAGGATGGAGAAACAAAAGTCCATTTATTTTGATTATCTCATCCTTTTCTGTCAAAATTTCATAGCCTGCTAGATGAAGTTTTATAATAAACACCCCGTATTTATAATAAGAAAAAACATTTCCAACTTGTGCTGCTTTCCTGCTCTAAGTTGAGCTAATCGGTAATATATTCTTCGATCGTAAATCCACGAGTAAACAGCTACTATTCCAAGGAATTTAAAACGTCAAAGTGACATAACACAATATTTTTCGATAAAGCGGTGAGTTTGTTTTCTTTGTCATCATCATGAAGAAAAATAAAGGAACTCCCAGACAAGGAAAGTCTATTCACACATCAATAATCCTCTAAATAACTTTCTTTCTTAGTACACATTGTTTTAATGATTATTTCTATTTTTATTGGAGATTTTACTTTTGCATCTGTGTACCTACAGACTCCCTCCCCAGCGCCAGCAAAGCGAGAGGAATCGAACCAAACATAACCAACTGGATTCGCAACATGTTAGAATCCAGACTGATTACTACATCATTAATAGATGACACTTGTAACTGCGTTTCGTTGGTTCAATAGTTTGATGTTAAGCTGGTGTCGATGAGATCGTCTGCTCACGTGCTGCGTCGGTGATCTTCTTCGGCTAACTCGGGCGCCACCCTTCGGATTAGTGTGGTGAAGAGCCCACTTGCTCCAGTGTAGCTTTTAAACAGACGGAGACAGAATCCTATTTCCACTGATGGTGTAAACGGAGCGGTTCGTTGGAAATAGCCTATTACGCATCTGACATGTGACAGTTGAGTTTCATCTTTCAACCAACCAGAAACGACAAAAACAACAGAGTGATAAAATGTGTTTATATTTAACAATGTTAACAATAACTTGTTAACTAAACCCTACTTTACCCAATGAACCTCTATATACCCTTTTATCTCGGAAACGGAAGCGGCGGATAAGGATAGTCAGATCAGTTTATGGACGGAATCATAAAGGGGTTATGGTTGTTGTTCCCAGCTGTCTCTTTCCTTTATATGATTGAAATTGTAATCAGTTCCAAAAGTCCCACCAAAATGCTCCAGTGAGTTAACTTCCACTGTAAAGTAAGCGGATTTACCCCTTTAACCGATAACTTACTCTCAGGATCGGGTTTCAGGTCTTCAGTTGCTGGTATGAGTATGGGCTCAGAGGTGTTGCTGGCTGGATGGCTGGCGACTGACTGCCCATAGATTACCCAAATAGATGTAAGTGTCAAAGTCAATCAACTGAAGTGACGATTATGACAGGTCAAATTTTGCTCCCAAACCAAAGCTGCCACAGCTGACAAGTGACACAGCGCATTCGCATTGCTTTTCCATTAGCGATCAACTTAATCATTTACCCACCCGAATCGTAACAATTGTCCATACATACAAAATGTCCATACAAAATAAATATTCATCTAGAAGACTGTGTGAATATTACATAATTTTCCAGCCAGCTAGATGAATATCAATTTGAAATGGCCTTAATTTCAAAAACCACTTACTCACCTGCTCTATTAAAAGAATAAACTGTTATGTACCACAACCATTTATTAAAACATTAAAATACACGAACATTGAGGCCTTATTATATACAACTTACGTTTTTATATAATTTAAAAGGGAAAAAAGATCTATTTAAATTGTATTATCAGCAAATAAACACATAAACATCTAAAAATAACACCTAAAATTATTCTCTGTGTCCGACTGAATTATCAGGAACAAAATATTTACACACATACACATTAAGAAGAAATAAATATAAAATATTGTGATTTTGTGATACTACTACTACTTACAGTTTTAGGCCCCTAACACTTGACTTAGTAGTTACACAATGTGTTTCCATATTGCAAAAAATAAAATGAGTAGATGTTGTTTGACTTTTAGTTCAAAATTATCTAGTGTAACGGGCAAAGTCAAGAAGTGTTTATCAATTTTCTGTAATGAAAGTTCAGCCATTTATTGGAGAATACTGGGGAATGCTTTGCTTTCCCCCAAGATGCTGCAAACATATCGAAAAATCAAAAATCTATTGAGTGCGTCAGATTCAAATTTTAAGGAATAATTTTTATTATCAAAATGCTTAAACTTCACAGTAAAATGTTCCATTCAGGGCCATTTGCACACTTTCCCCATAATGTTGATCTCAGGTGGAACGTAAAATTTCCCATATAAAATGAATTGATGTCACTCAATCTGTCACTAACCAAATTTTTTAAGAAAAGGTGTGCAAATGGCCCTTAACTATGTTTATACCAAGCAAATTTAGGTTAACCTAAAGTTAAGCACCCCTAAACCATAGTTATAAGCATGAGTAACCATGGTAGGGCCTTAAGGGTGCCAATAAAGGAAGCCTTAACTAGATGCACTTAAAAATTGCTTGGTGCAAATGGCCCAAAAACATTATTCTTAAGTAACAGAAAGGACACAGAGACAATTAAAAACTTAAGCAATAGGTTTTATGTTTTAAGGGTTTTCTTAAACTGATTGGCCAAAATATTGCTCTTGACCAACTGAATGAGGAAAAATGCATACAACTTATTACTTAAGTTTTTAATTCTGTCTATGCCCTTAGTTAACAAAAAGTTGTGTCAAAAAATCGTGACTTTTTGTTATGATGGATTCATCAAGAAAAGATAAAATGATTTGAAATAATTTGTCTATCCAGATTACAAGTAGTCGGTCCATTTTTTAAAAGTTTCAGTAATAACAAATAAAGAGATATGTTGGTCCTTAAGTTAATGTAGAAGTAGAGTGTTCTACAGCCATTAAGAATCACTTTTACATCTCAAGAGTAAACTTAAAGTAAAGTCAATTTAAACGAAAGAAATTTTATGTATTAGACAAGTCAACAACACACGCGAGTCACTTATAGCCCATGGTGAGATATGGTTTAACCATATTTTGCACCTCCAGAGCTGTACAAGGGTACAGACTTAAACAGGGTAGCGAGACTCAAAACTCTTTAGGGGAATTGCAATCTTCATCAGTGAGGAGCTCCACGTTGAAAACTCTGCACATTCAGCGTCAAACTGCTGGGGATAAACAAAATTATATAAAGTCCTTCCTTGCAGAAAGTCCCATGGACATAATGTGCATAATGGAACAGTGGATGAATGAACACAAAAATGGGCATTGTATAGCTGTTGGGCCATATGATGACTGCTCAGTACTGCTGTAGTAACGTAGGTAATAAAGTAATAAAGTAAATTGAGGAGGAAACGATGTAATATTTTCGAACTTGACTATGAAGTGTGGCCTTTTAAAAATGTAACAAAGGAGAAACAGAAGTTAGATATCTAACAGAAGTCCATTTACTTTGGGCATGTTTGTACTGTTTCTAAACCTGGTTAACCCCCTGGTAAATAACTGATTTGACATTTGATATACGAAGGTTCCTGAAAACCTGGTTATTTTCGGAACAAAATTAATTATCACCACTACCATCAGTGACCAGCTGTCATACAACCTTAAAGAAAGAGAAAGAAAACGGGATACAGGGTTCTCTTTTCAGCAACAAATGGTTTACTCTTGGATTTACTATTTTTATATTTGAGACCTGATACCTAATAAACCATGAAAAACAATCCAAATTTCATAAACAGTTAAAAAACACACAATGTTGACAGATTAACTGAGAAAACCGAAGACTAATGTTTGGTAGCTTCAGAGACAGTCTTGACGTACCATTTTCAGAAGCACCATTCCATATATAACTGGTTTTTCAGGATTCACAGGATTACCATAAATAACAGAACAGCTAATCATAACCAAGGTTGCAAATGGTACACCTGTTTTGATTAAGTACGTCATCATTTTCTGTCAAAATTTCAAAGCTTGCTAGATGAAGTTTTATATTGAACACCCCATACATGTGGGAACAATTTTAAAGAGTAGGAAATTTTTCTGTTTTTTAATAAAATTTGCCCCTGTACTTGAGGTTGGGACACAAAAAAGAGGTTTCCTTCTAATGTACCTAAACATATTTGACCTTTGTTATTTTTAATTAAAACAAACTGACTTTTTTGCAAATTTTATAGTATTTGATGTCATGTATAATAGGATTACTTTCATATTTCATTACCTATATGCAATTATAACATGTTTTTTAATAGCAATTTTGATTAGAAAAATGAGTGTTGCACTGAGACAACAACAGTGCACTTCCAGTCTCTTCAAATAATAGCCCCAGTACATTCTCATTAAAACATGAGATTGCACTAGGATCAAACTAAAGAAAAATTGCTACTAGAGTTCATGCTGAAAATGTTCCACTTTGCAAAACTCACTGCATCACTTTTCCAAAAAAACATACCAAACTGCACAAATGTTACCAATCATCAGACATAAAAATTGCTCTAGTTTTGCAATAGGGTCTCTAATAATTGAAAAAGCTTAAAAGCTATAATAGCTGTGGCTATTAGAGTTATGTACTGTATATAGAAAGTCATCTTTATGTTGTATAGTTATAATTATTTAGAAGTGACTCTACCCCAAGTCTTAAAAAAATATAGGGAGAAAATACAGCTGCCTCCTAGTTAACTCTTTGGGCAGAGGCAACTCACAATTTATTAAACAGGACATTGGAGTAATATACTTTGCCTTATACATGTAAAGCCTAATGAAGAAGACACAACTTATTATAGAGTCAGGGACAAAAGTTATAGCAAATTTAAATCTCCACATTTGCATTCAAACTATGGACCTTTTTTCATGCATCTTTTTAATAACTTTATAGATTATAGACTCAGCCTACCACAAAAAACATATCATGTTTTTTTTTAAATTAGTTCTCTATGCTAAAACAAAACTGATTTTTCAAATTACAATTATGCATAATATTATGCATGAGATTAGCTTTAGTGGTTACTGCTTCAAACCTACTTACATTGCTACACTGGACATTACTTTGACGTTTTTTTAATTCTTAAGGAGGATCTGGGTTACTGTGGCGGGATCCCCCGCCAAATTTGATTTTTGTACCTTGTTAAAATCAATGTTTCAATCAACCAAGTAACGGCTTCGCTTAGGGCCCCTTATAGGGTGTTTAGCGGGCCCCCCGGCGTCGCGGGGTTCAGCGGTATGGTTGATAAGCCACTGCCTCTGCCCCTCTTATTTTCTAGGTAGGAACATCACCATTACCCACATATCACACCAAACCACTTAATAACGTGATACACCCGAAAATTTTATATTAAATTTATATTTAAAACCAGAAATAAACTAAAAGATTATAATATTCATAAATACAAGAACGACGCCATTTTTGCGATAGAAACAAATCGAATCGAGTTCGGCATTTCGGCTGTTTCCGCGTAGAAATCGGCCATCACCGGCACTTTTTAGATGGGGTGGGGGCTTGGGAGCTTTTTTTGAAATGTCAAATTTTCTCCTTCAGAGCCTCCTATCTCAGTCTTTTATCTATTTGGGTAATCTATTTGGGCTGGCGACTGACTGCTGTTAATGGGGTAAATGCGTGCTTTTATATCTATTCGGATAAACAAGTCCTTGGATACCTGATGACACCTTAGCAACCATGTGTTAAGCCTAGGTTACATTTATTTGGCATGTTAAGGTGAGTTCTCAATTATGCGGAAGCTTTTGCGCACATGTTATACAGAAAATTAGTAACTTCGTTACACACTATCAGATTCACAACAGCGGTGGGTTGTCCAGAGGGCGGAATCCTTTCACCACTCCTGTGGTCCCTATTAGTGGACGACCGTCTGAGTACTTTGGAGCTATGGGGAGTCGAGGTCCAAGCATACGCGGATGACATCGTTATCCTTATAAGAAACCACCCACACCAACAAATTTCCAGCATGTTGCAAGAAGTACTGTTGTTCAAAGGAACACCTAGCAATAAACCCTAGGAAAACGGTGATTGTGCCATTTATCCGAAGGAAGAGGCAGGACTCCTTGAAAGCGCCTTCCTTGTTCGGGACGACAATTCCGTCCGTTCCCAACGAAGTAAAATATCTAAGAGTCAGCCTGAACAAATCACTCACATGGATCCCACATGTGAAGACTACAAGTGCGCCGAAACCCCGCGCAACCACTACCCCCACCCCAGTCCATCACTGCAGCGTGACGGCGCAGGCGGGGGAATAAATACCACGGAGCTCACCAGTTGAATTAGTTAACGTCGGGAAGCACGGGAGATCACTTCGCCCATCGCCTCACCGCCTTTGATAATCTCCATTGGACCAGAACTTCAAAGCGGTATTTTGGCCGGCCATGAAAGCTTTCACAGACTTATAACCATAAACAAGTTATTATTATAAAAACAATGTTATAATTTGTTATGCGTTTACAACCTAAAAAATAATGAAGTAATGACTATGTTCTAATAGTGCAGCCGTGGCTAAAATCGTATATGTATCAGACTCCAAGATAAGGCGGGCCATCATGGGAACCTTGTAAGTGATAAGTACCTTACAAGAAAGACAACAAAATAACTAAATTGAACCATCATTTGAACCAATTGAACCAACATACTCTATTTTTTGTAAATACGACCATTATCACTAAGACAAAAGAAAGTTTTTGAAAACAAATGAATGTTTTAATGGTCTATTTTGTTGACATTAACCAATGATCTAGGAGATATGGACAGGGCCATCAAATGCCGATATTTCCCTAAAATGGTCACGTTTTTTGGGCCACGACGTAATTTTATCGTCAGAGCACATCAATTGGCGAATTACGACTTGCCGTAAGACGTCATGTGACGTCAATTCAAACGGATATCGCCGCCATGTTTAAAGTACCCACTGCTAAAAAGGGAGGCCAAAACTGTTAAACAAGAGGGCCTATCAAGATGTAATATTCCAGGTCGTTGATTACATTAGACATTAACGTTCATTTTTTGACACATTAGTTTGCTGCTTAATTTATTGTTAATAATTACTAGCCTTTCTTCTAATAATTATGCTTTCTAGCGAAGAAAAGTTTGATATGTCGATATGTCACATTTTATCCATACAAAAATTATTCTGTTGCGATGCGTATGTAGTTGAATAGCTATTTGTGTATTAAGAGCGAAAAGTGTATTTTGTGGGTCGATGAGAAACGTTAGACGCGCAACGCTTGAATACACGAAATGTTCATTATTGGTCTGAAACCGATTCATGTTTAAACAAGACATTCATACAACGATTATTTACTACCACAATTTAACATCAGAGCTTTACCTAAATTCTCTGCAATAGCATATTGTGCAACTAGTGTCAAAAATTGCACTTTTCACACGAGTATGACGGTTTGGACACGAGACGGAGGCGAGTGATACCACGTTACAAGTGTGTGAAGAGTGATATTTCGTACGTGTTATACACTATACTTTTTCTACGACTGCGATTTTGAATCATTAATGATCATTCGTGTTTTAAAATATCTGCAAGGCGTGTGTAAAGCAATCAGAAGGGTCCGCAAACTACGCTTTGCGTACGCTGTATACAATATGTGATTTTTAATGGTAGTTGGTAGTGCGCAGCAATTGTTCATTTTCTAGGCAGACGTAAAGAATAGTTATTTTCCTAACAAGTGCGCAAAGTAACACTTTCGCGCACGCGACTGCCGTTGTGTGAACGACGCGAAGCGGAGTTCGGGCAGCAGTCAAGCGCGCGAAAGACACTTTACGCAAGAATTAGGAACAACATTTTTTCTGCAACCGTATAAAAAAAAGCGCTAGGCCAATCCAAGTGTATTCCTTAAGCTATAAAACTTTACTCCGCTTCGCGTCGTTCGGGCAACAGCAGTCGTGTGCGCGAAAGTATCACTTTGCGCACTTGTTAGGAAAATAACTATTTTTACGTGTCCTATGGCAACTCTAAAATCGTAGTTTTACAGGAAAAAGGTTTGAAGTTTTGGGGGCTTTCTCTAATTGGCAGCACGATTTAAAAAAAAGGTAAAATCTGGTAAGAGGCTAAATACATGATGTACAAACCTTGTCCTACAATATGACAGTTAAAAAAAACTGTTTTTCCTTTTAACGTAATTATCAAAACTTACGATGTAGTTAGTGTTTGGTAGTCTTAAACCGGATTATTTGGCATCTCAAAATACGCTGTAACTATCTGCTATTTTTCAAGTAACTAATAATGTATGTGAAGTTACGATGTGACTTTGCTATTCCTAGAAAGCTAATATCTCCTAGCATTATTGTATGTTAATATACGATGCTTCTTCTAAATAATATTATCTGCTGCCATCTTGTAACTCTAGATGCGTTGAAATTATTAACCTTGTATTTGGTTTAGTGCAATTGTAACTGTTGTTACGAAAATATTTGGGGAAATTTTCTATGCATACTAGAAACAATAAAAATACTTTTCTTAGAAATTAAATATTTTTCCAAAAAAAGTTGAAAACAGTGAGAAAGAAGATATTTTTCTATAGGGTAGTGATCTTAACTCATTTTTGCTAAAAATCGAGATACGATGTTCTTATTTGCGAACGTCGATATGTTCTATTAAAATAAAATTGGAGAATTGCAATCGGTTTTGGTCTAGCTCCAATAACTCCACAAGAAAAAAACTATATGTAAAATTATAAAATTATTAATTTTTTAAATATCTTAGAAACTCAAAACGGTGTCAGCAATGTCTAAACCCCATTTTTTATTTAACCAAATGTGTATTCCTAACCGTTTCCAAGATCTCCATCGTGGACCCCCTTTTCTAGGACAAAGAGCATTTACCGCGGATGTGAACAACTTGTCACCCCGCCTCAGATCCTTCAGAGCCACTAGTTTTGGGATATAAACTTGACGCTTGTGTCATAATAATGTACTTACACTACATTATTATACAGTATGGTGGAATTGAAAGGAATAAATTAATTTTTTCATAAGTCAGAGACTGGAGAGAAAAATCCTGAGATTCGTCGATTTTTAATTTAAGTTGCGCATTCTGTCCGATTTTCTTTTTATTTCTTATGTCATCTGTATAAGCGTGATGACGTCATCGATGATTTTTTAAACGGAAACGTGGTTGATGCGGTACATCATTTGAAAGGTCTTGTAATTCTCCATTCAACCATATCAATACTTTTAAATAAATGACGTTTGTAAAGTGTCAATACTAATTAATAATATTTATAATTTATTTGATATTAATTTTCGGCTCTCTTGCAATATGGATATGTGAATTTGGTAGATTGTCACTGGAAATAAACTGTTAAATTTTTGCACGTTTCTTGCTTGACTTTTTATGTAAAAAATCTGATTCTTATCGAGAGTGCTACATACAAATTGAACTTCTTTGACATGTCACATGTAAATGGTACTAGTTCGATTACATTGCAGTCAAATTGTGTTATAATTATTAATCATTGTTACTTTGTTCTAAAATGAAACTTAGTGAAACGCAGAGAATTGAAATTCTTATAATGATTGGTTGTGGAGATAAACAAGGACACAAATGGAGGTTTGTGCATTATTCAACGATAAATATCCTGACCGAGAACCAATTGCGCAATCCACCGTTAGCAAAACTGAGAAAAAAATCAGAGAAACCATGACCCATGTAAGGGGGCCATGTAAGGGATCTCCCAAAAGGCAGTAGAAAACCAATCGCAGAATACACAAAATTAGATGTTCTACTAGCGTTTCAAGAGGATCCCCATACTAGTTTTCGGCAAGTAGTATTAGACAATAACATACACCATGCAACAGTTCTTGCTACGCTAAAAAAGGAAAAGTGGCATCCCTATAAAGTTGTTTTAGTCCAGGAGCTTCTGAAAGATGACTTTGATAGACGCACTCAATTTTGCGACATTATGATGGAAAAAAATAACACAGATCCAATGTTTTTAAGAAAGGTCCTTTTCTCGGATAAAGCTACATTTCTTCTAAATGGTCATGTAAATCGTCAGACGTGTCGGTATTGGGCTCAGCAAAATCCGCATTGGATGCAGGAATATCATACTCAATACCCGGAGAAATTAAATGTATGGGCGGGAATAATAGGTAAAATTATAGGACCATACTTTTTCGAGGAAACTTTAACAGGTCCTCGATATTTAGAATTTCTCCAACATTTCTTAACACCAGAGTTGCATCGACTGTTTTCAAATAGAGATGATTTATGGCTGCAGCAAGATGGTGCGCCCCCACACTATGCGGTCTTGGTAAGAAACTACTTGGACAGAGTTTTTACAGATAGGTGGATTGGGCGAAGAGGATCAATCGAGTAGTCACCCAGGTCGCCAGATCTTACTCCGCTTGATTTCTTTTTATGGGGATACTTGAAAAGTCGAGTTTACAAAAATAGACCACATACTATCAATGAACTCAAGGAACGGATACGGCTCGAGATCGCGCAAATAAGTGCGGAAGTTCTTCAGAACGTTCAGGATGAATTCGTTGCTCGCTTATCTCATTGTCTCATCGCTGAGGGTCATTAATTTGGGCAGCTTTGAATTTGGTTGTTATTTCGGACAATAAAAAGAATGTTAATTTTAATAATAAAACTATTTGACACTTTACAAATGTCGTTTATTTAAAAGTATTGATATGGTTGAATGGAGAATTACAAGACATTTCAAATGATGTACCGCAACAACCAAGTTTCCATTTAAAAAAATCATCGATGACGTCATCATGCTTATACAGATGACATAAGAAATAAATAGAAAATCGGACAGAATGCGCAACTGAAATTAAAAATCGACGGGTCTCAGGATTTTTCTCTCCAGTCTCTGACTTACGAAATAATGAATTTATTCCTTTCATTTCCACCATACTGTATAATACCACGTGTTCATTAGAAAACATCATCTAAAATGTTATGCATATTCATCTTTTTCTTTTTACATTCACAGCCATCTAGATGACGTTTTCAAATTAACACTCCCTATGTTAGGTGTTGATTAGAAAGCGTCATCTGAAAGATTATGAATTTTTGACCGAAATGATGACATAGTCAAAGTAAAGATCAGATCAGACTGTTGTTGGTGTATTCTTTCTCATGATATTTTACATCCAATTTGATCACTTTTAAATAAACACCCCCATTATCATGTGTGTATTGGTTCGTGTCGATGATCTGGTACCCAACGACATATAACCTATTCACTCATTTTTTGGATTTCGTTAGCCTTCACCTCTTAATTTTTTGACCATCTCATTTCAGCACATGATAAGAAAATACCAAACTGAGATGTTCAATGCCTACTTGAGGTCAATAATAGGTGAATAATAAAGTCAATAAGCAATTGCACGTGTAGCCGGGTTATCATCGCTATTCCTATCTGCTTCACCCTATGCGCAATCATTCATAAACCTCATTCTTTCTATCCAATTTATCCGCATTAAACCTTCTTTTTCCATAAAGCGTTAAGTTGAAAGCCATTAGCACTAACGATGGATTTTAACAGCTTAAAGAAAAAGCGATGCAGAGCAAATACGCGACATTAGGCAAATACCTATACTTTAAGAGCTATCAGGCTTCTAACACCCGAAACAGCAGGACCATAAAGCGACTGTAGAGTGGTGCTCTTTTAGGGCATTTTCTGTTTTGGGTATTTGTGTATCAAATATTTTCTTTCAAATGATTTTACGCATGCAGAACGTTCATGCTCAAATCTGGTTCATGCACGACGATGTGCATGTTCTCCACACTTGGTAGAAATGTAACTGCACATTTAAATTATACCTTCCCTTTCAAATGAATCGAAAAAAAAGAGAGAGAAAGAAATGTTTTTATCGAATGCGCCCTAGGTTCCTCGACTTAACACCACTGTACTTTTTTTTATGGATTGTCTGAAAGGTTAAGCTACTCTTGTGAACTCAGAAGAAGAGTTATTGCTTTGGATTCAGATCGAAACGAACGTAATTCGGAATAATCCAGAATTTTGAGCAGGGTTGAATTCATTTTCATTCTATGAATCCGAAATCCAATTTTTGTTTTTTGTGAATTGTCCCTTTTTGAGTCCTGGCTGTGGTTCAATTTCAATAAAGAATTACGTTCTCTCTAATTATTTATATTCTATCGTCGCAAAGTTTTAATGACAATAATAGTTTATTAACAAAAGAGCTTTTTATGATAGCCATTATTCCCTTAGGGGATCTCCCGTGGGAATAATGGCCATAAAAAGCGAGTATAATACTATACTATGTCCACGGCCTTTGCCTAATAATTACAAATTATAAAATCTATAGGTAGTGTAAATAAAAATTATTGAAATGTCAAAGTGACACTCACGTTTGACGGCAAAACCGGTTCCACCAGTGGCTTTTTTTACGCTGCGGCATATGATATTGCGATGTTGTCTACTCCTACTGGTTGCCAAGGCAACATATATAACTTATATGGCGAGCGGGAATAATGATATTATTTCCGCAGTTTTAATTCATTTATCCGTCTGACGCTATATGAGCCCTATTTAATTTTTGCCAACAAGCTGAATATCAATGTATTAATAGGTGGTCGTGCACAATAGTATATTATTAAACGAGCTTTTCATGATAGCTATTATTCCCTTAGGGAGACGTTTGCGTCACGTAGGCGAGGGGCGCAAGTCTTCCGTGGTAATAATGGCCATAAAGAGCAAGTATAATACTATAGTTTGTCCATGGCCATTGTCTACTAATTACAAATTATAAAATCTTATAGGTAGTGTAAAGAAAATAATTAAAATGTCAAAGTGACACTCGCGTTTGACGGCAAAACCGGTGCCACTAGTGCATTTTTTACGCTGCGGCGTTTCATATTGCATTGTTGCCTACTCCTACTGGTTGCCAAGGTAACATATATAACTTAAATGGCGAGCGGGAATAATGATATTATTCCCGCTGTTTCAACTCATATATCCATCTGACGCTATATGAGCCCTATTTAACTTTTGTCAACAAGCTGAATATGAGTATATTATTAGGTGGTCGTGGACAAACTTAATTTAAAATTACCGATTACTACGATTATTTCTCTCGTGCATACTTTTTCCCATAAGAGGAGTGTGTTTATCAAAAAATTACAGCGGTAATTTCACGTTGTCTAGACGACGTGGTATTATCACTTATACTAACCTAAACTTTAATCAATGTCGTTGTTGATATTAATTTGATTCGAGAAATAATCTCAGAAAATACCGATCGAGCTTTAAAATGAGCCAGAAAATTTTTCACTATGGCATGTTTACCTTGCAAATTTCACTCATCCTAAAGGACTCGTGAAATTATGGAAAATATGCAATCGTGAAAAATTATCGGTAATTATAAAGCTCTTGTGGTATTACCCCACATAATTGCAATGCGTGTATAAAATGGTTAAATACAAAAAAAAAGAAAATGATTGTTAATGTTCGTAATTTAAACTTTGATGGTTAATTCATAATTACGAAATTAAATAGTGACTAAGTTATTTGTACAAAATTTGTAAAATCGTAAATAGCAGAGAGGCAGATTTTTTTTTGTAAAAACTATGAATATTGCACCATTTTAACAAGTGCACTAAAGTCTTGAAAAAGGGCACACACAACAAGGTTGCTTGAGCCTAACTTAGAAGGACTTCTCCAGATAACAGATGTTTTTTGTGGAAAATTTTTCAAACAGTAATGTGATACAACGGTTTTGAACATGATAAGGGCCAAATTCAGTTAAAAATACTTAAAACAACACCAGCTAAAAATGATTCAAAACACTCTAAAAATGCAGATTAGAAGTTTTTGGAAAAATTCAGGTTTCTTTAAGGCTAAACTCATTAAAAATTATCCAAAACATATAAGAATGCATGTTAGAGTGTAAGATATATGAAGTAATTAAGATAAGAATTTTAAAGCCAAAATCGGTTTGAAATAAGTGAAAACGTTTAAAATGGTCAATTTTGAATTCTTAAAAAATACGTCGTCAAGTCTGAAATACGGACAAGTCTGAAATCGGTTATAAAAGATTCAAAGCGTTGTAAAGTTCAAATTTGAAGTTCGTAGAAAAAACAAAGTTATGAGTGGAACCAAAATCGGTTAGAATGACTCAACGCGTTTAAAAAGAAGTTTTTGGAGAAAGTGCGATAATACTTAAAGCCAAAATTATTTAAAAATGACTTAAAGCTTTAAAAAAAATGCAAATTTAGGGTAGTAGGAAAATGCAAGTTGGGACTAGAGTCAAAATTGTTTAAAAATGACTCAAGAACTCAAGACATGTTGTTGGCTTTGGTTAAACCAACTTTTTAAAGCAAACTTTTCTTGTGCATTTAGTTTTCATTTCTGGCGTTTCGGTTTTGAGATACCATCATCACCACTTTTTTTTCGTATGGTTGCGGTTTTATGTTATTTACCTAGTTAAAAAGAGCATATTTTTTTAAATTAAGTATGACTGCTGAAATATTTTTCTTTGTTGTTACAAAAGCACGTTTGTTTTTTGTTGGCCTGACTTTGGCGGCCATTTGTCATTAAAAAAAGGGACTGAAACAATTAATTTTTTTTAAACTACTTTAATAAAACAAAATAATTAAAAGAAATTACCTACTACTACCTACCTACACTTGTAAAAAGAAAAAAATTGCCAACCCCTAACTACCGTGAAATTGCAAAAAAACATCTGATGATTCCAAAATTTCGAAACGTCAAAAATACTTTATTTTATAGTCATAAGCTTAATGACAGCATTAGATTGTAATTATGAAAAAAAAACAAGTAGGAGCAAAAAGTGTCAGTTAATCGAAAAAATTTCGAAAAATGGAACTTTTGGTGCCCATAAAATCTCCATTTAATCACCGTTCCTAAGATATCACCATTTAACCACTTTTTTCAAAATTGGTTGAAAAAATTACTTTTTCTAATTTTGACATATAAAGTGGTACTTTTCAATACTGATGACAGTGACGTAACGTCCTAATTTTCGTAACTAGTTACGAAAAGTAAAATCTTTCGTAACTAGTGATGAAAAGTTGGTGTCAACACCAGTTGCAGGTTTCGGCTGTGGCACACCGTTGCTATAGTTTTACGGTATTAAGTAGATACAAAGTGGTTTAAAAGTAAATATTGAAGTGTAATAATAATAATTCTCTCTCTAAGTAGGTATTTGTAGTCAAAATTAGAAAAAATCTTGTACGAAACACGTAACGAAAAACCTTTTTTGTGTATCTCATTCAAATTGCGGGAACTCGCTGCGCTCGTCCCGCAAACATTCATTCGTTACACAAAATCGGACTTTTCGTAACTGGTTACATAAATAGCTATAAGACGTCTCAAAATGCAAATTTAAATTTGTTTAAAAATACTGGTTAAAACTAATGTAAAAATTTATAAAAAGTAATCTCCTCCACATCCTCCATGAAAAATGCATTGTCTAAAAACGCAAAATTTGAAATTTTTGAAAAAAGAAGAACTTGGAAAATCCTTGTCAAACATGAGTAGTTACAACGACAGGGTTCTGGGACACTTTGACCTTGAAGTCCACGTGAACTCTAGTGTAAAAGGGGGCCCGGGGCCCCAAAGCGGTGTCATTTTTGTGAAATGTGACATACTTGACAGATGACATATGACAGATGACGTGTGACAATGACAGTTGTGTGACATAGTACAGATGAGATGTGATCTATGACAGACTTGACACTTGTGAGACCTAAGTGAGGCTAGGCAGGCTTGACAGGCAGAGCAGACAGAGCAGGCAGTTTAGATGCAGTAACTCCAACTGCCCCTCAGTGAAAAATGAAATAAAATAGTTTAAGAAAATAGTATATTGATTAACGAGTGACGAAAATAGCATTTTCTCTCGCAAGAGAACAGTTTACCAACTGAGGCAAAGCCGAGTTTGGTAATGTTCTCGAGAGATAGAAAATACTTTTTTGACGAGTAAAACAGTATACTTTTTTTTCGACCATGCTTACATTAAGTCTTCATTAACTTTAAAAACAATCTTTATAGAGTATTTCTTTCAAAAATTAAGGCGCGTTATTGCCAACATGACACCTCGACTGTCAACACTTTGATTCACTTTTCTGAGGCAAAATATACATGTTTTTGTATGAAATCGCCATTTTCCTTGGTGTTTTATAAGATTAGACCAGTTAAATCGCATTTAATTGGCGATATACAGGCGAAATTAGAACAAGATACTTTCGTCACTAGAGACGAAAGTTAACGTTATGGGATTTTCTCTCACTAGAGACGAAAGTTACGTTTTCGGCTAGGGCAAGGTATGACGAAAGTTGATTATTTTTACATGGTCGTAAAAATTTTTTTTATTTAAATTAGGAAAAAAGTTTTTCCTTTGAGTAGTTTTTCCTACAAGAAGCCAAACGATTTACAAGGTGATCCTTTTGGCCTTACATTCCTTCACGATCTATGCAAGCGTTGAGGTTTCCAAGGAGGTCAGTGTTATCTTTAAAAATTTTATGGTATCCATCATCACAACGAGCCAGAGTTGCTTCAACGTCAGTCTTTTGAAATCTTGCAAAAGTAAGGTTCCGTTTAAGCTGTAAAATTTCTTCATCCTTCTTCGTCAGTAACTTTTAAACTGTAGATTTCCTGTCTTCACACTTAGAAGCTTTTAGTTTTTGTACCAGCAAATCCATTTCAGTTTTTACGGTTTCTCTCTTAAGCACATAACTAGTGTAGTTAACTAAAGAGGTTAAATTATTTTTAGAGGATTCACATTGTTCTAGATTTTTTGTACACATATTCAGGAGATCCACTTCATGATCGTATAAATCTACGTATTCATCCAGTGAATTAGTACAGTTTAAGAACATACCTAAAATAGTATTATATAGAATATTATAACTCATTTGTGAATACTCACATTCGATGGACAAAGTGAGAGTATTAAAATTTGCGTCTGCGCAGTGTGATTTGCAGATTGATGAATGCAATTTGCGAAATATCTTGAGCTAGTTAAATGTGCATAGTCTTGATCATTTTACATAGGGCATTTTGGATGTCTGTGGCCCAAAACTTGCGTCGGCACGGTGTGAATTTCAGCGATTTCCAAAAACTTTCTATACTTTCAAACTGACAAAATGTTAGATTACAAATGTGGGATATTAATTTTTATTTATTTTTTTCTAGTGTTGTCAAATACGAAATTAGTTGGCAGGATCTCCTGCGGAAGGGCATCAAACTGCTGCAGGCGTACCTGGACTTAAATAAAAATTTTTCGTAAACTAAACTGCTAACGGAAAAGAACGGTAGAGCAAAATGTTTTGCCATTTTTGGGGGTCTGTATTTCGGAAATTCCTTAGCCGAAATTTAAATACCTAAAGAGATTTTGAAAAGTCGTGTTTTCTAGAATCACGGCGGAAGATTGATCTTAAATAAGTTATTAGCTAAAGAATATACAGGGTAAAGAAAAAAGCACTGCAGAATGCTTGCATTTCAACCCACTGCATTTGGTAGGTGGGGTAATTTCAGAACATTCATTGCTATGACATTTAATGGCGTTAGTTGATATCTCGGGACATGTTCGGCAGTTTTCGGTTTTTTGGCCTACAAAATAAATTACAGGGGTGTTTCAAAAAATTTACGCTCTTTTTTAAGTCACCCTGTATCGCGATGGTCGATATCTCGGGGCGGTTTTGGCGGTTTTTTGTTTTTTTGCCTACTAAATCAATTACAGGGTGTTTACAGAAAGTTTGAACTTTCTTGTAAGTTACAATACATGGTGTCCTGAAATTAATTGGGAAATCCCTAGGCAAAAATAGGGCACACTGTTCATACAAACATAACCCGCAAACGCTTCGGCTCCGAGATACAGGGCGTTGAATTTTTTTTTATTTCTTCTGTATAGCTCTTAGAGTTTTTGAGATATTCAACTAATTTAAAATCTAATATTTTTTATTAGATTTTTTGCCATCCTTGTACAAAACGGAATAAAATTGTTTTATTAACTATGAGTCTACGTCGCTGATTTTACAACCAGTTATCTTTCAGAGATCATTTAACTTTTTAAATTCGGCTGCGGCATTCTCGCGATACAGGACTTACAAAAGAGCGTAAACTTTTTGAAAACCCCAGTAATTTATTTTGTAGACCAAAAAACCGAAAACTGCCGAACATGTCCTAAGATACCAACTAACGTCATTAAATGCAATAGCCATAAATGTTCTGAAATTACACTACCTACCAAATGCAGTGGGTTGAAATGCAACCATTTTGCAGTGCTTTTTTCTTTACCCTGTATATCTTTTAGGTAATAACTTATTTAAGATCAATCTCCCGCCGTGATTCTAGAAAAAACAACCTTTCAAAATTTTTTTAGGTTTTAAATTTATATAAAAAATTACAAAAAATTTTGCTGTATCGATCTTTTCCGTTAGCAGTTTATTTGCTTTATTTTTCACTGAAGGGCACTTGGAGTTACTCCATCCACACTGTCTGCCCTGCCTGCCTTGCCTGACAAGCCTGTCTAGTCTCACCTAGGTGTCACAAGTGACGAGTTTATCATATGTCACACCTCCCCTGTACTATGTCACACGTAATATGTCAGATGCCATCTGTCAAGCCTGTCACATTTGACAAGAATGACAGCACTTTCAAGGTCAAAGTGTCCCAGAACCCCGTCGTTATAACTACTAGCGTGTCATATTAATGTCAATTGTTTAGAGTTTTGGGATATTTCTTTGGCTAGTTTATTACAGAAAATATATTGAATTGTTATCAGCTTTGTTTCAATTACAGTGCGATTTATTGTACTAAATCTTGCACAAGAAATAGGACAGTCTAAAACGAGCTTAACAGTTGTTAGTGGCAGGGCAATGAAAATTACGGTCTCCCTATGCAGCGTCCCGTAAACCTTCGACAATACTCCGCCTGATATAAGCCCCATCCTTGACAAGTCAAAAAATGAAAAATTAGTATTAATGAAAGTATCATGGTTTCCAAGATATTTGCACTTTTTTCAAAATCGACAAAAACTGACATCACTTAATATTTTGTACATTTACCTCTTCCACAATACCATGTAGAAAAATAATTTTTTCAGTTTTAGTTTACTTTTCATTTTTAGGAAACAATTTTATTTTAACATATTTCTTATAACTCTGTGTCAGTTATGCAATTTTTGATCCCTACTGTAGCAGAAGATAGACAGCTGTCTTGATGCACCTAAGTACAAAAAGTAGCTTCGTTGTTCTAGATTCTGAAATAGTATAATAAGTAACATTTCCTTAAACATTAAATTTTTTACAAAGATAGATACTTAGATAGACAGATATTACAAACATACTTGACAACATCTTCATGCAGTTTGATTTTATTTTTTTATTGAATTATTTACGTAACAACGAACTTTGACATCTATCAATCTGTTAAAATTAATCCATTATTTTCTGATAATTATGTTTTGAGTAGTTTGTTGAGCTTATCTTGTTATACTTATCATGCCATTTGTGCAGAACACCCCTCGCGAATATGCAGAAATACACTTTATGTGTGAGGAGTGTGGAGGCAGTGCAAATCGTGCATCACGCTATTTTTTGTACTTATGGGCATCAGGATAGCTGTCCATCTTTTGCTACAGCAGGGATCAAAAATTGCATAACTGAAATGGAGTTATAAGAAATACGTTAAAATAAAGTTTCTTGAAAGATTTTGAAAAAAGTGCAAATATCTAATTTTTCATTTCTTGACTTATCTGTATGGTACTTTTATCAGGAGGAGTATTGTCGACGGTTTACGGGACACCCTGCATATTTCGCCAGAAAGGTGTCGATACCTTTAACGTCAAAAGTGTTTCAGCACGAATGCTAAACACTTAAGTTTCAGTTTTGTATATCTAGCCCTGCAAAGACAGCGCAACAATAATCCGATTATAGCCCACTCGAGCAGCCATCAACAAAGAAAACTCACTCGACGCGCATTAAATTGCATCATATACGCGGGGCTCAACTCAACTAAACTTTAATCTCGAACTCCAATAAAAAGGAGTTCGCTATGCGACTGTATACACAAACTTTCGAGGAAAGGTCTGTGGGCCTCCTCGGTCCCGGCGGCACCCTGCCCTCGTGGCTACTTGGAACTTTGATAGGGAAACAATTTGGAGACTCAGTTTCTGTCAACCGTTATTGTTTCGAGGAGTCTCAAAAGGCCACAAAGGTCCTCTTCGGTCTAAACTAAAGGGGTTTCGAAGAATTCCACCGAGGCTATTTGGGGCCCTTATGTTTGTGTAAAATGTCTCACAAACTACAGCTGTAACTAACGTCTTGTTTTATTCTGATGTATTTTTCCAAATTTATCCACTGTTTTTTTAATACAGTCGTCGTATGACTAGATTTGTTTCGCGGTGAAAAAAATTATTGGAAGTAAAGATACGACAGATATGACTAAAGTTAAAGAGAGTGATTTATACTTACGCTAAAATCTGAGTGGGAAAAATTCTAATGAATAGCGATAGACGTGGGGTGTTCCTTGAATTCGTGGGTCGCGAAGAAGAAGGTAAAATATTTTACGGCATTTTACGTCAGCCGACTGCCAGCAATTTAATGAAATATGTAATATATTCGCACATTACTAGGGGGCTTGATATATTCTAATTTATTCGAGCACCAAGAGTCCTTTGTCTGGACCTTGCAATAAAAAGTAAATATCACGCTTTTGTTTTACCACCCATTTATCCTTTTACTTATGTTTACTTAGGTCCAGCTACCTAGTGTGCCTAGCATTCTAAGTTTCTTTTTGTAGTATGTAGTATTTCTGTGGGATTTATTTGTAGTTTTTTTCATCTTCCTGTAGGTGCAATTTCCAAAAATTCTCTTTTAATTTGTAAGAATTGTTGCCCGACAGCGGGTCAAGCGTTTCAATTCGAACAAAGCAGAATTTAGTTTACATTTGAACAAAAGTATTTAATCTTTAAAAATACGATTTCTGGAAGTGGATGAGAGACAAGAAAGGAAAAATTGCGAGACCCTTTTGTGTTACCAGCCGCAAGCAATTAGTGGTAAAAAATGTTCAGCCGGCTGGAAACCATTAAGCCCATTCTCTATTTTGGGAAACTCCTCTTAAATACGGATACGCCAGCTGAATCGGCGATTAATCCTCGCCTTGCAAAAAATCGAATTTATATTGAACCAGGTGTTTAGACACGCTCTCGGAATTCCGTATTAAATACAATTTGTACATTAGCCTACACGAAATAAATCTGTAACACATGAGTTAAGCTCTCAATTCACCCCCTCTTGTATCTGGATATTTACCTTTCCTTCGGTCTTCAGCGGAGCTTAAACGTAAATGTTTGACATGTTTACGTTTGGCCATATTTCACCCACAACCTAACGATTAGTCTTATCTTAATATGGAGTTATACTCGGAAGGGCGAAGGACATCAGATTCGGAAACACGTTTCTTGGGGTCTCACGTCATATCGTTTTCGTGACGTAGGTAAAAGCTCATTTTCTGAATAACAAATTTATTGCATTAGGGAGGGAGGAAAACAGATGCGGAAATCGAGATGAAGGAAGAGATATCAAAAAATTTGTGACCCAGAAATATTTCATCTCTTTTATTTATTGCTCTGGATATATTAAGTTGTTATAAAATACAGAAATGTGTCATTACAAAAAAAGTAATGAAATTAGGGGTTCTTAGTTAAAACAGTCAAGGCAAAGATGGTCTATTAGCTTAAAAAACGGAGACAAAGACATGCTGTACCGACAAACCTATCTATACATAGTGACAACATTTTAGAGCTAACACTAATGCATGATGTTATGTGATCATGCTACAAACTTTGGATTGTGCGACGGGGGTAGGTTTCTCTTAATAAATGATGAAAAACAATTAACTAAGTAAATGTTCGTAAATGTCTCATTTCTATAATATATGGTGTCAAAATGTTGATGTACTTTTAAGCGAAACATCTTGGACTTCCATTGTCTTTATTGAGTTTTTTACACGACGCGACATTTCGAGCAGTGGAATCTCTACTTGCTTATGTACTACATTCCTATTGGCCGGATCGTTGCCACCGTCGCGCGGCCAGCGACCAGCACTTGTCCGCCGTATCAACGGATTCCATACCGAAGAGACGTCGTAACTTGGTTTACTAAAAACGCCCTAATTGCTTCCAATGAAGACTGATTCTTTAAACTTTTGTTTCTTCCAGTGCTGTTGCCTATGCACAATTTTGGCTTCCAACCACTTAATATTATGGTTTTCGGACCAAGCGTGCTCTGCAATACCCGATTTTGATGTTTCTCCTCTTATCGTATGAGTTCTGCGATCCTGAACTCTTACATGCAAAGGACGCTTGGTTTCTCCTATGTACGACAAGCCACACACACACGGGATCTGATATATACAAACTTTTTGCTGACTTGAATTTTCCGACTTGGTTTTGATATTGACAAACTGAAAGTGATCGGAAGCCCAAATTGTGCATAGGGAACAGCACTGAAAGAAACGAAAGTTTAAGGAAGCACTCTTCATTGGAAGCAATGAGGGCGTCTTTAGTAAACCAATTTGCGACGTCACTTTGGCATCCGTTGATACGGCGGACAAGTGCTGGTCACTTGAAGCCCGACGGTGTCGACGATCCGGCCAACAGGAATGGTGCGTGTGGTTAGATGTATCAGTATATAAGCAAGTAGCATCGAGCTTAATGCTCAGTTTCACTTGAAAACGTGCAGAGATTCCACTGCTAGAAACGTCATGTAAAAAACTCAATAAAGACAATGGAAGTCCAAGATGTTTCGCTTAACGGTATGGGACATTTACTGGTTACTAGGCCTAACAGGTAAGTAATTTACTTACCGTTCAACGAACCTTATAAGACATATCCTTATGGCCATCTTTTAAATGATTTTGGGATAGAAGAATATACCTTTTTAGATTAAAAAAACGCACACATTTTTAAAATTAGAGCTATTCAGATCGCACAAAATTTAGCATAAACAATTGGAACAGTAAGGAGTATACCGATCTCCTCCACCATTGTCGTCGATCGGTAAACTCTCCTTACTATTCTTAATTCTTAATATACTCTAACGAAAATACACGTTTTTAACCATAATTTGATACTGGCAAGTTTTAGGTCGGGAAATTGGAGTTTCTTGAGATATCCCTCCTTAAAAAATAAAGCTAAATTTTAAGACTTTGCAAAGACTATATTCTTCTTCTTCTTCAGGTACCTATCCGTTCCGGATATTGGCAATCATATTTGCAATCATGACTTCGTTTGCAGTTGCTCGAAGCAATTCCTTTGAAGTTTTTCCAAACCAAGTTCGCAGATCTCGCAGCCATGAGATTCTTCTCCTGCCTCTTTGTCCTTTGACTTTCCTTTGAATTATGGATTGCAGTAGGGAGTATAGCTATTGATTTCTCATGACGTGTCCCAGATATTCGAGTTTTCGGCTCTTGATGGTGTACATGATTTCCTGTTCTTTATTCATGTTTCTGAGCATCTCTTGGTTCCTTATGTGAGCTGTCCACTGTATTTTGAGCATTCTTCTGTATAGCCACATTTCAAATACTTTAAGTTTATTAGTGGTGGCTTCTGTTAGCGTCCAGGAATTCTACGCCATACAGTAATACGGAAAAGACATAGCATCTTAGAAGCCTCACCTATGTTTGGAGCGATAGGGTGTAACTTTTAAAGACGGCGGTTATTTTGTAGAAAACCGTTTTCGCTTGCGCGTTGTCCCATTGCTCATTTATTACAATTCCAAGATACAAATATTGTATTATTTCCAAGCAGACTAAAAGTACGTTAAATGATTCTCCATACGCATAAGTAGGTTTTCTAATCCTGAGATCAAAAAAGTAGCAAAAAAGGTCTAGGCAGTAAAAGTAAAGTCAAAAGTCACCGCTACTGTCATAGTGGCGCATATATAAACGATTTTCATTCACCAAAAGTTATTTGGACACTAGATGACACCAGATGGACCGATCTGAGTGTATTGCCATATTTACATTCTTATTGAAAAAACAACGGATAGGAACACTCTCAGAGCGCTAGAGAGCACCACCCGAAACCTTTATTAGTCGAAATCGCATAGGTGCAAGTGTCATGCGCCTCATCATATTTATCTGTCAATGTGAATTTTATTAATTTAGTATTGATAATAATGCTGCAAATTTTTAGTTTACCATAACCTTTGGTTATGATTTAATACCATTAAAACCATTGAACATTGAAAACCACCACTCTAATATATTTTATTTATTTTACAAATAATATAAACCACTAATTGGGTAAGTACCTAGACCCGCTTAAAGAGGATGAGAGGAAATTGCAAAACTGAATCACTCTGAAATATAATTATTTCCTACATGCTTGAAAAAAAAATTGTATACGTTACTCGGAGTAAAAGGTCTTCTTGTGCTTCGCCCAGTTGCATGCCTCAGCTACTCTTCGGCCGTCAATCTCTGGGCTCAGCACTAAAAAACTCACTTATACTCCTAGTGACATAATCTACCATTTACTCCTTCTATTCGAAATCCGTTCATATATAGGGGCGCTCGGCTTATGTCTTTCTGTCTATCATTTGTTTTGTTTTGTGAACGTTGATATTGAGACCATGTTGTTGACTGTATTGCGTGATTCGCTCCATTAACCTTTGTAGTATCTCCAAGCTGTCTGCTATCACTATGGTATCGTCGGCGTATCGTATATTGTTCAGTCTGTACTCCGTTCAAAAGAATACTGTTACGCATCGCAGCAACGCCGCATGGGAGGCGGGGCAACGCATGGGAGCGTGTTGGTTGGTGGAGCTTCGCGACCTATCCGCGCTGCGTCATGGCTGACACGAGTGATTTATTGCTCGGCTGGCTTAATCTAGAAGGCAGTTGTTTACCGTTACAACCGTTTTTTTTATATGAGATTATTCAAGAATTCTTATAAAGAACTTTCTAGGTTTTTCTGTAATTTTAGGATTGTATATAAAAGGCGCATAAAGCGGCGGTTAAGAATAGTCGTATTTTAATCGAGCTATAAGTAAGCTAAAGTTACGAAGCGATAATAGAAGGCTATAAAGTGTTAAGTAGTGAGTTATTTAGTAGTCGTGTGTATTTGTGGAGTTAATAAATAGTGTTTTCGTATTAAATCGTTACACTGGAATTATTGAACCCCGAGTTCGCAACAATTGGTGTCAGAAGTGCGATTCCAGTGGGAATTTGAGAACTAATATTGCTGAACTGTAAGTGAGTGCTTCATTGCCGGACATTACGTGTTTATGCCAGTGACCAGAAGCCAGCATCAAGCGATGGAGGATCAACTTGCCGCCCTGCTGTCCCTTATGCAACAACAGAAGGAAGAGCAGGAAAGACGTTATGTAGAACAAAAAGAAGAGCAGGAAAAACGTTATAAGGAACAAAAAGAGGAGCAGGAAAAACGTTATAAAGAACAAAAAGAAGAACAAGAAAGACGTGATCAAGTACAGGAGCGACTTTTGCAACAACAGAGGGAAGAACAGGAAAAACGTGATCGAGTACAGGAGCGACGTTATCTAGAACAGAAAGAAGAGCTGGAAAAACGTGATCAAGTACAGGAGCGACGTTATCTAGAACAGAAAGAAGAGCTGGAAAAACGTGATCAAATACAGGAGCGACGTTATCTAGAACAGAAGGAAGAACAGAAACGGTTTAAAGAAGAATTAGTGAACCATCTCGCAGCCAGGGAGCAACAATTGGAGGAAAGAATAATGCAATCCGTTAACGAAGGACTCGAAGCTGTCAACCAGAAGTTTCTCGAGCTAGAAAAGAAATTCCGGGAACAACTTGAGGACGACAACGTGTCTACAGAGAGTTTTAGCACAGCCAACGCTAAAATTAAGCCTCCCGATTATGACGGTACTACGGCCTGGGAAATCTATAAAACCCAATTTGAGGCAGCTGCAAAAGCTAATGGCTGGTCCGAGCCCCAGAAAGCTACATCATTAGTAGTAGCACTTCGTGGAAAAGCAGCTGAGTTACTCCAATCTCTGTCGGCAGCGGATCAAAGTAATTATGCAGTTTTAGTACACTCTCTACAACTACGATTTGGAAATGAACACAAAGAAACCGTGTTCCAGGCCCAGCTGAGGATGAGACAGCAAAAGTCAGGTGAATCCTTACAAGAATTTGAGGCGGACATAGACAGACTAATTCACCTGGCATACCCATCAGCCCCTGAATGTTTTCAAACGCAATTTGCCGCCGAAAGGTTCATTGAGGGAGTTCGCGATAGTGATATGAGATACCACTTACGTCTAGTAAGGCCCAAGAATATCAGCGAGGCACTAGTTCGGGCCCTGGAATTCGAGGCGTCACGAGTGTCATCTAGTTCATCTCCACGTGTAAGAATGGCAACTTGCGATGAAGAGGAGACTACGTCTATGGCTGAATCCATGGCAAATTTACATAAAGCGGTGAAGGATATCGCAGTCAATATGCAAGCCCTGGTGGGAAGAACTCCTCGATCAACAGACAATCGGGGCATAAAATGTTTTAACTGCGGCAGACTGGGTCACATCAAGAGTAACTGCCGTAATAGGGCAAGAAGTCCGTCGCCGTCATTTAGAAGACCGAGCGGCGACCAAGAGCGCCCTAGGTCCCAGGAAAACTAATTCCGGTCAATGCAAGGGGGCAATTGACCGGGGCCGCTAAGACCCCCAGGATCTTTAAAGTCAATAATTTGGGTGGCAAAAGTCTCACAGTGGCCGGACGCATTAAGGAACAGAAGATCCAGATTACCATCGATACAGGAGCAGATGTGACCATTGTAAGGCCAGATAAGCTTGTCGGATATACCATACAACCATTGCCCAATCCTATTATGTTAAAATCAGTCACTGGAGAGTCTTGCCCTATAGACGGAGAAGCCGATGTCACCATCATTATTGGAGAAAGACTCGAAGTTCGGCATAAAGTGTTGGTTGCCAGGATCAAAGACGAGTTTATTTTGGGAATGGATCTCATCAGGAAACATGGATTCTCCTATGATCACAAACGGAATATTCTCACATTTGGAGATGAGGAGTTTGCATTAACCAATGGAAATGTGGAAACTAGTGTCCGTCTACTAGTGGTAGAAGATGTGAAAATTCCTCCAAATTCAGAACAAATTATCACAGTGACTTCTGAAAATCATCCTGGGTGGTCCATAGGACTTATAGAACCTAACCTGGATTTGACGACTGAAATCATGGTAGCCCGAACTTTGACCGACACGAAGAAGACTATGCCAGTACGAGTTGCCAATATTGGAGAAAGGACCATCAAGCTCAAAGAAGGAACAGTTCTTGCCAATTATGAGCCTGTACAATGGGTATGCAATTGTGTCGAAGCAGAGACATCCAAAATTAAATCTTCTAACCAAGCTTCCCCAGAAGTTATTGATGCTTTTAAGCGACAGTGGAGTCACTTGTCAAAGGAACAACTTCAGTCTGCTATAAAATTTGCTATGGATGAATCTGATATGTTTAACTTCAAGAGCAACGACAGTCAAACCGATTTAGTTGTCCATAAGATCAACACAGGAGATGCCCAGCCAATACGACAACATCCACGAAGGGTCCCTCTGGCTAAACAACAGGAAGTTAACAGTTTGCTGAATGAAATGTTAAAGGAGGGCGTCATAGAAGAATCATCTAGTCCATGGTCGTCGCCTGTGGTTCTTGTTAAGAAGAAAGATGGTTCAACGCGGTTCTGTGTTGACTACAGGAAACTTAATGATGTGACCAAGAAAGACAGCTACCCATTGCCACGTATAGATGACACCTTAGCAACTTTATCGGGATCAAAGTGGTTTTCCACTCTAGATTTAAAAAGTGGATACTGGCAAGTAAAGATTGCTCCCGAAGACAAAGAAAAGACTGCATTTTCTACTGGTTCTGGACTATACCAATTCACTGTTATGCCTTTTGGATTGTGCAATGCTCCATCAACTTTCGAGCGACTAATGGAACTTGTTTTGAGGGGGCTGACTTGGAAAACTTGCCTGGTATACTTGGATGACATAATTGTCATGGGACGTAATTTTGACGAGCATTTGAAGAATTTAAGAGAAATCTTTAGCAAGTTACGGAATGCTCACCTGAAGTTAAACTACAAGAAATGCAGCCTATTCCAAAAGCAAGTCGAGTACTTGGGGCATACTATCTCAGAACAAGGCATTAAAACTAGCCAAAGTAAAATATCTGCCATTAAAGATTGGCCAGTTCCCCGAGACAAACACGAAGTAAGGAGCTTTTTGGGACTATGTACTTACTACAGGAGATTTGTAGAGGGATTCGCCGACATCGCAAAACCGCTGCACAAATTAACAGAAAAGAAAACACCGTTCTTGTGGAATCATGATTGCAGTCAGGCGTTTGCAAGGCTTAAAGCTGCCCTCTGTTCTAGTCCAATCTTGGCTTACCCTATAAAGGACGGACTGTTTATTCTGGACACGGATGCAAGTAACTGTGGTCTAGGTGCAGTACTCTCTCAAAGACAAAACGGGCAAGAGAAGGTCATTGAGTACTACAGTAAGACTTTAAGTAAGCCAGAAAGAAACTATTGCGTCACTAGAAAGGAGCTGTTGGCCATCGTTAAAGCAGTCGAACATTACCATCGCTACTTATATGGAAAAAGGTTCCTGATTAGAACTGACCATGGAGCCTTGAAATGGTTGTTACAGATGAAAAACTCTGAAGGTCAAATAGCCAGATGGATAGAGCGCCTGCAGCAGTACGATTTCCAAATTGAACATCGACCAGGAAGGTCTCACGGAAATGCCGATGCATTGTCTAGACGGCCATGTAAAGAAGATTGTCGGCATTGTCAAAGAACTGAGCAGCGTGAGGGACTTCCTTCTGTACGGAGAACGTCGGTGGAAATAAACGATGGCTGGACCACACAGACACTTCGAGAAGAACAACTGAATGATCCAGATATTGGACCCATACTCATGGCAAAGACTAGTGACAAGAGACCAGAGTGGCAAGAAATCGCTGGTAAAAGTCCAAACCTGAAGGCGCTATGGGCCCAGTGGCACTCTCTTAAAATAGAAAATGGACTACTGAAGAGAGCGTGGGAGAGTCCGGATGGCAAGTCCGTAGTCAGGCAGTTGGTTGTTCCTGGTAGCAGAAAATCAGATGTACTACAGGAAATGCACAACGGAACAAGCGGAGGCCATTTTGGGGTCAATAAAACATTGGCCAAAATTAAAGAGCGGTATTATTGGGTGAACTATCATGAAGACGTCGAATCTTGGTGCCGCAAGTGCGAAGTTTGTTGTGCCACAAAAGGACCTCGAACAAGATCACGGGGCCGAATGGTACAGTACACTGTAGGTGCTCCATTCGAGAGGGTAGCAATTGATGTCGCGGGACCATTTCCTCAAACTGAGTCGGGCAACAAATACATCTTGGTCGCCATGGATTACTTCACTAAATGGCCTGAAGCATACGCCCTACCTAATCAAGAAGCAACGACTGTGGCAACGGTGCTAGTAAATGAAATGTTCTGCAGATTTGGGGTCCCTCTCGAACTTCATTCTGATCAGGGCCGAAATTTTGAATCGGCTGTGTTCCAGAAGGTCATGGAACTTCTCGGAATTCGCAAAACCAGGACAACTCCTTTGCATCCACAGTCGGATGGGATGGTAGAGAGGTTTAATCGGACCATGGAACATTACCTGTCTAAAATGGTGGCAGATCATCAGCGTGATTGGGACCAACATCTACCTCTCATGTTGATGGCATACCGAGGCTCTACGCATGAAGCCACTGGTTATACTCCGGCGAAAGTGATGTTCGGAAGGGAAATGAGGCTTCCTGCAGATTTGATGTATGGAACACCAGAAAAAGACTCACTCAACCCTGAGAATTTTGTGGAGGAGCTTAAGGAGAGGCTGGACAATGTTCATGAACAAGTCAGGAATAAACTGCGGATATCCAGTGATCGAGCCAAAGCAAGATATGACTTACTAGCTAACTCCCGCGGCTTCCAGGATGGTGATTTGGTGTGGCTATACAATCCGAGGCGAAAGGTGGGGAAGTCGCCCAAACTTAGCCAAAATTGGGAAGGACCTTATACAATTATAAAGAAGATTAATGATGTGGTGTATAGGATCCAGCGGACCCCCAGGTCAAAGATGAAGGTCGTTCATTTGGATCGATTAGCACGATACCATGGAACTCTATCTGTTCGGGACGAACAGCCTTAGGAGGAGGGCAATGTTACGCATCGCAGCAACGCCGCATGGGAGGCGGGGCAACGCATGGGAGCGTGTTGGTTGGTGGAGCTTCGCGACCTATCCGCGCTGCGTCATGGCTGACACGAGTGATTTATTGCTCGGCTGGCTTAATCTAGAAGGCAGTTGTTTACCGTTACAACCGTTTTTTTTATATGAGATTATTCAAGAATTCTTATAAAGAACTTTCTAGGTTTTTCTGTAATTTTAGGATTGTATATAAAAGGCGCATAAAGCGGCGGTTAAGAATAGTCGTATTTTAATCGAGCTATAAGTAAGCTAAAGTTACGAAGCGATAATAGAAGGCTATAAAGTGTTAAGTAGTGAGTTATTTAGTAGTCGTGTGTATTTGTGGAGTTAATAAATAGTGTTTTCGTATTAAATCGTTACACTGGAATTATTGAACCCCGAGTTCGCAACAATACCCTCCTCTACTCCGTTAAGCGAGTTTAACGGAGAGAGGATACAGCCCTGTCTGAACCCGCGTAGTATTTCAAACCGTTCAATACGCTCTCCATGCAAGCAAACTCTCATGCAAGCTGTTTGATTCCAGTATAGATTTGAGATTATTCTGAAATCTTTATTGTCTAAGTCTGCATCCTTTAGAAGGTCGATCATCTTTTGATGTTGAGCTCGATCAAAAGCTTTTTCGTAATCAATTAGAAATGCATATACGTCACAATTAACGTCTCTACATCTTTGGACTAGTACTTGAACTCCAATTAGTGTTTCTCTGGTGCCGACTGCATTTTTGAACCCGAATTGGTTACGTGATGAAGAAAAGATCTTCGCATTTTTTATATATTCTTCGGTGGGTGACTTTAAGGAACAGCTTCAGCATGTGTTTCATCAGATTCTTCACACCTCTTTGTTCCAGGTTTTTCGGGCAGTGCTATAAATTTTGACTGTAACAATTTTTCTGGAATATTTCCAATGTTGTAGACTCTGTTGAAGATGTCTGTGATCCAGGCTATTCTTTCTTCATCTAACAGTTTGACCAACTCCGCCTCTATATTATCTGGTCCAACTACATTCCTGTTTTTCATTTATTTAATTGCTATCTTCACCTCTTGTTTTAGTATTTTTGGGCATGTGAATATTTCTCAGCCTGGATAACTTACTTCCGGTCTTTGATCTTGGAAGAGTGTCTCCAGATATAATTTCCATCTGTTTTTCATGTCTTGTTTGTCGATGATTATTTTCCAATTTGTGCCTGTAATCTTATCAGTTGTCGCTTCGTAAAGACTACATTTAGGTCCTAATTTTCATTGCCAGCAACAATGGATAATATAAGTCAGTAGTCAATCATCTGACCATTGACTTCCCCAAAAAGAAAAAAAAAAGATGTCGGCTGATAAATCTGCCTCATTGTGCAATTTCACGTGCAAAAGATAAATGCATAGGTTCTTACAGTGTGACCTTTACTAAATGGTTTTTGGTGCAGCTATTACCAGTAATAATTTTGGTAATAATTGTAACAGGACAGTAAGAGGACAGTTCGAGCAAATATTACTAGTGCTAACTAATGTTTTCGATAAATTACTTAAAAATCAGATTAAAATAAATTTAAAACGTTGAAAGCTTCTATTATGGAAATGGGACGATTGCGGAGATTTTGTTATTTACATTTTTTTTTTCATCTGTAGAAAAAAATCTAAACTTAAAGTTGGTAGCATGACACACTAACACTTTGTATAATTATAATATTACGTTCCAAACATATGTATCCAGGGTAAGTTACAATTAGTAGAAGAAATAGTAGATTAATGTTTGGTAGTAGTTTTGTAGTAAAACTAGTTTTAAAGTGTTTTTTCATAGTAAATTGGGTGTTTACATATTCGTTTCCATCCGGAAACAACATGCGGTTGTTCTTTTATTTTTGCGGCCTCGCTCATGGAAGCGGGCCGTACTATAGGTAATTAACTATTTTGAACTTTAAGGGGTTGTACGTCCAAGACAGTTTAAGATAGAAAGAACGTACACGTTCGTATCTTAGTTTTTCAAGATCTGTCCAATGATTCCTATTTCATCTTATCAAATTGCCTAAAATTTGTAATTTTTGAAAAATTTAAAATTATAACCATACAAGAGATCTTCAAAAACTAAGATATCAATGCATCAATCAGTATATCAAATGTCACTCATCATATTTATCTGCCATTGCGATTTTTTGTTATTATTTAGTATCGATAAGATTGCGAAAGAATTTTGCCATAATGTAAACTGAACATTGAAAATTAGCGTTCTAAAACATGGCTATTTTATGAATTAATAAAGCAGTATTGGAGTAAGTACCTATCTAAATCGGCCTAAAGGAAAAAATGCAAGAAAATTACAAAAAACTATTAACTAAAATATATTTAATTTATAGCTACTTACCTCAGAAGTGATTAACATGTTTCTTTTTCTACGACTGCCGCGAAAATGAACAAATGCGTACTACTAACTACACCTGAGAATCGCATATTGCAAAAACCGTGTGCAAAGTGCACATTGCGCACGCTCCTATATGGAAGCATGTGCAAAATCCAAACGCCTCTGATTATTTTATACACGCCTTGCATATATTTTATAATACGAATGATCAATTATGAAGCAAAATCGCAGTCGTAGAAAAAGTACAGTGCAACACGTAGGAAAATCACCATTCACACTCTTGTGACGTGTAACACTCGCCTACGGCTCGTGTTCCAACCTCCACACTCGTGTGAAAAGTGCAATTTTCGACACTAGTTGCACAATATACTATAACCACGCGCGACAGCACGCGATTCTAGTTAGCTAAGTAAGTGAGGTTTGACAAATCTCAGGCCGAGGTTTCTACGCAGGTGTTTGGTACCAAATTTTCTTATAAGGGCATTTGTAATGACTTTATGTAAGTTCAATTAAATATTATCGTATGGTAAAAATTTTTACACGCACACTAGTGTTTTAAAGCGCTACTTTCAACTCGCAAATGGATGCGGTAAAGGGGATATACCACACGCTAAGTGAGCGAGAATATAATAATTCATTGTTCTCCTTTTTTTCTTTTTTGTTCCTTGAGCGGTAGATATAAACTTTTCAAATCTCTTCTCAAGTCAATGAACAAAAAAGGCAATAAGTTAATTAATTAAGTAATAATTTTTTGCTGTTTTTGACTTACTGATTGATTTTGAGGTTAGAGTTGGGCTTATAACATGGTTTTATAATTCATTTTGCTTTTGGGGCACATATTTTAGTTTCGGTTTTTTCCTTTTCTCTTTGAGCAACATGTAATTTTTTTTAACAGTAATATTGTATCGCTCTTTCTGCAAGTTTGAAAATCTTGCTTGTTGCAGATTTAGCTGCTTTCTCGTAAACAATGCTTTCCATAACTCCATAACTTTGTGGCATCTATAACCTATCATATTTGAGAAAACCCAGAATCTTGGTCGTGGATAAAGTATAGTATTCAACGCGCATTTAATGAGCGTTATTCTCTCGGGCAACTTGTGCCACTCTCTTCGCTCGTGGGCTCAAACGTTACCCTCGAGAATAACGACTCTCATTAAATGCTTGTTGTATAATATACTATTTTCTACAACCGTCAAAATAAGACACGGTTCGCGCATTACTGGCAGTATGCAAATTGACACATATTTTCATTGTTATCTTTCTCGCACGTCGCCCATAGCAGCGTAAAAAAAAAGTTAGTGGTTGCCATAGGACACGTGCCACAAAGTGTTACTTTGCGTCGATTTTAATGATATTATGATATTTTGTACTTGATTTCGAAAATATGTCAAAATTTTAATGGACCTGGCTTTGCTGCCGAGTTTACTGTTTTTCTGAAATATGCAGAAAATTTTTAAATAGAACACCCTAGTAGTAGTAGTAGTAGTAGTAGACGACATTGAAGGAGCCGAAATCTTGCGACTAGGCCTTAAAAGCCCTTTTTACAGTCCCCCGATCCACCCATCCCTACTCCACCCGGGCCCTCATTCCCTCCACGAGTCGACCCCTCCCTCTAATGAACGAGAGTATCTCGTCCCATCTCAGAGTCGGAAGTTTAGGTTAGTTTTAGTTTTAGTTAGAAAAAGGCGGTTCGAATAAGTTCGAAGATTCCTATAAAGTCTCCCAGGCACTGCCGACTTCTCCCAAGTAGCCACGAGGTCTTGGATCTATCCGGGCTAGGGTCGATTTCCTTGGTCTGTGTACGTATTCCTGACTATGTGCAGTTTGTCCTTGTACTCTCCCATGCGCACTCATTCAGAGTGTAAAAGACGTACCTATTGCTTACTCCTAGACATGGCTCCGGTCCAGTAAAGCATGTTTGGGAAACGCGCTTGATTGATTCATTGGCGCCCTCGTTTCCCTCAATGCCCCTATATCCAGGAACCCATCCCAGAGTTACCCAAATTTTTTTTTTGTGCCAGTGACTCTAGAGCATTCCTGCAGTCCTGAACGAGCTTTGAACTGGTCCTGTTCCTGCAGATAGCTCTCAGGGCTGCCCGACTATCGGAGTAGGTAAAGATGTTCTGTTCTGTTTTCCGTTCTTCGGTTCTGCTCCTTGTTTGACTTCTGGTCGCGGGGGCCACTTCGAGTATTGCAAAGACCTCAGCTTGAAAAATCGTTGTATGACTTCCCAAGGGAAAGTTCTCGCCCTCTTCATGGCCTGCTTGGAATATATTCTGCCTCCTGACAACTGTGAATCAGCCTTTCTTGATCTGTCTGTATACCATAACTGATTATTCTCAGAAGGTTGCTGAAGCAGCTCTTCTTTGAATTCGTCACGTCTATCACCTCCTGTCGGATGGGTTATTGAAGATCGGCTCTGCATTTCGGTTAACTATCTCTAGTATTCTCTAGATTCTACGATGCGAGGTAGTCCAGTAGGGCATTACCTCTCGCATTAGTGTCCGTGTTGCCCCAAATAATGTTGTGTGCATTAGCGTCACACCCTATAACAAACGGAAAATTTTTAAATAGAACACTCTGAAGAAAAACTCATTTCACATAGAAGATTATTTTTAATTTTAATATCTCCGAAAACTTTGGTATTCTATTTATGCAAAAATTTTTTTGTTAAGACTAATACTGGTAAATGACAAGGATACTTTATTATTTATTTACCTAACATTTACGTTACAAATTCCTTGTAGAATGTGATTTCAATCGACATAACACAATTTCATTAAAACTTTATTCTTTGGATTTCCATTTTTTAAGAATTGAAAAAAATAATTATCAAATTTGGGTAAACTGTTCACGAGATGCTCCAGACTTTTCATATTGTGCGACCACCATTTTCTTAAAAACTACACAATTTAGAGAAAAGTATTCTCCATGAAAATTATTCAGATGCCTTCGGAGAAATCAACTTCATTCCCAAATGCACAAAATATTATTAAAATCAGATAAACGATTCACGAGATATTAGTACCGATTCATGCATATGGAGATATAATATAATTATATCTTTTTAGAGAAATTTAAGTATTCTCTAACAAAATTTAAAATTTTATTAAAGAATAGATTTATTAGGATATTATTGTCTTTTGGTTTCCAGAAGTCCCTTTGGCTAACCCACAATACTTACCTATAATAATTTTATTATGAGTGACGTCAACGACCATTTCAGTAATTCGGTGGGTTTACTATAGAAAGGAAAAATTTAGTAAGTAAACCTTATCGCTGAATCTAATTTAATGCGTGTTGTTATTTTTGTTTCGCTATATGATCAAGGTAAACCTGACTAAGCTTAAGTGTGTATTCTCGTGCAACACGAAGTTCATTTCCTCAGCAAATTTTATCAAACATTGAAAACATAGGTAAATTCGATTTGACGCAAATAGCTCGGAGCTTATACGGCCTGACTATCAATAAGGAGACCGCTATATGGAAAATATTAGAAAATTTCGCTTTGACGAACATTTACATTATTTTTTTGTGCGATCTTCCTCGTTTTTGTCCATTTACCGACATCGGTAAATGGACAAAAACGAGACAATGGTAGTGATACTTACTGGTTACTAGGCCTAACAAAATGGTAAGTATGTACTGTTTGACGAACGGTAAGTGAAGTTCATTAATTAATGAAACACCTGCGAAGATTATGGGTATTATTTATTAATATGAAAATTAAATGTGAAAATGTGACAATTGGGAACAAAACACTAGAATAAAAGTTCATCACTTATAGAACTCTTCCGACCTTACTTCTTGTACTGACCCCTGGACTTCTCAGGTATTACAATCGACTTTACACGCTTCCTCTTTATCGTAGTTTTAATCTTCCGACTCACTCTAGATATCATATTTTATGCCCCTTCAAATACTTGTATGGCAATATACATATATAAAATTAATAAATAATTTCATTTAAAATACTTCCTCTGGGTCCTAGCACAATTCGGTACTCCAGAAACCCTTACAGCTAAACATTTGGTGATAACTACTATATTTAACGCAATAATTATTTTGCATGTGTCACATTAGTATCCAGGTTGCGAAGATAAACAAAACAGACGCTGGTGGCAACCTTTTAAGACATATGCACTTTATAAGCCATTTTAGAATAGAAGAATAATATATAATCCAACAAACATATAATGTAGACTATCATTATCGAAGATGTAGTTTGAGGCCACGAGTGTAACGAGTAGCGCAATTTACTAGAGGTACTGATGCCTATTTTTTGCAAGTTGGATACTATACTTTGTCCACCGCTTAATTTATAATTTTTACATAATACTAGAGTAGATAACACGGCGTCATCACACGTTTTGTTTTGATTATTAAACTCGAAGTTACATTAAAACCATTATGGCGGGCCATCAAGGCGGCCATAACAGTTGGAACCTTTATTGTGGCTTGGATTCAGTGTGGATATTCATTAATAAAATTGGTTGTGGTGGTTGGTTGTTAAAGATTTTTGGTTGTTGGTTTTCAAAAGTGATGTCAACGAAAAGTCAAATTTTTCTCGGAGTTTTCCGGATTTTAAAAGAAAGGCAATGGCTTACTTAGTTAATGCTGTTGTAGCTGTGCGCCAGAGCGTTTTAACGGAGATAATAAGCTGTAGAATTGCCATTTCTGCGTTGAGGCACTCATAACTCTAAAAGGCCACTCAACAGTCAAGGTATATTCTGTTTCTTTACATCTTAGCAAACATATAAGCAAAATACCAAACAATATTTATATTTTAGGCCTATCCAGTACTATCTAGTACTGTCCGGTAATATACTGTACTATACGGTATTTTCCTGTACTATACTATTCTAGTAGTATATTCCTAGTTGGCTAAATTATTAACAACCACATCAGCGAAACCCTTATCGAAAAAACCACCCTTGTGGCAGCCTTTGTGGCCGACCACTGAACGGGCCGACTTTCTGGTTGGGTCCAGTTTAAGTTTCTTGTGTCAACGCCTAACCTGGACCATATTTCCGAGTAGGAGTGATTCAGAAGTGAGTTGTAATTTGAGCTGAGTTTGCGCCGAGTAGAGGTGGGTTCGGACTTTCACAAGTATTTATGGTAGACCAGTCCCCAGTCCAGGTTAGCCTTCTTGTATCAACGCTGATGTTTGTTACTTGAAATTCTCTAATCTCTAATTTACGAAATTCAAGTTTCTGCTGTACGCCCGCCTATATACAATATACCAAAGTGCCTTTAGCTAATCCTGTTAAACCTACTGGTTCAATATTTTCAACATCCCGTACGTCATCATTGATCTTGACTAATACAGCCTCGTTTGGGTATTCATCCAGCAGCATTGTATATTGTTCTATTACCATACTACTTGACTACCCTGGACCATTCTCCATAATATAAATAAACCCCCTTTGAGTTGGTTCTGAAAAATTTAATAAAATTTCTTGTTTGTATTGCTTGTTTTTAATTGTTCTATTTAACAAAATTTGTTTTGCTTGCCATTTCCAACATGGCGGTGTCTGCAGACAATTCTATGGAGTGTGTAATGAAAAAAACCACAGACGCAGCGTGAGTTGAAGTTTGATCATAATGATTATGCGAAGCATTCAATCTGTGAAATTCGTGCTTGCTGTATCCATTCCAATTAAAGGCTCTTTCCAGATGCTACATTTCATGTTCCGAATCAGCCGACTCACAAATTCTCTTGGCCCTCACAGACAGAGTCTTTATGACTCCCCTTTTCTGTCTGGGATTCGCTATTGAGGTATCAGTCAGTTTGTTTTGGTTTTCTATAAACGGTTTGCGCAAGCTTCCCATTCGGCCTCCTTGATACCAAAACATCCAAAAATGGCAGGCGTCCTTCCTTTTTTATCTCCATAAAATTGAATTTTTGGATTGATAGAGTTGAGGTGTAAGAGGAAGTTTTGAAGTTCGCCCTCGCCGTGGCCCCAAATAACAAAGGTATCGTCCACGTATCGGAACCAGCACTGTGGCCTCTTAGTTGCCGCTGCCAACGCCTTAGCCTCGAAAATGTCCCTAAAATAGCTGGCTAATCAGTTTGTTTGTAGAAATCTTCCTACTATTGAAAATATGTAGCGGTTAAACAGTGTTGGAACAACCTGGCAATATCTCGTGGAAATTTCTGGTTAGTAAGTTCCATGACAACATCGAGGCTAACGAGAAATTCTCTTAGAGAAAGAGTCAAAGATGCAGTTTTTCGACAAAATAAGTGGAGTTTTTTATAAAGCTGTCAGAATTTCCTATATTAGTTATAGCAGTTTTGTGAGGTGTTTTTGCGATATCGTAGGTCGGGGTTTGTATGGTGCTCACGATGAGTCTCAGTTGCACATCCGGTTTGGCAAACTGTACAGCGTTGGTGGCAAGGCTTCTGGTTTTTTTAAGCTTAGTACTTTTATACGACCCAACGTCCTTGATTAAATTGTTGTTGACAAAATCCGGGCGGTTGGATCACACGGTTAGCTGGTATCTAATAGTGTCCTGATTTTTCCTTCGTAATCCGATGTTGACATTACTACTGACGCGTTTCCTTTATCTGCTGATAAAATGAGAATATCGCGTAACCGTTAGTGACGCAAACGTCACCTGCTTGGATTATAGCTCTCATAAAAGGCTCGACGAATACTGATCAGTAGAATATCAGTTACTGAATGAATAAAAGTTGGTATTGCTGTTTGCGGTGGGCTTTAGCTAGACATGCCTTGCAAACTTGGCCGCTACTAAAATTAGTGTCTTTTGTAATGGGTGATACCTGCAAGAGTGAGAAGACAGTAAGTTAGGATCGGGTTCCAGCATTATTGGATAATCATTTATAAACTTTTCAAAAATTAGGTACCATGGTGGTGAGGGCCAAAGAGTTACCACCACCACCCTAGTTGCCTTATCCTGAACAATTTTTTTATAACTTTACAGGATCAGGTTGAGAGCAAAGAGGTATATTTTCAGTTACCAAAACAGTTATGAATAGACGACTGGCCTCATGAGTTTGTTAAAGCAGTGAAGTGCTGAAGATAAACCAAATGGTAAACAGTTAAATTGTTATACTTTGTCTTCAAAGCAGAATTTCAGAAATGCTTTATCACTTTTACGAATGGAGACTGTGTAGTACGGATCTTTAAAGCCATTGTGGGCATGAAGACGCCTCTAAAAATCATTGCTATCCGGTGGTCTTCCATTTTAAAATGCTGAGTGGTATCTCACCAGTGTATTTAACTGTTTTAGGTTTAGGATAAATCTTTTGGCTATTGGGTTTATGTGCCAGAAATATAGAGGTCACAAAATCCAGTTGACCTCGTGTGCAAACTGCAATTTCTTTAGAAGAGAGAAGATCTGTTATAGATGTGCGTATAAGTGTATTATTACAGACTTTGGTGGTCGAAAACTAAAAGATATTTAATATCCCTTAACCCAGGACAAGAAAACAGAGTGATAGTTGGTTAACAGGGCCTCAGGTGGTTATCTAACGTCTTCTGTTGGGTTGCCGATTTTTGGTGGAATTTGGCCTTTGAGGGTCGATAGGGAAGGACGACCTATTGTGGTCTCATGTCCTTTAACACCTAATGCTTTTGTGCAGCGACTTTGAGGAAAGGCTCGAAGTTCTTTTATATTTTTTCCCTTGTTTTCATACTTTGATCCTGTGCTGAAAGATATGTGTTAAAGAGGGTTTCACCAGGAACTGTATCAGCAAGGAGGTTCCTAATAGGAGGATTTGCTAGGGCAAGATCATTTCTTGTCGTGCCATGGACAGAGTAAAATGTTTGTACGCGTGTGAGAATAAGACCTACATTTGAGAGTGTCTGAAGAAGGTTCGACTCTAGGTCGCGGCAAGGAACCTTTGGTATCTACAACAAAATTAAGTTCCACACCTAACAGCAGAGATGCCTTTTCCTATTTTGCGCTAGTATGCAGCATGGTCATTGTCTCGTAAACATATGGGGGAACTTGCACAGAAAGGAAACCATACCTTGTAAGTGGTAGAATCCTGGTTGTCCACGATCACTTAATTAATAATAGACTAATATTGTGCCTGCAACTGAAGGTTAGCACAGTCTTAGTCTACGCGAAGGAGACATAAGAAGCTTGAATTCTGAGTTAGTTAAAGGAGGATCTAAGGCACCACAGTTTGACCGGGTGGTGTATCTTCCCAATAAAATTGAGGGAGATGAGGGAGATGAGGGTTTTAAAAGGTCACGACTCAGGAGAACAAGGTCGTCATCAGATAAATGCACATCGGCATTGATGGTTAACATGTCCACGTCTGCACCCGGAGGGGAGCGGGGGGAACGACCGATTGACCCCGAAAGGGGTGTTGGGTCTGCCAAAGTTTCAGGTGGCTCCGTGTTTGTATTGTGGATGACCTCCCTTGAAACGAAAATACTATGACGACTGACAGGTGCCCTTTAGAGATGTCTATAATCGGCTGTAAGGCTCGAAATAGAAGGATGGGGGTACCGCGATTAGTTCATTAATAAAAGTGAAAAGTCATCCGTTGCCACACACCATTTTGATCTTTTTCATGATTTTAGTTTTGACAGCGTTAAAATTCTTGACCATGAGATTGGTTACTACAGGAGATGTCTCAGTGAAATGATACACATTAAGATGTGTCAACATGCAGCTCTTAATCATAGGAGTGATGTTGCCAATTTGTCTAATTTTTACATCCAGCTAATTGATAAATTGGCGTTGAAAAAATGAATCAAGATGCCACGCTCTTTCTTTAGGATGAAATCCTGAATAAAGAGGAAAGGTCACAACAATCAAGTTTATCAAAGAGGTGTGAGTTGTCGAGTGGCCTGGCAAATTATGTTTGCCCCAGCTCAGATAAATCGGAGTGAGGTAGGTTAGCGCCACTGGCTTTCACAGCGAAGCCAAAAACCTCCAAAAGTGTAATCTGGAACTCAACACCAAACCAAAATACAAACTCACCGGTATTAGTGGATAGGACACACAAAAATAAAGTCAACCGGGTACTTTACTAGTTGCTCTATTACTGTGCGGTTAGTAAGTAATTAGAACTAAAGCATACATACGGGGTGTTCATTATAAAAGTTAATCTAGCAGGCTATGAAGTTTTGACAGAAAACGATGACATAATCAAAATAAGTAGACTTTTGTTTCTCCATCCTTTTCTTTTGATATTTCACAGCCAACTAGATGAAATATGAACACCCCATACAGTCTCTATAGGGTGGAGTAAAAACTGGGCCAATAGGTCACGGCTGAAGGCAGTGACTTTGTGACCTTAGGCGGCTCTTTACGTTGAGGTTCGTTGCAGTGATTAGGCTCGGTAATGTCGAAGAAAAAATCCAGAAATCAAGAAAAAAAAACCCTAGGAAAAAGAAGCAATTGATATAGAAAACTTATAATTAAAACAGGTGATTTGTTTTCCTAGTAATGTGAAAGAGTTACTCTTAAACATATTAACAAATATGGAAAAATTAAATGAATTTACGAATAAAGTAACACGAGTAAAGTTTACACTCCAATAATAGTAAATCAAATTAAACTAGTAAAAATTAAAAAAAAATATCTTGGCAACTGCACCTCAGGAAAGGGTGGTGGTTAGGCCGGGTACTGATGCAGGAAATGGCCAAGAGGTTTTCAACCTGAGCGAAGGGAAAGGGTCGCCTGCAGTTCAAATCCTGCCGAAGCTGTTCAGCTGCTTCCTTGAACGTAAGGTAAACCAAAAACTTAAAAAAAGGAAGGAGTTAAATATGTTTTGAGTCCTGAATCCGCCAAAATCTAAGGGGGTTGGGTAGACCTCGTGAGCTCGGCTGGGTCTTCCCATTGAAAGTTCAGGTGGGAAAAAGGCTGCATGAAGAAGTTTTTTTTTTTGGGGAGCGACCACGGGGCGAAGATTCTTCTCGGCAAGACGCTGGACCGCCCCGCACTGGGGTAGTAGTGATGAGCAAAAAAGTCTTGGTCTTGCAGTCTTGGTCTTGTTATTGCATAAAATGCAAGACCAAGACCAAGACCAAGACTGGATAGATGAGAACAAGGCCATGACCAAGACTCGTTGTGCGAGAATAAGACCAAGACCAAGACCGACCTTGCAAGACTGCAAGAAATGCAAGACTGTATTGGAAGAGTCTTGTAAGTCTTGCAAGCAATTACGAAGATTATAATAAAACCTATAATCTATTATGGCACAGTCCCGCGTTTGTTCTCTTCGTTTTGTGTTGCTCCGTTGAAAATACATGCCGCCAAAGAAACCCGAAATCTTTATCCTAGCATTTCAGAATGCCCGCGATAAAATTATTAAGCATTATAAAATGACAAATTGGATATATTGTACTACGTTTATTTTAGGCCCAAGACATAAAGGGGAAACTTTCGACTTGACATCATGGGGTGGGGAATTGAAATCGGATAGCGTAAATCGATTTGAGTTAATATATACTCAATACCAAAGTGAAAAAGAAGAAGTTTCCACGATGACGTTGCAACGCAACCAATAGAAGAAGAAAAATATGAAGTGATTGATGAAGATATTATAGACTTTAATAAACTATACGCTGGTCCATCGACTTCATCTGGATCAATTAACATGGGCTCACAAGATATCAAAAGAGGATTACAAGACTACTTATCTCAACCCAGGTCCTTGTGCACTGAAGATATTTTGGTTTGGTGGAAAAGAAATGAACAACAATTTCCCGTCTTAGCAAGAATGGCTCGCGATTTTTTATCAGCGCCTGCAACGTCAGTACCAGTGGAATAGTTATTTTCCTAACAAGTGCGGAAAGTGATCCTTTTCCGCACGCGACTGCAGTTGGCCAGAAAACATTCTTGTTTATACAGGGTGTTGCATAAATCCGTGGCATACCCAAACTTGTTTTCTTGTAATGGAACACTCTGTACATTGTTTGTTTATTAATAGCACTCGTTTTGCAAATTTCAACAATTTATAACACAAAGTGTAACAATTATAGTTTACCTCCATATTACAAAATGAAAGAAGAAAAATTAAAATGTTATCCAGACATCATTACCAACCTCTGCCACCAACCTCTGCCAAAGTGGAATTGTAAAGCTTGGTCGATCATACAGCAACGAGAATATTATCTATCGATGGTTTGCTAAATGAAGATGTTCCTGAAGTGCTCACTTTAACTTCAAAATGGGGATGTGTTGGTTCTTCAAATCAAAGCCAATATCATCAAAATTTGCCTGGTAAGTTTTGGATACAACCTGACATTTCAGAGATTGTCTACTAATACAGAAACCAAGGCCCAAAAGGAAGCAAATAAGATAAGAATTCAAAGAGAACTACGTGACAGATTGGACATTAGAGTTAATTATGTGCAACAAGGGTTTGGAACCACAAATACAGGAAATACATCTAGAAAGTTTTTTCAAAATCCTGAAGCAGCGTCAGAAATAACCGGAGCAATTAATTTTGAGATTAGCTACAATACGAGATGTAATCACGTGCGGTGAAAGTGTAGACTCAGCTAAAGATGGGAAATATGCTTTAGCTACAGCTAAACATTGTATTGGCCACTTGACGGAAGAGGCTCAGGAAGCCAGGAATACGGACTACCGAAGTTATCGACTTCGGTATGTACGAAAATGTAGTCAAACTGTAACTAACGAAGACATTTTAAAAAGTCTTCGTTGGTTTTAATTACTTCTAAGTAGGTAGGTGTGGGAGAGTGTATACTTCGTGCAATTTTCTCTCTTCCACCCAGTAACTTGTTTGTTACTGTGCACACGGCAGATAAATTTGTATTTTGGGTTAATTACGTCTGACCCATTCTTATCTAATTTCAGGGTAAAAAACGTTAAAAAATTCAGATTACAATGCTTTTTTAAATTTAAATTGTGGGTTGAAAAGAAATTTTGATTTGTAAGTTACTTTAGGATAGTTTCTTTTTTATTAAAAAATTGTTTATCTTTCGTGATTAAGATGTTACCGTTACTGTACCGTTAAATTAAACTTATAGACGTTGTTCTGGCGAGGAAATTATGCACGATTTTCAATCATTATACTTTTGGGGTCCTATCAAAAAACAAAAAATTTTGTAGTTTTGGATACTTTTTTCAGGTTTATATTATATTCTATTTCGATTTCGGTTAATAAGATTATGGGTAGGTAGGCATAGGAAATGTGGTTGATAGATCAATTCAAGTTTTAAAACCTAAGCAATTTTAATAATCATCACAAATTATTATTGTGTTATTTGAAATATAATTTTTCCCAGGAATCTGTCGTTTAATTTTGTCCCGTCACTTTGGTAGAGGAACAAGGCAAATGATGAGACCAGTTAGAAACTGTAGGTGCACGTAGCTACTAGTTAAATATCTAAAAGTTGTTAAATTCAGTTTCAAATTTGGTTAATGTGAAAATGGTTGCCCCAAAAAAGCAAGGATGTTATATCAAACTGAAATAAATTACATTTTACATATGCCAAGGACCCCGCTTTCACACAAAAGTTTCTTGATTGATTAAGAAGCTATTATTTTTTTCAAAACAATTATATCTAAAGTTTATGATATTTCTAACAACTTTTAACATAACATACTTCACTCTCTTTTGAAGGAAAAATACTGCTATCTAGATGAGCGAATTTGACTGCGAGTATAAAAATATATACTTTCCACTATTTTAAAGTACTAACATATAAAAATTTCGTTTCAAAACACTACTTCAAAAATTTAATTATTTCCTCCTATTTCTCACTGTGCGATGTCCCAATACCATTCCGTGTTTTGTGTGCAATTGTGTGTGATATTAATATCGGTCAAGTGCATTGGGCCATATTTCATTGAATTGTATTATTTGTCATTGTCTTTTTTTTTGCCGTTTTAAACATATTTTAGGGGAAACTCCTTCGTTACCAGTTAGTGTTAAATATAGTATAAAAAAGCATCTTCTGCCTTCCCACATATCCCCTAATGGATGGATTCTAATCACCTACCACCTAAACAAATGGTCAACTAGTGATTTAGAAGCTGAGTACTGCTCCCCGCTTGAAAATTATTTATCATACAGGGGGTTCCGTAAGCACATGATCAAAAGGGTACTACAAAATTCTTTAGGTCGAAAGAGGACAATTTGATCTAACTGTCATTAGGAAAATGTGTCTGGTTCCGGTGCTTTTGATGGTCAAAGTTCTTAAAAAAAAAAACGTTTTCTGTAACAACTAAAGAACGTTTCGATGGATTTTAATGAAACTTGCTGTGAATTTGTTTCTAAGCAAGGCTCATGTTTTGATGGAACAACCACGTCTATCCGAATTCGGCAAGTGGTAAGTTCTTCAGTGTCTTGCTTCAAAAATTAATAGAACTTTTTATTTCGTTGTTGGAATCGCAATGGTCCTTTTTCGAGACTTTAGTGCTCTTGGTAAAATCTTGTAACATTGATAGTTTTTTACGCAAAAAGATATTTTCTGCCTTCCGGCCATTTACCATTTTACACATTTATTTCAAATAACGTATTCGCCAGTTAACTTGATAATTATGAGTTATCAAAATTTTAAATATATTAATTAATATATAAAAAAATATCGAAAGCTTGGTACTGTCTGCTTTATCAAAATTTTGACGTTAGTCCGACAATTTGAAAAAATGTGTTTCAAACAAATCTAATGGCGTTTTTTAATAAAGAAATGACCGGTCAGTCTTAAGGTTTTGCGAAGACAACTTGGGTGAGAGTGTTCGCGTCTACGCTGCGCGTTATCAAAATCGGCGTATTCCAGATTACCGGACATTTGCGAGGATTAACGGAGTTTGCGAGATGCAGTGCAATTTGGTGTTCGAGGCGTTGACCGTGTGGGTCGTCCTTAAGTTCAAAATGCGACTGTTGAAGAGGACATTTTCAAATAGGGTCGCTGAAGATCCAAGCCCAGTAAACAGTCGAACGTTTTTTCAACGTAGAATCATCGTTTGGTCCGTTGATTTATAGTTGTCACGTTGATTTTAACGTGTTGATTTCAGGTTGATTTAAGCGATAGTGCACAATCATGGTTATCGACGTTAAATCAACGTTGTTAAAACGTGTTTTGGATGTGTTTTGATATTGGTTGAATTTATCCAGTTGATTAAACATTGCAAATAGGTGACAGTAATTAAACCCTCACAAATACGCGGTTGCGAAATGTCTTTTAAAACTTATCATCATTTGTTCGGTTGATTTATAGTTGTCTCTTTGATTTTAGCTGTTGATTTTTGGTTGATTTTTTCGAAAATGAACAGCCATGTTTTTCGACGTTAAATCAACGTTGTTAAAACGTGTTGAATATGTTTAGATATTGGTTGAATTTATAACGTTGATTAAACGTTGAAAATAGGTTTACATGTCACACACTCTGAGCGCTAGGTGGCGCTGGCGTAAACGGCGGACGACCCAGATTCCTAGAACGAGGCTTAGAGGGGTAGGGCGCATTGCCACGATCCCCGGTGTTTATCTTTCTCACGCGTGTCGGGCGTCGGCACTGTCGGCTGCTTGAGACTTGAGATGTTATTGTCGGCTATGACACGACGTTCGTTGTTGTTGTTCGTTTCGTTTTGTTTGTTTGCCGTTTTTTTAGGGTGAAAAATTTCAAATCGCTTAAAAGGTGAGTCCTCATGGGTTGAGATTTTACTGTTTTTTTTAAGATTAGAGACAAGATGGCTGAAATCTCACAACCACCATTGGTTTTATGGGTGTGGCTATACTATTCTGCAGCCCAACTAATTTAACCAGATATCGTTAAATTAAGCTATACTAAATTAGGTACATATAGGCATGTTAAGGCTGATATAAATTATTTACCTATGCATCACAACAAAAATTAATGCTTAACAATCAAAGCTTTATTGTCTCTAGAATTACATATTCAGTGGTGATTTTTGTCTTGCTCTCACCGTAGGAGAAAATCACTTCCTAAAAGGTGTATACCTACCAGATTCAAATTCCAAGAAAATTCTTTTAAATCTTGCCTTGAGCTCCACTAAATGTTGTGACGTATTTTTAAAAAAGTATAAGTTAGCAAAGCCACATACTATGCGAACGGCAGCTTTGGGTAGGTGGAGAGCTAGGTCGTGGTTCAAAATTACATAAAAAGGAGTTGAAGCCTAATATAGCTATATAAGCTAGCCCCGTTAAATGGGCGCCACTCAATTTAACTTACAGGTTGTAGCTATAATATTAAAATTGAGAAAATTATCATAGCAATAATTGATGTTCATATTGTTTCGCGCATAAGGATCGCAAAGAAACGATAATCAAGGTGAACAAACATGGCGGCCAAGGTAGTCATATTTCTTTGGAAATAAAATGGTATTTTACAGTTATTTATGAAAGTTTGAAAGGGAAGCCAGTAGGTTTTCTTTGTGAAAAAGAAAACGCTACACTGTTTTGATATCAAAATGTCTTTTTTTTTTAAGCAAAGTAATTTTCAGAATCTCGAACATAATAGGTACTCATAAACAAACACACAAATAGGTATAATTTTTGAATTTCATCATTTCTAAAGTTTTTTCACTTTAGGTTGTTGTGAAGAAGGCAACAGAAAAGTTGCCGAAACATTAACTAAGTGGATTCGTCAGGGCCCTTTCCAGGGTAAATTGTTATTAGGAGTAATTTTACAGTGAATTTTGGGAAATTCCTTTTTCAACAATCCAAAATCGTCCAAAAAAGTGTATGAGGTAGACATTACCCAAAAATAAGTACTAAAAAATTTGATTCTTGTTTAAAATTATTCCTAGTTTACAGTCACCCCTAGTCAACCTCTAAGTGCTGTCCTTCCTTTGGTTTTAAGTGTTAACAAATATATTATCAAAAAACGAATTTATAAAATATAACTATTTTACTAATGAATGTAATTAGCACAAGTTTTATATTTCCAATAAAACATGTTTAAAATATGTTATGAATTTTTTGATGATAAAATGCAAAGTTTGATATATTAAATACGTAGAGACGTCAACAAATGGACGTCTTGTGGATGTGACATGTGACGACGTAGTGTGCTACCTGGGGTCAAACACTTTTTTGTATGTGCTTTTTAATTAAACATTAACGCTCTGTATATTTTTAACAGCATATTTGGTTAAGGGTTTTTGTCTTAAACTAAAATTAAAACTCATTAAACAGGTTCACTCATTTGTATCGAATAAGTTTTAACTGGGTTCAAAGTTCAAACCCTGGTAAAACTCATTTGACATAAATTATATTCATGTAAATGGACAAAAATAGATGAAAACGTTGATATAACGTTTTATGTAAGGATGACAGATACGTTGAATACACGTTTTAAACAAGATTGATTAAACTTTTAAGAAAACGTAGATTAAACGTTTTAACCAAACGTAGATAAACGTCTTAAGCAAACGTTGATGAAACGTTTTGAGAAAGGTTGATAAAAACGTTGCTTCACCGGACATAACTACGCTGAAAAAACGTTTGGTTACAGGTTTTTTTTAACATTGAATCAACGTTCAACTGTTTACTGGGAGTATTAGAACTCGCGGTTTGGCACTGGAATTTGGCGTACCAAAAAGTTCAGTTAATCTCATCATAAGACGGCACCACCTTCATCCATAGCATGCAACTCCTGTTCAGGAGCTTCTACCACCCGACTTTGACAGAAGACTTCAATTTTGCCACTTTATTGAAGGTGCGCGGGCACGTGACCCAAATTTTACCCGCAACATTTTATTGACTGATGAAGCTGGATTTAATAGAAGTGGTGTTTTTAATTCACATAATTTCCATCATTGCGCAGAAGAAAACCCTCGCATTGCGAGGCATATTAACCACTTTCAGCTTGAATTTCAAATAAATGTGTGGGCCGGGATCGTCAGAGACATTCTTCTGGGTCCTTATATGGTGATGAAACCATATAAGGATGATGAACCATATAAGTGATGAAAAAACCTCGCCGCTTAAATGGTGAAAACTATCTCGACCTCTTAGAGAATACTTTGCCGGTTATAATGGAAGATGTCCCTCTCAATGTTCGTGATCAGATGTGGTTCATGCACGATGATGCTCCTCCGCACTTCAGTAGAAATGTAACTATAGATTTAAATTATACTTTCCCGCACAAATGGTTGGGAAGATCAGGGAGAAATGTTCCCGCCAAATGGCCGCCTAGGCCCCCTGACCTAACACCATTAGATTTTTTTTATGGAGTGACTTAAAGAGTATAGTGTACGCTACTCCAGTGGACTCCGAGAAAGAGTTATTACGTAGGATTCAGAACGAGGCGAACGTAATTCTGGATGATCCGGAAATGTTGAGGAGGGTTCAATTCAATTTCATTCGAAGGATCCAGCTATGCATTCGAGAAAATGGAGGGCATATCGATCATCTGTTGTAATTTCCATTTTTTTTAGAATCGTCCGCTTTTGTTATCTGGCTGGGGTCTAGTTTCAATAAAGAATTATTATTCCTAAAAATCTCTTAAATTGTTTGCGAGTGAGTGCGGGCTTATACAACATTTTACTGGTAATCATAAAAATGTGTTGTTATGGAGAAAAATAATTTCATTTATGATTACGACAACGACTAAGATGTTGGATAAACCCAGACTTAAAGAGAAATTATTTAGTGAAATAAAATTATACTGTAGTCGCAAATTTCTATTGACATTAAACTTATTTTCAAATCACCGATTACTACGATATTCGCGATGGATGTGTAAAATGATTAAACGCAAAGAAAAAAAAATGATGATCTTCATTAGACATTTTTTGGAACTGTCAGATCAACGTTAAAACTTTGTTAGTTAATTCATAATTATCAAGTTTTGAACACGCTCCCATAAAAAAACGTGCGCAAAGTCCACTTTGCACATGCTTCTGATTGTTTTGCACACGCCTTGCTTATATCTTATAATAGGAATGATCATTTATGAAGCAAAACCGCAGTCGTTGAAAAAGTATAGCGTGCAACAGGTACGAAAATTATTCTTCACACTCTTGTGAGGTTGTATCACTCGCCTACGGCTCGTGTCCAAACCGTCACACTCGTGTGAAAAGTGCAATTGTCGACACTAGTTACACAATATACTATTTTGTGTAAAACATATGAATGTTATAATGTTATAAGGTTTTACAAAGAGCGCTAAAGTCTCGAAAAAGGACCATTGCAACGAAATAAAAAGTTCCAGTAATTTTTGAACCAAGACACTGAAGAACTTACTACTTGCCGAAGGCAGATAAACGTGGCTGTTTCATCGAAAAATGAGCCTTGCTTAGAAACAAATCCACATCAAGTTTCATTAAAATCCATCGAAAAGTTCTTCATTCATATTACAGAAAACATTTTTTTTTTCAAGAACTTTGACCATCAATAACCAGACACTTTTTCCTAATGACAGTTAAGTCAGATTGTCGTCTTTCAACCTAAAGAATGTCGTGGTACCCTTTTGATCAGGTGCTTACGGGACACCCTGTATACCAGGTACCATACTTCACCCTGTATGTCATTAAATTATTTTGCTTCTATATAAAAAAAAATCTTAAAAAATTGTTGAAATATTTAGATTGATAATTTTGAATAATTATTGTTAAATTTTCCAATTTTCGAAAGGGAAAAAAAATTTAAGGCATTTTTTAAAATTTTTAAATTGTAAATTTTAAATTTTATAAGACATTAGAGGGTTTAGTGTCGACTTATTTATAATTCAGAATTCAGATACCATCAAATTGTTAATGTTTAGGTTAGTGGGTCCTTTGTCCTTGACGCTTCCTCGTTGTTAATGGCTTCGTATATTATATTAGTGATGCATTGTTTTTAGCCTGATGATGACCTGGAGTAACGTCGAAACCTTGCTCAATAAATAGCTTGACCAAGAAAAATCGTAGTCTCTTATTCCCCGAGACGAGAGAGTTACGAAGGACGATATTATTAGTCTGTTATTTTTCTTACCGCTGGTATATCTGACGGATGTGGAAGCCATTTTTAGCACATGAATAAGTTCCTGGATCTTACTGCATCGATCATGAATGGAGCATTGAATAAAACATCAATTTCATGCTAAAATGTTCGAGAAAATGGACTTTTTCGAAAACATGGTATATTTATCGAAAGCAATACATCGAAAAAAATCCGAACATATTCCGAAATATTACATCATTCTTCATAATCCTGTATCAAAAAATCAACTCTGATTTTTTTTTCTTAAGAGTTGTGCAAATGAGAATTATACGCAAAATTACGCCACCTTAGTTTCAACCCTGTATAATTTTACCTGAGTAGTTTACCTTCTTTGAACATACCACGTAAATTAGTACGAGGACGGGTCTACACAAATTCGTTTCGATCAAAGAAATCCGTTGTTTCATTTCAGAGTTATGCTTTCTCAAATTTTGTGAAAAAATCGAGTGTTGCAAAGGACTTGGCCAGCAGTTTAAATAACCACTTAATTAGGAGTAACGCTTATTTCATAATCACACCCAATAGCATTTGCCAGGTTCTGTTAATATTATTTCATCATGTTGTTTATTGTTTGGCAGAGAAATCGATGTGCTTTAGTGATAGTACCTAATTAAGCAAATATTTTTTGTTGCCGATAATAACCTGAAATTAATGGTATTTCATTGACTGTGCCATTTCCTTTACACAAAAAGTTGTTTTTTGTACTTCGTTTAGTTATTTCTAGTGGATAAGTAGTTTCTTTCGTGGAAATGCATGACATAGACTAAGTAATTATTAACTATTATATCAATTTTCGAACTGTTTTCTTAGTAACGGTAAGTTTCCCCAGCCCTATTACATTAGCACCACTTCAATTAACTCCGGGGGCCTCCTTTTAATCATAAGGTTGCTGAGGACATCTATTGACACGAAAAGGTTGAGTTGATTAAATGTTAAGTTCCCAAAGATAGTGTGAACGACCCTATTATATAGGGTGCGCTTTGCCCTTTTCCACGAACCACTCTCGATATTTTTTAGCGTAATGATGGAAACATGGAAGACGAAATGGCGTGCTTTAATGCCAGCATCTGAGTCGTAAAATATGTATTTCTATATACAGCAAAAGAACGACGAAATAAATCTGCGGTAAAACCTTTTTCAATTTTGTTTTCCTGTCGTGTTTCGGCTCGCTTACTAGGATTTACTTGGCGAGGAGTGCGAAGTGAGGTTTTGTAATTGAATATTGGTGTCTTGGTAAATAAAATTTCTGTAATAATAGACTTGATTTTGAAACTGTCTGAAGGGTTAAAACTAATTGAAAATTGGATTAGTATACAATATTATATAGCCAAATTTAGATTTAAATGAGTTTGCATGGAAGTTACATAGGAATCTATTAAGAGAGATTTACAACTTACTTGCTTTTTGTTCAACCTAATAATTCGTAGATCATATCGATAGTTTCACCAGTTTAAATCATATGAAAAAGAAAACAAAACACTGAAGCATGAAAAGCAATACATGTACTTTTATAAAGGGTGTTTATAAAAAAATTCTCGCAACAAGTCCTGAAATTAAAACTTGTCTGAGATAAAGTCATAAAAAAAATTGAAAATTATAACATTTTTATCGAGCTTAAAGATGGGCGTTAAAGATCGCCTAACAGCCTAATTTCGCCATTATAAAAATTCAGTATAAGTCTGTAGTCATCAATGTTCTTCAAAACCTGTGTTGCGAGGTGTTCATTAGAAAACGTCATGTAGAAGGCCATAAATGTTTGAGAGAAAAGGGTAACATAATTAAAGTAAATGGACTTATGTCCCTTCATCCTTTTGTTTTGACATCTCACAGCCTACTAGATGACGTTTTCAAATGAACACCGCTTATGCCTAGGCCAAAAAGCTTGGGGCCTGGGTTGCATATATTTTTAGTTTGAGTGAGAACGTTCTTCAGAAAATTCTTCGTGTTTAGTTTGTTTTTCTTGATGTCCTTGCTCTTGTGCTTTACAATTCGTCTTTCTTGCAAATGTCAAAAATTAATCTATAAAGGAGGGCGTTATTTTGAGCAAAATATTAACCAGAATCAAACTTTTAAAACCTTTTGTTTTGTGTTTTTTTTTATTACTTATTTTATTACTCATAAAAAAATCTAAATATGTCACAGCTAATTCAAAACAGAGGTCACTAGAATATTACAATTTTTTGGTGGTGAAACCTTTAAGAGTGCCTGACTGCACAAAAATATGTATGGTAGGTTGTAGATATTAAAGAGTAACCAACAAAACATGACGTAAATATCTCAAAAACAGCAATAATAGGAATATTGCCACCAAGGTATCAGGGTATGACAAACAGGGTTTTTTGAATGAAATAACACTTAAACATATTAAAATCATTTTTAAATAACGCCCAAACTGTGGACAAAATTCCACAGAGACTCTTGTATCATTACAATAAAACTTTGGCAACTCTATTTAGTATCAAACTACCTTTTTTTATATTCATTTTCTTCGATTTACTCATTGTTTTTCCAATTTTGTAGTCCTTAATCTCAATACACATAAATTGCACACACAATTTCATCCACAGGAGTTATTAAAATTGCAGCTTTTTATTTATTAACTACTGATATTATACATTTTAACTGCCTTTTTTTTTACATTTAGTTACTTAGTACTTACAGAAGCACATTACTATTTAATTTGGTGACAAAAGTCAACAGATATAAAGTCAGTGAACCAATTGCACCCCTATTCGTATATTAATATTAAATTTAATACTCCACCATTGCAAAATGTAGTAAAATCTTGAGGCTAATTGTGATAGCCTATAAACCGTGGCAAGTACCCTTGAAAAAGTTCAATAGTAGTTGAGGAGTCAGCATTTTATGGAGGGTAGTTTTATTTCTATATTGCGTAATAGTTATTTTATAAATTAGGTAATCTAGAATGAATAAGGACATGAAAACAACCACCTAATTTAACACTAATTTTTTCACATTTTATTTTAAGTGCTGTACTTCAGGCTACTTTTACCAGTTCAAGTAAAACATCAGTTTGAAGTTAAAACACCAGATATGACCTACATTGCATTGTTTATCTGTCAGGTAAGCAATGCAATGTACGTCATTTCTGGTGTTTTAACTTCGAACTGAAGTTTTACTGATATATTCATTCACTTATTTTTGGCATCTCGTTACCTTTGAAACCTTTCATTTTTTTATTCTTATCTCTTTTTGGCACATGTTGAGAAGATACAGAAAAAATTTTAGTCAAATTTCCAACGCCTACTTGACGACAATAATAAGTGAATGGTTTATAGTTGTAAAAGTCGTCCTTAGTCACTATATATCCCTTGACTTTTATAGGTATATAAGCGCCGAGATTTATGTAACTAATTAATAAGTAGGTAGTTGCTTTACTGTATTCCTAAAATGTGAGGATTCGTCAACAGTAGAATACAGGAGATGACTTCCAATCTGGTTTTGATTTTGTAGTTAAGTACTACCCTAAAGTAAATGTTACCTGTCTATATCTCCGCCTGTAATATACGACCACTTGCAGACCGACGGTTGCAGAATCTGCATCAAAATACAATCTAAAGTGCTTTCCGCGCTTTGAAGCCGTTGTCCATGGAATTTCTTCTTGACGTTTTGTCTACATCTGCGGCAGACATTATCAAAGGCGACGAGGCAATGGGCGAAGTGATTTCCCGTGCTTCCCGACGATGGCTAATTCGACTGTGGTGAGCTCCGTGGTATTTAATCCCCCGCCGTCGCAGTGCAGTGGAAGAAATGGGGTGGGGATAATGGTGACGCAGGGTTTCGGCGAACTTCCTGTTGAAATTGTGGTCGTGTTTAAAGATCTCAATGGCCTCTCTCGTCTCGGATCGAAGTAGGAAATACTGACAGCTTTATAAAAGGCTTCACTCATTTCGTCGATAAACAGCATTCTTTGACTCTTTCTCCAGGAGAAATTCTCATGTACCCATTAAGGAAGCCATGGAATATATTAACCAGGAATTTCCACAACATATTGCCAAGTTGTCCCAACACTGTCTAACCACTACATATTTTCAATGGAAGCAAGATTTCTACGTACTGTATGGTGAAGCTATGGGCAGTAATAGTCAACTATTTTATGTAAATTTTCGAGGCTAGGCCCAACGGCAAATAAGAGGCCAAAGTGCAAGCTCCGGATGACACCGTTGTTATTTGGAGCCATGGTGAGGGCGAACTTCAAGACTTTCTTTACGCCTCAATTCTATCAACCCAAGAATGTAATTTACCATGGAGATAGAAAAGAAAGGACACCTACCGTTTTTGGATGTCTTTGTATCAAGGAAATTGAATGGGATGCCTGCGCACACCTTTTATAGAAAACCAACACTGACCGATACCTCCATAACGAATTAAATCAAATCATCATTCCAGACAGAATAAGGGGAATCCTAAAGACTCCTAAAGAAGTATGTGAGAGCCAAGAGAATTTGTGAGCCGGCTAAATTTGAACGGGAAATGATCTTCTGGAAAGAGTTTTGGGTGGAATGGATACAGCAAACACGAGTTCGATAGGGCCGTCCGTCCAAGGAATGTAGAGCTCCAGGAAGGAACAACGGGAGGATATGAAGAAAAGCGTGGATGGACTAGTCTCCATACATCCACAAAATAGCTGACAAGATTGGCAGATTATTGGAAAAGCAGCACCCGGAGTTTACCGAGTTCCACGGAGCTGGAGCTCGTTATACATTGGCACAAGAAAACGCAGTGTCAACATGAGCACTGCCGCATTTGAAGCTGGAAAACTAAGAAGCGAAAAGGCAAAAAGAGCTATTTCTTTGAACATTAAACTGCCATTATTGCTTTTAACGGTAATAGTTTTCTTCCAAAAACAAATAGTATCTTCAGGAATATTATTCCCAAAATGTTCCTCCCAATTTGTTGTCGATAGCAGCCTATATTGAACTTCTATATCAGAAATCTTGTCTGATCTCATAAACTCAACATGAAGCTCATTAAACTTTGGTCTTAAAGAACTAAGAATTATTTTGGGGTAAGTATTTTTTACTTTGGAGAATACAGACAAATGGGTTGGCATTCGTTTAATAAGTTCCAAAATGAGAACTTTCAAAAACTCAACACATTTGTTTTTTATATCAACAACTTCGGTAACAGGTAAACTACTACTTGAAATGTCAGTATCAAATTGGTAGCTTAGGTCGCAATTTTCCAATGTCAAAAAGTTTCGTGGAAATAACATTGAATTTTCTAGTTTTTCGAAATTATTATCTACATGTTCAAATAATTGTGGTTTTAGAATCTGTCTCGCAAGTGCCCATATAGTAGCATTAACAGTAGTAAATGCCTGATAGTAATCGATATTGGATTTCTGAAAATACATATTAAGTGTATATATTTGCTTTAAAATAGGTTGCAAAAAAACAAGAACAAGCTTGTTTCTTGTATTTTTATATGCCTGGCTGAGCAGTAATGCTGTATGGCACCTTTCTTTGTCAGCACTTAGATTAAAAAAAGTTTCTAGTTCCAAATACTGAGATAAGATTTTTTCAATTGCTCGGAATCTTGATAACCACCGAGTATTTGATAATTGTACCAATTTGGAAAATTTATTGCCAGTGTTTATTAAGTTGTAGATGTCTCTATATTTGGCCATCTGTACTCTGCTGTGTTTGAAACAATTATATGTCTCCCTTAAAAGAAAGTCGGCCTCATCTGAAAATACTTCTGAAGCCTTAGAGCTACACAAATGTTGACTATGACAGATACATTTAATGAGCACCAAGTTGTTTAATTGAGATTTGTTTTTAAACTCTGTGAAAAGAGACTTGTGCTGACCACACATGTTTGAGGCTCCATCTGTTGCAATGCCTATCATATTGTTTACAGTAATAATATTGTTTGCAAAGAAATTCATAATAGCATCATACAAATCGACAGCAGTGGTAAAAGTAACAGAAATGAAAGCTAAAAAGTAAACCATAATTTCATTTTTACGTAAAGAGTAATTTGTTGGTAAAGTTAGCGGGATTAGGACAAATAATGCACCTCTTCTTTATTTGAAAATGGCCGACGTTTCGACTATTTATTTAGTCTTCATCACGGCTAGCCACTATGAACACCTGCTAAGACTTCACAATAAACATATGGGAAAAAATAACAGAACCATAATTGTTTCCAACCTTCCATCTGGATTGGTAGTTGGGAAACTTAAAGTGATCGACACTTGATAGCGGCCCCCCTCGTCATGAGCGTACTACATCTTTATATTCGGCGTTAGTGCCAAGCAAATATTGTTATTCGCAAATTTTGTACCTTGGGCAGCGGATGTGTGTTTTGTCGAGCCTAAGATACCAGGGTCACCGAACAATCGAATGGAGTTTGCTACCGTAACTATCTTAAATCGTACTTTAACTGACTACCCTCTCTAAGTGAGAATAGGTAAGTTCTTTCATCCGTAATGTACGCCTCCATGTTTACTGGTTACTTGGTATTGTCGGTATTTGTCAATTGTTAATTCTTGTAGTTGTCTACAGTGTGTATGTATATTTAATATTTTTAATTTTTTTTTTGTGTTTAAAACGTTTTTAAGATTTTTAAAATTTGATATATGTAATGGATGTATAGGAATTTACGTTCCACATTTGAACAAGCAGTATTTACAATTTTATGTTGGGCCCAGGGATTCGTCACTATTGAACTTATTGGTTTTAGCCCTGATGAAGACTAAATAAATAGTCGAAACGTCGGCCATTTTCAAATAAAGAAGAGGTGCATTATTTGTCCAAATCCCGCTAACTTCACCAACAACTTATAACTTAAGGACGCTAATTACAACAATGTAAAGAGTAATATCTAATGTTTAAACACAGCAATTTTTCTGTACTCACATCAGTCGACTCATTCACGATTATAGAAATTGGAGAATTTCCGAAATCAGACACTATGTCCTCTAAAAGAGATGGTGCTATTACATTTCGAATAAGAGCTGAACACCTTGTTCTGTCAATGTGAAATAAATCGTCACTGTTGTTTTGAGATGTTGAACTTGAGAAAACAGGTCCAGAAAATGAGTTCAACACATCTGATAAGTGATCCACACTCTTCACCGATGAGTGAGCAGCAATGTAGGCAGCCAAAATAAACTCCTTTTTTTTGTACTATTACTATCACTGTTTATTGACACCCCTATGAAATTCAATTGGATTAATAAATAAGTGGATAATGGATGTAAAGTACTATAAAAAACTTACCCATTTTGGGGAGAAGTTGATTGGTTGCTATTTTGGATGCATGTTTTTTATGCTTGTCTGTGCTTGAGTGGCGTAATAAGTCAGTCCTATGGGGTAGCAAATCTGTACAAAAAATTTTGCAGTAACTTGATCCGTCCTTGCTGATTAACCATCCTAAATTAAACAAATCAACAACCACCATGTTACTATTCCCCTCTAAGGTTAAAAATTCTTTACATGTACAAAATACATCATAATAAACCCGCATCAGGAATCAGTAATCACACAAATACATACCTTTAAATAAAGGATCTAACTCCCATTCTTTTTTTGGGCTTTTGCATATCTTGCCCACTTACCCATAATCGTCTTCAAAGTCAACCTCTGAAAAACAAACAACAAAATCTAAAATGTTTGAGAATCTAAATCATAGCGAAAATAAGATAATAAATAATAGATACTTACTTATTAGTTCGTTCCGATTTATTAAATCGTAAATTCGTATATTCGTTATTCCGTGTTGAATTAACAGTTCAACAAAAACTGTTTTTAATTGTTTTAGGTTAAAAATATTGAATGAAAACAATTTGACAATTGACAAATTGAAGTTGTTAGAAACAGAAAGGAGTGAAATGATTAGTAAGAATAGGAATGGGCATGTTAAAGTAGTATTGTCTGTTCATTTTCTCCAATAATCGTTTTGCTGGCAAAATAAATTTTATATTACTTTATATTATATAGGTACTGCGCGTCCTACCTCAAAATTCGCACGACTTGCGGTGGGCGATTTTAAAAAATCGCCCAATTTGCGTTTTGCGATTTTTGAAGAAAACTTGCCGCAAATTTTTTCTTAAAATCGCCCAATTTGCGATAAATCGCCCGATCTGGCATCAGTGGATTGGACGCGAGTTCTCCGACATACTTGAAGTGGGTCGAAACTCCGCCTCTCCACTACCCCCACCCCAGTTCCTCCACGGCAACGAGACGGCGCCGGCGGGGGAATAAATATGACGGGGCTCACCACAGTCGAATCAGTCAACGTCGAGAAGCACGGGAGATAACTTTGCCGATTGCCTCACCGAATGTCTGCTGTAGGTATAAACGAAACATCAGAAAGAAATTCCATTGGATCACGGCTTCAAAGCCCGGAAAACAATTGTGATTGTATTTTGATCGGCCGTGAAATCCTTCACAGTCTTATATTACAGCCAATTAAATTTTTGAAACTTTGCCCCTTAAACCGTTTTTCCTTCAATAATAAATTAAAATTATCCGTTCCAAAATTGCGTTCGATTTGAAAACCGCTTTTGACCGATCCTAAATGGAGATGTCAGTCAAAATAATCCTGCAAGTATACGTTTCAATTCCTACAAGTTCTGCTAGATTCGAACCTAACAATAGGCTACTCTTTGTATAGTAATTATTAACTTTTATTTTTTCTGACCAGACCCTTTCAATATGGCTGATTCTTTTACTAAAAACATGGCCGAATTCGAAACTCGAATAAAACCTTTTGACTTATCTAAGATCGTTTTAAAGAATTTTTCTCTTAAAATATTAATTTACTGAACATATAGTCTAGTTTTTTTGCTCAACGCTCTTTAATAAAACCGTATTCAGAGCATTTGGTTTTAACCAAGAGTCTTTGCTCTTCAATAAAACCCCTATAACCGCTAAACTTGTTATAAATACTCCGTCTCGGGGTTTTAACTTTAAAACATTTTTCTAAAACCTTTGAGATAATTATAATGAGACACGTCATGCAGGCAATATCAAACATCGATGCTATCTTGACCTACAGACTAACTAAAATAAAGTGGCGTAAAATTCTGTCGTCATATTGTAGTTTAAGTGTGAAATTCGGTGTACCGGAAAACAAGTTTGTTTCTTGCATAAGATAAAACGGTTTTATTGAGGTATTACAAAAGTCCTTCTTGTCTTAATTTCTCCAAATATCCGATTTTTAAATCTATTAGTTTTATGAAGGCTTTATAAAAGTAGTCCTTTTACAAAACACTTGATGGTATTTGTTGTTAATAAATGGTTTTCAGGAGTTCTAGGGATGCTCTTCAAAAATCACTTATAAATCTCTAAGTTTTATATTAAGCCATTTTAAAACCAATTAGCCCAACTAACATTTTGGTATTTAGAAAGGTAACTGTCCCTTTCTGAATACTATTTTATGAAAAACTAAGTTTTATTAAAGTTTTGTGGAAACGTAACACTTTCATTAATATACCTCTTATGGGCCTATTTATAAGATTCCTTATAAAATCCTTGGTCGAAGATAAGTGGTAATAAAAATATCTCTAAAACCATAAGCCATTTTAAAACTAAACGTTTCATAAGAGTAACGGATCCGTGCCTATCATAAATTTAATTTAGTTCTTATAAAGTCTTATAAGAGCATGTTAGTACAAGGAGTGCCACCTATGCATAAACTGTTTTGCTAGTTTTATCTTTGTCTCGCATATGTCTTTCAATGGCAGATTCATATATCCATGCTATGACGCATCGGCACTAGGTAATCATCTTCCATCTTGTCGAAGAAAGCAAGAATAGTTAATGTCTAGCGTTTTGGGATGAGTTTGTCACAAATAAAGGTAGTGCGGATGGATCAGAGTGCCAAAGTGGTTGCCAAATTAAATTTAGTGTGAAAGTGAAAGTTCTACCCCTCACAAAAGAGACACGCCTCTCAAAAATAAAAGATATAAGGAAAAATACATAACCTTGAACGTTCATCTATTCCAGTGATTTTAATGAAAATTGCTTCACTGATAGCAATACAATATGTAAATAAGTTTAACGTATACTTACGTAACGTATACTTACGTAACTTAACGTAAATAAATAAAATATTATAGAAAAATAATAATTTGAGGTTTACGTTACCATGTACTATCAAAGTCAACTTGGCTGACATCATGTGTTTCAGCACAATTCGACATAATTCTTTGTAAACACTAAAAGTCCCATAGCTCATAGAAGTTACTAATTCCCATAAAAAAAAACTGCAAACCCTTATAAAACATTGCCGTTGTAGTATAAAACTTTTCCTCTAGTCACAATATTATACTTCTTCTTTAGGTAACCTAAGTTATCAAAACTGACTAAAAGTTCCCTAAATTTATAACGGGCATTACAAAAACTTTCATAAAAATTGTAGATCAACGTATTTATAAAGTAAGTCAGGAAAACCTTTATAAATCTGTTAGTCTTTGCACCTAAAGTTTTATAGGTATTGCAACCAAAACGTTCTTATTACTTTCTTTTAAAACCGAAAGTGCACTGGTATTTATGCAGTCTTTTAGAAAACAATAATCACCTAAAGTTTAAATATAAAACTTGCAGAACCATTTATAAAGCTAGATACTTGTTATAAATCTCTTATAAGTTCCGGTTACCAGTTAAAAAAACCGAAAACATCCACGAATGTTAGTTGGGAGCCCTTAGGAGCATAACCAGGCAACAATGCTTTATAGTGGTTTGTTCCATGATCGTAATAAAACCGTTGTACAAGATTGCCAAGCCGTTGTAAAATTGAAGTTCTTTTAAGGCCAAAATGACTTTAAAAATTCATGGTGATGATGATTCGCGTCCTTCAGCACTTATACGGGGTGTCATTATAAAACTAACTTCATCTAGTTGGCTGTGAAATGTCAAAAGAAAAGGATGGAGAAACAAAAGTCCATTTATTTTGATTATGTCATCCTTTTCTGTCAAAATTTCATAGCTTGCTAGATGAAGTTTTATAATGAACACTCGGTACAGGCTTAGGACAATCAAACGCCCTTGTAACGGCCGTTTTTAGAGTTACAAGGTTGTTTCATTGTCCTAAACCTGCTAACCACCATAACTTTATAAATTCAGTATTTAGACTTTTTTAAACCGACTACCAGAGTAAACGATTTTAAAATGTAAAGTGCATACATTGCGGATATTTTATAAATGATATAAATTTACTCACCCTTTTAAAACCACTTTAAAACCTAACAAAAGTTTGAAATTCTTAAAATTGGTTATTGGGAAATTCGGAAGGGAAAGCTTTTGCACCCGACAACAATTTAAGGCAGGACTTGAACCCGATGGTTTCGAAGATCGAGAGTTACCATCTTTCTGCTATTTTGGGGAAAAACAGCGGTACCAAAGTACTTATAAAGTCACCAACAGGTATTGTTTTTTTAAAAAGTTTTACCCGTGCGGATAAATCTGTGAAGGGTATGAATAAGCCTACATACACTTCGTTTTTTATGTTCAGTTTAATGCAAGTTTTTCAAGCAAATCTGCTATTACGCCAGCAGGAGCGTAGTCGCAGACTCTATTACTACTGAAAAAAGATCGAACTGAGTTAAAAACTACTAAAGAGCTACTTACTAGTAAAATCGTAAAAAAAAACATTTTTTCCTCTAAGAGACTGGTAGAAATTCAAGTTTGAAATTAGTTACCTCTAAGTCAACAGTCTCAAGTTTATCATGTTGTAGTTGTCCGGCTACATGTTTCGCCTAAAAAGGCATCATCAGGCCACAATCACAACACACGTTAAAATAGTTAAAAATTCAAAAACACGTTTACATATTACAAATTGGCTAGAAGACTCCTAGAGACTTATAAGACTCCTCCCTAGAGAATTTTTAACTATTTTAACGTGTGTTCTGATTGTGGCCTGATGATGCCTTTTTAGGCGAAACATGTAGTCGTACAACTACAACATAATAAACTTGAGACTGTTGACTTAAAGTTAACTAATTTCAAACTTTTACTTACTACTACTTTTGCTTCAGCGAAGACAATTTTCCTACATTAATCTTTTAAATAAACTTCAATTAAATCAGAAGACGTGATTATGGACGTAGAAACATTTTTGTAGTTTGGTACTCTCTTTGGTAGCACCATTAATTTAGAAGTAAGACGCCTGTATGAAATAAAGTATTTCGGCATATGAACGCCTTATTTTCTTCTATTTCTTGCTACTGGAAGAAGTTACGGAGATCTGAAATATTCTGTTGCTATATCAGCCCAATGCCTTTGCCAGATTATACAGAAGTTTTTTTTATAAAACTCGCACAAAAGTAAGTATCTACGCAGATTTTACAATGTATTGTCAAAATTATTTAAATATTTTTTTTTCTTAAAACAAAAGGGGCACAAACAAAAGAGTCATAAAAAGTTAGGTTATTATTTTTACTTTTATTGTTAATCCGTTGAAGAACCTGTCATTCAGCAGGCTTTGAGAGTTTTTTATCGAGATCAAAAGAGTCATGTTTGTTTTTACAAAACCCACACAGGATGTAAAAGTCTATTAACCAGATTAATTGTATTAGACCGAGAGATTCTTCTGAACATTTGATAGACAGATTTTCAACCTTTTTACTGACTATACTATAATGTCCAAGAATGCTTCACAATACCACAGAAAATAGTATATTGTTTAACGAGTGACGTAATAGTTATTTATGTATTAAGAGCGAAGTACAACTTTTTGCTCGGAGAGGGAAGTTCTCGAGCGATAGAAAATGCTTTTTTGACGAGTAAAACACTATACTTTTTCTTCGACCATGCTAACATTAAGTCTTCATTAACTTTAAAAACAATCTCTATAAAGTATTTCTTCTAAAAATTTAGACGCGTCATTGTCAACATGACACCTCGACTTCTTCAGTTCTTCAGTTCAGTTTGGTCAAATTTCAACACTTTGATTCACTTTTCTGAGGCCCGGGCAGGCAAAATATACATGTTTTTGTATGATATCACCATTTGCCATGGTGTTTTATAAGATTAGACCAGTTAAATCGCATTTAAGTGGCGATATATAGGCGAAATTAGAACAACTTACTTTCGTCACTAGAGACGAAAGTTAACGTTATGGGATTTTCCCTCACTAGAGACGAAAGTTACGTTTTCGGCTAGGGCAAGGTATGACGAAAGTTGTTTATTTGTACATGGTCGTAGAAAAAAAGAGTTTTTTGGAGTTAGATGAAAACGCAGTACCCACTCGAATCGACTTCACTGAAGAAAAAGTGGGCCGATCTTAATGGCGAAACGAAGACTCTCTAAACCGCTGGACAAAATTAAATATTGGCAGATTTTTGGGAATGCTATCAAAAAGGACGGCTTTTAGCCACACTTCGGTTTTCTTGCCGTTTTTCCCGTACGGTCTTACCGGAACGGGCAAAACTTTTGAAAAATAACGAAATCTGTGGAAATCGAAATCTTGATCCGCGCTTACGTCGCCGTCGATCATGAATACGAACAATCAACGTATAAGCCATTCACTTATTATTGTCGTCATGCAGGCGTTAGAAAATTGACTTTGACATTTTTAGCTTTACTTTCTCCACATGTCCTAAAAGGAGATGGGTATTAAAAAAATGAAGGTTTCAAGCTAAATGACAAAAATAGGTAATTGGGTAATATATCCATACATACAGGGTATATTTTTTTAAATGAGCCATAGCGAATACTTAAGTCTGAATAATCATCTTGTGGAATTTCGTCATAATTTTCCATTCTCACTAACTCATGTGTACTGAATGAAATAGCAAAATTACGTCATAAACATACGTCGCGTACCACCTGCCACTTAACAATGCAGAAAAAAAATTTTGACATTGATTCATTATCAGTCTGACACATTGTTTTATTATCGTTTAAAATAAAAACTCGATTTTCTGAACGGGAACAGAACTTTATTTCAAATTTGATAGATTATTTTACAAAAGAGAAAGATGCAGGAAGACCCCTTTTACCTCTGACTTATCTACAAAGACATGGATACTATCTATTTTTAAACCGACTTGCACAAAACAACGGAGCTGAGATCCATCAAAGACCAGAGGGATCATTTATCAGTACCCGGAGTTTGCAAGGTTCGATGGATTAGGAAATAAGGGAACACAAGAAGAACTGCAAATTGGGACAAACACAAAAGTCAACAGTAGCAGAGCAAGCTCTCTTTCTAAAAGCACGATATTATTTTTAACCAGGTGGATATAATTTTACATTAACAGCAGCATTCCTAAACTAATCAGTAAAGCCATTGAGATATTTAAGCACGAGAAAAACTTCAATAGAAAAGGGGCGAAAGTAGAGAACTAAAGGATTGATTTTGTTCATAAGAGATAATGTAAAGCGCCCTTGATTACTGCGCATCGAAAATGACGTATCTGATTGACCCGCATTGACGCTATTGGTTGGAGAATGGATGAATGGCGAATGAAACTGCATGCTGCATTCATCAATCAAAACAAGTATTTTTTTTCACCAACAATATCTGCGCCTTCGGTAGATCCATCAGCCAAGTTGAGCCATCCTACAGAATGCAGCATTCTTGAGTGCATGCTGGCCCCTCCACTCCAGCTTGTCGGTGAGAGTATAAATATGACAGAGCGTTTAATGATGGATTAAATCAGTCAATTTAGAGACGCAAGGGAGATAACTTTGTACATTTCCCTGTACTATACCCTAATATTCCATATTCTAGAGAATAATAATTTATTACTTTATTACTTTGAGGTCTGCAAAGCCTTAATTATTGTGAAGGTATTTATTAAACATTATTAAACTTAACGAGATCTAATAATATATCTAAACATTGAGGATTTTGGAATACACATTTTTGTTACTGATCAGAAGACGTAAATTGTAATTTCTTGTTAACTTCAAATACATTTCTCGAACTTGTTGCTTAGTAATATTCTAGCTTTAAAATAATTAATAGTTAGCACAAAAGGCAAATTTTCTCCTTTTTTTTTTAAAAAAAACTTGTTTTTCAATCAAAGTTTTATTCAAACACGCTGAAGCTCCAGCTTAAATATGCCACGAATATAAATTATTCTTTAGAAAAACATAACCCAAAAATAAGGTTGCAATAGGTTTCGTGCAGCACGTGACCTGTCATCGAACTTGGTGGTAAAACAACCTCAAAAAATTACATTGACGTAAATGGAAAAAATCTGCCTTCATGCATATAAATCCGTTTTTCTATAATATTTGTTAAGATATTTACCCTGAAACAAAAGTGAGTTGTTCCAAGCAGTACATTTCCCATATCCAGGTCGGACCTATTGGGTAACATTGCCTCATAACTGTACAGGAATTACATAAAATTTGAACTTTGCAGATTGTGCTTACACAGACCCTAATCTGCTTCAGGTACAGTTTAAAAATATTCTTTCAAATAACACCATTGATATCTGAGCATTGCGTGATTGGAACAACTTTTAAGAAGCCCATTATTTCAACTGCAAATATTTTTGGAATAAGAAATGCTGAAATCAGAATTTTGTTTGTTTCTACTTTGCAATGCCTGTCTTCATAGTGCTTAACTTAACCAAGGCCAAGGAGGATACAATATAACTAAGTAGATGTTTAAGTACAGAATTATACCCTCATTGGTGCTTAACATACAGTCCCAATCATATTATGTTTGCTCTTTTTTTGTAATTGTTTAACTGGAGTTATGTTTTTAATATCTTAATAGGTTTATTGTTGTTGTAGAGTATGGAAATGACAAATTGTTTGTAGAGTATGGAAAGCCAAGTAAGAAAACAGAAGCCATTCCATATAAGTAGTATGTAACACAACGAAAGGACAAAGATATTGTTGCGAACTCGGGGTTCGATAAATCCAGTGTAACGATTTAACTCGAAAACACTATTTATTTATCCCACTAATACACACACGTACAATTCGACTAGTAAATAACTCACTACTTAACACTTTATAGCCTTCTAATATCGTTCGGAATTTTAGCTTACTTATAGCTCGCTTAAAATAAGACTATTCCTTACTCGGGCGCTCTATGCGCCTTTTATATACAATCCTAAAATTACAGAAAAACCTAGAAAGTTCTTTATAAGAATTCTTGAATAATCTCATATAAAAAAAACGGTTGTAAACAACTGCCTTCTAGATTAAGCCAGACGAGCAATAAATCACTCGTGTCAGCCATGACGCAGCGCGGATAGGTCGCGAAGCTCCACCAACCAACACGCTCCCATGCGTTGCCCCGCCTCCCATGCGGCGTTGCTGCGATCGTAACATTGCCCTCCTCCTAAGTCTGTTCGTCCCGAACAGATAGAGTTCCATGGTATCGTGCTAATCGATCCAAATGAACGACCTTCATCTTTGACCTAGGGGTCCGCTGGATCCTATACACCACATCATTAATCTTCTTTATAATTGTATAAGGTCCTTCCCAATTTTGGCTAAGTTTGGGCGACTTCCCCACCTTTCGCCTCGGATTGTATAGCCACACCAAATCACCATCCTGGAAGCCGCGGGAGTTAGCTAGTAAGTCATATCTTGCTTTGGCTCGATCACTGGATATCCGCAGTTTATTCCTGACTTGTTCATGAACATTGTTCAGCCTCTCCTTAAGCTCCTCCACAAAATTCTCAGAGCTGAGCGACTCTTTTTCTGGTGTTCCATACATCAAATCCGCAGGAAGCTTCATTTCCCTTCCGAACATTACTCTCGCCGGAGTATAACCAGTGGCTTCATGCGTAGAGCCTCGATATGCCATCAACATGAGAGGTAGATGTTGGTCCCAATCACGCTGATGATCTGCCACCATTTTGGACAGGTAATGTTCCATGGTCCGATTAAATCTCTCTACCATCCCATCCGACTGTGGATGCAAAGGAGTTGTCCTGGTCTTGCGAATTCCGAGAAGTTCCATGACCTTCTGGAAAACAGCCGATTCAAAATTTCGGCCCTGATCAGAATGAAGTTCGAGAGGGACTCCAAATCTGCAGAACATTTCATTTACTAGCACCGTTGCCACAGTCGTTGCTTCTTGATTAGGCAGGGCGTATGCTTCAGGCCATTTAGTGAAGTAATCCATGGCGACCAAGATGTATTTATTGCCCGACTCAGTCTGAGGAAACGGTCCCGCGACATCAATTGCTACCCTCTCGAATGGAGCACCTACAGTGTACTGCACCATTCGGCCCCGTGATCTTGTTCGAGGTCCTTTTGTGGCACAACAAACTTCGCACTTGCGGCACCAAGATTCGACGTCTTCATGATAGTTCACCCAATAATACCGCTCTTTAATTTTGGCCAATGTTTTATTGACCCCAAAATGGCCTCCACTGGTTCCGTCGTGCATTTCCTGTAGTACGTCCGATTTTCTGCTTCCAGGAACAATCAACTGACTGACTACGGTCTTGCCATCCGGACTCTCCCACGCTCTCTTCAGTAATCCATTTTCTATTTTAAGAGAGTGCCACTGGGCCCATAGCGCCTTCAGGTTTGGACTTTTACCAGCAATTTCTTGCCATTCTGGTCTCTTGTCGTCAGTCTTTGCAGAGAGGATGAGTCCAATATCTGGATCATTCATTTGTTCTTCTCGAAGGGTCTGTGTGGTCCAGCCCTCGTTTATTTCTACCGACGTTCTCCTTACCAAAGGAAGTCCCTCACGCTGCTCAGTTCTTTGACAATGCCGACAATCTTCTTTACAAGGCCGTCTAGACAATGCATCGGCATTTCCGTGAGACCTTCCTGGTCGATGATCAATTTGGAAATCGTACTGCTGCAGGCGCTCTATCCATCTGGCTATTTGACCTTCAGAGTTCTTCATCTGTAATAACCATTTCAAGGCTCCATGGTCAGTCCTAATCAGGAACCTTTTTCCATATAAGTAGCGATGGTAATGTTCGACTGCTTTAACGATGGCCAACAGTTCCTTTCTAGTGACGCAATAGTTTCTTTCTGGCTTATTTAAAGTCTTACTGTAGTATTCAATGACCTTCTCTTGCCCGTTTGGTCTTTGAGAGAGTACTGCACCTAGACCACAGTTACTTGCATCCGTGTCCAAAATAAAGAGTCCGTCCTTTATAGGGTAAGCCAAGATCGGACTAGAACAGAGGGCAGCTTTAAGCGTTGCAAACGCCTGACTGCATTCGTGGTTCCACAAGAACGGTGTTTTCTTTTCCGTTAATTTGTGCAGCGGTTTTGCGATGTCGGCAAATCCTACTCTACAAATCTCCTGTAGTAAGTACATAGTCCCAAAAAGCTCCTTACTTCGTGTTTGTCTCGGGGAACTGGCCAATCTTTAATGGCAGATATTTTACTATGGCTAGTTTTAATGCCTTGTTCTGAGATAGTATGCCCCAAGTACTCGACTTGCTTCTGGAACAGGCTGCATTTCTTGTAGTTTAACTTCAGGTGAGCATTCCGTAACTTGTTGAAGATTTCTCTTAAATTCTTCAAGTGCTCGTCGAAATCACGTCCCATGACAATTATGTCATCTAAGTATACCAGACAAGTTTTCCAAGTCAGCCCCCTCAAGACAAGTTCCATTAGTCGCTCGAAAGTTGATGGAGCATTGCACAATCCAAAAGGCATAACAGTGAATTGGTATAGTCCAGAACCAGTAGAAAATGCAGTCTTTTCTTTGTCTTCGGGAGCAATCTTTACTTGCCAGTACCCACTTTTTAAATCTAGAGTGGAAAACCACTTTGATCCCGATAAAGTTGCTAAGGTGTCGCCTATACGTGGCAATGGGTAGCTGTCTTTCTTGGTTACATCATTAAGTTTCCTGTAGTCAACACAGAACCGCGTTGAACCATCTTTCTTCTTAACAAGAACCACAGGCGACGACCATGGACTAGATGATTCTTCTATGACGCCCTCCTTTAACATTTCATTCAGCAAACTGTTAACTTCCTGTTGTTTAGCCAGAGGGACCCTTCGTGGATGTTGTCGTATTGGCTGGGCATCTCCTGTGTTGATCTTATGGACAACTAAATCGGTTTGACTGTCGTTGCTCTTGAAGTTAAACATATCAGATTCATCCATGGCAAATTTTATAGCAGACTGAAGTTGTTCCTTTGACAGGTGACTCCACTGTCGCTTAAAAGCATCAATAACTTCTGGGGAAGCTTGGTTAGAAGATATAATTTTGGATGTCTCTGCTTCGACACAATTGCATACCCATTGTACAGGCTCATAATTGGCAAGAACTGTTCCTTCTTTTAGCTTGATGGTCCTTTCTCCAATATTGGCAACTCGTACTGGCATAGTCTTCTTCGTGTCGGTCAAAGTTCGGGCTACCAAAATGACCTGAATTTGGAGGAATTTTTACATCTTCCACCACCAGTAGACGGATACTAGTTTCCACATTTCCATTGGTTAATGCAAACTCCTCATCTCCAAACGTGAGAATATTCTGTTTGTGATCATAGGAGAATCCATGTTTCCTGATGAGATCCATTCCCAAAATAAACTCGTCTTTGATCCTGGCAACCAACACTTTATGCCGAACTTCAAGTCTTTCTCCAATAATGATGGTGACGGCTTCTCCGTCTATAGGGCAAGATTCTCCAGTGACTGATTTTAAGATAATAGGGTTGGGCAATGGTTGTATGGTATATCCGAAAAGTTTATCTGGCCTTACAATGGTCACATCTGCTCCTGTATCGATGGTAATCTGGATCTTCTGTCCTTTAATGCGTCCGGCCACTGTGAGACTTTTGCCACCCAAATTATTGACTTTAAAGATCCTGGGGGTCTTAGCGGCCCCGGTCAATTGCCCCCTTGCATTGACCGGAATTAGTTTTCCTGGGACCTAGGGCGGTCTTGGTCGCCGCTTGGTCTTCTAAACGACGGCGACGGACTTCTTGCCCTATTACGGCAGTTACTCTTGATGTGACCAGTCTGCCGCAGTTAAAACATTTTATGCCCCGATTGTCTGTTGATCGAGGAGTTCTTTCTAACAGGGCTTGCATACTGACTGCCATATCTTTCATCGCTTTATGTAAACTGGCCATGGATTCAGCCATAGACGTATTCTCCTCTTCACCGCAAGTTGCCATTCGTACGCGTGGCGATGAATTAGATGACACTCGTGACGCCTCGAATTCCAGGGCCCGAACTAGTGCCTCGCTGACATTCTTGGGCCTTACAAGACGTAAGTGGTATCTCATGTCACTATCGCGAACTCCCTCAATGAACCTTTCGGCGGCAAATTGCATTTGAAAAGATTCAGGGGCCGATGGATATGCCAGGTGAATGAGTCTGTCTATGTCCGCCTCAAATTCTTGTAAGGATTCACCTGACTTTTGCTGTCTCATCCTCAGCTGGGCCTGGAACACGGTTTCTTTGTGCTCATTTCCGAATCGTAGTTGCAGAGAGTGTACTAAAGCCGCATAATTACTTTGATCAGTTGCCGACAGAGATTGGAGTAATTCAGCCGCTTTTCCACGAAGTGCTACCACCAATGATGTAGCTTTCTGGGGCTCGGACCAGCCATTAGCTTTTGCAGCTGCCTCAAATTGGGTTTTATAGATTTCCCAGGCCGTAGTACCGTCATAATCGGGAGGCTTAATTTTAGCGTTGTCTGTGCTAAAACTCTCTGTAGACACGTTGTCGTCCTCAAGTTGTTCCCGGAATTTCTTTTCTAGCTCGAGAAACTTCTGGTTGACAGCTTCGAGTCCTTCGTTAACGGATTGCATTATTCTTTCTTCCAATTGTTGCTCCCTAGCTGCGAGATGGTTCACTAATTCTTCTTTAAACGTTTCTGTTCTTCCTTCTGTTCTAGATAACGTCGCTCCTGTATTTGATCACGTTTTTCCTGTTCTTCCCTCTGTTGTTGCAAAAGTCGCTCCTGTACTTGATCACGTCTTTCTTGTTCTTCTTTTTGTTCTTTATAACGTTTTTCCTGCTCTTCTTTTTGTTCCTTATAACGTTTTTCCTGCTCTTCTTTTTGTTCTACATAACGTCTTTCTTGCTCTTCCTTCTGTTGTTGCATAAGGGACAGCAGGGCGGCAAGTTGATCCTCCATCGCTTGATGCTGGCTTCTGGTCACTGGCATAAACACGTAATATCCGGCAATGAAGCACTCACTTACAGTTCAGCAATATTAGTTCTCAAACTCCCACTGGAATCCCACTTCTGACACCAATTGTTGCGAACTCGGGGTTCGATAAATCCAGTGTAACGATTTAACTCGAAAACACTATTTATTTATCCCACTAATACACACACGTACAATTCGACTAGTAAATAACTCACTACTTAACACTTTATAGCCTTCTAATATCGTTCGGAATTTTAGCTTACTTATAGCTCGCTTAAAATAAGACTATTCCTTACTCGGGCGCTCTATGCGCCTTTTATATACAATCCTAAAATTACAGAAAAACCTAGAAAGTTCTTTATAAGAATTCTTGAATAATCTCATATAAAAAAAAACGGTTGTAAACAACTGCCTTCTAGATTAAGCCAGACGAGCAATAAATCACTCGTGTCAGCCATGACGCAGCGCGGATAGGTCGCGAAGCTCCACCAACCAACACGCTCCGATGCGTTGCCCCGCCTCCCATGCGGCGTTGCTGCGATCGTAACAATATATTAAAAAGAAGATAGCAAAAGGGCTTCGTGGCATATATTCTTAAACATATTTACTTCAGTAACGAATTTATTTATATAACTTAAAAATATATATTTATATTCTAGCAGTATCAGTTAGATTGTATTGAAGAAAATCTTTGAATAAGTGTTTGTTATAATAAAATGTGTTCCATTAAGAGACAGGTTTTGTTTTAAATTCTTCGATAAACAATTATAACCTCAAAGTAACAATGTTAAATTTTTATATTAAATTGTGGAGGAACATTTACAATTTATTCTAAATACCACATCTTAAAAATTATTTTGCCTTAATTTATCACTGCACAGTTCAAGTGTTATCTATTTCTGACCAACAGTAATCACCAAATTTTTTCGACAATTATTTCCTCGTAGACATAAAAGTGCTTGATTTATGTGGATTTGGTGCAAGAATTCCAAGTCTAGGGCAACTTTCTAGTTTTTATGGCACGAAAATCTATTGGGAACACCAAACCTCTATTTCCATGTTCCTTTGTCTAAATTTGAAGTAGTAATGAGGCATAAAAAGGTTTCAAGTATTTCAAACTGTTATAGTTTGTGTTATCTATTTCTGATCACACCCATCAAATTTTTTTATAACTATTTCCTTGTAGACACAAAAGTGCTGGACTTATTTGGATTTGGTGCACGATTTTCAAGTCCTTGTATATGTAAGTATATGACTTAGAATTCACACCTACAAATGTTTAAATGTCTTATTCAAGCTTCTAGCCAAGTAATCATATTATACCTTTTAACAATCCATTTCTTCTAGTTTTTATGGCAATAGAATCTACTGGGAACGCCAAACCACTTATGCTCCTTTGTCTGAATTTGAAGAAGTTTTGAGGTATAAAAAGGTTGGTGGTACTTGGTGGTAGGTCTAGTCCACAAAATATTGCTCTCCTTACCACTTATTTCGGCATAAAGGTAATTCTTTTTTGCTTCACTGTCACGAATGATAATTCTAGAAGGCCTCCAGCAGAATTTAAGTTTCATTCGATTTAAGATAATGGAAAAAAATTTAATTAAATGCAAAGATGTCATTAATTTACATGTATTTTAAATGGGTGAGGTTATGTTGTCATACCCACAGGTTCAAATTGTGACGTCACGTGCACGAAACCTATTAAAGGTAAATCGTAGGTAAATTTTTGAAGTAAAAAAATCTTATTTAATACGTGCTATCATATACAGGACAAGTCACGATTTATGACGTAATTCCACAAGATGATTATTCAGACTATACGAGCCCTGACTACAGCAAAGTAACCTGAAAGGTAGACCATTATTGAGAATGGTGGGTGGTGTTTTTAAATTGACGCTGTTGTCTGACATGAGTTTTGCAGAATGAAGAGCCTTGGTATTCTTCTATTATCCCTTTTTAGGCCTGCTACTCGATCCAGAGGAGTATAGCGAAAACATAAATTCCTTTTCTTCTAATGTGTACATTTTTGCTGAAGTTCAATAACAACTCATCATGTCAAACAATAAATGTCAATAGAAAAATACCAGCACACTCAATAATGGTCTACATTTCAGGTTATTTTACTATAAAATTTGCTAAGGCTCATTTTAAAAAAATCATCGAACTTCATTGCATGGAAATTTCTATGGCCCATCTTAAAAAAAAAACACCCTGTACGTCGTACTGCGATTAAGTGGCGACGGCGGTGCCAATAGCTACAAAATTACAGAATTCCAAAAAGAAAAAGATCGAAATGGTTTAGAGTGGTTGTCTAAACAAAAAGAATTTTTCTTTGTCCAATTGAATATGCTTAATCATTTTCATTTTTTAAATAACTATATAGATAGAAACAAGCTTACAAGGCCAATTTTTCAGATTTACCATACCCTGGGCTGTTAAATCTCAGTTTGGAATTGACGATATGCAATAAAATGCAATTTTATGAATTGCATTGAACGAGGACGTATAAAACGGACTTCAACAATCAAGCTTCTACAAATTTTTAGGCTCATCAAGAAGGAAAGTTTTTAGCCGTATGCTTTGTTTTTTTTGCCGTTTGGCCCATACGGATATACCAAAACGGGTAAAACTGTGAGTAAGGAACGAAGCTTGTGGGCGCTTTAACATCTGTAGCTCAGATCTACATAAAACATAGCAAGTTTGTCTTTGCCAAGGATATGTTTATAGGTTTTCTCTTGTTTCATTATTTGTCAAGAAAGTGCCACACAGGCCATATAAGCTCTCAAATGCTGATTTAGTCAACTTTTTTTATACGTATAGTAGTAGGTACTTTCTTGTCACCTACAATTTGCCTTTTATTTCACATATTGCAATAAATTGTGGAGCATGGGCGGTGTTTTAATTGTAAATCAGAGCGTGCGTCCCAGGAATTCAATTAAGTGTCTGATTGGCGAATCGGGACTAAATGCAGCAATCATACAAATGCAAAAACAAATAATACATAAATTACAATTGATAAATTGTAATATTATTACTACCTTTTAATCAATTTATTGTTTTATTGACGTAAGCGTTATACAACAACTTTGAGCCCTAATGACGTTTGAGTTAATTAGACGAAACATCCGCAGGCAACTTAAACTATTATATTATTATTTGTTAGTACGCAAAGTGGGAGTTAGAAGGGAAAGGGAAACATTTTACGACAGAAGTACGGTGATTAGACCTAATACTGCAAGGCAGATGGTTCGAGAAGTTTTTCCTATTTGGCTGGTGCGTAACGTCTCTTTTGCTGAGTAAGTATCTGCCTTAGTTGCTGGCCATTTGCTAGGTTGTGCTTGGTACTTCACGAATGCCGCAAATCCATTTTTCTACAAAGGTCAAATAATGACGCATTGTACGCTTTCATTAGACAAACAAAAACCTAACCTTTTTTGAGGATCAGAATGTGAGTTTACTTTTCCGCGCGTTGCCCAGGACAGCAAGCGAAAAGAGTCATTTTCCTAACTAGTGCGGAAAGTGATACTTTCCCGCACGCTGTCTGCCGATGTGCCGTAAAGACACTTTCCGCACGAGTTAGGAACAATATTTTTTGTACGAGCCCAAGTAAAGAAACAGAAAATCGGCCTTATGATAGAACGTTATCTTAGTCAACAGTATGACAGCTGAATTAATCAACAATCAATTGGTTGTTATGACAAAAACTTGGTGTGATTGTTGGTGTGACGTAATGTTTCAGGCATAAACTGGTGACATTGGAATAAAAAGTACGTATATTATGGGTATATTTTGTATCAAAAATCAATAAATGCAAGCATAATAGTTCCTTAAAACAGATAAAAATGTTTGGCACGGCTGTAAGGCAGATGCACCTATCTAGATAGACAGACTATAAAGTCTAAATTATATTATAAATCAGTCATTCTTTAAATATTTACTTTCCCGCACGCCAAGTTTACTTTCACGCACGCCGTGCGGGAAAGTGAAGCTTTCAAAAACAAAATGCGTGCGGGAAAGTGACATATTCAGAACGCTCGTAGAAAAAGATTTTTTCGCTTGCTGTCAATAGCAACTACCACCACTCAACCAAATATTTAAAACGTCATTGTCACTTTGATTTAAATTTTCAGATTGTGTCTTCAGTTATGCTCAGTTGTGATTCACATGATTTGTTTGCAGAAAAAACGTTGTATGCATTACGAGCATAAAGTAACTTTTTTTCTCTCGAGTGATTGCCGTCAAACTTCACTCTCCGTGCAAAAAAGTTGTACTTTTCGCTCTTAATACATAAATAACTATTTTCAACGCATTGATCATTACATGCCACATAAATCTGAATACTCAGGGGCGCAAATTTCTGAAAAAAGTCAAGCCATTTTCAGCTTTGATTTGCCAGCTAAACACTTATTAAAGTATAATGTCGAAAAATCATTCTTATAACCATTCATTTATATTTGACATCTCTTTACCTATGAAATCTTCATAATGAGCTATTCTTCTTCTTCTTTAAGTGCCTTGTCCTCTTCGAATGTTGGCAATCATTAGCGCTACCTATACTTTGTCAACCGCCTTTCTAAAAAGACTTCATCATACCATTGTCGCAGATTCTTTAGCCATGATATTCCGCAACGCCCAGGCCCTCTTCTGCCATCGATTTTTCCTTCTATTAATAATTTGAGAAGTCAATATTTTTGGTTTCTGAGAATGTGCCAAAAGTAATACAACTTACAACATAGTAATACAACAAGCACATACACATTGCGCACTCCGTCCATTCAGGATATCTTTAACATCATTTAACCAATCTTTAACATTCAGCTATTGGCGATTTAAATTAAGACCGAAGCGCTAGTTAATAGTAAGGCATTCAATATTATGATTGGTTAAACAAAAAAGGGCGCCAAAGTGTTTGCTGGTCGCAGCCAATCAAACTGTCATAGTCTGGCTAAGTTATTTAGCATTTCGTCACCAAATAGCGAACGCTTCTGGTAGAAACGATGGTACTGAAATACAGACCAAGTTCGGAACGCTTGAATTGACTCTATTATAACTCAAATTTTATGATGTTACACACCCAGAGACCTTCTATTCATAGACACCAACAACGCTTTATGTCACGAAACATACTCTGTTTCTAAAATGTCCAACATTCTTATTTCTACCCATCTCTTTCTACATTAACATATCTGATAAAGTTATGCACTAGACGAACTACATCGTTGAGATTTTGTCAGCGAGTTTTATCGCCTTGTCTACACAACTTGTTGCCAAAGTTGTATCCACTGTTGCCGAGTTGTAACGAGTCTACTAATAGCACTTTTCTCAATCATTAAAATGTCCGGCGAATTGGTACCCCGGGAGATTTTGGAAGAAGCATAAATTGCCTCGCTAAGCTTTGTCTCAAAAATCCAGGGAAGGTACGAAAATGCGGATACATGTTCAAACAGTGGATGGAAGGGAGGAAACTAAACGTGTTATTGAAGATGTCACTCTCGTGTATTTTGCTATGGTCTCCAAAACTTAAAAAACATCAACTTTGGGATGATGCAGATTTAGCCTTTGTGAAGAGATGCAACGCAGGACATAGATGCCTACATCAAAAAACGCAAATAACTTCAGTAAAGAAGATATCTGCATGTTTTTGACAAGTGCTTCCGATGAAACGTATTTACATATGTTGGTAGGCCGACAACAAACTAAAATTAAAATTTAGGTTAACAATTAGGTAGTTAATTTATTAAAATTAATAAAGGAGTTGTTTTGGTTTTAATACCAGGTTCAAGACATTAAAAGACACCAGAAATAGTCAATTATGTCATTAGGAGTAAAAGTGGGTATTTTCGTGCTGAGCCCAGAGATTGACGGCCGAAGCAAAGCTGAGGCCTGTCTGGGCGAAGCACACAAAGACCTTTTACTCCAAGTATCATATACTATTTTTTTTTCAAGCATGCAGAAAATAAGAAATCTATTTCAGAGTGATGCAGTTTTGCAATTTTCTCTCATCCTCTGTAAGCGGGTCTAAGTACTTACCCAAATAGTGTGTATTATTTGTAAAATAAGTAGAATGTGTTAGAATGGTGGTTTTCAATGTTCAATGGTATTAAATCATAAACAATGGTTATGGTAAACTAAAAATTTGTAGCATTATTGTCAATACTAAATTAATAAAAGTCACGTTGACAGATAAATATGATGACGCGCATGACATTTAACAGACGAACTCAGAATTCGAAAAACTATGCGATTTCGAGTAATAACGGTTTCCTTCCTTCCTATCCTTTGTTTTTTAATAAGAATGTAAAGATGTCAATACACTCAGATCGGTCTATCTGGTGTCATCTAGTGTTCAAATAATTTTGGTGAATGAAAATCGTTTATATAGGGCGAATTTCAAAAGTGATCAATAAATTTACCGGTCAAATCTACCGGTGGATCGCTGGTAATTCCGGTTACACCGGAATTTAAGCCTTTTTATGGCTAATTGAGAAACGGTTTGATTCACCAATGACATTTTTTTATAGCTGTCAATCTCAACGGTAAGCGTGTTTTGTTTGTTGTTATTACTACATTATTCGCAAATTTTGTACCTTAAGCAGCGGATGTGTGTTTTGTCGAGCCTAGGATACCAGGGTCACCGAACAATCGAATGGAGTTTGCTACCGTAACTATCTTAAATCGTACTTTAACTGACTACCCTCTCTAAGTGAGAATAGCCCTGATGAAGACTAAATAAATAGTCGAAACGTCGGCCATTTTCAAATAAAGAAGATGTGCATTATTTGTCCTAATCCCGCTCACTTCACCAACAACTTATAACTTAAGGACGCTAATTACAACAATAGTTTTTATTTGTAATAAGTTGTTATGTTAGTGGTCCTAGAATCCTAGATCCTTAGTACCTACCCCAGTTCATATAAAAAATTATGATTTCTTGTGGAAATCAGGAACATTTTTATCGTGGGCCACATAACATACGCATAAGTTGTATGCGTTGTATTAACCAGTGTTAAACAAACTTGCTATATGCCCTTCTAGATACCTGCTATAAATGTTTTGAAGAACTGGGCCAGAACCAGTTCTTAAAATGGACCCATCTTCTCCAAAAACCCGCTTCCACGATTTCAATGTCGAGTCGTCCATTACAATTTACAATTATTATTAATTATTACCAACTCCAAAAATTAACAACACGACTAGGTAATTATAAAATTTAAATTTAGAAATTTTCCTTAAATTCCAGACTGTAAACTGTAAAAACTAAAAACATTTTTGCGTTATGTTTGCTTATAGAAAGGCCACGGGCACGAACTGTCAATACTGACATTTTCTCCTTTAATCTACCGAAATTCCACTTCTCTAGACCGGTACATTCGGTGAGTTACCGGTAGCGAACCGACAATTCCACCGGTTAATTTAGAAACGGTCACTTTCTGGTATATGGTGAAAATTGAAACGAAATGATAGCTGTCCGGTTTAACCGGTCGATGCACCGGTGAGTTTTGGAATTCGCCCATATGCGCCACCATAACAGTAGCGGTGACTTTTGACTTTACTTTTACTTCCTAGGATTTTTTTTATACTTTTTTGGTCTCGGGATTAGAAAGCCCACTTTAAGTGTGCGTAAGGAGAAAACAAATGACGTAGTTTCAGTCCGCTTGAAAAAAAAATAAATTTTATCATGAACAACACGGATTTAAACTAAGTATCATTCTTAGAAACTTATATGTTTCTAAGAATGATACACGCTTCATTTGATTCACCAAAACTGCACTAGACAGGTTTTCTGTGGGAGAGCAAAGAGGCAAATGCACAGTCCAGGTGAGCGGAAAATACAATATTGAACAATTTTCAGCAAAGATTGCCCATTTCTTAAATTCCCTAAATACTAAAAGATACAGAAAGCATGGTTCAAGCAACAATCCAAAATTAATCCATTACAACGTTTTTCAGTGGCGAAGAACAAATGAATAACATCTCCAGAGTTACCTCCTCAACTAGAATAATACATATTTTTACAAATTGCTAATTTTAATTGTTAACATTTTGAAATAGTATTAATAAAATAACGTGATACATAAATGAATTAATTTAAAGGAGAGAGAATAGTTATTTGTGTATTAAGAGCGAAAAGCGATAACTCCAGAGTGACAAGAACAAAGTTCTACTTTCTTAAGAGATCGTAAAAAAATTAATTTTTTATTACTACTCAACTCAAGAAGAGTTTTCGGAAACTGCAATCCGATTAATTTTAGGATCGTATCCCGAATTCAGTCGTCTTCATAATTATCCAAATTAGTGATTCGCATTATTCGCTTCACATAATTTGTTGTGATTTCATTAATTCTACAGGAGGGTAAAAATTAACTATTTATTAGGTGATTTCGCTGATGGATTTTTTATTTTGTTATATTTGATATTGTTATGAACAAACGAAAGCAATGAAGGAATGATGTCATTGCTTTTGGCATTTTTGACCTAGAAAATTGCTAAAATATGTAAGTTCTGGATTATTTTACATCATTTCACAATTGTGTTTACGAACAATGTGTAGAGAATGGCAGAGGTAACAAAAAATGGATCCCATAGGGGAGGACTTTGAGTTAATAACCCTGGAAAAAGAAAATCAAACCTTCAATTGCATTATTTTTATCGTTATCGTTCTATCAAGGTTCAATCGCTAACCTTCGGAAACTAGAAACAGCTTAGAGATTACTCCCACTAATCTGTTTATAACTGATTTTAGTTTAACTAAACTCGGGTTATTAATTTCCAAAACCGTTAATTGTACACGTTCCAAGAATCCAGATTTATAGAATATTATCTCCCTCTTTCCGTTAATTGATCTTTGTTTCCAATTAGTTATACTGGGAAATATTGGAAATATTCGGTGACATGTTTTTATATAGTTTTCATGTTCCTCAGGACTAAAAACATTTTGCATAAAATGCAACGTATTATAAGCCACCACAAAAAAAAAACAAAAAAAATGTTACAACATGTTACCAAACATTTCTTGAGAAATGTGCCTAAACTATCATACACGTCCACTTTTCCACAAAATTGTCAAAAAAGTTTCCAAATAAATGTCTGATTTGGAAAGAAGTAATAACTTTGTTTCGTTCTCAATCTTCTGAACTTACTCACTCTCACAATAATTGCCTTTTTCTACTCCTAGTAACATAACATACTACATCCAACAAGCATATATAATTCAGGCCATTGTTTTAAAGCTGGCGTTTGAGCCCACGAGCGTAGCGAGTAGCGTGATTCATCTGATAGAATGAGACTTATTGTATGCAAGTTGAATACTATAGTTAGTACATGGCTTTATTTCCAATTTTTACATAATGGTCAGACAATTTGGTTTTCAACACGGGTCTTGTTTTGATTGTCATAGTCGAAATGACCTTAAAACTATCATAGCCGCCATCTCCTTATGGAGTCAATAATCAGGAATGTATAATAAAAAAAACAAAGATGCAGCGTGAATTATGAATATTATGCTGTTTTAATTCAAAGGGTATGACATACGGAAACTCAGTAATTATCCAAGTAATCTCGTGAACCGACCATGGAATGAATATAGACACCAGATTTCGGATAGGTCTGATCGACGTAGATCTGTAGAATTAATGTATTGTAAGTTTCCGTATGTGAGAGGCTTGTCAGAAAGAATACAGAGTCGCTTATCTAGAAGCAACCCTAATGTTAGAATTAGCCTTTCATCAGACTAAATTCGTGAATCTTTTCCAGCCAAAAACATCCAATTCCCACAGGTCTTCAATCAGAATTAATTTATAGGGTAAAATGGAAAAATTGTAGTAAGTCTTATATAGGGATGACACGACAATACTTTAAAAATCGAATCTATCAATATAATTATGATTGTCGCGAAATAAATCGAAATAAGAAAAAGAAGATAACCCTAGCCCAACACCATTTTACAGTGGGCCATTCTTTCGATTTGAGAATGTCGCCATATTGAACCATGAAAATAATTATTATTAGCGGGGTATTAGTGAGATGTTTCACATTTATAATAACGACACTATTAACGACGGAGCGGACAACCAAAACTTGAATGTAATTTATTGCCACTTGTTACATAACATAAAGAAAAAATAAAGTAAAATCTATCATTCCTAACTTTATTAATAATTATAAGGAAAAAGAAGACCATACTAACATTCCGCAGGACCCACTGGTGATAGCAGAAACAATATCATTCTATCGTTTATTTTGTTCCTGGCGGCTGGTGTTTCGTTTGTCTTTAAATCATGTGGTCGTTGTATGTTTGTGAATTGATTGTTTTGTTTTTGTGTCACAGCTTAGGTGACATACTTTTCAAATTAAATTAAGGTAAGCAAATCCACTAATTATCTAAGCATACCTCCTGCACTTTGATAATAGACACATACAGATGCACGGTTTCTGTTTTTACTGTATATGGTTTATATGCATTTGTTAATTACGTATTTTTATGCAATTTTTTATCGGTGTTTACGGTTGTGTCTTTTTTGATTTGTTTATGCATTGAGTGTGTTGTAGATTTTTTCATTAAGCATAGTTTTTAGCCCTGGAGAAGATCTAAATAAAGATCGAAACGTTGGCGTATTCGCAACTGTGAAGTAGCTTCTTATTTATATTCTAATATATATTTTAATAGAAATACACAAAGCATACATAAAATGGTATGACATACCTTATTATGTGTCTAATTCAAAAAATTTAGTTTTAGATATTTATTATTCGGATATTTAGATATTTACTTTCTGTTTTCAGCCTATTTATTATTTCCTAAATATATGTTTTGGGTATGTTCTAAGATACATTTTGTTATAATTTCTAACAAATGTTCATCAAGAAAGCGAAAAAAATGCGATCTGCTGGTTGCGGAGAAAAGTGAAAATATATTCTAAAACACACAGCTAAAATTGGTGGGAAAATATTACTTTTTACTGAAGATATGTTGAAGACATCAAAGACATAAATTGCAGCGCTTTTTTTATAAAGAAAAAACTTACTGATTTATTTAATATTTGGAATATTTTAATTTTGCCCATCTCTATGAAGATCCAGTAGTGTACTTGCAGTTGTAAGAGTGATTTTGATATGTCCTAAAGAAATTAGGCGTTGACAATTGACATTACTTGATTATTGATTCATTAAGGCTGCCCTTTCAGCATTGCCAAATTTCATCTTTAGAATCCTATTTTTATTCATGCCTCCAATTTTTAATCTTTTTTATGAAAAATGGCTTAAATTTTCATATTTCGCCGTTCTTTTTCTTGTTTTTCCCCCACTTTGACGGACCACTGCCGTCTTGACTAATTTTAAGCCCACGAGCAACATATGCTGGTTTTTGATTGTTCCTTTTCCATCTTGACTACGGTCTAGGGCACAAGCACGTGTGAGCGAGTCCCTACACGGCCACAACCCGGCCATAATGGCCTATATCCTATATACATACGGTCTATGGCTATTGACCATTTGCTCATATTTTAAGGTAAGTCTTCTTTCAAATAATTTTGATTTCACTAAGCCTTCCTTGTTTCCAATTCCAATTTTGTTGGTTTCCCGAATACGCTGGAACCGTTAAAGACGGTGGTTCCTAGATTGTACACCGTCCAAACTAATCTTTTCTGTGGGGTTGCCGAAAATGGAAACGTTAGCGACGGTGATGCACAAGTTTTAAACAGTCCAAACCTCAAATATTCATGGAGATAAAGCCGGGTCTTTGTCTAACCAAAATTCAAGACCACCATCAACTACTGTAATACAGCTTAACAAACTGGCCAAGTTACTAGAACGTAGGTACAAACCTCACGTTAACAAAAGTGATCAATTTTAGAATTTTTTTTTTGCTTTACTTTGGCTTGATCACCTAAACAACATGTAGTATCAGTTACATTCTGTAATAGTTTTCTTAATTTCAATATTATAGCTTCTCCCAGTAAAAGTCTAGTACTAAAATACTTAATCCCCTTTTCTTAGTTCGAGCCATGACCTAGCTTCCAAGAAACCCAAAACTGCCGTTTGCATAGTGTATGTACTCACTTTTTCTTATAAAATTCGCCACAAAGTATATGCAAAGTTACTTGGAACAGCATAAAATGTAAATGTCGACGTTTTCTTTGTTAATACTTACCTGCGTATTCTATTTTTAAGATAGTAAACTTATAAATTTAATAATAAAATTAAAAATATTTATCACAATCTTTGTCTATAAGTGTGTCCGCAACCTAACCTGACCAAGGGAGTAAATTTTGCTATAACATCATTCAGGAAATCTGAGGAGAAAAGGAGAAATTCTCTTGAGCTTCGATGTTGTTTCGCTCTTCACGATGGTATCCATTAAGGAAGCCATGGAACATATTAACCACGAATTTCCACAAGATATTGCTAAGTTGTTCCAACACTGGCTAGCCATTATATATTTTCAATGGAAGAAAGATTTCCACAAACAAACTGATGGTGTAGCTATCGGCAGCCCCCTTAGTCCAGTAATAGCCAACTATTTTATGGATATTTTCAAGGCCAAGGGGTTGGCAACGCAAAAGTGCTGGTTCCGATACGTGGACGACACCTTTGTTGTTTGGGGACATGGCCAGGGCGAACTTACGCCTACCGTTTTTGGATGTTTTCGTATCAAGGAGACCGAATGGGAAGCTTGCGCACTCCGAAAACCAACACACTGACCGATACCTCAAGACCAAAGGATCAAATCATCATCCCAGATAGAAAAGGGGAGTCATAAAGGCTCTGTCTATGAGAACCAAGAGAATTTGTGAGCTGGCTGAATTGGAACAGGAGATGAAGCATCTGGAAAGAGCCTTTGGTTGGAATGGATACAACAAGCATGAGTTCGGTAGGGCCGTCTGTCCAAGGAATGTAGAGCGCCGGGAAAGTACAACGGGAGAAGATGAAGAAAAGCGCGGATGGACTAGTCTACCATAAATCCACAACGTAACAGACAGGATCGGCAGGCTATAGGAAAAGCACAATGTTAAAACTATTTTTAACACACTCGTAAAATTCAACAAAGCTTGAGGCAAGGTTTACCCAACTTCTTTATTTTTAATTCCTTATTTCTAATTCTTATTTGCTAATTCTTAAGGAGTTAAAACCATGTTATTTAATGGCACTGTTTATACAAGTTCCTAATTCTTAATTCTTAATTTTCATTCTTAGTGCTTAACCTTGAAAGTTCCCAATTTTTAACTTTTAGCAATTAATTGCGCATATCCAGTAGACTGACATTTTGACGTTTTACGCGAACTTTTCATGCGGGTATTATATAACCTCAAATTTTGTGTTTTTTTTTTATTATTTGGTTCCCCTCGGGTTAAAAATAAAATACGTGGCAATAATAATACATTTTTGTACAAATATAGATATTCAACAGCAAGATTCACTAATTGATTTGATACAAATCTTTCCCTATCTCAGGGACAAAAAAAAACAAAAAATATAAGGATGCCTTGGCATGCAATAATTCATGGCAGTCCATTGCGTCCATAATGGAGACAGGTGGTAAGTACCTATATTAAAAATGATGTGTTAATGTATCCTCTTATGATATGGCACAGTTTTGAAACTTGTCTTTATTTGCAAGGCTTCTTTAATGTAATGAACAATGGTCTGAATTGAACATTCAGATTCTGCACTTTTGTCTGTAGTAAACTTTTCAAGATCATTATTTATTTTTTATAGCTACTTTGCTCATAGGTTTTTTTTTTCAGTAAAGTCTTGTCAGGAAAACTGGGAATACCTTAAAAAGAAATATGTGAGAGAAAGGAGGCAAGCAAAAAATATAGACACTTTTTGAAAAATTAGGATTCCTAGATAGAGTGTTGCAAACAAAAGTGTGAGTATTTATAATTTTATCATTGCATTGGTATTAGAGTGGTTCATGGGTATTAGCATATTACTGATTACATGGATTTCCATATTGCTACTAGAAAGGTAACTACAAGAATTACTTGATTTTAGGAAATTGCTGAGGAAATTGACAAAACAATGGGCTAGTTCTGCAAAATAAGTTATTAACCCCTATTTGCACCGAAGTTATTTAAGCCTAGCTTAACGTGGGTGCTAATTTATATATTTTTTTATTTATATAAAAGTAATTATTCTGATTTGCAGCAGATGTGTCTAGTTTAAATAATCCTAGTCTTAAGAAAAGTTTCCACCCACTTATGCTGTAATAAATAAAAAAGGTTCATTTTGTAGCTTATTTGATTATTTTACTACTTATTAAAACTAATTATATGATTATTTTACGACCAAGTTTTTGTTTGAATAAAAGTTTTCATAAATATTACAAGAATCCTTTGTTGGGTTTTTATTGTTCTTATTAGTGAAACAGTCTCACATCAAATGAAACTTTAAAACCAGAAATAAAATAGGACTCATGGACACATTTTTAAGGAGTTATCTTACGGTATTTACTCTGGCATTGATCCACGGTAAACATAGCTTTCTTGCCAAGGAACAGCTCCCATTGGTGAAATAAAGTACTCAGCCAAATTGTCACGTTGATTTTTTGCATGTTTTGAATGATCATTAGACCCTAGCCTAGAAACAGATTTTTAGCTACTGCCTTTTTCAGTCCAAATTCCTGGTTGTAGTTCTCCCAATTCATCCACATAATCTACGCACCCTGTGGGACAGTACTTTCTATTACTTAGGGGACGATCAATTTCACTTTTTCTCGATTCTCCACCTTTGTATTAGAATGCCAAACGTACTTTCAAATGTCTTCCGAGCTCAACTGATTCTGTAATTGCAAATATTTCTCTTTTTTCCTAAATTAGATCCAGGGTAAGGCTTAATAATATTAGAATGCAACGGAAATGCCGCATCTGCCACTACAAAGTGAGACGTTAAGATGTTAGTGCCTGGCAGACATTTTGGGGGTGGAATGCCAAGAGTTCCTTGCAGAAGTGCCATACCCATTCCACTGTTTTTGAAAACAGTGGAGTCATGGTTAGAACCTGCAGGCCCAATATCCACCATACTAAATCTATAATAGGCATCACATGACGCCATTAAAACAATGCCATGTGACTTTTTATAATTAAAGAATTCACTTCCTGTGTTTGATGTAGCCTGAATCACTATGTGCTTCCCATCGATTGCACCTACACAGTTGGGAATGTTCCATCGATTTAGAAATGCTTTGCTGATATTTTCAAATAATTCTTGAGTAGGTTCTGGCAATTGAGATGGAGATAGAGTGTTCCAAATAACTCCACAGGTTTCCATAATTATAGTACGTGCTGTGGCTTTACCAACCCGATATCCCCAGGCGATTTCTTGCGTTGAACATCCTTCTGAGAAAACTACAAACAGGTAGATGTGATTGTTGAAAAGTTTTTTTTTAATATAAGTTATACTTACTGCAGTGTCATAATAAGTCGCTGTTCTGATGAAATATGCAATTTTTTTGGGTTTTCGTTCTAGCTGAGAATGTAGTAAGGAATGCAAATATTCAAACTGGGCTAGTCATTCTTGTGTACTTAAAGAATTGCTCCTCATCCCATTCAGAGTGTAGCATATCTTTGATTAATGATGCAAAAATAACCATCTACCTTTCTGTTTCGGTTCATAGGGCGAACATCAAATCGTCTAATTCTTTTTTTTGCAATAATAGTTATTATTGCCACTTTACATATATAGTGCAAAAAAAGCAACACGGATAAAGCCAGTGCCTTCTTCTGCCTACTGGTTATCTTCATTTTAAAATCTCCCAAAATTTACAACAGACTTTACTAACAAAGTGTTAAATTATAAACTTTTCCACCTCCCGCCTCTCCAGCTAAAGGGGAATGTCAACTGTCAATGTAGTGTTAGTAGTGTCAGTTGCCATATGCTTAATTTTTAAGAATTAGGAAATTGTATAAACCACGTTAAGAAAGTTTAGGGAGTTCGTCAGGCAGCTGTGGTTCGGTAAACATTGGCATCACAAAACGGCATTGTCAACTCGCGGATTACGGAACACAAGAGGAGAACACACAGAAGTCAGCAGTCAGCAGAGCATGCTCTCTCCTAATGTCAAGACATCATTTTCTATGAGGTGGATATCTTATATCAATCACAGCGTTTCTATCCGAGACTAACAAGAGAGACCATTGAGATCTTTAAACACGACAACAATTTCAACAGAAAGGATGAAATTACGTTGCTAAATGCAGACTTGAAGCGAGCTCTACGACAAACTTCAAGGGCGCCGACACCCCGCGCCACCACTACCCCTACCCCAGACCCTCCACTGCAGCGCGACGGCTGGGGAATAATTACCTCGGAGCTCACCATAGCCGAATCAGTCAACGTCGGGAGTCAACATTAGAATCACATTTAAAATAGAAACTCCATTTCGTCGACATTTCACTAAACACAATAACAACCACAAAAATGAAAACATGTACAGAGCAATTGTTAAGGTAGTATTAGGTTTCATATTGTCCTTAACAAACAATGGACACGCTTTATCTCCAATTTTATTTCATTTTTTTTTCAATCAACCTCAAAAACGCTCTGTATAATCCGTTACAATTTGCGAAAGTTAGCAAAGAGAGTGACACCTAATGGCACTGAGAGCGCTCTTTACGAGTGTATGTCTCTACGAGTGTACACCTTTGATATCTGAAGCGAAATCTAAAAGATAGGACTAAACTGGTGTAGTCGTTAAAAACAGCCGTTTGGTCCACCTGCACAAACTTTAACTCTTTGCAAAACTTGGGTTGTGCTTATGTTATTTAAAAGAGTAACCCTGTTAGGGGAGACATTTTCGGCATTCAGCACTCTGTATCTCGCTAAATTATTTATTTTATTTTTTTAGCTTTCTTAGCTAGTAAAAATTAACGAAAAACTATTCAAAAAAATGTATCCAATAAATCTCTAATCTCGCTGAAGACACAGAACGAAGTAAATTAATTAAAACGAACCTCACGAAATTCCCTGCTGTGCTAAACCCATTGCCTTTCTCAACTCGAACATATCTTGGCAGTAATTTGTTTTAACGTTTTTATTTCGTTTGCAGGGACGGCTTTAAATTAACTTCGCCTGCATTTCGCCAGCAGGTCTTGATATTGATCTGTTTTCGCTGCTAAGATCACAGAGAATAAATTTTCATTTCTCAACTATATTCGCCAACTTACTGCGATTTAATATTTTAGGTAATAACAAAGCGCTGCATAAAATAAATGGAAAACCTTTAATGGTTCAATGCTTTGCTTCTTCAAGAGTGTTTCGGACTGTCGGCAATCTAAAAACAGAATTTTTTATCAAAACCTTTCTGAAAGTATCCTGTTTTTTGTTCCAAATTTAATAAGTAGGTATATAAGGAATAACTTGTTCTAAATTAATAAAGCTTTCAGATCGTTTGAGGAATTCGTTTGGGGAAAGTTTTGTGTTAAAGTTGGAAAACAAAGGAATTGGTAATTTCTAAACTTTGCCAAGCAATTTCATTAAAAAATTAAAATAAACTCAAACATATATGTTTTATATAAACTTATCTATCCTATCCATCATAAACATATTGATCATATAGTATTCATATGTGTGTGGTGGTCGGTTTTATAATGTAATAAAATTTCAACATGCTCACCATGTTAATTAATACATTCTCTGTACAAAATAACTAACTTATTTACATTTTTTATAGTTGCATTTTTATCATGTATTGTCACGCTGAGCCTGGATGTAATCCAAAATCGTTACGGCAAAAGATTTATATCATCGGATTGCTTAAAGCGCGCCCTTTGTGACCTGCCGAGAGTGAATAACACTGATAAAATTACCAAAAATGACTAAACAATAAGAATTACAATAGGAGCCCGAACAAAAGAAAAAGTATACAGCAGGGAGGAAAAAAACAACTGTAAACACCAAAGGAATCTAATCTGATAAAAACAAACAGTGGTTTATACATAAAATAGGGTCACCCAATTCATCATATTGTACTACAAACGTACAATTGGTGCTTACGCGGAATCCATAAATGATGGGAGATGGAGTGCTGTGAATGTAGAAAATATGGTGGAGGCAAAAATCCAGTCTTCACTTGTGATTGCTGTAGGGAAAAATGCTGTAAATCTTGCGCCATTCTTACATCATCAGAAGTGAGGGTCCTGGAATTAAAAGAAAATCGAGTTCTGAAGTTCAACTGCAAAAAGTGTGAAAAATTGAATATCATGCCCTACTACTGCGAACAATAGAAGATAAAACATCCATCATTCCGGCCAAGGATGAAGTAATTGACCTAGGGAAAAATTAAAGATGCAGAGAAATCACATATGTATGGAATGGGAAAACTACAAAGTAAGGAACGGGGACACATATAGCCATGTAACTCAACGAGAACAAATAATGGCCCCACAAGCCAAAATGAGGGATCTTCCGAGTATAATTATAAAATCTAAGCAACAACAGGAGGCAGCAAAGACCTAGAATGACAGTAAGAAAAATATCAGGCCAACAGACTTGAAAATATCTGTAAAGAACACACGACCTACATAAAAATGGATGTATATTGATAAATTGTTCCAGCAAAAATGATATCAAAGTTCTAAGAAAAGAGGCGGAAAATAAACTAAAGGACTATGATGTTCAAATAACAAAGATGAGGCTTCCTAGATTTAAAATAATGGGTTATGAGGGCAACCTGGATATGCAACAGATGATACAATCAATTAGAGAGCAAAACAAATTTATTCAGGATGAAGAACATTTGAAAATAACATATATCAAAGTTTGCCTACCAAGGCAAACGCAATTACTGTAATTTATGGAGAATGTTCATCTTCCCTATTTCAAAAATTGATATCCATAAAGAAGTTACATATTGAATGGCAGCGATACCCTGCCTATGAAGATTTAAGTGTGGTAAGAGCCAACAACATTACCATAAATATGAAGCATGTATTAATAAAGCTGTATGCGAATTCTGCTCTGGAGAGCATCATAAAGGGAAATGTCCTAAACAGCATAAAAGGTGTATGAACTGTAGAATAGCAAACAAAAAATTTAACCTGTGTTACAATGTGAACCATACAGCGAATGACAGTGGGTATCCCTCATGGGTACCTGAGTTGAACATAGCGCGATCAAAAATTGACTATGGTGGTGGAAATGTCTAACGATCAACAAGAAGTGGTGAAGTTGCAAAATTTCGAAACACTGGTAAGCGAAATTCAACAGGAAATTGTTTGTTGTGAAGAAATAAAGAGTAGAATTGAATTGAAAACTTATAACATAAATTTCTGTGACATTATTATTTTAGCAGAGTCATTTGAAAGTTGCGATAATGAGTACATATAGTATTGAAGGATATTCAATATTTTTTAATAATGTTAAATGCAATAGAAACGATGGAACCGTAATATTTTTAAAATCTGAACTTATTTACAATATCAAGCTCTCAGTACTTCATGAATAAAAGGTAACTCTTAACAATATTTCTATACAGAAAAACAAAAACAGCTCCGAGATTATTCCTATCCTTTATTTTTTCAATAAGAATGTAAAGATGGCAATACACTCAGATCGGTCTATCTGGTGTCATCTAGTGTTCAAATAATTTTGGTGAGTGAGCATCGTTTATATATGCGCCACCATCACAGTAGCGGTGACTTTTGACTTTACACCTACTGCTTAGCCCACCTTATGGAGAAAAGCCCACCTTATGGAAAAAACAAATGATGTACTTCCAGTCCGCTTGAAAAAAACAGGTTTTTTGGAGGATCTGGAACAATATCTTCTCGACTTTCGAGTAGAAAAACAGCTGGATGTTCTTATAGGTGACAAATATAAATATTCTTGCCAAGAACGATAACTCTGTGAACTCTTATCTTTCACTTTTGAATCACTTTGAATCACTTTTGAATCTTAATCTTCGCTAACAACTGTTACTTTGTCTACCAGTCTCTGCAGATCTTTGAGCCAGTTGCTACTACAGCGGTATTGTCAGCGTATCTGATGTTGTTGTACCCGCCAGCTCCTCTTCCAATCCGCCTCCCGAAAAACTCCGAGTAAATATTAAATAGCATAGGAGAGAGAACACTCCCCTATCTGGCTCCTTTCCGAATACTAATTTGTTCTGTCAAAGCATTGTCATATTTCACTCTAGAAGTTTGTCCCCAGTAGAGATTTGATATTATTTAGACATTGTGGTAATCAATGCCAAGTCCTTGGAGTATATCCAGAAGCTTTTCATGCTTGACATTGTCGAACGCCTTACTATAATCTATGAAGTATACGTAAAGGTCTTGGTTTACATCTAGGCATCTCTGAGACCAGACATTCAAAGCAAAGTGCTCTGAATTGTGTGTGTGATGCTTCAGCCTCACATTTTTTGTATATTCTAGTATGGATAATTTTTATAAAGATCTTCAGAACCTGACTCATCAAACTTATTACTTTTTGATCATCACACTTTGGCGCTCGAGATTTTTTCGGGATAGGAACAAAGGTGGAAAACAGCCATTCTCTGGGAATTACTCCTGATGTATAAATGTTATTGAATAGATCCACTATGACACAGATTGAACGCTCATCCAGTAGTTTCAAAACCTCACAATGTACCTCATCTGGCCCTACTGATTTACCGGATTTTGAGGTTTTGATGACATACTCTACTTCTTCCTTCGTTATTTCTGGAGCCCTCTCTGATATAGTTACGTCATATGTCTCCGTTTTTTGGTCATCAAACAGTTGACTTATATATTGCTGCCACAGTCTCAGTCTGGCATCGAAGTCAGCAACCAGTGCGCCCTTTTCATCTTTCAGTGTAGCAGTTTTCTTCTCTCTCACCGCACCGGTGACATCTTTATTTTTTTATGTAGGCCGAAACTGTCGTACTTCTGTTCTAATTCTTCAATATCCTTGCACCGTTCAGTCATTCAGACCTCTTTCGCTATTCTTATCTTATTTCTAATTGTTTTCTGTATCTCCTTGTACTTGGTGTTATCCCTGCTTTTGTATCTCCTTCTTTCTTCCATCAGTGCCAAAATTTCCTCTCTCATCCATCTCTGCCTAGTTCTGTTCTTGCCCTTACTAATGCTTCCTTGTTGTGTTGTTATTATTGCTTCTTTAATTTTGGTCCACTTTGCCTCTTCACCCAGATCACCAACACTTTCTTCCTGGAGTTTATGGAGTCTATTATTTATGTTATTAGTTGCAGCAGTTCGGACTTCTAGTTGTTGTATACTTCGGATATTTAAACTGGTGTTTTCTGCTTGGGACTATCTCTTCTTTGACTTCACATACATATTCATTACTATGGGGTTGTGGTCACTTCCGACGTCCGCTCCAGGGTATGTTTTCCAGGGTTTATGGCATTATAGTCAGTATTAAAACTAGGGGCACAATGAAGAAAAAACTATTATCAAACTTCAGCGAAAAAAGACAAAATTATCTACAAATATTATAGAAACTCTCTTCATAGAATAATTCAAAAGCGAAAATATGACTTTTATCACCATGAAATTGTAAACGCTGGAAATAACCTTAAAGAAGTTTACAGAATAATATCAGAAGCAATCGATAAAAATAGGTATCCTGATGGGAAGCAGACGATCCCACCCTGACTAGGCAATGATTCTGAATCGTTTACTAATACTAGAGATACTGCTAATTATTGTAATAATTGCAGTTTGCAGCATACTGAATAAAATTCAACTGCCTTCTAAAATCTTTGAACCAAAACAAAACAACCTGACCTCATTGTTCCTAAGGACAGTAAGTGCTGATAAAATTATAAGCTATATAAATAGTTTAAAAATTGATAGTGCACCAGGAAGGGATGGAATAGGTGCCAAGCTTATAAAAAATCATACTTGCACTGTTCTTTTTTGTTCGGAACTTTTACTGCAATAGTTACTTGGCACATACAGATGTTTAATCATCTAGGTGCCGATGTTCCTCTAAAAAGACATCATGTCTTGGGTATTGTAAGCTGCACTTCACTGCAACAATATTTTGGATAAAATATATGATATGATGATATGAATGATACCTCAATCAACAGCTCCGTCTCCCGAAGGGATTCTATTTTGGTTTTAAAACAAAAACTGGGGAGGCGGGTGTTTGGAATAACAGGTCTAATGTAGAACTTTTACTTTCTGTCAAGAACGGTGTTTCGCATATAAAACTAAGCAAATTATTTAAATACGCAAACTTGGTATATGAGGGACTACGTAAACTTGAATTTTCTATGACCTTAAAAGTAACCTACTCTAGCAAATTCCTTTCCTAGCACTTCTCTTTATTTTAAAAACCAAACTTGGCTGTATGCTTTTAGTGGTGATCTCAACCCGTGGTCGTTTGTCATTCCAGCGTGACGATACTTCTCCTCGACCCCTTTCACCAATCTCTCAAAACGAGCCTTCTCGTGAATGCAAGAAGCCTTTTTCGATTATTAAACATTGGGCGGGCACCACATGGCGGTTGTTCGTCCTTCCGGCGTAATCACAATCAGCTCTTGAACAGCCCGAACGCGACCCCCAATCGACTCTTCGTGGGTCCCCAAAAACTTACTGCTGTTTCTCTCTCAAAAACGCTCGTCCTAACTTTCTCTGTCGTCAGCAAATTTTGTCCAATCGATTGCAACCTTACTTTCCATGACGTCAATCAGCGGTTCGAAGTACCCGTTGAACGTTGAACAAATTTGCGAGGTATGGCTTTTAAATTTGGGTCAACATTGTGACATCTCTCTCTTTTAGTAAAACTCGCACTCTGTTATAAAAAGCAATAAACTGAATAAAATTTTATTCCTGAAGAGGAATACCGATATCATTCTTCTTATAAAACTCTCTACCTTGTTAAAATTGAAAATCTTAACTAAACAATTTAATCAAAGAAGTCAGAAAGTTTGACATTATCGATAACTTGACAACAGAAATCAAAATTACAAGAGGAAATAAAAAAAAAATCTAATCTGTTCTGAAAACCTGCTTAGTTACTACCCTAAAACTCAGCAAGATTTAACCAAATAATGCTATCAAAAAATATAAGATTTTACAATACATTACGCGAACTGACAAAAACAATACAAATAAGGAGGTAGTCAAAAAATTTTACAACTTACAAATCCAAAATTATCGAATTTACTGAATTAATCTAAAAAGTAATAATATATCTAATAATTAACAAAATTCAACTGTCAAAACGTATGAATTCTTTTTGCTCTTTTGTGACATTACTGACTGACACTTTGCTGAGGCAAGTCTACATACCCACATAATAATAGGCAAATTTCAACTTTTCTTGTAACTTATGAGTTCTTTTACATCCTGCAAAAATATTAAAGATACAAACTTACTCATTGCGTAGTTATTTTGATTTATAAACCCCTATAGAAGGGGAGATAGGATATATTTTTCGAATACAACACAGCAAAACGTGCTTTTTACTCAAATCTCGCGACATTATAGCTCCATTTACTGCGTATTTTTTAGGATATTATTGAGTCAACACGCTTGAGATTCACTGGCAGGAATCCTCTACAACCAGTGTGCAAATATACGAAAAATAGCAGGAAGACGTTAAGAAAAACTGAAAATTCATACCTCGAAGAGGAGGGTGACGTAAAACTTTTTACCCCGGTAAAAGTCGCCGACATTTGCTGCCTGTTTGACAGAATGTAGTCGAGAGCTTTAAAATATTAATGCAAGGTATTGTAAACAGGAAATTATACGTTCAAATGCCTCGGCTGAAAGATAATAGAAATGCTAATGAGCACATTTTCTACATACCCTTCATATATTTTTCATGTTTCTATTTTCATGTGCAAACTTTAGCTAAAGGGGCCGTGGGCTTGTTAAGTTTGGTCATTCCTTAGTAGTGTACATTACTATAGGAAAATGACGTTGTAAAAACGTAATTCAGTACCTAATTTTGCTGCAATCTTTTCTAAACATTTTACTTATAAGACATTACGAAGTACTGTGTAAATAAGGCATTTTTCCTTCTCCATAGATATCGAAACATTTAGCTTTTGCGCAGGGAACTTTAATTTACTTCATACTGCATCATTTAGGACACTTTTACTTGATTTTAATCCGGTAAATAGCTTTTTACAGGACTGGATATCGTAATAGTAATTTACGTCACAAGTCCAGTAGGTGGCTTGTTACAGTACGAGGTTTTTACGGACGAGGCGACGTCAGGAGCCGAGTCTGGAAAGTTATACGAGTACGGTAACAATACCTAATGGACGTGTATGGTACAATATTTTATTTCATACTGTTTTTATCATTTATAAATTAAAAAAAAATTAAAAAAATGACCACGTATGCATTAGATTTATTGAAATTTGGCGGTGTCTGTATTATATTGTCTCTGTCAAAATTCATAATTCGAGAGCTATGGTGTAATGATTTAAAGTTACGCTATTTATGGTACCAAAATAAACTTTTGAAAATATGTAGCCATCAGTTTTAACTTTTTTATCACAAATTATTTTTCATTAAAATTACTCCAACGAGTAATAGATCTTTCACAAATTCCTTCGAGGAGTCTTCCTAATGCGGAAAATGATGGAGACGTAAGCATTAAATCAACAATGTGCTTGTGTTTCTTCAAATATATGTAGTACTTTGAAATAAGTCGGTTCTGCTGGGCATTGGAAGGATTTTTGAATTTCACTGAATAATTTAGAGGCTCGTTTCGAATATCAGGAAATGATGATTGATTTGATTTAAAGGTTTGATTCAATGACAAGTAGTATCAAAGGTCGTAACTACTGCGCACACATTTTGACGTCGCCAACGGAGCATTTGTCAAAATCGGTACCTCTACCGGTACAGGTATCGTAAACCTACTGTAAAACTATATTTACCGGACTTATAACGTAAATAGCTATTAAAATATGCAAAAAGGCAATATTTACAATTTGGAAATTGAAAACTTATCTGATTTCTATATTTCCAGAATATTGCAGCTGTTAAGAAGGAAACAAACAGAAACAACTATTCGTGTGCTAATACCCCTACCGGCAGTGAATTACCCTGTTTCAAAGCTCATTTTATAAAGCAAAACATATTTTGAAATGAATCAATAAAATAATAAAAGTTTCAATCCTTGAAACTAAAAAAAATATTATGCTTTTTACAAAGAAAATAGAAACCGCTTCTTTCCGATATGCGAAAATTGCACCATGTATAATTACAATTTGGAAATTGTAAATGCATGTGTCATCCCTCTTTTTTACTCTTTTACTTCCAGAGAACGAATAAATGTTACATGTACGCAGGTACATGGCCGGCTTACAAGAAAAATCGCAATAAGTTTCTGTATTAAACATAAACTGTGCAAGAATTATCACTGACCCGCAGTTTTACCATAAAACTAAGGTTCTGCTAAAGTATCATATATGATAATAAAAAATACTCCATTTTCATTAGAAAAAGTCATCTAGGCGGCTATATAATTTTGACAGAAAGATTGTGATTACGTTGATTATGAGTACATAATCAAGGTAAGTAGATGGACTTTTGTCTTTTCATCCTTTCCTTTTGACAGTTTACAGCCAACTAGATAACGTTTTCAAATAAACACCCCTTATTTATCTACACCCCAGAGTTTGGAAAGAATAAGCAAATAAAGGGTTAATTATTGGGCCAATATTTCTTGAAAGTATATTGACAGTTTTTTATTGTTGAGTTTAACGAGCTAATGCTCGTTATATAATTTTGACAGAAAGATTGTGATTACTGTGATTATGAGTACATAATCAAGGTAAGTAGATGGACTTTTGTCTTTTCATCCTTTCCTTTTGAAAGTTTACAGCCAACTAGATAACGTTTTCAAATAAACACCCCTTATTTATCTACACCCCAGAGTTTGGAAAGAATAAGCAAATAAAGGGTTAATTATTGGGCCAATATTTCTTGAAAGTATATTGACAGTTTTTTATTGTTGAGTTTAACGAGCTAATGCCCGGTTTTATAAAGTCGAATCACTCTGCCCCGAGTGTTAAATATAGGGAAAAAACACAGGTGATTATGGGTCAACTCTCGGGGCAGAGGTAACTCACGTTTGTAACATCTGGCATAAGTGTTTGTTGATTTTAAGGAACGCTTTTACCTTTTATATAAGTGTAGCAATTTAACGTGACACCCTGGACCAGAAGTATTTCCAAACGAGGTGCTGTAACTCAAAACTGTGTTCGAGCTAACTCACACGACCAAGAAAAAAAAGATAAAGTTCACAAACAACTTTTATTTTAAGGATTATTGGTTATTTCCAACTTATAAAGAATAAAATTACCTATGAAATGATCGTAGATTTAGATTACAATCTAAAGTGTTTTCCGGGCTTTGAAACCGTAATTCAATGGAATTTCTTCCTGACGTTTCGTCAACAGCTGCGGTAGACAATATCGGAAGGAAAAACGGGAGAAGATGAAGAAAACCGCGGATGGACTAATCTACCATACATCCAGAAAATAAAGAATAGGTTTGGCATACTCTTGGAAATGCACAATGTTAAAACTTTAAACCCACTCGTACAATACAACAGAGCTTGAGATCGGCCAAAGACCGCACAGATCCCCTATAAACACCCGGAGTTTACTGGGTTCGATGCAGCTGTAGCTCGGTATACATTGGCACCACAAAACGCAGTGTCAATAACACGAGGATTACGGAACACAAGAGGAGTTGCAGGCTGGGACAAACACAAAAGTTGACAGTAGCAGAGCACAATCTCTCCGAAGTTTACGACAACCTTTTCAACGAGGTAGATATCTTATATCAATCGCAGCGTTTCTATCCGGGATTAACGAGTGATTCCATTGAGATCTTTAAACGGGACAACAAGTTCAACAGGAAGGAAGAAATTACGTTTCTAATTGCAGACCGGAAGCGAGCTCTAGGACGTGCTTCAAGTGCGCCGAAACCCCGCGCCAGCACTACCCCCACCCCAGTCCCTTCGCTGCAGCCAACTCAGTCGAATTAGTCAACATTGCGAAGCTCGGGAGATCACGCCTCATCGCCTTGGATAATGTCTGCAGCAGCTGTAGGCGAAACGTCAGGAAGAAATTCCATTGGACCACGACTTCAAAGCCTAAAAAACACATTAGATTGAATGTCAAGTTTGACAAATTTATTTTTACAACAACGATATTGAGCTGAAAAGTAGAAAGTCTGGAAATAGTTTCTATAACAATTTATTACAATAGTCTGTTAAAAGACCTTTATTTCATACTGTCCGGTGTATACGTCCTACATGCATCGATTTGAGTCCGGTAAATGGAACTTTACCGGACAAGTCCGGTAAAGGTTGCTAGGCAACCGATGCTAGAGAGCTATTGTCTAATATAAAATATTACGTTACTTAAACTTGATTAAGATTTTGTCAAATGCTACGTAAAAATTTGTGCGTAGTATTTACGACGATTGATATTACTTGTCATTAAATCAAACCATTAAATCAAATCAACCATCATTTCCTGATATTCGAAACGAACCTCTAAGTTATTCAGTGAAATTCAAAAACCTCCCCAATGCCCAGCAGAACCGACTTATTTCAAAGTACTACATATATTTGAAAAACTTTAATTTAGTAAGTAGTAAGATTTAATCCTGACGTCTCCATCATTTTCCCCATTAGGAAAAGACTTCTCGAAGGAATTTGAGGAATATCTATTACTCGTATGTAGTAATAATTTTAATAAAAAATAATTTGTGATAATAAAGTTTTAAAATCAGCGGCTACATATTTTTAGAAGTTTATTTTGGTACCATAAATAGCGTAACTTTAAATCATTATGATATAGCTCTCTAATTATGAATTTTGACAGTGACAATAATACCGACACCGCCAATGTAAAAAAATCTAATTCTTACGTGGTAATTTTTTCATTTAATTTCTAAATAATAAAAACAGTATGAAATAAAATATTGTACGATACACGTCCATTAGGTGTTGTTACAGTACTCGTATAACTTTCCAGACTCGCCTCGTCCGTAAAAACCTCGTACTGTAACAAGTCACCTACTGGACTTGTGACGTAAATTACTATTAATCCACTAATGTGTTAGAAGGCCTTTAATCCACGCCAAACAGACGTATTAAACCTTCATAATAAGTGGTCGTAGGTAAAGAAATTACAACTTAAAACGGAACATAAATGAAAAGACCAGCAAGCAGGGCGACAGTCAGACACTACTGGGTAGGAAGCCCGGAATGTTATTGGATGTTTGTAATTTATTTTTCATGCTTCATAACAAAAAATGTTAATAAAAATCTAAAGGTCAAATTCAATTGAAGACAATTGTTTCGGGATTCTATTTCTGGTGGTCGTTTAATATAAGATAATTATAGTTGGTACTTAGGTTTTGTGTGTCCAATCTAAAATTGACCCTTGTTTAGGGTTCTTTACTCAACACGTGGTTACTAACTGCTTGGGCCTCGTCGATGATATTGAGGACCGCCTCGATGCTCCCAAATATTCCTCAGAGGCTGCAGCCTGACTTCGTCAACGAAGGTGAAAAGGGCTCTAACGTAGCCAAATGTGCGAAATTCAAGGCCAAATTAAATCCCACATACGTGGTTAATCTTCGCGCTATAGATAAGGGAAAAAAACAAATCAAAATAAAGGAATCACGCGAAGATACTTTAATAAATATTGTATTGTGTTCAATGCGAGTGGACTTATACTCTGTTCAGCGAGGGTTAAATATTACGTCATAAATTGTAACGTCATACAAAAAAAAACGTCTGTCTCTGATAAAATGTCAGTTGAACTGGTAAAAAATATGGTATTTAGTCTTCAAAAATACATCAAATAGAATCTTACCTTGAACACTGCATCTACTGGTTTTTCGTGCCACTTTTTCTCGCTGAAAGTAGTCAATGAGTTTTAATATCAAAATTTGTTCCTTTTCACCGTAGGGCCAAGGCATTTTGTAAGAAAATACATAGAATTTCTAAATTTTGACATTTTGACATTAAGTGTCAAACTGACTTTAGTTGGTGGTTTATTTATTAATAAGAAATAATAATACGCTTGGTTTTTGGCGATCTTTTTCTAATAAAATAAGATGAGCAATGTGACGTCATATTGAACCCTCGCTGAACAGAGAGTATACAGTCCTCCACTGCGACCTGCGGTCTATCGTGGCTCATTCGAAGTGTTACCAGCAAGGTTTGCTGGTAACACTGCGGAGCTAGTTCCACTAGTTGTCACCCGTTATGCCCAGACCCCCAGCGAATCTGATGAGTCTCTCGGGCGACACTGTGATTGCATCTTGAGGTTAAATGATCGTGTTTCCGAACAGTGAGTATCTCGATCTGGCAATAGCCGAGCAGTCACATGAGACGCGCTGACGCATAGACGGTAGGTTCTCCCACCAGTCCTGGGACTTGGCATTACTCCATTTTTGGAATTCAGCCTTTAATAGAGAGTATGGAACTCCCAGTGCCGGCTCCAGGCCTACAAATGCAGAACCCGCCCCCTTCGTTACCACGATGGCCCGGAATCCATACTATACAGTGTGGCGCTGTTCTCCTGCGATAGGGCGTTCAGAGTCCTGTAGCAGTTCAAAACAGTTTTGGAATTGCGGCGCAAAGACATAAGCGCTAGAAGCGCTGCCCGACTATCCGAGCAGATCTTTATTAATCTATTGTGTCTTCCCTCCTCTAATATGTATCGGGCACACAATTCAATGGAACGTATCTCTGCCTGAAACACTGTGGTGAATCGGCCCAGATTCTCTGCTATACAGATGCCATCCGATCTCCCGTACACTCCGGAGCCAGCCCCTTCGTCGGTTTTGGATCCGTCCGTGTACCAGGTACTTCCTGCCAATTGTAGATCTTCGCCTCATTCGTCCCAGTCTGCCCGCGAGGTAACCCTGACGACGTAGTGAGTGTCCAATGTACATTTTGATACCATTAGGTCGGAGACCATGTTCAATACTGCAATGCCTTCCACATTGACCCCGGGTTGCAGAGACATATTTGTCTTTGCAGAGAGGAGACAGTTTAGCTTTGATGGAGCTCTGTCTGCTCTTTCGATACCAAACTATGGCCTCATACGTGACTATTGGTCTTATTACCGTCACGTATAGCCACATAGTTTGTTGGGGTCCCCCGTGATTTTCGCACAGGTTCTTGCGCGACCAAAGGGAGAGCTGTGCTCTCTTACCGGTACGTGTCACATGTGGGGTCCATGTGAGAGATTTGTCTAGGATGACCCCTAGAAATGTTGCTTCGTTGGTAAACGCGATTGTCGTTCCGAACAAGGATGGCGCTTTCAAGAAGTAGGAAGAACCTCTTCCTTCGGGTAAATGGCACAATCACCGTTTTCCTAGGGGTTATTGCTCGATTTTCCTTTGAACACCAGCAGTATACAACATCCAGCACCTCTTGCAGCGGGCTGGATATTTGTTGAAATGTTCTTTAATTGGATTAACTTCTAAATCCCCTCAAGGGAAGGGCGTACCAAAGTATAAAATGAAGTTAATTCGTAAGAGGCATGCAATTCGGCTGTCGGCACCAAACCACGAGGAAGACGTTTGCCACTAGTTGAAGGAAACAGACGTAAAATAATAGGAGGACGACACGGCCCATCGATAACGACTTCCACACTACGCATGCTCGAGCTTGATAATATCGAACATTTATAATTATCATAGAAGGAAATATTTTACACAACAGGAACAATATAAATGAAATTTTTGGATGCCACCCAGAATTTCCTCAAATAATGCCACACGAAACAATGCCAAAAGCCAATCAATTAATTAATTGATTCGCCAAACACATAAGTAGTATTCATCATCAATTAAACCTACCGCCACAAGAATAGGACAGCACCAATCGAAAGGCCGACAAGTGACAATTTGGAGTGTGACAATTCCCAACAATGGATTACTCGAAACAGGGATTGCGAGGAGCAACAAAATTGCTTATAGGCAAAAGAAAATGCCGTCAAGTAAGTAAAGAATAAGGATGGAAATAAAATCCAACTTGCAAAATGATATTTCAAAATTTTAAACGAAGCAACATTGCAGCCTGCCCTAACCTCACAACCTGAATTGATGTAAACACAACAAGCAGGTGCGAAACGAGAATCTGGGATAAACGGGATATCCTGAAAGCATCCTCTTTTCAAAGAAAATTTGAATCTAGCCAGAAAATACAAAATGAAAGTTACAAAACTAATCCTCAGAAGCAGTGAAGGTTGCTCTAGCCGAAAACTGACAAAAATGGATTCAAAACAAGGCAAAGGAGGTAAATTCTAATCACAAAATCTACAAGTAAACCCAGTATCATTGAATTTAAGTTTAGTAAATTAACACAAGGTACATTTTAGTGGGTACCAGCAGGCAACCAACAAGTCCTCTCGAGAACCAGTGAATGAAATCGAAGCAGTGAGTGAAGTCTTGACAAGGCTGTACTGTAGCAAAATGTAATTCATAACAAATATAGTGAAAAGCGTAGTGAGAAAAATGACCGTGACAGCTTCTTGCTCTAAATCTAACAGTAAGATTTTAGCCTTTTACATACTCTTGGGACACTTTTTACCTTTCCGCATTATCTATAACGAACTAAAATCTGTATCGATATGAGCGAACTTTCTCTGCTACGGTTTGCGGCATTCTAACAACACCAGTCAGACATGAACTACGCGTAATGGAGAGATATTTCTGAACAGTTACGCCGCTATCTGCAATTACACGGAAGCTTTAAACTTAATAGTTCTGAACTGCATAGTTTTGGGTTTAGCCATATACGTGCTCTATTTTGCACAAATTAAACTAAATATATGGGATTCGACGAAATCGATATTATGAGGCCGTGTTCTGGCCGATTAAATTGGTGTAATATTTCCTCTCCAAATGGAAACTTTGGCACGCTTTAACGTTACAGCTAACTGTTATTGCTCGATTTCCGGGATCATTCGAGTTTCATTAAAAACTTACTCCCAAAATATGCAGTAAGGGAAAATGAATCGCGAAGAGCCGATTCGAGATGTAAATCATGTTTATGCGAGGTGTAAATTTTAAAACCTGACGTATGAATTGGCGGTCCTCCGATCCATCATCCAGCACAACAATAGGCCACAATGATTTCCAATCAACTTGGTTTTAGGGCCGATATACATACATTATCTGTAGCCTGGGAAAATATGATCGGCCGCAGTAAAAATCGATGGGTTACGGCTTCATGCACGGCTGGCATTAACATATGCATGGTTTATCTTCTCGTATATCTTTTGATTAATATACGAGTTCCGAAATTATCGTGCAATAATTAAAACGTTATTCTGTATCAAAAATAAGAGGCAAAATATTTAGATCATAGATATTTAAATATTTAATGTATAATTTGATTTTTTTAGATTATGTAGTTTTAGAGAAAATCACTTCAAATTTAGAATGCGGGTATTACATTATGTTTTACATAAACAAACTTACCAACTGTGCTTTAAAATCTACAGACTAGTATATTGTCTCATAAGGATCGAAAGGGTCACTATTTTTAGCGAGGCTGTCCATTTTGACGGACCATCTTAGTGTGTCCGACAGCACAGGAGTTCCAGAAAAGTCACTTCAGCTCCGAATAAAACATACATTATTTTTATTTACATAGTAATTGATTAGTATTTTAATACAATTGAGGGCGACTTTTACAAGTTTGAAGTTAAAACACCAGATATAACCTACATTGCATTGTTTATCTGTCACGTAAGCAATGCAATATACGTCATGTCTGGTGTTTTAACTTCAAACTGAAGTTTTACTGATAGTTGTAAAAGTCGTCCTGATACGTTTATTCCAATTTATGTTTTTAACTCAATCAGGTAAATGTCAGTTTACTTTGATTTAAAAGTATCAACTTGGGTTATAGTACTGCCAAAAGAATCGAGTTTCTGCGTTTTTATTATAAAAATAACGACTTGGCACGAGCTGCAGCTCGTAATTTCAATGAAACTCATCTTGATAAATTCGTTGGTCATCAATATGTTTTAAAGTAGATGCAAAAATTCATGGAAACTGGGTGAGTGGCAAACAAAAAACATCAACCAGAAAGACCAAATATGAACGAAAATGTGGAAGTTGCTGTTGCGATAGATAACACCCAGTCTTTAAATCAACTTTCCCAGGGATCCGGAGTCTCAACAATCACTGTAAGGAGAATTTTAAAGAAGCACAAATTTTATCCATACAAGATTAAACTTGTTCAAGAACTAAATGAACAGGACAATGATCGAAGACTAGAGTTCTGTGAAATTATGTCTATTCAACAACGTGACCTTGTTGTACAATAACCGTTTCAATGATGCGTGTACATATTTTTTGAACGGAGAAGTAAACAGGCATAACTGCAGGTATTATTCAGACACGAATCCACATTGGTTTAAGGAAACCCATACCCAGCATCCACAGAAACTGAATGTTCGGGCAGGATTTCTAGGAGATTACATCGTTAGCCCATTTCTTATTGAGGGTAATTTGAATGGCGCTACTTACCTTCAGCTTCTTGAAACTAACGTTGTTCCGCGCATAACAGAATTACTACTAGAAAATGACGAAAGTTTGCTTCTAAATGAAGTAGTTTTTCAGGGAAGATGGTGCACCTCCTCACTATGTAGTTCCCGCTCGAGAATTTTTGACAAATCGGTTTCCTAGGCGATGTATTGAAAGACGTGGTCCTATCGAATGGCCGCCTAGATCACCCGACCTGCCACCGTTGGATTATTTTTTATGGGGGCATTTGAAATCCAAAGTGTATGCAACACAACCGGCCAACATTGAAGATCTTAGGCAGAGAATAATAGAAGAATGTTGAAAATTGACTCCGCAAGTTTTCGCAAATGTTCGTGCTCTCTTTTAAAGTCGACCGTATTATATGGAAGTCACTTTGATCAATTACTTTAACGGTAATTGCTAAATTATAGCTAGTTAATAGCTAAAATACATATTTAGATTTTTTTTTATCTCGCAATTTCATGCGAATTCATAAAATTAATAGTAGAATGCAATCCTTATGAAATAACCTTTGCAACGATGTGCCACACATGGTGTGGTGACATTTGAGAATTTATAGGGGGCGGCTGTGATGGCTAAGGGATTGATGACAGCAACTCAGATTTTTTGAGAAAAGATGTCCCCTGTGCTATCTTTATTGATATGTATTGGCAATTTTAAAACAAAAGATACTTTCGGGGGTATTGTGGGTGGCTATTTGTCGTCGAACAACCCTATACAGGGTGATTCACGTTATTCGACACGGAAGATTATGGCTAAACTTTTAGATTTTAAAAAAGTTTTGTATATGGAATGGATGAGGGTCTATTGGAAGTACATTTTAAAATTATTGTCATTGTATTCAGGTGGTCCCAAAAGTATAAAATTGATTAAAGTTGTATTTTTTAAAATGAAACACCTAGTATATTAATGTATTTTCGGTATCTACGGACAAAAGTAAAGGTAGTTTTATTAAGGTTTATGGCATCTAAACCGTACCGTTCTTCAGATATTCGTGATTTTGTGAAAATGCAGCATCAAATTTAATATTTCAAATCTCAGCACTTGGTTTCTTTTCAACCACCGAAATTGGCTGGTGGGGTACATTGAATTTTTTGCGGTATGTATTAAATATTAACTACTGTGTACCGAATGTAAAAAAATTAACACTAAATTATTGCAAACTTCGAACAGTAATAACTCGTTTAATTTAAATTAGACACCCTGTATTTTATAGTATCATTAGATGCAGAATTTAGTTTCATATCAAAAACTATTAAACATTCCTATAGCTTGGTCGTTGCATTTTCTTGGGAAATTGATTTTTTCTGAATTTGCGCTGACATAAACGAATGTAATAATCTAATTTACCTGTTCAGGTCTGTTCAGGTGTTACCTGATTTTGACAAAGCAAAATTTATTGTCATTTATAGTTGTCACATATTAATTTAAAGGTAAATATTTTTTTACTGTTAGAATTGGTCGTTAACAGAGAGTTTTTTATTTAATCAAAATGCTGGTTTACACAACAGAATAACGAGTCGATATGATCTTTATTCTAGGAGAATGCTTGCAAAATTGTCTTTTAGCATCAAGGGTTTATGCTGAGAGGTTTTCTAACCGAACTCGACTGAATAGAGCCGTTTTTGAAAGACTGTTGGTTCAATTTAGGCAAACTGGTAGTGTTCAGTATGAAACGACTGCCAACACGAGACCAGTTACAGAAAACCAAGAAACTGAATTAGCCGTTATTGGCTCTGTAGTTGAAAATCTCCATGTCGGACAACGAGAAATTGCACAAAACTTAAATATTAGCCAAGCAAGCGTATCAAGGATTCTTCAAAAACATAAATATCACGATTATAAAATACAACTACATCAAGAACTCTCCGAAAACGATTTTGGCCAACGAGTGGACTTTTGTATGTGGATGTTAGAAAAAGTTGGAGAACAAGAAGATTTTTTTGAATCAGTTCTATTTAGTGATGAGTGTACTTATCATAACGATGGTTCTTTTAACCGACACAATTTTCATTATTATTCTAATTTTAACCCCCGTGAATTTAGAGTTATTAATAACCAACATAGGTGGTCAGTAAATGTGTGGGGGCATAATTGGACAGTATGTGATTGGACCTTATTTTTTTGACGAACATTTAAACGGAATGTCGTTTCTAAATTTTTTGAGAAATCAGCTTCCAATTTTACTGGAAGAAGTTCCTCTAGATATAAGAACAACCATGTGGCTGCAAATGGATGGGGCACGTGCTCATTATCATCGTGAAGTCCGGGAGTTATTAAATGTTCGTCTCCAAAATCGATGGATTGAAGGAATGTAACACATCATTGGCCACCAAGGGCCCCTGACATAACGCCTCCCGATTTGTTTTTATGGGAATATGTGAAAGGAATCGTGTAAAATACGCCACCAACCACAAAAGAAAATATGAAGGAACGAATCAGAGAGGCCTTGAAAAGCATAACTCCCTATATGTTACGCAATGTGAGTGAAGGATTTAAAAACAGAATACGTTTGTATTTAGAATCAGACGGTCGTCATTCACGTCATCATATCACAAAACGCAAAGACCAAGCTATAGGAATGTTTAATAGTTTTGATACGAAACTAAATTCTGCATCTAATGATACTATAAAATACAGGGTGTCTAATTTAAATTAAACGAGTTATTACTATTTGAAGTTTGAAATAATTTGGTGTTCATTTATTGACATTCGGTGCACAGTAGTTAATATTTAATACACACCGCAAAAAATCCAATGTACTAGTAGCCCAATAGCCAATTTTGGTGGTTGAAAAGAAACCAAGTGCTGAGATTTTAAACATTTAATTTGATGCTGCATTTTCACCAAATCACGAATATCTGAAGAACCGTACGGTTTAGATGCCATAAACCTTAATAAAACTACCTTTACTTTTGTCCGTAGGTACCGAAAATACATTAATATACTAGGTGTCTCGTTTAAAATACATCTTTAATCATACAACTTTAATCATTAATTTTATACTTTTGGGACCACCTGTATACAATGACAATAATTTTAAAATGTACTTCCAATAGATCCCCATCCATTCCATATACAAAACTTTTTTAAAATCTAAAAGTTTAGCCATAATCTTTCGTGTCGAGTAACGTGAATCACCCTGTATACGCAGGCATATTAACAGTTTAAGCCAATAAAACAATTAAAAAATACCATTTTATACTAGTAAAATAAAAATAATGTTTTATGTCCGCAGATATTTTATTTATTATACAAGGTGTTTTCGAAAAATAATAATAGTGAGGGGCTAGTTCCTAACGCATAGGACTTATTAATTAAAATGGTCTTTCTTCACACTAAAATTAATTTATCTTGAGTATAGCGACTTTCAACAAGAGACTTTTCTTATGTAGAAATCTTCACGTTTCCAATTTTTCTAATAAATGGTCAATATGTTTACAGACATAAAAGGTTTCGGTATTCTTTTACACTACTCCCTTGCATCAATCTGTTCATATACGTATACCGGGTGACACAAGAGATATGAGACAGCAGAGTATTTTAATAGACCCAGCAGACTAACTTGAACTAGAAATTTTTATAATTTTATTCTAAAGAGTTGTCCGGGCTTTGAAGCCGTGGTCCAATGGAATTGCTTCCTGACATTTCGTCTACAGCTGTGGCAGACATTATTAAAAGCAATAAGGCAATGGGCGAAGTGATCTCTCGTGCTTCTCGACGCTGATTGATCCGACTGTGGTGAGCTCCGTGGTATTTATTCCCCCGTTATCGCGCTGCACTGCAGGGACTGGGGTGGAGGTAGAAGTGGCGCGGGGTTTCGGCGCACTTGAAGTATGTCGTAAACTCGCTTCCAGTCTGCATTTAGAAAGGTAATTTTCTCCTTACTGTTGAAATTGTTCTCGTGTTTGGCCTCAATGGCCTCTTCGTTAGTCTCGGATAGAAAAAGTTGAACGTTGAAAAAGATGTCGTGACATTTGGCGAGAGCGTGCACTGCTACTGCTGACTTTTGTGCTTGTCCCAGCCTGCAATTCCTCTTGTGTTCCGTAATCCTCGTGGACACGTTTTGTGGTGCCAATGTATAGCGGGCCGCAGCTGCATGGAACTCGGAAAACTCCGGGTGCCGATAGGGAATCTGGTGCGGTTTTTGGCCGATCTCAAGCTCTGTTGTCTTATACGAGTGGGTTTAAAGATAGTTTTAATATTGTGCTTTTCCAGTAGCCTGTCAATCCTGTCCGTTACTTTGCGGATGTATGGTAGAGCAGTCCAGCGTTTTCCTTCATCTTCTCCCGTTGTTCCTTCCTCTACATTCCTTGGACGGACGACCCTATCGAAATCTTGCTTGCTGTATCCATTCCGACGAAAGCCTCTTTCCAGATGCTTCATTTTCCGTTCCAATTCAGCCCGCTCACAAATTCTCTTGGCTCACACAGACAAAGTCGTTATGACTTCCCTTTTCTTCCTGGGATGATGACTTGATCCGTTATTGAGGTATTGGTCAGAGTGTGTTTATTTTGTATAAACGGTGCGCGCAAGCTTTCCATTCGGCCTCCTTGATACCAAAACATCCAAAAACGGTGGGAGTCCTTCCTTTTCTATCTCCATAGTAAACCTCTCTCTGGGGCGACTGGGAGAAGTTGGATCGTTTGACACATGAATGGAAGATTGCAGCCGAAGCCGTCGCAACCAACCGACAAACCGACAAAGGAAGAAATTTGACGCCTTAAGTACCACCAACAATTCGCCTGACACATTAAACCTCACATCCAATCAACGCAAAGTGGTAGTCAATTTGACCGGCGTAGAACGGTCAACAGACGAGCTAAGCGTTCTGAACAAGGGAGGAGATTTTGCCATAAGACGATCCAGGATACCTGTGAAAAACATCCTAGCAAATATGTAAGTGGCGCCATTGGACGACGGCAGGTGCTTCCACTAGGCCATGCGAGATAAATCGTTAAGCTAACAAAACCAGTTTTCTGCCAAAATTGTCACTTCCCATAGACAGATGGCCGAGATTCGTTCCTATACTCTCTGGGGGTGACTTTCAGCAGAGTATTAAACTCATTTCTCTATCATGCAGAGGAACCATAGACTGGTTTCACTCTTATTGGGGCTCATCAGTATGGTATACCTCAAACCTGACAGAAAAACAATTTTGAAAAACTATTGGTTCTTTTTGGTACTCAAAGCACAGTGTATATATGTAAGTGGCGCCATCGGAGGACGGCTGCTTCCACTAGGGCATGCGAGATAAATCGTAAAGCTATTTGCTTCACTAGTCTCCCAAACTCTTTAGTGCTGCAGGCTTATTTAGTTTGTGTTCATTCAATTATTAATTTTTCACTCTCTTCTTTAACATTTAATACCTAGAAGAAATTTGAGCCCATTTTTAAATATCTCTTTCAATATGACCCGTTATTTCCTATTTTTTTTATATTACCACTTTTAGAGTTTTCTGCAGTTCTTTAATTTATATTTGTTATGGTTAACTTCAGATTTTCTTAAAATTAAAATGAAGGTTAACTTTCGAATTCTTTTTTTTTTGTCTAGGCATAGCCCTCCATTTCTATCACTATTTGCTTCAATTCAGCCTACTGGCATCAAAACCCACTAAATCCACTTTAACTAGATTTTCAAGAAAGCAGAAAATCTGTCTAAATAAATTCTAACAAAAACTAAAATTTTGTTATGAATTGTTACAAATTTTAAAGGTGATCTGATAAAACTGTACCCCTTGTTTGGCTCATTTATTTTTAAATTAACTCAAAAATACGTAAATAAAAATGCGGTTATCACATTTTTGACCAAAATTAAGGTTTAAGGGGTTTTGATTGTAGTAGACTCAAATGTCCGAAACTCTTCAGTCCTTCAGAATTATTTAAATTTTGTTCTCACATTTCCAATGCTTGGCACGTAGACTTCTAGATTCTTGGACCCTTGTGGTTATATTGTTTTCTTGGGTTGTGGTTGTTTTTTTTGATTAAATAAGGTACAGTGGGTGCTTTAAACTTCGTTGTTTATTTTATAGGCTTGACGTTTCGACACAAATTGGTGCCTTCATCAGAGTTTTGTAAGCTTCGTCAGTTGGGTGGTGTGGTGACGTTTCCATATGTTGTAGTGATGTTTGCGTAAGAGAGCATTTTTCCCTTGCTCTGGTCAATGGTTGGTACGTAGACTTCTAGATTCTTGGACCCTTGTGGTTATATGGCTGGTTGTTTTCTTGGATTGTGGTCCTTTTTTTGATTAAATAAGGTACAGCGGGTGCTTCAAACTTCGTTGTTTATTTTATAGGCTAGGCGTTTCGACACAAATTGGTGCCTTCATCAGAGTTTTGTAAGCTTGATCAGTTGGGTGGTACCACACCACCCAACTGATGAAGCCAGGGGGGGCCAGCCACCATAAGGGTCCAATAATCTAGAAGTCTAAGTGCCAATCATTGACCAGAGCAGGAGAAACATGCTCTCTTACGCAAACATCACTACAACATATGGAAACAACACCACCCATCTGATGAGGCTTAGAAAACTCTGATGAAGGCACCAATTTGTGTCGAAACCACAACCCAAGAAAACAACCAGCCATATTTCCAATGCTTTTGTAACATTTAATACATCAAAGGAATTTTATCCCACTTCTTGATGTCTCCCTCATTAATCTCCGTTATTGTTTCTTTACATCTTTTGTTATTATGTTAACAATTTTTGAATGTTCCAGATCTTTAATTCATATCAGTTCATGTTAGTTTATGATTTTCATCTCCTTAAAAATACAATAGAAGCAACTAATCTGAACCATACGTCGCCCCCAGACATTATGGGTAAGAATCTCGGCCATCTGTCTGTGGGAAATGACAATTTCCGCAGAAAACTGGTTTTGGCTAACTTCACGATCATAGCAAATGTGGAAAGCGGAATCCGGCAGCTGCCAATTCAGAGGGCTGAACAGATAAGGATGGAAACGTCACGAATTCTACAACGCGGAAAACCACCAAAAAGCAAACTCACTTTGCAGCAAGGAAAGTTCTAAAAGCCTTGAACCAAGACAAGGATATTCTAATTTTACCAGCAGATAAAAGAAATGCAACAGTAGTAATGTCAACATCTGACAAAGAAAGAAAAATCAGGACACTGTTAGATCCCACCACCTACTAGCTAACTCGTGATCCAACCGCCCGGATTCTGAGGATTACCAGCAATTTAATCAAGGACGTGGCATTGTATGAAATGACTAAACTTAAAAAATCAGAAGCCTTGCCACGAAGGCTGTACGGTTTGTCCAAGATCCATAAACCGGATGTGCCACTGAGACCTATCGTGAGCACCGACCTACGAAATTACGAAACACCTCACAAAACTGCTGCAACCTAAAATAGGAAATACTGACAGCTTTCTAACAGCTTTCAAACTCCATTCTTTGACTCTTTCTCCAGGAGAAATTCTCGTTAGCTTTGATGTTTCGCTTTTCACAATGGTAACCATTTAGAAAGCCACGGAACATATTAACAAGGAATTTTCCAGTTTGTCCAAGTTGTTCCAACACTGCCTAACCACTCCATATTTTCCATGGAAGGAAGATTTATACGAACAGACTGATGGTGTAGCTATGGGCAGCCCCTTTTCCAGTAATAGCCAACTATTTTTTGGAAATTTTCGAGGCCAAGGCGTTGGCAACGGCAAATAAGAAGCCAAAGTGCTGGTTCCGATACGTGGACAACACCTTTGTTATTTGGAGCCATGATGAGGGCGAACTTGAAAACTTCGTCTTAAACCTCAACTCTACCAAACCAAAAATTCAATATACCATGAAGATAGAAAAGGAAGGACGCGTACCGCTTTTTGATGTTTTGGTATCAAGGAGGCCGAATGGGAAGCTTGCGCACTACGTTTATAGGAAACCAACACATCTAGAAAGTGCCTTTGATTGGAATGGATACAGTACGCACGATTTCGGTGAGGCCGTCCGTCCAAGGAGTGTAGAGCGTAACAACGAAAGATGAAGACAATCGCCGATGGACTAGTCTAGTATACATCCACAACGTAACGGAGAGGATCGACAGGCTACTGGAAAAGTACAATGTTAAAACTGTCTTTTAATCGTCTAATACAACAGAGCCTGAGATCGGCCAAAGACTGCAGAGGTCGGCAATGTCGGCACCCGGAGTTTACCGAGCTCCATGCAGCTGTGGCTCGGTATACATTGGCACCATAAAACGCAGTGTCAACACGAGGATTACGGAACACAAGAGAAGTTGCAGGCTGGGACAAACACAAAAGTCAGCAGTAGCAGAGCACGCTCTCTCCGAAGGTCACGACATTCTTTTCAACGAGGTGGATATCTTATATCAATCGCAGCGTTTCTATCCGAGACTAACGAGAGAGGCGATTGAGGTCTTTAAACACGAGAAGAATTTCAGCAGAAATGAAGAAATTACGTTTCTAAATCCGAGAGAAGATTGCAAGCGAGATATACTTCAATTGGTTCAGTCAAGGTCAGGAAGCACGGGAGATCACTTCGCCCATTGCCTCATCGCCTTTGATAATGTCTACCGCAGCTGTAGACGAAACGTCGGGGGGAAATTCCATTGGACCACGGCTTCAAATCCCGGAAAACACTTTAGATTGTACTTTGACCGGTCGTGAAAGCCTAAGCCTTCACAGTCTTATTGTAGTAGGCCGTAAAGACAAAGCATATTAATATATCTACAAAATCTTTTGTTTCCGTGAATCCATCATAACGCCTATGATATCTTTTTTTGTTTTCGCGGAGTGCTAAGAAATATGATATAACTGCACGTTAAAAAGTAATTACTTTATAATAAACCCAACTAAAATTGCAGCATCCCTATTTTAGTGTTTGCAATATTTTTGTTTTTTTTTATTAATTTTAAAACGTTATTTATTTGCAATACTAATTCTGCAAAAGCTATTAAAATATTGATTTTAGAACTCCATAAAACTAATTTTTTGTCTTCAAAGCCTACAAAACATTGAAACATTTTAGTCTTCCAGCCATGGCCTACTATAATAATTTTAAATAATTGCTATTTCTTTGTCAAAAAAAAACAACACATACATGGTTGAAAAAGAATTTTTAGGCTGAAAAGATAGGCTAGGAAAATCTACACAACGAGATATATAAAACCACACATTTACAAAATTTTATCTTAAACATTTTTTAAGATAGATTCTTAAGTAGAAGCTGTTTCATGTTACTTGTGTCACCTGGTAATTTACTTTGAAGAAATACCATACAAATTTGTGGTAACATACCAAATTTCATTAATTAAAATTCACACGTTTCGGAAATATTAATTAAAAACCATCCTCAAGATCTAACCTTTCATATACTGGGAAATAGCATTATAAATTTTGATTAACTAAAGGCTCAGCTTTTCAACCGGTGGGAAGCGACACACATAAAAATGAGTGAAAAGCGAAGCAAACCTATCATAATATCATAAGCTTAAGGGTTTGGATGTGTAATAGATAACTATTTTTAAACTCCCATTAATTAATTAGGATGGCGCAGTATCGTTCCAGCGATACATCATCTGATAAAGCGAATTGTTTTTTTAGACTGGAAATTCATTTAATTAACGATATTCGCTTGCGAACGTTCAGAAGGTTTTATTTCACACCAAGAACAATGTACGATGGGTGTGTTCCAACATCGTTGTTAGATATAGTTTAATAGGTGGTACTTAATTATTTGGGCCTGCAAATGATCACTTTTATTAGCTCAGAAATGTTTAGTTTCTTATACTAGAGCATGAGTAAAAGTAAATGTGAGAATTTCTCTCATTTTTAACCGACCATTCCAAATTTTCGATGTCGTAGCAACTGTCCTAGGTAACGTAGTATTTTCTGATTACACTGTTGTAGCGAAAAATGTAATATAATAATATCTGATTGATTAAAGCTGTTGAATTTAATGAAGAAAAGTTTGACTGTTGGACCAAAGTGTTTGTCGATGTACAGACCAATTATTAGTTCTTTAAATTATTCTCCAATCAAATATATCTTTACTATTGCTGCTTTATCGAATCTCGCAGATCTAAAAATCAAAAATGTAGTTATCATCAAAAATTTTACTCTACAATTTTTCTATAACAATCAAATAAAAAGCCATTCAAGCTTTCGTTGTCTTTTCAAGTTGTAAACGAAAATTTGACAAAGAGAAATGATATTTTTGAGAATGTTTTTTTTTGTTTACTTTTAGAGGTCTTTTCGCTTAGACAACTCCACTATCCCTATAATACTGTTTATTATGTTCTTGTCAAAAACTACTCAACAAATTAATTGTTAAACAAATGCTCGTTTTACTTTAGCTATTCAGATTAATTGTGGCGCTTTATAAACCATTTGTCTTCTAGAGACCCCCATTATCGTGATTTTGGGGAGATTTTCAGCACGATGATGATGGTCCCGATAGATAAATTGACCATCATTTTAGGGGGCAAATGGTTTATCACGTCCGTTGTTCGCTTCTTTTATTTAACGATCTCATTTTTCAACTTTTTTCTCACGATCAAGATGCAAAATGTTTCAATAGGGATAGAGGGAAAGGTCGTACAATGTGGAGGGTTGGAGAGTTATATAATAATGGTATTGTGTTGCCTTACGTCAATATCGTATTTTTGTTTTTGTTTATTAATATGTAAGCATTGTTTAATTATTGTTTACATCAAAGAATTGTTTTATTAATGCTCTGTCTTTTGTTAAGGCTTTCAGGACTTTTTATTTGCCCAGCGACATTTCGAATATGTAGATATGACTACGTTAGTCCAATTTAGATTTTGTTGAAAATATATCATGATTGATATGGAAAAGTGAAATTATACGAGTCAGCGATAAGATATTTGCTTAGTTTGTTCTCTTCAACCTATTCCGGCAATAGTAATATATGAAGGTATACTACCGAATGTACTTTAACAAATAGAGGAAGAAAAGTGCATACTTTGAACAAATATTTGTATTACATAATATGTAATATGAGCAGAAAGACCAAACGGCGTATTGTTTACTTCGTTGAAAAGTAAGATTTTTACTTCACAAAGCTTTATATTGGGAAAACTGTAGATTTATGTTTGCAAGGTCACAACGAGTTTGAATTTACATTTTTAAGCGAGAAGTCATGCTTTTTTTCCCTAAACTCAATAAGGATACGGAGTAAAAAAACAATAACTTTTATAATATTTTTTTATTGATAACTTTATAATAAATTAAAATATCAAATAACAAATTTCTTGATTATTGGAGCAAAAGGCTAGCAGGTTTTAAATAAAGAACTAAATTCTTTATTTAAGTTCTTGTCCTACACTATCCAACTAGTCTCACAGGGTCACAGAAGATTCATGACTCTGCAAAACGTTCAAAAATGGCTTATAAGACTTAGATTGGGACTACCCAAGACAGTGGATTAAAAGAGTTAGTAGGTATTTGGCCTTCTAGATCACTCGATCTAACATCTCTAGATATTTTATTAGGACTCTTAAAAGTATTGTATACAATGGGATGTTCCAACTCACTTCAAAATTTGAAAAATTAAAAATGCTTGCAGAGATCTTGAAAGAAAACTAAACTAAGAAGCGTTTCAAATAGAGCTTCACGAGAGCGAGACTTACGGTCTCGGTCTCGGTACTTACTATACTCTCGGTCTGGGGCTCGTATTTATAATTAAGTCTCGGTCTCGCAGTAGCAACTCGAGTCTCGGTCTTGGTCTCGGTCTCGAAAAAAAAGGTAGTAGCGCTAAAATCTAAAAATAAATTATTGTTTGATTTATTGGGTTATTATACAGAGTTTTCAGGGAAATTTCCGTATACACTTCGAAAAAGTGCCATTGCTGGCACTTTTTTTTATTTATTTCGTGGTAGAACAATGTAAGTTGTGACTATTTATTTATCAAGATGGTGTAAAAGAATAAAAAGTAATGCGAATAAATAACACAACCTCAGCAGCTCTTGTTTGGCGGCTATGGCATGAATAACAGGGGGGTACGAATATTCAAAGTTAGGTCTGCCAGAGAACCTTCCACCTGCCCCCGGGACCAGTACTTTCAGCACCCGACTATAAATGAGGCGAACAATAGGTATTTAATGGGCGCCATCCGCATTAAAAACAGGTAACTGCCTCAGATAATCACAAATCATACGGAAGATTTGTCAGGTTAGTTCAGGTTAGTTCAGGTTAGTTGATTGAAAACACTTAAAATAATCAATATTATTAAAATAATCAATATTTTTTTACTGAAAATTGCAATTGAAATTGAGATTGCAGAAAATTGAGTATTAATCGCTACCGCCAACAACTCTTCCCCTTAGGGAGAAAAATACGAGAACTATAATAATTGCTATTATCATTCACTTACATCATTAGGGGCACGAACCCACAAGACCGCTCTGACAGTATTCAGCTTACGGATTAACAACAAAAGGCTTCATCTAGCATTTCAGCGCCCAGCGATTTCGGCAGCAAGGATGGCTCTCATATCAATACATCTAATCAATTATTCGCTCTACAAATAGCGGCAATCGGACTTTTGGTCCAACAATGACCAATCTCCAAATTCGAGAGGCTTCCGGCCAATTAGAGACAAAAACTCTAAATTTTGCTTGAGAAAAACCAGTGCTCACAATTATTTGCACCCCGCAGAATTTAATGGGCTGGTTTCCAGTGGCCTCGAAACAGAAATGCTCTCAAAAGAACGTTGGTCAATAAAAGTGACTCCGTGTAAATTACAAAAAATTGTTGATAAGAACATTCTTTGAACTTTACACACGAAATCAAATCTCAATCAGTCCAATTGGAATCAATAAGAGATACAGACCAAACATGCCACAGAAAAACGGTATTCGACCTTAAAAGCGCTAGTGTAGGAAATAATTTAAATTGAACGCTTTGCAAGTATTAATAAAAGTACTCAAATTGCAGTCTATCATCCTGAAGGGAATCTCGAAAATACGAAAGTCGGCAACCGCTGCCGCTAACATTTGTGGCGAGGAATTGACCAAATAAAGTGCTTGAAAGGCGGTAATATAGATATCTAAATAATTTGCTGTCACCGAAATCGCTGGTAAACTCTTAAGGAATCGAAACTTAATTACAGCATTAACATGTTGTAGTTCATTGAAGTTAAACAAAACAAAAACTAATAATCACTTAATCTACGTACATTTGTTTACATGGTACTCGAGAACATGATGCACATGATAAGTATCTTGTAACACTAAGGCCCTATGGTACAAATATTGATAAAGTTTTCATATGGAGTAAGATAAAGTAATCTACAAGTACAGTCATAAAGGCTGTAAAGTTAGGCAAATTTACAGTAGCAAATAGAAATATTTTTTATAAAGAGTAAATATATTTTTTAAATATCCAAGACTTCATTGAATGTCTACAAATTAAGTGATGTGCAAAAAAATTTATGGAAGAGTTTTGCATTCCGCTGCTTCATTACTGCAGTCGTCACCTTCGGAACTCTTTCTGTTCTTCTTTGTCTTCATTAGTTTAAAAAAGAAGTTAGTTTTTCTTAGAATTTAAATTCTTCCATTTCAAGACCAGAAGAAAGAAAAATTTCCTACTTAATGCGCATAACAACAATAATTTAGGATTGGACGTACTCATCTGTCAACTACAGCTAAGCCCACTTGTTTAGATGTACAAGGTGAGCCCCCAAACTGGCATTAATTTTAACTTTTTTAAACTTTGTTTTATGAACTCTTACTAAACAAAACTGAATTTCGAGAGATGTTTTATTGACTGACACAGGGATAACTAACCAATAGTTACATTTTTTTATTTCCGATATGTTTAGCAGGTACGGCTAAGAGCTGAAGAATTATGAATTATTACAAGGTGTCCTATGGAAAAATTAGTCACATGGAGGTTTTGAAAAAAATCTCAATTCAAAATCTCAATTCAAAATCATTATCAGAACAAACTCGGTTTGTATGGAATATCATAAAGTTTGTTTTAGTGTCGTTCAAAAACAACGTGTTAGATGTAAACCATCTGTTCAATTCATTCAACGCCGCATTATCAGCCAGCCCCATTTCTCCAATGACCTACCCATTCCATCTTTAACAATGGCAGACGTGTCGTCGGCATACATTGTGATCCTACTATGCACAACGTCTGCAGGACGCCGATTAATAAAAATCAGAAACACTACAGGGCCGAGCACAGAACCCTGTGGCACTCCCAAACCAACGTCACGTTCACTTGAGCGAACCAATCGCACCGACCCCACTGACCGATTCGTCGCCTCCACATACTGCCTACGCTCTCTAAGAAATGAGGAGAACCAGTCCAACACAACACCCCTAATTCCATACGCCTCCACTCTGCACAAAAGTGCATCATGGTCGACGCAACCGACAGCCCTGCTCAGATCACGGAAAATACCCACAGAACGCTCGCCAGACTCTAAACTCTTTATAATTTCATTTAGGAACCTCAGTACTGCAGTCATGGTAGACCTTCCGCAAATAAAACCATGCTGCTGAGTTGACAATATGTTATTAGTATTCAAGTAGAGCAATACATTAGCAAGACAATGAAAATAACTAATGAAAGTGTGCATTACCCTCCTTACCCATTTAAATTTCACCAAGATGTGTCTGTAGTGACTGGAAAACTGGATAAGATAGCGCCAGTGGTGGATCAGTTTAAAGAGGTTCCTAAAAGTGGAGCTTACTTGAAGATGCAAACAAAGCTGCATCATCTCTTGGATAGAGTGGATAATATGATTGCATTCAACGCTGAGGAAATGGATATTAGAAATATTCTTGTTCAGGAAACTCAGAGGTTGATGCAACGGCTTAATGCTAGGGCGCTGATTGCTCAGAAGAATGCACAACCATTGCCACCAAATTTAACTGTTTTACAACATCCTGCCCAGACTAATCCACATGCAAACACCCCATCACATACTTCTTCTCCCCTTGTGCCACATTCATTAGGATTTCCAACAACTAGTTGTAGCAGTATTAAACCGATATTGCCTCATAGATGGAATATTAAGTTTTATGGAAATGGAAAGGAACTATCTGCGACAGCTTTCTTTGAAAGAGTGGAAGAGTTAAGACGTGCTCGAAACGTGTCTCAAGATGTCTTACTTGACTCTGGCATTGACCTATTTGAAGGCAGAGCATATGAATTTTACCAGACTGTCTAAAAGACGTGCAGACTTGGAGTGAATTAGTGATGCGTTTTAAAGAGGAGTATCAGCCTGCTTTCTATTCTCAAAGACTGAACTTATATGGCTGTTATGTCGAAGTATTTTCAGCGACTGCAATGTCCAATATCTGAAGATGCTAAGTTGACTATATATTTCTTCGTAATATTGCCCCTACATATAGGACACAGCTTGGTGCTGTGGAGATTACAAGCATAGCAAAATCAAGAACATTGTGCCGACGTATTGAACAAAGAATGCAGACGATTGATTTTAGTGGATCAAAGAGAGTTCCTTCCTTGGAGCCCGATTTGACATACTTAAGCATTGAGGAGTCAGTGAGCGCAGTTGGGACTTCCTCACCTTCACCTGCATTCCAACACCAACAGAGAGATATTGTCTGTTTTAAATGTAAGAAAAGTGAACATAGAGCTATTGGGTGTGGAGAGCGTGGAAAGTTGGCTTGTTTTAAGTGTAAGCGTGAAGGGTACACTACTCGAAATTGTCCTACTTGCAATTCGGGAAACGGACCTCGGCACACCTAGGTCGTCGAGCAGGGAATGTAGCCGTTACCAAGACTCTCGACTATCAACCAGTTTTGGACTTTATTTTCTACCATGCTCAGAATGATGAACGACCTTATTTGACTGTAAATATTTTAGGAATTCAGATAATGGGTCTATTGGATGCGGGTACTTCTCGAACGTTCCTTGGCCGTAAGAGTTGGGATGTATTGCGTAGTTTTCGATTCCCTTTAGTAGCCAATGGATAGCAAGCGCAGAGTATTGGAAAATGGAACTCCCAGTGAAGGTTGCAGATAGAGTCAGAATTATTGAAGTTGTTGTTTTGCCAGCATTGGCACATGTGTTGATTTTAGGGTATGATTTTTGGGTTGCCATGGGTATTGTTCCTGACTTGCGACATAATGAGTGGCGTTTCGCTGCGAACCTGGACTGTGTAAAGGGAGTTACAGCTCAACTCCAGACTGTGTTATCAGAGGCTGAAAAAATGAAATTAGACAGTGTCATCCTGAAACATAAGAGAGTGATGGGGCCAGGAATTGGATGTGCCGACTTTGTTGCGCATAAGATAGTGACCACTGCCGAACCAATTCGTCAAAGAGCATATAGGGTTTCACCGGTGATACAGAAACTGATAGATGATGAAGTTGAGGAAATGTTGAAGCTTGGAGTTATTAAACCTTCCAGTAGTCCTTGGTCATCTCCGGTAGTGATGGTACTTAATAAGAACACAGATAAGATGCGGTTTTGCGTGGATTATCGTAAACTTAATTTAGTGACTGCACGTGATAGTTACCCACTGCCATTGGTGTCTGAGACTCTGGACAAGTTAAGAGACGCGAAATACTTGTCGAGCCTGGATGTAAAGAGTGCCTATTGGCAAGTGCCAGTGGAGGAATCCTCAAAGCCATTGACAGCTTTGATGCCATCAGACAGGATGGCTGGTATTACTGTTAGTTGGGATAAGTGTCAGTTCTGCCGTCCAGAGATGAAGTATTTGGGTTATGTTGTGAACAGGCGTGGACTTCCTGTGGACCCGGATAAGGTTCGTGCCATGCTGGAGTTGCCGAGACCTAGGACATTTACTAAGGTGCGTCGTGTTGTGGGTAGTTTCTCATGGTACCGTCGGGGAAAGGTAAACTTTATGTCCGTTCAAAAAAACTCGTTTTCTATGAAAAAAATTACTGCAGGTGATAGATTAAGCTTACCTCTTTCATATTAATTGCGGATAAATGCACTTTTTTCAAATAATTTAAGAAAATTTTACTTATTTTGGCCACTTCGATTACATTCAAAATAATATTGATTACGTTCGAAATAGCTGGTTTTTCTTTAATTACTGCATGTAATAGACTAATCTTAACTCTTTTATCTTAAGTGGTGGTAAATGTGTGATTTGGTTTTAATAATTAAAGAAAATTACTAATATTGGGAGTTTTCTTTTGAGGTTTTGACACTCGTCTTTCGGCTGTCACTTATTAGACCAGCTAGGTTGCCAGTTCCTCTCTCAATGTCCAGAACTAGGCCTTTTCGGAAGCAGTTAGTAAGGATGCATCGGATCCCGCAATGGTCCCTAAGTTCAGTCGGCGCGGCCCAAAGGGAAATTAGGTTAGTTTAGTTATGTTTCCTTTTGATTTGATTAGTCCAGTTCTACTTGTCATTTTATGGCGGCCCTTAAAGGGCCGCCTTTCTTCTTGTTGCAGCGGCCCTTTAGGCCTGCTACAGAGCTTGTCGTTTGCAACACATTAAGTGTGGGCTCTGTTGGTTAGGTTAATTCAGTTTCACTTTGCCTTTGATTAGTTTAGGTTAGTTCAGTTCTGTTCTTCTTTTGGTTAGGTGAGTTTAGTTATGTTTTCCTTTGATCTGGTTACTCCAGTCTTACTTGTCCGTTATGGCGGCCCGTTAGGGCCGCCTCTGCTTCTTGCTGTTGCGGCCCCTGTAGGGCCGCTACAGAGCCTTTTGCTTGCTACACATTAAGTGTGTTAGGTTAGTTCAGTTTTACTTTCTCTTTGGTTAGTCCAGGTTAGTTAAATTATGCTTTTCCTTTGGTTTGATCATTTCAGTTGTAGTTGTCTATTAGGGCTGTACGTTAGGACCGCGTCTGCTTTTTGTCTCAGCAGCTCTTTAGAGCCATTACGGAGCATGTTGATTGCTGCATATAAGTGTGCTCTGTTGTTTATGTTAGTTCAGTTTTGCTTTGCCTTTGGTTAGTTCAGGTTAGTTCAGTTCTGTTTTTCCTTTGTTTAGGTGAGTTCAATTGTTTTTCTTTTGGTTTGGTTAGTTCAGGTTTACTTGACCTTTACAGCGGGCCATAGACTGCCTCTAGACCATGTCACAGTTAGTTTAGTTTTATTTTGCCTTTTGTTACATTATTTCATGTTATATTATTTCTGTCTTTCTTTAGGATAAGTTAGTTCGGGTTAGTTCAGTTTGGTTGAACTAATAACCTAATGGGCTGCTACAAGGTACAAGTTCATTGGTTTTGATGAGATAGAGCAGTTTAGAGATTAGTTGAGGTATTTTTTTTTTGTTCTTCATTTACGTAACATTTGGCAAAGTTGCATATTCGTCTTGTCGACAATTGACTAGAAACGTTTTGGCATTTATTGCAGTTTGGAATACAGTTGTAACTTTTTTCCTTTTTTCAGATCTTGCAAAATAACATTTACTTGCACTTAATATGAAAGAGATCTACTACCTGCAGTAACCTTTTTCAAGAAAAAAGCATTTTTTTCTAACGTAATCAAAGCTATTTTCAACGTAATCGAACTTAACAAAATGAGTAAAATTTTTTTAAATTATAAAAAAAGTGTATTTATCCGCACTTAATATGAAAGAGGTAAGTATAATCTATCACCCACTGTAATTTTTTTTAAGAAAAAACGGTTTTTTTGAACGGACATAATATTTACCATACCCGTACCGTCGTTTTGTCCCAGAATTTTCCAGTATCATATCTCCAATCACCGCGTTGACTAAGAAGGACAAAAAGTTTGTGTGGACATCGGAATGTGAGACTGCTTTTAATAAAATAAAGGGATTATTGGTGACCGGCCCGATTTTGAGCTGTCCGGACTATCAAAGCAATTCATTGTTCAAAGCGATGCTTCTGGTTATGGAATTGGCACCGTCTTGATTCAGCTTCATAACGAAGGTGAAAAGGTGATTTGCTACTTGAGTAGGGCCTTAACAAAGCAAGAAAGGGTTTACACCACCTCGGAACGTGAGATGTTGGCTTTAGTATGGGCAATTGAGAAATTGCGTTCATATATAGAAGGTGTGCCTTTTACAGTGATAACAGACCATGCTGGTTTGAAGTGGTTGTTAAATCTGAAAGACCTACTGGACGTTTAGGTCGATAGTCGATCAAGCTGCAAATGTATAATTTTATGGTGCAGCATAGGCGTGGTCGCGAAATGGCTCTGCCAGACATGCTTTCCCGGACAGTCACGATCCTTGATGCCGTTGGACAGGTCACCGATGCAACTTCCGACCGGTGGTACAGCCGTATGCGTAAAAACATCCGGAAGGCTCCTTTGAAGTTTTTGGCGTGGATAATTCAGGATGACTGGCTGTACAAGTATGTAAAGTAGGACTATCCAGGTTTGGGTACTGATGGAGATTGTTGGAAGGTCGTGGTTCCAGAATTAGAGAAGGGAATTGATCGAGCAGGCTCATGATCCGCCGACTGCAGGTCATATGGGGTATATAAGACATACTCCCGTTTAGCTAAGAAATTCTATTGGCCAAAGATGTGTCAAGATGTTGCTGCCTATGTTAAGAGGTGTGATACTAGCATGTCGTATAAATGTGACCAGCAAAGAAATAAAGACTGTATGGTCTCGCACTCTAAACCTTCTCGCCCATGGGAGATAATTTCGACAGACTTGATGGGACCCCTACCCCGATCCACTAAAGGAAACTCGTTCATTTTAGTAGTGACTGATTACTTCAGTAAAATGTCATTGGTGTGCACTCTGCGGAAAGCGACTTCAAAGGCTATTAGACTATTAGGCTTCAATAGCCTGTGCAGCATAGCATATTCAAAAATCTTCGATAAATATGAGGTCAGCGCAACCGACCGATAGTTCTGAGACGACAAAGGATTCCCTTTTTTATAGATGGGAATTATCTTGCTTAATTTAAGGCATGAAGAAAATATGCCTTTTTCGAATGATAAGTTTATTAGGTCCAATACAAGATACCACACTCTGTTTAAAAATGTTCAGAGGAATATCATCAGGTCCCTTACAATTTTTGTTCTTTAACTTGTCTCTAATAATACCAGAAATGTCATCCTCTGTGAAAGGTCGAACGCTCATGCTATTCAAGGAACCGCTTTTCGCCTTCCGGAATACGAATCTCTGAATAAACAAACCGACATTACCCTTAGGTGCTCGATAACAGGCAAACAGCAGGACGCTCTTTTCTAAATAGTGTAAACAACAAACTTCAAAATCCTTTTCTGAACAATATTCTAAAACATTTACAGGAACACACTGAATAGATTTTTTCGCATATATAGCTACACCACCATGCAAAAATGTTTTACGGCAAAAAAAAGTTTCCAAAGTATATCCCTCTACCTGATTGAAATCGGTATTAAATTTCATAGCCCAGGTCTCAGTGAGACAGTAAAAACTTATATCTTGTTGTTTATAGTTAATTTCGAGATAATTGGCCTTTTCTGCGGTAAAACCTTGTAAATTCATCATAAGGATGTGATATTTTACTGAACCTTCAGACCCCGATGAATTGTCAGAGTGAAGTAGTGTCGCCCTTAAGTTGTCAAAGTTTTGATTGGTTTTCGCGGATGAAAAAACCAATTTATACACACACCATTGGGCTACAATGTTGGAGCCAGGGCGGCCCCAAGTTTACTTTCACTCACTGTAATCTTAAAAGATGAATAATAGTTCGGATGTCTGGAATTCAACTGCTCTATTTCTACTTCGGGGAAAATTGGTTTCAAGAAATCGTACATTTCCTGAACTGTAGTGTCCGGGTGTAGTTTGTACACATGCAAGAAGGATAAACTAGCAGGCGATTTGAACCCCTCCTCCGAGTCAGCACACTCGCTGCTTTCCCCTTTTACGTGTCACTTGAGTAAACCCATCCTCCTCCCGATTCACGCCGACATATCCTGCTATTTTGTTAAATTGTAACTGTGAAACTCCTGCAAGCTGTGAATGTGTTGGTTTGTTGGCGTTTGCCCGTGATGAAAAAGGCAGTGGCGGACCATCAGTCACCGTCTGTGCAGGTACCGTCCCACTATTCGTCCCGCCACCAATGGTTCTGGGAGGAGCACCAAGTCGAGTCTCAGCAGAGTTTGATGATAAGCGCGGGCCCAAAAGTGAATCAGAGGAGCACCCACTGCTAGCTGCCGGTGCCCCGCGAGATTATCGTTCACCGAAGGCAGATGTTTCCGAATCGGTTTAATACCCCTGTCTGCCGCACGTTACTTCGTGGTATCGCAATAGGACACCTAACATCAAAAAAATATGTATATTCCACGTTATAATATATTTATATATTTTTTCAAAAATTTGTATGCAGTGACATCCGAATAACACATCTCTACCGGGTGTTGCATCGTCGGGCGGGACATAGGAAATCCCATGTACATTTTGATAGGGTCGATTATTGGCTTCTCTAACTATTTTGGTGAAAAAATGTATTTAGTTTTTTCAAAAAGCGCTAAAATTGGCAACCAATAATACTAAATAACTTTAAGCATTTTTGATCAACCCGTTTATGTATTACTTGCGTAACATTTTTAATATTTTGTCTTTTTTATCGCCCTGTATTCACCGACACCAGTCAAGGTAAGAGTTGAGATCTGTCAAATAAAGCTGTCATTCATGAATTTTTAGTGTTTGATAGCCTAGTCTTACTGGTGTCCGTAAATACAGGGCTATAGAAAGGAAAAAATACTTGAAAAGTTATTGGCTTGGTTGAGCACTCGTAAACGGGTTAATCAAAAATGTCTGAAGTTGTCCAATTAGTTGTAGTTTTTAATGTTCTTCAAAATATCTAAAAAGATTTTTTCTCTAAAATAATTAGGAAAGCCAATAATAGACCTTTTTATATTTAAATTTACATGGGATTTTCTATGTGCCGCACGACGATGTATACCTATAATGTACAATTTACAAATCCCCGTAGCGGTCGTCTAGTAGAAAGTTTTACTGTAATTTGAAAAATGAATACCGTTTCTAAAGTAAGGTAGAGAGTAATAATATCAAAATCCAATTGGAATCCAACTGACCATACAAGTCGAGGCTTTAATGTAGGGGAAAAGCTATTAACCCTATATAAACTCAAATGCCAAAAGTTTGAAAAGAATAAGCAGTGTTGTGAAACTTCTCCCTAAACACTGCCAAGGGAGCTTCGTCCGAGACTAAGCACTTGAAACTTTTTATATAACGAATCCCTTTTCGTTTTCTGCAGCTTCTGTTAAAGAAATATGTAATTGTCGGTAGCAACTGTCCCTGTAGGGACTCTTATCGTATGTTTGCAAAGAGTCTGCAAGAAAGGATTTTATCAGCACCAGAAAGACATCTAGGATCAAATACATACGTGTAATTGTTAAATTAATCTAGGTTTTAGTGAATTGTAATAAATTACCTTTATTTCTTAAGCTTATTGTGATATGCTTTACAATAAGCTGTAAAATTCATGAAACACTACATGTCTCTGGATAGGTGAATAGAACAATATTAACAATAATAAAATATTTGGACTAAATACTAATATATAAATGAACAGTGTTAATTCCAAAACGCCTAAAACAAGAGAAAATATCTCTATTTTTTGGAGTTAAAAAATAGAGTTTATTTCTATATATATATATATAACATCTTTATTTCCAGGGAAATAGGCTATCGACAATTTGGCCTTTCTGCCCAGGTTATAATATTACATAAATGAATTCCATACACAAATATTACAAACTTGGAGGGAAAGGAAGAAAAGCGACTCATTTCTGAGCTTGGCCGTTCTACGTTTGGAAATGTTCCATTAGGGTGGTTGTGGGGAAAACGAAGCGGGACTGTATATTTTGTCTTGTTAAGCAAAGTGGGTTCCGTAGAGTCATATTGTGTGGGTTGTTTTTCCATTTAGTCTGAAGTTGTATCAGTCGTTCACTTATTTTTGTCATGTGTGTGCGTTCGTAGAGTTTGAGAGGTTGGAAGGATTGTGCAGCGGGTTTTCGGGGTGTCTTATCTTGGTTATCATTCTTAATGCGATTTGTTCTGTTGTTGTTTGTGTATTGTTTAGTTTTCTCTGACGCATTTGCTCTTAGCACGTGTCCATAGTCTAACAGTGGTCTGCAAATGGATTTGTATATTTTTATAGCCGTTTTTGTGCTAATTCCTTTGTTTTTGTATGTCAGGGATCGAAAGTGTTTTGTCCTTTTAATAATTTCCACTCTAGTATTTCGTTCTTTATTTCTATTTTCTCAATAATTTGTATTCTCAATAGTTTGTCTCTTCTTTTTAACTAAAAAAAAATACAGTTTTGTTTCTATTTTTTGTCGTCGAGTTCTGCTTCTTCAAATTATAGTGCTGAACTCAATTTCAGATCTCAAAAATTGCATTTTCTATAATAATTTTTTAGTCAGGCAAATTAAAGATTGCATGTGAAAGAGGATTGTATAACGGGTGCTCATTAGAAAAAGTCATCTAAAAGGCTATTAAATTTTTGACAGAAAAGATTGATATGATGGAAGTAAATGGACTTTTGTTTATTCATTCTTTTTCTTTGATATTTCACATCCAACTAGATGACTTCTTCAAATGAACCTACTAGTTAAGAAGGTAATGGGTAGAAGACAGTTAAAAAATCCATCTTCTATCGAAGAGAGATAATGTTTTTACTATATTGTTTAGTCCTCTTCAAAGCTAAATAGCTAAATTCTTCATTTAACTTTGATTGTTGTTATGAAATATACTTCAAAAATAACTTTGATTATGAAATTTCTTTCTATGAACTTTATAACCCCATACGTTCATGGATAAAAAACTTCAATGACTCTAATTCAGATCTGCGTTCTGGGTCTACAGCTAAATCTAATTCGGAAAAGATTTTTTATTAAAAAGAAAGTCTGTTCCGAACTGTGATATATTCGATTTTAACTGTTGATTAAACTTCTGTTTAATGCCGTGTCTGCAGTATAATTTTAAGTATTGTTAAATCGCTTTTGACTTTTGATTAATGCCATTTCGGAACTAATGTTTTATTATTGTCATTTTGATTTTATTAACGCCATTTTGATCTTGAAAAGGTATACAAAATCTTTAGAAGCTGTTTTATTGCAACACAGTTGGTTAAATTTTGACAAAATGCTATTTTGTATTTCAGTGTAACATGGTTCAGTAAACATGGTCATTTATCATTTCAACAAAAGCAGGGTAGCAAACATGAGCTGATAATTCAGTAGTGTCAACTGCTCAAAAATATCATAGCCAACTACGCAAGGAAAGTATAAAGTACGTACTATAGAGGGGGTTCAGTAAGTAGTAATTTGTTGATTACGATTGGGAAAACCTGATCTCATTCAAAAAAAGTTGGCTGAGAAAACTCAAAAGAAAAGGATGAAGTAACAAAAGTCTATCTACTCTGATTATGACATCCTTTGTCAAAAATTCATAGCTAACTTGATGACCTTTTCTAATAAACACCCCGTATATTATTAGATATCAGACAGACTAGTAAGATACTGAATGTTTAGATTTTCATCCATAGACATCGTAAGGCCAACTGATTACGTACATAATTCTTGGTTTAGTAACCAAAAGTGAATAAAAGCCTTCCGTAACTGTTTTAAAGGTTCCGGCTTTGCCACTGCGGTTTTCGCCTAAATAGGTTTGCAACATTTGCACTTTAAACTTTCGAACTCGGATACGATGAGTCGAGCCATTAAAACCAAGAAAAAAAATATAATAATTTTCAGCAGCGTTTAAGTTTTTAATTAAACTGAAAATGAAATTAATGCGGACTCTAATAATAAACCTGCGGTATTATTTCCACGAAGACTTATTATGTGAAAACGATGGAAATTAATAAAAACCACATCGCAGATGATAATGGCGGCATGAGAAGCGGTTCTATATTCGTCATCTAGACGCTACTGTTGGAAGTTTTAATAACTCATTTAAAACTGAAAAGTAGATATATAAATCAATTTAAAACTCCGGCGGATCTTAAAAGTGAGTAATGGTCTTGGGTTAAAGACGTCATTATTCATATTTTTCTCTTGTAGCAGAAAGGCCTCATGGGTTTTTAACCTAGACACTCTTACAGGATATTGAACAATTTACTGGGAAATGTCACGTGAAAACCTAGATCAGCAACGTAGCATGAAATAGATCGTAAAGAAACTGCACGCTTAGACTCAAAAGTATTTAGCTGTTGTTAACAAAAGTTAAAGAAAGTAATTTATTTGAAAAGCACAAAGTTTATCATAATCATGAACCTACCATATATTTAACAAGAACTATGACTATTGTTAAACGGCACCATTTTGTTTAGGATACCTTCAAATCGGCGTTCCTGTTAGTAAAAACTGTGGCTTAATCTTATACCTGTGCTTTGAACTCTGAGGGGTTTTTCAGTTAATATTTCACAGTGAATTGATGAGAGATATATATATTTTTTTTTGGGAGCGCCCTCCGGGGCGAAAAATCTTTTTTCTACGACTGCCTCGAAAATGAACAAATGCGCACTACTAACTACCGTTGAATATCGCAAATCGCAAACAGCGTGCGCAAGGGGCACATTGAGCACGCTCTCACACAGAAGCGTGCGCAAAGGGACTTTGCACACGCTTCTGATTGCTTTGCACACGTCTTGCTTATATTTTATAATACGAATGATCATTTATGAAGCAAAATCGCAGTCGTAGAAAAAGTATAGTGTGCAACACGTACGAAAATCACTCTTCACACTCTTGTGACGTTGTATCACTCGCCTACGGCTCGTGTCCAAACCGTCACACTCGTGTGAAAAGTGCAATTTTCGACACTAGTTGCACAATATACTACTCCGCACGACGTCGGACAGCCCCGCACTGCTGTCTGGTAGTGTGGGATTTTTATGAACAAAAAAAACTCCGTTTTTTACTTTTGGATTCGGGGCCCGGTTACCTGTAAATCCCCGGTCTGCTACCGGCAGTCTTCTCTGGAGCACGCTCTTTCCTATTTTCAATATTTCATGGCCTCGCCAGCTTGGCTGGTTTGGCATGACATCTTGCGGGAGATGTAGCCCTTGCTTCTCAGGGCGGTTTTTTGCCTCTTTGCTGTCACTCTACCCTGCAGCTTGATATTATAGCTGAAGCCGTGGCCGCTTCCAGAGTTGCCCTGATGCGGGATACGGCTTATACAAAACGAAGGCCCGCAGCACGTCGTCTGGATGCGCTTCCGCGCGTCGGAAGGTTTTCTCATGAGGCTCTTCATGAGGGCTTCGACCTTCATGAAGACGCGCATTAGCACCAATTTCCTCTTTTTTAATCTACCATGGAGCATTCACCGCCATACGGAGGTAAATGTTTTCTTCGGTTTAGCAGGGGGTATAGTGAGGCATTAGCCGCCCTAGCTTTGGCAGCGGCGACCATGGCGTGAAGGCCCCAAGTCAGCCCTTTGTACAAGTTTCTTCATCTAAAGGTGCCTATCTTCCTATGATGTTGGCGACCACGTTGGCCCATCTTATCCTATTCACTGCAGCTCGGAATAAGTCGGTTTATGTTAGGCCAGTCCATTTTCTAAGGTTGACCAGCCAGGATATACGCCTGCGTCCGGGGCCTCGCTTGCCCTCAATCTTGCCTTGTAGGATTAATTGTAGAAGTCGGTACTTATCATTACGTATAATGTGCCCAAAGTAGGCCCGTTTTCTGTTCTTTACGGTCGTAATAATTTCCTTGTCTTTTATGAGCTTCTAGAGAATCGTCCTGTTAGTTGTGTGGTATGTATGAGGCCCAGAGCATGCGTCGGTAGCACCACATTTCGAATGTTTGTAAGCATTTGGTGGCAGCCTCAGTAAGATTCCAGATTTCTACTCCATAGAGGAGAACACTAAAGACGTAGCATCTGAGAATTCTTATGCGTATTAAGAGACAGATTACAAAGAACTTTCTTAAGGCGGTTAAAAGCGCTTCTGGCTTTTTCAATTTGAGTTCTTATTTCGCAAGTATGATCACTGATATTGCAGCCAGGTAGCATATTTTCTCTACTCTTTCCAATGGTGTATCGTTTACCCTAAATTGAGGGTTTATGTTGATGTTCTTATTGATAATCATTATTTTAGTCTTTTTAGAGTTTACTTTTAGTCCATATTCGTTGCTTGCTTCTACGATAATCTATCAATCTCTAGAGGTCCTCCGCCCTATCTGCCAGCAGCAGCAGCAATACAGTGTCATCTGCATATCTAATATTATCGATAAGTTGACCATTTATTGCAATACCGTCTTCCGATTTATTCAAGGCTTCTCCAAAGAGATTTTCGGAATATAAACCGCTGGCCAAACGAAACGTGTCAAGCCCAGTTTACTAGCAAATTTTAAAGTATATATCTCGAAAACGGCTAGTCGGATTTTTTTTACTAAAAACATATCGGATAGTCCCACTCCTTGACTAACTTACAAAGGGAATTGGGAGTTCCATCCGTTGCGCCCGAAAGTTACTACAGGGTTGAGAAAAGTGCAGCACAGTATACAGAGGAATGTGATAGCTCGGGACATGTTTGACCGATTTTCGATATGATATCTGGTTCGACAGAAACATCGTTTTATCAAAAATATGGACTTTTTCAATATTTCGGTCTGATATCTTCTCTGAGAAACATTTCTATTCCTTCTCTTAAGATGAGTGCAAGCAGTAAGTCTATTGCATCATATCCACGAGTAAGAAACTAACAGAGTGCAAGCCAGCGATATACAGAGGGCAGAAGAATGTAGAGATTGGTAAAGTAGTGAACTGGCACTGCGTGAGTGATACTATCAGTGAGGCCATGAAAGGTTTCGAAATTGGGCATCAGAATATCGAAATTGGTGATCTTGACTCGGAACCTTTTTCTTCCATTCGCGATATCTTAATTGGCTTGAGAATTATACAGGATAATCGAAAGACCGGCTTTTGGAGTTTTACTGGTTGTAAATCCGTCCGTAACTTTCAAGAACTTTAATAACTAACGTTTTCGCTGATGTCAAGTAAATCGGTGGTATACAGGGTGTTCCACAAGTAGAGAGTTGATGTTTGTTAAGCGATTCTCGTGAACGATGATATGAAGACACTCGAAATGTGAATTTTAGGATAACGAATCCTGGGTTGATAACTCAAAAGGTCAAGGTTGACCCTCCTGGGTCAAATAACTCAAAAATATAAAATTAAAATATTTTCATGAAAAAAATAGTGATGATTGCAAATTTTTCTCCAAATAGCACTTGGTTTTTCATGGATCCTTCTTCCGTTCAAGAGTGATGATATCTTCTGACTAACATCAACAAAATTTAATATAATTATTACTCACAGGTAATAACTAAGCTGAACTAACTAAAAAATCGAAACATCATAACAATTAAATGAAAACCAAAGAATACATTTAATTTAATATTTTGTCGGTCCTCCGTTAACATTTCAAATTTCTCGGCATCGTCTTGGCATACTGCTGACTAAGTTGCTAATAAAATGTTGGGGTATGTTTTCCCACTCTTCCTCTATCGCTAAAGAAAGTTCGTCTAATGTTTCAGGGGAATTACCTCTTGACATCACACGAAGTTTGAGAGATGACCACACATGCTCTATTATATTGAGATCAGGCGATTTTGGAGGCAAATTGCGCTGGTTGATGTTGTTCGCCTCTAAAAACTGTTGAACAATACGAGCTCTGTGTGGTCTTGCATTATCGTCCACTAAAAGAAAATTAGGGCCAAAATTATTTGCAAATGGTAGAACAATGTTGTTCAATATGTCGTTTCTATAAATCTCTGCATTGATACATCGGTTGGTAATAAAAAGTTTGGTTTTTCCATTCATCATCACCCCAGCCCACACTGTTGTGGCCTCCGCCACCAAAAGCCTCTTGCATATTTTCTTCCAGAGGACTCTCTCCTGGACATCTCCAAACCAGAATTCTCCCATCAGAATGAATCAAGTTAAATCATGTCTTATCACAAAACATGCAATTCTCCCAGTACTCATTCCTCCACTCCATATGAGTTTTAACCCATTCTTGTCGTTGGAGTCGATGATGTCTTAAAAGACGTACACATTTTGCTTGCCTCCTTGCTCTATTAAAAAAAACCCATTTTTTAATATGACGGAGCAAAAAGTAATGGTGTAATACAGAAAAGTACCTAGTACTTGATTAACTACCTATTCAACTCAATCAATAATGTAGGAACCTACCTCAAGTTATTTAGGTTGAGTGTTCTTCTAATTGTTCTGTTTGATACAACAATTTGGGAATATCGCCTGAGAATTTCATTTAATTTCTTGGAGCTATGAGTTCCTGTTCGATGAGTGGCTCGTATTAAAATTCTCTCTGCGCGATGGGAATTTTTTTCCTTGGTCCTCCTCCATGTCTGTAATGATTTTCGCCAGTTGCGGTCACTCTTTGTTTCAATCTAATTATTGTAGTAGTACTAACGTTATAAATGTTAGCTACAACTCTTAAAGTTAACCCTTCATCAATCAATCTCAAACAATTAAAACGTTCATTCTCTGTTAGCCGAGGCATTTTGAAAATAAAACGTGGACAAAATGTTATGAAATGAATCAATGTGAGTAATCTGTCAAGGCGTTTCCCTGGTATTGCCTAAACAACTGTCAATATAGCAATAACTGGTTAATAAAAAATACATTGTTGAAACTTAGGCACACTTACCTTGACTGTAGGGGAAGAATTGTGGAGGAAGAATGGAAAAACATTCCCTCTATACGCTCTTCAGGGTGGTATATACACAAATTGTAGACAATCTAATTCTTGAATTGTATTAGATGCGTTAAAGGGTTTCAATTTGTTTTTAACCTTTTATGTAAACATAATTGAAATATGGCTGCTAGACTAAAAATGTCCAGCGCAACTCCAAAAAAAGTTTTAAGGGAAATGCGTATGTTGAAGAAAATAAATTGAAAAAGTATAAAGACGTATTAAAAATATGATAATGCTGAAACGAAAAAGGATCCAAACAACCCTTCGGAAAAATAAATTGCATCCATCATCAGTCATCCGACGTTTCATATAAACTTGTTTAGATTGTGATTTTATATAAATACGGCAACACTGCTTAATTTTTAAACAGTGTTTGAGTTATCAGCCCAAGATTTGTTATCCTAAAATTCACATTCCGATTGTCTTCATATCATCGTTCACGAGAATCGCTTAAAAAACTCCAAATCTCTACTTGTGGATCACCCTGAATACCCCCGATTTACTTGACATCAGCGAAAAAGTTAGTTTTCAAAGTTCTTGAAAATTATGAATGGAACCACACCCAGTAAAATTCCAAAATTCGGACTTTCGATTATCCTGTATAATTCTTCAGCCAATTAAGATATCGCGAAGAGAAGAAAAGGGACCCGAGTCAAGATCACCAATTTCGATATTCTGATATCATATCGAAAATCGGTCGAACATGTCTCGAGCTATCACATTTATCTGTAAACTGTGCTTCACAGGAGCCACCTGAGATTTTTTTTTAAAAAATTGTGCATCGAAGAAAGTTTACTAAAAAAAAACATAAACTTTTCTCGACCCTAGAGTAACTTTTGGGCGCAACGGGTTGAACTCCCAATTCCCCTTGAAAGTTAGTCAAGGAATGGGCCTATCCGATATGTTTTTAGTCAAGAAAATCCGACTAGCCGTTTTCGAGATATAGACTTTAAAACTTGGTAGTAAAATTGGCTTGGTACGTTTCGTTTGGCCAGCAGTTTATATTGAACAAAGCCGGTGATAGTATGTATCCCTGCCGAACTCCCTTTCCGACTACAAAGAGCTCAGACAGTTCGTTTTCGAGGCGCACTGTTGCTTTTTGTTGAAGGATATTAGTCTTATATCCTTACCATCAATTCCCGATGTTTTTAAAGTGTCAATTACTTTCCCGTGCGGCACTCTGTCAAATGCCCTTTCGAAGTCAATAAAGCATGCAAGTACGTCGCACTTGACATCCCTCGCTCTTTTTATTAGTACTTGCAAGCTGAAGAGTGCTTCTCTTATTATCTCAAGGCACGCTTCTAATTTGGTGTAAATGCGAGAGTAAATGATATTTAGGAATACTTTAAGTGCGTAACTCATTAAACTAATTAGTCCGTGGTCTTCGCATTTCTTGGCATTGGTTTTTTTTTTTTTTGAATTGGGATTAATATTGATAGCAGCCAGTCTATTGATAAGTGTTCAGTCTCATATATGTTATTAAATAGCTTAGTAAGAGTTGGGATTTGGGATGCCTGTAGTAGTTTAAAAATTTCCCCATGAACATCATCGGGTTCAGGCGATTTCTTATCTTTAAGTCGTTTAATGAACTTTTCAACTTCTGCACTTGTCATTTCTGGGCCGTAAGGGTTGTTTATTTCGGGTGGTGTTATTGTTGTATCGTCGAATAGCCCCTGCATATATTTCTTCCACCTTTCTAGTCTGGTCTCGATCCTGGTCAAAATTTGCTCAATTTGCCCTCGATGTCCAGAAATATATAATACCAAGATACCCCCAGATTAATGGCCGAGTATTGCAACGGCACTTCGGTGCCATCGATCACCAGTTGATCCGAGATGGCATCGCGACCTCTACCTGTCAGGATTGTCTGGCACCTGGTCAGATTAATCTTATTCCTCCAACGTTCCAGCCACTCCTGGAGGTCGTCTAAATCTAGCTGCAGATTCGGCCGCACAACATCTTTTCTCTCTCTCTCTCTATGAGGTTACTGTCGATAAGTTGGCAAATGTTTGCCGACAATCCTAAGTAATTCAGCTTGCAGATGCTTCGTGCCAGACCCTATCGAACGCACCCTATACGTCTAGCAGGACTAATCCAGAGGTCAGTCTGGAGTTCCTACCTTCCGCGACGTTCTCCATGGTTTTCAGAATCTGCAATTCTGCCAAATGTGGCTTTCGAAAACCACATTGTTCGACGGGCACGACCTTTAAGCGTGCACACTCGTCTTGGAGTCTCCTCAGAATAATACACTTCACGACCTTCCCAGCCCCATACAGTAATGTAATCGGCCGGTAGTTTTGTGGAAATGTGTTATTCTTGCCCCGCTTGTTCAGCATTATCACCAGTTCCTGTTTCCACCTCGATGGAATCTACCTAGTCATATTGACCGCGGGCTCAATTGGCTCAACACCTTGGGCTCAATTGTGGATAGACTTAGAGCCTGGAGCTTCCTCCTCGAACGCCTTGACGGCACTCTCCAGCTGGGCCACATAAACTATAACTGGGACAGTCGCAAGTGCGTTAAAATGCTCTTGAAACCGTTTAAAGTTAGTATGCCCAGAGCGAGTAGTTTTGATTTCGGCATTCGCTACAAGGTCTAATCGGATTGTGATCCCAGGTCACCGTCATTCACTTTCATTCACCATCACCAGCTCTGGCCAGAGTCGGACGTTCCTCAACATCGAAATATCAAGTACGTCCGGTCTCCCGCCCCCGTTGGGTAGGCATGTCGGTTCTTCGGGCCCCATTACCACTGCCCATTACCAATGCCCTATTACCTTGCCTGTTATCAATTGAGGAGTTCCATGAGCGGTGCTTGCAATTGAGGTCACCAACCAACACTAGTGCTGTTGGCCACCCAGGAGAATGTCAAAATCTTCCTGCTGCAGTTCGTCCTGTGGAGGCTTGTATGCCGACGTGACCTTCATTTGACCAAAGCTGGTGCCCACGACCACGGAAATTGCATCAATTTCTGTATCTTGGATGCCGAGGCAATGATGTACGATGTCGTCTCTCACCAGTATTGCTACCCTCCGCTACTGGCGTTCTTTTTGTCGTAACGATACGTGCTATAGCGCCGGAAGTTTACGCGAACACAGCTGCCAGTCTTGGCTTCTTGAAGAGCCAGAATTTCCGGCTCTCTTTCCGCCAAGAGGAGCTCCACTTCGCACTTCCTGGCGCGTAGCCCGTTAACGTTCTAGAACATAATGCTGAGGGACTCAGGGTATCTAGCAGCCATTACCGGAGCGGAATGCCTCGCGAATCCATCCTTCCATGCAGTTTTTCAACTTGGCTTCAATGGCCTTAATGAGGCCATCGTCCTTCTGAGAGTGTTTGCCCTTGCAAGCTTTTGGGTTCAACCGGGGCTTCGGGGCTTTGGGGCTTTTCAACCGTATATTTCGGTTTTAATCAAGGCTATTAATTAAGCGACAAAAATATGTCAATAGCATGAAAATTAATTATTCCCACTATCAGTTCATGGGCCGAAGTTTTATATGAAATGATACAAGGCAATTTGTAGTGCCACAGGTTGACTCTACTACGCCTTCCGACTCTGTCTACCTGTAGCCTGCCATTTCGCAAAAAACTTTGGCCCATACTTCTGCCAAAAATGTATAGCCAACTTCATGACTTTTTCTAACACATTTTCCAGTATATTCGTACCGTACCATCAGACAGACTAATAAAATACTGAATGCTTAGATTTTTAACTAAACACAGGGTGTTCCACCTAAGCGGGATTCTCTTATGCTCCCTTGACATAATATACATTTGTAATATCTATAGATAGAAATTACTTTCAGATAAACAGTGTCCCACATCTCCAGAACACTATCTATTTTAAGTGAACCATCATGTATATTTTGCATTTTTAGATTCGAGTCATGATTATAAAATCATCTTACATAGCATACTCCATTCTATATATTGCATCCACGCTAATGTCCACTTAAGTTAAACCATTCGGAAAAGGAAAAAAACACATTTTTCAACCGTTAATGTTTCGGAAACGGTTAACAATCAGAATGGGATATGCCTTATTAAATGTTTTTATAATCTGGTCGCAAACCCAAAAATACAATTATAGAGTTTGAGTTTCTAAAGTGGAACAAATTCCGTAAATTAAAAACCGTTTATTTTCTGGAAAGATTTCAGTCAGCAAAAAAGCGTCATTAGATTGCCGTCTTTTTTGTAAAATAAACTATTCTTCAGGTTGCCCAAGTTCAAGATATGACATCATCGATGGTTTTTTTTAATGACAAATGCAATTTTTTGTCAGCTATTTTCACAGTGTTGAGTGATATACCGGGTGACCCAAATCCAATGTACATAGTTCGATCTCAGTTTCTATTACGGATAAAAGTTTGAAATTTGGAATATCAATATAACATGTTGCAACTAAAATTTTGCTGTTGCGAAATGTCAAATGGCAGTTTAGGATTTGTCACAATTGGCACTAACTTTTGCTTTTTTAATGTCAACCTAGATTTTCCTATGCTAATTCGAAATCGGCTCAAAATTACCTTTCCAACGACTCATTACAGTAACCACTTTGATCAGTCAATTAGCCATAAATTTACTTTTTATGATAATTAAACTTTTTGGTTGCCCCCGGAATACCTGTTCAATTTCGCCATACTGACCATGATTCCTTTGTTGTTAGAGTATCTGCAACGTCGGCTAGTTCATGACAGACTGTCTTACAGATACACATAGTTTAATTTAGTTTCAATTTTCCCGTCTTTTAAATAAGAAAAAATACAATGCTTTGAATGATAACATATGCTTTTTATTGCGTAAAGAGGATGTTAGTGCCTAAATAAAGTACTAGTGACGTTACAACGAAAACAGTTTATTAATAGAAATATCTAAATTCGTGTTAATTCCATTTGTTCCTACCCCCAGTAGGCAGTAATAACTATGGAGTGTATCCTTCTTGATCGCAGGAAGCCATGAAAAAAATGAAGGGTTTTCTCTTAAATGTCAACGTTTGACGGCAAAATGTTATGACCATTTAACTAAACTAAAGTAATTATTATTTAAAAGTTATTTTATTTATTTGGCGATTCTGAATCATAACTACTACCGATTCCCCCAAAGTGATCAACCCAGTGTCAACCCAGTGTTAACTACTTTAGAAGATTAGGGGAACTATTAAGAACAAACGACAATGGAAATAATAACAAGTTTATTGTAAATGAAGAAGTTGAGGTGCTAGTTTTAGTATCTGTTGAAGTTGATCATACAATCTCGTTACAGCAAATCCAAGAGGACGTAGGTGTACCAAGGGAGACTGCCAGAAGAGTACCACGAAAACATAATTATCACCCATATAAATACCAAATTCACCAATATCTTTACGAAGATGATGGTCCTAGAAGACTACAGTATTGTACTTGTATACTTATTCCCAAACTTTTGGAAACAACTGAATTGGCACTGTTGGACCGGTTCACTGGCTCCCTCGCTCGCCTGACCTGATACCTCTGGATTTTTTTGTTTGGGCACGTGTGAAGAACAAGATTTTCCTACATCCACGAGCACCAAATTGAGAAAATTGAGAGGAAAGGGTTCGTAGGGCCATTAATGAAATCACTGCTGATCAACTTAGATATGTCATGAGGAAATGCCCCGAAAATGTGAGACGTGGTATTTTGAGCAATTAGAAATGCTTCTGCTCTGCACAACATCTCACCAAGTTTTTTCTTGTTTCAATATCAGCTGGCTCAATCTATGTAAATAAAAACTTAGATTTCCGTTCAAAGAAATGTGTTTTCTCCTATTTAGAAAACGGGAAAATTAAAGAAAATAAATTAAACTGATGTGTATCTGTCAGACATAGTTCTATCATGATCTAACCGATGCTGTTTTGATGCGCATATTCTAACAATAAAGGAATCGGATTGACTTATCAATAATGCTAAGTGTGATGGGTCGTTGAAAAGGCAATTTTAAGCCGATTTCGAATTAGCATTAAAAAATGCAGGTTGAGTTTTATAAAGTAAAAGATGGTGTCAATGGCGACAAATCCTAAAGTGACATAGGGCATTTCATAACAGCAAAATTTTAGTTTCAAGATATTATATTGATGTAGTTGGTGAAGTTAGCGGGATTAGGACAAATAATGCACCTCTTCTTTATTCGAAAATGGCCGACGTTTCGACTGTTTATTTAGTCTTCATCAGGGCTATTCTCACTTAGAGAGGGTAGTCATTTAAAATTCTATTCAAGATGGTTAAAATAGCAAACTCCATTCGAGTGTTCGGTGACCCTGGTATCTTAGGCTCGACAAACTACACGTACGCCGCACAAGGTATAAAACTTGCGAACTTGCGGCGGACGTGTAGTTTGTCGAGCCTAAGATACCAGGGTCACCGAACACTCGAATGGAGTTTGCTATTTTAACCATCTTGAATAGAATTTTAAATGACTACCCTCTCTAAGTGAGAATAGCCCTGATGAAGACTAAATAAACAGTCGAAACGTCGGCCATTTTCGAATAAAGAAGAGGTGCATTATTTGTCCTAATCCCGCTAACTTCACCAACTACTTACAACTTAAGGACGCTAATTACAACAATGAATTATATTGATGTTCCAAATTTCAAACTTCTCTCTGTAATAGAAACTGAGATCGAACTATGTACATTGGATTTGGGTCACCCGGTATAGTTGCCAATTTTCAATTTTTTATAAACAGCCAGTCGCAAGATTATTAACAAAATTTATTTTATTTCAAAAATCAATTGATATTAATAAATATTCTACAATAAATGGTCAAAATGATCTCCATTGACTAGTTGGTAATACCCTAAACGTAACTGAAACTCGTTTTGCACGTTTGCAGTTACTTCGCGGAAAATTAGTCTGCACTCATGCCTTAGTCGTGCTTTAACTCCTCAGAATTTACAGGTTTCCTTGTGCAAACTTTGCCTTTTAAGTAACCCCACAAAAAAAATCCAATAGAGTCAGGTCTGGCGACTTGGGTGGCCATTCAATGGGGCCCCTTCTACCAATCCGGCAGTCTGGAAATATTTTTATTTGGAGATATTATATTACACGATTATATTTTTATATGGAGATATTGGCGAACAGGTCATACAAAATGGGGAGGAGCACCATCCTGTTGAACCCAGATATTTCTGTTGAGGACATCTTCTTCTATAGGATAGGGCATTAGAGTAACCGAATTCGGAATTAGAACCTCTTCCAAAAAACCTAAATTTATCGCTTCGTTGAGATTTTCTTCAAACAAGATTGATACTATATCTCGATTGTAGCCAATTCCTGTTCAAACATTTGACATTTTCTGCGTTGACTGTGACTTTCTCTCATCCAGTGGGGATTCGCGTCTGCCCAATAACGAACATTTTGTCGGTTTACCTCACCATTTAGCATAAACGTCGATTCGTCAGACAATATTGTTTGTGCTCATAATAATAATTTTACTGCAGATGTTTGGCTAATTTCCTATTTATTAGCTAGCTACCTGGTGGAAAGATTAGGGTTTTGTCGAACAGATAATACTACATTAACTTTGACTTCTTTTCTGAATGCACTCTGTCTATGAATTAATGTTTTCCTTACGTGTCCGTTTTCCCGAAACCGTTTTTCTATCTTACTTACGGTACTTCAAGATAAGAGTAGCAAATCACGATGCTGGTCTCTGAGTAATTGAACTATGTATTTCATTTTATGTTCGTGTCCTATCTCCGAATCCGATCATTATTAAAGTTTCAATCTTGTGACTTTCAGTTAAGTAAGACATTATGTTGAACGAGTTACTAAGTTATTATTAAGATGTATTTAAGAAGAGATATTTAAGAAATGTAAAACGCTGTAAAATGCGAGTTGTCAAGAAAAACAAAGGACTAATAATTATGGGTGACTTCAACGCCAAGATTGGACAAGGTCGTGTTGAGGATATAGTGGGTGACTTTGGGCTGGGAGACCGCAATGATAGGGGAGACATGCTAATTCAGTTCTGCCAGGAAGAAAAACTAGTTATTGCAAACACATGGTTCAAACTGCCACCAAGAAGACTCTACACCTGGCAATCACCTCAGCATACGAACGAACACCCTATAAGAAACCAGATAGACTTCATACTGATCAGTCAAAGATATAAGAATGGCCTACATGGAGTCAGAACCTACCCTGGGACTGATATAGGGTCTGACCATAACCCTGTACTGGGAAAACTAAAAATAAAACTAAAGAAAATTAAGAGTAGAACAACCAAGAGAATCGACATAAGCAACTTAAAGAAACCTGAAGTACAAACAAAAATTAAACAGAAAGTAAACGAGGCAATCGCCGGAACCTCGTCACTGAACCAAAGCCCAGGCAGCGTAGAAGACACCTGGAACAGCTTTAGGAAGGCCATAGTAACTGTCACAAACAACGAAATAGGCCCTCCAATCAACAAAAGGAAGAAATGGATGACTGAGGAAATATTAGCACTTATGGAGAAACGAAGACCATTTAAAAACAGGGACGTGACTGAGTATAAGAAAATCAACAAGGAAATACGAAAAGAGATCCGTAGAGCCAAGGAACAATGGATGCAAGAAAAATGCTCAGAAATAGAAGAACTGGAGAAGAGACATGACCACTTTAACACACATAAATTAGTGAAGGAAGTTACAGGCCGAAAAAAGTCTTGTAACATGAACAATATTGTGAAGGACAACCGAATCATCTCCGATCCCAAGGACCTTCTTCTCCATTGGAAGGAATACACACAGCAACTATATGCGGAGAAAAACAAAAGAAATTTCGCAGAAGACTATGAAGGTGAACCCTCCCCAAAGATACTAAAATCAGAAGTCCTCAAGGCAATTAAACAAAGCAAGCAAGGAAAGGCAGTGGGACCAGACGAAGTTTATATAGAGATAATAAAGCTGCTAAATGATGAAAACCTAGACTCCTTGACAGAAATGTTTAACAACATATATGAGACGGGTGAAATACCGCAGGACTGGCTCCAGTCGATTTTTGTTCCGATCCCAAAGAAGCCAAATGCAAACCATAGTGACCAGTACCGAATGATCAGCTTACTGAGCCAGGTCTTGAAGCTTTTCCTAAAGATAGTCCATACAAGAATTTATAACAGATGCGAAATGGATATTAGTCCTACCCAGTTTGGGTTCAGACAAGGGTTTGGCACACGAGAAGCACTCTATAGCTTGACCGTACTACTTCAGAAATGCAGAGATCAGCAAAAGGACGTATTCATGTGTTTCATAGATTATCAAAAGGCGTTCGACTGTGTCAAACACGTTGAGTTAATCAAAATGCTTCAAGACAAGAGGATAGATAAGAACGATGCACGTTTCATAAAGACCCTGTACGCAAATCAAACAGCATCGGTGAAAGTGGGCAATGAAACTACACAGAAATTCCCGATAGAGAGAGGGGTGAGACAGGGTTGCGTTCTGTCCCCCCTACTTTTTAACCTATACTCTGAAGCAATCTTCGAAAGAGCATTGACAGATACAGAGGACGGCATTAAGATTAACGGACAGGCCGTTAACACTTACGCTATGCTGACGACACATTTATAATAGCGGATAGCCAGGAAGCACTACAACGTCTCATCATAAAGATATCTACCGAAGGTGAACGACTCGGCCTAAGAATTAACATAGACAAAACGAAGGTGATGATGGTTAGCAGAACATCAAATGTGAACCTGAACATCACAGTGAACGGTAAGAAAATCCAACAAGTATCAAAATTTAGATATCTGGGAAGCTGGTTAACTGAAGACTTGGACCCAGACGTAGAGATACGAAGCAGAATTGAACAAGCCAGGGTAACATTTATGAATATGAGAGCACTTCTCAGCAACAACAGCCTTAATTTGGCATTACGGTACCGTTTTGTAAAATGCTACATTTACTCTGTACTGTTGTACGGAGTAGAGACATGGACAATAAAGGCCAATGTCATGAACCGACTAGAGGCGTTTGAAATGTGGGTGCTGAGAAGAATGTTGAAGATTCCGTGGACGGAACACGCAACGAACGAGGAAGTACTAAACAGAATGGGTATAGAAAGAGAACTGCTGCAGACAGTAAAAAGAAGAAAGGCCGCATACCCCGGTCATATATTCAGAAATTCCAAGTACCAGTTCCTACAGTTGATTATGGAGGGAAAAATCGAAGGAAGGAGAGGCATCGGGAGAAAGAAATTTTCGTGGCTGAAGAACATAAGAGACTGGACAAACCTCGATGCCCACGCACTTTTTAGAATCGCACAAGATCGTAGCGAGTATGCCAGAATAGTCGCCAACATTCATTAATGGATACGGCACCTTAAGAAGAAGAAGAAAACGCTCTCAATTTTACATTTGATATTGACATTAATGAAACGTACCTATTGTTAGTGGAAATATTGCTACCAGTAAATCAAACGTAATCTATGAAAGGGTAGCTTGGGGTAAACTTAGTAGATAGACGTTTGAAACGTCGGCAATTTGAGAACTAACTAAAGTTGTTATTTTGTCCGCACCCTGCTAATAATCCATCTTATCAGTATTTGGATACCTGAATGATAAGATGTAACATAAGGATATTGGTTTTGCCAAACGTAAAAAATCAAAGTATCCACTTCTGTTATGAGCATTGCAGTCGACGTTTTGAGGTCGTAAAATCAATTACGACGTTCCTTACGTAGAAAAATAAACGGGCTATACTAGCGGAGGAAAGCAAATACATATTTCTTAAAATATAACGGCCAATCAATAATCTATTTATTATTTCAGACGTAACTGCTTTCGAGCAAGAAAAAAGTTTATTTAATTTTTACAGTTTTATGGAAACATTCCTATCCTGTGTACTACACTCGAATGATTACTAGTTTAAATAAGGAATTTTAACAAAAGCCTATCCTAGTTTCCTGGATTTTGTGTCACGATACGGAAAAACATAAACTTGTTTTCTACAAGTAACGTATCTAATATGAGAGGAACGTAAATTTGTCTCATTGTGTAGCAACTTTTTGCTCGAAGTAAAATCAGAGACAAGACGTCAGCTACAACTGCGCAACGATTCATTACCCAACTTGAAACTTTGAGCCGAAGGTTTCAAAGGAGTAGGAGAGATTTTGCAACGTATAAAAGTCACGAACAGAGAGTTAAATTGTTGGTACCGAACAATTTAAAACTCCATCAAAACTTACTAAAGTGGCATCCTAAGGCGACGCGAAACACTCAGTTGAGCCTTGCCTTGATTAGCTTTTTTTATTGAGACCGATGTACAATGATATCTCGCAATTTTCTTTAAACTTTAAATAAATTTTTGGACATGCCATGTATGAAATTTACTAAATTAGCTTTCATTAAAAAATATTTTAATATCTATTAAATTATCAATGTTGTTGAAAAAAATAATAATTACATTTTCATATAATTAAGTTATATTTTAAGCAACTATTTATTTGATTATAAATGGGGTGGTCAATATTACAACGCACACCAATGAGGTCTGATAACTTTCCTATAATTGAACTTTTACTTTCTAAAATCCTTAGTATTAACTAAAAGCACTACGAAGGTTAGTTGAGTTTTTGGGTGTTTAATAATTTGCAGCACTACTTTCGGAGTCTGCCGAAAGCGGATTATTTGATAAATAGTTTTTTAAATACAATCTAAAGTGCTTTCCGGGCTTTGAAGCCGTGGTCCAATGGAATTTCATCCTGACGTTTCGTCTATAGCTGAAGCAAACATTATCAAAGGCGATGGGCGAAATGATCTCCCATGCTTCCCGACGTTGACTGATTCGACTGTGGTGAGCTCCGTGGTATTTATTCCCCCGCGGTTGCGCGGCAGTGGAAAGACTGGGGTGGGGGTAGTGGTGGCTCGGGATTTCGGCACACTTGAAGTAGGTCGTAGAACTCGCTTCCAGTCGCTCCCATGACAACTCATTATTCACTTGTGAATAATGTTCATTATTCACAAGTGAATAATGATTATCGTTAGTCTTGAGAATGTACAAGAATAATGTGATTATTATAGTATGGTCGTGGATAAAATTTTTTATCTACAACTACTAAGTAAATAGCAAATAACACACGCTCTACTTCGTTAGTAAGGAGCTCCTTACACACGCTGATTCAAACGTAGGTACGTACAAGGCCCTTAGCCAGATGGCTTATTCACGTGTCGCCTAGTAATGGTCCACTCGCCACCAATTCGTAATTTTAATAGCGGCTAGCTGTCAAATTCAACTTTAATCAATTTTCTGATTTGTTAACATTTATTTGTAATAGTTTCAAAATGTCTATTCATGTAGCGTAGATAAAGTATAGTACGAAATGCGGATTGTAAAGCATTTACATACTCATGGAAATACACACTCGCCGCCCCGGGGCGCGGTGCGCAAACTTTCCATTCGTACGTAATAAGCTTCTTACAACCCTTATTACGTAATATACTATTACCGCACAAGTGCGGTAAAGTGCTACTTCCCGCACGCTCATAGGAAAATAATTATAAAATAATAATATTTCTCTTCTTTGTGAATAAGTAAAAGAAATGGTCCTCCAAACGGTCTTATCTTCTAGGAGTCGATGTTGATTACAAAAATTGGGAAAAGTCCATACGTCATTGCGCAAAAACTCGTGTACTTGTGAGACAGTAACGGCTTTTTTTAGCTCTAGAGTTGAAGAAAAATTTCTTCTTGACGTGTAGCCCACAATAGAGGTAAACTTTCTGAAACTCGATGAACGGCGAAAGACAAAGTGATATTCCGTGCTTCTCGACTATGACTTAGGCAGCTACTTTTTGAGGGGGTTGTATATCTCGCAGGACTTTTTTCTGTTCTGATGGATGACTCTGAATCACTTTTCAGCCGATCATTTACTGTCAAGTAGACGTCATGTGTTGGGGCTGCTATAGTAATTATACCATCATTCATTTATTTTTGGCATCTCGTTGCCTTTGAAATCTTCATATTTTTATACATGTCTCTTTTCGGCACATGTTGAGAAGATACGATAAAAATCTCAAACTCAGATTTCCAACGCCTACTGGATGACAATAATGAGTAAATTGCTTATATATATTATTTTGTTTTTCCTGCCCTGGTTAACAAAATTATTATTATTGCACATTTTACGCTGTATAGACAAAAAAACCATTAGATATGGTACATAATTCTTTTAAATGATTATTAATAGCCTAAGCAAGAAGATATTAATTAGTATTTCCAGGGTTCAATTGGACCCATTAAATGCCTAGATGTAAGCAAATTTACTCCAAACATATTGGAAATCTGCTCAGGCAAGATGATGGTGAGCAAGCTCGGATGTCCACATTAAAAATTTTCGGCATATTAGTTGCCGAAACTATTTTAAAACTTAAGTTTTATACTACAAAAAATGCAACTGATAATATGTAATAAATCGGCAACTAAATTTCAATGATAACTTTTAACAAATTTGTTTTGACGACAAGTAAACAACCAATTGCTATGAATGTTATACTTTATACTCGAGAATTTTCATTGCATGGTTTGTTGTCAAAAATAAAAGAATGAATAGTAACGAACTCAAAGTCATTGCTCTTGACAGTCACCGATGATTACGCTCGCCTTCATCCGTTATGTCAAATTCCCCTCGACTGTCTGCCGTTACTTCCCAGCCTTATAGCAATACGTTCATTAATGTAATTCGTTGATTAAAGCATCTGGGTATTGTCAACGATAGCACCGTAGGTATCGTAATTTTGTTAAATGCAGTTGTAATGTTTCAAAATTTAATTTAATAATTAAAGTGCGAACGTTTCAGTTACAGTGTGATTATTTATTTGTTTATTTTCAACCATGTATGTAATGTCGTTATTTCTTACATATCTGTTAACCAGGTGGAAACTTGACATTTACACACTATCACTTTCCACCCGGGTGGAAAGTCAGCATTTTCCACCCAGGTGGAAATCTTTGGCAATGAGTGGAAATCTGATTGGACTTCTCCTAAATATTTTTCCTGGGTTAAACATGTTCTCAAAAAAAAGAAAACAAAATGAGAAAACATTTTCTTATATATATATCATAAAAAGTAGCATACAACTATTTTTAAAGCTGATGGTTACGTTTGAACCATTATTTGCGGAAATCGAAATATTCATTCCTTGTAATGTTTCTGTAGAAGAAACACTAATTTTCCTAGTCCTAAGCGTTGAATGTCTACTTGAACTTGGTCCAGAATCTTCTTCAATCATAATGTTTGATATTAGTGTAGCAGTGGCTCCTGTACCTCTAACGCCCAGTTTTTTGAAACATAGTTAACCTATGATCAAAGGTTAACTTTAGTTTAAACTACGATCAACTTGAACCACCAACAATGATGGTTAAACTATTGGTTAGAGTAGGGAGAGGAAAAGTCCGCCATTTTGAAGTTCAAATTGAAGTCCTTCAAATTACATTAATCTGCTTTATGTAGAAGTAAATACCAGAATGTCGAAGGACGCTTTTTGATAGCTGATAGAGGAAGAAACAATAAATTTTGATGATCTCACAGATGATGATTTGCGGGAGTTATTGGAGGTAGTAATAAGAGGTAGAATTGAAAGTTTCGTCAAGAAATTTGTTAATTTTGTTGCATGAGCGTTCCAAAAGTATTAGTTTTAAGTTTGTTTCTAACCTTATTATACATGGTGTTTCATAATGTGTGCGAAAAAGTTATGAGTGATCAGGTTTCCTTGCAAAAAAAATAAGAAAAAAGTTCATATGAACATACGTCCGGATATGCCTTTATAAATATTTATAAATCCACCTTTGTTTCCATTACTTTGAAGAAATAACAAACCATGTCACCTCGACATAAGAGAAAATGTACTATTGCCAACATTGAGTTTTAAAATTAAACGGCGGTTCAGTTAACTAATGGTTAACTCCTTTCATGCAACACTCTCTCCTAGACCTGTGGTTTAGATTTTGAACATTGGTTATTTGACCATTTAGCTAACTATCGTTCATAACTGGGCATTAAGTAGTGTCCAGTGAAGGTATCTGCATTAGAAAGCATTAAAAATCCTTCATACCTATGAGATTACGCTTATTCTTAGTTAAAATTTATTAATATAAATGTCACAAAACTGAAGCAAGTTGCAAGTAAAAGTATAAACTTGCAGACATCACCGTACATAAATAATGTTTAGTCACATCCCTCTCTTACATTACTGCAGTGGTGTGCACTCGTTTCTGCCCTTTTCGTTCTAGCTGCAATAATTTACGTCTTCAAAACTTTAAATCGCACCTTTGGCGATAGTCGGAAACTCTGCGCTTTGGAAAAGACCTGTTTGTGCACGTGCAAGATTTATTCTCTCGTATTTTTCCCATTGCTCGATAAGAATTCTGTGTTTTTCTAGATTTTATGCAAATATGGCTCCTGGTCTGGCCCTTGCAATCATACAAAAATAAAGACCAACTTACAAATTCTCGTACTATTAAACGCCACATTAAACCTTAATACAAACGGCTTGCACAAAGGATTCATGCAGCCTCTATTTGCAGTTTCCAGTCTTGAAGCGTACACTACGTACGTAATGCTAGGAATACATTCATAATTCAGCCGAGTACGACAGCCATATTTCCTATAATATTTACATCAAGTTTCGCCTCTAGTTCTATTGTACTAAATGCCACTTCACGATTTGCATTCGGGCCAATTTTCGAATCCTATAGGGAGGCGATTTAAATATAAATGGGAAAAGGGTAGTCTCTGAATAAAAAGTTTCGGCGTTTTAGTCAAACAATGGAGATCTAGATTCTCACTTTTTCGTCGCCGGCTAAATGTGGTACTTAAGAAATACGAGTTCTAGGAAATGATAAGAAATAATTTGTCGGGGACTTGAAAATTGTTGGGACATTTCGGATTGTCTTAAATCAGGAGTTTTAGAGTATAGTTTAAAAAACCGTAAAAAAACACGTTATAGCAGGTAATAGGCCATAGATAAGTCTTATAGCACGATTGCTAACATTCACTTATTATTGTCGTCAAGTAGGCGTTGGAAAATTGACTTTGACATTTTTATTGTATCTTATCAACATGTGCTAAAAGGAGATGGGTATAAAAAAAATAAGGTTCTAAAGGTAACTAGATGACAAAAATAAGTGAATGGCTCGAAACTTTCAAGTTTCATTTGAAAACGAACATAGATTCCACTGCTCGAAACGTCGTGTAAAAACTCAATAAAAACAATGGAAGTCCAAGATGTTTCGCTTAATAGTCAAAGCTATATTGATAACTGCCTTTCCAAGTTACTTCAGTTTGTCCACGAACATCATGCTAATGACAATTTCATATTTTTGCCAGACCTAGCATCATGCCATTACTCAAGAGATACCCAAAACTGGCCTTCGAGCCACAACACCACATAACTTTTGTTCCCAAAAAACGATAATCCTCCAAACTTGCCTCAGGCTCGCCCAATAGAGGATTTTTGGGCTTTATTGTCTAGGAAGGTTTATCATGGAGGCTGGAAAGCCCAAATTGAAGAACAATTAAGACGGCGAGTTTACGAAAAACTGAGAGAAATATATCTGTATTCCGTCCAGGACCTCATGAGAGACATTCGAAGAAATTTGCGTCTGATAGAGCAGAATGGGCCACTCCTCACAATTCGATAGTATAGTTTAGTTAAGTATTGAGTTGTAATTTATGATAACTAGTTAGTGTTTAAATACATTTCTTAATTTAAAAAAAAATCCGATAAATATTTTGTGCCATTACTTTTAGGACATACGTTATTAAAATGTCGATAAGAAGTGGATAAATCACGTTTAAGGCGCAATTTTGAAAGGGAAAAAAGCTACTAGAAGTGTAAATTTTACTTTTTTTATACACTTTCATCCTCGCTATCTTTTGTCACCACTTTAAGCAAAATCTGTCACAATCGATTTCGGCCGAAAATGTTGACGACCTACACCTCTGAAATTTTTTAATTTTGCACATTTTCCTGTTTATCTTGGAAACGGTAAGGCTTTTCGATATGCAGGTTAATATGTTGTATAAAGAGGCCATCAAGGACCATCAGATAGATGAATCAGAAAGAAGCTGCTTTTCACGGTTTTCGAGAAAATTAAAAAAACTGCAAAATTTGTACCTTATTTTTCGCCCCCCGTGCTCAGTTACTGTTCTAGCCAGACATTCGGAAACGGATCTACGTGGTACGTCTATTCTTCTACTTCCATAGATGGATTTTCGGATAAATCTTTATCGAAACGAGATATCAGCTGTTAGAAGTTGCAATGAACGATTTTGATCTCAAAATTTAGGGTTTTGGGCCGCTTCGAAAGCCCCATATGCTTAACATAGAAATATCGACTTTTCCTATATATAAATCAATAGTAATCGATTTTGTTCTTTGGTTCTGGTAATTTCATGATCAATAGGTAACATATATTCAGGCACTGAGTAAACAGCCCGCGAGGCAAGAAATCATTTTATTACTAAGTCGCCCCAGTATAGGTTTGTTCTACCTCCTTTCTGTGACAATTTGTGTATTTGGTTGGTGAATGTTCAGAGTGAGTTATTGAGTGCCTGACAAGATCTACAGTCTTGATAGCCGACACGGTCGTGAAGCATACATTGTAGTCTGGATTTAGTTAATAGAGATTTGAATTGCTTGCAACACAACTATCTGACCAAAGTATGATTCGCTTTAATTCAGGAATTTCTTTTACAATTCCTGATAAAATTCTTACTAAAGCGTTTGCTAGATCCAAACCATTCCTAGCAGTCATTCCCTCGTGCCAAACACTGCAATACACTGTCATTTTTTTTATATTGCAGTGCCCAGTTAAGTTGTAGCAATTTAGTCTTTGTTTGTAAAAGTGATTAGATACATTTGATTTTGGTAAAGAGAAAACGTTTTCTAAATCAAAAGTAACCACTGCAGTGGACTTGTCAATAAGTTGTCTGTCTTTATCCCTTTCAGCTTTTCCTAGGTCTTTATTTTTTTATGAATTTCTTGGGACATTACTCTTTCATCAGTAGGGGTTTGATCTAACTGAAATTCGGCGCATTTATCGCAAATATCTTTTTTAGGTTTCTGAAATGCAAAGTTATATTCAGAATTAAATATTTTTGAATAAATGTGGAATTTTACAGGGTTTTCAACATTTAAACAGTACAGTGGATACATTTTTGCCAAACTTAGATTGGATTCTAGATACATTTTATTTGCTGACGACCTACAGTAATGTGATTCGACTAATGGAAAAGACGTGATATGTTGCCGCACCTGCTTTTTTTCATTTGTAATAACTCTTTTTGCATTTTTGTCTTTAAAGGAGACCTAGGAATACCCGTTGTTGCATTATTAACTTTAGCAAAATGATAATAGATTCTTTGAGAACTAATGCTTAACGTTCCCAAAAAAGACTTTACAAACTCTAACTTTTTCTGCGTCAACTTCAAAATGGTACTGAAATGAGAAAGACTTTCTCTCAGTATTTCCACGTTTACGCGCTTTTTGGTTTTCGTGTAACGTAGTTGCTATAAAAATGGCTTTTTTTGGAGTCTGAAAGGTCCCAAAAAGCTTTATGTATTATTTCTCTTTGAGCAATACTTATCTTAGTCGCACACTTAAATCTACAATTAGCGTTTTTGCAACCATACTTTACAGTTTTCATTGGATGAGGGATACCTTTAATATTAACATATTCTTGTCCCGCCTCTCGTTTTTTCTTCCTCACATTCATTATTAATTTCTCGGGACATCGTTGCCTTTTCCTTGTAAGCTTCTTGCAATTTTCAGTATTCCTATTTTCGATTGAAATATCAACGTTAGTTTGTTCTATCTGAATAGCTGTTGTGGCATCAACTGGCTGGCAATCTTATGCTCCATCTGGATTATTTGGAAATATAATAGCACCATCTTCGCAGACAATATCTAATATCTCAATATTGATTCCGACTGCTCTACTATTTCATACTAATGACTTCTGTCAGTCATTTATATTAAAAATAAATAATTTACTATGCCCTAGGGCGCATAAAGAAATAAGTAATGCATTTTGCATCAACTGAATTCGAATCGACAGTAATTAGATAAGTAAATAATTTTTAAATCATAACAAACATTGTTGTGTGTTACCCCGGTAAATACCAGGTCAGGTATAATTATCTATAATTTATACCAGATCATAATACATAAAATTTGATTTTTTTAGTACAAGAAGTCGTACATTAAACGTTGCAGACACCATGAACTTTCTAGAACATAACACCTTCGGTCGAAGTATACATATACTATTCTTCTTTATACTGCCCTAGGTATCAAAATAACTAATATTTATATCTAGACGTAATTTTATAAGAACACACATGGCCAATTAGGTAAGTATAGGTACCTGCCAATCATCTGAATATAAAAATTACTTATTAATATAATTATATAACATACCTAGTTACTAAAAAAAAGGAATTCAAATGAATATTATTCTCGGGAAATTTACGTTGTTTTCACACTGTATGCTTCAATATCAAAAATACCGATCTTAATTTTAGTTCACTTCAATTTGTGTTTAGTTTATTAGCCAGTTTTTATTGAAGTTATGTTTTATGCAAGTCCCGCGTGTTTACAGTAACCTTAGAGGTCTTAAAATTGTTAACTAACTTACTTCTCAGTATTAGGGGATAGTTTGGGTGGAGTTGAACTTATATCACTCATTTTAAAGGGGGTTACACCAATAAAACTCACTTTTTAACTAGCTTTTTAAATTTGGGAGCTCCCTGTTGTTTCCGTATCTACCCTTACAATACAATAAGAGATACACTGTTCGAAAAATGAAAGAAAATCTGAAATGTTTTACGGCATAGGCAAATCCAATCCATTCATTGGTTAAAGTGGACATAGAACAAATACGACTTTAACTATAGTACAAAATTTGTTCTATCTCCAGTTCTAATGTACTTGAATTTGAGATAGAACAAATATATTTTCAAGGCTCAAAATATACTATTATGGACATAGCCTAAAAATATTCGAAAATTGCAAATTCTGCATATAGAACAAACCAGTAATCTGCAGCAAGTTTTACAGATGGATATATGACAAATTATTTCTACTTTCTCTTAAAAAAAAACCTTTTTTTTTTCGGTTAATATAGATCTAAGCAAGCCTAAATACTAGAAAATACCAAAACATAATATTTCATAAAAAGTGAAGACAGAACAATACTGGGGTGACGACTAGTTTAAATTTATTTTCGTTTAAGTTCTTTATTTCGGTTGGTAAGACATTATAAAAATCAACGTTTAAGAAATTTTTTTTACTCTTACTTAAGCTTATCTTAAACCTTAAAACTTAAGCTATCTACTCTTACTTAAGCTTATCTTACTTAAACTTATCTTTCCTTATTAAATTTGCCGATCTTGTGTCATATTGTCAAAAGAAGCAAAAAGACATAAAATTGCAGCTCTCTTAGAGATGGTCGGCCGATGACCGGTTTAGTAACCAAGCACTAGTTGACCCAAATTTAAAAATTAAACCTTACAAATTTGTTCAACATGTGGGTACATCAAACCGCTCATGGACGTCATGGAAAAGAAGGATGCAATCGTTTGGGAAAAATGTACTGAGAATAAAGAAAGTTATCACGAGCGTTTTTGAAAGAGAAACGACCGTGTTAGTCTGGGTGCTCACGAAGGGAGTCCGGTTATGGAGGTCTCACGAGGAGTCGGTGCGGGGAGCCGCGTTGGGGCTGGTCGGAGGTCGACATTACGCCGGAAGGACGAACGACCACCATACTACAAACCAGCCCATTGTTTAAAAGTAGAAAGAGGAGTCAGTTTTGGGGACTCGCGAAAAGGAATGGATCGTACTTAGAGTTAAGAATAACAAAAGGTATGGAGGTGGAAATGACAAAGGGCACATGCCTGGGATGGCTTGTAAGCTACAAGGATTCCAGCAATGCAGACGTAGAAAAGGAGTTAGACAAGGAGATGGACCGAAAAATTAATGTAGGGGACAAAGTGAGAGTCCTAATACCGTTTGTATATATGGCACCCACGATGAGAAGTAGAGTTCGTAATAGTCGAACTATTAGACGAGCACTTAAATCGAGTAAGGAAAAAAAGCGAAAATAGAACTATGATAGTCCAGAAACAGAAACTGCTACCAGGGAACTAAAATCAAAATAGGAAAAACACGCGTAGGGCCGCCACATCAATCAAATTACCCGAGAATTCGGTAGGAAAAATAGAAAATATAGTTATTGCTAAAAGACGGAAATTATAGAAATGTAAGTAAAATAGGATAAAAACTTAAAAGGGAAAAAAGGAGAGAAGAAGTGTCGGAATAGAATAAGGATAGAAATAGCGATCGTTAGACATAGAAATAAAACGAGGAAAAACCTCGGCTTACACACATAAGCTAAGAAGAATCTAAACTTTGATTTAACTTAGGGAAAATAAGGGGAAGATGTTCCAATCAATACCGTTTCTACTGCTGCTAGCAAACAGACAAGCGGGGTAACGAGACGTGGAAATATCCGCAGAAGCGCACTGGCTACCCCTACAGGACACCATTACGTACGAGGCTACAAAACACACACTGAGAGAAAAAAGAATTCACTGCGAAAGTAATACACTTTCGGCAGCAACGCATAACCTTTGCTCCCTGACTAAACAGATAGACGAACTAAAGACCATAACGGACAAAGAATTCACAGAACTAACAAGGTGCGCAGACATGAGAATACAAAGAAACATGTCGACCCAGATAACGATGAACCGATCTGAAAGGCGAAAAAGGGACATAGAATTCATAAGCAATTTCTTTTCATGGTGCTGCAATATCGCAACACAAAGAAAATTCGACGCATTAGTAATAACTGAAAGCGAAGCAGAGACACAACTAAACAAAGTAAACTCAGGTTTAAAACAATCACTGAGAGTAGCAGAGAAATGAGCAGAAATACAAAAAAACAGCAGAGCAGCACTAAAAGAGGCGGAGGCTAGAATGAAAACAATCGAGAAAGTAATCACGCACATGAAGACGATGACTACGGAATCGGAAAGTCCAATGATGGACTTTATTACGTTTCTCCTCAACGATAACAAGTTTTAGCCAACTTATAAGAGAGCTCAAAAAACAACATATACTCCACGATTTCAACCTTCTTTTCCATAATGTTCATGAGCGGTTCGATGTCCCTCATGTTGAACAAATTTGCAAGGTTTAATTTTTAAATTTGGGTCAACTAGCGCTTGGTTACTAAACCGGTCATCGGCCGACCATTTCTAAGAATGCTGCAATTGTAAGTCTTTTTGCTTCTTTGTGACAATATTTATGTCCATCTCTGTTATATTGAAACTCATCCCTTTTTCTCCGGATTTCTATTAATTGGTACAAAACAAATATGATTGGTAAGGTAAGAATATTTAACCTCCTGAACATTTCACCCACGCAATCACCCGGATGACACTTTTTTGCAGCCTAAATATTTTCGCGCATGCCGGCGATCCCTCCCAAAGCACCACTCCATAGGAGAGATGGCAGTAAAACAGAGAGTAGTAAGAGTCACGCAAAGCGTCGTCGCTCAAGTGTCTCTTCAGTTTCCTCATGAGAAACAATAAAGATGACAGTTTTTTACTCAAATAATTGATGTGTTCTGTTCTGACCAGCTAAATGTACTATCTACCGTATTTTCCAGCAATGCTGGGGACTCCCGATGCTCGGGAGCAGACTGGTTGAGAATGTAATCATCTGTGTTTTTGCTTCATTAAGTGTTAAGTTAATGTGATTGTTTGCGAACCAAAGGTTTGCAAACACACTTTCGTTCACTTTCAGCGTCAAGCCCATCCAGGTCAAGATAGTGGCTCATGAGTGAAGTATCATCCGCTTTGTGGGGGAGAGATAGCCAAAGAGGTCGTTGATATACACCACAAAAAGCAGGGGACCCAGAACAGAGCCCTGGGGTACTCCACTTCCTACCGCCTCAACACTCGACCTATCATCTCTAAGGAAAACACACTGCTTTCTAAGGGAAAGATATGAACACAGTAGTCGATGGGAACACCCCTAGATAGCTTTTCAAGAAGGAGCTCGTGCGAGACGCAATCGAAGGCCTTACTCAAATCATGCAAAACAAGGCCCATATGTTGCCCACCTTCGATGCCCTCAGCAATATCCTGCACATTCTGGACAACAGCCCCAACGGTCGACCGTCTCTCCCGAAATCCGTACTGCGACACATTTAACAAATGTTGGGACTCTAAGTAGTTATTCATATTATTTTTTATCAGAATTAGATATGGGTACTCGTTTTACTATTTTTTATCTATTTATAAATTCTAGCACGTTTTGAAGGAGCTCAACAGAAGGCAATTTTTTCCTAATTTAAGCGACCTTGTAACTCTTAACACATAAAAGAAACACCCTGTATAATGGTGATCAATAAAAAAATATAAAATGCTTTATTGACCTGACGTAGACCATCAAATGTACCGGGTGACACAAGAATTACAAGCCAATATATAACTCGGTTAAGAGAATGTTAAAATTTTGAAATTCTAAGTAGGACTATAGTGACTTAGTACCTACAAATTTCACGAAAGTATTACTACTTTGCGTCTTCGATTTCTCCGAGAGTGACGTCACTTTTCTAATTTTAAGTAGAACACTCTGTATATTAATTCATTTTCGGATTCTACGCCAAATCTTTCAGTTATTAACACGTAACATATCATATGCCTATCTCTTATCGTTTACGAGAAAATGGCTCCCGAACTTTCAATATCGTCAATAACAAAATTGGATTTTGATGAAACTTCCAAGAACAAAAAATACAACAATGAAATATAATTTAATCCATGATGACAACGCTAGCTGTCTAATGAACTGATTTTAATGAAGTGGTTTTTAAATTTTATTTTATTTCATTAAATGTGATATTTACATTAATTGCATTTTCAGACAATTGATATGGAATACCATTGCTATCTTCTAAACTGATACAGATAGAAGGTTGGTTAAATGAAACAAAAGTTGCTAAGTGTAATGGTAAACTAAGATACGAAAACAGTGTTGCCAAATTTTATTTGTTTTCTCAATATTAAGAAAAAATCGAAATTTGTCAAAACAGTGTAAATCCTAAACTAGTGCTTTCCCAGAAAGCTTTCAATACGAAATTTGATTAGTTTTTTGGTGCCTGCAGAAGCACGTTAAAAATTTTTTTTTGCTTGAATATTAACATATCGATCTTAACCTCATTTTTTTAAATACGGACCTGGATTTTTTTTTATTTTTATTTGAATGCATGTTTCTCCAGTGATTTAAAAACGTCGTGCATCGGCAGTCCTGATGTGACGGAACATCATCATCTTGAAAATATTTAAAGTATCTTAAAATATTGAGAGGAACATTTTCTAAAAAGTCTTGTAATGAGGTCTGTAAAAAGTTCAGTTTCCTTGAACCAGTCAGGTGGTCCTGGGAAAATGAAGTCTCCAAAATGTTTCTATCCAGGACCACACGTTGACTCCAAACCGCTCTTGAAAAGCTGTTTCACGATGAATGTGCTGATTATTTCCTGTGTCCAACGGTAATGAATGTTTCTTTTAAACCACCCAGTATTGCAAAAGCGGCTTTCGTCTGCTGCAAAATATTCGCTTTTGACCGTAATTTAAATGATGCACTTTGCGATAGTGTTTAGATTTATTATTTTTAAGTATCCTCCTGGATAAACTTTTTGAAATCGTCGACTCATGTTCAAATTTTTTTAATGATATGTAGATATTCTGAAATAAATGGTGTAATACTGAATGCTCAGCTTTCGCAAACAAAATAAAGGTTTTGTTTGCGAAAAAAAAGGTTACCTAATAAAAAAGCCCCCTCCAAGAGTAACTGTTTTGCGTCTTTTAGTCGGATTTTTGAACGATTCATGCTCACGCAAATTTGCTTCCAATCTCCTAAAGATTTTTGAATTAGTTATTCTTCTTTCCGGGTATAGTTTTTCATAAACAGGTAAAGAGTTTTTGACGTTACGATATTCGCCAACATAAACACAAACCATATCCGTTTTTTCTTGGTTTGAAAATCGCATTTTGGCAATTCTTACCTTCTTACCACTCTTTACATGAAGCTAAATGATTAAAACTAGGCACTTTGACGTCTCCTAAATGGAGGTACAGCTCAGGTAGGTATTAATTTCTGATATTAATTAATTACAATTAATATAATGAATAATTTTCTGTTACTAAATGTTGTTATTAATTGGTAAGTGTAATTTTTTTAAAATTTATGCATTATGATGTTTACCCTATGATATAGTGGTTTCATGAAAAAAAACCGCAAATACTGTTTTTTTCAATAAAGCACCAGAATCTGCAATTGTGTGATTGCTCAATGGATAGGGCATAGATGGCTCATAGAACGTGCATTCAAATAACAAGAAAAAATCCAGGTCCGTATTTAAAAAATTGAGGTTAAAGTCGATATCTTAATAATCACGGAACAAAAAAAAAAGTATTTTAACGTTAATGTAGACTCCTTAATGCGTAGAAAGTTTTTTTTTTGTGAAACCAGTAGTTTAGGGTTTATTTTGAAATCACTGTTTTAACAAATTTCGATTTTTCCTTAGTATTCAAGTTGTCCGTTTTATGACCTCAACCATAGGAATCCTGGTTATTTGAAGAGATTCAAAGTCGGTTAAATTAAGACGAAGTAGCGTATTTTCGAGCTTTGTAAGATGCCGTTTTTAAGATAACACAATTTGCATTACTTCCGGAAATAACCGGAAAAAGAGCGAAATTTCGAGAAAACGTTTTTATTTTTGCTGGACTTATTTGAAAAGACAGCTGAAAATGGCTGGCACATTGTCATAGCCACTTTTTAGCCTCTACAACATGGCTGAGTCAAGTTTCAAAAACTTGTTTTTTTTCTTATGGGCGTCATTTTAGATTTTAACATTTTGAAATTCAGCTCTTTTTTCTGGTTATGATTCGGACTTGCAGTTTAATGGAAATATGAAATATACTTTTTCTGCGACCATGTAAAAATAAACAACTTTTGTCATACCTTGCCCTAGCTTAAAACGTAACTTTCGTCTCTAGTGAGAGATAATCCATTAACGTTAACTTTCGTCTCTAGTGACGAAAGTAAGTTGTTCTAATTTCGCCTGTGTATCGCCAATTAAATGCAATTTAACTGTTCTAATCTTATAAACACCATGGAAAATGGTGATATCATACAAAAAATATTTTGCCTGCCCGGGCCTCAGAAAGTGAATCAAAGTGTTGAAATTTGACCAAACTGACAATCGAGGTGTCACATTGACAATGACGCACCTCAATGTTTGAAAGAAATACTCTATAGGGATTGTTTTTAAAGTTAATGAAGACTTAATGTTAGCATGGTCGAAGAAAAAGTATAGTGTTTTACTCGTCAACAAAGCATATTCTATCGCTCGAGAACATTACCAAACTCGGGTTCGCCTCAGTTGGTAAACTGTTCTCTTGCGAGAGAAAATGCTATTTTCGTCACTCGTTAAACAATATACTATTTTTTGCGAAGAGTGCTTTGTAAATAGCATACAGGTCTTTGTTTTGATAAACAAATTATTGATATTCCGACTGGATATCGCTTAACGTCACCTAGATTTACATTTTGTCTATTATTATTATTAACATGTCTTTTAGAAGTGAAGAAAAATGAGATATGCTAGAAATTTATTACGCATCGCATAGAAATATACAAATTACTTCGGAAACATATCTACAGCGCCCGCGGTATCCAGAAAGGCAACAACATAAAATAAACGTTTTCAATTTACTACAACATAAGGTAAAACGAAATTTGAAGAAACAATGTACATACAACTATTGCAAATTACAAGAGTGCTCGAAGGTTTGGTCTTCCACTTTCAAGCACCGCCGCATGCGTCTTTTTAGATTCTGCATTGATCTTAAAAGATCCTCCCAGGTCTTATTTTGGTCTTCAAAGTGGTTACGATATTCATCAACTTATTAATCTCAGTGGGTACAGATTTATAAACAAGATCTTTTATAGTTTCCCATAAGTAGAAATCTAAGGGAGAAAGGTCCGGTGAACGTGCCGGCCAATTGATGACTATTATTAGCAATGAGTCTCCCTGGAAATAGTTCCTGCAAATAATCGGTTACCCTCCTGGCACTATGTGGCGGAGCACCATCCTGCTGGAACCAAAGGTCATTCAAGCAGTCGATGCAAATGTTTTCGTCGATGTAGTCAGTAAATAGGGTCTTAAAAACTGCAAATACCCATCTGGGGCCAAAGTTTGTTCGTAAATGTAAGGGCCAATAATCCGATCGCCAAACAGGCCCATACATACATTCAATCCGAAGCGAATTTGTGGCCGACGACCCTGATGTTCTCTTGCATTTTCAAAGGACCAGGCATAGTCGTTGTGTCGACTGAACATACCTTTTGCGTTGGTTAACTTGCACTCGTCAGTAAATATCACGTTGAAGAGAAAATGGAGACTTTCCTCCAAAAGAAACATGATATTTCTGAAAAACGATCCTCGCCGTTCAGCATCTCCTAGATGAGATCTCTAAGACGTAGAGAGTATGTGAATTTTTAAAGGGGCGATATTTTTGTTTTTTTAAGACTCCAAATTGCTTGAGGAGATGTGTTTATCTCTTCTGCTATCGCCCTTGTGGATATCGATGGATTATCTTGGACCTAATGGAGAAAGCTGTGCTGTTTAATATTTTTGTGGAAATGTTAACATTTTACTCACCGCCCGTAAAATTTCCGCTTCATTTACATTCGCTAGATTAACACGTATTCTAGACGTAAACTCGGCTAAATTTTGATGAAGTAAACGAAAGTAATTTTGAGTCGGTTTTTACCCTGTAAATATGTTTCCGAAGTAATTTGTACATTTCTATGCGATGAGTAATAAATTTCTAACATATCCCATTTTTCTTTACTTGTAAAAGGCTTTTTAATAATACTATTATACCAAATTTGTAAATGTAGGTGGCGTTAAGCGACATCCAGTCGAAAAGTCAATAATTTGTTTATCAAAACAAAGGCATGTTTATTTCAAAGACACCCTTCGCAAAAAAATAATTTTTAATATTCCTACCAAACTGCAAGTCCGAATCTTAATATGTGACATCGTAGTCACCGATCATCGTAATCATAAAAAAAACACAAAAAAAGACCTAAATTTAAAAATATGAAAATTCAAGATGGCGCCCATCAGAGAAAAGAAAAATGATAATGGTTCCTGAAAATCGAAACGCCGGACTGCAAATTTGACTCCGCTATACAGGGTGTCCAGTTTAAAATGATGTACATGGGGATAATAGAAACCATTGGAGATACAAGGTCGCTTAAGTGGAAGAAAATTTGAGTATTGGTCTGCTTAAAAATAATCCGAGTCAATGATATTTTAAATCTATATCGTTCCGATAATACAGGGTGAAAACCAAAAAAGTGCATCTTCGAAAAACCCTAATAGTTTACTTATTACAAGAGCTACGGTCATGAAAATTTCAGATTAGGAGTAAAAGGATATGGTGGTTCCGAAAATTCGGTCAAAAGTCGTCTAGGCCTGCTATGTTGTGCTCGGTCGTTGTCAACTTTCGTTTTTCTTATGAACGCCACATCGAACTTTTGCAGTTTTAAAATCCCCGCAAAAATGCTCTTCAACCATGTATAACATCTTTATGTTTGGCCAAAAAAATTCTTAAAAATAACAAAATTAAGATTTCATCGTAGGAGGCTTGAATATTCCTATTAAAATGTACCTACTGCAAATGAATAGCAACTTCACTTTAATTAGGAGAAGTTATGTGTAGATTTATTAAGCTTGGTATTTTGCCAAGCTTACTAGTAAAATTATTCAAAAACTGTACAAACCAGAACTAAACACCTTTGTTCATACGACGAACAATTAAAACAAAGAAACGAAATTACCTATTTTAGATTTAAATGAAGTGTTCAAATAAACCACCGTTCTCTCGCGCGCACAACATAGCGCGTCCCAGGACCGCTTCGCAAGGGTTTCTTACTATTTGCGGAGTAAGTCCGTTAACAACTTCCTGTTAACAGCTTGCCTAAGTTTCCCTACGGTTTCGTAAGACATACAATACACTTGATTCTTCATATGACTTCATACAAAAAAATCGAGCGGTGTTAAATCAGGGAACCTTGCAGGCTATCCAATTGGTCCCAGGTTACCTATCCACTTATCGTCAAATTCAGCATTCCGATAGTTTGCAATAATCCGCTTATTATGAGGTGGAGCACCGTCCTGCTGAAAAAACATGTTCTGTATGGTGGCTAGTGGAAGCCCCATTATTTTTTCTGCTACGTTAAGAACGTTGCAGAATGTTCAAATATCTCTCGGAACTTAGTAGTGCTAAATGTTTTCAATGCTGTGGATTTGGTCACGTTGCTAAATACTGTAATGGTAAACAGTGCTGTCGCAAATGTGGCAAAGATCATTTAAGCAGCGAATGTACCTCAGATATTTTAAAGTGTCCAAACTGCACAAAGATGCAGTACAACGAAGCAGATAACCACCACTCTGCCAGGGACACAAGGCGTCCCATATACAGAAGACGATTAGAGAGATACAGAAATCAAACAAATTACATTGAAAATATTTCATAGAATCCCAAAGTGAAATAAACATTATTTCAACCCAAAGCAACTCGATGGTTGCTGGCTCCGTTGCTGGTATAATACATCAAAACGTACAATTTCTAGGAAATTCTGTAGACAAACTGAATTTTCTGATGCAGTCTCACAGCGAATGCCGCGTCTTGTGCCTTTCAGAACACTGAAAGACTGAAAATCAGCTGAAGCTGTTGGGGATTTTAAACTTTAAGATTTCATCTACATTCTGCAGAGATGAAGGGCGTCATGCGGGGACTGCAATCTATGTTCAAGTATAATGTACGGAGAAAACTAAATAACTTGTCTGTATGTGGATCATTTGAATGTGTAGTAATTGACTGTAAAATTGGACAAAGTGACCTAACAATAGCGGCAATCTACAGACCCCCATCAGGAGATATCTGCATCTCCTTCGACAGATTTGAAGAGTTATTAATTTCGATTTTTATATGTAATAGATCAATATTATTGTGCGGAGACTTCAATATAGAATTTGTGAAAGCTAATAGGAACAGGACAGATCTGTTATCCTTAGTGAGCTCATATGGTACGTACACAAAACCCAAAAAGTGTTGATTAAGGTTCAGGAAAAGTTTATTAATTTCCTCAAGCAGCAAGACTGGTCATTGGTCTATAATCTCAACAAAGAGGATGTGAACACGCAGTGTTTTGTATTTATGAAGCTGTACAAATTAGCATTCAATAATAACTTCCCAGTAAAAAATCTGAAAAATACAAATAAAGGAAATAAAAAAGCTATGTATAATAATCCACAAATTATTGAATGTAAAAATAGGTTAGATATTTTGCTTATTCTAGTAAGATATGACGATCGTTTTAAAGCTGCTTACTCTGAAACAAAAAAGGAGTATGACAATCTGCTTCGGCAATCGAGAGGCAGTTATTATGAAAATAAAATCAAAAAAAGTCTGCAATAAAGTGAAGTCTGTGTGGCATATTTGCAACTAAATTGTCGGCAAAAGTGCTAGATATGAATCGGACATCCTGCAACTGTACGGTTCATTCCTGCAAACCACTGCGAGAGATCTGCGCGATTTGGCGCTTATAAGTGATCAGAGTCCATAGATGAAATTCCAGCCAGCATTGTGAAAATGTCAGTGAATGCTTGTAGTGAGATTATTTGCTACATTATTAATAACTCTTTTAAGTATGGGGTATTCCCACAAGAATTGAAGGTAGCCCTCGTAAGACCTATTTATAAACAGGGAGAACCCGAAAACCTAAGCAACTACAGACCAATTAGCATATTGTCCAGTTTTTCCAAGCTTTTTGAACTCCTAGTACGTGATAGGCTCATAAATTTCCTTGAACTAAGTGGTGTGCTCCATAATAGCCAGCGTGGATACTTGAGAGGAAAGTCAACGCAAACTGCAATATTTCAATTTATTGACACCATACTTAAAAACTTGGAGGAGGGCCGTATGGCAATTGCAATGCTCTTTGACCTATCAAGGGTATATGACTGTGTGGATGGGGAAATGCTGCTGAGCATACTATATCGGTATGGTATACAGGGTAATGCGTTGAAATTATTAAAGTCATATTTGAGTGAAAGGCGACAAGCTGTCAAAATTGCTCCTAAAGGAAGGACATTTATTTCTAAAATGTCAGAAACTCAAACTAGTATTGCGCAAGGCAGTGTTTTAGGACCCATATTATTTGTAGTTTTTGTAAATGACCTTAAGAATAAAGCGACTGGCGAACTGTCTGAGAGCATTGTTCAGTATGCTGATGACACCACATTGGTGGTTGGAGGGCCAAGAATTGATGGAATCCTCCAGAGTGGCGAGGCGTATTTGGGAAGGGTAAATCTCTGGTTCGAACAGAATGGGTTCATACTAAATGATTTAAAAACAAAAGCTATTCTCTTTAAAACTAAGTTATCAAAGGTTGAGCAACCATTGAATTTTGATACGGATATAGTGTTCTCAGAACAGGTAAAATTCTGAGGCCTTCATATTGACCGATTTTTAGATTGGAATGCACATATTGACTCTATCTCAAAAAAATTAAATTCTATCTGTTACAGCATTAGAGTTATCAGTAGGTACTTGAATGAGCATAAACTAAAAATTGTATACTTTGCTGTTTTTCAATCTGCCATTTATTACGTAATCGTCTTTTGGGGCTCTCAAAAACGGGTAAATGTAATATTTGTCATTCAGCAGCGTGCAATAAGAACCATTCTGGGCATGGGTTACATTGAGTCATGCAGAACACTCTTTAAAAGAAATAAGATCTTGACAGTGTATGGTGTGTACATTCTAGAATGCCTGATGTTTTTCGTGAAAAATAGGACTTTATTCCAGAATAATGTGAGTAATTATTATAATACCAGGTCAATCAATGTAATATATCCCGTACATCGTTTAACATTATGTGAAAAGGGTCCGCATTACAAGTGCTTAAGATTGTACAATAAACTGCCTGTTTATATAAAGAGAACTGAAAGTCTCAATAAGTTTAAAAACCTTGTAAAAAAATGTTAATAGAGCTAGAGCCTTACTGCTTGGATGACTATTTTTCAGTGTAATTTTTTTGAATGTTTTGTGACGTTATTTCAACTCATGTTATTATAACATAGATTTTGAAATAAAGACAATTATTATTAAACAATAGTCCACAGTTGGTAAATCGGCTCTCATCAGACCAGAGAACTTTCAAGGTAAAATTAGGTATTTTTTGAATAAACCTTTGACAAAATTCCATTCTTCTAATATGATCACCATTCTGGAGCTCCTGGCTGGGATGCTCACGATAGGGATGATATTTATAGCTTTAAAATGGCACCCGCCGTTGACCGAGCAACGACTGTTGTATCTTCAATTTGACGCAAAGAGATATGAGGCTTAGCACAACCAAATTTTCTTTATCTTCGTCTGGTGGTCTATCAGGTTGTGGTTTTTCTTTGTATTTATTAAAATACATTTCTTCATTATTCGCATCATTTCTGCGACAGAGAATAAAACACTGCAACATCTCATATTTCTCAGTATTTGAAACGTTATTCATTTTAAAATTCCCAATTTTTTAAGGTGCAGACTCTTAATACTGTCAATAAAGACTATGCACTGAGAGGTGGATTATAACAAATGACAAATCTAAGCACACTATGCCAAAACTTTAATATGAATATCCAAACACCGCCGGACATAAAGATGTTATACATGGTTGAAAAGCACTTTTTACGGGGATTTTAAAAGTGCAAAAATTCAATATGGCGTCCATAAGAAAAACGGAAGTTGGCAACGACCGGGCACAACATAGTAGGCTTAGATGAGTTTTCATCGAATTTTCGGAATCACCTTATCATCTTACCCCTACTCTGAAATTTTCATGATCGTAGCTTTTGTAATAAGTAAACTATTAAGGTTTTTCAAAAATGCACTTTCTTAGGGAGGAGTGGGTTATGACAATGTGCCAGCCATTTCCAATTATTTCTTTAAATAAGTTCAGTAAACAATAAAAAAAATTCTCGAAATTTTGCTTTCTTCCGGAAGTAATCGGAATTTTGTAATTTTTAAAACGGCATCCTACAAAGCTAGAAAATTCGCAAATTTGCTTTAGTTTAACCGACTTCGTATCTCTTCGAATAACAAAGATCCCCATGATTGAGCCCGTAAAATAGGCATCCTGTTTAGAAAACCAAATAAAACTCTGGCAACACTGTTTTCGTATCTTAGGTCAACACTGTTTTCGTATCTTAGGTAACCATTACATTTAGCAACTTTTGTCTCATTTGACCGACTTTTTATCCCATATCCCGGTATTCCATATCAATTGGACCACATATATCAATTCCTATCACAAACTTATAGCATTCCCGAAGAATAGAGGAAATGGGGCACGAGCCAAAAAAGTCGATAGTATTTTCGACAGAAAATGTAACGAAACGTATTATTATGAGAAGGGGTGGTTTCTTGGGTTATGGTCGTACAGATTTCTAAACGAGACAGAAAAAGAAAACAAGTTTTGTCAGTTCTCTAGTTGTATTGCATAATTCTCATTTCCAAACATAAACATATTTTTTCTTAATTTTAATTAAAAATTATTTAAAAAATAAGTTCTTTTCCCTTATTAACAAACAAAGAATTGAAAAATAGCGAACACGTCGCTGAAAAAGAAACATTGGCCTTCTCTCGTTTTGAGAGTCATGAGGGTGTTTTGAGTACAAATACTAATGAAGATGGCAACACACATCGTAACGCTTTTGCAACATAATGGAAAAGATTGACAAAACTTGTTTGGTTGTCTCTTTTGGACATCTATAGGATGGTAAACTAAGAACCCACCCCCTTATTATAAGAACGACGCAACGTGTTTTGGAATTCAAGGGGCCTGTCACCGAGAAGAGCTAGCCCAAAGATGTAGAAAACAGATGTTCTGTTATTTGTGGACCCACGCCAAGCAACATACCATTTATATATTTTTAATGGTGACAGTGATACACAACAATGATAAAAACCTCTCTTGTTTGTTATGGTTTCATGAATGGTAATTACGGTAACTAAACCCCTAGCTCTTCTCGGTGACAGAACCCGTAAATCTTTAATGTTAGAGCCACCTTTGTCATTACTACAAACGGGCTCTTCGTTAAAAAAACGTCATTAGAAGGCGATGAATTTTTAACAGACAAGGATGACATAATCAAAGTAAATGAATTTTTGTTCTTTCATCCCTTTTCTCTTGACAATTCCTAGCCAACTAGATGACGTTTTCAAATGAACCCCCTATAATCTGAGGCCTTAGTAAAGTAAATTGCGTTATCAATGACACCATTGCTTTATTTAACTCGTGTCCTTTTCTTCTATTCTTCAGGGTTGCTGTAAGTTTAGATAGTATAGATTTTTAGTGTTGTTTTGGCCATAATATCTATTTATGTAACCAGTTACGAAAAGTCCGATTTTGTGTAACGAATGAATGTTGAGACTTTTCGTCACGTGTTTCATACAAGATTTTTTCTAATTTTGACTACAAATATCTACTTAGAGAGAGAGTTATTATTATTAAGCTTCAATATTTACTATTAAACCACTTTGTATCTACTTAATACCGTAAAACTATAGCAACAGTGTGCCACAACCGAAACCTGCAACTGGTGGTGAAACGAACTTTTCATCACCAGTTACGAAAGATTTTACTTTTCGTAACTAGTTACGAAAAGTAGGACGTTACGTCACTGTCATCAGTATTGAAAAGTGCCACTTTATATGTCAAAATTACAAAAAGTATTTTACAAAGCAGACAGTATTTTTGACCGACTAGTGTGAACAGGTGAGAGTGTTCTTGGGTATTCGGTCTGGGCAGTGTAGAATAAAACTATTCAGCTAGCAAGCTATCGATATTTTTTAATATCTTCCTCAGAGCTACAAAGATGTTACGAGAATGTCAAAGTGAGTTACAGACTGCACAATAGTACTTACTGCTTACCGTTTTATGAAGTGAAGGCAGGAAACCGTGAGAAAAACATTCAGATATATAAATCAATATTAAAACTTTTACACAGATGTCACATGATACGGCACGATGTACAAAACATTTTAAAATAGTCAAAGTGGACCACCCATTATAAATAAAGTATTTTGACCACAGAAAACTGCTCTGCAATTTTTTGCCTACAGATTAACGCAGTGAATATAGTTATAGTCGCCTCGGTTCTTAACTGGCGGGTCCAAAGTCCACTAACCATATGAATCAAATCAGAGAACACAGTGACTACCAAAATGTATCCTGATGTAAAGAATGGGTTTCGTGCGGCACGTGACTAGATTGGTTGAAAACAAAAAATATATTGTATTTGTGTGCTTCTACACCAACATAGCTAAATTTTAAGTTTGGATCCCCCAAAAAGGCCTTAGTAGGACTTAAAATTAATACACAAAGACCAATTTTATTGCGAACATTATATAATTAATTATTAAAGTGAGGTTATATTTACTAAAATTCTGGCAAAATGACGTCATGTGCATGAAACCCATTCGAGGTTAGCTTGTCATAATCATCAGTCGTTATATCAAACGACATTAAGCTTTTTCGGAATGTTATTCGGATTAACTACTCGTAGAATTCGTCGAGTACCATATTAATTATGGAATTTCCTTTTACTTCAGACTTAAAAATATGTCAGACATTAAAAGAATTTGGTCAGTCCCTGTGAGTTAGGGTTTAAAAAGAATCATGTCTTATCGATTAAAAAGTGCACATTAGAGTTAAGTAAATACATAATATATGCGTAACGATATTATAAAAAAAGGGTTTTTTTGCATCTACATACTTTCTTTTTGTATTTGTAATTTTTTACAGAATTTGTAAAGAAGACACGAATAAAGATTTCAATATAATAACTAATGTACCAATTTGTATATTATGTGCATTTTTATCTATTTTTTTTATTGAAGCAATCTGTGGTTTAGAAACAAAACCAACTTTGAAGAAAAACTGGAAGAAATAGGAAACATAATGGGATTCAAAAATAGGTTCTAAACGTTCGTAAGCAAAAAATTAATACTTTCCAGAAAACATTAAGTAATTTATTCATTACCCATAGATGTTTTAAAGAAGAACAAATCTGAAACTCGACTAAATTTATTAAATTTTAAATTGGAAATAAAAGATAAAGATGCTTTATAATTATCAGATACAAGAATAGATGTTGCACAACACAATTGCTTTATAGCTATTAACTAAAAATACATTTTTTGTGAAGTGTGTTTCGGGGCTTTGGAGCCGTGGTTTAATGGAATTTGTTCCTGACATAACTACGTCGGACATTATCAGTTGCGATAAGGCAATGGGCGAAGTGATCTTCTTTGCATTTCGACCTGGACTGATTTTAGCTCTAAACGCTGCGTGGTATTTTTACTGTCACCATACTGGAGTGAAAGGACTAGGGAAGGGTTAGAGCAGAGTTTTGGTGCACATAACCTATATGTCACAGAACTCACTTATGATCTGAATTACGGCCGTAATTGCCTCTTTCCTGGCGAAGTTGTTCTTGTGCTTGAAGATCTCAATGCCTTTCCTCTTTAGTCTCGGATAGTTTGATGTAAGATATCCACGTCGTTTAAAAGGATGTCGTGACCTTCAGAGAGAGCGTGCTCTACTACTGCTGACTTTTGTGTTTGTCCCAGCCTGCAACTTCTTTTATTTTCCATAGTTCTCGATTTAATACTACGTTTTGTAGTGTCAATTTATTTATACCAAACCAGAGCTGCAGGAAACTTTGTAAACTCCGGATGCTGACAGAGGATCTCTCTGATGCTTGGTCAATTTTAGGCTCTGTTGTATTGTGAGAGTCGGTTTAAAAACACTTTTCATTTTGTGTTTTTTCAGCCTGACGATCCTCTTTGTCACTTTGTGAATGTATGGTAGACTAGACCAAACACCTTTTTTTTTTCATCACCTCCCGTTGTTCTTTTTTTGGCAATCAATATTTATTGGATAAACTGCCCTGTCGAACGCCTGCTTGCTATATCCGTTCCAACAAAAGGCATTTTCCAGATACTTTATTTCATTTGTTAATTGTTTCCTATTTTGTTTCCTTGATACCAAAAGATCCAAAAAGGGTGTTTATGAAGTTGAGGTCTAAGAGGAATAAGTTCACCTTCGCCCTGACTCCAAATAACAGAAGTCTTTCTTTGCAGTAGTCTTTCTTTGGCCTTTCTTTGGCTTGAGAAATTTCCCTAAAGTAGTTGTCTATTACTACGCTAAGGAGGCTGCCCATGCTACACCATCAGTTCGTAGAATTCTTCCCTCCATTCAAAGTATGTAAAATAGTAACGTTGCAATAGTAAAGCAAATAGTAACAATTAGCAATATTATGTGGATATTCTTGTTTAATATGTTCCAGTGCTTCAGGTATACCTATGTAAGTCCTATCGTAAAGAGCGAAACAGCATCGAAGTTGACGAGAAATTCCCCTGGAAGCTAGTTGAAAAATTAAGTTTTTCGACGAAATGAATGGTGTTTTATAGAGTCGTCAGTATTCCCAATTGTTGGCTGCAACAGTTTTGGGAGAGTTTCCGCGATTTCGTAGGTCAGTAAGTCAGGAAACCTATCGTGTACACGATGAATCTGAGAGGTACATCCGGTTACTATCGATGGCATGGCTTCCGATTTTCTGAGCTCACTGACTAATGACTTTCGTCGTCAGTTGTAAAATCTGAATACTCATCTTCTGAATCGTCGGATGATGTAGAGATGATCATTGGCGGTATTTCAACATCTAGGAATGTTTCTCTCTCTCACCATTCCTTTATTAATTTTTCAGTATGGTCTACGCAATTTCTCCAGTACTCTTGAGTAACTTGTTGCAATGCGTCTTGCCAAACCTCTGCTACATGCTCCGATTTCAGCCCATCACCTACATGCTTTTCGTAATATCTTTTTGCTCCAGCCCATATCAATTCTATTGCGTTGAATTGACAATGATATGGAGGCAGACGTAGAACTTCATGTCCATGTTGGCGCAATATTTCGTCTACAACGTAAATTTTCTGTTGTTTTAAAGATTTGGCCACTGACAAAAGTTCCGATTTGAGCATATTTGGGGTAATGTTTTGCTTACGTGTTTCAGGCCACTCATAAATTTCGCTTTTACGCCAAGATGATGTGAGCCGCTTATTTAAAATTCTGGAATGATATGATGCATTATCTAATACAATAAGAGACGGAGTATCCAAATTTGGGATAAGTTGATCTGTGAGCCATTTTTCGAATAATTCGCAACTCATATTTTCGTGATAATCTGCACTTTTTGATTTCGAAGAAAAATTTAAATTAGCTCCGGGAACAAATCCAGTAGATGAACCAGCATGCAAAATAATAAAGCGTTTTCCATTGCCACATCCCTTTTTTCTTTTGACGATTTTCACAGACTGGTCTTGCCAAGATTTTGCACCACTCCCATTTGAAAATATTCCGACTACTTCTTCAAAAACTGGACGCGTTGACTCACTATTTGTGGCATTTCACATAAAAATCTTCTGTTACAATCTTTCTTATAGCGAAAACCTAGCTGACGTATTAATTTTGATAATGTATCAAGTCCAATTCCTAAAACACCTCGCTGTTTTAAAGTGCCTCTTAAAACTGGTAGAGTTATATTCGCCGTTGTTCTATATAAATCGTAAGTAACATTTCAAACATGTATTTTTGCTATTTCCGGCAAATCGACAGTCTTCGGCTTTCTTCGTTTGCATTTTTTAGTTTTCTTGAGTACAACTTTATATTTGTTTTCATGTACTGCTCTCTGCACACTCCTTAAGCTAATTCCCAGTGCCTTCGATACCGTTTCTTGGATCGAACTGCTTGGCGAATTTCCACTTCGTTTTTCGTTCCCGAAATAATTTATTAAATTTAACACCATTTGCTTGGCTTGAGGATTCAAAAAAACCGAAAATTGCTTGGATTTATCCATTTTACCTCGTTAAACTGTCAGAGTAGCAAGTTAACATTTATAAATCAAAATGACGCACAGGAAAAATTAGGAAAAATACACTTGGTTAACACTTTTACCCTCATTTGCACCAACTTTATTTAAGCCAGGGTTAAGTTAAGTTTGCTTTGACTGTGACATCTTTCATTTGATTTTTCACATTCAAAACAAAACTTAGCTTAAGCATAGTTTAAATAACGTCGATGCAAAGGAGAGAAAAGCTACATACAAATGAAAATATATCCTATTTTTTTCTTGTCTAAGTTCTGTTTTTTTTTTTATCGTACGACTTATTTTTGGTCGATAAAATTGAATGTCGTGAAATGAAAGAACACTTGAAAAGTTTGTCTTTTATTAATCATCGGGCTTCCAGTTAAGAACCCTTGCTACTATAGCAATGGAAGGCTCAAGTTTTGAAGTGAAACTCAAGTTTTGCAATACAAAAGGCTTTTTTACTGTCGCGTGCCACCGGTACGCGTAGCTGTTTAGCCATTGGCTATTTTCCATCAAAAAGTGGAACGCTTGTGGTTTTTTTAATAGATATTATTTTTAAACTGTTTGTTCAATTTGTAGGTACGTATTTTTTTCGTACGATGCACCGTTAATTAAAATATTAAATAACTGAATTTTCAAGGTGTTTGGAAATGTGTTGTTTTCAAGTTTCTATTTATTTGTGTTAAAATTTTCCATCTATATGTTAATAATTACCAAAACAAAGGGACTGAGAATAGTAATAATTGAATCCGCCACTTTGTCCAGAAATTTTGTTTTTGATGCTTGCGGGCATTTTATTGATCTTGGTTTATTAACTGTAAAGTACTCGTTTACATTTTCCTGTCCTCCCACAAAGCCAATAAGGATGAAAGTAAAAGAGAATTTTTTGTTTTTTAATTTCTATTTGTTTTGTGTTTAAATTGCCCTCCTATATGTTAACAATATAATTGTTAACAGAAAAATTATATCCGCCAATTTGTTCACAAATTTTGTGTTTAATTTTAGTGCTTATTGAGATTGTTTTATTGATCCTGGTTTACTAACTGTAATCTAAAGTAGCTACTGGTTTTATATTTTGCTCTCCACCCAGAAAGAAACCCAACGATGAAAGTAAAAGTGATTTTTTTGTTTTTAAGTTCCTATTTATTTATGTTTAAATCGCCTACTTATACGTGTTAATAATTACTAAAACAAAAAGACAGCGAGGTGCTTGGGAGGAATTGCATCTGCCATTTAATTAGCTAATTTTGTTAATTTTGATGCTTGAGGGTAAACAATTGATTATGTTTTAGTAACTGTAATGTAAAGCATGTACTGGTTTAGCATTTTTCCCTCCTCCGAACATACCGAAAATGAAGGCAAATGTGATGTTTGTTTTCCCACCTATGCCACAACTAAAACTAAACTAAACAATAAATAAAAAGGTTAACAAAAACAGTTATAAAAAAGTTCAAAACGGGAACTATTACTTTCAATGCACTTTTTCAACACATTTTGTGAGGGGTTTTCTAAAAGAGAAACTTTAAGACGACCCCCTCGAACACACAAGAACTTGTACGCCACATAAAACATATTTGCAATGAAATCATACCACATCTAATCATGAAAACTGCCAACTAAACATCAAGCTGTGAATTCCCAATGAAGAACGAAGCATCTTAATAACAATAAAGCAACTGTTTACTATTTCTCGATAGATAGGAGGTTATATTAAGATATAATAAATGCTTTATAGTTATTGACTAGCTAATATTAATTTTTATATTCTGAAGTCCTCTTCTGTAGAAATGATCTTTGTAGGCTATAGAAATGAATGATTGGCGCTACTTCACAATTTAGTACTTTTTCTCTTTCCCACCAATCCTTTATTAATTTTTCGGTGTCTTATAAGGAATTTTTGCAGTACCTACTTCTACAGTAGTGTATGCCAATGCATCTTGCCAAACCTTTGCTATACATGCTCCGATTTAAGCTCATCATCTATATGCTTGTGGTAATATCCTTTTGCTCCAGTCTATTGCGGTTAACTGGGAAAACCATCATGTCCATGTTCGCACAATTTTTGGTCTGCGGAGTGGATTTTTGTTTTTTTTTCAGAGCTCTGGCCACTGAAAAAAGTTCCTGAGAAAAATCAGTCATTTTTCACATTCAATTTCACTGCTTACGGTAAATCAACAGTCTTTGTTCTCTTCTTTTAAAATGTTCTTCGGTATTATTTTGTACTTGCTTTCTATGCTCTTCTTCTCTGCATAGTCCTTAAGATGATTCCCAGTGTCTTCGATACAGTTTCCTGGATATTGGTTGGCAAATGTTCACTTTTTCTTTCATTCCCGAAATAGTATAATAAATTTAACACTATTTGCTCGGATTAAAAATGCAAAACCCGAAAATTGCTTAGAATTATTAATTTTGCTTAATGAGACTGTCAGAGTGACATTTATAAATCAAAATGACGGGAAAAAATATACATTTTGGTAACCACTTTAAGCCAGATCCTATTTTTTCTTGTCTAAAATTGTATATATCTGTCTTTTTTATCATACGGCTTATTTTTGGTCAGTACAAATAAATGCCATGAAAAGAAACAAAAATTTCAAAGTTTCTCGTTGATGAATCGTCGGACCCGCCAGTTAAGTAAATGGTAACGCCATGTTCAATTAAAAAAAAACCTACTCAATGCATTGCTGTCAGATCTTAATTTCTAGGTTCAGATATCTGTACAGGTAACTTTAACAGCTCGAAAACTTCAAACTTTATTTTTTATAACGCTACTTTTAGTAAACTTTTTGCTGAATAATTTTCATAGACTTTAGATAATGTATTCTAAACAGGAAAAAATTGAATTGTTTAATCTTTAGAAAAATGAAAACAGCCTTAGGAAAGTGCGTGATTTATTTGCAACGAGTCATCGAGTCAGGCCCATTCCTTCTATTGGAACGATAGTAATATCCTCAAGATGTTTAATTCAGATGGATGTGTAGTTAACTCTCATAGGAAGAGGAGCAAACAACCGCATGTTCTTACAGAGGAATTAAAACTGGAAATTTTATGTTTTATGGAAGAAAATCCTGGATTCGCCTTAAAACAAGTGGCTGATTATTTCCAAATTAAAAAATTTTCTCTGCGAAGGACCCTAAAAGAATTCAAGTTCAAATCCTACAAATATTCTAATCATCTCGCGTGCTCTATGACGACGACAAAGAGAGACGAACAGATTTCTGTGAAAGATTCCTAAATTTACTCCATAGGAATGTCAACATTTTGCGAAACATTGTATTTACAGATGAAGCATCCTTTTCATTAAATGGTTGTGTAAATTCCCAAAAATTATAGGTAAAGAACTTTTATAGCAATCGCCTGAATTCTGTTTTTTAATATCCTAATTACCTACTGTTTTTAGATACTGGTCTCAAACAAATCAGCATTTACAAAATTGAACTCACTCCCAATATAATGCAAGAGTCAACGTGTGGATAGGCATAATTGGAGATACACTTATAGGACCAATCTTTATTGAAGAGAATTTAAATTCGGCTAAATTTTTAAACCTCCTCCTTGACCAAATTATGCCAAAAATTGAAAATTTAATATTGAAAATCCGTGGTTTCAAATGGATGGCGCTCCTCCTGCTCATTCCACGAACGAAGTTAGAAATTTCCTCAATCAAGAATTTCCTGACAGGTGGATAGGAAGGTTTGGGCCTATTTCATGGCCACCAAGGTCCTCTGACCTCTCCCCAAACGACTTCTTTTTATGGGGCTATCTAAAGTCGAAAATTTATAACAATGTTGAAATTGAGAATGTGGACGTTTTAAAACAACGTATCCGTACAGCCTGCAACGAATTTAATCAAATTTTCTTAAGAAACACAGTTCGTGCCTTTCAAGATTGATTTGCATATTGTTTAGAACGCGAAGGGGGACATTTTGAGAAATTGTTATAAACTTTTAATTTTCTAGTGTTTTTTATAAATGTTTTCTTGTTATAAATATGTTATTTAATTGGTGGGTATCATTGGCGGATTAGGACAAAGCAGCAAATTACACAACTATCTCTGTGCCTGTGCCTTTCTGCTTTGGCAGAGAGATAGTTTTGTAATTTGCTGCCTTGTCCCAATCCAACAACCATATCAACCAACTACTTTTCGAGGACTGTATACCTATTTTTCAATATTATTTAATGTTTAAAAGCGATGTCTAAATTGAAATAATTAACGAAATACATTTGGAGGCTCTTTTAACGGTTTACCTTTACCTAAACATCAACGTCTGACACCAATGCTTTTTTTTTAAATTGAACATAGGGAAAATTGCTTGTATGTTCAGAGATAAAAAAAACCTCACTGTATATCAGATAATATTATATCAAATATCTTCGACTCGGCTTTGAATAACGTTGCGGCAGTAAATTTGCTAGTTTTTTTCCTTGTAGAAAAAATAACTATTTTTAGTACTATTAAACTTTTGTACATTTTCAATTCATCGTAGAAAAAAATAAACTGCAAACTCGGGTGAAGTGTCTATATCGCATTCGTCCGGTTGAGCATTACACCAAAGGCACGCGAACGCAATCTTCGTCCCCGTGCGTTGTAGCCATCACATCATGTTGCACTATATGCTATTCACTTAAAGTGATGATAAAACGGGCTTGGATATGGGATTAGAAAATACACTGCTAGTGTTTATCAACGGAAAATGTTTTAGAGCCTTTCATTTCTAAAACACTGCTTGTGGATGAGAGAAGAAGATTATTAGAAGATTCTGCCATCCGTTATTTAATTTTAGTTTTTTAGCTTTAGAGTGGTAAGACAAATCATAACCAATAACAACATGAATTACATTGGAACTATTCCAAGGATAGCTTGGCAAGGAAGTTATGATATTATATATGCATTTAAACTGCAAATTATACAGCTTGAAAATAAAATTGTTACATTATACTGTATGTTTTATTTGTTATTAGGTAATCACTAAAACTGAATTGTCATTGATCGTTAGAAGCAGTCAGAATACTGGTTTTAAAGGTTGTTGTCTCTTGAACATTTCTAGTGTTTCTATCGGTAGTTTCTGTGTGACGAACGTGATTGAAATGTACAATGAGTCTTTTTATTCGTCTTTCTTTCAAGTCCCATTTCTTTTCAATTAAAAATGTTTTTGGGAATATAATTAAAGATTTTAATGTTTGGAGACAGTCTAGATCATGGAATTTACATCTCGTCGTACAGCTTAATAACCAAGGTTTGTAAATAATTCGTAGCAATATATTATGAATTATGTTTATTTAAGTAGGGAGTAAATTGGTCCAATTTACGCCCAACATACTACTTTTCTGGGACGCAATCTTGTACATCTTATGTTTATTTTTATATGTTTTAACGTAAATACATCGTTTTCAGCGCTTATTAATGTTTATAAATTACTATATATGCCAAATTTGATAAAGAGTGTAGGGGAGAAAAAGTTTGTTTAGGGGAGAAAACAACAGACACAAACTACCAAGCAGTTTGTGTCTGACGAGTTCTTGAGACAAAACCTTAACTAATACGCTCAGTCGAAAACCACACATGTATAATTCTGAAACTTGAATGTGCTTAAAGTAGGACAGTTTGTCTACCTAATTATTCTTTACTTTCGATCTACTAATGTTTAATGTTAATGAAGTGACAACGGGATCGTTTTATTTTTGACTGGCACCTATAATACCTATAATGAACATGATTTTTTATAGGAATCCAGGATATAAGAATTTACGTAAATATAACACTTAACTCATTACTTAATACTTTCTCATACGAAACATATTTTTACAGAAAGAAATTATTTCTCTTTTAGTTTATGTTTTAATATTTCTCTCAAATGAAAATTGTTGGTCAACCTCTTAATTTAAAAGGAAACGTTATCTTGTTAAAAAAAATAATTTTACCATGTTTCACTCTCCCCTTTTAAACGAAATAAGCAAAAGATGAAATTCTTCAACCACGATAGCGGCGACAACGGAAAATTAACTTGCAAATATAAACGTTAAAAGTCGTCCAAGGACTAAAATGTAGAGCGAATTTAGTCGTCTAATCCTCATTTCCGTTTCCGCACGGTGCATTTGTCATCCCGAATTAAAATTTATCTCCTGAAAATTTACACAGCATTTGAGTTTGCAAAAGATCTAAAATACTTGTTTCGAAATAATGAAATTATTTTATTGAAATAAGAAATCACACGTAAATAATTATTGCAGCAAGTTGAAAAAATATTCCACAATGAAAGTATACTCGTACATATATTACAAGAGCGCCATTATGGCTATTTCTCACAATCATGCAACTTAGGGTCGGTTGTATAAAAGTAGCTTAAGCTCTCACTTAGCGAAGCTTGGTTGTAGAAGGAAAAGATAAACTAGGCTTATTAAACTTAGGATAAGCTCAAGTTGGTATCTTATAGTGTTTTCAGGTGGCCGCAGTCTCTGGAGGTATCTCCATCTTTTGCTTTCTCAATAAGGATGTATAAGGAAAGACGATAATTCCATCAGAGCGCCCAAGTGGTCTAGAGCGGCCACGTAAAAACGCTATAAAATGAGCATAGAAGAAAATAGCAAAAATGAGGTTAAGGTTATTTGTTTAGATTTCCGAATAACCTGAATTGATCTTTTGTGGACAAAATTTCGTCAAAAGACGAAAAGCGTGTTGTGGTAATAAGTAAGTTTTGTCAAATAATATGCAGCAGCAACAAGATTCCAAGCGAAGCCCCAATTTTACCGCAGCAGAACAAAAACTTCTATTGTCGTTGGTGCAAATTTATGCGGCCACCCTAGAAAACAAAAAGACTGATAGAGGGGCGAATAGAAAGAAGGTAGATTGTTGGAAACAAATAGAAGCTTTATTCAAGAACCAAGATAGAACCACATATCGTACTGCACTGATCTTAAAGAAGAAATATGAGAATATGAAAAAGTGACTGAGAAAAAGTATGGATATGGGGAGGATGACAAATGTTACACTATGAGAACTATTGGTGGACCCCACAAAGTAGTTTCTATTTCTGACACTGATAATACAATATTGGAATTGTTGGGTGAAGTGCGGGTTAAAGGTCTCGACACTAACTTTGGAAGAGATGGTGTAACGGGAATAGGTACGTTTCTGATTAATTTTTTCATTATTTAAGTTAAGCAGCACTTTCATTTTGGTGATACTAGTATGACCCTGTTCTCGATTGTTTTTCAGATATCACAAACAAGCCTAAACAAACTTCAATACCACTAGATGGTGGTATTAAAGTGTTCAATATGGTTTGTGATGTTCAGTGGATTCAGTCAACAAGTGGATAGTGAATATAGTAAATAAATAAATAAAAATATTTTTATTCCAAATTAAACCTCAGTTAAAACTCTGACCCGTTTAGAATATTTTACGAAAAAAAAAAGTAAAAACCTTAATCTATAGTTTACTTGAGAGCGTAGGTAGGCATCAATTTGTCGACCAACCAATCTGCATACTAGTTTCGGGGTCTACCCCTCATCAGTACAGCTTTGGCTGGTCGACAAATTGATGAATCATTATTCGGCTAATTTAAAGCCGGTAACGTACAGAGTACCGGTGAGATGTTGTACAGAGCAGAGGCAGGCGACATCCACCAGCGTGTTTTGGATCCAACACTGCATGGCAGAAGGCTCTCGGTTCGAGAAGCAGCCCATATTGCTCAGTACCTCGCTCGAAATTAAAAGAGAGCGTAGGTAGTCATCAATTTGTCGATCAACCCATCTGCATACTAGTTTCGGGGTCTACCCCTCATCAGTACAGCTATGGGTGTACTGATCAGCGTTCTGGTTTCGATAACCAGCGAGGTACAGAGCAATATGGGCTGCTTCTCGAACCGAGAGCCATCTGCCATGCAGTGTTGGATTTAAAACACGCTGGTGGATGTCGCCTGCTTCTGCTCTGTACAACATCTCACCGGTACTCTGTACGTTTCCGGCTTTAAATTAGCCGAATAATAGTTCATCAATTTGTCGACGAGCCAAAGCTGTACTGATGAGGGGTAGACCCCGAAACTAGTATGCAGATGGGTTGATCGACAAATTGATGTCTACCTACGCTCTCTTTTCATTTCGTTCTGGTTCCGATAACCAGCGAGGTACAGAGCAATATGGGCTGCTTCTGCCCAGAGCCATCTGCCATGCAGTGTTGGATCTAAAACACGCTGGTGGATGTCGCCTGCCTCTGCTCTGTACAACCTCTCACCTATAGTTTACTTATTGGCCAATTGGCACTCTATTTGATGTATTAAATATTTTTTAGAATATGTTCCTATTGAACTAGACTGCATAAGAATTGAAAGCGAGGCCCAAACTGAGATAGGAGAAAATGACCATCCGAGCCTTCAATTCCTAGAACTTCAATTGAAGATGTTAGCTGTGATTGGGGACAATATAACCCAGACTAGTGTAACGTTTTTATTTTCTAAAAGCGTTCAATTACATATTTGTTCCTATATCTCTGTTTTAAACTATAATTTTCAATCGGGTTACAATGTTCTAAGTTGTTTCAATCGCTTCAGCGCTATGATGCCATGGTTGTCAGGTCTTCTGTTTTATTGAATGGTTTAATGGTACCTATGTATGCCGTTCCGCACCTTTGTTGGTAACGCGATTGCTTCTCTAAATATAGTCGTTTGTACTTGGCAACATCTCCTTCCACTTTTGGCCCTCGACGATGCGTCTACGTATCTCGTGCTCTCGCCTTTTCGTTCTTGACCGGCGACAATCACTTACGCCATTGTCTCCTCCAATGAGGCGGACAATTTTTGGTTTTGCCCTTCCGTAGAAAAAGGTAAGCAGCCACTATAGTGTCGATTTAGAACTATACTTCAACATATGCCTTTGTCAAAAGGGTTTCTTCCATAAGGGATTGCTTCCATGACGGAGTTCTTCTATGACATGGATGCTTCCTCTAGTCAATAGAGCCCGTGCATGACACCCATCCTGGTCTGAGGACTAGTTAGTCCAGCTGATGAGCCGATCCGATTCTAAAAACTTATCTCCACGCCTATGTGAAATACTTCCGAGTTTCACTCATACTCTAGGATGAATCTGTCCTGAGTCATAGTTGGAGAAAGGCTTTCACGACGGTCCGGTCACTATCAGGTCAATTGCCAGAATACTACACACCTATTTTGGTCATCGTAGAAGTATGGAAGAACCAAAAGTCCATAAGATTACCTTTTTCTCTATTATAAACTTGTTCGTCAGACGGTCAATGATATAACTGACATTCTATTGCCTATCGACATATTATGGAACTACCTATACCTATGCCTTGTTTTCTATGATTTTCTATTTTACGTATTCTTAAGCAACCGACGTATTTTACCTATGAATTAATATTGATTCGCGATAACTTAGTAACATAAACATTTTTAACTCCATTTGTAACATCCATTTCTGGTCGGAATGTTTCATTAATTTATTAAAACTGGTAGTTACTACCCTGTCGCTATATTTAGAATTCTTTGGCCAAAGACTCTACGTATAACTCTACATATTAACTTGTATATATCCCGGTTACACCGAATGGTGTCACTAGCTAGAATAGGCTGCTAATTTGATGTACGTATTGTGACGTGTTAGAAGTGCCTAGAGTGCCTAAGTTTCATTTGTTATTTGGTAATTTGTAAATATTTAGCCAACTCACATTATTAAATGCATAGGGTCAATTACTTCTACTCTTTTATTGATCACCGTATTAATTACACAAATTCTTAGCTTCTCAATTCCTAAGAATTTCTCATCTCATTAATTTTGAATTGAGTGGCGCCCATAGCAAAGTCCAACTGTAACTCACACCTGTCGACTCTCCAAGGCAAAGAGCTGCCGTACGCATATGCGGCCAAAGAAACATTATAATAAAAAAGTGGCTACACCAGCTTAAAACGCCCATCTCGATAAAATCAAATCCTGACATTACTTTATCCCTGAGAGATTGTATTGAGGATTGTATTTACTTTTATATTTTTGTTAACGTTTTGTAGATAAAAGCAGAAAGGAGAAAAATGATGCAAATGTTACCAAAAATATTAGTGACTGGGCTGAAAAAAACTGAAACTGAAAGTGAGCTGAGACGCAAACTAATGAAGGAAAAACACGAAGTTGAATGGAACTGTTAAGAAAAGAGTCCGAAATCAGAACAGAGATTATGAGGAAGGAAAGTGAAGCCAGGTTGGCCATTCAACAAAAAGAACATACCTTGAACCGTGAGTTGCTGCAGCTAAAAAAAATAAATTTTTAAAGACAATAAAATTGATTTTTTTATAATGTATTTTTGTGTTTTGTGAAAACCGTAGGAAAAACATTTCTCTATTAAAGGCCGAGCACGATTAAAAGCATTAAATAAAAGTCCTGTTATTGTTTTTTTTCTTGTTTTATTATATGTATAACATTCTATACCAACCCTTGGAAATATTCAACAATCTGATTTCTTCGAGTATTTAACACATTCACATTATTACCAACTGGAATTGCCACTCGATATAGACGATCAAATGCCTTTTGGTCATCAGCAGTGAATTCAATTTCTTGCAACCGCATTCCATAAACTAATACAGGAAATCTCCTTTTCCAGATGTTAAATGTCCTTTCAATAGTGTTCCTTGTTCGTCCTTCACTTTCATTGTATAATTGCTATGCTGGTGTCCCAGGATTAGCTAAAGGTGGGATTAAGTAATTGTTAACTGCGTAGCCTCTATCACCTAGCAATAAATAATCTGTAAAATCGCCCTTTTCGAATTGTCCTCTCAGCGAGCTGTTTCTAAAAATTTGGGAATCATGTGTTGCTCCAGGCCACCGACACACGACATCAAGAAAAATGCAGTTAAGGCCGTTTTACAGTTCGCAATTTTTCTTGCAACTGGCAATTCTCTTGCCATGCGCATGCGCAGTAAAGGACCAGCTGGTCGATTTCTTCAATTCTTTTGCAACTGCAAGGGCTTGCCAATTATCGGTCTTGACCGATTTTTATTGCAGATTACTTGCAACTCTGGTGTAAAATTTGGTAACTTTTGAATTGCCACCATTGCAAACAAAAGTTACTGTCACAAATTATTTGAAGTTAAGTCTGCATCACATGCATTTTGTTTTATTTATGTATGGTTTTTTTTACTTTTATATGTTTTTGTGGCCTTGCTTAATTGAAAAGCCAGAACACAAACTTTTAGTCAGTCTGGGAAGTTAAAGAAATGTCAATATTGGCAGCACTGTTGAATATTTTCAGAAATGGCAAGAAATTGCAAACTGTAAAACAAACTTGTCAAATATCTGGTTGCAATATATTGCATATGCAATGCATTGCTGCAATAAATTACAAACTGTAAAACGGGCTTTAGAATCACTCACACCTTGCACATTGTAAGAAAACTATCCCTTTCGGTTTCGATATATTTCTTAATCATCACTTGCAGGTTTAACTCTAGGTACAATTACAGGTACATACATTATAAATACATTTTGGAAATCTATTTTTGTCAAAAAAAAAATTTATATGTGGTTTGGATATGTGGTTGGAGTTGTGGGTATTTTATTATATTGAGGGTACAGCTGAGCAATGACGCTTGTAACCTTCCAAATGCACCTACTAACTGTTCCTTTATCTGTATTATTCATACCAACCACTTGAAGAAAGCTTCCTGTTGCATAAAATCTTAGTGTGAGTAACACCATTTCTTCTGGTGTTAAGGTGTGATTTCTACAATAATAGTTTCTTGTTATTAATATCAATAACCAGGTAGAAAATGCATACATAATATACTATATAAGGTGCAAATTTCAAAACTCACCGGTGTTTCTACCGGTTTAATCAGTCATCTGCCTAATCCAATGAATTGCTGGATGACCGTCACATAACCAACTCTTACCGGTAGACTCACTGGTGAGTTTTGAAATTCGCTCAAGCTCAGCTCTCGGCTCAGCTATAAGCTTTTTCGCTAAGCCTATTCAAGTTAACCTACTATAACATAAAATATGTGATTTTGACTACTTGAACTATTAGCAACATATAAAAGTACAAAATAAAACACGTGCTTTTTTAAAATAAAAAATAAAACAAATATTGCATAAATAATAATACCTAGATACTTTGGTATAAGTAAAAAAAACAACGGGCAAAAAAAACGTATTACTGGTGCATCGCCAATTCATCATCCTTTAGCAAGAAAATATATTTTCCTCTGTTTACTGATTTCAGAGCCACTTCTCTTATGATCTGATCCTTGTTTACTACAGACTCATCCGGAATGATCGGAAAAATAAAAAAAACTTGCTTGTTGTATCGTTGCTTACGCAATGCACTCGCAACTATTTCAGTCCCCGATTCGATCCCTGTATCAATAATTTTTACTATATAAAATCGGTCTCTCTTATTGGTTTGATATTTTGCGATGACAAAGTCCCCTGAATCAAATATAACGTTGGAATCAAGAATATTTTCAGGGTGAGCGGAACTTTCTCCAATTTCGTAGTCCTGTTCACTTAAGTTTTGTTTCTCCATCTCATCGAATTCCATCTCCAATGTCTCTACTTCTTTTTCCTCTTCGCTGTCGCTGATTTGGTTCTTACGCCGCGGCCGCTGATTAGGTTGTTTGCAACTTTTCCTATCTATTTGTATAATGTCTTCTGTGGTTACGCTTTTACCTAGTTTTACCTAGTGGCTATATCTAGTCTTTTCCCCCTCTTTGGAACATCAGTAGGACCAGTCCTGAGGTCGTGTAGATAATCTATAAGCGTCTCGTTCAGTGATGTTTGTGCCTCTTGAGTAGTAGGTTCTTTTCTTTTTATCTTTCGAAGGACTGCATCAGGATTAAAAGGAAGTAGCCCGCATGCTTTAAAACCAGCCAAAATGTTATTACTTTCGCGGTCCCCAAGCCCCAGCACAGCGGTTTTCAATAACCTAGGAAACAAAGTTTTGGGTAAAACACCCCTATTTATCAGTTTCCATTCTTCTAGAGTTCTCTTCCATGATGCCTTAAGTGGACGAAAGTAAGCAACGTCTAGTGGTTGCAGCATGTGGGTCGAATTAGGGGGGAGTAACACAGATTTTATGTTGTTATTTTCGCATGCTTCAATTACACTAATGGTGATGTGGCTTTGCAAGTTATCTCCTATGATTTCTTTAGTCCCATCTAATTTGCGGGAATACGGAATGGCCACCGTCCTAAACCAATCATCGAGTAGTTCAGAATCAAACCATCCTTTCAGCCCTCATAAATGTATTTAGCTTTATAAACTGTATACGGCGGAAGCCTGGTTCCATCAGCAGCTATTGCGAACATCACGGTTGTGCTGCTTTTGGAGATATCAAGTGTCCTGTATGCATGTTTAGTCCCCTTTTTCATAACCACTTTGACACTCCCTGGGTCGTCTACGAAATTTGTTTCATCGTAATTTACGATGTTTTGTGCTGGGACATCTCTGATTGTGTCAGCCACATTTCTAAAATATTCTTCATATGCTATTGCCGCCCTCACTCTTTTTGTGTTTTCCGCTAGTTTCATAGTGAGTTGAGGATGCCTTTGCATCAGCCCGTGGAACCATGTTTCCCCGGGCATATTATTGACAATTCGCTTTTCTATGATTCCGCGCTTATTAAGATATTGCTGAGTGATACGCCTAACATCAATTGGTTTTAGTGGAAAACCCCACTCTGCACAAGTTTGTAGTGCATTAACTATTAAATTTTCCGATTCTTCGGCAAAAACAGGTTGACCTCCGTATTTCAAAGGATGTTTGCCGTGAAAATGATTGTTTAATGTTGTATTTGGCACTGCAAAAAGTTCTGACGCTTTTCGCATGCTCTTTCGGCCCTTACGCACTGCATCGACAGCTCTCTCCAAATATTCGGGGTTGTAATTCCTTTTGCCATAACGCCCGATTTTTTTTTTATAAATCCGGCGCATCTAGAAAAATAAAAATATCATTTTTCCCCACCCCTCATATCACGAGTTAATCGTCGGAACTTGAAATGAGTGTAAAAACACCTACAGCAAAATTTACTCAATTCTAACCTCACAATCTCTCAATTTTAGTTTGAACTCAAATGATCGACTCAACCCCGCTATTTTGTGTTTTTTCCTAACAAAGAGTGCAATTTCTAGGATCAATAAATAGTAATTTTTTTTCATGAAACCTGTTCTTAAATACATTCCTTAAAACCTAAGGTGAATATCACGACTCTACTGATTATAGAGTCGTCTGTACGAATTTTTGATTTTACATATTTTATATATTGGGCAAATTTAGCATTTCAGTTATTCCTAACTAATATACAACTTACTTTTAAAATTCAAGTAACACCACAGAAAAACTACTTGTTAGAACCGTAAGTATTCGATTGTAAACAATAAACAGCTGATTCCTTGGGCTTTGTTGCCATATCGGCAAATATAGCCGTAAAAACGTGTTTGGTCGAAATCACCCCGGGCAATCGACTTCACCTCATTTGACGGTGTATTAAGTACTATTGGGCTCTGGGTACTTTCTACCTACTTTTGAGTATGAGTGGCAATTTCATTTCATATTTCGTCCAAAATATATTTAACTGCTTGTTTGGAGAAGCAAAATCGTTTTCTGAAGTCTTCATCATTATTTTTTTTGAACATATCATCTCTCACTTTGAATAATGTGGTCTTCTTTCTGGTTGCACCACAATGTTAACCAATTCCATAAACTCCTCGTCCTGATAAACTCGTCCATCCTGATAAACTCGTACCTTTTCGTGATTCATTAAAGCGCAAAACGTTGCTTTGTTTGATGTTGATGGTTTAATTATTTATTTGCGAATTGAGGTTAGGATTTTAAATTCTGAGCTTAAACCATGAGCAATCCTGGCTTATGTTAAACAACGGTCTAGTAGATATAAGCTAGGTTTTAGCAGCTTTAGCTTTCTTTATACAACCGGCCCTTAGCGTAGACTAATCATTTTATGTTCTTTTCAATAGCTAAAAATAGATATAATACCTGCTAAGAACTCATTTTTTATTTGATTTTACTATCAGAATTTGGCTGGGATTATTTCGCACTAATATGTTATATCGACACCTGATGAGAAATAGATTAAAATCTAATGCACGTGAAACAAATCCCACAATATTTCATGTTTATTAAGTGTATTCAAGCAAATCGGTTCACACGTCTCGACTTTTGCAATGCGCTCTGATCAATTCCAGTTATTCCAATAGTCCTGTTTCTGCGACGAATTTCGGTTGATAGTTTTACAAAGTTCGATTACGGTATATTACCCTATCGGGTGTTATAATTTGTCGTCTATGTGTATATATGTGAATGTATACCCAAGATAATTATCATGGATATCGGAAATTCGGGTATTGGTGTGATGTGCATTACTATTGTAATGGACTTATTTCCCCTAAATATCCTAATTTAATCTACAAAGGATAAATCTGTGAATGTTGGAATAAGGTAATTAGACAATATGCCTATTTACATATCACACTATACTCCTTTTCAATTCTGCGAGAAAAACTCATTAATTCATATGGAGCAAAGGTGCATAAACACAAATTAACCTCATCTGACCAGCCTCAAAACTCGTTTTTGCGTAGCAATTTCAATGGAATCGAGAGATTTGCATTTTATTTTGATGGAGTTTTCCCTCAGCGGCCGCAAAATTCCATTTACCCATTCCATTCCATTAGATTCAATTCTATACACACTTATTTATACACGTGATATATGTATTTGACAATTATTATTAATAACAAGTAGGTACTTACCCCTGTTCTACTATTTTCTACATCTCATTTGTTCATGAAATTTTTCCTATATACTATCGATAGCTTTTGTTCTTATGACGTCGTCAAAACAAATTGATAAAGTTCGATTTATAATCCAATAAATGAAGTAACTTATGTTTGGAAACTCTGCAATAGAACGGCCTGACGTCATAGCCGTTTCGAATTTGACCAATTAGATGCTAGAGCCCCCCCCCCCCCCCCCCCGTCACTCACGTCAAATTTATTGACATTTAAAAAAGACTTTAAAATCATGTCATTTTGACCCCCATACAACTCAAAGTTTTAGACATTGTGTCAATTAGTATCACAGCCAGAACGACAGAACGACCCCACAACCCAAACAACAGAATCGCATATGTGTTAAACCGACATCCTTTTGACGTCCATTTTTGGGGGTAAGTAGGTAAAACATTCGTAATGTACTTTGAATAAATGGCGTTTAGAATCGATAATAATCGATATGTTACTAGATGTTAATTATTATTATTTTAGGTAATAAAGTGTATACCAATACCACTGAGACTATCGTAAAATGGTGTGTCATCAAACATTTTTTGGATCACTAAAGTTGACTCGATCTTTGACTTGTTGAAGACTGTAAAGGCTTTCACGTCCGGTCAAAATACAATCGAAAGTGTTTTAAGGGCTTCGAGGCCGTGGTCCAATGGAAGTTCGGGAAGCACGGGAGATCATTTCGCCCATTGCTTCATTGCTTTTGATAATGTCTGCCGTAGCTGCAGACGAAACGTCAGGAAGACATTCTATTGGACCACGGCTTCAAAGCCCGGAAAACACTTTAGATTGAATTTAGCAAAGAGTTAACATCCAGCTCATTAATGGAGCCCTGTATCAATATTTCTGCTTGTACACAAAATGTAGGTATAGTCCGTACACTATAACTTTACTTGCGCAGTAGATAAATTTGACATTTTGCCCCCTGTATATTGTGACAGGAAATGTCATATATTTTAGGTTATATTTATGATTTTAGAGGTTATCATTTATGGTTCCATGGTGGCCAGGACGATTTCACTTATTATAAACCATCTGATTAATAATTTTTAATTTCGTTTTATTAAATATGCATTTTAAATAAAATTAATTTTATCAAAAAATAATAATTATAATTTATAAAAAAAGTTAGTATTAATTGACCTTATCATTCTATGAGAAGGTAGACACAGTGTATTCTTGTTGTAATTTCCTAACATCTACTCCCTCTGGTTTCTCATATTATTATCGCGTTATTCTCGTTGACTGCTCTAGGTGTTTCAATACGTTAATATATAGAAATTGTAGCTGGATTAGGTTGAGTTCTGGTTCTGCAGTGGATAAACTTACCGTATTTTCCTTTTTCGTTTCAGTCTCCAAACTCATGCTGCTTTACTTACTAGCTAAAACTGTAAAATTCATAAATTTTTAGAAAATTGCACCTTCAAACTAGATAGACTCAGTGAGTCAATCATAGATTCTCAGCTTTGTTTACTTTCTACATGCATATGGACTAGAGATGGGTTTCCAAACGGTTTTTTCATTTTTGAGGGTTTATTCGCTGGACAATCCCGGGAAAATTCCGGGTTTATTCCATTGTAACCTCTAAATTTAACTTACTTTTCTATTTTCAATACACCTAACACTTACCGATTAAGCAATAATTTGTCGGTTTGTGCAGTTTGAGGCTTTTGATCAACTACCCAGTGTTTAGTTTATCAAAAAACAAACCAGAATCTGGAATTATCGAATTCTAATCGAAACTCTAACCTTAAATCTTGAAACTGCCGGGTGCTTTTAAAAAAAGATGGGAAAAAAACCAAAATTGGGCTCAAAGGTTTTTTGGGAATTTTCCCTTCGCCTATCTATAATATGGACGAGAGGGCGCGCGTCGCGAGGGGAATGGAAAAATGGCCGCCGAGTCGGGTAATTGGTGAAAACATGATACATCCACTTACCCGTGATACGAAAGATTTTCTGTCCCACTTTTATAACTAGAAGTCTTACATATGCCACACTATCTCACCATAATGATAAAATCTTTAATAAACCACCAAAAAATCGCACAGAACGTTCGCAAGCAGTGTCTCAACTTCAAACATAAAAGAAACACGTTTTGACGTTTTGTGGTTGACATTAGTTCAATGAGGTTGACACACACATTGAATTGACAGCACTGTTGTCAGTTCGTCAATTAAGAAGATTTTCTACCTATGTTTTGATCGTGCTGTACGGCTACATTTGGCTACACAACATATAAACATATGGGTTGTGCAGTTGGACTCTGAGAGCGAAAAACATCGCACCGAACCTTTAGAAATAATGCCAGACAAAAATTTGTAGATAAAGGACTCTAGCTAATTATTCCTCTGTGTTAGAAGCTCATTTTCTTGCCAGTTGGACACTATATACTTCCCATGACACACATTAACGATTTGCTCAGTATGAATAATTACACTTCATGGTACGTAATTATATAGTGATCAGGGTTAGGGTTCCTTCCAGGTCTTCCCAGTTAATCCTTCCGGATTACCAAACAGAAGAGAATACGGTATATTTTCAAATTAGAAGTTCTTTAGTTACTTCTCTCTATTCTTCAAAAAGTGATTGCTGGTGGCCCATTTGGCACTGACATTAAGCTAATTTCATAGGTCAACAGGTTCCTTGAAGACGATGGAATTTTACTGGAAGATTTTGATTTCGCACCTCGTTATGGACATGGTTGTGGACTCGGCTTATAGAAGCAGGGTGGCAAACAAAAGCTAACAATTCAGAAGTGCCAATAAAATGGAAAAATATCAGGGCCGCTTACGCAAGTAAAGTTATAATGTCTCAGAACATGTTAAAACATCTCAGATTATCTTTTACAGTTCAAGTGTTAATTAACTTATAAATTATTTAAAAGTATTAGCTATTTTACAAGTGGTGTCTTAAATCCTTTTTTGTTCCTAATTTCTGAATGAAAACATTAATAGCACTACCAAAAAGATTGTTCAACAGAAACCATGTTGTTTTGTAAAAGTTCTTGCAAATCCAACTTTCTTGATTGGGAGTCTTATTAGAGCAACATCTGTAACATCAAATTAGCATAGTTTAGTAGGTCTCAAACATTATTTTAACAAAAACATTTTTTAATCTTAACTTTTGCTTAACTTTGTGGCTACATATTTATTTTTGAATTCTTTGTCTTAAATACATATGATATTCTAATAAATATATCGCTTTAAAATAATTTGCAATATAGAATATTATGAGATAAGTAGCTACTTGCATCTCGCGTTGTTATCAGTATATCATAAGCACTAATTAATCGATATCACGAGCAAAATCTAAACGAATGTTTTGTTTGTAAAAAATATACCTTTACTTCATAAGTTTGTTTACCAGTTTTTAGAGGAAATTTTTATTACGCTTTAATACTAGCATTAAACAATTTTGGAACACTGGACTCAGGATGTTATAAGAAGTAGCTTATGTACAAAACTACCTGAGGCAGAAATTCAGCTTTACGGTCAGCAACCACAATGATAGGTGAAAAAATTAGGAATAGCTGTAGAATGATGAATAACTTTGAGGATTTCGTTCATATTATACAAAGAGACCTAGTAATTATAAACAAAAACAAAGCGTGATTTTGTTCACGATCTCATTATATTAAAATAATATGAAATGGTTACACGTGTTTCGCCCTATGGCATCATCAGACCTGTAACCATTTTATAATATTTTAATATACTGAGACCGTGACCAAAATCACGCTTTGTTTTTGAGGAATACCTTGATTTTCTCGAGGAATAAGTGAATTTTTAAATGTTAGATGGTGATAATTTGGAAGTACTTAATTTTTTGCTATTTGTCTTTTTCTAGCTCAGAATATAGCTGAGAATATTATCGACAGATACGTTTTTTGGAAACAGACTAAGCAGTACTGATGAACGAAAAACTACACAGAAAAAGAACAATAAGAGCCAACATGCGTACCCCTACACAAAAAACACTTCAAGTCAACCATGTTTCATTAATTTTTTTCTTAAAAATGAAGTCATTGTATTAATATCTAGAGAAAGTAAGGCAAAAAGAGACACTTCACACTATGCAAAAATTGCTACCTACCGTTTCGACCCGCATTGAGTTTTTCATCAGGGCTAAAGTTATTGGAAAAATAAAATTATAATATCGAGCATATAGCTTATTAATAGTATATTACATACTAAGGTGGAAAGTGTTTCATTTCGGTCGAGAGATAAAGAACTTAATCTCGAGACAGAAATGAAACTTTTCACCGAGATATGTAAAATATTTCATTTTCAACCATTTATCAGAATCATAATGAATTTTAAACAAAAATAGGTACCGTTGCATATTTTGAGTAGGTACCAGCTCTAAATAATAAGTTACCAGTGTTAATTTTTCACCACAACAGTAGCTACATTGAATTAAAATTGTGAATTATCTTTGAGGCTTCCCATTGAATTAAAAGAGCCAGGAAGGAACATTGTGCTTTTCTGTCAAAATTTGATTTTTAGGTTGAATTTATAAGCTAGGTTCTTCAAGATGGTTGTATTTCCGCTAGTCATTGGCGTGCTTGTAAAAAGTATTTGGTAACGGTCTTTCAAGATGGCGGATAAACAGTTCCAATAGTCATTGGCGTACCTACTTGTAAAAACTATAAACGGTTTTGATTGTATATTTTTCGTTGTTGCTTCATAATTCTTTTTATATTATGTTTTGTACATTGAAACAAATAATGTGGGCTTGCTTAGGTATTAGGAATAGGTGTCTTGATTTTCTTTAGAAATAAATATAATATGGGTTTGTATATAATTGTGTGTAGCGAGAATAATTATAGTAGTAGTGAGAGTAATAAATACATTACATATTACAAATAGTTTATTAAGTCAGATAGATATCCATGCATTTCTAAATTATCTATAATTAGTAAAAACAAGTAATTATTTATAATTTTTAAACTTAAAATAAAGAACAAAATTTCACAGGCTTATTGGTCCTGCTCTAGCCTTTATGTAGTAGTTACAATACCTATATCATCCGTGAATCGTTAATAGTAAAGTTTGTGGAGTGTGCGAGGACTTCTTCAGACCACTACACACTGACCACAAACATGAACTACAAACTTTTAGCTCTGTATTGAGTTTACTACTTTTTCCTAGATATCGTACTTTTTTATCTTTTACCATTATAACATTTGACATATCAGCCAATTTTCTTTTTAAGTTAACTAATTCCAGAGAATGATTGTCTATGGCACCAGTTCTTATGAGTTGATTGTGAGATATTTGATTAGCTGAAGTCATCGACGAACTACTCGGATACTCCTTGATGACATCTTCTCCACTTTCTAGAACCTCCTTGCCCCTAGTTTTCATCACCATTTCAAGATTGCCTTTGCATGCCTTAAAAATAAAAATAGTTACATATTGCCTGTTGATTCATTAAATATAAGGGTGGTCGAATAGTAAAACAACGGATGTTTGCTGCAAAATGCAAAGAGGAATCAAATAGAAATGTAGAATTTTTTTTTTCAGAGACCCCGTATATTTTTGCAGAAAAACTGAAATTTTTCTGGAATTTTATTTATAATACACAAGTTGCTCTTCACGCAAATGCAAAGAAAATACAGGCATAATATGTAGGCTTCAGAGCGTGGATTTTAAAAATATGGTGGTTTACATGATAAAAATCACCCTTCTTTGGGGGTACATGCCTCGTTTACAAAGAAAAACTGAAAATCGAACTATACCTACTTACTTATTTAGGGTACTTATAAATTTGCAACTCGGATATATGTGTCGATATCGAAGGTGAAAATCAAACCATTTTCACATATTTTGCTTTTTTTGCTTACAGAGAGAATATTTTACTTAAACTGTGACCATTCACTTACATATTGTTGCGAACTCGGGGTTCATAAATTCCAGTGCAACGATTTAATACGAAGACACTATTTATTTATTCCACAAATACACTCGACTACTAAATAACTCAGTACTTAATACTTTATAGCCTTCTATTATCGCTTCGTAACTTTAGCTTACTTATAGCTCGATTAAAATACGACTACTCTTTAACCGCCGCTCTAAGCGCCTTTATATACAATCCTAAAATTACAGAAAAACCTAGAAAGTTCTTTATAAGAATTCTTGAATAATCTCACATAAAAAAAAACGGTTGTAAACAACTGCCTTCTAGATTAAGCCAGACGAGCAATAAATCACTCGTGTCAGCCATGACGCAGCGCGGATAGGTCGCGAAGCTCCACCAACCAACACGCTCCCATGCGTTGCCCCGCCTCCCATGCGGCGTTGCTGCGAATCGTAACATTGCCCTCCTCCTAAGGCTGTTCGTCCCGAACAGATAGAGTTCCATGGTATCGTGCTAATCGATCCAAATGAACGACCTTCATCTTTGACCTAGGGGTCCGCTGGATCCTATACACCACATCATTAACCTTCTTTATAATTGTATAAGGTCCTTCCCAATTTTGGCTAAGTTTGGGCGAGTTCCCCACCTTTCGCCGCGGATTGTATAGCCACACCAAATCATCATCCTGGAAGCCGCGGGAGTTAGCTAGTAAGTCATATCTTGCTTTGGCTCGATCACTGGATATCCGCAGTTTATTCCTGACTTGCTCATAAACATTGTTCAGCCTCTCCTTAAGCTCCTCCACAAAATTCTCAGAGCTGAGCGACTCTTTTTCTGGTGTTCCATACATCAAATCCGCAGGAAGCCTCATTTCCCTCCCGAACATCACTTTCGCCGGAGTATAACCAGTGGCTTCATGCGTAGAGCCTCGATATGCCATCAACATGAGAGGTAGATGTTGGTCCCAATCACGCTGATGATCTGCCACCATTTTAGACAGGTAATGTTCCATGGTCCGATTAAACCTCTCTACCATCCCATCCGACTGTGGATGCAAAGGAGTTGTCCTGGTCTTGCGAATTCCGAGAAGTTCCATGACCTTCTGGAAAACAGCCGATTCAAAATTTCGGCCCTGATTAGAATGAAGCTCGAGAGGGACCCCAAATCTGCAGAACATTTCATTTACTAGCACCGTTGCCACAGTCGTTGCTTCTTGATTAGGTAGGGCGTATGCTTCAGGCCATTTAGTGAAGTAATCCATGGCGACCAAGATGTATTTGTTGCCCGACTCAGTCTGAGGAAATGGTCCCGCGACATCAATTGCTACCCTCTCGAATGGAGCACCTACAGTGTACTGCACCATTCGGCCCCGTGATCTTGTTCGAGGTCCCTTTGTGGCACAACAAACTTCGCACTTGCGGCACCAAGATTCGACGTCTTCATGATAGTTCACCCAATAATACCGCTCTTTAATTTTGGCCAATGTTTTATTGACCCCAAAATGGCCTCCGCTTGTTCCGTTGTGCATTTCCTGTAGTACATCTGATTTTCTGCTACCAGGAACAACCAACTGATTGACTACGGACTTGCCATCCGGACTCTCCCACGCTCTCTTCAGTAGTCCATTTTCTATTTTGAGAGAGTGCCACTGGGCCCATAGCGCCTTCAGGTTTGGACTTTTACCAGCGATTTCTTGCCATTCTGGTCTCTTGTCGTCAGTCTTTGCAGAGAGAATGGGTCCAATATCTGAATCATTCAACTGTTCTTCTCGAAGCGTCTGTGTGGTCCAGCCATCGTTTACTTCCACCGACGTTCTCCTTACAGAAGGAAGTCCCTCACGCTGCTCAGTTCTTTGACAATGCCGACAATCTTCTTTACATGGCCGTCTAGACAATGCATCGGCATTTCCGTGAGACCTTCCTGGTCGATGTTCAATTTGAAAATCGTACTGCTGCAGGCGCTCTATCCATCTGGCTATTTGACCTTCAGAGTTTTTCATCTGTAATAACCATTTCAAGGCTCCATGGTCAGTTCTAATCAGGAACCTTTTTCCATATAAGTAGCGATGGTAATGTTCGACTGCTTTAACGATGGCCAACAGCTCCTTTCTAGTGACGCAATAGTTTCTTTCTGGCTTACTTAAAGTCTTACTGTAGTACTCAATGACCTTCTCTTGCCCGTTTTGTCTTTGAGAGAGTACTGCACCTAGACCACAGTTACTTGCATCCGTGTCCAGAATAAACAGTCCGTCCTTTATAGGGTAAGCCAAGATTGGACTAGAACGGAGGGCAGCTTTAAGCCTTGCAAATGCCTGACTGCAATCATGGTTCCACAAGAAGGGTGTTTTCTTTTCTGTTAATTGGTTCAGCGGTTTTGCGATGTCGGCGAATCCCTCTACAAATCTCTTGTAGTAAGTACATAGTCCCAAAAAGCTCCTTACTTCGTGTTTGTCTCGGGGAACTGGCCAATCTTTAATGGCAGATATTTTACTTTGGCTAGTTTGAATGCCTTGTTCTGAAATAGTATGCCCCAAGTAGTCGACTTGCTTTTGGAATAGGCTGCATTTCTTGTAGTTTAACTTCAGGTGAGAATTCCGTAACTTGCTGAAGATTTCTCTTAAATTCTTCAAATGCTCGTCAAAATTACGTCCCATGACAATTATGTCATCCAAGTATACCAGGCAAGTTTTCCAAGTCAGCCCCCTCAAAACAAGTTCCATTAGTCGCTCGAAAGTTGATGGAGCATTGCACAATCCAAAAGGCATAACAGTGAACTGGTATAGCCCAGAACCAGTAGAAAATGCAGTCTTCTCTTTGTCTTCGGGAGCAATCTTTACTTGCCAATACCCACTTTTTAAATCTAGAGTGGAAAACCACTTTGATCCCGATAAAGTTGCTAAGGTGTCGTCTATACGTGGCAATGGGTAGCTGTCCTTCTTGGTCACGTCATTAAGTTTCCTGTAGTCAACACAGAACCGCGTTGAACCATCTTTCTTCTTAACAAGAACCACAGGCGACGACCATGGACTAGATGATTCTTCTATGACGCCCTCCTTTAACATTTCATTCAGCAAACTGTTAACTTCCTGTTGTTTAGCCAGAGGGACCCTTCGTGGATGTTGTCGTATTGGCTGGGCATCTCCTGTGTTGATCTTATGGACAACTAAATCGGTTTGACTGTCGTTGCTCTTGAAGTTAAACATATCAGATTCATCCATAGCAAATTTTATAGCAGACTGAAGTTGTTCCTTTGACAGGTGACTCCACTGTCGCTTAAAAGCATCAATAACTTCTGGGGAAGCTTGGTTAGAAGATTTAACTTTGGATGTCTCTGCTTCGACACAATTACATACCCATTGCACAGGCTCATAATTGGCAAGAACTGTTCCTTCTTTGAGCTTGATGGTCTTTTCTCCAATATTTGCAACTCGTACTGGCATAGTCTTCTTCGTGTCGGTCAAGTTCGTGCTACCATGATTTCAGTCGTCAAATCCAGGTTAGGTTCTATAAGTCCTATGGACCACCCAGGATCATTTTCAGAAGTCACTGTGATAATTTGTTCTGAATTTGGAGGAATTCTTACATCTTCCACCACCAGTAGACGGACACTAGTTTCCACATTTCCATTGGTTAATGCGAACTCCTCATCTCCAAATGTGAGAATATTCCGTTTGTGATCATAGGAGAATCCATGTTTCCTGATGAGATCCATTCCCAAAATAAACTCGTCTTTGATCCTGGCAACCAACACTTTATGCCGAACTTCGAGTCTTTCTCCAATAATGATGGTGACATCGGCTTCTCCGTCTATAGGGCAAGACTCTCCAGTGACTGATTTTAACATAATAGGATTGGGCAATGGTTGTATGGTATATCCGACAAGTTTATCTGGCCTTACAATGGTCACATCTGCTGCTGTATCGATGGTAATCTGGATTTTCTGTCCCTTAATGCGTCCGGCCACTGTAAGACTTTTGCCACCCAAATTATTGACTTTAAAGATCCTGGGGGTCTGAACGGGCCCGGTCAATTGCCCCCTTGCATTGACCGGAATTAGTTTTCCTGGGACCTAGGGCGTTCTTGGTCGCCGCTCGATCTTCTAAACGACGGCGACGGACTTCTTGCCCTATTACGGCAGTTACTCTTGATGTGACCCAGTCTGCCGCAGTTAAAACATTTTATGCCTCGATTGTCTGTTGATCGAGGCGTCCTTCCCAACAGGGCTTGTATATTGACTGCCATATCCTTAATCGTTTTATGTAAACTGGCCATGGATTCAGTCCTTGACGTATCCTCCTCGTCATCGCAAGTTGCCATTCTTACACGTGGAGAAGAACTAGATGACACTCGTGACGCCTCGAATTCCGGGGCCCGAACTAGTGCCTCGCTGATATTCCTGGGCCTTACTAGACGTAAGTGGTATCTCATGTCACTATCTCGAACTCCCTCAATGAACCTTTCGGCGGCAAATTGCGTTTGAAAACATTCAGGGGCTGATGGGTATGCCAGGTGAATTAGTCTGCCTATGTCCGCCTCAAATTCTTGTAAGGATTCACCTGACTTCTGCTGTCTCATCCTCAGCTGGGCTTGGAACACGGTTTCTTTGTGCTCGTTTCCAAATCGTAGTTGCAGAGAGTGTACTAAAACTGCATAATTACTTTGATCAGCTGGCGACAGAGATTGGAGTAGTTCAGCCGCTTTTCCACGAAGTGCTACCACTAATGATGTAGCTTTCTGGGGCTCGGACCAGCCATTAGCTTTTGCAGCTGCCTCAAATTGTGTTTTATAAATTTCCCACGCCGTAGTACCGTCATAATCGGGAGGCTTAATTTTAGCGCTGGCTGTGCTAAAACTCTCTGTAGACACGGTGTCGTCCTCAAGTTGTTCCCGGAATTTCTTTTCTAGCTCGAGAACCCTCTGGTTGACAGCTTCGAGTCCTTCGTTAACGGATTCATTAACGGATTGCATTATTCTTTCTTCCAACTGTTGCTCCCTGACTGCGAGATGGCTCATTAATTCTTCTTTGAATTGTTGATGACGTCGCTCTTGCACTTGATCACGTTTTTCCTGCTCTTCTTTTTGTTCTTTATAACGTTTTTCCTGCTCTTCTTTTTGTTCTTTATAACGTTTTTCCTGCTCTTCTTTTTGTTCTTTATAACGGCGCTCCTGAATTTGATCTCGTTTTTCCAACTCTTCCTTCTGCTCTAGATAACGTCGCTCCTGTACTTGATCACGTTTTTCCTGTTCTTCCCTCTGTTGTTGCATAAGGGACAGCAGGGCGGCAAGTTGATCTTCCATCGCTTGATGCTGGCTTCTGGTCACTGGCATAAACACGTAATGTCCGGCAATGAAGCACTCACTTACAGTTCAGTAATATTAGTCTTCAAATTCCCACTGGAATCGCACTTCTGACACCAATTGTTGCGAACTCGAGGTTCATAAATTCCAGTGCAACGATTTAATACGAAAACACTATTTATTTATTCCACAAATACACTCGACTACTAAATAACTCAGTACTTAACACTTTATAGCCTTCTATTATCGCTTCGTAACTTTAGCTTACTTATAGCTCGATTAAAATACGACTACTCTTTAACCGCCGCTCTAAGCGCCTTTATATACAATCCTAAAATTACAGAAAAACCTAGAAAGTTCTTTATAAGAATTCTTGAATAATCTCACATAAAAAAAAACGGTTGTAAACAACTGCCTTCTAGATTAAGCCAGACGAGCAATAAATCACTCGTGTCAGCCATGACGCAGCGCGGATAGGTCGCGAAGCTCCACCAACCAACACGCTCCCATGCGTTGCCCCGCCTCCCATGCGGCGTTGCTGCGAATCGTAACAATATTTAGTTCGGGTAATTTTTACTGTGGGTCCATCAGTAACAGTTAATCGTGGTACTACCGAGCTTCGGTCAAAGCATCATTGTTCGAAATGTTGGCTGCAAAGAAAATTTTCAACATCTCCGGTTACATCTGCGTTGTCCAGAAACTGAATCCAAATTCGTCTTATAGCTTTCCCTAGTGGAAATCTATAATAATATAGGGACTATTGGTAGAACATGATCGCAATTTTTATCGCAATTCTACTGACTATACTCAGCAATTTTTTTAACTACTTACGTGGTACTTACTCAGAAAAAAAGTTCAAATAATATACTTACCGATGGAAAGTGGCTTCCTGCAATTTAGCGGCAGGTGATTTTGTTCGATGGCATGCCGTACAACTAACCATGATTTTTCAGGAATAAGTAATACAAATTATTTAAAATTGATTAAGATAATGATGTTTTTGTTGTGTATGTTGAAAGGCGCGTCTCTTTGCTGACAGAATTGTCATATTACAGGTCAGGTATGAAAAATTAAAAAGGTAATTTTACCTGAAGTAGGTTTTTCATGATGGCGGAACTTCCGTCGTAGGTTATATTAAAGTCTTAATTTTACAACTTGGACCCTTCACCTTTTTTTGGATGAAAGGAAAAATAAAGTAATTAAAGGCAGGTCTTAAATAAATTTTTGTACCTTTTACCTGATCAATTATTGTCAAAAGATAGAATACGTCAAACATGTTTGTCAAAAGTTTTAACTCAAAAAACTTTGAAAACCATACTATTATGGCTCCACAACGTTACAATCAGCACGCACAGCTATTAATTCTAAATAACGTTTTGGCGTTCTTGGAGATGGAGAAGATTCAAGTAACAAATGGTGTTCCAATCGATTGTGGGAACGTGTTGCAAACAGCCTCAAATGCGTTGAAAAATAAGAAAACTACGTTGAAATGAATGAAAAAACGTGGTGTTCAGATGGACAAGGATTATTTGGCTAACAAGTCTATGAAGCAAAAAGTAAATAAAACCAAAATAACTGATTTTATGAAGAACAAAATTGGAGAAATTTTTTACCGTATGTTAGCATGAAATGAATATGTAACTATTGCAAACCTTCGAAGACAACTCCTTGAAGAACTAAGTGGATTCTTCACTTGTTCTATTTCGGCCCTTACTCAGTGGTAACATAGTGAATAGAGGGTTTAAATGGAAAAAATCTAACAATCTTGCGATGGTTTGTGGTTGATGTTTCTTTTAATGCATTTAGTAACATCTAAAAAAAATTATATTTAGGTGTCGTTATATAGTGGTGGACGCCGGCAATTAACACGGCTTTCTTAAAGGGACCAGTTCAATTTTTAAAAGGGTGTCAAGAAGATGATTCTATGAGCAGAGTCAATTTCGAAAAATGGTTTAAAACTCGGTGAGTTCCAAACTTACCTCCAAGATCTTTAATTATTATGGATAACGCTTCTCACCACTCCGGCCTTTATGAGGGAATTCCAAACAAATCCTGACCAAAATATAAATTAATTGACTGGCTATGAAAGACGAGATTTGGGCTATTCGTTACCACAAAAGAAATTTGAATTGGACGAATATGTGAAAACTTCTGGACATAAAATACTACGTTTGTCACCTTACCATTGTCAGTATAACGCTATAGAAATGTGGTCGCAATGTAAAAGGATTTATGATCAACAAATTTAACATTTAAAAGGGACTGTAGAGAAAGTGCTGGTTACGTGAAGCAATGTTGTAGGACACGTCACAGCAGGGGACAATTGGAAAAAATATGTTGAGCATGTGAACAAAATCATCAAGGATGGGAGGCAATGAAAACTATTGTCTGCTCGGAGGTTGCTCAGCTTATAATTTCGCCAGGGGACCATTCCGATGATTCCGATACCGAGTTTAATACTGCGGAGGATGGCTCGGAGGAAGAAGAGATTTAGTAGAGATAGAGAGTTACTCTGACTTACCTTAGTAACTATTTGCAATCTCAATTATGTCTACTTTAATAACTAATTCGTCAAGGACTTACTAAATTATGATCATTGCAAACATAACTTACATGTCTCAAATTTTGTTCTTCATAAAATCGGTTACATTGGTTCTATTTAATTTTTGCTTCATAGCTTTGTTATCCAAATAGGTATTCTGTCCGATTTAATATCACGTTTTTGTAATTAATTTTAATGTAGCTTTTTCCCAATTTTCAATGCAGTGGGAGCTATTTGTATAACACGTTCTCCACCTCTAAGGACTTAATTGAATTAGTTTGTAAAATATATATATATGGTTGTAAGTCTAGTTTAAATATAAATATAAATAATTTTATTGAATTATAGAGAGTCAGTTACACACATTAACTTCATAATTATTCAGGTTAGTATAATATTCACGCCAATAAACCCGGTAGGGTTGCCTGAGCCAAGTTTATTAAGAATTTTATACTATAAATTAAGTAAAGGTGTGCGTATATTTTTACTTAATTAATTAGCTAAGATTTTTCCCCGATTCAAGAGGAAATTAGAAAGCTCATGCGTAAACCGCATGACCGCAAAAGATGGCTTTTTACATTATTATATTATGTAAGTAGGTAATTTTGATCATCCATTATTCTGAAACCATAAAGACATGGCAATCCTTTCTTTCTTTTTCAATTTACTTTCTTACGTAGATACTTATCATATATAATTCTAATACAATCTTACCCATCCTAAAGTTCATACCTCTATCTAAAACATTACTTTTGTAAATCAAAGAGAAAAAGGTTTAGAGTTTTTATTTCGATTTTTAGAATTGACAAAAAATAGGTATTTGCTACGCAAGTTTAATAGTTGATTGTGTTTGAAGCCTTATATTTGGCAGCTTTCGTCTAATGTTGGTTATGTTACGATAATAGGTATATCATACCTATTATAATAACTCTGCGACGTACGTAGTTTTCATACCTTTTGACGTCAGGCCCAAGTTGTAAAATTAGTGCAAATTAAATGGAAATGTCATTTAGTGCTCCTTCCTGTTATCTTTTAATTCAATGAGTAGCTATGATTTTAAACGCAATAAACACCTGATGGTTTACTTGAAATTTTGACAGTCAGTACTTTGTCTCCGATTTTAAGTTCTTTACTTGCAGTTTATTTGAGTGTAATTTTAGTAATGGAATGTAGTTTGTCTGAAGAGGAAAACGGTAACTGTACTCCCCCTGAACTGCGGCCGATCGCAGAAATAGCGGAAGAAAGCCTCTGTACGAAGAATCATACAAGTTGACAATGTGGTCAACCTATTCGATGTTGTGAACTACCCTTAGCGTTAAAGTAGGAGTCGATATATCCAAATTTAGAAAAGTATTGGCACTTTTGAAGCGGCAGAATGTGGGATATAAGGCAAGAAATTCAAGTTCGTTCACAATGGTGAACATTGAGGCGTTTTTGGAGAAGGTACTAAGGGATCTCTTAATCCAAACGCTAATATATACCATACATTCTCTTAAAAAAAGATATTAAATAGGAAACAATGTACTGAATAGACCGTAATTATTTCTAGGCGGCGTTGATAATTGGAGTGTCAGGAGCCTGCAGGTCTGACGAACTATACAAAATGAGAGCCGAAGACGTCTCTTGTTTAAAGAATAAAATTAGCGTGAAAATACCTAATACAAAGACCTACTCTACTTGATCGTTATTGTCACTAATATAAATACGAACAAAATAATCCAAACATATATTGATTTACGGAAAAATGTTCAAAACAAAAATTTTTTTATGCAAATTTGATTTGGCAAGATAACCAACCAACCTTTTGGTCCCAAAGCATCAGTCAATTTCCTAAGAAAATTTCAGGGTTTTCAATGCTTCCTAATGCAGATACCTTTACTGGACACTGCTTTAGACTTAGACAGCCACTGACCTAGACGTACAGAAGCCATTTTACTGGTTAATAACGGAGGGGATATTCTGCAACTAAAACGGCTTGGTGGATGGAAGTCTAGTTAGGTGGCAGAAGGTTATGTTGACGCTTCCACTTTTAGCCACGTTAAAAATGTTACCCTAATATCACACATGATGACTGTAGAAGATTCTGGACCAAGTTCAAGTAGACATTCAACGCTTACGACGAGGAAAATTAGCGTTTCTTATAGAGAAACATTACCAAGAATGAATATTTCGATTTACGAAACTAATGGTTCAAACGTAACCGTCAATTTTAATAAATAGTTGTATGCTACTTTTTTATGATAATTATAAGAAAATGTTTTTTTTTTGAGAAATGTTTTAACTCAGGAAAAATATTTAGGAGAAGTCCAAAACTCATTGCAAAAGATTTGCAATGAGCTTTGGAGAATATGCTAACTTTCCACCCGGGTGCAAAGTGACAGTGAGTACCTAAATCTCAAGTTTCCACCTGGTTAACAGATAAGAAATAACGACGTTACACTCATGGTTGAAAATAAAAATAATTACATTGCATTATTAGCAAAACTAGATGTTTTAAATGATAAATAAAATGATGAAAAGCATGAAGAAACTGATAAGCAAAACTTCTTATTTTTTTGAAGGGTCGGTTTGTTAGACTCTTTATGAGCATCGCTTTAATCAGAAAAAAAAATTCTTTGAAGAACAATTGCCAACTATGACGACCATTAAAAAAAAATATGTTGGCGTCCTAACTTAAAAATGTGAAGAAGCACAAAAAATTCTAACTAACTACTCCAATAAGTTCTGCTTTAAAAAGATATAAAAATGGTACCACGAGTACCCATATCAAGGTTCCCATTTATGACATTGTTTGCGATTATGAAAAGAATCTACAATTGAAATTTCAGTTTTCTAGATTTAATTGTTGTTCAAACTGTAATATTTGCCAATTTTTGGGACAACCTATAGTATCTAAGTCAGAAATCAAGAAACTGTTTATAATAAGGAAATAAAACTTAAAAAAATATATATTGGTAAACAAATTGTAGATTATGTTACTAGAAGTAAAAGAGGGTCTTTTCGTGTTGAGCCCAGAGATTGACGGCTGAAGCGAAGCTGAGGCCTGCAACTGGGCGAAGCACAAAAAGATCTTTTACTCCGAGTAACATATACAATTTTTTTCAAGTATGCAGTATGTAAGAAGTCTAGTTCAGGAGTGATTCAGTTTTGCAATTTTCTCTCATCCTCTTTAAGTAAGTGTAGGTACTTACCCAATTAGTGGTGTATATTATTTGTAAAATAAATAGAATGTATTAGAACGGTGGTTTGGTTTTCATTTTTCAATGGTTTTAATGCTATTAAATCATAACCAATAGTTTAGGGGGTTTAGGTAAATTATGGTAAACTAAGAATTTGTAGTATTATTATCAATACTAAATTTAAAAAAATTACATTGACCGATAAATATGATGACGCGCATGACATTTAACAACCAATGACATTTAAGAAAATTCGAGTACCTATACGATTTAGACTAATAACGGTTTCGGGTGGTGCTCTCGAGCGCTCTGAGAGTATTCCTATCCTTTGTTTTTTCAATAAGAATGTAAAGATCGGTCTATCTGGTGTCATTTACTGTTCAAATAATTTTGGTGAATGAAAATCGTTTATATGTGCGCCACCATGACAGTAGCGTTATGATACTGCCTAGGACTTTTCTGCTACTTTTTGGTCTCAGGATAAAAAAGACCACTTTAGGTGTGCGTATGGAGAAAACAAATAACGTACTTTTAGTTCGTTTGAAAAAAAAGATCTTTTTGTGCTTCGCCCAGTTGCAGGCCTCAGCTTCGCTTCGGCCGTCAATCTCTGGGCTCAGAACGAAAAGACCCACTTTTACTCCTAATGACAGAATCTACTAGTTTTATTAGAAATCCACTTTATGCGACTCGCATAGATTAATTCGCTTTGCTAAAAGTATCACTTCTATAAGTACTTCTAATAAAAGAGATACATATCTATTATTCATTGTTATCGTTTCGCATATACTGCAATAAATCGCTCTTTCCCCTGTTTACCTGCTTTGTGTACACCAGACCGACACGACTTTTTCCACTCAAATGTGTTTTTTAATGGTCCTAAAATATCTTTGTGTTGATGTACCCTTTTATCTGTTGGCAAACATACATGATGACAGCAAACAACTGCATTTTTTAGGGTTCTATTCAAATTACTAAAAAATGAGAGGCCATAGAGCGGAATATATGAAACATCTGTCGACATTATTTACGTCTGGAGCTTTTCTTTCCTATAATCCTCAATAAACATTCTTTGTAATGGACACAAAGCCGGGAGCGACTAACAACACAAAAGAGTTTTAGTTCAGGTTAGATTGTTCAGACTGCATTTTTTTTTTACTACATCCCAGGGTACTTATTATTTATTAGTTATCTTAGTACATGATGTTAGTTCAGACATCCGGACACCGATCAATAGAGCCAGTTGGTTAAACTTTCCAGAAAACATGATTTGGGAAGAGGTTGGTGTAATGCATACTAATCTAAGAGCCACTCAAAAGACATGATTTTAAATAAAATTACCAGTTTACTGAAAGAGGAAAATAGATTAGTTACGCTCCATACACACTCCTTATATATACAAAAAAATATACACTCAAACAACAAACAAGGGTATATTGTTTATTATCTGCAGTTTGTGTTGATATATTCAGTGAGTCACTCCCTGGCTAAATTTGCAACAGCACCAGCCATCAATCAATCGCAATTTAAAAGCTAACTGCAAGGATCCAAGCCGAAGTAAACATTCTGGGTAAACAAAATAGAACAAATAATAAAGTTTCGTAACCTGTTGGTTGTGAATATTGTGAACGTATGGTCTTTTTCAGGAAGATAATCATTTAGCCACCCATGACATTGTAAATGCACCTTTTAAAAAAAATTGAAAGTTACCAAAAAAGTTACTAGATCGGAGAGTTGTGCGAAGCGACCTCAAGGAACGTATTTATCGGATTTTAATCTCAAATTTAGTAATTTTCAAACATGACTACTTTATTTCTCAAATTTTGCTCAAATTTAATTATTAGGCTGCGTTTGTAATGTGGTAAAAGTAAACAGGCTTAATAAGCGACTAACTAACAGCCGCAACTACTAACACAATTTATCGCATGACCCAAAAAGCCCATCTGAAACTTCCAACTTCTGCAAAATAAGATGCCAGAGTAAAGTAGCAAAAATTGAAACACAAAAACCACATTCAAGCAGGGATTGATGAATGATGATTGATTATTAACAGCTAAGGCGATTGTTAAATTGGTATGCATCTGCAGGGAAAGAACTTAATTTTTTGTTTCAGTCTTATGTATTTAATGTTATGTAACATTTTGTGGATATATGTTCCCTTGTTGCTGTACTTACATTAAGTATAAGTTTCTTTTTGTTATATGTATAAACAGAATTAACAAATAGAGGGTGCCCTTGTGTCAAGAGCAATACCCGGTTTACGTGACGAAATCCATAATACATTGTGTATTCTAAGTTGTGCGATAATAAATATAATATTATTATTATTTTTATTATACTGGAACTGGACCATCTGACATGAACAAGATTTCCCAAAGTTCCAAATGTACTCACCCAGAAACTGTTACAAGATTTAAATAATTCAATCCATTTATGAAAACATCAGTTCAATCGTGCAATAAAATTTGTTGCTTTACTGTCTAGATGCATTGGAAATAGACCATACATTTAACCGCTTATGCCTATGCCTTACATAATATACAGGGTGTTACGGAACGAAATGTATATACTAATATGGGAGATAGGTTTTGACCATGCCAACACATATTCTATTAAAAAAGTGCGGAACTCATTTCTTACTCATATACAGCGTTTTGTATAAATTTTTCACAAAACAAAAATTAAGCATATTTTCTAGAATTTTTGCAGAAATGAATTCAAACTGCATGTGCGTGAGACGTCGGAGGAGAAGAACTCAGGAAGGTAACAAGAAGTTCTACATTTCCAGAGCCGGACTAATAAAGTAGTTCTTTTCATGATGCCGCAAAACAAACACTCAATATACGATCTTTTAAAACTTTTGCAATAAATGTGAAGTGTACAAACTCCAGACAATAAGAAATCGGAACAATTTAAGTTGTCGCACTTTTGGTTTTTTTACAATTTTTTAATGTTTTAATTAACTGCGTTATGTGTTACCAATGACCTATTAGGTTTAAATTTGTGTACCTTGTTTATTTGTTGTGTTATTAATTGTACCATTTTTTGATATTTATGACAAAAAAAATACAGAAAACAAATAATAGAGATGAGAGAATAAAAACAAAAAAGGATAATTAGATAAATAATTTCAAATACAAATAAATCTTACCATTTTGTTTACTTATTGGTGACCATTACCCCTAAAATATTAGACATTTATCTAATTGCCTGATGTAGTAGTTGTCTTGGTTACAGCAAAACATGCCACAGTCATTCTCAAAATTAGTGTAGTATTTTCCTTAATAGTATTTTAAGTTTAGTGGTTTTTGCAAAAATGCTACATAAGTTTAGCAATGAAGAATATGCCGATATATTATTTATCTATGGATATTATAATGGAAACAGTAGAGCGGCGGTACGGTAATATCAGAGGCGATTCCCGAATCGAACCGTTCTTCTAACTCCGTCATTTTCATCTCTACTTCATGTTTGACTTGATGCACCTCTTGTTTGACTTAATTCACGTCTTGTTTGACTTGCTCTACGCCTTGTTTAACTTCACTCATTTTGATTGAGACAAGTTCTTGCAACACGCGACGACCATCCGTTAACGCTTGAAACAGAGCAGCTTGATTTTTTTTTGGTCTTTTATCTCAAGTTGCTTTCGTTTTTCTTGCTCTTCCAGAAAATTTCTTTGTGTCTCTTTGTCGAGCTGCCTTTGTTTTTCTTGTTCCTTTTTCTCAAGTTGCCTTTGTTTTTCTTGTTCTTCCAGATAATTCCTTTGCTCCTCTTTGTACTTCTTCAGCATTTTCATAAGTGCTGCCAGTCGTTCATCCATGACTTTTGTCATAGATCGAGTATATGGCATGTAGAAAACACCAAAGTTCTTGCACTGTCCTTATCACGCAAAAGAAGAATCCCCAATCATCAGACTTTTTCCACAACTTTTCGCTTTCTTCGATAGTACAGAAGGTGTTCCCATCAAACAGAGGAGAGAAACGAACTAACTGAACATAACAATGATGTGTTGGATAACATTGGCCAAAATCCTAACGTGAGCCAAGAAGAATCAGTCAACGTTTAAATCGAGTTGGATTGAACCATGTTAATGTTTGAAGAATTCTGAAACAGAACGACTTTATCCTTATCACATTCAGCAGTATAGACCCACGATTTACAGAACGCTGTTCTCGGACGAATCGCAGTTCAGTAGAGATGGGATTAACGACCTTTGCAATTAACATGTTTGGGCTGAAATAAACCCAAAAACTATTCGCGAAACCAGATCCCAACATCGACTCTCAGTAAATGTTTGGTGTGGTATTTTCAACAACAAACTAGTGGGACCTTCACAGAACCTGTTTATCTCGATTTCCTGCAAAATATATTTCCGGGTCTTCCAGAATAACAAAAAGTAGAACAAGGAGGAATGTATTTCCAGCATGACGGCGCTCCGCCGCATTTTCCGCTGGCCGTAAGGGAATATTTCAATTTGAATTCCATAAACGATGAATTGGAAAAGGAGGTCTGGACCCTTCCAACCAAGGAGTCCAGATTTAACTACTCTAGATTATTTTTTGTGGGGTCGCCTTAAGTCAATGGTTTATAATGAACAAATTAATAATAGAAAACAACTGATTCAAAAAATGAGAACTTGTTGTGACCGCATAAAAAATCCGCAGGAAGTCCGAAAGTTTGTAACTCACTTGAAGAGACAAGAGAAATGCAGGGAGAATGGAGGCCTTTATTTCGAAAATGTTTATAACCTGCTATTGTTATAAGATTTTAAGTTTGAAAAAATCTAAAATTAATAATTACGAATTTTAGTTTTTTCATATATATATTTGTTTTATTTCTCTTCTTGTCATAAATATTAAATAAGCAATAAACAGAACAAATTTTAACTCAGTAAGTCACTAGTAATAGAAAATACAGTTAATTAAAAAAAAATAATTAAAAAAAAAACAAAAATGCGACACCTAAAACGGTTATTGTCTGCAGTTTGTGGACTTCAGATCTTTTGCAAAATTTAAAAAAATGATGCAAAAGATTAATTAAAAATAAAATTTTCAGTAGAAGATAATTATATAAAAAATATCAAAGTTTAAATGCGCGGAGGCCATTCGATTACTGGCTGTTTTCTAAGAACGGAAGATCCACCTCAAAGGCACACTAAGGGACTTTGTAGTAATGCATTATACCAAACACTCTTAAAATGTATGGTGGTTCAAATATTAGAACCCAGGATGTAAACTTCAAGAGGCCTCTTTTGAGGCCCAGCCCTTATGAATCATATTAGCAGAAAAATGAAAAATATATATTATATAAACACTAAGTGATATTTTATCAAACGTTATGTGCATTCTCCGGAGAGATTCACACTTACATAATTAGCACCGTCTATAAACAATGGTTACCCGCAAATTTGTTCCCATCACTTAACAGAACATTTAGGTTAGTCCATCCTTCCTTTGGCATATGCATGAATCATTGAGATGGTCAAATAATCATTTTTCATTCGCCTTTGATAATATAAGATCATTCAATAACACCTTGAAGACGTGACTTCAATACTGGACACTGGCCAATTCTTTTTCCTTTGGTTTTATTATTGTCTGCAAGTGGCATTTTCCATTTAATCTCAACCACATGCTTACGGTCTTCATACGAAGTCAAAAAGCATTCGATGTATGCAACTGCAGTTCTGCTACGGGAGTTAAAGGGATTCGGTAAACAAAAATTGCTTAATTCCCGAAGGGATCAAATTCGTGGTAGGTTGTAAGTTTAATTCACATTCTGCTTTCATTATATGAATTGTTGAGTATAAAAGCAGTAACATAAAGGCCTGTTTGGTGATAATAAGTAGTGTAGTTATTTGAAAATTACTCGTAAAAATTGGAATAAGAAAAAAAATAGAGAGAACTTCATTCACCACCTGTTATTCAATATTTGTCCAATATTCTATTGTCCAGTCCTCCGTTCGTCCATTCTATTGTCCCATCCTCAACAACAGAAAAATGTTCGCGATAATTTTTTGAATTATTTTTTGACAGAAAAATTATCGCGATAATTTTTCTGTCAAAACGCGATAATGTTTGTGTCAAAGTCAAGTGAAAAGTAATCGGTTCAATGTCATAGCATAAACCATGCAAATTAATTTATATTCAATCCGTAGTCATACCATCTGGCCCCGCAATAAGTTTTCTGACATTGATTCCAATTAAAATAGCTATATCTACAGGGGTGTCGCAAATGTCGCAAGGGTTTTTAATTATTTTGTTCATGAAATTCTCCTTCGAATATAACTCGTGCATTGAAAATTATAGGTAATTTTAGACCGATATGCAATTCATGCAATTTGGATCAGAAAAAAGCACCCGTGCACTGCGTGCACTCGTGCTTTTTTCATCCCAAGTTGCATTCGTGCATATCGTCCAAAAATTACCGATAATTTTCAATGCACTGGTTATATTATATATTACAATATTTACAAAGATGCTTCCGAAAAATCGATAGATGTAATATTATGCTCTCTTCCTCAAAATATGTACAAAAAACAAGGATAGAGCCCTCGCTTCCCAGCGTCGGCATCGGTTCCATAAAAATACGTGCCTTGTAGCCAAGTTGTTAACTTTTATTAGTAAAAGTGGCCTGTGGTCAAAATTAAAAAAATGTATATTGTGACTCATCTAAGGTTCAAGGGTTGATCCAGCACATAATAATAAACTATTCAAAATAGCATCTTACGGGCAAGTTCCCTCCACTGTCGAAAATATATATCTCTCTATTTAAGCAAAATCCCGCTTTGTGACACATCCAAATTAAAAGTGTTGGTAGAACGTCGGGTTCTAAATAAAATTCTGAGGTCCAGTTTGCCCAAAAATATAGATGAAGGCTCAATCTACCCCCACCTTCGAAAATATATATCTCCCTTTTTAAGCAAAACCCGGCTTTGTGGCACATTCAAATTAAGAGTGTTGGTAGAACATTGCGTTCTAAATAGAATTCTGAAGTCCAGTTTGCTTGCAAAAATATAATCGTAGGCTCAAGTTTTTGAGGGTGGGGGGAACTTGCCCGTAAGATGCTAGTTTGAATAGTATATTTTGAATAGTATATGTGCTGGATCAATCCTTGAATCATAGACGAGTCATAATATACATTTTTTTTTTAATTTTGACCACAGGCCACTTTTACTAATAAAAGTTAACAACTTGGCGCAATGCACATATTTTTATGGAACCGACGCTGGGGAGCGCAGGCACCGGGGACGCTAGCATTCTAGAACGCGTTTGGGGATCAAACGTGAGATATGTAACGCAACTATCATACAAAGAGGTCATCCAACTGAGGATGATGCCATTTCTCTTTAATTATACTATAATGCTGAGCTATGCATAATGTGCAATAAAACTGTTTTACCTTCGTCCCAGCAGGCATTATTCGATTAGCTTTCGACATTGTATTGTAGCTATTTTGAGTAGTCATTTATTTCTGAAACTAAACTTTGTAAATTACAGTTTTAAGTTTGAAATAAAGTTTTTAAAAACAGTTTATCGAAATAAACTTGTTTAATTGGCGCAGTGGGTAGGATCCCGAAGACTTAGTGAGCTGCATCCTGTCGTCAGTTTCAACTGTTTGTCGTGATCCACAACCAGTTCCCGAAGGAGATTTTCATAGTTACTGACAGACAACGTCACCGTAAGTGAGAATTTTCCTTTACCCCATATTTCTTATGTATAACAATTGTTGTGTGTGATTTTTCATTTATTTTGCCTTTTATGCGTGAATTTTGGTTAATTCCGTCGATTGAGGTACAAATTTTGAATGTCAGACACTGAACTAGAGGATTTAAGTGACGATTTTGGAAATTTACTTTTGGAATTACTATTACCGAATCTTTAGTACATAACAATATTGACTTAGAAATCGTAAATATGGCATCAATTACAGCTGCCAAAGAAATTGCCACAACGCTTAAAAATTTTAATGGTAGGTCTGAACACCTAGAATTTTTCATAAGTAGTATAGATAAATTTTATGATAGGTATTTTACCAAAACTCAAGATGAATCTCTTAAAGAGTTTGTATTTGCTTGTATTTGCTCAAAAATTATCGACCAAGCCGGTGATTACTTACTATGTAGGCCAGACCTTACAACTTGGCCCCTTATCAAGATGGCTCTTAGACAAAAATTTGGAGATCGCGTTAACCACCATGTACTTTCCCAACAGCTTAATTTCTATACAAAGGGAAAAAACGAAAACATTCAAGATTTTGTCGAACGACTTAAAGTGCTCAAGACGCGAATTGACCTAAAAATTAATTCTGACACGACTTTAAGTCCTGCAACAAAATACGCTTTAATCGAACAAACGGAATTAACCGCTATAACAGTACTAATGACTAATTCTCCGAGTGAACTTAGAACCGTCCTAATGTATAAAGACCCGAAGACAATTGAAGACGCAAGTGGTACCGTCATCAATCATTGTTTAATTGAGCAACAACTTAACGTTAGATCTACTTTGTCATACGATAAAAATATATCGACTAACCTACCACCACCTAACCCCGCTCAATATCAGAGACATCAATCTACATACAACATGCAACCCATGACGACACCACCACAGAATTTCCAAAGAAATCCCCCTTTCTACCCCCAATATCAAGGTTATTCAATATCAAGGTTATTCCCAGCCGAATGTCTCAACAAATCAGACACCAAAACAACATTGGCCCAATCAACCAACAAATATTCAGCCAAGACCAGTCAAACAACACTTTCCAACTAACGAACAAGTTTTTGGAAAAGCAAAAAACGTTTTTTCAAAGGAAAACTCAAACAAACCTACAGAACCCCCGACTCCAATGTCTATTTCAACTGGCATTAACACCAGACAAACGAGAAATCAGTTTCGCCCTACACCTTCCTTTTCTAGACCAACCTATCAAAGATCAGGCGTAAACGAAATAACTCAAGTCGACAACAACACACAAAACCAATACGAAAACCCCCAATTGCCACTTCCTAACGAAAACTATTACGAGGCCTTAACTCCCGAGCATAATAATCCTTATTACGATCAACACGATTTGCAAAACGAATCAAATGACTATTCTAGCTATGATTTGTATACCAATCATGTGGACACATCGGAAAATCAAAATTTTCCACATGCCCTTCCAAACACCAGTCCGCCTTAAATTTAAATAGTTTTCAAATAAACTCATTACCATACATAGAAATTGATAATCCACCCGCTAAATTACTAATCGATACTGGAAGTCACACATCTCTACTTAGACCAATCCTTGCTGAAACTGCTTTCCCTGAATTAATACCGGGTGTCCAGCAGAACCCTGGACATAGGAGATTAACATGGGAAATCGGTTTTTATTTTTTTGCGCCTGTACGGTTGATTTGATTGAAAAACTTTTAAGAGTAAAGTTGTAGAGCGTATGGTCAGCTATCATCCTGTAATTTTTTCAATGCCCCAGTTTTGGCCGTTTTTTGGAAAAACGCCTCGAAAAGTGCAAGAATTTGAATTTGGCGCGTCACCCCCACCATGCATGTGCAGTGTCGCCAACATAATAATTTCTTATGTCAAAGTCAGAGCCGATTTTCCTTTCTTATTTATTTTGAGGGGCTATCATGTAGTAATTAACGTGATTATGCAGTGAAAATTAACCGAAAACCTGACGATAATGTTCTTAAATCATACGGTAAGTAAAAGTTACGTTTATTATTATCATAATTAGTAAAACGAAAATCATCCAATTTGTGTATAGCTGGTTGTCTAATTCATTTTAGTTTAGCAATACGACAACCACGATGACATGACAATTTGTCTCTTGTCACCAATTAAGGGGGTTCGTTGTTGTTGTTATTGAGGTGAATTCATCTATCTCCAAATAGACTCCAAATGTTTTACTTCAAAAGTGTCTATTTTGCAGTGCTGTGTGACGCGAGGCCCCATCCTGCATGTAAAAAACCCTTGCTAAGTGCTGGACTCTTCTATGACAGACAAAATCTCATTGGAAAACCAAATACAGCGCGCCCCAAAATGCCAATCCACACATTGACAACTTCTCGACGTTGGTCTCGGTTGTCCTGCACTGTATGTGGATTTTAGAGAGTCCAAACTCATTCATTTTGTTGATTTGAGGGACCATTAATCCAATTTAACATTCATTGGTGGAACAAATGTTTATAGGAAACAAGCAAGACCAGTAAGCAGATAGCGATGGATGTTTGATCTGCTAAGACCAGTTTCTTTCATGTTTTATCTATGTATCTGGAGACTATAGTGCCTGTGAAAAAAACTCTTTTCAGTGACAACAAATCTTGCCAAACTGGCCACAAACAACTTGAAAAACTGGCCAAAAATTGGTTTTATTCCAATCGATTGCTGCTGAATGCAAGACACAGAGGATGGTGTTTGCATTGAGGGAGATTGGAACCGTAAATGACCACGTATCCCAGGTTAAATTTCTTGGGGTTCTTGTGGATGAGAGTGCCAAATGGGAGTTACACACTGATAACTTGGCTTCAAGACTCAATACAAGTTTGTACCTGCTACGTCAGCTTTCATATAGGATATCTCGTACGGTACTTAGATCGGCTTACTTTGCATCTTCTCATGCATGGCTCTCTTATGCTGTAGTTGTTTGGGGCCATGCCTCGGGAGCTAAGCATTTGTTCGGGCTTCAGCGAAGAGCGGTCAGATTGTTGGCTGGCCTGGGCTACAGGGATGACTGCAGAGCGCACTTCAGAGAGCTAGGCATACTAACCCTGCCCTCCATGTTTATATTGGAGAATTTGCTGTTTGTGAAAAATAACATGTATCTGTTTTCTGCTCACGAGGACATGCATGCTTACCTTACTAGAGGCCGAAAAAGTTTAATAACCTCATATTGTCGTTTGAGAAGGTGCCAGAATGGTCCTGGCTACTGGACGGTAAAATATTTCAACTGCCCATAAAAATTAAAGCCTTGACAGTGGATAGTTTCCGAAAGGAAATTAAGCAAATTTTAATGGTAAATGTTTTTTATTGTGATGAAGAGTATTTTTAGTATTTTAATCAAAATTATCAATTTTTGTTTATTCTCTCTGTATAGTCTATTTTAGGATGTTGACTGTAAGCTTTTAGTATTAAGTAAATAATGACATCTGGACTGAATTTATTTAAATTTAATTTGTAGACTATTCTATTTTTGAGGTATGTACATTGCTGTTTTGGTGATTGTAAACATGAATAAATTTGAATTGAATTGAATTGAATCTTAATAAAGGTGATAGTGTTTTTATAGGAATAATTGTTGTTATCTGTGTTATTACCTAAATTTATGTTACATTTCTTTTTCATGTCCACTTGTTAATTTCTTCTGTTAAGAAATTTATGTATAGATTGATTATGCAAATATACTTATTTTGGTACTTGTTGCATCCACTTTTTCACACATGATTTCCCCGAAATAAAAATGTAATGTATACAGAAACATTGCATTTATTGATATTAAAAGTAAGGAAATTAGGAACCATTTCGTTGATACAGTGTAAAATTTTATTTTTATTATTTCTTATTTAAATGTTTCATTAGTTATGAATTTTGAGGAGAGGAAACTTGTTTTAAAACAATACTGGGGTGGTAATTCCTTTGCTCAAATTCGAGACAACATTGTTGCATTGTTTCCTGAACAACCAATACCAGCATGCAGTTCACTTCAGGCGGTGGTTGCTCGTTTTGAGGAAACTGTACTGAGTATTAAGCCGATATGTTCCTGTGAGCGAAAGCGACGACTTCAAGCTGGTGGGGTCCAGAGGATGAAAATGTGGCAAAACTTGTTGTTCTTGCTACAGTAAACGATGATCCTTCCAAGAGTATTCGACAGATTGGCCAAGAAACTGGACTTAGTAGATCGACTATCCATAATTATCTGCAAAAAGAAGGTTTTGAAAGCTACAAACAAGAGAACCATCAACAACTCGTACCGACCCACCTTTTCGCCCCAATGGAGTTTTGTGAAATCCTAACATAAAAAATTATTGCAGCCCAAGATTTGTTAGAAACATTTGTTTCACGGTTCAATACTAATTTGGATTGACTGGCTCTTCAAATCAACAAAATGATCGGATTTGGGCACTCCAAAACCCACATATAGTGCATGACAATCGGGACCAACGTCGAGCAACTGTAACGTGTGGATCGGCATTTTGGGGCGCCATGTTATAGGTCCATTTTTCATTGATTGCAGTTTGAACCCCAACAAATCTGGTAATATGCTTCGCAATCACATTTTGCCTGCTGTAGAAGCCATCCAGCCATTAGAACGGGTTTTTTACATGCAAGATGGGGCGTCACACCATCCTCTGTGTCTTGCATTCAGCAGCAATCGATTGGAATGAAACCAATTTTTGGCCAGTTTTTCAAGTTGTTTGTGGCCAGTTTGGCAAGATTTGTTGTCACTGAAAAGAGTTTTTTTCACAGGTACTATAGTCTCCAGATACATAGATAAAACATGAAAGAAACTGGTCTTAGCAGATCAAACATCCATCGCTATCTGCTTACTGGTCTTGCTTATTTGCTATAAACATTTGTTCCACCAATGAATGTTAATTTGGATTAATGGGTCCCTCAAATCAACAAAATGAATGAGTTTGGACTCTCTAAAATCCACATACAGTGCAGGACAACCGAGACCAACGTCGAGAAGTTGTCAATGTGTGGATTGGCATTTTGGGGCGCGCTGTATTTGGTTTTCCAATGAGATTTTGTCTGTCATAGTAGAGTCCAGCACTTAGCAAGGGTTTTTTTACATGCAGGATGGGGCCTCGCGTCACACAGCACTGCAAAATAGACACTTTTGAAGTAAAACATTTGGAGATAGATGAATTCACCTCAATAAAAACAACAACAACGAACACCAATTGGTGACAAGAGACAAATTGTCATGTCATCGTGGTTGTCGTATTGCTAAATTAAAATGAATTAGACAACCAGCCATACACAAATTGGAATGATTTTCCTTTTACTAATTATGATAATTATAAACGTAACTTTTACTTACCTATAATTTAAGAACATTATCGTCAGGTTTTCAGTTAATTTTCTCTGCATAATCACGTTAATTACTACATGATAGTCCCTCAAAATAAATAAGAAAGGAAAATCAGCTCTGAGTCTGACATAAGAAATTATTATGTTGGCGACACTGCACATGCATGGTGGGGGTGACGCGCCAAATTCAAATTCTTGCACTTTTCGAGGCGTTTTTCCAAAAAACGGCCAAAACTGGGGCATTGAAAAAATTACAGGATGATAGCTGACCATACGCTCTACAACTTTACTCTTAAAAGTTTTTCAATCAAATCAACCGTACAGGCGCAAAAAAATAAAAACCGATTTCCCATGTTAATCTCCTATGTCCAGGGTTCTGCTGGACACCCGGTATATAATTCCAAACATACCCTAGTGACTTGTACTGGACAAACCAACAACCAACACAAAGTCATGGTTCCCCTCTTAAATGAATACGGTATAGACATGGAACTTGAATTCATTCTCCATAATTTCCACGATTACTTTGATGGAATAATAGGCATACGTGACTTAAGAAAATTAGGTCTAAATATAGATATTATGAACAAACGGTTAGTCAACGAACACCTCGAAATACCTTTGTCGTACCGTGACGATTTTAATATCCAAAAAGTCGAAATTCCACCCTCAACCATCGTGATGAAAAATATTTTCACAAACATACCAGATGGCAACGAAATTCTAATGCCAGAATTCAAGAATGAAGATATCGAAATCCCTTCTTCACTCCTTGTCGTTAAAGACGGCTATGTTCCATTAGAAATCCGAAATTTGCAAAACCATAGTGTTATTGCCAATTTCTACCCAGATACTATCTCCGGGTATGCCCAATTGTTTGTACCCGAAAAGTTCGAAATATTTAACATAGAACAAGTTCGATCTGATTGTCATACAGTCCAAGATAATTGTAAAGAAAAGTGTGATTTTTCTCTTATTCGATCACAGCATCTAAACAAAGAAGAACAGTCCGCCCTTAAAGAGCTCATCCTTGAATTTTCAGACATCCTGCATAAACCCGATCAAAAACTTAGTTTCACTAACCAGGTGAAACACGAAATAAAAACCACAGACGAAGTCCCTGTTCATACCAAGTCTTATAGATACCCTTATGTGCACAAACGAGAAGTACAGAAACAAGTATCGCAAATGTTAACCGACGGTATAATTCGCCCTTCTTCTAGCCCTTGGTCATCCCCTGTGTGGATTGTCCCAAAGAAAGCCGACGCTTCTGGCAAAAAGAAATGGCGCATTGTCATTGATTACCGCAAGATAAACGAAAAAACCATCGACGATCGGTACCCTATTCCTAACATCCCGGATATCTTAGACAAACTTGGTCGATGCCAATATTTCACAACAATAGACCTCGCTTCAGGATTTCACCAAATTGAAATGAACCCCAAATCAGTCGAAAAAACCGCCTTCAGTGTAGACAACGGTCATTATGAGTACATCCGAATGCAGTTTGGACTCAAAAATGCTCCTGCGACTTTTCAAAGAGTCATGGATAATGTTCTCAAAGAAATAAATAATAAAATTTGTCTAGTATATATGGACGATATAATAATATTCTCGACTTCTCTTCAAGAACACATAAATAACTTGAAATTAGTCTTTAAAAAGCTTAGAGAACATAATCTTAAAATTCAGCTTTATAAATCTGAGTTCCTTTGTAAAACCGTCGAATTTCTAGGCCATGTAATCACTCCTAATGGCATAAAACCAAACCCACGAAAAGTCGAGGCAGTACAAAGATTTCCTATTCCCCGAACTCCGAAAGAAATTAAATCATTTCTAGGCCTAGTTGGTTACTACCGAAAATTCATCAAAAACTTTGCCCACTTAACTAAACCGTTAACAAATTGTCTAAAGAAAAATCAAAAAGTTGAACACACTCCCGAATTTATGCATTCTTTCGAAGCTTGCAAAAATATCCTCATGAATGACCCTATTTTGCAACACCCAGATTTTTCTCAGTCTTTTAACCTTACGACGGACGCCTCGAATTATGCTATTGGTGCCATATTGTCTCAAGGACATATTGGCAAAGATTTACCCATTGCATATGCTTCCCGAACTTTGAATCCTGCTGAAATTAATTACAGCACGATTGAAAAGGAACTGTTAGCAATCGTATGGGCTACCAAATACTTCCGCCCCTACCTTTTTGGTACCAAGTTCAAAATAATAACAGACCACAAACCTCTTCAGTGGCTATTTTCCATTCCAAGAACCAAAAACTCCAAGAATTTGATTACGAAATCATCTACAAGAAAGGCAAACAAAACACAAATGCCGATTTCATTAAATAAACCCCATCGAAGAAATATTCAAATAAACCCCATCGAAGACGATCAATTATCCATTATTCCCAACTTTGACTCTAATGAGGTTCCGGATTTACCTTGTGACGAATTAGACGAGATTCTTAATACATTGAACCAGGAACAACCAAAAATTAACATAATCTCAAACGAAGTAATAAGACCACCAAACGAACACATACCATGTGACACTATAACACAACATTCAAGTGTAGAAAATCCTATCATAGGCGCACCGTATGTGCAGAAGGCTCTAAATATCTATAAACAGCAAATCGTATTTCGATATGCTAATAACAATAAAATTAGAATTCAGAAAGAGCATATATTCGACAAACAACGAACATACGTTTTCCTAAACAACGACCCATCAGAAGACGATATTTTAAAAATAATAAAAGAACACTTTATCCCTAAAGGTACATATTGCCTACATTTTAAAAACAAATCACTCGAACCAATTGTTCTGTCAATATTTCAAAAATATTTCAAACATGGTTCTTTCACCCTGTATATTTCCAATACTCTACTGGAAGACATTACTGACATAGAGGAACAACAACAAAAACTAAAATACTACCACAAAACAAAAACTTCGCATCGTGGAATTCAGGAAAATATTCTTGCCCTAAAGAAAATTTTCTACTGGCCAAACCTCGAAATTGATGTGAAAATGTATGTCAACCTTTGTAAAATTTGTCAAAAGTCAAAATATGAAAGACATCCTAACAAACTTGTCTTTAAGCCTACTCCTATAGGCCATGAACCTTTCGATCATATATACATCGACGTTTATAAAACCCATAACAACTCATTTTTGACCCTTGTTGACAGTTTTTCAAAATTAGGTCAAGCCTATCCTTTAATGTCCCCGACAAGCACCGAGATAGCAAATAAACTAATTGTTTATTTTAACCATTATGGACTTCCTCGAAAGATAACCACAGACAACGGTTCTACTTTTAAGAACGAGGTAATTCAAAACCTTTGTGCCCATCACAAAATTGAAATTCATTATTGCACCGCACATAACCCTAACTCAAATAGTCCAATAGAACGACTACACTCAACTCTTTGTGAGACTATTCTGACTTTAAAAAACCAAAAGCCCAACGAAAACATAACTAATCTAATGAATTACGCAATTTTGTCTTATAATAATTCCAACCACAGTGCACTTAAATATACTCCATTCCAAATAGTGCGTGGTAAATTAGATTATAAAAACCCTTTGGAACTCTCTGAAGAAGAAAAACTTTCTCAATACATGCAAAGTCACTCCGAGAACATAAAAATTTTAAATCAAGACCTCCATGAAACATTAGTTTCCAAACAAAAGGTGAATCTAGACAAAAAGAACCAAAACAGACAAGACGAAATTCCTATTAATCCAAACAAACCCGTGTTTACTAAAAGCTTTACACAGAAATCAAAAACCAAAGAGTCCAATAAGTACAAAAAAGTCATTGCACCTATTGTCGACAAAGAAAACGTGATTACTTCACAAAACAAGAAAATTCACAAGAATGTATTAAAACCACAACGTCGTATTGTTTCAGATGAGACATTGCCCTCTACTTCTGCTGCTACACATAGCTATAGCCTTAGAAATAAAAAGGGTAAATAATCCCATCCTGCCCATTTCCTTAGGACAAACTTACATTACGACGTCTAAGCATACTTCTCTTTATCATATCAACATAACTGAAATTGAAGATTGTTTAACAAACATTCAACTTCTCCTAGAAATGACAAGTAACATCATTAACACGAACAAAACCGAAAACTTCTTAACTTTAACGATTCATAAGTATAAACAAACCCTTGACTACTTGCAAACAATTCGTGCTAGTACAAAAATATTTCACGGAAATAAAGCCAAGCGCGGTTTAATAAACGCAGTTGGAAAAGTAAACAAATGGCTCTTCGGAAAACTCGATTCCGACGATGAAACTCGATTCGAATCATATTTAACGACGGTATATGAGAATCAGCAAAATATGCAAAATGACTTTAAAACCGAACATGTAATATTGAATAATATCGAAACTAATTATTCTAAGCAAATGCATTCGCTTGCGGAAAACCAAAAACTCATTTTAGGTAGATTAGATCTAATCCAGCAATCGAATCAGGACTTAGCATATGCTCTATACATGTCATTGATTTTAGATAATGTAATGTTTCAACTAAATACTTTAAATCAAATGATTAATAACATAGAAAATGCAATTTCATTTGCGCATGTAAACACGATGCACAACTCTATATTAAATCCAGCACAACTTAGAGAAATGATCCATAACATTCAAGACTTGTACGGAAAAGACCGAATACCAAAATTCAGCGAATTAATAAATTATTATAAATTCCTGTCTACTCAAGTAACAATCAAAAACAACTTGATCTTGTTCGCGATACACACACCAATTGTTCTTCCCATCCTGTACACAATGTACAGAGTGTACCTAATACCAATCCAAAACCAAACAATATACCTGTCCAATCCCTATATAATTCTCACTAAATAGGATTTCTGGACAATCAGCGAAGAATGCCCACAATTAGAAAACATATTTGTGTGCCAACAACTCATGCTGTCCAAAGAAGAAGCCTGTCTTTATAAACTGCTAACTACAACAACCAACGAGTGCCCTATGACGACAATCGAGTACAAGAAAACCACAGTAAAACGCCTCAACGGAGAAGAAATACTGATTATTCCCTTTCACGAAGCCCATCGTTAAGAGTGAATGTCAACAAAGTATATACGTAGTCCACGAACCCAGTGTTGCGACTCTACCAGAATGCCCTATCGACATCAACAACAGAACCTTCGAGAGAGAAAGAAAAACCGAGTACCAGTACATCCTAGATCTACCCGAGTTCATCTACGTAACAGAAAACAAGGCGTTCAACAAACTTCAACTTCAAGAAGTCAACCTAGAAGAGCTGAACAAAGCGCAAGAAATTCTATCTGCCGTAGAGTTCCATTCGATGCAACGTCCGGCCATCTTCGTTAACCATTGGGTTCCACCCGTAGTGTTAATCATCACAACAATTATTATTGTTATTGCAGTTTACATCTTCCGCAGAATTTGGAGGTCAAAACAATCTCGCCGAGCCAAAAATGGACCAACCATCCAAAGCCAGCTAGAAGATCGAAAAACCGGTCAACCCCTGTTTTCCGAGCTTAAGGAGGGAGGAGATATGTAACGCAACTATCATACAAAGAGGTCATCCAACTGAGGATGATGCCATTTCTCTTTAATTATACTTTAATGCTGAGCTATGCATAATGTGCAATAAAACTGTTTTACCTTCGTCCCAGCAGGCATTATTCGATTAGCTTTCGACATTGTATTGTGGCTATTTTGAGTAGTTATTTATTTCTGAAACTAAACTTTGTAAATTACCGTTTTAAGTTTGAAATAAAGTTTTTAAAAACAGTTTATCGAAATAAACTTGTTTCATTCGTGTGACTATGCTCCCTTAAGTAGTTCCCAAAAGAAGGCGTGCTCTTGTTTGTATATGTTCTGTGATGCGTGTAATAAAGAGACCGGAATGTGTGGCCCCCGTATGATGGGAAGCAGTCATGGCAGTTGAGTTTTGTAGATGCCACTCTTGGACAAATGTGTGACTTTGTCTTTAGGGTTTTCATTGTAGTATTTTAGGAAGTTCCTTGTTGAATGGGAGATTCTCACATTGGGCAGGCAACGTTGGAATATTTTATAAATGTCCCGCATCAGTTTGTAGGAGATGAAGGGGATCACAATAAAGCCCTCACGATCCGCGTTCTGTGGTGTGCCAGCGTAAGCCTGTTTGGAGACATCTATCACAGAACACATAAACAAAACCACGTTTTCTTTTGGGGACCACTTAAGGGAGCATAGTCGCAGATTTCATCCCCAAACGAATTCCAGAATTCTTTATCACAACAGACTGGATTTCACAGAGGATTGGGAGATCGACCGGGAATTGAGGGCTAATCCCGAATGCGCTAATATGTAGGTGAGCCTCAACAGGTCTTATGTACTCCTGCATAAAAGACTTTTGAATTACATAAATAACAACAAATTACATTAAGTCCTTTCTCGGAAACAACAATAAAGGAACGGTGTGGTTGGTTGCCGGTCTGGGTCAGTTTGGGTCAATTTGAGTCAATTGGAGGCATTCTCATCCTACGGATTCTGGGTTTGATTTCGCAGCGAGATGGCGCTTTAGCCGAACTAATAAATCTGAACAGGAAAACTTTACTTTAAATTTTTGTTAAAAGGTCACACACCAGCAAGGAGTCCCCTTCCAAACATTTTAAAAAAACACAAATACCACTAACAAATACTCCTAGAACTTAACAGTGTTTTAATAGGTTTTAAATTGTCATGCCTGTTACGTGTGGTCCATTATTGTCAATTACATTTTCTTTTATTCCCATAAGTTTTACATTGACTGACTGTTGTTGGCTGCTCCTGAGGTGACTTGACGCGATGACTCCTCAATTCCCTCATTTAGACGAGTAAGTTTTAATTTATTTTTTTACATAACCTATGTTGGCAACTAACAATACAGCCACAACTTTACTCGTCAATAGATCTTTGGTTGCTGATGATGGCCTTTGTGCCGAAACTAGTCCACCGATAAAAGATTTTTAAGAAAATTTCACGAAGTATGCACCTTCTCCCGCCTACCTGCTAAATTACAACCTGGCGAGCGGTCAACTTTTTGTTCAAATGTACCTACAAGAAAAAAAAATATAAGTTGGAGCAATAATGTACAAATAGATCACTTAATGATTTGTGATGCTATTACGGTGTTACATGGCGCCAAGCAAACCAATATAAACGCAACAATTTAATTTCTATGGAAAAACAAGTCATAAGCCTCGCTTCTTTGAAATTCATATTTGACGTTTAACAGAGTTGCTTTCATCAATTGATTTATTAAATAGTTCTTACTGTTCTTTCGATAACAAATTTGTGGTAATGTAAGAAACGTAAACTTCAATCAAATCTATTTGTTTGTGAATCGCCATTCGTTTTCATTTGATCGGCTATGATTGACAGATATTTTCCTTTCAAAATTGTTTACTATTCGGAGTTGTTATTCATTTCGGTATGAGTTTATAGGATACAAATAAATCATGTAAACAGTACACATACTTACTAGCCGATTCGAATTAAATTAAAAAAGTCTGGCAAAAAGCTTAAAATGAGAGAAACGGACCGGAATCTTGTTAATGAGTAGTTTGTTTCACCTCGGCAATTTCGTACTTTCTAGTTAACCCACAGATTCTTGCACCTTTTTGTCAAGGTAAATTGAGACAAATGGCACCGTAATTAAATGGAAAAATATTGCATCTATCAACATTCGCCAAATTGTGTAGGTGTTGCCGATCGAGTTCATTGGCTTGTCTTTACTCGTTTTTATTAATTACAGCAATGATACACCGCCATGACCACAAATTTCATGGACAACTACTATCCATCGGCATCCAACAACACGACTCAGCTCTTACAGGAGACTTTCGGCATCCAACAGGCTGCGCTGGTGATCCTCCTTAGCGTCGTTATTGTGATAGTGGTGATAGGAAACACTCTGGTGATAGCAGCGGTCATCACGACACGACGTCTAAGGACTGTTACCAACTGCTTTGTCATGTCCTTGGCGGTAGCCGATTGGTTGGTGGGCATTTTCGTTATGCCGCCGGCTGTAGCCAACCTTATTGTCGGTGAGTATTTTCTTTAAGCCGGGGAATTATCTATAGAAACATTGTTACTAGAGATTGTTTTGGACGGAAGTTAATTAAAAACAATTACGGTTGGATTGTCCTGGCATACAAACGTATCCTCCTAAGTTAATACTTAAAGCTATTTCCAGTTGTGTCATCCTCGTTTTTTATTAACGGACTTTTCTAATATATATCCCTCTTTCCCTCGACTATACGTCGCAGATGCCGTTACATCCACGGAGATTTAGTTTAATTTTCCTGAATTCAGGGTGACAAAGTATAGTAGAGAACGAACATCTAGTGGATAAGAGATAAGATGGCATTATAAGCCTCCGATGCGACATGCCTTGTAAGTTATTTCCTTTTTATAAAACGATATTCCCGGCGCTTTCTCGCGAGATGATGTCGCTTGTCCTAAATCCAATCAAGCTTTTTACCCTTGTGAGTTTCATATATACGAAGCAATTTTCTTCAAGTTTTACCTTGGCTTATATTAACTTAATTATTTCCAAGGTACAAAGTGGTATTAAAAATTCATTACAGGTCTTGGAATGCCCTGGTGTGCCAGGCTGTATACTTGAAAGAAGAAGAACGACGAGGGATAAAATTTGTCAACTAGTGCAAACGATATTTATGCACATCCCAGTGGTGAGGTTCTAGAAGACATGTCGATAAAGATTACGGTTCTCCGCTTCGAAAAAGCTTGCGCAAACTACTACAAAACTCGTTAAGCCTCAAAAGCTCAGGGGGCGTCGAATCAAAGACAGGGGCTTTGCTTTTACATCTCCTGCCTTTGATTTAGTATCGATTTTTGTAGTAGGTTTGGGTTCGAAACATGATATGGCCATCGACATGCCTTATACAGGCTGATTCATTGTTAACTGTACATACTGTTATCCCCAACCGTCGCTCCACAGAGATTCGGGCCGAAGAGGCAACGCCGAGCGCCCACCGCGACCCCGAGAACCCATCTAGAATAAATGAGAACCGAGAACAGTCGCCTCCGTTCTCGAAAGTACGAGAGTGTGTTCAGGCCGGGTATATAAACCAGCGAGCCGCGTGAGATGGGAGCGAATAGATAGTGCAGTGTAGTAAATAAGCGAAATAAGCGGACAAGCGAACAGTGCGAATTGTTACTAGAGAGTAATTGTGTTTTTTATCAAACGGACTAAATGTACGTCATTTGTTCTCTCCATACGCACACCTAAATTGGGCTTTCTAATCCTGAGACCAAAAAAAGTAGCAAAAAAGTCCTAGGCAGTAAAAGTAAAGTCAAATGTCACCGCTACTGTCATGGTGGCGCATTTATAAACCATCTTATTGCCATCTTTACATTCTTGTTGAAAAAACAAAGGATAGGAATACTCTCAGAGCGCTCGAGAGTACCACCCGAAACCGTTTTTAGTCGAAATCGCATAGGTTCTCGAATTCTGATAAATGTCGTTAGTTGTCATCATATTTATCTGTCAATGTCATTTTTATTAATTTAGTATTAATAATAATGCTATACATTTTTAGTTTACCATAATTTACCTCAACCATCTAAACCATTGGTTATGATTTAATACCATTAAAACCATTGAACATTGAACACCACCGTTCTAACACATTCTATTTATATACACCACTAATTGGGTAAGTACCTAGACCTGCTTAAAGAGGATGAAAGAAAATTGCAACACTGAATCACTCTGAAATAGACTTTCCTGCATGCTTGAAAAAAAAATAGTATATGTTACGCGGAGTAAAAGGTCTTTTTGTGCTTCGCCCAGTTGCAGGCCTCAGCTTCGCTTCGGCCGTCAATCTCTGGGCTCAGCACAAAAAGACCCACTTTTACTCCTAGTGACATAATCTACTATTAGTTAAAAGTAAATAAAAGTGTGCAGTTAATTGACGATAAATTATTGGAACCCGTATCCCGTAACAACTGGTGTCAGAAGTGGGATAATTTTCGTCATTCTTGTATCTGTACGGACAAAGGGGACGTCGCGCGTGGAATTTTGCATGGTAAGGTCAGTGCAAGAACTTTGTTGTTTTCTACATGCCATATATTCGATCTATGACAAAAATCATGGTTGAACAACTGCCAGTACTTATAGAAATGCTGAAGGAGTACAAAGAGGAACAAAGGAATATTCTGGAAGAATAAGAAAAACAAAGGCAGCTTGAGAAAAAGGAAGAAGGAAAACAAAGGCCGCTCGACAAAGAATAACAAAGAAATTTTCTGGAAGAACAAGAAAAACAAAGGCAACTTGAGATAAAGGAGCAAAGAAAAAATCAAGCTGCTCTGTTTCAAGCATTAACGGATGGTCGTCGTGAGTTCCAAGAACTTGTCTCAACCAAACTGATTGAAGTCAAGCAAGACGTAGATCAAGTCAAACAAGACGTGGATCAAGTCAAACAAGACGTGGATCAAGTCAAACATGAAGTACAGTTGTAAACATGAGTAGAGTCAAACATGAAAATGAGGGAGTTAGAAGAACGGTGGCGGATGTGGAAAACAGGTGGCTGTGAGCCAACTTCAACCGCTGAGTGACTAAACATTACTAGGCCTCCAGTTTTCGACGGCACTAGTTCTTGGAGCATTTATTTATAAAGACCAATTTGAGTCAGATTCGGACAAGACTACCGAATTTTTAGGAGCTTTGAGAGGAAAGGCTGATATCATGCCTACATTGTCAACCACTGGACAGACAGAACTACGGATGAGGCAGCAGAAGCCAGGCGAAAACCTACAGCAATTTGGGGCGGATATTGAGCGTTTGACAAGATTAGCGTATCCTGCGGCTCCCTCTCATTTCCTTGACCAGCTATCGGTCCAGCAGTTTATCGAAGAAGTTCGGGACAGTGAAATGAAGTGTGACTATAAGGCGTCGAGAATAAACACGGGCCACAGAGTTAGAATAGTTTACGTACAGGAGGAGTCGCAGCCAAACTCAATCTTAAAGCAATTGTTGGACGAGCAGCGTGAATTCAGGAAGCAAATGAACTCATATTTCGATCAATCAAGGAGCAGGACATAAGACATTGGTTACCGAAGAAATATAGACCGAAATGCTGAACTATAAAAACCCGGATCTTGTTCCAACTGCGGCAGAATGGGCCATCTTAAAAGGGATTGTCGCGTTCGACGGGAAAGGAGTCAGACTCCGCCACGACGACAATCTGACGCTCTGTCAAGGCGGGAAAACTAAGACCAGTCAGTGTGAAAGGGCAAACGCTGACTGGCCCAATGGAAGCCCCCAGGATCATTAGGATTGGACAGCTTGGAAGAAGCCTCACCACCCCTGGCAAAATTGAACATCATCCAGGCAGATCTCATGATAACGCAGATGCATTATCATTACATCACGTAGGCCTTGTTAAGGGGAAGGTCGATACTGCCAACGAGTAGAACACCGAGAAGGACCAAGCATTCTTAGGAGAACCAGTATTGACGTCGACGAACATTGAACCACTGAACAAATGAAGGTCGAACAAACAACCGATAATGCTGTGGAGTTAATGTGTCAATGGAAGTTGGAAAATCAAAGACCTGATTAAAAGGACATAGCAGATAAGAGCCCGGAAGTAAAAGCTATGTGGGCTCAATGGGATTTCTTACTCCTACAGGGTTTACTGAAGAGGACTTTGGAAATCCCCGACGGGAAAATTGCCACGTTCCAGCTTGTCATACCAGAAAATAGAGAGAAAGATGTCTTGCGAGAAATGCATAATGGAGTCTCTGGAGGGCATTTTGGAGTGACTAAGATCCTGGATAGAATTCGGGAAAGATATTACTGGGTAAATTGCCGAGATGACGTGGAAGAGTGGTGCAGAAATTGTGATAACTGCTGCTCCGTAAAAGGTCCCCAAAGAAAGACTAGGGGGCAAATGAAGCAATACAATGTTGGCGCCCCATTTGAAAGAATTGCGATCGACGTGGCAGGTCCTTTTCCACAAACCGACGATGGCAACAAATAGATCTTAGTTGCCATGGATTATTTCCGTAAATGCCTGAGGTTTATGCACTACCAAATTAGGAAACAAACACCGTGGCAAAGGTCTTGGTTGCCGAGTTCTTCAGAAAATTCGGCGGACCATTAGAGCTTCATTCGGACCAGGGACGGAATTTTGAATTGCAACTTTTCAAGAAGAGCATGGAACTTCTGGGAATTCGCAAAAGAAGGACAACTCCGCTGCATCCACAATCAGATGGCATGGTCGAGCGTTTCAATGGAACCATGGAACAATACCTCTGCAAAATGGTAGCGGACCACCAGAAAGATTGGGACAAATTACTGCCTATTCTAATAATGGATTACAGAGGTGCAGTGTATAACACGACAGGACATACCCCTGCCAAGGTTTCATTTGGTAAAGAACTTTGTCTTCCCGTAGATTTGGTGTACGGATCACCAAAAGAATTGGTGCAAGATGTCCAGAACTATGCTGATGAACTTTGAGTAGGATTAAAGGAAATCCACCGAACGTGAGGACAAAGATAAAGATTGCCAGCGATCGGATGAAAGCCAGATATGACCTAAGGGCGAATTCTGCAGGATTTAAGCAGGTGACTTGGTTTTGCTGTATAATCCACATAGTAAGAAAGGAAAGTCTCCCAAATTGTCTCCAAGTTGGGAGGGTCCATATACAGTCATCAAACGGATCAACAACGTGGAATACAGGATCCAACGTACCCCTAGAGTAATGATGAAAGTGGTTCCTCTTGAACGGTTAAAGACGTACAATCATGGAGATTTCTCTGATCGCGAGGAGCAGAGCTAAAAGGAGGGCAATGTTACACCCGACCGTCGGTCCACAAAGATTCGAGCCAAAGCGGCAACGCCGAGCGCCGACCGCGACCCCGGTAACCCATCTAAAATAAACGAAAACAGGGAACATTCGCCTCTGCTCTCGAAAGTACGAGAGTGTGTTCGAGCGGGCTATATAGCTATACAGGGAAATAAGCGGACAAGCGAACAATGTGAATTGTTAGTAGAGAGTAATTGTGTTTTAATCGTGTTGTAATGGTTAATAGTAAATAAAACTGTGTAGTTAATTGACGATACATTATTGAAACCCGTATCTCGTAACAATACTTTAACAGCTTATGTAGGACCATTTACCGTACATTACACGCTTTACCGTCGCAGAATACGTATGCGACATCTGTTGTCTGCGACGGTACTAAAGCTGTAAGAATAGGCTATTAAATTTTGATGAATTTGCAAAGTATTAGCAATCTGTTACTTAAGGGAAAGGAAGTTCTTTATCGATTTCCTTATGCAGGCTTCCGAGGTGCCATCTTTGGTATGGGTCGAAAAAATAGATACCAGGTCAGTACTTACGTTATAGATGGTTATAGAACGGTTATAGTTATGTTTTGTGTTATGTGTCTAATACGATTTTATAATAATGATTAAGCAATGCTGAAGCAACGATTTTCTAGAGGTCTTTAGGGGAGAACTTGGGAGTTGAATTTGATATAGTAATTATTGAAACGTGACCAACTTGTATGATTAACACCCCTCTGATTGAGGATGAAAATTAAACAAACTATTTGATACTTTGTTCAAGGCTCTATAGGGTGATTCAGGGTTGTGGTGACAAAATCCTCGGGCAGATTCCTCTGCCAAAATAATACAAAAAGTTCAAGAAAACATGTGTCCCCAAGTGTTTTGTTCTCGAGATACAGAGTGTTAAAGTTTGAATAAAAAATACAAATTTATTACTATAACGTAACCCTGCACAAAAAAAATTTACGAGATGTTGATGGGGTTGATACCTAATAGTAATACCTACATATTTTACGATAAAAATGGTGTTTTTAGTTCCATCAGTAGGGCGCATGCAGGCACGTCACTGGATATTTTTAAAGAAAAAAATTACACTGTTTTTTTTACCAAAAAATTATTTTTGATATGCCCGTCCAATTCTGAAGAAAAAGGTCGCTTTTGTATTTTTTCAAAAAATGCAAAATTTTTTAATAAAAAAATAAACACTGTCGTTATGCTCGTCTAAAATGTTATTATTTTAATTTAAAATTTTAAATTACTGAACAAAACAATAATTAATATTATACACCTGCTATATGCCTGTATCGAAGTAGGTGCTCAATTTGAATATTTGTTGTAATTGTAATAATGCGTTTTATTAATATATTTATATTTTTTTCAAACTTTAACACACTCTATATCTCGAAAGCAAAGCACCTGCGGACACTCTCACACTTCTGTTAAACTTTTTGCTGTATTTTGGCAGAGGAATCTCCCCTAGGCTTTTGTCACCACAATTCTGAAACACCCTGTATAAAAATGTATGCATCTTTTTTGCAAATAGTGAATGGTGATATGGCCCTTATCATCTCAACATTGTTTTTTTACTAGAAATTAAGATTTTTAGCAATATTTATCATTCAAAAGCTGTCGACAATATGTAGTATTTCACTTGTATATGATGAGCGTCATTTTCCTTAGGTGAACTCAATTCATTAGCCAAACGCGAACGACGCAAAGCGGAACGAAAGTATCACGTTACGCACTTGTTAGGAAATAGTATATTGTTTTTTAACTAGTGACGAAAATAGCATTTTCTCTCGCAAGAGAACAGTTTACCCACCGAGGCGAAGCCGAGTTTGGTAATGTTCTCGAGCGATAGAAAATGCTTTTGACGAGTAGAACACTATACTTTTTCTTCGACCATGCTAACATTAGTTCCTCATTTACTTTAAAAATAATCTTTATAGAGTATTTCTTTCGAAAACTAAGGAGCGTCATTGTCAAAATACTGATTAATCGAACGCGCGCCTACTCGATGTATTTCGCCAACTATTCTCGCAATTATTATTAATTTATTTGTTTATTAGTTATATTGTGCAATATAATTGTAAATATAAGAAATTTTATATCAAATTACACTTTTAAATTGAATCTTTGAAATTCAGTATTTGAAAATTGATGTTGGATTGAACCAATGCCACCTAGACATAAGGCCTGGAAGCGATATTTTAATGGCCGCCAGCGTGGTACGACAGGTCAGCTGTTTCATATGGCATTTAGTAGTATTTTGCATTTTTCGTGCATATTCAAGTTGTTTTTTTTTGCCTAGATTTGTATAATTAACAGTTCTGTGTCTTTTCTAGCAACGTGTATTTTAGTATTAACTGAATTAGCTCGGAATTAAAGTTTCAAAAGTTAGCAAACCATTGCCATGCCTCACGGTTGCTGTGTAGAGATGCAAAAGTAATTACAAAACTGGTCCGCGAAATTCATTGTTTAGATTTCCAGAAGATGTTATTTTAAAAGAAAAGTGGAATCACGGTATTAGAAGGGATAATTTTATACCAAATAAACATAGCAGGGTAAGTCTACCTAACCTAACCTCATACAACACTACATAAGCATAGGAACATATTCCGAAAAAACCTCTCATATTCAAAAAATCAGCAGAATTTATGGGGTTTTTTATTTTAGGTATGCGAGTTACATTTTCATTCACATGAAATTCAGAGGAAAGTAACATACTTACATGTGAAAGAACTGGCCAGTCCTTAGAAGCTCTACTGTTACTATTAGATGTCCCGAGATTAATTCCAGGTAGGACTTTTTTTTAAACATTTTGTTGTGTAGGGTTTGTGCTATAGTTTGTTACAAATATGTTATCCAAATCCATCAAAGATTTTTATATTTGTTTCCTAGGCCTAGTTGTAATCAAATCGAGAATCAAATCAACCAATTCCTGTTTGCAAAAGAAGAAATTCCTCTAGTATAAGATAAAGTGTGTAGGTAGTGTGTGCAATGAACCAAATAGTGTTTTCTGAGGTACACATGTATATTTAATTTGTTTTTTTTTAATTTAATATAATGTTTTAAAATGATCAAATGATTTTATTTTTTTCATCTAAATCCCTATTACCAAAGCAGGCACCTTTGAAAATCAGATGGTAAGTATCTATGTAGAGCATAATGATCCGAGTTATCACATTTCAATTTTGAAGTCATCTTCGAAAATGAAGGAGCTATCTATTTGGAAAAAAACAATTTCATTTAAAAAGTTATTTATACCCTCTATCTTTGTAATGAAACGTTTGAAAACCTGTCTTTATATATAAACTTTTTATCTTTTTTATTCTAAAATACCTAGGCTGTTACATTATTGTATGCTAATTTCAGAATCTTCTGTATATAACAAATTCAGCCAAAAAGAGAAAATGGTATACTTATTCTTCAGAAGTATTAAAAATTATTGTTAGTAAACCACTACACTGTATAATAATATACAGTATTAAGTATTATATTAATTTAAGTGTACCCTGGTATAGTTAAATTGTTTATTTATTTACGTTTGTATTGTTTATATATATTACTAATGGTTTTATTTTTGTCCACCTAAATTCTAAACCCCAATTACCAAAGTATTTACCCAAAAAGCTTTCCAAAACCTTCGGGTTTTGAGCGTTGAAACGGTCGGCAAATTTTCGTACCACATATGATGACGTCACCGCTCTCCCTCTCGGTCGCTTCCAGGCCTTATATTGTCTAGGTGGCATTGATTGAACCCCGCGCCATGCTCCTCCGAACAACGGAACAAATAATCAACGCCACCTCGATTGTCACTGAGTTTCGTTTGATCAAATTTTCAACACTTTAATTTGCTTTTCTGAGACCCTGTAAGGCAAAATAAACATATTTTTGTGTGATATCACCATTTTCTATGGTGTTTAACAAGATTAGATCAGTTAAACCGCATTTAATTGGCAATATACAGGCCAAATTAGAACAACTTGCTTTCGTCACTAGAGACGAAAGTTAGGTTTTCGGCTAGGGCAAGGTATGACGAAAGCTGTTTATTTTTACATGGTCGTAGAAAAAATGCTTTTTTTACAAGTAAAACACTATACTTTTTCTTCGACCATGCTAACATTAAGTCTTCATTAACTTTAAAAACAATCTCTATAGAGTATTTCTTTCAAAAATTGAGGTGCGTCATTGTCAATGTGACACCTCGATTGTCAGTTTGGTCAAATTTCATCACTTTGATTCACTTTCTGAGGCCCGGGCAGGCAAGATATTTTTTGTATGATATCACCATTTTCCATGGTGTTTATAAGATTAGAACAGTTAAATTGCATTTAATTAGCGATATACAGGCGAAATTAGAACAACTTACTTTCGCCTTACCGCCTAGATTGCATCGTAAAGGCAAAGACCACGTTGTTCCAGACGCTTTGTCTCGATCCGTTCCTGTAGTACCTATTGATTCTGTTCTGCTCTGCTCTGTTAAAGATATCACTGACCCTTGGTATAAAAAAATGTGTTCTCGGGTCAAGGAGCAATCCTCTAAGTATCCCCAATGGTTTTTGGAAAGAGGAAAATTATGGAAACGAGCCAAGCTGCAATATCCTCAGTTAGCTATACCTGGAGAGGACTGGTTGCTTGTTGTGCCACGAGAGAAACGGATGGACATCATGAGACGGAATCATGACCCCCCGTCGTGTGGTCATTTGGGTGTGACAAAGACCGTTGCTCGAATTGCCCAAAAGTTTAATTGGCTCAATATGCGGACAGACGTGGGTCGTTTTGTTACCAGGTGTCTGGTGTGTGTTCAGACAAAACCTAGTCAGAAAGCTACTGCTGGACTCATGCAGAGCATTCAGCCTTGCCTGAACCGTCCGGGATTATTAGCTAGCATTGACTTGGTGGGTCCACTGCCGAGATCAACTTCGGGATTCACGTACATTTTGTCTGTCTGTGATGTGTTTAGCAAATTTGTTTTGCTCTTCCCTCTCCGAACTGCAACCTCAAAAACTGTCCTCAAATTGCTTGTTGACCACTCGTCTTTGGCACACGGGAAATATTATGTGATAATGGTCCTCAGTTTCGAAGCGACTTATTTCGAAAAACTATGAGCGAACTTAACGTAAGGCTTCGGTACACTGCTAACTATCACCCCCAAGCGAATCCTGTGGAGCGTGTTCACCGTGTTGTCAAGACTATGTTAACCAGTTACGTGGGAGACGATCAGCGTAAATGGGATCAATTTCTCGGTAAAATATCGTTTGCGATTCGTTTTTCGTCACATGAGGTGACCAAGTTGACCCCAAGTTTTGTTATGTTTGGTAGAGAAGTACAGCTAGGGACATCCGATCTTGATGTTTTCGAGCCTCGCATTAGGAAGTTTGACCCTGTTGCCCGCTCGGAAGAATTGAAAAAGGTCTTCGGAGATGTTCAGGTTCGTCTTACGGAAGCCTACAAAAGAACAAAATCCCGCTACGATTTACGTAAGCGAGCGGACACCTTTAAGGTGGGAGAACAGGTGTGGAAGAAAAATAAAATCTTGTCGGATGCATCCAGACAATTTTCTTCTAAGCTTGCACCAATGTTCACGAGGCATTTAACCGTACCCAAAATTGTCTCCCCATGGTGTTATGAGTTGACCCATCCGCCAGGCAAAATCTGTGGTGTATGGCATGCGAAGGACCTTAAGGCACATCCTCCTGACGCGGAGTAGTGGACAAAAGCCCTGATAGTTTTAATTTTCTTATGGGTTCATATTTTCTGTGATATCCAGTTTTATAATTGTAGCTTCTTTTTATGTTTGTCATTTCCTAAATAAGTTTTCTAATGCTAGAAAACTTATTCTCAGGAAGGGGAGGTGTGTTACGATTTTTATTGTGTAATGTTATTTCGTTTAGTCCGACCCTGCAGAGGCAGCGCACGACTATCAATATTAGGGTTTAATTAGTTGAACTTTTATGACTCGTTACAATTTAAGGGAGATAGGCTGATTTTCTATAAACATTATTTTATATCTCTTGATGAACTTTGTCATATTGAAGATGATGTAATTTTAAGTTAACAATTTTTATTGAATTTTTGTAAATAACAACAAAGGTGTAAAACGAAACGGGAGTCGTGATTGGCTAAAAATAGTGAACATGTTGTGACGTCATGCTACTCTCTTCCAATCAAAATGGTGCAAAACATTTAGTACAATTTTGCTACAAAATAGTATTATTACATACTGATTGATACTGCTTGATACTGATTTATACTGCATCCTGCATCCTGCTTCATACTGCAGTAGACGCTGACTGCATGCTCTAAATCATCCCTGGTTGCTTGACACCGCTTTTTGCGTGCACAGCTCACTCGTTTGGACCTCTGGAGCAACACAGGAAACTCAGGTGGGTTCTTTCCAGTTTATTTACACCGTGGAACACTCGTAGTGAATAACTGAGATACGCACACTAAGAATTGAACACTTAATTTATCATAACATCTGTGTAAGCCCTCCATATATATATGAACGGTATTATTTTTGTCTGGAAACTGGTGTGCAGTATTTAGTTTAACTTGACTTCAAGTGCAACCCAACTTATTCTACAAATCACTACCTTTTAACTGTTATTTCATAAAGCTTACGCTTCATGTGGAGCAGACACTACACTTAACCTCAGTTACGCGCACACTTTGTAGTTAGTGTATGTTAGATAATTTATCAAGTTAGAGGTCATTATTCACATTTGGAACTTGCCGAAAATGGTGATCCAGGATCAGATTGAACCCTACAGCTGAATTTGAAGCAACTGGATTGTTGACTAGACTGCAGACACGCCAGGTAATCCGATTACTTTAAAATCAGCTGATATCGCGTTTTCCAAAAAGGGCTAATTGTACATCAGTTTTTCCCCTTAATACATGAATATTTATTACTAAATAGACTCTAATATTTCTTTACATAATATTTGCATGATTTATTTAAAACCTTAAAGAAAGTGGAGTAAGGCCAGTGGAACATGAAAACACGTTCTCTGTCCGTTAGCCTTATCCCCACTTCGTTAGTTCATTCATAATTTTAAAATTGATGTTGGCATAGTATTTTTATGTATGACCTATCTTTTTTGCCTAGTGAAGATGTCTTTGGGTTCAGTGGTTTCATTAAACTGCACAAGAACAAAGAGGCAAGCAACCAGGGCAAACTGGGAAAATGTGAGAGCGGTAAACTATGCGCACTTTTGGAAGGATTCTAAAACAAAACAGAAATCTCTCCCCCGTATTCTGTAGCCGGGTTAAATAAAACTAAAAAAAGAATCATTTCTATAACCTACTAATAAATTTTTATAACTGGCTGGTAAGGATATATTGTGACAATTATTGCTTATCAGACGCCGAGACTCTTAACACGCATAATGGAGTCATGTGTAGCAATCTAATAGTCTGGATCTAATACTCCTGTCAGAATCTAATTAAATTTCCTTTGCTAATGCTGATTAAACACGCGTGCACGTCATGCATAACGCAAAAAATATCCCATTGATGGCAATTTCTTTAATTGGTTTCCTGTTGCGTAAGACGAAGTGTATTAATGTATTGATCATTTTTTAAACCAAACAAACACATGATTAGGGTGTGTTTGTTTGGTTTAGGACGTTATCTATCATTTGTTCGTTAGGTCAGTTGTCAATGTATCAGTGTGACCCAGAAAACTTATGATTGCCATTTTCATAGCTTGTGGCTTTCTCAGAACCGCTAACTAATCAGAATAGAATATTACCACAAAATAAATATCCAGAGAGTACCCTCTCTCAAGGTTGCAAATAATGCATTATCTAAAGTTTCGGTAACTTCACTCTAACATTCGGTGTGGCGGCCACTGTAAGCGTTCTCAGAGTATTACCATCTTTTGTTTTCCCCAAATGATAGGAATACTCTCAAAAGCTCTCTTAATTTACTCAGTATCTAACTGACGAGAGAAATTAAAGTGAAACTACATGAAACCGTCATAACAACTTGTGGAAATTTATTATTAATACTGACAATCACCTGCTTTTAATTTACTCATATCCTGCCACATCATGTTTTTGGCAAATCAGTGTATGGATAACTCGTATATCGCGTTCTTTTGCAGAATCTTTGCTTTAACATAAGTGCAGTTTTTTTTTTTCAAAAACGTTCTGTATACGGAAAACGAATCAAGCTGACCCGGTAATAATGTACTATTAAATTTATCATAAAAATCGAGAACGTATATAATTAGATTTCATCTATCTATTACTATTTTACCAATACCCCATAAATCCATCGACAAGGCGCCAACTTATGTAGGGTTTCCCAATAAGCGAGGTAAGCGGCCGTATATACCACTATTGTGGTATAAACAATTGAAATTTGTGTGAAATTTGCCTATGAAAGGTTTATCAAAGATATCATAAATATAATTTCCCATTCCCCCTACGAACACTTCCCTTTAACTATTTTTTCTATCTTTTCAAATAACCTGGTGGCTCTGGGCTATACTTTACTCCAATAAAAATCGAATATCTCATGAACTGGTTATAGAAAAGAATTCGTGCGGCTGGAAAAATACCATTTTCTTTTGAAGCTTGACAGTAGATAGAGTTTTTTCAAAGTTTCTGTTTTCTTTCGAGTTCCCTCAAAAAAATTAAAAACAATAGTATAGCTCTGGATACACTATTCTGCAAAAAATTTGATGTTATATAGTGGAGTGAAAATTGCAGGAGCTTATCTCTTGTATAATCCAAAATATTAAGAAAAATCTGCAAAAAAGACTTCTGACAGTTTTTAGTTAAATATAGTATAGTTGTTAGTTGAATAAAGTTAAGATTTTCTGAAGGTCTGCCAGAACTTCCAATCTGGGCCAGTGGAAGGAAACAGTCATGAGAAGCGGTCACACGCAGATCGCCAGCCTCATCCAGCGGGACATGGCACACAGGAGGGGCGCCCTTGCGATCAGCTGAGAGTAAAACAGCCATTTGGGATAAACATCCCAACAAGAGAAGAATTTAAGAGAGCTGCTTCAGCAATCTTCTGAGAATAATCAGGTATGATATAGAGACGGATCACGAATGGCTGATTCACAGTGGTCCGGAGCCGGAATATACAAAGCAGGCCATGAAGAGGGCGACAGCTTTCCCTTGGAAAGCCACACGACGGATTACCAGGCGGAGGTGTTTGCAATACTCGAAGTCAAGCAAGGAGCAGAACAGAACATCTTCATCTACTCCGACAGTCAGGCGGCCCTGAGAGCCATCTGCAGGAAGTGGACGAGTTATAGAATGTTCACTCAGCACGCACTGTGGAGAAGAGGAAGAGCTTCGCCCCCCCCCCCCCCCCCCCCTCCCCAATATCCACTACTACTACTACTGGGGCCGATGTTTATAAAGAGCGCATATTGTGTTGCACCCGGTGCTTTTCGAACATGTCACAGAATTGTCAAGCATCTTTAATAAAAGTAAAAATAAAAGTACTGGGTCTACTGAGTCTAAAGAGGTTATAGTATATTCTACAACAAGCAGTTTATGAGTGTTATTATTCCCGAGGGTGATGGTTTGAGCCCACGGGAGAAGCGAGTGGCACAAGTTGCCCGAGAGAATAGCGCTCATTAAATGCGAGTTAAATACTATACGTTATCCACGACCAAGATCTCAGGTTTTCCTAAATATTATAGGTTATAGAGGCCACAAAGATAACTCACAATTTTAAAACCACGAACCAGTCGTTTGATGCGGCAGATAGATGACAGTCTAGCCGTCCGTGCACGTTCATTTCAATGCTACGAGGGTGGACAGTAAATTACTTCATTTTATGGCCTATTTTAAGTATTTTTCAATGAAAAGTACATTTTTTAGCGAAAAAGAGACACTGTAACCTACATTTGTCTCAATACATCTTATGGAAGGATAATTATTTGAATGAACCAGTGGTAAGTACCGATTACATGTTTAGGACAGTTTACTTTCTGAGTTGCCAGTTGCCTACGACATGTTTCGTTTCCATGACAACTCATTGTTCACTTGTGAACAATGTTCAATATTCACAAGGTAATAAAGATTAGCATTAATCTTGAGAATGTACAAGAATAATGCGATTATATAGTACGGTCGTGGATAAAGGTTATTTTTGTTATAAATATGTTTATTACATTTTGTTTTACTCCAACTCTAATAAAATAAAAAACAAAACATAGAAAGAAAGGAAAAGTAAGTAATATTATACCTTCTTTTTCTTATATACTTAATACAAAAAACTGAGCTTTTAATAAAATCTTCACCAGTTAAAAATTCAAGTTTATTTCAGTTTCCTGAGCGATAAATTAAATAATAAAATAAAAAAAATACGAATGCACGTGACATGTTTATTGCAGTTAATGTAGAAAATAAAAACTACATATGAGAAAATGCAATACAAATAACATACAAGTTTACTGAGTGATACGACAAGGACGCGAATTGAATGCGCCGGGTGCAATGAGGGTGCATATTCTCCCTTAGTCGGTATAAACGAATGCACCCGGTGTTATTACATCCCTAGTACCAAAGCAAGGATTCAGTTATCAGTCAGGACTATATTTCCAAGTAAAACAGAAATGGGTAATTAATAATTTTTCTCAGTGATTTTCTTTTTATTTTATTGTTATTATTATTTTTTTAATTTCTCTTTGGAAACTGGTCGCCGAAATTATGCAAATCATCTACTGTTACAATTACTATTCTATTTAGGAAAATCTTCACTTTATTTCATCGGTAATGTGGAGCTTGCAATTTCTTTTTTTTTCAGATTTCCAAAAATATTCCCAGTTATAGACGAGATGAGTCTTGCAGTTTTCACACTACTATAAAATTTACTACATAATAGTAGATCTAGAGCTATACTATTGCATTTAGTTTTTTTTTGGATAACTTTAAAGAAAACGCCCTCTGCCGTCGTGACTGTAAACAAAGTGAGTTTGCAGCCACACGTAGTTGTGTAAAACAAGCTCATTGAAATGACGCAAAGATAATTTTTCAAGTCAAATTTAGCCCACTTCCACCACGTTATTTTTTGTTAATATGGAAAGGGAGATTAAACTTATGGAATTTTTGACAAACCTTCTATGAAAGTGAAATTTGCCTATGGACAAATTTCTGAGTTATATGAAATTTGATAGAAATGAAACAAATTTTTAGCTATTTCTCTTGGCCACATTTACTGACAATTTTTTCTTTGGAAGTCTTACGATGAATAGTTTCGTAGCATTTTGGGGGGGTCCTTTATTGGGACACTCTGTACATATCACGCAAAAAAGGTTGGATTTTCCGGCACCACTCCGCCAGTTCTGCATTGATATATCGCTAGTTTGGGCAAATAAGGTGATACATCATGAGCATTTAAACACGAAAGACAACTAAACGTGACAGAATTTTAACTTTTTAATTTAAAAAACTTATTGTGTTACATCTAGGCAGTTCTTCCACCCATATAAATGTATGAAAGTCTTGTGCTAGGGAGATATAGAACTTTTCGGTATCTTCGATTTACCTTGGGTTTAAAAAATTGATTAATATGTTTTTCAAAGCTGTTAGGTGACTTTGAGGGTATTTCTAACTTTATGTTGGGAATCCAGTTCTACAAACACTGATCGAAAACGCTGTATATTAAGGGATAAGTTAGTTATTTTCACATTTTTTTTTTACACAAACAATAATAGTGAATTCAATTCACCTCAGTTTCAACACCACGATCCGGTTCTTCTTTTTTATTAATTTTATAAGCTTATTTTTCTATAACCAAAAGTAACAAAAGATTCAAACGTTTAACCATGTTCACATTCACAACGACCCTCTTTGAAGACTACTCAATCTCCATATATTTATCGGCATTATCTCGTTCTTGATTAATACAATAATTTCAGGTACATGGGAGTTAGGGTGGGTACTCTGCGACATCTGGGTCTCCTTGGACATCCTCCTCTGCACGGCCTCCATTCTAAGCCTCTGCGCGATCAGCGTGGACCGCTATCTAGCCGTCACTCAGCCCCTCAGCTATTCAAAAAAGCGCCGCTCGAAGCGACTCGCTTTCGTGATGATACTCATAGTTTGGGTCAGCTCCGCTCTAATAACAGCACCACCCATGTTCGGATGGTATTTGAGCCCATACAATATTTATACTGATTCATCAATAAATAGGAAAATGTTTCAGGTACGAACCTGGAAGGCACAACCAGAAAACATGCCGCTACAATAAGAATACCGGTTATGTAATCTATTCGGCAATGGGTTCGTTTTTTATTCCGATGGTAGTCATGCTGTATGTTTATGTAAGGATATCGTGCGTCATAGCTCAGAGGCACGATCAGTTGAGCCACATCAATACTTCTTTCACCAAGGTATGAATTAGTAGATAACGTGATTATGTATGTAATGATTAGCTCCGTTGCTTATACAGACAAGCAAACAAAACGGCCTAACCGTTGAAGAATCTGATATCGAAAGAATCTCAGGAGATACGGAAGAAGTCAACGCAAGGTAGGTAGCCCTACATAAAAGCATACAATATATTTTAAAAAGCTTTAGACGTATAGGTATATCTAAACAAGAAAACAAAATATTACATTGAGCAAGGGTATACCTGGTGTCCAGCATAACCCTGGACATAGGAGATTAACATGGAAAATCGGTTTTTATTTTTTTGCGCCTGTACGGTTGAATTGATCGAAAAACTTTTAAGAGTAAAGTTGTAGAGCATATGGTCAGCTATCATCCTGTAATTTTTTCAACGCCCCAGTTTTGGCCGTTTTTTGGAAAAACGCCTCGAAAAGTGCAAATATTTTAATTTTCACTGCATAATCACTTTAATTACTACATGATAGTCCCTCAAAACAAATAAGAAAGGAAAATCGGCTCTGACTCTGACATAAGAAATTATTATGTTGGCGACACTGCACATGCATGGCGGGGGTGACGCGCCAAATTCAAATTTTTGCACTTTTCCGAGGCGTTTTTCCAAAAAACAGACAAATCTGAGGTATTGAAAAAATTACAGGATGATAGCTGACCATAAGTTCTACAACTATACTCTTAAATTCCCATGTTAATCTCCTATGTCCAGGGTTCTGCTGGACACCCGGTATATAGAATGGTTCCTTGTGCTCGTGGAAGGTATTTCGACGCAGGCGCCAAGAGCGGAGTCCTAAAGCGACATGAACAATCAACACCAGTTATGAAGGCTAGTGTTTCTACGGCCACTAGTTAATAGTATATTACATACCGGGGTGGAAAGTAGTTCATTACTGTCGAGAGATTTGATAAAATCTCGAGATGGTAAGGAAACTTCCTACCGAGGTGTGTATACTATTTTATTTACAACTTACTTAATATTAATTTATATTTTTCGCATAAGATATTTATAATATTTTTAACTATCTTTTTTAAAGATTACCAGTTAACTATCTTAACTATTTCGATGCTACTAGGGACACCTTTTTAATTCTATAAAGACATTAAATTTTAAGGGTCAAGAAATAAGCATGAAATGAGGGTCGAAAGAGAGGTAGGTAATAAGCCCGCCCTTGGGTGGTAATGAATACCCATTACCTACGCCTAATTTAGAGATAGGTAATAGGTAATTTCCCACCCTCCTATGACGTTTGTAATGATAGCATTACATATATGGTTGTAAATAAAATAACAAACCTTCATTCCAACTAGGTAGTACCAGGTACACTTTCCTCTCTTAATACATAAATGACTATTTTGTATCAAGAGTATGGTAACCGCAGTTTTTTAGTTGCCAATTTGTCTCATTAACAACAATTCTGATTGTTGTTGAAAACTAAACTCTTTTTGGTTAATTACTGCGGTACTTCTGTTCCAAGATTCAGGTACTAATTTCATTTCAACAGCATTATTGTCCAAAGAATATACATTCTCATTGACAAAGCGGAATAAATAATGAACAGCGTCAGTAACAGATTGCAATATAATACATAAACAGGTCCAGACACACTTACACTACCTTGCGGTTCAAAAGAAAACAAACTCTACTCTCTACAACTCAGCACTACAAAATTTAAACACTGTATAAAAAGCCTTAAAACTACTAAACCGGTTATGTTAAAAAAAAGAAATACTGCACGATCCATATCAAAATGTATCGCTATTATATTCTTCAATAGTATATAATTACAATCATATACCCTTGGTAACAGTAATGTTTTCAACTTTCGTCTAAATAATCCGTTCGTCTAAATAATCCAAACTTGGGAAGCTATGGTTAAACATTTTCTTACTGTGTAAATATTATTGACTAACGTGTTTGGGCGGAAGTTGGAATAGGCAAAGGTACACTGAACACAATACGTATCCTAGAGGCCTCGCAACTATGCATTGCATCTCTGTATTTCTTGAAAACCAACGAAATTGTCTCAAGGACCAACAGAGTGGTCAGCGTTAGGAGCCGGCACCTCAGAAACTAAGGTCGGCATGACTCACGAGGGTTAACCCGGCAGACGCATCTTATAGCCCTTTTTTGCCACAGGAACACTCCATCAAAATGTATCCTTCCACATGAACTCCAAAAACAAGCTTCTGAAGCAAGATGTAATGCCGCACACAGTCAAAATCTTTCGAAAGATCACAAAATACAGCAGCCACCTGTCCTTGTCGTTTAATTTTAGGTACGAAAATTCCATGAAAGCAAAAATCTCCTCTTTTGTATTTTTTTCGTTTGGAAAACCAAACTCCGAGCTCAGAATGCTGGTGCTTTTCGATGAAGGTCACAACCCTCCTCTTCATTAATCTATCAATTATCCCTGACATGATGGGAAGAAGGGAAATAGGTCGGTAATTTTCCGGCAAGTAAAAATTCCCCCCTTATGCAGAGGTATAACCAGGGCGGTGGGAAAATAGCCATTTTCAAAAGATAAATTTACAGACACTGCGAACGCCGACAACGCTGAATACGGCAACCTGCTGAAAATGTTAATTGATATACCATATTCACCCTCCGCTCTCACATTAGTTTTGTCGTCGATAATTTATTTCAACTCAACAATATCAGTTGGAATCAGAAAAAATGACTGCGCTTTGCCTCTAGCAACGTTTTTCAATATATTCCCCTATACTTATTAAAAAATGATAATGAACTCTCCGTTTTGACCAAAATATTTTTTTAGATACCTCAGAGATCTCATATTCTGACCTGATGTTCGTAAACCCTTGGTCAACCACAATTTTCTTTTCCCACTTTTCTGCTTTCTCATAGGAAAACTCAAGTTAGAAAATCATAATAGTGTTCCATAAAATGTATCAAGGGGATCGTTCGAATCTTCCTCCATCAACCACTGAGCCCCAGCGCTCAGTTCATCTAATCGTTTATAATTTTTCCTTGTGAATTGTCTATAGAATACTTCACTTCTGCGCCTATCTTTAGTCAAGGCTCCTATTAAAGTGACCCACTATGGCTTCGTGGTCGGATAACCCTGGTGAAACAATACTGTCATACAAACACAAATTTATGGGTAAGTTACAACACATATAGTCAATCGGACTCGAAAAATGTGTTGTGGCTCTAGTCGGAGTATTCACAAGCATGTGCAAGTTAAATGAAAGCAACAAGTTATTAAATAAACGTGATTCCGATGATGAGATCAAATAATCTATGTTAGGGTCACCACCAGAAGTCCGAACTGCTGTAACTAATAACGTAAATAATAGACTCCATAAACTCCAGGAAGAAAGTGTTGGTGAGCTGGATGAAGAGGCAAAGTGGACGAAAATTAATAAAGAAGTAATAATAACAACACAACACGAAAGCATTGGTAAGGGCAAGAACAGAACTATTCAGAGATGGATGACATAGGAGATTTTGGTACTGATGGAAGAAAGAAGGAGGTAGTAATCACAATCGGAAGTAAGATAAGAATAGCAAAGGAGGTCTGGATGACTGAAAGGTGAGGGGAAATTGAAGAATTAGAACAAAAGTACGACAGTTTCGGCCTACATAAAAAAATAAAAGAAGTCACCGGTGTGGTGAGAGAGAAGAACACTGGTACACTGAAAGATGAAAAGGGCGCACTGGTTGCTGACTTCGATGCCAGAATGAGACTGTGGCAGAAATATACATCTCAACTGTTTGATGACCAAATAAAGGAGACATATGACATAACTATATCAGAGAGCGCTCCAGAAATAACGAAGGAAGAAATAGAGTATGCAATCAAAACCTCAAAATCCGGTAAAGCAGTAGGGCCAGATGAGGTGCATTGTGAGGTCTTGAAACTGCTGGATGAGCGTTCAATCAGTGTCATAGTGGATCTATTCAATAGCATTTACACATCAGGAACAATTCCAAGAGATTGGCTGCTTTCCACCTTTGTTCCTATCCCGAAAAAATCTCGAGCGTCAAAGTGTGATGATCACAGACTAATACGTTTGATGAGTTAGGTTCTGAAGATCTTTATAAAAATTTTACATACTAGAATATACAAAAAATGTGAGGCTGAAACATCAGACACACCATTTGGATTCCGCAACGGAATGGGCACGAGAGTATATTTACGTATGCTTCATAGATTATAGTAAGACGTTCGACAATGTCAAGCATGAAAAGCTTCTAGATATACTCCAAAGACTTGGCATTGATTACCACGATGTCCGAATAATATCAAATCTCTACTGGGGACAAACTTCTAGAGTAAAATATGACACTGCTTTGACAGAACAAATTAGTATTCGGAAGGGAGTCAGACAGGGGTGTGTTCTCTCTCCTATGCTGTTTAATATTTACTCGGAGTTTGTTTTTCGGGAGGCATTGGAAGAGGAGCTGGCGGGTATAGCAATCAATGGCAGAACTGTCAACAACATCAGGTACGCTGACGATACCGCTATAATAGCAAGCTGCCTCAAAGATCTGCAGAGACTGGTAGACAAAGTAACAGTAGTTAGCGAAGATTATGGGCTAAATATTAATATCAATACAACAAAAATGCTAATAATATCCAAACGGAACATCAGTGGTCAGCTGACTATACGCAATAAGACGGTTGAACAAGTCCTTCACTTCAAGTATATAGGAACTATCATAAATGAAAATGTTGCACACAAACAAGAAATCTTGTCAAGAATTGAGCAAGCGAGGACAACATTTATGAAACTGAGAAAACTGCTGACAGCACGAGATCTATCTTTGACTTTGAGAGTAAGAATGGTGCGGTGTTACGTCTTTCCAGTGTTACTATATGGTCTTAAAGGATGGACAATGGACAAGGAAATATCGAAGAGACTGGAATCGTTTGAGTGGTGGGTGTACCGCCGAATGTTAAAGATCTCCTGGATGGACCTCATTACGAACGAACAAGTTCTGGAAAGAATGGATAAGGAAATGGAAATTCTTTTCACAATTAAGAGAAGAAAACTAAAGTTTCTTGGGCATGTTGCATCATGAAGGAAAAGATCGTGGGACGTAGAAGTGTCGGTCGACGCAGAATTTCCTGGCTACGTAACCTGCGAGACTGGTTTGGCCTCTCATCTGTCGAACTATTTCGGACAGCTGCCTCTAAAGTTAGAATAGCCATGATGATCAGCAACCTCCGAAGGAGAAGCTGAGAGCAAGAAGAATAAGGGTCACCACACACTAACAAACCTGCTTCCGTAGGTAGCTGAAATAATAACCATTCCAAACCCGAGAGAAACAAACCCATGTCACCTGATGGTGATCTAAAAACACAGTATATAAAGTTTTAAAACTGGCGAGTATTCTATTCAAAATTCCAATGTCCCATCCCTATTAAGAAAGTTAAATTTATCAATGTTTGTGAATTTATTCCTCATGCGATATTCTTCCTTAAGGCAAATTAAAGTTCCGCCGCACCTACCATGAAGTCTATCACTCCTAGCAGTCACCGCATATTCTAGAATGTGGGTTGATTCATCCGGTTTTAACCATTGTTCGCACATCATAATCACTTGCGGATAATGCTGATCATCCAGCAATAATGGTAAACCATTAATCTTGTTTCTAAGGGACCAAACATTCATAAACACTACACAGAGGTCATCACTCTGGGAGGGCAGTCTAGAAAACTGTTCTGCTGGTTGACAGTAGCCACACCGTTGTTTTCTTCAGTTCTCTTCGCTGTCTCGTTGTCATTGGTTAGTTCACGAACATCTGCCTCCAATGAAAGCGTCCCATTTGTCGCTGTTTCCACCTACGCCGAAGACGAGCCCAAAAAGCCCCGCAATGCGCCCCGAATATTGTTTGGACAAATCTGTATCCTGTGTCCAAACTGATTCACTATCCTTCTTATGTGGACAGGCAAAGTCCGCCATAATGTCCGTCAAGTCATTTGTCATTATTGGCTTAAAAACAATTCTGAATCTAGAGTAAACTGGACTCATGTCTATATACATATAAGGTTATAAGGTCACACATAGATCTGAGGGTATGTCGATGACCTTCCAGACCAGGAAAGTCGTGATTAATCATATGAGGTATTGTTCCTTGAAGGTTAGTGACCTGCAAATGATATTGTAGACTCTATTATAAGTTTTCCTAAGAACAGTCCTTAAGTCGCACTTAGAAATACTTATGGAAAGGATCTCATTTAGGTTAGCAGGACTTAGATTGTCATTAGTGATATCCAAGCACAATACCGCACTATCCCTCTCTGTGAACTCCATTGTTTTTCTAGTTCAGTAGAAGTCAGTCTTGTACTTTGCACACAAGTCAACTCTCAGCGTCATATCCAGATTAGTGACTGATAAGTCACCACAAATCATAACCTTGCGTCTAGTACTATATTCTCTTGCATCAGGCCCTTGCAGCAATATATTCTGAGCTCGAGTTCCGTCTTCCAATATATCCTCAATCTTATCTTGCTCATTTACATTCTTTTCCGTTGATAGAGTCTGTGTAGATTTATCTCTGGATACGGACAGAAGTAATCTGAGTAGCGTTGCAGTGTCCAGCTGTTCCTCTTCACTCTATATGTCCAAATCAGTCTGGGTGGCGCCCTCTGTCGTCTTTGCTTGTGTGGCTAGTTCCTTCCTCAGTCTGTCTCTAAGTTTACATATTTCCACACTGTAAGATTCATTGCAGTTTAATAGAAATTCTATTTTCTCCTGAAACTCTTTATTCAGCATCATAGTTTCCTCGTATTTATTCTCGATCGACTCCTTATTTGTCGCAAGCGCCTCACCTTTGCTTGTTAGTACGGAAATCGATTCAAAAACCTAGGGTACTTCTTTTTCCAGTGAGCGATTTGAATTCTTCAGTGCCATATGATTCTTGCTCTCTTTCCGAAACTTCGTCTGCATATATTTGGCTGTTTCTTTTAAGCCTTGCTATGAATCTATCTTTATCATACAATTCTTTATTTAGTTTGTCCAGCTGGGCTGCTCGATCGATTCGGTATTCATTAAATTTCATTGCTTCCGATGATCTTTTCATGCAACTGGGCTGAAAGACAGAATTGCAATAAAAGCAACAGCAGTTGTTAAATTCTTTATTCCTACAGCACTTGAAACTCCTCATCGTGACTTCTCGTACGAGCTAACGTTGGCATTTTAAGGTAAGGAAATGAGACAGCAGGTGTCAGATAAAATAAAGACATTACCCAATTAATATATTCCACAAGGAATACAAGGATAATCACCAATTAGACAATGTTTTGAGAAATGATATGATTATCACAGCAGTCAGGAATTTTGCAGAGCATAAATAAAACATCAAAATACTTAGACTACTGCAACAGAAAGCCACTAGCAAACTCCTCATTAGATTTTTTTCCTACATACAGGGTGATTCATGATGATGGTACTTTAGACGTATCTAGAGAACGGTTTCGCATATTTACTTCCAAGTTCTGTGTGTGGCCACTAATGTGTCTGAACTCTATTTCTAAAATATCTTCACTTTGTGATGTTGCCGGTTCAACTGAAAAGAAGTACCAACTTTCGCTTTTTTAGTGAATCCTGATTTCTTTATATCTTATATCTTTAACATTCCTATACCTATCTCATACCGGTTTGTAAATATTTAATATTTTCTTGTTTTTATATTTATAAACAGGATTCCAAACCTCACGAGCCAAAAAATTTAACGATATGAGTGGTGGGGCTTCGTTAGCCAGAATCATCTGTCTGAATGGGCCGGTGGTGACAAAAACGTACAGGGCGGGCCACAATTAACTCTAATTTATGAGAAAAGAAAAATTATCAAAAGTTCGTTTTTTTTTTAATAGAAAGGCCTGTGCATTGTTTTTCACAGAGAAAGGTCATTCAATTTATGTCAGATCGGTGTATACTTCGTCATACCTAAATCCAACAGTTTCTGACTTGCAAGCATTTATTGCTTCAAATGCGCACTTCTGTATTCAATTTCATTTAATTCAATAATAATAGTGACCCAGATATCGAATTGCAGTTACTCATAAAATCGTGATAGAACAGATATTTTAACATTTTTCACACCGCTGTCAGTCTTTGAATTTGGTTTCCTTTGTGTCAAATTTACTGATTACTTTGTTGTTTATGCGCATGGAGAGAGAAAATAATTATTCTAGTGCCGTTATTATGAATGCATTCATATTTCATGTATTCAGGGATTATATAACGGTATTCAGGCACATGGTTCTAGCTAACGAAGACCTGGTGATTGTAAAGAAAATGTCATCTCGATTTTTGCCTTAATTTTGATATAATTACAAAATTTTGAGATTTAGAATGCTCCAAACCCCACCAGGGCCATGCGGCATGTGTTAAACAAGCGTAGATCGGGCGCTGTTGATGGTCCAGGGGAGAACATTCCCATTGCGCCTGATACGTTAAATGACTAGTTCATTGATCAGCAAGGCAGTATAATGGACAACTTGCGGTCCGCTTTGGGCGACCCCATTGAGCTCTTGGAAGGGTCGAATCCTAAAAACTCTTAAGAACTTCATAATAACAGCAGTGACTAAATTGACAAATGCTTGATTCCAATACCATAGGTTTCCAGATGTTTTAAAAACTTCCATTGTTAATCCCATATATAAGAAATATTGCGCTGCCTGAAAACTACAGACCTATCTCACTATTGCCAATACTATCTAAAGTGATGGAAAAATGCATGGCCACAAGAATCGTCGAATATTTTGAAAGAATTAAGCTGTTTGCTTCCTGTAAATATAGCTTTAGGGCGGGAAGAGGTACAAAGGACAGTATACTGGACTTGACTGGACACTTGTTGGAAGAGTTTCATAACGGGAACTATGGTCAGGCCTGAGCAAGGCCTTCGACTGCATCGACCAGGAGATTCTTATCAGGAATCTCAAGTATTACAACTTTGAAAACTTGCTTTTAATTGCTTCATATCTCTTGGGCAGACATCAAAAAGTCAAGGTGGGTGATAAGTTATCAGGTGAGGGAAGGGTCACATGCGGTGTCCCTCAGGGGTCTATTCTGGGTCCCATACTCTTCTTGATTAGCGTCTTACGAGATACAAACTATATGCTAATGATGCAGCCATTTCAGTGTCTGTGGAGGACTGGTTTTATTCCAACAGATTTTTGTTGAATGGCGACAAAACTGTGAGCGTAGTGTTCACTCCGTGTAGTTTGGGGGGACTTAGAGAGTACTCCTCAGGTAGCCAAATTTGTTGGTGCTACCCTGGATCAGGGACTGCTCTGGCACAGACGTGAATGCCCTGTGCGGAAGGCTCTCCAGAGGTTTATATATCCTTAGAAACCTAACAAGTAATGTGTCATACGGAGTGGCCAAGTCGGCCTACTTTTCATTGCTCCAATCGCATGCCTCGTATGTCATTCTTGCAAGGGAACATTCTGCGGGGATGAGTAGGGTGTTCGCTCTGCAGCGGCGGGGTGTGAGATTGTTAGCAGGTTTGGGTTTCAGGGATAAATGCCGGGCCGCTTTTTTGAAGTGCAGTTTGTTGACGATAACCTTGCATTATACCATATCGAATGCCTGATATATGTGAAATAAAATACTGATCGATTGATTTACCACCCATGGAGGTGTGCATGGCTATGATACTCGGGCAAAAGATGGTCTTGTTCCTGATTATTATCGACTGAGAAGGTGTCAGAATGGTCGGAACTACTAGGCCATAAAAATTCTTAATGTCTTACCTCCTGTGAGTTTTAAGGATGGGATCAAATATGTACTGATTTCTAATGCATTTTATAGTTTTAATGAATCTGACTGAAGAAAATAGAAATGAGTCAAAAAGACTTAATATATAAACTTGTATTTGAACAAATTAAAATATTGCAAGGAGTGAGGCAGGGCTGTATTTTATCCCCTATCTTATTTAATACGGTACTAAACTTAACAATAGAAGATATGCAGATGATACCATCATGTTTCCAGATAGTCTTCTAGGGTTATAAAAGTTGATGGATAGGGTCACCAAAACACAAACAAAACCAAACTCCTTATAGTAAGTAGGAAAAACATCACAGCGCCGACTGCGACGCCGGAAACGCATCTAGAATAAACGAGAACAGGGATCAGTCGCCGTCGTTCTCGAAAGTGCGAGAGTGTATTCATGCCGGGTATCTAAACCAGCGAGCCGTGCGAGATGGGATCGAATAGATAATGCAGTATAGGAAATAAGCGAAATAAGCGGACAAGCGAACAGTGCGAATTGTTAGTAGAGAGTAATTGTGTTTTAATCGTGTTGTAATAGTTAAAAGTAAATAAAAGTGTGTAGTTAATTGACGATAAATTATTGGAACCCGTATCCCGTAACAATATGAATTGCTTGGAATTGGAAATAGAATTGAAAGCGCACTAGAGACACTAGAAGGTACAGTAATCTCATTAGGAATAGTTCCGTTTTGTACTTGTTTTCTAAGATTTGGAATTGAATCCTTTCGATGAGCTGGAGATGCATTCTAAAAAAACAGCAGATGAACAGGAAGTATTTCACGAAACAGACCAAGAAGTAGTTGACGCTGAAAATGAAGAAGTATATATTCCTACAGGAGAAAGGAAATAAGGAGAAGCACTCAATTATGGCGAAAAAGAGAGACTACATGGTGAATAATGAATTGACTGAGAAGAAAAGATATTGGATAGCGAAGATCTTTAACATATATAACATCAACCATTAGATGGTATGAAGAACACTGCGAAATCCCGGTAGAGTAAGAAAGTCCTTTTTACTTCTTCGAGCAGTAATTTACAGAAAGATAAAGGATAAGGTCAAATCCACCTACTTATATGCTTTGCAAAAAGAGGATAATAATCTTCAAGAAACAAATACTGAAGAAATGAAAACCTTTGTAGGAGTCCACAATTAAAGGTTTCCCTGATTTCGAATGCTATACCGGTTCTGCAAAATACGACAATATGTCCATTTTGTAAACAATGAAGATGAAAACTTGAATAACAATGGCGATCGTTTATGGAAAGTGCGACTCTTTACAACAGTATCAGGAAAAGATGTCAGTCTTTGCCACTAGAAGCCCAGTTATGTATTGACGAGCAGATGGTTCCCTTCAAAGGAAAAATAAATATAAAACAATTTAATGTTTGTGGCTTGAACGGACAAAGGAATAATAATTTAAATTAAAGAAAA